>CM057449.1:135893333-137109166 GCA_016271365.2 Neoceratodus forsteri | reverse complement strand
GTGAGGGGATACCTGGCCCGTTTGGAAACGGGTTCGAGCTCCATCCCGGTAGACTCCGGGATGAGCCGAAGCAGTCCTAGGAAGGACGACGGGCTATCGTCCATTGACTGACCTCCTGAAGACTCCAAGTCCAGTCGCTTGGAGAAGAAGGAGGAATCATCTTCGGACTCGGAAGAGTCCTCAAGAGCTGCCTCTGGCCTGAGCCACCCCTTCACCTGCCGAGGTCGGTCGGGAGGAGGGTAACTGACAGCCGATGGGTAACCCTTAGCCGACCGAGAATCCTTGGTCGGAGCCCCACTGGTGGCTGTGGGCGGAGGTTCCACCGAATCGGTGGAGCAGTTGGTTTGGCCGAACAACCGCCTGGGTATAGGCTCCTCGGACAAGTCGAGGGGTTGTGTCGGCCGTCCGGTGACAGCCACTTAATGGCGGGGAAAGGCGCGGGTCGGCTTATTCCGGCCAGGAGGAGCTGTTGCAACATAAGGTCCTCGTACCGTCGGCGTAATTTCGCGAAGCCTCCCTCATCGAGAGGAGGGCGAGAGCGCGGCGGCGCCGCTTACGCAGTGCCGAGACCGAGACCGCCTATGACGGTGAGGCGGCTGGACGCGAAGAGGTCCGAGACCGAGACCGAGAGTCCCGGAATTTCCGGGTCGGTGCGGGAGGTGTCGGCGGAACCGCACTCCTTCGGCTCGAAGGTCCATCCGAGGGCTCCGGAACCGAGGCACAGACGAGCCCACGGGATCCTCAACTTCCCGGGGAACCGGGGAGAGGGAATCTCGGCTGCTAAAGGCGACAGCCCGTCCAATGGGTCGAGAAAATCACGACTTCATCAGTGGGAGTCTCGGTCAACTGACCTGGCCGGGGACACCGTGAGGCCAGTGGTCGGGCCGAGCGGTCGGACGAAGCCGACGGACGACGGCCCGGGAGAGGGACCTTCCCGCTTCCCAAGAGCGCCGACGGAGGGACTTACCTTGTCCCTCTTTTGGACCGAGAATAAGGTCCAGCAGACGAGGCCCTTCTCCTTTAGTGGAGAGGGACAGACAAAGCTCCTTAAAGGAAGCCGTGTAGGAAGAACCCAGAGGCGGGATAAATGCCCGGCCGAGAAGATCTGACCTCGCCGCCTCCTCTTCGAGGCGACCATCCGCTCGACTGATCCGCTCGACCGCCGCGGACACCGCCAACCGGGCCTCCTTGGACTTCACCGAGGAAGCGCTTCGGGACGCCCAGTTGCAATCGGGCAGCACGGTCTTCGAGGACGTGAGGCCGAAGAAAGATGAGCACAGGTCGCAAGCCTGCGGGTCGTGCTCAAGGCCTAAGCAGTAGACACACGGAGTGTGGATCCGTCCGAGACATCTTCTGCCCGCATGGGCATCTCCAAATCCGGGAGTCGATTTGTCCATCGCAGGCCATGAGGGATCAAGACTGAAGTCTTTTGCAAATTTTTATTTTAAACCGCAAACGGAGAAATAGGAACCAGTCGAAACGCAGAGCGTTAAGGAGGAACCTGAGCTTCCAAGCGTAAGGAAGATCTGGCGCCATGGGCGGAGCCGAGTTATACCACCCGGTGGGTGGGAGGAGCAAGCTTGAAGACCTTCCGCAAGATTTAAAGCGCAAGGATACTGCCAATGAGTGTGATGAACAACATATCCATGTCCCTAGAAACCCTATCATCCATTCCCACCCCCTGGGCCAGGCCATCATCTGATACATCCACTTTCTGTGTCTGTCCCACCCTGTCTTGAAGCCCTCCACTGTGGATCTCTGAACCAGCTCGCCAGGCAGTGCATTCCAAGGGTCCACCACCTCTCTGTGAAAAACCTCCTCCTCTTTTCCCTCACCTTCCACCTTCCAACTTCAAACCATGCCCTCTGGTGATACCTCCTGCTTTAGTCTAAAGATCCCTCCATGTTTACCCTATTTATTCCCTTGAGGTACTTGAAGACCTCAATCATGTCTCCCCTGTCTCTCCTCCAATGAAAACAGGCAGAGCTCCTCAAGTCTGTCCTCATACGTCAAATCCCCTAGCCCTCGTAGCATCTTAGTTGCCCTCCTCTGTACTCTCTCCAGGAGCTGTATGTCCCTCTTCAAGTGTGGTCTCCAGTACTGTACACAGTACTGTACACAGTACTCAAGGTGTGGTCTAACCATTCCATTGTACAGCGGCAGAATCACTTCCTTGCTCCTAGAGGTGATCCCCCTTACGATGCATCCCAACATCCTGTTTGCCTTGCTAGCTGCTCTCCTGCACTGCTCAGAGTTATTCATACATGCATCCACCATGACCCCTAGGTCTTTTTCCCCTATTGAGGCCTCCAGCGCCTCCCCTCCCAGGGTGTATCTGTGTTTAGGGTTTCCCCACCCAAGATGCAACACCTTGCACCTGGTGATATTGAAATTTAATTTTCATGTGTGAGCCCAGCATTCCAGGGTGTCCAGGTCCCCTTGCAGGGCCAACCTGCCCTCTTCTCGCTCAACTACTGCTCCCATCTTGGAGTCATCAGCGAAGAGACTCACTTCACACCCTATACCCTCCCTGATGTCCGATATGTATGCATTAAACAGGATCGGACCCAGGACCGAGCCCTGCGGTACCCCACTACCAACCTGTCTAGGGTTCGAGAGCTCCCCACAGACCACTACTCTCTGGGTGCGTCCAGCTAGCCAGTTTTCAATCCATCTGACCATCAAAGGGCCTACTCCTAACCCCATCATCCTTCTGAGAAGCGGGCCGCAGTCTGCAGTAGAGATTTAGATGCTACTTGAATGAGCACTTAAACTGGCCAAGGGGAGAGGCGGAAAAACCAAGGGAGGCAGCACTTGCATCCACTCAGATGGTAGAAAGACAGACGGGGAGACCCCAAGGGATGACACTACCCCAAGGGTAGCATCACACAGAGTCAGTGACAGGGCCAAGGAAAAAGGGTAAGGGACACAACTGGAAAAGGGGATGTAGGCGGATCAAAAGGTAAAAGGAAAAGGGTAAGCAAAACTGGTGGATGGGTGGGAAGGAACAGCAGGTGGTAGCATGGACAAAGAGGGATAAAAAGCACAGGGCATCAGGCAAAGGGCTGACAAGGTGTGAAGAGCCATGTGTGCTAATGGATGGAGCCTCAGAAACACGATCTGTGACCCGGAGGCTACCATAGCAGAGGCTCACCTGGATCCAGCGGCCATTAAAGACACATGGTGCACCATGCACCATGATTGGGACATGGCCATACCAGGCTACTCACTTTTTGGGAGAGACAGGGCTGGGAAGAAGGGAGGAGGGGTGGCACTGTATGTGAGGGATAGAATACAAGCCATTGAAGTGCAGGTACATCAAGAGGGAGTGGAGACAATGCACAGGGATCTAGGGAAACTAGAGGAGGGGTCAAAGGCATGTCAGTTGAGGTTCAAAGCCAAAACCTGCAAAATCATGCATCCAGGACTCAAGAACCCCAGTGCTAAGTATAGGATGAGGGAGGAGTTGGCAGTCACTACACAGGAAAGAGATAGTACAGTTACGTAAGAACTTACCATGACAGTAGATCTTCGAGTGGAGCTCTTGCAGCAGGTAACACCATTAGGACTAAGCTGCCAGGTGCCTGGACCCCACAGAAACTTTCTAGCTAGCATTACCTGGTGAGGGACTGCCCCCTATTTTGGCCCACCCCTGACATCACGCATGGTATAAATGGGGCAGTCCCCCAGTGCATCACCAGTTCTACTGCCGGATACCAGCTAATGACGAAAAACAAAAAGGAGAACTGAGGAATGAAAGCATCTGAGATGGAAAAGAAATCACCAGGGCGATGGAGGGTGGGAAAAACAGTACCTGCTGTAAGACCTCCTCTCGAAGATCTACTGTTGCGGTAAGTTCTTATGTAACTGTACTATCTTACTTCGAGATTCACTCTTGCAGCAGTTAACACCTTTAGAACAGAGTCCGAAGCAGTAGAGGAGGAATCCTAGGCAGAAGGGTGGAGGTACAAGTCTCCTCAGGTGAAATTAGGACAGAAGGCCCTGAAGGACAGCAAGTCCGAAGTCAGCCCTGGGGCGAGAAGCGATGCCCAGACTGTAATGTTTCACAAAGGTGTGGACAGAACTCCAAGTGGCAGCTGCACATATGTCCACAGCAGACACATTTCTTAGTGATGCGAAGGAGCCACCATGCCTCTGGTGGAATGACCCTTTACCAATCCTGGTAGGGGTTTGTCATACTTATTACAGCAAAACATAATGCGATTAACCATTTGGATAAACATTGTTTAGAAACTGGAGACCCCAACATTCAAGGGGCGAAAGGCATGAACAACTGGTCAGATTGGCGAACAGGATGGGTGCACTCCAAATAGTATCGGAGCACCCTGTGTACATTCAGAGTATGTAGCAAAGCCTTCCCTCAATTTGAGTACTCTAAATAGTATACCGGCAGATAGATATCTTGATTTAAGGTAAACTCTAAGACCACCCCCGGCAGAAACTTAGGACTGGTTCTCAAGGACTCTGTGTTCTTGTGAAAAACCAAATAAGGCTCCTTACAGATCAGGGCCTGAAATTCAGAAATTCTTTGAGCAGAAGTGACAACAACTAAAAATAACATTTTCCACGACAAAAAGCACAGCTCTCAGCAGGTTCAAAGGGAGGCAGAGTTAGTTTCTCTAAGACAAACAAAAGGTCCCAAGGCGGGACAGGATCCCAGATGGGCAGCTTCAAAAGAATCATGCCCCACAAAAACGTGCGGGAAAGGTCCAGCTGGGCAATAGACTTGCCCTTGATAGGCACATGGTAGGCGAAAACAGCAGACCAGTGTAATTTAAGTGAAGAGTAGCTGAGTTCTGCATCTGAAAGAGAGAGGAGGTACCCCAGAACTGAGTTCACTGGGCAAGAGAAGGGATCCAAGCTCCATGCGGTGGCCCAAATGCAGAACCACTTCCATTTCATAGCGGTCGCCCTTAGTGGATGGTTTCCTTGCTGCCACTAGGACATTTGCTACCCTTGGAGAGATTCCAGATCTGGAGATGGCTAGGTCTGCAGGAGCCACACATGAAGATGCAGAGATCTGAGATCTGGATGGACCAATGAGCCCTGATCCTGGGAGAGCATGTCTGACCTGAAGGGCAGGGGCACCGAAGGTTTTACTGCCAGCTGCTGCAAAAGTGGGAACCAAATCTGACACAACCAGAATGGAGCCCCCAGGATCATTTCTGCCCCTCTGACTGCAACTTGATGAGTACCCGGTGCAGGAGGGGGAAGGAAGGGAACACATAAAGAAACCTCCCCACCCAGGAGAGGGATAA
The DNA here is from genome assembly GCA_016271365.2 of Neoceratodus forsteri. NCBI lineage: Eukaryota > Metazoa > Chordata > Ceratodontiformes > Ceratodontidae > Neoceratodus > Neoceratodus forsteri. The sequence goes on along the minus strand of CM057449.1, from coordinate 137,103,887 downwards.
CGCATCTTGCCAAAAAGCACCATGCCTTGGATCTAGCGAGTAAAAACTGGGCAGTTCTGAACTAGATGGGGAGGCAAATAGATTGATTTCCGGGTGACCCCACCTGACAAAGAGATCTTCTGCCACTGCGGGAAGCAGTTCCTACTCGTGGTCTCTGGACCAAGTCTGATTGAGGCTATCGGCCAGAGAGTTGTGAATACTTGGAACGTGGACTGCTGCAAGTCCCAGTTGGTGATCCACCGCCCAAGTCCACACTCACATGGCTTCTCTACAAAGAGGATAAGAGTGTAACCCCCCCACCCCCTTCTGTTGATATAAACTACCACTGATGTAATAGCAGGCGACCTGTCAAATCGACAGTCTGGAAGGCTTGAAGGGCATAAAGAACTGCCCTCATCTCCAGCACATTGATGTGGAGATGAAGCTTCTGCTGAGTCCAGGATTCTTGAGTCTAGTGAGTGCCCAGATGAGCTCCCCAATCCTGGCCTGACGCTTCTGTGGTTAGGATCTGGGAGAGAGATTCTGTCCTGAAGAAAAACCCTCTGGAATGATTGGGAGTCTCTAGCCACCATGTCAGGGACGGCCTGACTGGGCTGGATACCAGGACCAGCTGGTCCAGGTAGTCTGACCTCTGATCCCACTGGACCTGAAGGTTCCACTGGAGCACCCTCATATACAGGTGGGGCCACAGGGACTGTGGCAATGGCCGCTGCCATATGCCCTAATAGCCAGAGGACTGTCCAGGCTTGAACTTGGTAAGCTTAAAGCAGCTGTCGAGCATGGGACTTAAGGCATTCTGCCCTGTCCTGGGGGAGGAAGGCTTTGCCTTGTGCCGTGTCCAGGATTGTCTCTATGTATTGAAGCCACTGACTTGGCCAGAAGCAGGATTTGGGGAGGCTCAGCGTAATCCCCACATCCCGAAAAAGGGCGAACGTGTCTCAAAGGGTTTCTACGAGCTGGTCCTGAGATGAAGTGGTAAGAAGCCAATTGTCGAGGTAGGGGAAGACATAATGTCCCTGCCTCCCGAGACTTGCTGCTACTATGGCCAGGCACTTGGAGAACACCTTTGGTGTCGAGGACAGTCCAAAGGGCAAGGTTCTGAACTGGTAGTGGCAGCCCTGAAAGCAGAAGCACAGGAACCTCCTGTAAGGCTGGAAAACCAGAATGTGGAGGTATGCATCCTACATATCCAGTGAGCATAACCAGTTCCCTTGGTGAAGTAAGGGAAGGAGATCTATTAAGGTCACCATCCTGAACTTTTTGTACTCTATGTTCTGGTTCAGGTGACTTAAATCCAGGACAAGACAGAGATCCCTTTTACTTTGGAATGAGGAAGAAGTGGGAGTAAAACCATGTCCCTCTTTGCTCTGGGGGCACCGGCTCGATTGCCTTTTTCTGAAGGACAGCCTGGATTTCCTCCACTATAAGAGCGCTGTTGGCCTGAGAGTACTGGAACTGTACTGGAGGGTTGTCTGGAGGAACCTCCACAAATTCGAGAGTCTGGCCTTTCTCAATGAGCTGTAGGAACCAACGGTCTGAGGTTATCTGACGCCACCCTGTGGTGTGCAAGGAGAACCGACCCCCCACCTCTTCTCCGCTGACGCTGGTGAAGGAGAAGAGTCAGGCAGCGAGTCATGTGGAAGAGCCGGGAAGGGGGAGAGCAGGCTGAAAGGTTTGAGGGGCCTGTGGGGCAGAACCTCCGGTGGCAAGAGTAGTGGCCTTGCGCTTGAAGCAAGCCTGCTGCTGCTGCTGTTACTGACCTCGAAATGGCTGTCATCTGGGCCTACAAAAGGACTGCTTTGGTTGCAGTTTGGGTCTGTACATGGTCTTTACAGTCCTAACAGCCTTGCCTACCTCCTGCAATCAGGAAATTATATTATGGGTATCTTCCTTGAATAATACCGACACTCTGAAGGGTGCGTCCATAATCTTGGAATGGACATCCTGGGCAAACCCTAAGACTTGCAGCCAAGAGTTACAGCAGATACAGACCACAGAAGCTGCGGCTCTTCCCACTGCATTCACTGTGTCATACGAAGCCCACAGAATGTGATCATCAACGTCCAAGCCAGACTTCATGATAGCCATGAGTTCTGCGCGTCTGGGGGAGTTTGGCATGGTCTGCATTAGCTCAAGCGCCTTGTTGCACAGGGCATTCTGGTTCTGTACCATGTGGGTAAGGAAGTTCTGTGACCAGATGGCGGTATGCAACAGGTGGAGGAAAAGAAAACCTTCCTAGTCAGATGATCGAACTGTTTGGAGTCATTGGCTGGCAATTGCATACTGAGATGCTGCGGATGTCTGGACCTGTCGTGGGTGGCATTCAGCATCACAGAGTCTGCCTCCAGTTGCTCTCCATAACAGGGGTCATCCTAGGGGATGGTATGCAACTGGTCTGACTTTTTGGAGATGGCAGAGGTAAAGAAGGGAGGCTTCCAGGCTAGCTTGGAGGTGTCCTTGTACGAATCTACCATCGGGAGAACTACCATGGGGGGGCATCCTTTCTCAGGAAGGCAGCCAACCTCCTGTGCTCCTGGTTGAGGTCCTCCAAGTCCCAACATTTCGACTGCTGAATGTGACACATCACATCCGTGAAAGAAGGGTCATCAGGTGGGGAGCGCGGTGTGTCCTTTCTGACGTCAGGGTCAGACCGAGAATCTGAATGCCCATGACTGCAGGAGGAGTAGGAGTCTCTGTCCAAGTCATTCAGAGTCCACTGAAGGGGAAGGCAACCTTGGGGGCCAGCGTGGTCGTGGTGACGGCAGGTCCCTGACAGGCGTCAGCCTCCTGGGAGGTAGAGAAGCAGGGTGGCCTGAGGGTTCAACAGGCATTGGCTTTTGGGGAGCCAGCTTAGCAGGGATCTGGGGAACTTCTTCATCTTTATCCTTAAAGAAGGACCACCAGACAGCAAAAAGTTTGTTAAGGCCCTGCTGGAGAGCTGGTTTGTCTGGCGCCGGGGTGGTGGGTGCAGAGAGTCCTGGCATCAGGTTGTCTGACTGAGGTAACCCAGGCAGTGGAGTAATCTGGCCCTGGCCATTCGGCATCAGAGCCAAAGGAATACCCTCATGTGTCTGAGGAACCTGATCCAATGTCCGACCATCTGTCATCAGATCTTCAGCTGTTGACTTGTTAGGGGCACCTGAATCAACTGGTGTTTGTGGATGCACTAGATTCTCCTGAGGGGGCACTGAAGAAGCTGGCAAAGGTGTAGGCTGGGTTGAAGGACTAGCCAGCTGGCACCTGGGTGGAGTCGCCAGCAGAGGAGGCATCGCTTCTTGGCACAGCATGTGTCCATTACTCCCAGAGGAAGAGGACGACTATCCTGGGTGTCACTTCCCAGCATCGGCCCCAGATGTCAGGGTGGACTTGGAGGGCTGGGGGGATACTGGGATGCAGAGGGAGAGGTATCACCAATAGAAAACAGGAAGTGGTTATCCCTCTGTACAGACAGTTGGTGAGACCCCATCTGGAGTACTGTGTGCAATTCTGGAGACCCCATCTCTGCAAAGACACAGACAGGGTGAAGGCTGTCTAGAGGAAGGCAACCAGAATGGTGCAGGGTCTGTACCAGAAGACATATGAAGAGAGACTAAAGGAAATTAATATGTATGCCCTCAAGGAAAGGAGAGAGAGGTGGAACATGACAGAAACTTTCAAGTACCTCAAGGGAATCAACAAAGTCCATGAGGGTAGCATCTTTAAGAAAAAGAGATGTGCAAGAACAAGGAGGAACAATTTGAAGATAGAGGGAGGACGGCTCAGACGTAATGTAAGGAAGTATTTTTTCACGAAGAGGGTTGTGGATGCATGGAACAGCCTTCTTGAGGAGGTCATGGAGTCAAAAACAGTGGGGGAATTCAAGAATGCATGGGACAGACATAAGGCAATTCTAGTGTGGGGGGGCAGGAGGATGTAGGCTGTTGGTTAACTAGGATATGCAGCTTACCCATTAGGTAGGGAATTGGGCAGATTAGGTGAGCCAAGCGGTCCTTATCTGCCATCAAATTCTGTTTCTATGACACCCTGGTCAGGAAGGCAACAGGCAGTAGTCTGCCACCCGAGGAACCGCCAGCCAAGCCACCAGGCTTAGAGCCCCCAGGGGTGATGGGCTTACGCGTGAGTGGCTGAGAGGCGTAGGAGGACTTCCCATGCCCAGAGCATTCTCCTGAGACTGAGACGATGGAGGGAGGCTTTGCTATCAGGAGCCTGGAAGCAAGCCTGGAGGATGAAGGGGTTGCAGACTTCTACATCAGGGACCAAGAGTGGCATTCTTCCCGGGATTTCTCCTTGTCCTTGTGCTTGCAGCTTGATTTCTTCTCCTTCTGCGAAGATGATGAAGAGGGAGAAATGGACGAGCTCTTGCAGTGAAGTTCTTTCTCCATGTAACCCTCCTACAAATGGGGGTTCCAGAAAAGTCTTCCTTGAGCTTGCCTAAATGCTCACTGCCAGGCTGGTGTCCTGCGTTTTAGCAGTTTAAATGTATTGCCAGAGAGTGCCTGTATAGCTTCTGTGCACTGTCTCTTTAAGGGCTACCTGGATTGCAGTCATAATTAATCTGAGAGGGAGCTCTGTTAGAAGATGTACTTGTTTGCTGATCATTTGTTAGAGTAGTAATAATATTTCAGTTTGTTCTAACCTGCCTTCTTTGCAGCATGGACAGTTCTGTTTGTTTCCATCATCTTGATCCTGAACTGCAGAATGGGCCAATCAGTACAATTGGGACTCTAAAATGGAGCCTGCCTATAGGGGCTTGGTGGGGCCAAAACTTGTAGGAATTGTAGTTTTGGGCTTTTGGCACCTAAAATAACCTGGAGGGGGAGCTCTTGTTGTGACTGACAGACAGATCAGCCAACCAAACCTTTTGGATCTTGGAGAAAGTCCCACACTGCTTGCAGTTTCAGTTACATCTGAGTTGAGAAGTGAAGAAGTAACAGCTCGAGATAGTTCGAGCAGCAATCCATAGTGGATTCGTGCGGGAGAACTGTGGAAAGGCCTGAGTTTGGCCTGCATGCCTGTCTGTTGTCCCTGAGAGGGAACTTGTGCTTTTTTTGGACTGAATACGAATTTGGAGAGCGAATTAAGCAACTGAATTGTGACCAGGCTTTAACCTGAAGAAGACTGAAGATTTGCTGAATGCAATCGGCCTGTCAGGACTTCCAGCTACCTCTAAACTCCCGGATTGTGCAGAGACTGTAATTGTGACCGGAGAGCCATTTGCCTGGTACAGTGAAATTTACTTACATGTGAATGTGCTGTGTGCTTGTAGTGGGTCGTGATTTGGTTCCCCACTGTGTGCTGAACTGTGTTTTGCTTGCTGGAGGCTGTATCTAGCTCCACGGACTGAATCCGTATCCATTTCCATTTGCCTGGGCCCTGCTACACTGGCCCAGCCAGAATACCTGCTACGCAGAGAAAGTCACTGATGAGAGACCGGCCTGGGGATCAGCCCCCTGCTCAACGCCTTCAAAAGGAACGACGCCTTGGTGATTCATGTGGGCCCTGCTTCTCCGGGCACTCCAGCTCAACAGCCTGCAGTCTCAATTTCATCCTGCCTGTGTCCAGTATTGGGTATCGTAAGTAAACATCAGGGTAGCTCCCTGCAACAACAGCTAAATCTAAAAGTGTTGTCATCTGATTGTCTTGTTGCCCTTTCTTTCATGAACTGAGCCCTCCAGCTCCGGATTACAAATAGTGTGTGTTGTGCATGTTGCTTTCTTCCATCACAGGGCCCCAACCAGCTGCAATGTTCCTGGCTAGCCCACAGTTTTCCTACCTGGGTACCCAGAGTGTGTGACTGTGTACAGACTCTGAACTGCATGCATAACTGTCTGATTAATATAGCTTTTAAGCAAATCAACTTGATTACACCCCTCCCTTGTTCAAGTCCCCTGAATAAATCAGATTTAACTTTGTTTGCATTTAGCCTGACTGTGGTTCCAGTTTGTGCCAAAAGTATTGTACTGTTGCTATTTGCTGTGCTTAACCTTGTTTTACAGGGGGTCCCCAGGGTCAAGCTAGAGGAACCAGCCCTGGTGGTAAGTGCAAACAGTGTGGGTAATTGCCTAGTAAATAAGGGTCATTGTGAAGTAATTATTGTATATTGTTCAGGCCACTAGAAGGAAGAGGGGGTAACAGTGTCCGGAGGGCTGTGCCAGTTAGCCTGACCACTAACAACCCTGACCTCTGGGTGGAGGCACCTGTTTCATTACCCAGGCCCCTTAACCTGCTACTAGCCAAGCAGGCAGGGGTAGTAGCCCTTGGGATAGCGCCACCTTGGGGTTACATCTGTAACAGATACGTTTCTTTAGCAGGAAAGCCTCGAGGGTCTTCTTGTGCCAGAGCCTCATGCGCTGGTTGAAGTCGTGGCAGTGCTGGCAGGCCTCGATGTTATGGTCTGAGAACAGGCATGACGAATCATCGTTTTTTTGTGGGATCTGCTCTCTGCACACACACTTGGAGGGGTGGCACTTGATGGAAGATGTTGGAGAAGAAGACAATATGCATGATATAGCAGTGTCAGTGACTCAGTAGGTAGCACACTCGCCTCTGAGGCTGGGAGATCAGAGGGCTGTGGGTCCAGTTCCCACATCTGGCACTTGGGTTAATATCCCAGTACTGACACTGTAGTGCAGCATGAGAGGGGTGCTGCACTTCTGAGGTGCCGTCTTTCGGATGAGACGTTAAACCGAGGTCCCATCTGCTTGGATTGGTAGTAGTTCAGGTGGATGTTAAAGATCCCATGCACTCATCGAAAAGAGTAGGGGAATTTCCCCGGTGTTCTGGCCAAATTTCCCTCATTCACTAACAATACCACCAACAGCTTAATCTGGTTCAAGGTCAATTGGCATTCATCTGTATACCACTCCCGCAGGTCGTGCCTGAAAATAGGCAGGATTTGTCTAGTGCACTTACCCGGTTAACAAAAATAAATAAATAAATAAATTGATCAGGGCACATTACTCTCTCTTCTGGACGGCTTCTCCGCTACCCTCATCCTACAACCTCTCCAGATTCAGAACAACGTATAACATTATCTGCAGCTTTGCCTTGATATCCCCTTATTCTATTTATTGCTGCTACCTCTACCAGGCCCTTGGCTGGCTCTCTTTGCAGGCTGCCACGAATACCTGCTACGTTGCCTAGTAAAAAGAGCCTTCATGAAACAGAGTCATCCCCCCATCTTCCCATCTCAAGCCAATCCCTGCCCCAGAAGCCTCGGGTCCTACACTCTGCCTTCTCCTGGAGTGCCCCCAAGTTGCCACTTGAATGGGACAAAGGGCCCTCTCCACTGACACTTGAAGCCACTGAAACAGCCTACCGAGTCACTCTCTCGGTTCAAACTCTATATTCAAATAGCAATATAGGACTGCCCTCACAGCTGTCTCTGTCTGCACTGTCCCCCCGGACAAAGATTCTAGATATCATACGTGTAACTACACTGTAAATGCATTGCAAATGCAACGTAGCTGCCTGCAGCAAACACATAACTACAACGTAATTACCCTGTAGCATTAATGATTAGTTACACTGAAATGGACATTTAAAATAAAGGGTAACCATGACATTTTGCTACCTTTTGTACTCTGTATATTGTGTACAACATCATTTATTGCTTGACTGCACTCTCACAACTTAGTGTTCATCACCCTGTATTGGAACTGTTCTATTTCTTGTCCTGCATTTGCCCATTAACCAGGTCAATCAACTGTAATATTCTAATGTACCTCAATCTGTATGTGCTTTTCACTAGTATCAGTGATATGTACCATCTTAATGGCCTGGGTTGTGCCTAAAAACAGTCACTGGGATCAGTGCACCCACCCGATTAACAAATAAATAAATAAAATAAAGAATAAAATAAAGACGATAGCCTGGGTAAAGAATTGGCTGGAGAATAGGACACAAAGGGTAATAGTAAATGGAGTCCACTCTGAAGAAAGGGGGGTTACTAGTGGGAACATGAGGGTTCAGTATTAGGACCAGTCCTCTTCAATGTCTTTATAGCGACATTGCAGAGGACTGGAAGGAAAATATGTCTCTTTGCAGATGACACAAAGATCTGCAACAGAGTTGATACTGAAGTGGGGTGGAAAGGATGAGAAGGGACTTGGCAAGGTTAGAGGAATGGTCAAATGTATGGCAGCTTAGATTCAATGCTAAAGTGCAAGGTAATGCACCTGGGAAACAAAAACCCAGGGAAGAGTACACAATGGGGTGAGATACTAACAACAACAAAAATGGAAAGGGACCTGGGGGTAGTCATATCAGATGACCTAAAGGTGGGCAAGCAATGTGAGACGGCAGTAAGGAGGGCTAGGGGGGATACTGGGATGCATAGGGAGAGGCATCACCAGTAGAAAGGAAGTTGTTATCCCTCCGTACAGATAGCTGGTGAGACCCCATCTGGAGTACTGCGTGCAGTTCTGGAGATCCAATCTCCGCAAAGACATAGACAGGATGGAAGCTGTCCAGAGGAGGGCAACTAAAATGGTGCAGGGTCTGCACGGAAGACATATGAAGAGACTTAAGGAGCTTAATATGTATAGCCTCGAGGAAAGGAGGGACATGATAGAAACTTTCAAGTACTTCAAGGGAATCAACAAAGTCCAAGAGGGTAACATCTTTCAAAAAAAGAGGTGTGCAAGAACAAGGGGGCACAATTTGAAGACAGAGAGGGGGCAGCTCAGAGGTAATGTAAGGAAGTATTTTTTTCACAGAGAGGGTTGTGGATGCATGGAACGGCCTTCTGGAGGAGGTTGTGGAGTCAAAGTGGTGGAATTCAAGCGTGCATGGGACAGTCATAAGGCAATTCTAGGGGGTGAGGGTAGGAAGAAGTAGGCTGCTGGTTAACTAGGATCTGCAGCTTATCCATTAAGTAGGGAAATGGGCAGACTGAGTGGGTCAAGCGGTCCTTATCTGCCGTCAAATTCTATGTTTCTAAAGAATAAATACTTCACAGAAAGGGTAGTGGTAACATGGAACCAACTGCCAGTCGAAGTTGTAGAGGCCGGAACAGTGGAAGGCTTCAAGCATGCATGGGATAGACATGGGAAAATAACAGACACGGAGAGGGGAGGGTCCCTGGAGACCAGTTAGGATCTGTTGAGGTACAATAGTCTGGGAATCCTTGAGCTGACTGGATGAGCCTAGCAGTCCTTTCTTGCCAATAATTTTCTATGTTTCTAAACATTACAGTCTGGATAGCATCTCTCGCAGCCATGCTGACTTGGACTTTGCTGTGTTCTCAGGCGTCCTGTCACGATGATGTAAAGGTGTGGCCCAATGGAGGAGATATATTTGATGAAGACAGAAGGAACAAGTACTTACCATAAAACTAGATCTTTGAGAGAATCTCCTTCATTGAGCTACACCAAGGAACTACAAGATGTTGGCACAAGGACCACTAGGAAAATTTTGCTAGCTGGAGCCACCCATGTTGTCATGCACCATCGCCGCCTACATAACGTGAATGGTTCCATCATGCCTCAGTTTCAAGCGTGATACAAGTTCGGAGGATCATCAGACCAGCATGGTCCGAAGCAACGAGGACCAAACCAGGCATAACAGGGAATCGGCATGCAATAGCAGGCAGGACAACCGCCTGTCACTTGAAAAGGAGGCAAGGAAAGAGAGTTGTGGCCCAATGGAGGAGATTCTAAGATCTTCTGTTGTGGAAAGTAACCATTCTATCTTCTTCAAGGATATGTCCCTCCAATGAGCCATATCAAGGAATGATTCCTAAGCAGTACCAAGGGAAGAAGGAAGGATTTAAGGACTCTGAGTAAGGAGATCTTGTAAGACAGTATGTCCAAATCTGGCATGTCTATAAGAAACGATGTCCAGACTATAATGTTTAGTAAATGTCTGAACAGTACTCCAAGTGGCAGAAGCACATATGTTGGTAGCAGACACAGTGTAAAAATAAGCCATGGAAGTAGCACCCCCATGGATAAAGAGACCACAGACAGGACCACGAAGCTGCTTATTGAGCTTCTGGTAACAAAGAAATGCAGCAGGCCAACCACTGATTCTAAATAGGGGAGCCCACCATCCAGGGAGTGAAAGCCACAAATAGCTAAGAGGAGTTTCTACAATCCATAGAACGATTCAGACACCAACGCAACATCCCATAGACATAAACGGTGACTGTAAAGAGAGTTGAACCAGCCAGATTGCGTAGCGTAAAAGGCTACGGGAATCACACGCCACCCTCCGCTGAAAACATAGGTGCAGCTTCACGCCCATGTAGCGAAACACGTGTGCCATCCTTACAACCTTCACATAACAAATTAATGTCATCTTTCATCGGGGGACTGTGCCCCCACACCCCCCCCCTTCCACAAAAGTAAACATGTAAAAAGAATAAAAAATTGAAATCCCAAAAAAGATGCAGTAACGTATGATCTGTGTCGGTTACGCAGTAAGCAAGTTACGCAGGAAGCGTAGCTCCTCGGCTGGTCCGACTCTCTACACAATCACCACATAAACAATATGCAGACAACATTCCCCACTATCCATGGGAGTTGAGAAATAAACAAACGTCAATAATCTGATTCAGTGTTCGCTCAGAATGACATTCAGCAGAACACAAGGATTGATACATAAAGTAACCCAATCCTTGTAGAAAATAAGAAAAGGAGGCTCTGCAATCTGAGTCTTCAGTTTACAAATTTGTTGAGCAGATTTCAAAGCCACTAGGAACAGTGACTTCCAAGAGAGTAGCAACGGGCTTGAAGGGAGACGCAGTAAGAGTCTCCAGAACCACACTGGATCTGGATCTTAGACTGTGTGGTGCAGCAGTAAAATACCTTTGAAGAACCTGTGAAAGACCTCAAGCTGGGTCACTGTTTTGCTGTTGGTGAGAGCATGAAAAGCCAACACCGCAGCCAAGTGGACCTTGTTGGAAGAATACCCCAGGGTCAAGTTTGTAATGGATGGGGTAGTTCATCACCAGACTGACTGAACATGTAAAGGCGTCCCCCAGCTGACTGGCAGCACACCATAACAAAAATGTTTCCATTTTTGCAATCAGATGCGGCCACCAAAACCAGGGTGGCTGAATCAGCCCTCGGCTTGACTAAAACTCCCTGTATGAGAGGGAACAGGGAAAGGTGCACAAGAACCCCTCCTTTCCGGGAGAAGGATATGTCTCACCAAAAAACTCCAGGCCCTGGGGCAAGCAAACAAAAACACGTCAGTTTTGAGTTGTTTGGAGACGCAAAAAGGTCTATGGCCGGGCGACCCCACTTTAGGAAGAGGCCGTCCAGGATAGCATCTAAGAACTCCTATTCATGGCGGAGCACCTGGGACCAGCTGAGATGAGGTAGCATGTCAGGTGGGTGCCTGAATTAAGCCGCCATCTGAAATGGTGACGCAATGTGGGTGAAAGCCCAAATGGCGAGCGGGGAGGGAGGGTGACTGGATGTGGTGGGGTGGGGACCGTGGCGACAGGATGTCGCAATATATACTTGCGTGGGAGGAGGCGAGCATGGCAGTGTGGCCTGGGAGGGGGCAGAGGGTATGTGAGGGGTAGTGCGGTTGGCTGCTGAGCTGCGCCATGGCGTTGGCATCCGCTTGCAGTGCGTGGGGTTCTAAGTTGGTCAGGCGGTACTGTGGTTTGTCACGCCCGGGCCCAAACTTATTGTTTTACTTCGGCCCAACATACACCCCTGGAGTTGAGAATCCTTATGGTGGGGCGTAAAGCTACAAGCAAATGATTTAAGTCCCGGCGCTATTTCATGTCAGGGTGGCGAAATTGTTTTCGCCGCCCTGACGTCGTGATAATACAGGTTGCTGTTTGGCACTCGCCATTATCACATAGAACCCTGAGATGATCTGCATGGGTGTTGAGGGTACTGGTGTAAGCTCCCCAAATGGTGGGGCTTACCTTGAGATGTCTCCCTGGGCACAGCTATAGCTCTCCACCTGGCCAGGTTCCAGTCCTGTGATCTGCCTCTAAACCTGGGTTAATATCCAGTGATGAGAGTGTAAATCCTTGTAAAGTAATGCTGTGTCTATAGTTCCTGCACGAATGTGCAAATCAGTGCCATCATGCTATAGCTTTAAGAAGCTCAGCCCCTGTATATACTGTGCATAGCCTGGGCTAGTCTGAGATTCTGGAGCTTGTGACCGGCCGGGCAGCACTCCTTTCAACTCCACTCTGCAGATGCTTAATAGTGCAGAGGGAGCTCTACTAACAGCTGTAAATATTTATTTCTAAAATTAAACTGTTTGTATATAAAATCGACTTTAAAGTTTGGACTGTTTACATATCTGCTATCCAGTAGCCATGTTTGTTACTTTGACCTTGTCTTCAGTCAGCTGGAGCTCAAAGGGTCCTAGTTGGGGTCCTTCTGCTATGGCTACTGGGAGAAATAAGGAACTGAATTCTTGGTGCCCAGTTTGGCCAATTGGGATGCCAGAACTGTGATTGACAGCCTCCCCCACCATTCAGATTACAGCACTGTGTTTTCTTCAGTTAAGGGAGAACAACTGAACTGGACACTTCTGAGGGAGCTCCCAGAGAAACAGGGAGCTCAGACTCATGCTCTGAGGACAACGTGGTGAGGCCTGCTTACCTCTACACAACCTTTCAGTCTGAACTGAATTGTTTAGAACTGCTGAACCTACAGATTATTTCTCTCCAGCTCCCAAGCAAAAAGGGGAGTGTGAATTTTTCCACGACTGTTAATTCTATTGAACTGCGTGTGAGAGGAGATGCTGAATTGCAAAGCTGAGCTGCTCAAAGACTGCTGTTTGAAAGTAAAGCCTGTTGCTGGAGAGTCCGTCTCCTGCCTAGCTGCTGTTGGGGGAGACTGGAAGATAACTGCCAGCTAACTGCCAGAAACTTCCACCTGCAAAATGGGTAAGCTGCGTAGCCTATCTGAAAATGTGTCAGAGACTGAATCGATTATACAGAGCTCCTGTATTGAGAAGCTCAAGAGACTGTTGCTGCAGTTTGAATTTGAACCATCTAAAGACCAGATTGGGGAGTCAGCTCCCACTGAAACATTCAGCGTGGGTTGTGGCCACCCTTTGGGAAGGAAGCCAGGATGCGTGAGGGAGTCGTGTTGACACTGGTCCCTGAATGCTGGTCCTTATTCAGAAGGACAGAAGATTGAAGCCTGCAGCCAAGAGTCAGCAGATTGAATCTAGCTCCAGTGGTCTTCAGCCTGACAACTAGCCCAGCTTGCGAAGCCATGGTACTGTGAGTGAAAATCAGGGCCTGTCCCTGTAATCAAGTTTAAAGTTGTTTTGCCAAACTTGTTTGATCTCCAGATTGCCTGCTTGCTGTTTAACTGTTATGCAGGCCATTGGGCCTGGGGATTACAGTTGTTTGCTGTTTCTACTTCTGATTCTACCAAAAAGGTTAAAAGAAATGAAAATGTATTTGTTTAAGGGCCCCAATGTCAGCCAACCAGCTGCAACACGCCAGGCCTGCAACGGTTACAGTCTGGGTACCCAGTGAAGATAACTGGGACTGCCCACGTGGACTGCTAATTGTTGCTTGAATGCTTTTTGCCAAATCCAAATGAAACAAAACTACTCAGCTTTAATTTGCATTCCCCCACTCCCCAGTGTTTATTCCCCTAATAAATGAGGTTTATTGTTAATGTTAACACTGTCCATGAGCATATTATTACAGAGTGCCAGATTACTGTGTCCAGCTACTAAGTGCACTGTTATTGCTGCTAACTATTCCTTGTAGGTATACTCGGGGTGTATAACAGAGGTCAGGACCCTGTTGGTAAGTGTGGTCACAGAGAGCATATTATTAGCACTCCTCATTAATTGTACTACTAAATGAAATTAAACTGTTTTATGGGAATCCATGTGTGGAACCACTGGTTGGGGCAGTGGGTAGGTACAGCATCCCAGGGGATTGTACTAGTTTGTCATCAGACCCACTTAAAAGCTACTCTGGGTGAAGGCACCACGCACAAAGTTCTACTGTTGGTACTAAGCCCCTTTTGACATCCAAACCAGAACCAGGCCCCTCAACTTGTATTGTGGACCACAGGCAGGGATAGTAGTCAGTGGGGACACGGGATACGGATTACACCTGGGAGAAAGACTGCCATCAGGAACATATTGTGCTCCACAGTCCAGTGCCAGAATTTTACTGCACCTCTGTAGCGAGGATAAGAGTGGACACCACCTTGATGGTTTATGTAGTACAAAACTGAGATGTCGTCCATAAGGATCAACAGCTGATGACCAGGAAAGAGGGTGGCAAAGGCCTGTAGGCCAAGCAGAACAGCCCTCATCTCCAAAGTGTAGCTGCGCAGAACAATATCCACGGGGACCACTGACTCAGAGTCTGGAAGGGGCCCAGATGGGTACCTCAACCTGAAACCGAGGTATCTGTCATCATCACCAAAAGAAGAGGCAGATGGAGAAAGGGGGATCCCGTCTCAAGGTTGGAGTAGTAGAACCATCAGAGCAGGGAGCAACTGAGTGGATGGGTCACTTCAAATAGACACTCCAGCTCACTGGAATGCTGAGCCAACTGGGCACAAAGGAACCACTGCAGAATCCACATATACAGACATGCCAGCGGGACATTCAGAAATGAAGCAGCCATGAGGCCTATCAGTCGTAAGAGACATCTGGCTGAGACACAGTCAATGAAAGAGGCCAGCTGAGCCTGGACAACCAGCACCGTAGCACAGTTAGAGAGAAGGAAAGACCAACCCAACCCTGTGGCCAGAACAGCTCTATGTATTGGAAATGTCCACGAGACTTGCAGATCCTGATATGGAAGTAAGCATCCTTCAGATCCTGAGCAACTAGCCAATTCCCTTGCAGAAGCAGGGGGAGAAGGGACTGCAGAGAGACCATTCAAAACAGCTTGTATTTGACAAACAGGCTGGGTTTCAGAGGTCTGGGACATGCCTTAAATCCCCAATCTATATTGGTTCAAGGAAGCACCAGGAATAATAACCCAGGTTCATTTCAGCAAGTGGGGTGGGTACTATGGCCCTGTTGCTGCGGAGGGTTTGAACCTCCGCCAGCAGGAGGACAAGATGTCCCAGAGGATAATGGCACAGGAAGAGAAGGTACACCAGAGGGAAAGGAGTTCTAGAGCATTTCCTCGCTGAACCACCTCCAGCACCCAAGCATTTGTTGTGCTCTCACTTCCGTTTGTCAGTAAGAGGGAGATATGGTCCCCCGCCAGGACATCCTGATCTGCAGCTGCTGAAGGAAGGGGGAGTCAGAAAGTGGCAGGGCAGCAGGAACGCCACCAGTACCCATATTTTTGGTAACCCTGGCATTGGCATTGAAAGGCAAATCAGCCTCAGAGGAAGCAAGGGTCTGCTGAGAGCCATGGTCAGGGCCCCAAGAGTAACACTTACTAGGACGGGCAAAAGTCCTGCAATAGGAACTCTGGACCTTTCCCCAGGGCTTAGCATTCAGTGTATGCAGAGACCACACAGCCACTTTCAATGTCTGGGTGTCCCTAAATGGCAGACTCAACATCGGTATCAAAGAGTTGCTTACTTTTAAAAGGAGCATTAATGACCGACTGCTGCACACCAGAGGCAAAGCCAGCAATTTGTAACCATGAGTGGGTGGTGAAGGCAAATGCCAGAAGCAGCCGCACAAGCAGTGGCACCCGAGGCATAAGTAGACCATAATGCTAACCTGCTTCTAGCGCACTGGCAACAGTCTTCTGGATCTCTATTTTATTAGGGTCACATGGCAGCTTGTCAACCATTACAGCCATAGACTTCCAAAAGCAATTCTGATATTTAATCACACAAGCCTGGTAATTTGCAATACAATGTCCAAGGGATGCCCACACATATGTCCTTTTACCCATGACATCAAGCTTCCTGGATTCTTTATTAGGAAGAATACAGCTTATGTTTTGGAGCTGATGACTTCTGATGAACAGCCATATAACCAAGAAACCTGTCTCCAGTTGAGAGAACTAACAGGGTTTCCTGAAGGCAGTGGATATTGTTTATCCACCTTCCTGGGTACAACTGGAAAAGCACAAGGCCTGTGCCAGGTAGCTAGAGTAGCATCCTCCAGAGCCAAATGGACAGGAAGAATAAGCAATGAAGGGGGAGGCAGACACCTCTCAGAGCTCATGAAGATTTCTTTTAGAGGAACTCTTCTCCTCTGCCACAAATCCCAGCTTAGGTTGGACCTGTGAGGAAAGCCTGAACGTAGACATCCTCAAGAGGGGACCGAAAAGTGTTCTGCACACTCTCCTCACTGCAGGAGGATGAAGTGAGACTGAAGCCCATCGCATCAAGGGGGTTCAAACCTTCCTCCACCTCCTCCATATACAGTGCTTGGGATTGTATTTCAACTCTACCTCTTCGTCGACAGTCTTTATCAGTGGGTTGACAGCCTAATGAGGCTGGGAAGGAGGAACTGTTGACAGACTAAGCATCAACAAAGGACGGTTCTTGCTTGGTACAGCAACCAGCAGAGGGAACTACTGCATTGTTGATGAAGTCAATGGCGGCAGCTCAGATGGTATCAACAGGGTTAGCACTGACAACCAAGGCAGGGGCACAAAAAGCTCAGACACTGTTTGAGAAAGCATCTGCACATCAACAGACCCCAATGGGGTCAACAAGTGAACCGTTGACAGGACAGTGCCTGATGACGGAGCTGGCTCTAAATCCCCCAGTGCCTTTGCCAGACCCTGATCTTGGTGTCTGAGAGGCTGTTGGAGGAGGTTAGTACAACCTGAGGTGTAGTCCACTCTTTTAAGCTGAAAATGGACCTTTTAGGAGAGGCATCATTTCCCTGTGCCTCTGCTTGTCCTTTATTGCACAGACAGCTTATCCACAGATATAACAGATTTATCTTGGTAGAATTGGTGGCCAATACAGTCGACTGCAAAGAATGGAAAGTTGACAGCAAGACTTGGACAGATGAAGCAGGAGATGATGATGAAACTGCCTGCGACATGCGTTGTTTCTCCTACACAGCCTTGAGTTTCAAATAAACTTCCAAGGCTTTTTTGCAACATCTCAGAGTTGTCTCGTTAAAGCCCCGGCAACTGCCACAGGCCTTTATGTTACACGCAAGAGCTAAGCAGCAAATGTACATGAAGTGGTCGTCGTGTTTGTAGATCTTAAGTTTACTGGAGAAACAATGATGGAACAGCAGTTTCCTGTCTTGTCAGCAGCCTAAATGATTAAGTAATTTAAAACAGAGAAGTAGAAGTATTAGTGGCACTTACAAAGTATGAAGACATTCTTCAGCAGTGGTGGACTGATGAGCGGCTGACAGCAGGAAGAACGAACTGAGGTATGATGGGGCCGCCCACGTTATATAGATGGCGATGATGCACGTCAACGTGGACGCCCCAGGTAACAAAAATCTTCCAGGGGATATTGGCAGCGACGGCTCACAGTTTCATGATGTGGCTTAATGGAGGGAGATATCCTTGAAGAAGATCAGATAATCCAGGAGGGATCCATTCCATAAGCACATGAAATTAAGGTAGCCAACTACGGAATAACTGACCCACTCACCACAGTCATCAAGTACTGGTATCTTATTAGTTTCCAATCATACACAAGCTAGTTATTCCAGTGTTTCGTGACAGCCTAGTCACTTCATCAGGGCTCTTTACAACATAAGAAATAAACCATAATATACAGAAATAAACACAGTGTAACAACTATCAATGAATTCATGATAACAACACTGCTCATCTTTTTTACATTTAACTAATTAGACAGACTATCTCATATGCAAAATTATTTTGCATTATATATTTCTTATTTTATTATTTTGAAGATACATATAAATAAAAATGAACTTTCATTTCAGATCACTGACCTTGTCAGAATCCCGCCTAGGAATAACTACCCATCTTTTCCTTATTTTTCAGAACACTTCCTAAATCTATAATAGGAAAACCAATGTTAACAAAATCCACCTCCCTTAGAGAGATATACAGAAAATGTATGAAATTTCAAATTTACATTAATGAAAAATCACCTTTTTTCATTCAAATGGTGTTGACCCACCTATATCTTATTTATATAGCACCCACTTGGTATCCCTGAGAACAAGTACAAAGCACTGTGAAATACTGCATCAATATAAAACTATTTAGGCTCTCTGCATTAAATACATACTTTTTAGTTTTTTAATTTTCTATACTAAATGAGAGCCATCACCTGTTAATAATAAGGGTATATTTACTACTCCTGCAAGTATTTACATACTGTGCACATGAAATTCACTATAGCTTATATAAAAAATAAATATATTCTTATTTTAAAGAAATTAAATCTTTTCTACTTTTTTCATCACAAAATAGCAATATGTATTTATTCTTTAATAATTTCAGTGCACTCCTGTGACCAAATACGTAGCTATGTGTGTGGCAAGTAGCAGGATTCCATCATAAATGGTGTCTGCTTTTTGTGCTTTTTCAAACACTGCTGTATTTAAAACTGCAGTACTAGTTAACCACGAAGAGTCCATCACTTCCCAGACTTTTGCATCGCCAGCTAGTTAAAAAGTTCTGATTTTATTTTTGCTCTTTTTTCCCATTGTTTTCTGATAATGATTTCTCTTGATTTTTGATGCTTTATAATGTGTGTGGATCCACAGGAAATAAGGCAGTCCCCATACATATATGGAATAATGTATGGGCAACCATACATAAGGCTATGTTTCCATCGAGAGGCAGCCCACCATCAGAATGACTGGACATTTAAAGGAGTCCGGCTAACAGGCAGCACACTATACCACAAAACATTTTCATATTTCCAAGTAGGTGTACTAAGCGGATGGCTTCTGAGCTGCCACTAGAACAGCTGCAAGCACTGGGTAAATCCCAAAGCGGGAGAGCTCAACGTCCTCAGAAGCCAGGCTAGAGCTGCAGGGATCGAAGTTTCAGATGCACCAGAGCACCCTGTTCCTGTGACAGATGTCCCACTCATAAAGAGAGTAAGACAGGGGGTTCCACTGCCAACTGCTGACGCAGAGGGAACCAAATTTGTCTGGGGGCCACTACAGGACCACCAGAATCAGGGTGGCTGATCTGATCCTCAACTTAACTAGAACCCTTTGTGTGAGAGGGAGTGGTGGAAAGGCATACATGAAACTCCGTTTCCAAGAGAGGGACAACGTGCCTCACCAAAAAACTCCAGGCCCTGGGAAAAGTGAGTACAAACATGGCAGTGTTGCACTGTATGGAGACACAAAAAGGTTGACATCTGAATGACCTCACTTTAAGAAGTTGTCCATGACAGAGTCCAACAGCTCCCATTTGTGGCAAGGCACCTGGAAGTGACAGATGATCCACAAGGGCGCTGAGGGTATAAGGCAGGAAAATGGCCATCATGAACATACTGACTCACATGGCTCAATGTCAGACTCTCATTGCCTCTCTGCAGAGACCATAAGAGTGGATCCCATCTTAGCGGTTTATATAGTACATAACAGAGATGTTGCCCTTATGGATCAATAGCTGATGTCCTGGAAGGAGGGTGGCGAAGGCCTGTATGGCAAGCAGAACAGCCCTCATCACCAGAGTGTTCCTGTGCAGATCCATATCCAAGGGGAACCACCAACTCAGAGTCCAGAAGAGGCCCAGATGGGCACCTCATACAGAACCGGAGGTGTCTGTCATCATCACTAGAAGAGGAGATAGATGAAGAAGGGGGATCGTGTCTCAAGGTTGGAGCAGTCCAACCACCAGAGCAGGGAGTGACAGAGTGGAGGGATTACTTCCATGACACATTCCAGCTCACCGGAATGCTGTGCCCACTGGGCATGGAGGAACCACTGTGGAATCCTCATGGGCATACATCCCAGTAGAAGACACAGACTGGTAGCAGCCATGAGGTTCATTAGTCTTAAGAGACTTCTGGCTGAGGCACAGTCGCTGGAAGAGACCAGCTGAGCCTGTGCAATCAGTGCTGTAGCACGGTCCATAAGAAGGCAAGCCTGACCAACCCTATGTCGAACACAGTTCATATGTATCTGAGATGCTGGAACAAAAAAAGAACAAACTTCAGCTTGTGTATCAGAATTCCAAACTGTTCAAATGGTGTAGAACAGTGTGTAAATAACAGCCTCCTCAACAAAGCCTTCAGGAGCCAACTGATGTGTGGGAAGGCATAGAGACCCTCCTTTCTGAGCGTGGCTGCAACCGCTGCAAACATCTGGTAAAGACACATGGTGCAGATGATAAATCAAAGGGCAGGACACAAAACTGATAGCAAGAGCCCTGGTGCATAAACTGTAGGTACTGTCTGTGAAGCTTGTGGATTTTGATATGGAGGTAAGCATTCTTGAGATCCAGAGCAACCAGGGAGCAAGGGGGGGTAGGGACTGCAGAAAAACCATTCAAAACTGCTTGTATTCTACAAACAGGTTGAGGCCTCAGAGGTCTAGGATGGGCTTTAAATCCTCGGTCCACTTTGGTACCAGGAAGTATTAGGAATAATAGCTCCTGTTCATTTTGGAAACTGGGGCAGGCTCTATGGCCTTCTTGCTTAGGACGGTTTGAACTTCTTCCAGCAGCACGGCAAGATGTCCCAGAGGATAATGGTTTGGCAAGAGAGGGAGCACTGGAGGGACAGAGAGGAGTTCTAGGGTGTGTCCTCACTGAACCACTTCCAGTACCATTGCACCCCTAGTCATCTCCCTCAATTTTGGCAGGAAAAGGGATATACCCCCCCCCCCACCAGAAGGTTCTGATCTGCAGGGGCCAGAGAAGGGGGGAGGGTCAGAAGGTGCTGCAGGCAGTGGAAGCGCTACCAATATCTGCACCTTTGGTTATCCTGGCATGGGCACCAGGAGGCAAACTGGCTTGAGGGGAGGCTTGGGACCACTGAGAGCCATGGCCAGGAGCCCTAGAGTAACCCCCATTGGGGTGGGCATAGGGCCTTCGAAAAAGGAACTCCAGCCCCTATCCTGGGGCTTAGGATTCAGAGTGTGCAGGAGCAGATCTGTCAGCACAGCGGTACCATTACCACTTGCAATGCCAGTGACACAGGTTTGGAAGTGAGCCCAAGTCATCAGGGGCTTGCCAAGGGGGGGGGGGGAATCGAGCATGCTAGAGGACACGCTCCTCCTCCAGGGAGGGAGGTCCATGTGCTCTGCTGTAGTACTGCTATCTGGGTGGCCACAGCTGGTGGAGTAAGCACAGCCACAATGGGTGGGCGGGCACCTCCTGACTGGGGACGTTGGCACATTACCACTGCAGTCCTAGCTCAAGAGTTACCCTGTGGAAAAAGAAACTAGGAAAATCCCCCATCCTGCAGAATGAAGGTGCCTCTCCTAGCAGCCCTGCACCAGTTCACTGGTCTGCCAACCTGCTCCTGTTCTAAACTACTCCCAGGCTTGTGGAACCCAGGGGGCTCCACCATAGGGGTAAACTGTGGTGCACTGCAGGGTCGGAAGGTAAGTCCCAAGGGCAGCGGGATGATGGGGCTGGGGAAGAAGAGGCTGTTAGGGCGGGCTGGTTGTCATAGGGGCATGAAGTACAGTAAATTCAGGGGAAAAAAAAAGGATTCAGAATATGTAGGGTCCACAGTGTCATTTTTGATGTTGGGAGGTCCTGCTGGGCAGACTAAACATCGGTGCCAACAAGTTGATTCCTTCTAAAGGGAGCATTAAGGACTGATTACAGTACATCAGATGCAAAGCCGACAATACACAGCCATGAGTGATGGTGCATCTGGCAGCTTGTCAGCCATAGCAACCGCTGACTTCCACAGGCAATTCTGATATTTTAATCATATAAGCCTACTAAATGGTAATATGGAGTCCTAGGGACACTAAAGTGGTATACAGTTACCTCAGCGACTCCAGCACAGCAAAGACCACCACAGTGACAGGAATAGGGCAAAATCCACCCGTCGCTGTGGTGGACTGTTTGCCAATCGGGACTGCCTCGCTGGGTGTTTGCCCCCCGATTGTGTGTGCTGACATTCCTGTGGCTTCAATGCTGACAGTCAGTATTGCAGCCGTCGCTGTAGCGGATGTCGGCGCTAGCACTGTCGAAGTGCTATGGGTAAACCCATAAAACATATGTCCTTTTACCCATGACATCAAGCCTCCTGGATTCTTTATCAGGAGGAAGACAGTGTGGCACGTGGACAGCTGGTTCGTTGATGTCTGTGTGAAGCAGATCACAGACTGGTATGGGAAGTCACATGAAGAGAGGAGATTCACTGATGTCACCTATTTTTTTTTTTTAAATATCTTATTAGGACATCCTGTGTTATAAAATATCAATTTTAATACAAGGCGGAGTTAGGTGACCTCAGAGAGAGAAGTTGGCTCAAGACTGCTTTTAAGTATACTGAGCAGACCTTAGAGTGAGAGACAGACATTCATTTTCTGACTGAGAAAGAGGAACATCAAAGCACTGAAAGATTAAGAAAGTAAGGATACATTAGATAAGACCAGTCTGACTGTATGGGTTGTAGGAATTTGCACTTTTAAACCTGTTTTGTTTTTAAGATTGTATGTGTTGGGATATCTTGTTCTGTATTTACTGTTTTCCTATTTTTACCTATTTTAAAGTAAAGGTATATATTTTAAAAAAAGAAACTACCTGGTGTGCCTTGAAACTTCTTTTTTTATAAGTGAAGCTTAGATGGTTACAGTTGACACTGTGCATAAGCTTATTGTGGTACCAAACTGGGAAACAGGTAAGAGTTCTCTAGGTCTTGCATACAGTTCTAAGGATTCATTTTGTAATACCTGGTTAGGTGCCTGTAGGCAAAGATATCTGGCCCCTCGAAGACAGAATTATCTGAGCCTGACAATTGGGTATGTTAACAAGAGGTGATCAGTTTGTATCCCTCCAGAACTTGGGACAAAGGTGACTCGAACCCACAAAAACAGACAAGAGGGTTACTTTGTTCTGTTAACTGTTCACAATACTATGCTCAGAGGTTGGCACTTTGGGAGCAGAGGGCTGACCT
Organism: Neoceratodus forsteri; assembly: GCA_016271365.2. Lineage (NCBI taxonomy): Eukaryota > Metazoa > Chordata > Ceratodontiformes > Ceratodontidae > Neoceratodus > Neoceratodus forsteri. The sequence goes on along the minus strand of CM057449.1, from coordinate 137,080,959 downwards.
GCTGAGTGGGGTTGTGACAGACAGCACATATATTTAGGAGTTTTCGAGCTCTTGTGATCAGCCACAATAACTACTGAATCCGTCTCTGACTGAAAGGAATAATACGGCTTTCCTGAAGGCTCAGGATATTGTTTATCTGCCTTCCGAGGCACAGCCTGAAAAGTACAAGGCCTGTGCCAGGCAGCTAGAGTGGCATCCTCCAGAGCCAATGGATAGGAGGGATAGACACAGTTAGGAAGGCAGACACCTTCAAGAATTCATAAAGCGTTCCCTTAGAGAAATCGTCCTCTTTTGCAACAAATCCCAGCTTAGACTGTACCTGTCCAAGGAAAGCCTAAAAAGAGGCATCCTCAGGAGGAGACCAAGGAGTGTATTGAACATTTTCCTCACTGCAGGAGAATAAACTGGAACCGAAGCCCATATCGGGGGTTACACATCTTTTCATTCCTATATTCTATTCTGCATTCCAGCTCTTACTCACCACTGACGGTCATAGGCAGCAGGTTGATGGACTAAAGAAGCTGTGAAGGAGAAAACGATGATGGGCTAACCATTAACGCATGATGGACCGTGCTCGGTACAGTAACCAGCAAAGGGAACTCCTGCACCATCGATGAAGTGGATGGCAACAGCCCAGACAATGCTGACAGGGTTGGTGTCAGAGGCAGGGCCAAAAAACTTTTGGAAGAGCTCAGATATAGCCTGACAACGTATCTGCATATTGATGGCCCCCGACAGGGTAATCAACGACTGAACTGTTGAAGGGGCAGTGCTCAACAGCAGAATTCACTGTGTATCCCCTAAAAGGGGATTACAGCCTGTGTCAGACACTGACCTTGGTATCTGAAACAGATGGGCTGGGGGCAGCAGAACTCAAAGCCTTGGCCTGGGGTCTGTCTTTGTCTGTGGACTTACCTCTTTATAAGAGGAGAGTGGGACTGGTCAGGAGAGGCATCCGTTTCTCTGCTTGTCCTTTTATGTGTAGCAATGCTTATCCACCAGCTTAGCAGATTTGTCCTTTTTCTTTGTAGAATCAGCTGCCAATGCTGTCGACAATGGAGATCATAGCCTTGATTTTTAGATAAAGTTCTAAGGCCTTTATTGTGACGTCTCCGAGTGGCCTGATTAAAGCCCTCACAAATGCTGCAGGCCTTCACATTGTCAGAAAAGCCTAGAGAGCGAATGCACATGCATTGGTCGTCATCTTTGTGGATCTTAACTCTACTGCAGTGACAATAATGGAACATTGGTTCCTGTTCTTTCATCAGCAGCACAAACGATTAAGTTCATTTAAAATAACCGACACATAGAAGGAATAGCGATACTTAGAAAGTTCAGCTGCATTCTATATCAGAAAAGGACTGAAGATCAGTTGACAGCAGGAGAAAGAAATGAAGCATGATGGGGAAGCCTACAGTATATAGTTGGTGGCGAGGCACACCAACATGGGCGCCCCAGCCAGCAACGTTTTCTAAGCAGTCCGGACACTAACAGCTTACAGTTCTTGATATGGCTCAATGGAGGGAGATATCCTCAAAGAAGATCCACAGAATCCATCTCTGGTTGAAAGGAATAATAGGGCTTTCCTGAAGGCTCAGGGTATTGTTTATCTGCTTTCCTGGGTACAGCCACTAAAGCAAAAGGTCTGTGCCAAGCAGCTGGAGTGGCATCCTCCAGAGCAGAATGGATAGGAAATATAAGGACAGTAAAAGAGGCAATAACTTCTAAGAACTCATAAAGATTTCAAGTAGAGGAATTTTCCTCCTCCACCACATATCCCAGCTTAGACTGGACCAGTCTGAGAAAAGCCTGAAAGAAGGCATCCTCAGACGAGGATCGAGGAGTGTTCTACACACTCTCCTCACTGCAAGGGAATAAGATGGACCTGAAGCCCACCACATCAAGGGGGTCAGACCTTCCTCATATTCCTCCACTATATACTCAGGACTGTATTTCTAATTCTTCCTCGTTGTCGACATTCACAGGCAGCTGGTCGATGGACAGAGGAGGCTGTGAAGGAAGAAGTGTCGATGTACTAAGTGGTGATGGAGGACAGACTGTGCTCAGTACACTGACTGCCACAGGGAACTTCTGCAATGTTGACAAGGTCAACAGTGGCGGCCCAGACGGCATCAACAGGGTTGGCATTGACGATCAAGGCAGGAGCAGAAGCTTCTGGAAAAGCTCAGATATCTTTCTGATAAAGCATCTGCACACTGACGGATTCCAACAGGGTCATCAATGAGTGAACTGTCGACGAGACAGTACCAGGTGGCAGAATCAGCCGTGATTCCCCCGGCTTGAGATTATGCCTTTGCCAGACCCCGAGTGTCTGAAAACAGTTGGCAGGGCAGAAGAACCTGAGGCTTTAGCCTGGGATCTGCCTTCTTTTGAAGACTTACCTCTTTTACAAGAAAACTACATGTAAAACTTGTAAAAACGTGTATTGGGATTTAGTTTCTATGGTTGCTTCTCACGTTCTGTTCTCTGTGTCAACAATTTTTTTTTTTTAAGGTTTCCTTGCCAATTTTATAGCCCCTGGAGGCAGCCATGCAGGTTTCTTGTCGTGCCCTGATCGGTTGAATTTTCCCAGAATGCCTCTGGGAATTATGACAATTAGACCTAAGACATTCAAAGATATATTGCCTTTATTATCACCCAGTAACAGCAATTTACAAAGAAAATTGCTACACATCCAGAAACACAACAAGTGCCACCTAGAAAAATCTGACCGGCTGGGGAAGGAGGACTTAGGAATTACTTATCAGATGTGTCCTTTTGCTTGGCAGAATTAACTTTTGGCACTGTTAATGGCAGGTCAACAGTGAGCCTTAAGAGACAGATGGAGTGGGAGAAGACAGTGAATCTGTCTGTAGTGTGTGCGGTTTCTCTTCCATAGCCTTGAGTTTCAAATAAACTTCCAAGACCTTCCTGCGCCATCTCCGAGGAGCGTGATTAAAGCCCTAGCAAATGCCACAGGCCTTCATGTTGTGAGCAAGGCCTAAGCAGCGAATGCACACGGAATGGTCGGCGTCTTTGTGGATCTTTACTTTACCTCAAAGACAAAAATGGAACAACTGTTCATTTTCTTTCTTCAGCAGTGGTATAAATGGTTAAGTAATTTAAAATAATAAACAGAGAAGTGTAAGCATTACCAATACTTGCAACATCCAATGGCATTCTTCAGCACTGGCAGACCGGTGACAGCAGGATAAAGAACTGAGCAACGACGAAGCTCCCCATGTTATGTAGGCAGTGACTATGCATGTCAATGTGAGTGACCCCAGTTGGTAAAATCAAAATTAGCAAAATCTTCTGGATGGTCCAGACGCCGATGGCTTACAGTTCCATGGTGTGGCCCAATGGAGGGAGATATCTTCGAAGATCACTTACTGTAATAGAAAATCATCTCGAGAATCTCCTCCACTGGGCCACAGCGCACCCATCCCCCATGTTCTTATTATGGATGGTACAACTACTTGCAGCAATATCTGCTGCCTTACTGGGGTGTGCCTTATATGTTTTCCTTTGCCTCTCTGAGTGTGCCTGACCCTGGTTATGGTCTCCTGGTTCCTCCCAGTCAGATAGCCTCCCAGCTTGTCTCCAGCAAGAAACTGAGGAGTAATGTGGTCCACCCACAGTATATAGCCACTGACACTGTGCGTCATCATGGGTGGCCACCAGATAGCAAAAGTTTCTGTGAGATCCTGACAGTGATGGCTTATAATTCCATGGGTGTGGCTCAAAGGAGGAAAAGTCTGTCAAAAATCTACTGTTACAGTAAGTTACCGTTCTTTTTATGCTCTTTCCTTGTGTCTCTTCTCAACCCCTGAGCTTCTCAGTCACACCTCTCACCTGTCCCAGACTATGAGGGACGTCCTTCATTTAACCCCTCAAAACTGCTCTGTCCCACATCCATCCCACATTAAAAAGATGTTAACCACACAGTGAAGAGTGCTGCAAACTCAGACATTAAAGCATAAATGTATAATATTTCAAGATGCTAAATAAAAGTTAAACTTTGCACAAATTAAGGCAATGATTTTCAGAGTGCTCAGTTCATATCTCCATGTTTGATGATGTGTCTTGCATTATGAAGACCAGTGTCCCACACTGTCCCTCATTTAGAGTTTCTATGCCCCTCATTTCAGAGAGAAACAGTTGAGAGGTATGCTTGCAGATTCTGCAGAGATCTGGCCTTTGCCAGACATCTCTGGTGTGTAAAACACCTCTCACAATATTTACATGTATAAGGTCTCTCTCGTGAATCATTTTATGGTTTGAGAGTTTGTCCTTCCTTCTAAACCTTTTCTCTCAAAAACAACATTTAAATGGTTTATCCCGTGTTAGTGTCTCCAAATGTTTAGGGATTTCTAATACCGTGGCAAGAATGGACCCCCCATTCCTTAGCCAGGGCATATTCAAAACTCAAGAAATTAGTACTCTATTAATCTTTGATGTTTGCCGAGAGCGTCTTCTCAGCACATGCAACGTCTCCAAAATGGCTTCCTTTTGAAGTTCATAAGGTGTCACAAGTATTGGTGGCATATTTAAATGTGCCTGAAAGTTCTTTTTGATTAGTCCCATTGCTCCTAGCATTACTGGAACAATTTGTGTGTCCTTATTCCACATCAGTTTGGTTTCTGACTGCATATCTCGGTATTTCATGATTTTGTGTCTCTCTGTACGCAGCACACTGTAGTCACTAGGGGTGGCTATTTCAATCAGCAGTGCTACCTTTGTTCTCTTTTTTTGTATTACAATATCAGGTTTTCTTGCTTCCACTTTCTTGGCTGTTGGTATTGGGTGATCCCATGTGATCATTACTTCTTCATTCTCTGTGATTCTTTGTGGTTCATGTTTCCAGTGTCTCTCTGCTACCTGTATGTTATAGTGTTTGCACAGTTTCCAGTGAATCAATCTTGCTACATTGTTGTGTCTTTCAGTATACAGGCCTTCTGCCTTGAGTACTTCACATCCAGCCCTGTGTGAATCATCTGATGCACTGAGAGGTTGTTCTTTTTTTTAAAACTCTTCTCACACTGTTCACACTTAAAAGGTTTCACTTCTGTGTGGATTTGCTGATGATCTCTCATAGAGCTCTGATGTGCAAAACTCTTTTCACAATATTTACACTTAAAAGGTTTCTCTCCTGTGTGAATTCTCCGATGATCCAAGAGTTGACATCCATATGCAAAACTCTTCCCACAATAAGTACATTTAAAAGCTTTCTCTTTTATGTGAATCTGTTGGTGTCTTGTAAGATACTTTTTTGTTGCAAAACTCTTCCCGCACTCCGAACATATAAAAGGTTTCTCACCTGTGTGAATAAACTTATGCACTGAGAGCTGGCCCTGATGTGCAAAATCCATCCCACAATCAGTACATTTAAAAGGTTTCTCTCCTGTGTGAATTCGCTGATGGTCTATCATGGATCGTCTGTATCCAAAACTCTTCTCACAATTGTTACATTTAAAAGGTTTGTCTCCTGTATGACTTTGGTGATGGTTTATCAGATTGGACCGTTGTGCAAAGCTCTTCTCACAATATTTACATTTATAAGGTTTATCTCCTGTGTGAATTCGCTGATGCACTGTGAGTTGACCCTGCTCTGTAAAGCTCTTCCCACAATAAGTACATTTAAACGCCTTCTCTCCTGTGTGAATGCGTTGGTGTCTGGAAAGAATTTGTTTTGTTACAAAACTCTTCCCACATTCAGTACACATAAAAGGTTTCTCACCTGTGTGAATAATCTGATGTACTGAGAGTTGACCTTGTTGTGCAAAACTCTTCCCACACACCTTGCATTTAAAAGGTTTCTCTCCTGTGTGAGTCATTTTATGGCTTAAGAGTGTGTCCTTCCTTCTAAAACTTTTCTCACACAAACTGCATTTAAATGGCCTCTCCCTTGTGTGAATCATCAGATGTGTTGAGAGTGTGCCCTTCCTTCTAAAACTCTTTCCACACTGAGTACATTTAAAAGGTTTCTCCGTTGTTGGAATCCATTTTGTGAGACTCTTTTGGTTTGAAGGAATGTGCGACTGGCGACCACTCTCAGACTCAGGCATTTTAGTGACTAGAATTAGAAGAAAAATAAATACTTCAATAATTGTTTTGTTTTTTGTGTTAGAAATTGAAGACAAAAAAATCCTGAAACATTTTATGGATTTATTTACACTTTCAATGAAATGTAAAACAACCAAACTCTACAATGCGAAGCCTTGGTATGCATACATATCATATTTGGTTACGTGGCATTCACAGTGTGCAGGGGGTGGTATTCCTAAATCTTATGCTCCCACTTCACCCATCTCTTATTCAGAAGAGAAATCCAGCTGCTTTGGTCTCCGTTCATACTGTAGCGGAAATGTATGGCATGCCAGCCCCTGTGCTCATCCCTGCTGCTACAGGATAGACTCCTGGAAGTTTCTGGGAAAGGAGGGGCATTTAAACTGAAAGAGAACCATGTACCCACCTCTCTGCAGTATATGCTGGCAGAATCATTTGCTGTCCATGTGAAAACCCAGTGCTCAAAGATTTTTTATTTCGCTGTCACTGAGCATGTCATTCCTGTTAAAAGGCAGGATGCTATAAAGTACTACAAAATGCATATAGCAGTAGAAAAACATTTGGTGTTGCATTTAGCAAACATGCATATAGCACTCAGGATGGTCTAGGTGGAATTGCAAACATGCAATAACAAACGCCTAACGTTTCACACCAACTAGGAGCACTTCATCAGTTACCCCTCTTAATGTCAGTGCGGTTTTTATACACAACATTTAAAGTGATACATGCCAAATTTAATGCAGTATTTGTTAGTCGCCTGTAGGCTTTTTTTCCTTCAGAAATAATGTTCTTCTGCCAAAAATAGCAATGTTCCCATTTTCCTTTTTGTATTCTTTATTTCTTTCCTGAATGAAGATACGCAATTTTGAAGTTTTTATATGCGCCCGCTCCCATGCCATGCCTACTATGTCCCAAGTGAAAATTAAAAACAATATCTTGGCATACTGCAAATTCCTGTATGCTGATATAAACAGGTATAGTCAGGCAGTAGAAACCCTAAATTTATCAAGAACTAGATTATTTACAGATATTTCTATGTAAAAATCTGCTAGATGTATTTTACTATATAAACTAGCAGTGAAACACATTTTTTTGGAAGCACCAAGTTAGGTCGACGGTAAAACTGCCGATCTCCGCTGTGACAGCACAATACCGGCGCAGGTATTGTGCCGCCTAATCCTCAATGTTTTCTGTGGGGGCTATGCTCTGCACTCTTAGACTTTAGAATTCTCAACTCCAGGTCGGAGTTGGCCTTGGGGAGGGCAGAAAATTGGGAAGGAACACGAAAGGACCATTACAGCGACAGCCGCTGTAATAGTGGTCTTTTTCCGTGTTTCGCCATAGGAGTGTCGGGCAAAAGGGGGCCACTCCATTTTTTTTTTAATGTATACTGTATCACTTGGTGCAACATTTACATATAACCTATTTTTTCTTATCAGACACCATATGAAACAGAAAGTCAATATATAGTTTTCTGTTCATTATTAATTATTTGGGCTACTATTGAGGTTTAACATTTTGTGCCTCAATTTCCCTAAGGTTCCAGGATGGCAAAAGCTGACATGTTCGATCTTATGTCAGGCTCTCAGATTCCACCCTTCAAAGTCTTCAATCCTAAGCCATTTTAAACAGAAACAGTCAGCACTAAGGGCGCCACACCCATTGGTCCCAAACTGCACTTTGTATGTAACAAAAAATATACTGTTTACTGTAGTATGGTAGGTTTATCGGGCTCATTCAACTGACTCCCAAACTGATAATCCCAATCCCCTACAGTTGATGTGAGAGATGGGTTGCAGAAGTGGGAGATTCAGTAGTTTGCAGTGCATAGTAGAGATTGCAGAGGTTGTCAAGTTGTTAGCTGTCAAGCTACGGTAGGATGACCATAAAGCCTGTACTGTGCACCAGGAGCGTAGTCCAGGATTGTTTTTGGGGGTGTTTAGATATCACAGGTTTGAAATGGGACAAAAAACCAGGGGTCTGGGGGCCGCCAGGCCCCTAGAAGCTCTGGGGGGTGTACATGTTCTGTGGAGAGTTTTGGGGCTTTTCTTGGAAGAAAATACACACTTTTGTTACGTGTTCCCCACCCCTAATTTCATAAGGATTTTTTTTTTTCACATGGAATCAGGGTTGTGGGAGTCAGATTCTGGCTGGCATTACAGTCTATGGACCCTCCAATGGGTGTGGACAACTGGCTGTCCAACAGTGCGATCAACCACCTACCCCATATGCAGTTTTTGTAATATACTGTGATCTTTGAAAGATTTCTACATAAAGGCTGTGGCTGGGGGTCTGGGGGGCTGCTAGGCCCCAGAAGCTCTGGGGATTTATATGTTCTGTGGTGGGTTTTGGGGCTTTTTTTGAAGAAAAAATATACTTTGGTTACATGTGCCCCACCCCTAATTTCAGGGGAATTGTGTTTCCCCATGGAATCAGGGGTGTGGGTCGGGCAGTGTAGACTCTGGCTGGCATTACAATCTGCAGAACCTCCAAGGGTTGTGGACAAGTGGCTGTCCAACAGTGCCATCAACCGCCCGCCCCATATGCAATACAATATGCAGCTGTGCAGCAAGTAACTGTGGTGGGCTACTGACTGACCAACAATGCCATGATCAACCACATCACCACCACCGACCCTTACAGCCTGTGAGAACCCTTCAGATTACATATGGATGGAGTTGGCTGGCATGGTCCATTTAGAAGGGTTGGGGACCTCATACATTTGCCAGTGATGGCAGCTATGGATCTATGAATGATCATTTCAGAGTTTGTTCAGCAGTGGTGCCCAGGATAAGTACAGAGCTGAGAGGTCTGGAGGAGAGAGGGAGCAGCTATGGTGATGCTGGGAATTGGGATAAAACTCATACCCTGCAGGACAGACCCTGTACCTCTTAGCATTTTGTCACTAAAATGTTAGCTACAAGCACTCAGAATGTAGGGAAATTATAGGCTCTTTCACACTGCACCTTGCCCCAGCGGCTCCTTTTGTAATAGTTAAAAATAATTTTAATAAACGTTCCAGAGCCGCATTCACACGGCATAGGTTGTGCTGCTGCCCTTTTTCTTTCCAGTGATTTGATTGTTGTTCCAGCCACTGTAGCTTTGTTGGGGAATGTTTAGTGGTGCAGGTAGTTTGGATGTTCTGACGGCACAGGAAACCACCTACACCACTCTGAAAACCCAGGGAAAGAGGGAACATGGAGGCAACACTACGCAATGGAAAAGTGTCCAAACTGTAGCATTCACACGTGACCAGGAGCACCGATCTGGCCGCTGTGAGCCCCTGACAACGGCTCAGAGTTTGGCCATGTGAACGAGCCTATTGTCAGACACAGAGACACATTCAGAAAACTGGCAGATGCTGTCTTAACAGCACTCTACCCTTCTACCCTTGATCACACTGTGGACACTAGCTAAATATCCCAACAGCGGAGTGATATTGTTTTTGTGCGAAGCCCCTCTTCCAACTGCCAGGTAATTGTTGTTCTTGAGCTGTTAATCTCAGACTCACACCAGTCCATCTGGAACATTAAGAGGGATTAGCATGAGGGGTACAGCCTGTTAAAGCAGGGATTTTAACTTCATTAACAGCAATGGAAAAACTGCACTAGTCAAAATGGCCAAGTAGAGAGTTAGCTGCATTTGCCCTGGCCAGTTTGCTCTAGGTTTTCTGCTAGTAAAGCAATGTTAAAATCAACCCCTGACATACAAATATACAAAAGCGGCACATGCTTTCACACTTAGTAACTTTGGGAGGCAACTAGGAAACCATGACGGAAAACATGGGTGAGTTATGAAGGGTGACCTGGTTCTGATGCTGTGACAATCCACCATCATCCATGCACATGGTGGTACAATGCCTTGTTACCAGGCATTACTAACACTGCAGGCAAAAGAGGAGGCTAACCACTTGACAGGGAGGGGGACACGCCGTATTCATTTTGCAGTAGTTTCTGTGCATAAATGGGCAACCCCTCCCCCCCGGTGCAGAACAGACACCATACATAGTGCCCTACAGTCATATGGGGCATACTGGGAGTTTTGGGTTTTGTCCAGTTACATTTTTTTAAGCATATATTTGCAGGCACCATCAGAAAAGGAGTGCACGTCTTCTTGCTTAACAAGAGAAAGTGGCTGGCCCGGTGGCGCTGAGGTTAGAGGTGCTGGACACCACACCCTGCGCCACGCTGGCGACCCGGGTTCAGAGATGGACTTGGGGAGGCAGAGGATTGAGTCTGGAGGACTGCTCTCCTCTCCCTGGGGTGGGGGTTCGTGGGGCTGCTCGGTGTCCTTGCGACCCCCGATGGAGATCGGCGGTATTACAGGATCACCAGCTAGATCAGTGGGGCAGAAGTGCGGCAGACATCAGCAGGGCAGCCGTGCGTGGACGTCATGGCATGTCGCACTCAAGGGAGAAACTTACAGTAGAAAATCCCCCACCTTGGGAATAGGCAATGGCACCTCCACCCACTCAGCCACACTCCACCGCTGGTCGCACTCCTCTCCTGGGCTGAGTCCAACCCGCTGTGCCAAATTCAAGATAGAACACCCTGGGCGGATAGGGCGGCCCTACCTTGGGGGGCTCAGAGCCAGGGGGGAATCGCCGGTTTGGTGCCAGGAAGAGGGAGGCCTCTCAAGCACGGAGGTAGAGCTGGGGGCACTGGAGGATGCCCGAGAGAGTTCCCTGAAGGTCAGTGCTAAAACAGAAGATACAAAAAAAACAAGAGAAAGTGCATCCCTGACTATGATGGTGCTTGCAAATGTTCCAGTAAGTAACCACCACACCCACCAAGAGCATGAGATATTATGTGGATTAACACAAGATATTATTCTCATATGCCTGCCCCTTTTTGAGAATACAGTTCTATATAGTGTACAGAGGACCCCTGGCTTGTTCCACACTGAAATCCGTTGCAGTCAAAATGTTGTTGTACCACAGTTCACAGTTCATGGAACGCGGTTACACCACACTGTGGTACAACAACATCGTGGCTGTTTTTCAGAGCGCACAAGACAGCACTTTCAGTAATGGAAAAAACGCCACGCACACATCTCAGTATTCAAACAGTCAGTACTGTGACAGGATGGCACTGGCTTTTTCCAAGGTGGCTGAGGAGCACTTGAAATTTGCTGACGAGCAACAAAATAAGCGATCAAGGGGGCGAGCAAGGCGTCTCCATATACCATATATAATAATACTGGCTGGGCTACTGTGCCCAACCAGCCTGTGATGCCACCGCGGGGTTCTGATTCCATGAGACCTCTCGAGCTTTGCTCTCAAGGTCAAATGGAATCAGAACTCCTTGGTGGCACTGTGGCAAAACAGGCTGGTTGCGCACAGTGATGGCCCACCCAGTATTCTCTATATTTGTTCTTTTAACATAATTGAACATCATTTTTTCTGACTGCATACCATTTGCTTTGGACAACATTCTGTTTGCAAAAGGAAAGAAGTAATTTAATCACAGTTAGTATTATTAATACTAAATGACTTCTTTCCTTTTGCAAACTCATATAATATGGACGTTATTCTGGAAAGCAATCCTGTCATAGTGACAGGATTGCTTTCAAATTAATGTCCATATTATGTTTGCAAATGTCACACTCTTAATGGTAGTAAGGCTACACTACCCAGTACCTCACTCAAGCACAGTCTTAATGTAAAGCACTTTGGGATACAGAGATGATTTAAAAGAAGAAAACCAAACTCTATTCTAATTCTGTAATTATGCTATTCTATTTGTTGTGATTGCTAATGCTAACATCCATGTTTGTCAGAAGAATCACATTTTCTAGTTCTGCTCTCTTGCAAGAAGGTTGTTTGAGGCTTTGGGAGGCATACACATTTCAAATACATTATGCAATGGGCACCCAGTCTGCTCAGCCCCCCACCAGTGTCAAACTGAATTTGATTCCTTACCTCCATGCTCCTGTCTGAGAAGAGAGATCTGGATTCCTTCCCCTTCTTCAGATTCTGAAGACTAATCAGAATAGTCTTCATGTAGTGCTTGCTTGCTAGCAAGTCTGTGAGGGCCGACAAGCAGGCCAGGTGGCTGGCTAGACAGCTACTCTAATATATATATCTCCCTCTCTCTCCCTCTCTCTCTCTCTCTCCTTTTCTCCTTAGGCTGGCTCTGACTCGTGAGCGACTCACAGTACTACTACTACTGGCTCTGCAGATATAAATATTAATTTCTGTCCCAGACTCCCATTTCTCTCTCTGACGCATTCAGACAACCACTCCTCCTCGTATCCTCTCAACAACCCAAATGAGCAGTGCATGCGGTGATGTGCCAAGCTGCCAATTCTATGTCAGGTGGCTTAACTGGCTGCTGTCATGTGTTGAGAGGAGGAGCCGAGCCGAGGAGGAGCAAATGGCAGTGGAGCATGGAGTCTGGCAGAGCTGCAGAGAGACACCAATGGATTCGCTCAAAGCTGGTGACTGAGACAATACATTCCCCTTCCCCCCATAGCAGCCTAGCAGACACATCACTGTACCTCACCTCACAAGGCAGAAGCATGCATTTAAAGGGCCAGCGTGCTGAGCCGCGCTCTATCAAATTCCATTTTTGTAAGTTTTCGGAGGTCATTTCGGGGTTGACCTAACCCCGCCTACACCCCTGCTGTGCACTGATGAGGTGTGTGTGTGTGTGTGTGAGAGAGAGAGAAAGAGCACAGATGTGTGTGTGTGTGTGGTGGTCAAAGCCCAGTCTTTAACAGTCGCTTTCAGTTACTTGACAGATGAGTACCAATGAGGTACTGAAGGTGTGTGTGTGTGTGTGTGTGTGGGGGGGGGGTGATAAGATCAAAAGCTCCACCAATCATTTTCAGCTACTGACACAGCAACTTCATAAACCCATTCAGGGAACAGACCTTAGTGCCTTTATTAGAGCACATGTTTTTTAAATTCTTTGAAGGGACCAAACACCTCGTTATTTTTTTAACTTATGTTCTGGCTTCCGGCATTCCAACTGATGGAGCAACATGTGCAATCGTTTGTGTAGTTTACCAACAGCAAGTCTGTTCCTCTTTCCCTCAAAAGTTACCCTCCTAATCAATACTGACACTATTATACTAGTAAAAAGTACCAAGCTAACCTAGCAGTTTACTGCTCTAATCAACAAAAATTGAAACTACTACGCATGCCATGCCCGACGTTAGCTCTGAACCCAGTTGCTACCATTAGCTCAACGTATAGTGTTCGAACAGTGCCATTATTAGGGCATCGTAATGTGGGCACTACAACCTATCATACTGGCAAACTGGATTTCACAGCACTAGCCATGGGCGGCGCTGTAAGGCTGTTGTACCCCTTGCCCCATACACCTCTGATGTGGAGGTGATTATATTATATTTTCAGAGGGATGCAGGGACACAGTCCACCCCCCACAAACACCTGCACTTGCCCCAGAGCATTGGGCGCAACTGGGGTTGGGCGGCACAATTGCTGTTTGCGATAATCGCCATCTGCATTTTGCTGGTGCACTAATGTCCCTCGCCATTTTCATTCCCGCACTGGCACGGTTGAACCTTAACTCAAAATCCAATTTTGAAAGTGAAATGGCTAAAATAATAACCAAGTGAGAACTTCTAACCCACCTAGGAAGTCCTGCCACACCAATCTGCACTTCCATACCAAGTTTCACAATATAAACTTTGACAGTTTTTTTTTTCTCTGCAGGAGAGCACAAATTCACAAAACTGATCTCCATTCAACAGCACCAAATTTTTTCCGAGCCCATTCAGGCAATGACCAAAACGTGATTTTTCAAACACACATATCTCAAACAATACAAATCTCTCATGTATATAACACAACTAAGCAATCCTTCCTCATCAACCTGCACAACCACACAGAATTTCACTTTTCTGAGATTTGTATTTTTTTCTCTAGACGAGAGCATACATTTAGGCAAAAACGCCGCTGAAAATCAGAACTCATGGGCTAGCTGCCCCCTTGGCTCCTTACACCTTAGCATGAACCTCAGTAGTAAGAAAAATGTATATTTTTTCACACTTTAAACATACTGAACTGATTTACATGAAACTTTCAGGGATTGTAGATTCTGACCCATGCAACAACGCCTAAAGGTTTCAAGCAATTTCATAGCACCATCTTTTTGCAAGCAGCAAACACAAAAATGGGTTTAGTATGTAACTCACCAGCAACCCTAAACATAGGGGCACTGCCACAACCCTATAATAGGTGTATGTATAGAAAACTAGCCTGTGGTTATATTAATCACTGTAAATATTTGGGTGTATAATAAATTATAAAGAGAAACATGAAATGCATCACCTCCTGTACAGTTTTGTTTAGTGTCTATTTTTGTGTTTTTTATAAATTGTACTGAACTCTGTACAGTACTTTTAAGTACCCTTTGGTTTCACAAGACTTTGAAGGGCTGTATCTAAGAGTCTGGCATATGACTGAACATGGCAACATTCACATCTGGGAAGTTCTGTGAAATTGAAGCGCAGAGTGTGAAACCAATACTAGCCTGGATAATTAATAGTGAACAGAAAACTATATTTATATGTACTTCCTGTTTTTTCACATGATCATTGGTACCAAAAAAACAGCTTATACATAAATGTTTCCATCTTAGTAGTCTACCATTCGTCTTACGTATTTGTGCCAGCCAAACCAGGGGGTTGTGGTCAGTTTGTACCTCAAAATGCTGCCCCGTATAAGTATGGCTCTAACTTCTTAGGTGTCAGCGTGGCTCAGTTGGTAGCACATCTGCCTCTGGACCAGAAGGTTGTGGGTTCTCGTCCCACACCGGGACTGGACTTGCACCTAAAACTCGCTTGCATCAGAGTGCAGTATTTTGGAGTGCTGTGCTGCTGGGGTGTGCCATCCTTCGGATGAGACGTTAAACCAAGGTCCCTTCTGCCCATCCTGGTGTTGTCCAGGTGGAAGTAAAAGAACCCAGGGCACTCTTAGCAAAGAGTAGGGAATATTCCTGGTGTCCTGGCCAACATTCCCCTTCCCATAAACCGGTTCATGCAATTATCCAGGCTGTGTGTGGGTGATGATGTGCGATATGGCTGTCACCACACATTCAGTCACTCCACTACCAGTCTAGCATTGCTTGTAAAGCGCTTTGGGATACACTGTGTAAAAAAGCGCTATATAAACGCTGATTCTTCTTCTTCTTTAGGACCCACACCATGGCAAGACACTCTTTTTCCACAATAGAGTAAGCCTGCTACCTGGGAAGTAACTTTTTACTCAGGTACACTACGAGGTGATCCTTCCCTTGGATGGATGTCTGACTCAGCACTGCCCGATACCCACATCTGAGGCATCAGTCTGGACTACAAAGGGTCTGCTATAGTCCGGACTTGTCAATACAGGAGCACTACACAGTGCCTACTTCAGTCTGGTAAAGGCTTGTTCACAGGCTGGTTCCCAGGTAACTTTCTTAGGCATCCTTTTCTTTACCAGGTCAGATAGGGGAGTGGCCAGGGCACTGTAATTTGGTACACATTTCCTATAGTACCCTGCTGTCCTTAGAAAACTCCTGACCTACTTCTGCATTTCTGATCTGGGCCATGCCTTGATTGCCTCTATTTTCACTTGGTTAGGATTGAGCTATCCGCGGCCTGCCACATGCCAGAGGTATGCCACTTCAGCCATGGCCACCTGGCACTTCTCAGCTTTCACAGTGAGCCCAGCCCTCTGTATCCGGCCCAGCATTTCCCTAAAGTATGACAGGTGTTCCTCCCAGCTGGCACAAAAGATCGCAGTGCCATCCAGGGATGCCACAGCGTACTCCTCAGCACCATTTAACACCTGGTTCACCAACCTCTGGAAAGTGGCCAGGGCGTTCTTCATTCCGAATGGCATTACTTTAAATTCAAATAACCCTATCGGAGTGATGAAGGCCAACCTCTCCGTAGCTCTGACAGTTAACTCTACCTGCCAATACCCCTTTGTCAGGTCAATAGTTGTAAGGTACTGTATGTCGCCCCTCCCAACTTGTCCAGAAGTTCATCCATCTGTGGTATTGGGTGGGTGTCTGACTTCGTGACTGCATTCAGTCTGTGACAGTCCACACAAAAATGAGTAGAGCCATGTGACTTGGGAACAAGGACTACGGGTGAGGCCCAGGGGCTGTGGGATTTCTGGATTACCCCTAAATCCAGCATTTCCTCCACCTCCCTCCTAATGTCCTTTTGGACAGCCTCTGACACCAGATATGCTGTCCACCGTATGGGCATCTGTGTCCTCGTCTCCACATCATGTGTCGCTAAGAGGGTTATTCCAGGCTTGGTACTAAACAGTGGGGCAAAGTCTGCTAAAACCTCCCTTACTTCCTGGATCTGGTCCAGGGTCAACTGGGGTAACATGTTAATTGCCTCCACAGAGGACTCCCGCTTGCTTTCTTCCAGCAAGTCCAGAAGGGGGTCTCCTTCTTCCATCCCCTCCCCAGGACTACACACTGCAAACACCATGTCAGCCCTATTAGCATATGGCTTCATCATGTTGACATGGTACATTCTTTGTGTATGCCTTCTGTCAAGTAACTCTATAATGCAGTTTACACCATTTTTCTGTCTGACTACTTTGTACGGTCCTGCCCACTCGGCCTGCAGCTTGTCTTTCCGGACCAGGATTAAGACCATGACTTCCTGACCCAGAGTGTACGAGCGAGCTCTGGCTCTGCGGTCATACCACACCTTCTGTTTTTGTTGGGAAGCTGCCAGGTTGCTCTGGGCTGTCCCCATAAATGCCTTCATTTTTTCCCTAAACCAAAGGACATAATCCACTATGAGAGTTCCCTGGGTGGCATGCTTGCCTTCCCAGTCCTCCCAGATCAAGTCTAGGGGCCCATGTACCCGGTGTCCATATAAGAGCTCGAAGGGGGAAAACCCTGTTGACTCTAGGGGCACCTCCCTGTAAGCAAACAACAGGTGGGGAAGGTATTTCTCCCAGTCCCTCCCATGCTGTTCAGCAAACACTTGGAGCATTGACTTAAGGGTACCATTAAATCTTTCCACAAGCCCATTGGCTTGTGAGTGATAAGGGGTTGTGTGTCTCTGTACCACCCCACACTTCTCCCACAAACATTTCATCAGGTCTGACATGAAGGAACCCCCTCGATCGGTGATAACCTCCTGTGAAAACCCAACATGGGAGAAAATCCCAAGTTAGGCATGTGCCACTTTGTCTGTCCTAAGTGAGGATAGGGTGACTGCCTCTGGGTACCGGGTGGCATAATCCACCACAGTCAGGATGAATCTCTTCCTGGAGGACCTGGGGGTATTTAAAGGCCCCACAATATCCATTCCCACCCTCTGGAATGGCTCCTCCACTACAGGTAAGGGAAATAGGGCAGCTTGGGTTTTCTTACCTGCCTTCCCTATTTCTTGGCATTGGTGACGAGACCTGCAATACTCCATCTGCTGGGTGAAGTTGGGCCAATAGAGATTCTGGGCCAATCACTATGTAGTACGCCCGATTCCCAGATGACCAGACATGGGAATATCATGTGCAGTCTTGAGCAACTGCTCACAGTACCCCTGAGGAATGACAAGCTGCCTGCCTATCACCCCTCCCTCTGTCTCAGCATCCTGAATATACATCAGTCCATTGTCCCAATAACCCTTATGTTTTCTGTCATTTCCCTGTGCTCCATCAGAGTCTGCCCAAGCCCTCAGCTTCTCTAGACTAGGGTCACTTTTCTGAGCAACTGCAAACTCCTTAGAGTCCTAAGGCATGGGACAGGTCCCCTTCAGTGTCTAAACTAGGGTCCCTAGCTCCAGTGTCAGGGCATTCAGGATCACTGCCATCCCTAACTCTCTGACAACAAGTCACCCCTCCTTCCTCGGAGAAACCCTCCACAGCTCGCTGTTCTCGCTTCTCTTCTCTCTGGAACTCCAGCTCCATTCTCTGCAACTCAATTTGTAGCTGGAGCCCTTCTGGCTCAAAAATGTTGGTGACCTTTTCCTGCTGCTGTGGCCCTTGGCTCGCACTGGTCCTGCTCTCCTCCTCACCGAATCTGGACACTGCACTGGACCCTGGTCCCTCCATGCCCAAGGTTTGGTCCTTTTCAGTTACAGAATGTGACTCGAGGCTCTGGGCATCAGCTGCCACCAGAGCCTCTATGAGGTGCTTTTTGGTTCTGCACTTGTGTTGGACTCCTCTCTCCTGGCACAAGTGCCTCAGGTAGTCTGCATTGTGCTCACTGTAGTTGGAAGCCATCTTCTTCCCTAATTACGGCTACACTAACTTGCACTCAAAAAAACAGGTAGGAACTTAGACTGTAAGCAAAATGATATAGTTATGTTTACTTTTTTAAAAATCACTGCCTTATTTTGCATGTGAGCTGTACAGTATTAATCTGACACACTGATTTGTTAAAGCTTGTGTTACCAAATACTTCTAAATTGCACAGCTGCCAACCAAATCTGTCACAAACGCACTCGCAGGTCAGGCCCTCTGCTCCCACAGTGCCAACCTTAAAGTGCAATAGTGTGAACAGGTGACAAACAGGGTAACCCTCTTGTCTGTTTTGGGTCCAAATCACCTACTAGCCTCGAATCTTGGGGGAACAATGTGAACCTAATGCTAACGTACCCAGTTAACAGGCTCAGATATGTACCCTCTTTGGGAATGCAGTACAATCTTTTGCCCAGTGGCACCCAGCCAGGTCTCCCAAAATGTACCCTTATGACTCAATACGAGACCTACAGTAGGTATGTTCTTACCTTTTAGCAAGCTTAGTAACACATTCAAGCCCTTAACAGCTGTCAGACTTAAACACAGGCTCAGCATCACATGCAAAGAATACTGAAAAGACACAGGCAGTATTTCCAATGAAAATATTCTTCACTAAAAATTGTAAAACAGGTAAAATCAAACACAGAACAATTATATCACTAACTTACAGTCACAATAAAAAAAATGGGAAGTTACAGAACACAAACTCCTACCACAAATACTTAAGTTCTTCCCTATCTAGTTGTTACCATTAAGTGCTTTCAAGTCCAGAGAACTGTCTCTCTCAAGTCCAGAATAATATGCACTGTTTTCCCCGGATGTATGTTCATTTCAAACTCCATCTTCTCACCCCTTTTGGTGAGGTCACTGTTAGATCCTCCCTTAGATTTAATTTCTCACATAATTATCCACAAGGATGTATGTTATTATTGCGAAAAAAAATCATCACTAGCCATTTCCCAAATATGACAGTCTTTGATCAAAACATCCCCCTTTTGTTTCACTGCTGATTTCCTGTTTTGCCGGAGTGATCTCAGGTTTTTATGGTTTCTCACAAGTTTGCAACCAGATAAGTTTCTTCCTGCAGGAATCATAAAGTTTTATGAGGTCCTATCTCCTGGCAGATAGCTATAAGGCTTTAATTAAGACAGAACAGGAAACCTTTTTAATCATGTTTTTTGTTCCACTGGTCAATTTAGCACATCCTGCAGCTTTCTCGCACTGAAACCTTTTGGGGTCAAAGGTCACTCACTGAAGCAGCTAGCCTGTTTGTATCTAAGCAGACACTAACCTTTGTTTATAATACAAATATTATACCATAATAATATTAGATGTTTTTTCATGTTACAGAGGCTACTGAATTACCCTTCCCCCATTTAGCTTGTTCCCTACTGAACACCCTTCTAAATTTAGTTTGTTCCTACTAAAATCTTAGCAAAAAGAGAAGCTTCACTGCAAAAGGAAAAAACCTGTGGTTGTGGCACAGCAGAAAGAAAAAAACTTGCGGTTGTGGCACAGTGGCAGGAAACAGCTGACCTAACAATTACCCTCTGATTACAAATTATGCAACATCAGCAGCAAAAAGCTTATCAGCATAAAGCACCTATTCTCTTCTGTTTACCAGTTCCACAAAGCCCACCCCTGGGCTGAGCCAATGCTCCTTTATTATTTGGCCATTTAAAAATGTACGGGGACAGAGGAGGGCGGGTGGAAGAAAATTCAGCCCAAGAACAGTTGCTGGATGCTCCAGTTCGGGAGCTCGGTCCACAAAAAGTTGTTTGTTGCTCCGGTTCAGGAGCTCCCCATATGTGTTTCTCCTCAATACACCTGAATACACCTAATCAATCTACTCAAGTGCTAAATGGTGCTAAACAGAGCTACTCACATTACAAAAGCAGTAGCAACAAGTTGTCAAAGGTGGTACAGTTTCTAGCAGCACTTGTGATTACTGATGATAAGTGTGTGGGACAGATAGGATGTCCGTTAGACAGGGTGGGTCAGATTATAGAGGGTCAGATAAATGGAGTTATACTGTATTTATACATTCAGTTTTGTACCTCCTGAATATGCCTATTTACATCACCATACAGGAAGTTGCTGTTAACACTGAAGCTCAAATTACTTTTAAATCTGTTGCTCATCATTTTAATGCTCTGTATGAAAACAGGATTGGTATTAAGAATTCTGGTCACTGTCAAGGTGGAAATACAGTAAAAGCTCCCATGGCACTTATCGACAAAGCTGGGGAGTTTCCCACGGTAAAATGGTCAAAATTCCCCCGTCAATTAAACAAGTCATGTAACCCACCTCCAGGATGTACCTGGAAACATGCTATATTAGCTTAATGCACCTTTCTAGGTCAAAAATTACAAATAAATAAAATTAAGAGGTAATTCTGATGAAGTGCCCTTTAGTGGGGGAGAAAAGTACAGTTACATAAGAACTTACCATAACAGATCTTTGAGAAGAGCTCCTCCAGAGGGCTACACTAAAAGGACTATGCCGCCAGGCACTAGGACTCCACTGAAAACTCCTAGCCAGCAGTACCCAGTTGGGGCCCGTCCCTTACGTCGGTCCACCCACTGACGTTACCCTCTGTATAAAGGGGGCGGTCCCTAGCCCCACTTCAGTTCACCTGCCGAAGATCCGGAGGTTGTTCAGCAGGAAGAAGCTGAGGCAGATGCCGAAAATTCCCAGAAGGAGAAACATAATAGGGGAAGGAGGGAGAGGAAATAGCACCTGCTGCAGGAGCTCTTCTCAAAGATCTACTGTTACAGTAAGCGCTTACGTAACTGTACTATCTTACTTAGAGTGTGAGCTCCTGCTGCAGGCTACACCGTAAGGACAAAGTTCCAAGCAGTGTCACAAAAGGAGAGAAGGAAACAGTGGTAGAAAAAAAAATGGACTTTTCATGACAAAAGGCTTTGGAGCACAGCTAGGCCAAATCCTGCTCTTTTTCTAGAGGCAATGTCCAGAGTGTAGTGCTTGACAAAAGTATGTACCAAATTCCAGGTTGCACCAGCGCAGATGTCTGCCGCCAAAACATTTTTCATAGCTACGAAGGATGCAGCCATCCCTCTTGTGGAATGTCCCTTGACTGGTCCCAGAGAGGGTTTGCCATACTTGCTGTAGATGAACTCAATGCAGCTGGCTATCCATTTTGACAGGGTTTGTTTTGCAACAGGCTTCCCCAGAGCCCTGGAGGCAAAAGAAACAAACAACTGATCAGACTTGCGAACTGATTTGGTACGGTCCAAATAGTAGCAAAGGATTCTGTAGATGTCTAGATTGTAAAGGAGGGCCTCCCCCCGATTTGAATACTCTGGATAATATGCCGGAAGGCAGATATCCTGATTCAGTGTCAGCTCAGATACTACCTTCGGAAGAAACTTAGGACTGGTATGAAGAGAGACACAGTCTCTGTGAAAAAACAAATAAGGTTCTTTGCACGAGTGCTTGAAGCTCTGAAATTCTTCGAGTCGGAGTAATGGCAACTAAAAATAACGCTTTCCATGAGAGAAAGTGAAGGTCGCAGTCCACGGCCGGTTCAAAGGGAGGCAAGGTTAATTTCTCGAGAACAAACAAAAGGTCCCACTGGGGCATAGGATCCCTGATGGGAGGTTTTAAATGAAGCATGCCACTTAGAAAGGTGTGGGGAAGATCCAACTGAGCAATGTTTCTATCCCCCCACAGGCGCAAGAAATGCAAAATGACACAGAGGTGCACCTCAATGGATGAGTAGCACAGCCTCATGTCGGAAAGGGAGAGAAGGTACGCCAAGACTGAGTTTACCGAGCAAGAAAAGGGGTCCAGGGAATGTGCAGCTGCCCAGATGCAAAAGCATTTCCACGTCATGGCATACATAGCCCATGTAGATGGGCTTTCTTGCCTCTACAAGGACTTCAGCCACCCTCTGCGAAACCCCATAATGAGAGATGGCTAGGTCTGCAGGAGCCATGCATGAAGGTGTAGATCGAAGATCAGGGTGGACTACTATGCCCTGGTCTTGGGATAGCAAGCTGGACGATAGAAGTAGTGGGAAGGGAGGTTCCACTGCCAATCGCTGCAAGAAGGGAAACCATATCTGTCATGGCCATAGCGAGGCTATCAAAATCATTGTTGCCCCCTCTGCCTGCAGCTTAAGTAATACCCTCTATAGAAGGGGAAAGAGAGGGAATGTGTAAAGAAACCTCCCTGTCCAGTACAGGGACAACGTGTCTCACCAGAAAACACCAGGACCGGGATCTAGCGAGCAGAAATTGGGCAGTTTGGCATAGCATGGAGATGTGAAACGGTCCAGCTCTGGAAAGCCCCATCTTTTGAAAATGTCATTCACCACTTCTTGAAGCAGCTCCCACTCGTGGTTCCTGGATCGGGAGTGGCAGAGTGCGTCTTCCACGACATTTTGGACGCCTGGAACATGAACCACCATCAGTGTTAGTCTGTGTTCTAGAGCCCAGTACCACACTCTCATGGTTTCTCTGCACAGAGGGTAGGAGTGCATCAACCCTCCCCCTGCTTGTTGACATAAAAGACCACTGACATGTTGTTGGTCTGAACAAGCAGGGGACCCTGACAAGCCTGCATGGCATACAGAATCACCCTCATTTACAAAATGTTGATGTGCAAGGTCACGTCTTGGTGTGACCATGTGCCCTGAGTAAGGTGACTCTGAAAATGAACACCCCATCCTTGACCCGATGCATCTGTGGTCAGGATCTGGCCCGGTGAGTCCAACTGGAATGGCACTCCAGATTCCAAATTTGGAAAAGTTAGCCACCATGACAGCATTTGCTGAACCACCCTTGATAAGCGTATGGGATGATAGAGGTCATCGGCCCTCTGGTTGCACTGAGTCTTTAGGGTCCATTGGGGAACTCTCATGTACAGGCGCACCAACGGAACTGTAGGTATGGCAGCCGCCATATATCCCAGGAGCTGCAACACAGTTTGGGCTGTGACTAAGTTTGCTGAAGCTATTCTGGATGCCAGATCTGTCGGCCGAGTGATCCTGTCAGGTGGGAGGAAGGCCCTTCCCTGCTTTGTGTCCAGAATGGCCTCTATGTACTGCAGACATTAGCAAGGCCAAGGACAGGACTTTGGGAGGTTAACTGTTATCCCCAGCTGCTGAAACATCTGAAATGTGTCAGAGAGGGTGTGTACTAACTGCAGTCTGGAGCCAGTCGTCTAGGTAGGGATAGACGCTACTAGGCAAGACCAGAAATTCAGATCCCATCATATTGCACCATGGCACTAACCAGACTAATGACTCAACCGAAGTGGCAAACATTTTCAACAACTTTTTCGGTGACCTCAAAAAATACAAACCTACCCCCTCCTCTCCTATGTCCACCACCCCCTCTTCACCCCCACCCCAACCCTGAAGGCAGGACTTTCCTCGACTTCTACTTCAAAGCCCTAAAACCTGCTGACACCAAAAAGCCCATCCGTGGGAATAACCCAAACCCAGCAAAGGTGGCGACGGTATAGATTATAAAATTCTTAAACTCTACATCAGTGCCTTGGCAGTCGCCATCACCAACCTACTGAACCACTCCCTCTGTTCTGGCTTCTTCCCCACCTTCTGGAAAACTGCCACCATCAGACCCTTATTCAAGTCCAGGCCTAGAAACGAGGTGGGCAACTACCATCCTAAATCACGGTAGTAAGTGTGGCAAACACCAACATGGAGGTGTCGATAGGGAGAAGGGTAGGGGTAAATGGAGAAAGTGACAAAGGCAAGAAGGACAGGGATGGGGCAAAAGGGGGTAAGGCCATCAGGAAATGGAGGGTAATGAGTACCAATGCCCGTAGTCTGGGCAACAAGCTCCCTGAGCCGGTGGCCTTAATGGAAGAGGGATGCCTGGATATTGTAGCAGTCACAGAAACATGGTACACAGAGAACCATGACTGGGATGTTAACATACCAGGGTACATAACCTACAGGAGAGACAGGCAGGGGAAGAGGGGAGGAGTAGCTCTCATGTAAAGGAAGGATAAAAGCAACTGAACAAAAGAGTAAACAGGGAGGAGAGGAGGCACTGTTGGTCACCTTGGAGACTGGAAAGGCACCACAATCCGCACAGGGTTGTGTACAGACCCCCATGTCAGGGGGAAGGAATGGACAAGGATATGATGGAAGGCATTCTTAGAATGGCAGAGAAAGGGGAGATACTGTTGATGGGAGACCTGAATATGCCAGATGTTAACTGGAGCACATTTGCTGCAGCCACATCCAAGAGCATGGCCATTCTTGATGCCCTACAGGTGGCAGGCATTAGACAGCTAGTTTCAGAACCCACTCGTGAGGGAGCAATCTTAGACCTCGTACTCTCAAACGGAGGCAGTGAGAGGATCTCAGATCTAGAAGTAGGTTGCCATCTGGGGACAAGTGACCATCAAACAGTGTGGTTCACGTTAAACTCAGCTACAGAGTCAAGCCATACAAAAGTGAGGGTACTGGACTTTAGGAGGGCTGACTTTGGCAAGATGGGAGAGTGCCTCAGAAAAGCACTAGCAAACAGGCTAGAAGGAGGTGTGGAGCAACAATGGGAATTATCAAAACTGCCATCACAGACGCAACAAGCCTTGTGTGAAGCAAATAAACAAATCAAACGAAAGAAAAAGCCACTATGGTTCTCAAGAGAGGTGGCTGTGAAAGTCAGGAAGAAAAAGATAGCATTCGAAGTATAAGGAAACACAGAAGGAGCAGGACAGAGAGCTGTACCAGTTAAGGTAGAAAGAAGCAGGGAGGGAAGTCAGAATAGCAAAGGCCCAAACTGAGGAAAAGATAGCCAACTCAGTTAAGAAGGGGGATAAAACCTTTTATAGGTACATCAGCGAGCGTAGAAAGACAAAGGGAGGGATAGTGAGGCTGAATAGAATGAACGGTGGGTGGGCAGAGGGGGACAGTGAAAAAGCAGGAATACTGAACGAATATTTCTGCTCAGTATTCACAAAAGAGGAGGGGAATGCCTAATCCAATTAACAGAAGCACTCTTGATAGGGGGGTCGATCCCAGTCCTTTCACAGAAGAAAGGGTTCTGCAAGAACTCCTAAAACTGAAGGTGGACAAAGCAATGGGTCCTGATGGAATTCACCCCAGAATTCTAAAAGAATTAAGGAAGGAACTAGTGAAACCACTGGCTACTCTTTTTAATAAATCATGGGAGGATGGTGTGGTACCCGAGGACTGGAGGAAGGCAGATGTGATTCCCCTTCACAAAAGTGGGACCAAGACAGAGGCAGGAAACTACAGACCTGTCAGTCTGACCTCTGTGGTAGGGAAAGTGATGGAGTCACTTCTGAAGGAAAGAATAGTTGAGTACCTAGAGGTCAGTGGAGCACAGGATCCAAGGCAGCATGGGTTCACAGCGGGAAGGTCATGTCAGACAAATCTAATAGATTTCTTTGACTGGGTGACCAAAGTAGTAGACCAGGGAGGGGCTGTGGACATGGCCTACCTAGACTTTAGCAAGGCATTTGACACAGTCCCACACAAAAGACTGATAGTCAAATTAACCAGCCTGGGAGTGGGTCCCAGGGTGGTAGCCTGGGTAAAACATTGGCTGGACAACAGGACACAGAAGGTAATTGTAAATGGAGTCCACTCTGAAGAAAGGCGGTTACTAGTAGGGTACCGTGAGGGTTCAGTATTGGGTCCAGTCCTTTTAATGTCTTCATCAGTGACATTGCAGAGGGACTGGAAGGAAAAGTATGCCTTTTGCAGATGACACAAAGATCTGCAACAGGGTTGATACACAAGGAGCGTGGAAAGGATGAAAAGGGACTTAGCAAGGTTGGAGGAATGGTCAGGCGTATGGCAGCTAAGATTCAATGCAAAAAGTGCAAAATAATGCACCTGGGAAACAAGAACCCAGGAGAAAGAATATACAATGGGTGGGAGGTAGTAACAACAACAAAACAGGAAAGGGACCTGGGGTAATCATATCAGATGACCTTAAGGTTAGCAAGCAATGTGAGAAGGCAGTAGGGAGGGCCGGGATATACTGGGACGTAGGGAGAGGCATCAGCAGCAGAAAACAGGAAGTTGTTATCCTCTGTACAGACAGTTGGTGAGACCCCATCTGGAATACTGTGTCCAGTTCTGGAGACCCCATCTCAGCAAGGACATAGACAGGATAGAGGCAGTCCAGAGGAGGGCAACTAAAATGGTGCAGGGTCTGCAAGAGAAGCCGTATGAGGAGAGACTAAAGGAGCTTAATATGTATACCCTTGAGGAAAGAAGGAGAGGGACATGATAGAAACTTTCAAGTACCTCAAGGAATCAACAAAGTCCAAGAGGTAGCATCTTTCAGGAAAAGAGACTTGCAAGAACAAGGGACACAATTTAAAGATAGAAGGAGGGTGGTTCAGGGCAATGTGAGGAAGTATTATTTCACAGAGAGGTAGTGGATGCATGGAACAGCCTTCCTGAGGAAGTGGTCTAAAACTGTGGGAGAATTCAAGAATGCATGGGACAGACATAAGGCAATTCTTGTGAGAGGCAGGAAGATAAAGGCTGTTGGTTAACTAGGATCTGCGGCCTATCCTGTAGGTAGGGAAATGGGCAGACTAGATGGGCCTAGCGGTCCTTATCTGCCGTCAAAGTCTATGTTTCTGTTTCCCTCCTTGCCCCTCTCTCAAAAATGATAGAGAAGGTTGTGCACACTCAACTCACTGACTACCCGGAATCCAACAACCTACTCTCTAGTGCTGTTATCCATGGACAAGCACCCCTGATTGGCCCTCTACCTCATAGACAGTAATATTTATAGGTATATGTACTAACCCTAGGGCAAAGGCACTTATCATATATGCATAAGTGTCAGGATCCAAGTTCTACTGTATTTTTACTTAGAATCACAATGCTTTTGCTATTTTTCTAATTGTAACACTTGGGAGATGCTTCTATTTATACTATTGTATAATGATTAGTTAGACATTTCTGCCATCTTTAGTGCTAATGCAGAACTGCAAATATATATATGTAACCTCAAGTGTCCTTCAGGATATACAAGACCACTGTCTTAGTTATATGTTACTTTTGCTAGCTCAGCATGCTTTCCCAGGCTAGTGAGGAATCAGGTTATTTGCCACTGACCAATTATGATGTTTTTATATATCTTTATACCTGTTGCCATGATGATTATCAGGGGTATAAGACCCTTTGCATTATTCTGAGAAGAAGAAATGTATTGCTGCCTATAGGTAAGAGGAAGATTGGAAGTATTCTCCCAGTGATCACACTGTTTGGTTGTAAGCCTGCTTTATATACCAGAAATAAATCACTTTATGTGCTGGACAACACTTGTCTGTTGTTTCTTCACTTTTGTGCAGTTCCAACAAGAACCTGAGAAAAGTAATTTATTACCAAGTTACAGTGCCCAGCATGGGTTCAGATCTGGGCACAGCACTGAAACAGCCCTGGTCTGGTTCACCAGTGAAATCCTTAAAGCTAATGACAAAGGCCAGTACACTGGCTCCGTTTTTGTTGACCTCACCAAGGCCTTTGACCTTGTGGACCATGCCCCCTCAATACCCTAAAAGGCCTACATCTTTCTGATGGTGCCACAGAACTGGTCGGTAGCCACCTATCCGGAAGATCTCACAAGACCACAATCAAAGGCCACTTCTCCTCGGAATGTTCCGTTAAATATGGTGTCCCCCAGGGATCGATCCTGGGCCCCCTTCTTTTCTCACTCTTTATAAATAACCTTCCCTCACTATGCCATTCCACTCAAATTGTCCTTTATGCCAATGATGCAGCCCTTTTCTGCAGCAACAAAAACCCCGCCACGATGTTCCACAATCTGCAGTCTGATTTCATGAAGCTTCTCTCCTGGTTCTCTGGAAACAGCCTTGTCATCAACTCCAAAAAGACCAAGCTCATGATCTTCTCGGGACCCTGTAGAGCCCCAGCTCCAGGTTTTAAACTCCTTGACAATTCCGGCAACCTCACTGAACAGGTGTCAGAATTCAAATACTTAGGTCTCCACCTTGACCCCCACCTCTCATACAATCTGGACATAGGTAACCTCATAAAGAAGGTGCACGTCAGACTTGGTCTGCTCTACAGGATTAGAAAGTTCCTCATCCCTGCATCCAGACTTCACCTCGCTAGCTCTCTACTCCTGCCCCTTACTGACTATGGATCTATTGTCTTCTCTCCCCCTACCTCATCCCTCCTTTTCTCCAAACTTAGAGTCGCACACAACAGCCTAGCATGTTTCGTCACTTGGAAACTGGAAATACCTTCGGTTCACCTTCCAGGGGAACCACTACCAATTCTGGGCTTTGCCTTTCGGCCTTTCCTCAGCACCGAGGGTTTTTACCAAATGCCTTGCAGTAGTTGCAGCACACACCACTGCTCATGCTATTCCTCCCTCAAGTGGTCCACTCTAGAAGGGAGGTTCCATCTTAAGATGCTCTCCTTCCTACATAAGATATTGCTACATAATATTCTCCTCTCCAGCATTATCTCCCTGTTCCCACTCACAGCGCCTGAGCATTTGACTAGAGGTTTCTCACGTCTGGTTTTTGACACCCCTTTTGACAGGACTAAGCATGCCCAGAATTCCATTACCTTTAAGGGAACGAAGCTTTACAACAATCTATCCCCTGAAATCTAGGCATGCGGATCCATATACTCTTTGAACTCCTCCATAAAGGAGCACATACTCCTATTGTCCACCTGCAGCTGCCCTGGTAGGCCTTCTCCATGGACCTCTCGGTATATCCCAGAACCTCTCTCTCCCTTGCATTACCGGCACTTTTCTTCTCCCCACCAAGTGCACTAAAACTTCCTGCCCTGTACAATACCTGAAAACATTTCTGTTTATCGGTCTGTCTTCCGGTTGACTTGTGTACAATTTTACCTATGTAATATGCTAGTTTTATTTTGCACTTGTTAGTTCCTTGTACTTTTATACACCTGTACAGGTGATGTATTTACTTTGTTGTATGTTGTAGGTAGCTCATTGTATGTCCTATGTATTCCATTGGGCTATGTATTTTTTCATCTGTTGTATTTCCTACACTGGACGTTTGTGAAAATGGCCATTTTTGCTCCCATACCTTCCGGTATACAAATCAAACTGATTGATTGAAGTGGCCCTGTCTCCTGAGAGCTGCTGCAACTACTGCGAGGCATTTGGAAAAACCCTTGGTGCTGAGGAAAGGCCAAAAGGCAAAGCCCGGAATTGGTAGTGGTTCCTCTGGAAGGTAAACCGAAGATATTTCCAGTGAGCTGGAAACTCCGGAATGTGCAAGTAGGCATCCTGCATGTCAAGGGAGCATAGCTAATTCCCCTGACGTAGCATGGGGATCAGACCAGGTAAGGTCACCATTCTTTTTTTTTTTTTTAATTTATTTATGACCTTTGGCTTGGGGGGGTTGCGCCTTTGGTTCCCCCACTTATTCCAACCAACCTTCACGGCTGCTGCCCCAATCACAGCCAGAGCTCATACCTCCCTGTCACAGCATCCCCAGATCACATCACAGCGGGTATGTACCCCACCACCGCGGAGACCTGGAGGGTGGGCCTTTGAGGGAGCCAACTTGGGTGTGAGGCAGCCTCCATGCTGCCGAGGGATATTTTCTATTTTCTCCTCTGCAGGAAGGGGTGTGCAATGATGCCAGCGGAGGGAGTACGCAAGCGTCCACATGCGCTCCTCTAGGCATCTGCCCCAACTCTGCTCCTCTTCTGCAGCACTGGTGCATTGCCCCCCCCCCCGTCTCCACTGGGGGCAAGTCAAGCACCGACCACTGTTGTCCCCCCCTCCTCAGAGGACAGCAGTTCTTCAGACGCTCAATCCTTCTTCAACCCTGCCAACTCCCAGTGGCCCATGCTCGTTTCCGAACACGGGTCGCTGGCGTAGCGCGAGGTAAGGTGTCCAGCACCTCAGCCCTCAGCACCACTTGGCCGGCAAGGTCACTATTCTGAACCTTTTGTATCTGATGAATTAGTTCAGTCAGGTGCAGTATGGGTCTCAAGTGCCCTGTCGGAGTAATACCCGGCTCCCTGTTGAGGAAGAGGAATGGGCTTGATGGCTCGTTTTAAGAGAAAGGCCTGGATCTCTTCCCAGATGAGGGCTGTGTGAGTCTGAAAGTATTGAGAGGGGGCTGGAGGACTGTCCAGTGGAGGTTTGGCAAACTCCAGCATATAACCCTTTTCAATAATGTCCCAAACCCAAATGTCTGTGGTAATGTTGGTCCACCCTTCTAAACAGAGGAAGACCCGACACCCTACTGCCTCCCCTATCGACTCTGCTGGAGGAGAGGGGGCAGGCAGGGAGTCATGCATGGATGGCTGGGGTGGCAGTGAGGGCTGGGAGGATTTGACACTCCTAGGCCCAGTGTTCCCAGGCAGTTGATAGGGAACCTTTCTCTTGAAAGGACCTCGAGGCTGTTGGCCTCTCTGTTTGTTGGCATCCAGGCGCTGAAAGGGCTTAGCTTGGGCTGCTGGGGGCCCGCTTGGTATATCTGATGAACGGACTGCACTGCTATTCCCGAGTCTTGCAGATCAGTTATGATTTTCTGTACATCCTCCCCAAAGAGGACAGACCCATGACAGGGAGCGTCCAGGATGGAATCATGGAGGTCCTGTCTAAACTGAGATATCCACAACCAAGAGTGGCGGTGCAGCCAGATCCCACTGGCCACGGCTCTAGCAGCTATGTCCACTGAATCATAGGATGCCCTCAAGACATGTTTTCCTACGTCCAGGCCAGACTGAAGGATGTCCAGAAGTTCCATACAAGACGGGTTGTCTGGCTGTTTCTGGGCCAACTCGAGAGAGCTTTCTTCCACAGAGATTTTTGATAAAGCACCATGTGTGCTAAAAAATTTAAGGATCGTATGGAACAAGTGGAAGAGACATAAACTCTTCTCCAGAACTGGTCTAGCGTCTTATTTTGCATGTCGGCTGCAAGCTCATGTGCTTGGGCTGATTGTTCCTTCTGTGTGCTGCGGTTAGGACCACAGAATCTGCCCTTGGATTCTCCCCCAGAAATGGTTCTGCTATATGGGACTTATATAGCCTGTCCACCTTCTTGGGGATAGCTGAAAAGGAAGAAGGGTGTTCCCATGCCAGTTTGGTTAGGTCCTGGAAGGGAGGGACTAGAGCAGGAATGACCAAGGGTTTCGGGTCACTTTTGCCTAAGAAGGTATGTAGCCTTCTTCTCTCCAGGTCCCAATTCCTCCGTATCCCACTGGTTTAGGTATTGGATATGGCGCACCACATCTATGAAGATCAGGTCATCCGGTGGGGACCTGGGAGAATTGTGGTAACCTTCTGGTTCTGGGGAGTAGCCCCTGGCCAAAGAGCCTGAGGAAAAGGAGCGACCCTCTGGAGGAGAAAGATGAAGCTGAACTCAAACATTTATGCCTGTAACAGCATCTGCTCCTGTCAGAAGAAGAAGACAACCCGGAAAAAGAACGGCGACATCTGGCCCTACATCTGGAGCATTCTGAATCTGAAGCCTGAGGAGTATGGCTCCTAGGAGTAGGCGGAGAAGTGGCTGAGTGTCCAGTATCAGAACCTTGTCCGGGGCCTGGGTGGGAGGCTGTGGCAAAGGAGGAATTGGGGGATCATTCTTTTTAAGCAAGTCCCCTTTCACCATATTCCACCATGAAGCAAAAAGTTGCACGACATCTGCCAGGGGAACCATTGGTACTTGAGGCAGTGGTACGCCAGTGAAAGCTGTGGGAGCATCTAGAGGATTACTCAGCCTTGGCCTCACATCTGGGCATGCATCAGGATTAAGCAGCTTTTCAAGACCTGCCATCTGGTCGCCTGTCATCTGGTCCCCTGATGTCTGGTCAATGGGCACCGGAGCCATGGGCGTTTAATCCAGTGGCTGACTGACAGGTGCCCTAGCGTCAGGCTGCTTATCCGTTGGAGATGACAGTCCTGATACTGGCTTCTGAGATGGTGGACCTGTAGGCATCTGAGGCAGAGTGGCTGACCCAGACGTCTGGTCACCAGATGCCTTCTTTTGTGCCGTCTGCCCCTGCTCCTTCTGTTTATCGGAAGACCAGTCATCCGAGGTGTGTATCACTGTTTTCCGCTTAGCACGTGATGACTTTCCTCTGGGGGACCATTCCCTGGAGCAGGAATGTTCCCGGCATCTGCGTCTGTTGTCAGAGGCTGTCGCCTGAGCTTTGCTGGCACATGCCCGGCTTTAGACCCCGAGGAATGCTGGAAGGATCTAAGGCTCAGAGAGGGACATGAATATCCTTGCCCCCAAGAACTCCCACCCACCAAAAGGCTAAGGGCGGGAGCCTTCATCAATGGCAGCCCAGAGGAAGCATGGCATGTGGGGGGCGGGGCCCAGAGTCTGCTCTCTTGCCAGAGTGCGAACCTGAAGATTTCTCCTTTGGATGAGGGGATCTTGAGTGAGACTCTGACCTACTGTGCTCTTTTTCCCAGTGATGGTGTTTCCCTCCAGCGTGTTTCTCCTTGTGGGAAGCCAGCGACTGGGAGGCTGAGGAGCTGGCCTTCAATGGTTGTTGAAGGGTGGCGAGCTGCCGCTCCATGAGGTAGGCCTGGAGTGTCCTGCAGCACGAATTCTGGTTGACTTTTCCACAGTCCGAGCCGGCATAAACATCATGGTCAGGCCCCAAGCAGAAGAGGCACTGCGCTTGGTCATCTTTAGCCAGAATCTGCTGCCCGCACAGATACTTGGATTTCCATTGCTTGGTAGAAGTAGAAGACAGAGACAACATAAACTAGGTTGAGTAAACAAAGTTTTGGGGAGAAAAACTGGTGCGCTGACATGAAGTACGAAAAAATGGCAGCTGACAGATGCAACGAGGCATCAGAGGAGCCGAAGCGCACGGGTCGACAGCGGGAAAAGAACTGAAGTGGGGCTGGGGACTGCACCCTTTATACAAATGGTGACGTCAGTGGGCAGACCAATGTAAGAGGCGGGCTCCAGCTGGGTACTGTTGGCTAGAAATGTTCTGTGGAGTCCTAGTGCCTGATGGCATAGTCCTTATGGTGTAGCTTATTGCAGGAGCTCACACTCAAAGTAAGATTGTTAGTTCTTCGTCACATTTCATGACTTGTTTGCAGTTCTGCCTAGGTGGTCCTCAGTGCAATATGCATGTTTGCTAAATGTAATATCACATTTTTGTCCAGCACTATACACTTTTTGCAGTACTTGATGGCATCCTGAAATCAAAACTAGTAATACACAAGGATATCTACTTCTCAAAAGTTTTGGCTGAGCTGGAGAAAGAGAGATGGAGGAATCGTGAAAGGATGTCATGATCAGTAATTGCATGTGCAGTAGTCTACAGTTAGGCTGCTAGCCCACATATCGGTTGTACTATGGACTGTACTGGTGGCATTTGCTGTGAGCTTCAAGGTCGGCATCTCTTTATCATACAACAGACATTTGGTACTGCTTCTACGGCAACATATCTTCTGCATGGTATCTGATGCTGGGGAACTGCAACCCGCATTACTTGCTTTGAACTACACAAAGAGCAAGCGACACAGGTCAAGAGCTAATATTTCTGCTATTGCCTAATTAAAGTTCTGGGCAACTGGATGACTCTTGCATGTTTAAAGAGAAACGTCCACCTAAAAATGGGCCCCACCTCAGTGTGAGGCAGGGCCTGACGTTGCATTTTTTTTTCAACTCACAGTGTCTTGCTTTATATAGAATTTATCTGGTTGATCCTGCGTCCCTCCCCGTCGGCATTTTGAAAGCAACAGCCCCTAGCAGTGCATCCACAACCTCCTGTGGCTGTCCCAAGAATAAAACATCATATATGAGGAGCAGCCACAGGAGCATCCATGAGGTTACTGTATAGCCGGAGCTTTTAATAGCTCCAGTTTTAAACGTGCATGTCTCGGTGCTATACCAAGACCAGATATAGACTGCCAGTATATACCTGGTCTAGGTACTGTGCCAAGACATACACATTCCAAACCGGAGCTATTAAAACCTCCAGCTATACAGTACCCTTACGGATGTTACCACAGCTGCCCCCTGCATGACACTTAATTCTTGGGAAAACCACGGGATGTTGTGGATGCGCCGCTAGGGACTCTTGCTTTTAAAATGCCAGCAGGAAGGCACACAGGATCAACCGGATACATTCTATATAAATCAAGACACTGTAAGTAAAATTAAAAAAAAAAAATGCTACTTTTTATAAAAATGATAATCAGGCCCTGCCTCACACTGAGGCGGGGCCCATGTTTAGGTGGTCACTTCCCTTTAACTGTTTTGTTAATGGTCTGTTGCAAGAGGAATGGACACTAGCTAATCCGTCGGATACAAAAGGGCCTGATGGTGGTTTACTTGGTTAGTGGGACAAAAGAAGGCAGTTGCCTATAATATTGTCCTCCACATAAGTGGATTATTGTAGATGGCCCTGTTCGATCAGCCATTTATCAAGTTTGGTTTTGAAAATCGAAAAAGAGGGAGAAATTACTATGTCCTGGGGAAGAGTGTTCCATAATCTCGGGGTCCTTAGTGAAAAAAAATTTTGTCTAATACTGGTTTTACATTTGGCAATATTGAGTTGTTTATTATTAAGTCGAGGACCAATTTTCCTATTCGCAAATGAAATACCGCATTGTTTCAATAAGGTAGGGTTTTGGATAATCTTGAAGAGTTGTAGTAGATCACCCCGCGTTCTTCTTAATTTAAGCGAGTGCAGACCTGTTTTATGAAGCCTTGTTTCATAGTCTTCGAGAACTAAGTGTGGAATAGTTTTTGTGACTTTTCTTTGAATCTTCTCCAGCCTATCAACATCACCACGAAGATGAGGGCTCCAAAATGGAGAACCATAATCCATATATGGTCTAATATGTGATCTATAAATGGTGGAGACAAAAGATCATGCTGTTTACTTGTTTGTGGAGTTCAACAAAAACGGCCTATGACATCATTTTGGGGTACTGAGTAAACCTCTTCCAGGTCACTGTCACCTGCCTATTCCTATGTCTCACCAGACTCAGACATCCTTCCTTTTTTAAGACATGCAGTTGGATGCATTCTCCTTAAGTATCTTTTTAAAGTGGATGTGTCCAAGTAAGCTTCCTGGCTCCCTCTAATACCACCAGTTTTACAGAGAGTGCACACTGCATGACAAGCATTTTGGGAGTCAATACCATAATAGTGCCAAACCCCAAAAATTGCAGTTTTGCCTCCTGGCTTAGATACCTGTTGTTTAGCAACAGCAGTGCTTTCATCAGTTATACTAGTATAATTAATTGTTTAATTGTTTAACCAGGAGTGGCACGCTAAGCTGAAAGCTTTTTTACAGGTACAACCTGTATCAGATAGCATATCAGGTACTGTATCATACCTAGTGTCAGGGACATCGTCCTCTTCATGTAAAAACCTGTCAGTAGAGGAGACAGAAATATTCTCCCTGCCGCCTCCAGTTTTGTTGACACCCCCCCGGTGGCCATTCTCCATGATTTCTTATGGGACTTTGGTCCCATTTATTTATTTATTTGTTTTTGTTAACCAGGTAAGCACACTAGACAAAGTGCCTATTTTCAGGTGCGACCCGGGAGATTACAATACAGAAACATAGTACATTGTCAGGGTAACATACAAGCCCACCTACAAGTGGTACCAGAGTACAATAGAAACATGATACAGAGTCAAAATAGAAACATGATACAGAGTCAGGGTAACTATACTGGCCCACGTACAAGTGGGCGGGACAGTACACAGTACACATTGCATTCTATGGTAAAGAAGGCAGTACATCCACAGGGTACATTAGCAGCATGGGGAGGTAGAAAATCAACACGTAACAACAAGGCAGAGTGTAGGCAGTACGTCAGCAAGGTACATAACTAGTATTGAGAGGCAGAGAACAGCAGGAGGACAACCATGGCGGAGTCAGTTTCCATGAAGGAAGAGTACTGACATACAGTTGCATGCCCTGAGGGCAGAGCATGAGAAAGTGGGGTCATCAAAGTGCTACTAGGGAGGGAGCTAATATGTAAGAGGGTGCCTCTCAAGAGGACGGGGGGGGGGAGTGCTAAAGCAGGAGTATCAACAGAGAGTGGCAGAGGCCGTTTTCAACATGGAGGAGAGGGGTCGGGGGTGAGGGAGAGACTCCCCTAGATCTATATGGCACAAAGACAAGTGGAAGCCGCTTTGAGGAATGCCACATCAGTATCAGAACAATCACATGACTCAGACTCGAGCTCATAGGGCACAAAGTTGGTACCACTGCTTTTATCATCGAGGCTGGAGTCCAACTCATGATTGGGACAGCAGAGCACTGACAGCATACGTAGTCATCCTTTCAGTGCCTCCGGGTGGTGACACCCTTGGATGACCTTGTTTTTTTCTTAATAAATGCACCTCTATAACCTTGTATCCCTTACTCCTCTTACAGGGTACAACACCTAAACTTCTCTTTTGCATCTCCTTTGCTTGATGTGCTAAGGAGTTAAACACAGACTAGAAACATAGAATTTGTCGGTAGATAAGGACCGCTTGGTCCACCCAGTCTGCCCATTTATTCCTGCTTATACTGTCACTGTAGACCCTACATGATCTTCAGCTACCTCCCCCAGCACCAAGATTCTTTTCTTCCCATCCCTTGCATGCTTGAAGCCCACCACTGTTTTTGCCCCACCACCTCCACTGGAAGACTGCTCTAGGCATCCACCACTCTTTCACTGAAGAAGCACTTCCTCACATCCCTCCTAATTTCTCCCGTCCAGCTTCATTGCATGTCCCCTAGTTCTTGTGCTCCTTCTCCTCTGAGAAATACTCCCATCCTGTACCTTATTCACCCTTAAGAGGTATTTATAGGTCTCTATCATGTCCCCCTTCTCCCTCCTCTCTTTCAGGGTGTACATATTGAGATCCCTCAGTCTCTCCTCATAGGGCTTCTGATGCAGTCCCTGCACCACATTGGCTGCCCTCCTCTGGACACCCTCTACACTGTCTACCTGTATGTCTTTCTTAAGATGTGGCCTCCAGAACTGGACACAGTACTCCAGGTGGGGTCTCACCAACGATCTACACAGTGGTAACACCACCTTTCTTCTTTTGCTGGTGACACCCTTCCTTGTACACTTCAGTATCCCACTAGTCCTACTTACCACCTCTTTGCATTGCCTCACCACCTTGAGGTCATCCAATATGATTACCCCAAGATCCATTTCCTGTTTAGTAACAGTCAATACCTCTTCCTCCATTTCATACTCCGCCTCTGGGTTTCTGTGCTCTAGGTGCATTAATTTGCACTTTTATGCACTGAAACGCAGCTGCCATATCCTTGACCAACCCTCGAGTTTTCTTAGGTCCCTACACATTCTCTTCACCCCTTCCGGAGTGTCTACCCTACTTCAGATTTTGGTGTCATCTGGAAAGAGGCATACCTGCCCTTCCAATTCTTATGCAGTATCACTAATAAGCACATTAAAGAGGACTGGTCCCGGTAATGAGCTCTGAGGTACTCCGCTAGTCACTGTCCCCTCCGCAGAGTGACTGCCATTTGCCACCACCCTCTGATGTCAATCCATCAACCAGTTTTATACCCAGGTTACCACCCTGTGACCCACCTCCAAACTGCCCAGTTTCCTTATGAACCTCCTATAAGGTACAGTGTCAAAGGCCTTGCTGAAGTCTGTGTCATCCACCTCCACCGTCCCACACTGATCTATTTCCCTGGTCAACCAGTCAAAGAAATTGATGAGACTTGTCTGACATGACCTCCCCCTGTGAATCTGTGCTGCCTCGGATCTTGTAATCTGCCAGAATTAAGAAACTACACAAGCCTTTTCTTTGAAAGTGCGTCCGATAACTTCCCCACCACGGACATCTGACTGCCCACCCCTACAGTTGCCAGCCTCCTCCCCACTCTTTTGTGAAGTAGGACAACATCTGCCCTCCTCCAGTCCTCTGGAACCACTCCCGTTTCCAGTGAGTTGCTGAATAGGGCTGACAGAGGCACAGCCAGTACCTGAGCTCTCTCAACACCCTTTGGTTTACCCCATCCAGCCTCACAGCTTTATCCATTTTCAGGTTCACAAGTCCCTTCAGGACTCTTTCCTCTGTGAATGAACTTGTGCATACCTCCCTCCCCACAGTGTTCCTGCTGCTTTTATGTGGTCTATCCCACTCCCCTTCCACTGTGAAGACCAAACAGAAGTACATGTTCAGAATCTCTGCCTTTTTCGGATCCTCCTCTACACAGTCTCCCCCCTGCCCTTCTTAAAAATCACAATCCCTTCCATTGCCCTCCTCTTCTCACTTACATACCTAAAAAGATCTTGTCCTCCTTAGTTAACCCTTTGGCCATCCCTTCCTCAGTTTGTGCCTTTGCACCCCACACCGCCTTCCCTGCTTCCCTCTTCTTTTCCTGGAGTGGATCACTTATAGGGAAAGGGGATGTGCAGCTTTTGGTGTGACACCCCCCCCCCATGGCACTGCTGGGAGCGTAACTAGCTGCTTCACAACTTACTGCTTTTTTGGTAGTAGGTTTACTAATAGTTTGCTACTAATTACCATTTTTATTCCCATTTCCGTCAATGTTTTTGTAAACAGTGACAGACGGAGACAAGGGGGGAAAAAAAAAAAAGAGTTCAAGATGAAAATTTTGGGCCAGAATGGCTGACTAGCACAGCGGGCTCACAGCACATTAGTAAATGGGCTTTTGCTCTGCTTAGTACACTGCACTATAGTGGTGCAGTAAGCAGAGTCCCAGCGCCAAGTACCAACTGCCCCACACAGAGTCTGCACAACTTTCTCAGGAAAACAACCTTTTCTTTTTGTTTAAGTTTTTCTGTTGCTTTAGTTTTTCTTATCTTTCTACACCTCTATACAGCATGTGTAACATTCTCTGATCCACAGGCCCAGTCCAGTCTCTCCAGCTACAAACAGAGCTCTTGTCCTGTCCAGTGCTTCCGCTGTACTGGTGCCAAGCAGCCATGCAGCTTCCATCTCTAGGCTGTTTGCATATGCAGACTATAAACTGGACCACGTGCGCTGCTCAGACTCCCCTGCTCAACTTCCTAAGTCCGCTCATGTGACTGACGTAACCAGGCATGCACACAGAGACACAAATATGGAAAACAAAACTTGCATTAATCTGAGCCACACACGAAGAGAGAAACAGAAACACAGACGTTGTCGGCAGATAAGGACCACTTGGCCCACCTAGTCTGCCCTATATTCCCTACCTATAGGGCCACCAGAGGCCCTACTTGGACTCCAGCTTACACCCTACTCTTGCTTCTAAGATTCTCTTGTGTCTGTTCCATGCATTCTTAAATCCTGTGACCATTCTATCCCCTACCACTTCCGCTGGGAGCCTGTTCCAAGCATCCATTACACTCTCCACGAAGAAGTACTTCCTCACAGTTCCTTTGAGCCCCCCCACCCATCTTCATATTGTGACCCCTTGTCCTCGAGCATCTTTTGTTTAGAAAATGCTTCCTTCCTGTTCCCTGTTTATTCCTGTGAGATACTTGAATGTCTCCGTCATATCCCCCCGTTCCCTTTTGTCTGAGTTCAGCTCAGACAGCAGCAAACTGAGCTGCACGAGTTCAGAATGGCTCAGTTTGACAGGGAGGATTTGCCCCACCACTGTAGGCATTGGCACGGAGTCATAATGTCGCAATACATTATGCCATATGGCAAAATTACGCTGCCAATACAGCGTAATTTCTGCCATGAGGCACAAGTCTTTTTTCTGTGGGGGGCTCTTCCCCCCCCGAACCCCCCCATAAGGATTCTCAACTCTGGGGGTTCAACTCGGGGAGTGCACAAGTCAAAAAAAAAAAAAAAAAGTTTCTGGGACCAGGAATCAAACCCGGTCCCAGACGCAGTGCATCCTGTAAGCCACGGCAGCTGCTAGACGGAACCCACTCCCAGCAGAGGTCTTATCCTCTGCCTGGGAAAGCGCTAATGGTGCAATACCACATACAGCAGTATACGCGGTATTGCACCATTAGCGCTTGCATACGCTGCACCGGATTAGCCATAATGTCGCACGCTATTAAGCATGCGATATTATGACTCGGTAGGGTAGGCATCAATCTGAACTGCAGAATATTACTATTTTCCATGGAAAAATGGCAGATTTCCTTGTATACTGTATGCTGGAATTCTCAAAAACGACAGCATTCTGAGAAATTTTTCAGAAACTGCATTCTCTAACTTGGAAAGCTTTACTCGTTCCCTACATTATGCAAATTAGGCATTTTTGGAGGCCAACTGTGAAATGAAAATTGGGCAACAAGGTTAAATTGAAAATTCCTGTTCATTCCCCCTGCCCCTAGATACTATCTGTCTTCTTTAAAGAGACTTCTATAAGAAGAAGCCTCAGTATGTAGTTTGCAAGGCATGTATCACATTGCTGGGTCAAACCTGGCATTTGTAATTATTAAGGGCCATAAATCACCACTGCATCCCATATTTTCCGTTTTGGGTCATTCTCATTCTTCTTTGGACCCTCTTACCTTTATTTTTATTTTAGCACTGGTGGTCGGAAAAGGCACACCAAGCCCATGCTCGTTTCCAGGTGCATCCCAGGAGCACAAGGAGGTTAAGTGACTTGCTCAGGGTCATACAGTATGCAAGCAGATGTTGTGGGATTCTGACCCAGGCCTGCTGGGTTTCCAGGTTCACACTTTGTGTCCTAACCTTTGGGCTATACTACCTCCCATACCATAAAAGCTGGACATCACATTCCTTGCATTTAGTTAACAATTGTTAGTTGTTCGCGTATGATAGTGAGTGAAAACAGATTACTTTGTGGGTAGAAGTAATCCTGGAGCCACGGCTGCGAATGTAAAAATTCTTAGAGTTAGGGCTCCCAGACCCATGAATGAAACCGTCATTTTACAAAGTGACTTAACCAGAAGCAATCCATGCCTGATAGCATTTCAGGCATGTATCACCTTGAAAAGTCAGACCTGGTGTTTGGAACCCACCAGCCCCTGTATCACACCACTGCAACCCGTACAAAAGCTCTCAACTAGGCCCCATCTAGCACCTCTCCAGGCCCCTTACCTGTCACAAATGAAGAGGAAGATCACACGTTCTCCACCATACATTTAGTTAATGATCAGTATTACCTCTTGTATCAATGTATTACATCTAGTGAAAATACATTATTTGGGGTGCGGCGCGATTCAGAAGCTAATGCAGTGACTATTACCATTTTCTTCTTTACCAACATGTATTTATTTTTTATTTTATTTATTTGAAAACAGGTGAGAGGCACACTGAGCCAAGGCTTGGTTACAGGTGTGACCCGGGGGGAGGGAATAGAGGAGGCAAATACAGAACACAGACATGGAGCACAGTTAAAGAGCAGCTTCATAGTGATCGAGTAGCTGCCCCCACAATCATGTATGGTCAGTTACCTAGCCCAGAGTTGCTGTATATAAATGATTCCCTTCCATTTCAGAAAGTTACAACACTCGTAATTTTGTCCTGAGTACTCGGGGGCGAGGCGGAGCCACTTCCTAATAAGTAGACATATGCCCCCACACCGGCTGCATAACCATTTTGTGATGTCATAAACTAAGGCTGCATGTCGTGGCCCGTGACTTGAATGGGGTGAGTTTCTTAAACATTTTATTACTACGAGTGTTGCGATTTGAATTACTCAAAGCAGCCGCTCAACTAACAGGGTCCCTGTTAGTCGAGCAGTCACTATGATTTATTCAAATCGCAACACTAGGTAGTAATAAAATGTTTAAGAAAATCGCCCCATTCAAGTCAATTGGGTGCATACACACAGCCTTCATTTTATGACTTCACAAAACGGGGTTGTGTGTGCCAGCGTGGGGGCATGTCTACTTATTAGGGAAGTGGCTCCATTCTCCCCCTCCCCAAAGTACTCAGGGGACAAAGTCACGAGTGTTATAACTTTCTGAAATGGAAGAATTACAAGGAACCGCTTATACACAGCAACTCTGGGCCAGGTAACCAACCATATATGCTTGAGGGGGCAGCTATGAGAAAGCTGCTCTTTAAATGCAATTACATAGCAGTGGCACAGTTCCCAGTTACAGTAGAGCGGAACAGAGTACGTGAATAAAACACGAGTCAGTACAGTAAGAGCAGGCAGCAAAAAAAAAAAAAATCAGACAATTCAGCCACACGTACACTGGGGTAGGAGGCAAATGTATGCGGAGCAGTCAGGTGAGGGAGGACAAGAGCAGGTGGTGGAGAGAAGGAGTTTCAGCTGGTACCTGAGGAAAACGGGAGGCAGTGAAACAGAGGGAGGATGGGAGTAAGTTGGTGAAGGGAGACAATAAGAGAAAGCTACCTGTCCATCAGAGGAGCAGGGATGAGGAATGGCAAAAGTGTGAGGATCACTGGAGTGGAGGGGCAGAAGGAATGGAGGAGAGCAGCAAGTCGAGATAAGTGGTAAATGACCCAAACCAGTACTTGGATATGAATGAAGCACAGTGGCTTTGGCAACGTGAAGATAGAGGACAAATGGTTAAGGAGGAGTAGAGTGAGCACTAGTAGATACGGGGGGGGGGGATGGTTGGTAGCAAAACAACAGAGGCATTGCAGAGTGTGTCCAGTCTAGCCAGGGAGGTGGAAGGAATGGTGCCATAGACCACATCCATAAAGTCAAAAACCGGGAGCATCATCCTGGTGACGAGCTCATAGCATGTCAGCAGAGAGACAGTCTTTACTGTGGTACAAGTCACTAAGTTTAGGGTAAAGCTTGGTGTGGATGGCATCAGTGTGGGCAGAGAAGTCCAGTTTGTTGTCTAACTCCACACCCAGGTATCTGAATGAATTAACCACTTCAAGAGGGGTGCCACCCAAAGTGGAGATGTTGGGCAGATATGGGAGTCTGACCAATTTTTGGCTGGTGCCTAAGGTCATGGACACAGTTTTTTGGGGGGTTGGCACAGAGTTGGTTAGATTGAAATCAGCGCAGAACACTGTGGAAGTCTTATTGAAGCAGACTTTCAACAGCTGTAGTGCAGGGACCAGAAGTGTAAACGACTGCCATCTGTATACATGTGAATATGCGAGTTGGCACACGCTGTAGGGAGGTTGTTAAGGAAGATGCCGAACAGGATGGAGCCTTGTGGGACCCAGCCTGGATGGGAAGTGGAGGTGACAGGGCACTACCAACCTATACTGACTGCAGGCAGCCAGAGCGGTAAGAACAGAACCAGTCTACAGTAGGCACTGAGAGGCCAGCAGCACTCAGCTTATCCAGGAGGAGAGGATAGGCCACTGGTCTTGAACAGGTCAATGAAAATGGCAGCTGTGACGTGCCCCGATCCATCCCTGGAAAGACAGAAATCAGTTACACGCAGCAGTGAGGAGACAGTGGAATGATGCTTCCAGAAGCCAGACTGGAATGGGAAAAGGAAATCAGTGGAGGATAGAAAATCCGAAAGTCTAGGGTAGACAAGTTTCTCTTGTAGCTTAGCAAGGGAAGGGATGAAGGAGACGGGGAGGAAGTTAACTGGGGAGGAAGCCCCCCCTTTCTGGGACTGAGGGACACTACTGAGAAAGGAGAGGTTGAGTTGGTGAGTCAGTGGATGTGCTATGGGAGGTGCAGAGATTTTGAGTAGTTTAAGATCCAGTCTGTCAGGACTGAATTTACGCAGGTCGATGGAATAAAGGGCAGTAAGGGTTTCCTGGGTAGTAACAGGAGAAAGGGGAAACCAGTGGAAGGGAGCAGAGAGGGAATGTGAGGAAGAGTGGAGGAGGCTGGAGGGTGAGTGGATGGGAGTGCACAGGTGGTAAAGAATTCATTGAAATGAGCATTCAGCAACTGGCCCAGTGGCACGGAGGACTGAAGCAGCTGCATCTTACTTCCAGCCACACTTGCGACCTGAGTTAACTCATTGCCTCCTAGAATACACCTGTAGAAGGCAGCAAATGTACTACAGTGTGTCCCAGAACGACTACAGAAGTCACCTACAGACTTCCTGTGGGCCCTAGTAATGTCTGGAGACGGCACTCACATGTTTTAATATTACTTGCCAGCCAGCATTGATTGCATAGCACCGTTAGAAAGGTAATGTTGTGTTAAACAACTTAGCCACTGACACTTTGTGTGTATCATGTTCACTTTAGGAGTTATTCACATTTGTTTATGACATGGTGTGTATGGCAGACATTTTGTCCATCAAGAACCACCTAAGCACTTTGAAGAAAACACACATTCTGGGTATCTCAACCAGTATAA
Source organism: Neoceratodus forsteri (assembly GCA_016271365.2). Taxonomy (NCBI): domain Eukaryota; kingdom Metazoa; phylum Chordata; order Ceratodontiformes; family Ceratodontidae; genus Neoceratodus; species Neoceratodus forsteri. Next base: position 137,036,483 of record CM057449.1, on the reverse strand, counting down.
AACAAAAACCGAATTGAGCACAATTGATTGCATAGCACCGTTGAAAAGGCAATTTTGTGTGGAACAATGCTGCTGCTGATACGCTGTATATATCATGTATAGAAACATAGACGTTGACGGCAGATAAGGACCGCAAGGCCCATCCAGTCTGCCCATTTCTTTTTCTACCTTATAAATGTGCCATCGGCCTTTGCTCTGTCAGTGGCCTATCTATTCATACTCATCTGTATTGCTCCCTTATGCCTATCCCATGCCTGTTTGAAGCCCTGCACTGTACTCATAGCAACCACTTCCTAAGGTAGGCTATTCCATGCATCCACCACCCTTTCTGTGAAAAAGAATTTCCTCATATTCCCCCTTAATTGGCCTCCCTCTAATCTCATGCTGTGTCCTCTTGTCCTGCTATTTTTCTTATATTTAAACATGTTAGACTCTTTCACCTTGTTAATGCCCTTAAGATGTTTGAATGTCTCGATCATATCACCTCTCTCCCTCCTTTGCTCAAGGATATTTTTATTTATTTATTTCAGTCTAGGATTACAATACCTTTGAGCCGAGGCTCTTTTACAAAGGTTCCACGTCAGCGTGTGCACCAGTCATCATTTTTAGTTACAAACATTTAGTCATTGACTTACAGACATGTAATAACCAGTACAAAGACTTGGGCTATGAGCAGACAAGGGGGTGGGGGTGGGGTGGGGGTAGTGAGGGTGAGGAGGAGGCGAGGGGGTAGGAGGTGCAGGGGATAAGGGGAGTACGGGAGGTGGTTGGGGGCAGGGGCAGGAGTGGAGATACGGGGAGGAGGTGGGTGAGGGTGGGAGACAGTGCAGCCAGGGGGCCTTGTCGAGGAAATATGACAGGTAAGGTGCTAGCAGTGCAATATTGAGCTCCATTAATCTGTCCCTCATATGTCTTCTGATGCAGTCCCTGCACCATTTTGGTTGCCCTTCTCTGGACTGCCTCAATCTGGTTAATCTCCTTGTGAAGGTGTGGCCTCCAGTGCTGCACGCAGTACTCCAGATGGGGCCTAACCTGTGTCTTGTAAAGAGGGATTATTACCTCCCTCTTACGACTTGTGATACCCCTACTAATACACCCTAACATCCCCCTAGCCTTACCTACTGCTTTAGAGGTCTGCTTGAATGATTTCAGGTCATTGGTGATGATGATGCCCAAGTCTCTTTCTTCCTTTGTGACTGTCAGCAACTCCCCTCCCAGCCTATAGGTGGCTTCAGAGTTTCTCTTCCCTATGTGCATGATCTTCCACTTCTTTGCATTTTATGTATTTCTTTAGTTTTTGTTGACCGGGTAATTAAATCGGGCATTAAATTCCAGTTGCCACTCTTCTGACCATTTTGCTCGTTTATCCAGATCTCTTCTCATTCTGCCTACCCCATCTGGATCATCTATTCTGTTGCAGATCTTGGTGTCATCTGCAAACAGACAAGCCTTACCCTCTAGTCCATCTGCAATGTCACTAATGAAGATATTGAAGAGGACTGGCCCCAGGACTGATCCCTGAGGTACCCCACTTGTGACTTGCATATCTTCTGACTGTATACCATTTACCATCACTCTCGGTTTTCTGCCCGTCAACCAGTTTGCCACCCAGTTGACCAACTTCTGACCCACCCTGAGCCTACCCAGCTTATTTATCAATCTTCTATGTGGAACAGTGTCGAAAGCTTTGCTGAAGTCAAGGTAGGCGACATCAACTGCTCCCCCCTTGGTCCACCACTCTGGTTACCCAGTCAAAGAAATCTATGAGATTAGTTTGGCAGGACCTTCCTTTTGTAAACCCATGCTGTCTTGTATCCTGTGCCCCTATGTATACTTTAGGAGTTACATGCATTTGTTTATGGTATGGTGTGTATGGTTCTGATTCATCCCTCAAACCTTACCAATGCACCTTGACTAAATTGGGGAAAATTATGTTTAAAACTACAGAAATAGCTGTTTTTTTTTAAAAAAAACAAATTATTAAAACTACATCTAATATCTGGATGCCTAATTTGATGTTGATATGTTACACATTTCCCAACAAAAAAAGGCTTATGGTACATTTTGTAGTAGAAAAAAATTTTTTTTTTGCTGTTTCGACCAGCCTAGAAAAAAACTAAATTATGTATTATTACTTGCATGCCGCCATTGGAAAGGTAATTTTATGCTGAACAAGTTTGCCACTCATACTTTGTGTCTAGCACTTATGGTTTTTGTGCTATTAGCATTTGTTTGCAGCATGCTGATTATAGCTTGATTTTGCTTAGAAAGACCCAGGATTCACTATTAACAGTATACAGGAGACAAGTGCTGCAACTTCAGAGAGTTCCTGTGGAGGCAATGAGTTAAGAAATGGTCGTGGGTTGCTTGGGGCTGGCCAGGGGAAGGAGGATTGAGCATCCGCAGGACAGTTCTTCTTCCTCGGGGCAAGGAAGTTTCCATGACCTGCTGCTGACTGCCACCTGCAAGCATCCAGGTGGCAGCACAGTAGGGCACGTAGGAGACGACTGTGCATGGACTTCTGAGAATGTCTTTGTGGAGACTGAGCTCGTCTGCTATGTCATTGCACGTGTGCAGTCTTAGGGAGAAACCAAAGAGGAGAACCCTCCTCTGGCCACAGGATAATGTCCGGTACCTCGAAGGCCCTGTACCGGCAACCAGACACCCACTACAGAAATCAGCACAGGGGAGCTGTAATTGCGAATCTCCTTGGACAATGGGATTTACTGCAATTGCTTGAACTTCTAGATGGGTTTCACCTGTACTTTGGTCTGACTACAGAAATCAGCGCAAGGGAGCGGTAATTGCTAATCTCTTTTGACAATACACAAGGGAAGCTGCATAGGGAGCTGGGCCGGACATACTTCAAATCGGTGACTACTGGTTTAATCCAAACTTATTGACCCAAGGGATTGTCATTGTGGGCTGGAGGTTTGGGGCCTAAAGTCCATAAAGTGGGGCTTGGTGCTGTACTGTGCTGTCAATTATTTAGTCTGTTAAGGTTAGGTATCTAGTTGTGCTTATTTAACGTATGGGATAGTTACTGTGAGGTGTCGTTCTTGGGGCTGAATCCCATACAGCGGGGGCTGGTACTGTACTGTGAGGCCAGTTAATAGACTGTTTAAGTTTTGGTACTGCTTAGGCACTGTGCTGTCTGAGATTATTAAGCTTAGGTATTGTGCTGTCTGAGAAGATTAGGTATTATCATATCCCAAACCTGCGACAGTGCTGTCATGACAGTGGAAGGGCAATGCAGCTGGCAGGGCAGCCATAGGAGGGGATTCTTTGACAGAGTGGTGGGGTGCAGCAGATGTGGAGTGGCTATGGTTCTAGATTGGGCTTGGAGGATGGGCGAATGCATGATGTGTAAGCAGCTTACACAGCTGAGGGAGGAAGTGGGGTGGCTGCAGTGGGTATTAAACGGGGGAAGGGGGTGACAACAAAGGGGAGGAGGGGTTGAGACACTACTAGCCGGGGAAGGAGAGGGAGGAATCAAGGGGACCCACCAGAGGACCAGATACACGGTTTGAGAGGACAAGGGTTTGGAAGACGGAGGACGGGAGGATGCCTGGATAGTGCAGTGGAGCAATGAGAGAGGACAGCAATAAATCCACAGGTGGGGCGGGGACGCTCGAGACAGGAGATAAACAGACAGCTGGGGATCAGGAGGTGTGGAAGATGGTAGACCCAGGAAAAAGAAGGCAGATGCCTGAAACGCAGGGCAAAACAGGCATTGACAGACATAGCATGGGAGCAGAAGTGAAAAACAGATCTACTCCCCTAGATACACTATTCAAGGACACTGGAGTGGAGAGAGACTGTGAGAAGCCATCGGAGGAGAGAGCGGGGGCAAGGCGGTTGGGAGAAACTGCGAAAGAGCACTCAGGTGCAGGGATGATGGTTGAAAAGGGGACAGATAGTTTGGGACCACACCAGAGTGGGGCACGAGTGCAGCAGAGGCATGGGACAAGAAGCAAAAAGCAGACAAGGGCAGGGGAACCAAAAGAGCTAGTGATGGGGCTTTTGGAGGTCCTCAATGAAAATGGGTGCATACAGCAGGGAGTAAGCGGAAGTAAGGTGGTGGGTGATGCTCTGGGTAAAGCGCATGCAGTGGGAGACATGCAAACAGAGAGGTGGTGAGGAGGATAATTCCCTCAAGGGGGACACAGAGCTCAGAATATGCAGAAATAGCAGGTACATCAGGAGCAATCAATCACTTTATTTAACCAGGCATAAACACCATTGAGCAAGCTCATTTTCAAGGTGGTCCTGGACATTAGTACAATACAATACAATACAATACAATACATAATCACAGATACGGTAAACTCAATAATGCGAAAATATTGTACAGCTAGAACTCAATAGGCCAGTACCTAGGAGCAGGTGGGTGAGAGGCAAGGTGGAGTTGATGGGGGTTAGCGAATACTCCAAAAGGGATACACAGACACATAGACTTTGACGGCAGATAAGGACAGCTTGGCCCATCTAGTCTGCCCATTTCCCTACCTACAGGATAGGCCGTAGATCCTAGTTAACCAACAGCCTATTTCTTCCTGCCCCCGACAAGAATTGCCTTATGTCTGTCCCATGCATTCTTGAATTCTCCTATAGTTTTAGACCCCACAACTTCCTCCGGAAGGCTGTTCCATGCATCCACTACCCTCTCTGTGAAATAATACTTCCTCACATTGCCCCTGAACTGCCCTCCTTCTATCTTTAAATTGTGTCCCCTTGTTCTTGCAAGTCTCTGTTTCTGAAAGATGCTACCCTCTTGGACTTTGTTGATTCCACTGAGGTACTTAAAAGTTTCTATCATGTCCTCCCTCTCCCTTCTTTCCTCAAGGGTATACATATTAAGCTTCTTTAGCCTCTCCTCATACGGCTGCTCTTGCAGACCCTGCACCATTTTAGTTGCCCTCCTCTGGACTACCTCTATCCTGTCTATGTCCTTGTGAAGATGGGGTCTCCAGAACTGGACAAAGTACTCCAGATGGGGTCTCACCAACTGTCTGTACAGAGGGATAACAACTTCCTGTTTTCGCTGCTGATGCCCTCCCTATACATCCCAGTATACCCCAGCCCTCCCTACTGCCTTCCTCACATTGCTTGCTAACCTTAACGCCATCTGATATGATTACCCCAGGTCCCTTCCTTTTTGTTGTTGTTACTACCTCCCCACCCATTGTGTATTCTTCCCCTGGGTTCTTGTTTCCCAGGTGCATTATTTTGCACTTCTTTGCATTGAATCCTAGCTTCTATACTTCTGACCATTCCTCCAACCTTGCCAAGTCCCTTTTCATCCTTTCCACGCCTCGCTGTGTATCAACCCTGTTGCAGATCTTTGTGTCATCTGCAAAAAGACATACTTTTCCTTCCAGTCCCTCTGCAATGTCACTGATGAAGACATTAAAAAGGACTGGACCCAATACTGAACCCTGCGGTACCCCACTAGTAACCCCTCTTTCTTCAGAGTGGACTCCATTTACAATTACCTTCTGTGTCCTGTTGTGCAACCAATGTTTTACCTAGGCTACCACCTGGGACCCACTCCCAGGCTGGTTAATTTGACTATTAATCTTTGTGTGGGACTGTGTCAAATGCCTTGCTAATGTCTAGGTAGGCCATGTCCACAGCCCCTCCCTGGTCTACTACTTTGGTCACCCAGTCAAAGAAATCTATTAGATACGTCTGACATGACCTTCCCGCTGTGAACCCATGCTGCCTTGGGTCCTGTGCTCCACTGGCCTCTAGGTACTCAATTATTCTTTCCTTCAGAAGTGACTCCATCACTTTCCCTACCACAGAGGTCAGACTGACAGGTCTGTAGTTTCCTGCCTCTGTCTTGGTCCCACTTTTGTGAAGGGGAATCACATCTGTCTTCCTCCAGTCCTCGGGTACCACACCATCCTCCCATGATTTATTAAAAAGAGTAGCCAGTGGTTTCACTAGTTCCTCCCTTAATTCTTTTAGAATTCTGGGGTGAATTCCATCAGGACCCATTGCTTTGTCCAACTTCAGTTTTAGGAGTTCTTGCAGAACCCTTTCTTCTGTGACATGACTGGGATCGACCCCCCCTATCAAGAGTGCTTCTGTTAATTGGATTAGTCACTTCCCTCTTCTCTTTTGTGATTACTGAGCAGAAATATTCATTCAGCATCCCTGCTTTTTCACTGTCCCCCTCTGCCCACCCACCGTTCATTCTATTCAGCCTCACTATCCTTCCCTTTGTCTTTCTACGCTCGCTGATGTGCCTATAAAAGGTTTTATCCCCCTTCTTAACTGAGTTGGCTATCTTTTCCTCAGTTTGGGCCTTTGCTATTCTGACTTCCTCCCTGCTTCCTTCTGCCTTAACTGGTACAGCTCTCTGTCCTGCTCCTTCTGTGTTTCTTATACTTCCGGAATGCTATTCTTTATCTTCCTGACTTTCACAGCCACCTCTTTTGAGAACCATAGTGGCTTTTTCTTTCTTTGATTTGTTTATTTGCTTCACACAAAGGCTTGTTGCCTCTGTGATGGCAGTTTGATGATTCCCCATTGTTGCTCCACACCTCCTTCTAGCCTGTTTGCTAATGCTTTTCAGGCACTCTCCATCTCTGCCAAAAGTCAGCCCTCCTAAAGTCCAGTACCCTCACTTTTGTGTGGCTTGACTCTGTAGCTGAGTTTGAACGGAACCACCACTGTTTGATGGTCACTTGTCCCTCAGATGGCAACCCACTTCTAGATCTAAGATCCTCTCACTGCCCCGCTTGAGAGTACGAGGTCTAAGATTGCTCCCTCACGAGTGGGTTCCAAACTAGCTGTCTAAGGCCTGCCACCTGTAGGGCATCAAGAATGGCCCTGCTCTTGTGTGGCTGCAGCAATGTGCTCCAGTTAACATCTGGCATATTCAGGTCTCCCATCAACAGTATCTCCTTTCTGCCATTCTAAGAATGCCTCTATCATATCTTTGTCCATTCCCTCCCTGACATGGGGGTCTGTACACAACCCTGTGGACTGTGGTGCCCTTTCCAGTCTCCAAGGGACCCACAGTGTCCTCTCCTCCCTGTTTACTCTTTTGTTCAGTTGCTTTTATCCCTTCCTTACATAGAGAGCTACCTCCCCTCTTCTCCCTGCCTGTCTCTCCTGTAGGTTATGTACCTGGTATGTTAACATCCCAGTCACGGTTCTCTGTGTACCATGTTTCTGTGACTGCTACGATATCCAGGCATCCCTCTTCCATCAAGGCCACCAGCTGAGGGAGCTTGTTGCCCAGACTACGGGCATTGGTACTCATTACCCTCCATTTCCTGATGGCCTTACTCCCTTTTGCCCCATCCCTGTCCTTCTTGCCTTTATTTTCTGATGGCCTTACTCCCTTTTGCCCCATCCCTGTCCTTCTTGCCTTTACAGGCAGGGGATGTGGGCCCCTGGTGAACATGGAAGAGGCAGTGCAAGGAAAGAGGGTGCATACGAGGAAGGGGTCTGAGGGAAGGTCCGGGGGGGGGGAATCAGGACAAGTTGGACGCTGAAAACAAGGAGTCCATGGGGCGTCGAGTCCTTGGCTGTAAACTTGAATACCATCAGGACACTAAGGAAGAAGGGAGCATGAAGATAGCACTCTTACAGGACTCGATAATCAAGGGAATCAGATGGGGGTGAAAGGGAGCAAAAAACGGTGCAGTATGGGTACAGTGTATGCCAGGAATGACAACTCTAGAGGTGAGGCACCATATTCCTTCCTGGGGCAAGCATCAAGACTAGAGAACACATCTGGTGTTTCACCTAGGTACCAATGACTTGGAAGGAAACACTGATGGAGGTACAGGCAAAGTTCAAGGAGCTTGCTAGGTTCTGTAGTAACATGGTTTTTCCTTCCATTTCCCTTTTTGGAGGTGTTGCCTGTAGCAAGAGCAAGCACACCCACGAAGCAAAAAATAGTGGAATTCAATAGATGGCTGCAAGGATGGTGCAGGCAGATGGGGTTCAGTTGGATAGGTGACTGGAGATCGACGTGGGAGGAGGAGGAGGGGCTGTATGCCCACAACAGGCTGCAGCTGAGTACTGCAGGAGCAACAGTACTAAAGAATAAACTGGAAGACATCACAGTACAGAAGATCAATTTAAACTAAACGGGAGGGGGGGCAGTTACAGACAGAGCCACCCTTACGGGTTAAAGAACTGAAAGGCTATCTGCCTTTCCCCCCCCCCACCCCCCAGAACAAGGCAGACATAAAGAGAACAGGAAGCAGCAGGGAGGGGTTGGAAAAGAAGGATAGGGAAGATAGGGCTCCATGGTAGAGAGGCTTGGTGGCAAATGCCAGGAGCCTGGGGAATAAACTGGGGGAACTAGAGTCCACCGTGGTGGACAACAGTCTTGACATAGTAGTAGTGTGTGAGATATGGTGGAATGAGCATCATGCCTGGGAGACAGTGACTCCTGGGTATCGAATGTTTAGGAAAGACAGGGCGGGGAGGAGGGGTGGCATTATACATCAGGGAAGAAATTGGAGTCATGGAGGGACAGGAAGAGGAAGAGGAAACAGAGATAATGTGGGTCACCTTAGATAGGAAAAATGGGGAGCATTTGAGAGTCAGGATAGTTTACAGACCCCCTATGCAGGGGGAAGAGGGGGATAAACACTTTGTAAGATCAGTAACGAGAATGGCGCAGAAAGGGGAAATTCTGCAGGTAGGGGACCTAGACCTCCCTGACATCGATTGGGAGGTCCCTGCAGCAGTATCAACTAGGAGCATGGCCATCTTAGAGGCACTACAGGGCATATTTCTACAACAGTGGGTCAAGGAGCCCACTAGGGGTGAAAACCTACTGGATGTAGTCATCACAAATGGAGACAGTGTGGAGGAGGTGGAGGTGGGGGAAGAATTAGGAACAAGTGACCACAGAGCGGTCAAGTTCAGAATGAAAATGGGCACAGAAAGGAATAAGATGAGAACCAGGGTAATGGACTTTAGAAAAGCAGACTTTAACAGGATGAGGAGGTTATTTGGTTACGAAATGTCAAGGTTGGGGGACATAAAGGATGTAGAGGAATTACGGGCAGCCATTAAGGAAGGGGTGATGAAAGCCACGGACAAGTACATCAGGAGAGTCAGGAAGAACAGAAGAAAGAGGAGACCTCTTTGGTTTACTAGAGAGGTGGCAAAGGTGGTCAGGGTGGGAGAAAGACAGAGCTTTCTGGAGGTACAGGACGACAGAAAAGAACTGAGGATAGGGAGACCTATAGGGAAAAGAGGTGGGAGGGAGGCAGGGCAAATGATAAGGAGGGCTAAAAAGGTCACTGAGGAGAGGATAGCAAAACAGGCCAGGAGGGGAGAGAAAACCTTTTTCAGGTATGTTAGAGAAAGAAGGAAGGCACAGCAAGGAATTGGGAGGTTGGAAGCACCAAGGGAGGTCGACAGTGAAAATGCTGACCTCCCCCAGAGCGACGGCACAATACAAATGCAGGTATTGTGCCGCCTGTTGTAAAGCTGTTTTCTGTGGGGTGCTGTACCCCCAACACCCCGTGGACTTTAGGATTCCAACTCCAGGTCGGAGTTGGTCCGGGAAGGGGGTGGAACACTGGGGGAAAGCGAAACACGGAGAAAGGACCATTACCGTGAATGTCGCCGTAATGATCTTTTTTCCTGTTTCACCATCGGGGTGTCGACCTGAAGGGGTGCACCAGGGAGGTTAAGGGGGGGAAGCTGGAACAATGCTGAAGGGAGAGTTTGAAAAAGCGGAGGCATTAAACAGCTACTTCTGTTCAATCTTCACGCAGAAGGGCGGTGGCAGAGGGCCACTGCAGGAAGGGAAAGGAGTAAACCACAGGCAAATGGATTCTATAGCGTTCACGGCTGATACAGTAAGTGAAGAACTGGGTCGACTTAGGGTAAATAAGGCAATGGGGCCTGACGACCTACACCCAAGGGTACTCATGGAGCTGAGGGAGTTGCTGGCGCCACATCTGGCAAGACTGTTTAACTTGTCCTTGGACACAGGCATGGTGCCAGGGGACTGGAAGAGGGCAGAGGTGGTTGCACTACACAAGGGAGGAGGAAGAAAGGACAAGATCAAAAATTGCCACCCTGTTAGTCTCACCTCAGTGGTGGGGAAGGTAATGGAAACATTACAAAAGGTAAGACTGGTGGAATTCTTGGAGGCCAGTGGTCTGCAGGATGAAAGGCAGCATGGCTTCACTAAGGGGAGGTCCTGCCAGACTAACGTAATAAGAGTTTTTTGATTGGGTGACGCAGATAGTGGACCAGGGAGGAGTGGTGGACGTGGCCTATCTGGATTTCAGTAAGGCCTTTGACACCATTCTGCATAAAAGGCTGGTGAATAAGCTGGACAGTCTGGGTGTGGGTCACAAAATCACTAGGTGGGTGGAGAACTGGCTGACGGGAAGGTGTCAAACGGTGGTAAATGGGACACATTCCAGGGAACAGTCAGTGATCAGCGGGGTGCCACAGGGTCAGTGCTAGGACCACTACTCTTTAACATCTATATTAGTGACCTAGCAGAGGGTTTGAAGGGTCGGGTCTGCCTGTCTGTGGATGATACTAAGGTCTGCAGTAGGGTGGATTCACAAGTGGGAGTGGAGACCATGAGGCAGAAGCTGGGGAAGTGGTCAGAAACCTGGCAGCTACAATATAATGCAAAAAAAGTGTGCAGTGATGCACCTGGAGTGGAAAAACACGAAGGCAACTTACTTTCTTAGGGGGGAAGAAATCCAGGAACAGGAAAGAGACCTGGGGATCATGGCATAAAGGGATCTTAAGGGGGGAACCAGTGTAGCAAGGCGGTGGGTAAGGCGAATGGTATGTTGGCCTGCATTGCAAGGGGCTTTACTAGTAGAAGGAGTGAAGTACTAACGCCATTGTACAGAACTATGGTAAGGCCGCACCTGGAGTATGGGGAGCAGTTCTGGAGACCATACTTATGCAGGGATATTGAGATGATGGAGAGGGTGCAGAGAGGAGCAACCAAGACGGTACAAGGGATGCAGGATATACCATATGAGCAAAGATGGAGGGAGCTGAATCTGTACCCACTGGAGACTGGGGGACATGATATCCATGTCCCTAGAATGAGACTTTTAAGTTCCTGAAGAGAATAAATAGGGTGAAGGAAGGATGTTTGCTCAAAATGAAGCAGGAGCAAACACGAGAGGACATAGCCTTAAATCAGAAGGTGGGAGATTCAGAAATAATGTCAGAGGGCAATTCTTCACGGAGAGAATGGTGGAAGCCTAGAACAGACTGCCTGAAGAGGTGGTGAGAGCTTGAATGGTGGAGGGCTTCAAGAGAGCATGGGACAGACATAAAGGGTTGGGAAAGGGGGTGGAAGTATAAAAAGTGGGGGGGGGGAGCAGGGGAGGAAGTAAGGGCAGACTAGATGGGCTATGTGGTCCTTTTCTGCCATCAAACTTCTGTGTAATCTGTATAATCATCAATGACGTGAGATTGCTCCGCCTCTCCCTCTCAGGCATGGGCACTGTGAATACCACATGACAATATGTCTAGGAATAGCGTGCTGCCAATCGGGCCGGGGTATCTGCTGATGCACCCTTAGTAAAGTATTATGTGAAGACATGAAACATCGGCTTTTACTGCTGCTGTGTTTTTAGATGTTAAACATTCGCACTTGAATAAAGAAAGCACATTTATTTATATCTTTAAAATTCAGTCACCTCTCTCGGTTTACTGGTGCAGTGATTTTTTGTCTTCCATCTGCTGGGTTAGCCCAGTATTACATAGACACAAGGCTTCATAGACACTGACGGCAGAAAAAGGACCATCAGCCCATCCGGTCTCCCCACCCAACCTAACTGCTCTTGACTGGCCCCAATGGCCATCCTGACCCTAATTTCTGGCCCCCTTCTGGCTAAGCCCATATACCAGTCCCAACCCTGCCTGCAACTGCTTACCACTTTGGCCTCATCTGTTCCACATATCCATTACTCTTTCCATGAAAAAGTTCTTGAAAATGTCTTTCTTGAATCCCCCAACCCCCAGTTTAAGCGAGTTCCCCCTCGTCCCTGCATCAGAGTTCAACGAGAAGAGTTCCCTTGCATTTACTCTGTTTATCCTGTGCAGGTACCTGTACATTTCTACCACGCCAACCTCCCCTCTCCTCTTCCTGAAGGTGTACTTGTCCAAGTCCTACAGACTCTCCTCATTTGAGTTGCCTCCTTAGTCCCTGGATCCTCTTGGTTGCCCTGCGCTGTACTGCTTCCATTTTATCACAGTCTTTCTCAAGTATTTGTGCACTACTTCAGATGTGGCCTCACTAATGGCCAGTGTCATCACCATATTAAAACAGGGATTACTACTGTACCTCAGCTCTGCTCCAAAAAGTAAAGGGTTAACGTTTCTAGTCAAAAAAGACAGAAAAAAACAGAAATGCTGCAACGCTTGGCCGTTTACAGTTCTGCAGAGCTCGGTATTCTATAATGTGTACGTTTCCTGGGTATACTGTCCTTGTTTACCCTGCACGGCCCTTTACTGTCTGGAAAGCCTTCCCTTAAAAGGGTATACAGAGATTTCCCCGGGCCAGAGTGTTTCGGGTTTCTAGCAGGTGGGACAAAATAGTCTGTGAGCTGATGGTCAGTTTGTCTACCAGCTTGCTTTCTTTTTTTTTTTTATTCTTTATGTTGCCCACGGCCACCGGATCCTCCGCCTGGTCATGGACCCTCAGACCCCCACCTCCATACTGGCCGCTGCTCCCTGACACCCCCGGCTTTCCCCATTGGGGTGGGGTTGCGGCACCTGAGCTCAGTGCCGCAATCGTGGGACCAGAATCGGGAGCTGGCCTGGAGGCTGATTAGGGCCAGGAGCGGGTGTTGTGCATGGCGGCCGCAAGCAAGGATTTTTTTTTTTTTTCCTTTGAGCCCCAGGGGTTAGGATGTGCAGTGATGTCCTGCGTCCACCCTGCCCTCACGATTCAATGCCAGCGCTTGCGATTCCTCCTGGCATCCGTCGGGAGTCCTTACGCACCAGGCAGTGTCCCCATCCTTCCCCTGGAGAAGGAGAGCAGCCCTAGGGGCATTCAATTCTTCTCCCCTGGCCAGCCCTCCAGCTCCCCAGGTCCATTCCAGTACCCGGGTCGCTGGCGTCGCGAGCGGAAATCCAACCGCTGCACCGGCGGGCCGACCCTACCAGCTTTCTAAATCTGATAGCCAAATTAATATTTTAGTGGTTATCCTTTATAAGGGCTCAAAAATCACTTTGTGCACAGGTAGCCAGTTGGCAAGTAACTTTCAAAATCTAGTAGCCAAACCAATTATTTCAGTGGCCATTGGCCACCTGGCTACCCCATTTGTTCCGCCATGTTTTGTAGGCAAAAGAGTTGGATTCTATCTGTGTTACTGGATTTTGAGCAATCAGCACCTCCGCATGAACTTTCTTTGGTGAATGGCTGAATTGGGCTTGTGGGCCCAGAATGGTGGCTGAGTCCTGGGCCCCAGTGGCACTCACTCCCTCTGGTGCAGGTCTCTGGAGGCTTGGGCCCTGAACAGGGTCCAAGATCTGGGACAGTGGTGGCCTGTTGGTGGCCAAGTCTCACGGAGGGCTGCTTAATAGTTTCCACATGGACCGCTTTGTATTTTCAGCTGGGAAAGCTTATAGGAGAATCTGCTCTGGCGGAGGGCTTGAGACGTGCACAAACATCAAAAGGAACGAAGGGTTTGCAAAAAAGTCAGCGCTGTTGACACACGCTGATGATCTGTACCTTAGGATACAGTGAAGGATATGGTATGCCTCTGCAACTATGTGTGCTACCTCAGTTTACTAATCTCTGAGCTGCAGACACTGTGCTCACCCTGGAAGAGTATATCACTCTGTTGTTGACCTCTGCTGAGGGGACGGAGTAAAAGAAGACCTCACAGAGATGGGCACACCCCAGGTCCCTTCCCCCTACATTCGCACTGTAAGGGGAACATCAATGACCCTTGCTGGGCATGTACTGTAATTAAATGCACGGTGTCTCTGGGCCTCTAGTACTGCTAAATCTGTGGTGTTTCTGGGCATGTAGTCACAAATGCTTAGCGTCTCTGGACATATATGGTATTGCTGAATATCTAGTGCCTCTGAGCACATTCTTACTTACTGGGTTTACTCAGTGAGTTAAGACACTAGAAGGCATTAGCCCATTATGTGTCTCCCACACTCCACTTAAGTTTACTTAACATTATCTGAGACCGATTGGGAGAGTGATGTAAACCTGAAATGCCATCTGCTTAAACCTGTTGCTGAACCAGTGACTGTGCACAGTGCCTGTTAAATTAATCCTTTTGGTTAAGCAACTTCAAATGTTGTGCCCTACGTTCTGAAGTTACTGGTGGGAGAAAGGGACCAGAGAATGTTTCAAAAGCATTTAAACTATTGCAAAATGACTTTGAACGTTCCCCATGCCACTGCTCATTTTATAACAGGGATCCTGAGAGTCCTGGACAGGATGAAACACATTTGTGTCTTCTGTTTGCACCCTTTGCAGATTGTGTGAGAGGCCCTTTGGCACAATGCAATCCAGACTAAAGCTGAACCAGCCTAAAATTTCATGGTGATTTGCATATACATTCCATGATGCTTTACATGATAGGGGTATGTGTGATTTTGTATTTCCTGTAAACTTGGCTTTATGGCCAATGCTCTTTGGGGTAACCCTTGACCCTTGCTTTAGTGGTTTTGTACTGAGGTTTTTTAGTCTTTTAGCTTGTTTTTTTTTGGGGGGTCGCCATGACCCAAACCTGTAAGATCAACTTAGGGGCTGGTTCATTTCCCCGGGGTGTCATAAATACAAGGTACACTGATGAGTCCTGGGTAGGATGAAACATGCGTCTGTATCTTCTGTTTGGACCCTTTGCAGATTGTGTGAGAGGCCCTTTGGAACAATGCATTCCTACTCAAAGCTAAACCAGCCTAAAATGTCATGGTGATTTGCATATATGTAACCCCCTTACCAAATTAGGGGCTTACCTGCAGCCCAATTGCTCCTGTTCTACTCTCCTTAGCGCCTCCAGGAATGCTTGCATTTTTCTCCTGTCCCCCCAGTCCTCTGCCTCTGTGCCCCACTTAGCCCCAGTGTAAGTTCCAGCCCTCCGGGGCTCCAAGAAGTATAATCACAATCCTGTGCTGCAAAAGGCACTCTGGTGCCAGCGAGGATTGCACATGCGCTGGCAGCGCCTTTGATCTCCTGACCACTCAACTTGTGGTCGATTGGGAGAGTTCGGTGATCCCTGTGTCCCCACCTGATCAGTGGGACCCGGTGACCATACACAGAGCCCTGAGCGGCCACTCTCTTAACAAATAGAGAATCCACGAGACAGTAACGATCGGCGGTTCATGAATATTAATGAGCCGGAGCCCCGATCGTCAAAAATATTCAAGTGGATGCTTCTGCCCTCGGGGAAGCTGTGTTCAGCAATAGCCAAAAAGGGAAAGAAAATGTGTTGCAACTAAAAACAAAGTAACTGCTATGTGTTTGGGGGAAAAGTGTTATAAAGGGGGAAAAGTATTTAAAATAAATAAATAAATGTTCAACTCCTGGCTGCATCAGCAATGTCTGGAACTCGGATAATATAGCCTGCCTGTCGGCTGCAAGTCCAGGAGCTAAAATATTGGCAGCAGCGACAGGCTAATGGACCGAGCAATTTACTAAATCTGTGCAATGACAGCAAGTAGACAACCAGGGCTACTGAACTGTGGGGCATTTGGGCAAATACTCAGTTTATTCTGACTGCACCAGGACTTTGATTTGGGATTGTATCTGATCTGCTTAAGGGACTGTGTTTTTAAGCAGCCATTACAAAGCAGCACAACCAATCTGCAACTAAGAATATCAAAGCCAGGACTTGTGGGACATTAGCCAAAGCTCATGGGAAAATACTAAGTGCTCATGGGGAACTGCAGGGACCAAATTTCAGGTGACAATACAACAAACCAACTGTGCACTGAGTGAGGATCATGCATAATTCATTTTCTTGATCGAGAGGCCCTCCAGCCAATCAGAGGCCAAGCACCACGAAGCTTCAGCCAATCAGGAGCCTCAGGAGAGCCCTATAACAGACTGTGTTTTCAGCAATTTTTCCAGATTCGAGTGGGAACCACCAAGGGGTTGGGGGCTCAGGCCCCCAGCCTTGCAGCCAAGCCTGGTGATACAGCTAATCCTCTCCATCCAGGAGGGGGTGTTTGCCTTCTTTAGCAGTTACGGTTGAAATCATGTAGTTTATGTACTATCTGCTAGTCTGGGTGTTACCAGAATGTCTCCCAAGTGCTAGCCCTCCATTCCACATTGGGGAAAGACATGGACCTGCAACCTGATGGCATCAAGCCAGCTGTGAGAGTGCTGATCGTACCTCAGTTGTGAGAGGACTGAAGAATTCGGGAACCTTGACAGCGAAGATTCTACCATGAGGAGTCTGAGTGAGTACTTGTACCACCGGTGCAAGAACAAAAGAAATCTTGCTGAATTGGGGTTGCCTTGTCCAAGTGACTGTTCTATGTAAAACTATTCTAGGGTCTGCACCCTGCAACTGCTGCACCTAACCTTAGCCCAGCGACAGTGGAACCTTATGTTGGAACTTTTGCTGAATGTAACTGTTCTGGGGGGACCCAAGAGAGCCCAGAGCAGAGTAGAAATGTGGAGATATGTAATGTCTGCTATGGAGCCTACAGGACTGGAAGGGGAGCACTCGGTAAAGGTGCTCATCCTGACTGTGCCTGGGAGGTCCAGCATTGTGCTATCTGGTCAAGATGTCCACTGGACCTGCAAGCCACAGCCACAAACCACGAATCGGACTGAGACCCCAAATGTTTAAATCGGACTTTCATAACCTGAAAAGAACTGTTTTCTAACAACCTGACCAGGGCGGCCAGCCTGGCTCCTGGTTAAAGAAGCCCTATCTTCTTCATTTGTGCAAATCGTCTCTAGGATATAAACGTGCTGAAAGTTCTGATACATAGCTATGTGCTGGAAAGGGTTGTGGATACATGGAACAACCTTTCTGAGGAGGCAGTGGAGTCAAAAACAGTGGGGGAATTCAAGAATGCATGGAACAGACATAAGGCAATTCCGGGGGGGGGGGGTAGGAAGAAATAGGCTGTTCGTTAACTAGAATCTGAAGCTTATCCATTGGGCAGGGAAATGGGTAGACTAGGTGGGCCAAGCAGTCCTTATCTGCCATCAAATTCTATGTTTCTATGGATACTCAGGATTACAGAGTAGGATCAAACGGTGTGACTGATGGGTTACATCCAGCCAAATGTTGTAAATGCAACACGCGGGGCAATCTCGGCACACCCCAAAGGGTCTGAAAACCGTTTGTTTATTTAATTGCTTTCAAGTTGAGTATTATTTCCTCTTTAAATCAAGCTGGCCAACGTACAGCTGCACTGTTCCACCAGGCCTGCAACCAACAAGGGACTTTGGTAACTGGGTACCCAGGGTAAAATGTGTGGGATTGCAGGGTCTTATACTGAGTCTGGGAAACTGCTACCAGTGGTGGGTAAAAATGATAATAGTGTGTTCCATCTGATTTTTGTGCAGTTTAGATAGCCAGGGCTCTGGATAGCTATGTTGGTACAAAGCGATTGCTTTTTCTATTTGTTAACTGGTATCTACCCAGTTGGAGGGTTTTCACCAGCACCAAATTACAATCCAAAACCAAACAAATCAATTGTAAATATGTAAATGTTAAAATTCACTGCATAAACTGTAGTCCTTTTGTTTCCCCATTCCTAATCCATTATGCCCCTAAATAAATATTGTTCATGTTTTGCAAATATGTGTTTGTGAGCATATTATTAGAGAGAGAGTCTTTAATAAAATGCCTGAAAGGCAGGGAAATATTATTGGGTCATTGTTGGGGTGGTTAAAGGCAATAGTGGGTGGTATGACATCCCAGGGGGTTGTTATCAGGTACCAGCTAGCCCACTTAAAAGGTAAACTCTGGGTAGAGGCACTGCCTAAAGGTAACAGCATGGAAAACACAGTTAAAGTTAAGGTTTGGGAACCCAGCCCCTCAACCTACATCCAGGGTAGTAGGCAGGGGTAGTAACTCTAGGAGTAGCAGCACCTAGGAGTTACATATATATCCCATGATGTGTTGCATTATGGGGATATGTGTGATTTTGTATTTCTTTGAAACTTGGCTTTATGGCCAATGCCCTTTGGGGTAACCCTTGCATCAGTGGTTTTGCACAGAGGTTCTTCGTCTTTTATACATATACAATGCTTGATTCGAGGTATAGGATGCAATATGAATAATATTATGGTAGGTAATATGAAGTGCTTCTTTCAGTGTGTCAGCACTGGGGGTTACAAAATGTCACAATAAAGTCCATTTATAATGAATACAGAAAGAGCATTCGCAGCAAGACCATGGATGACCAATCAGTAAGTGGTGTTTGAAAAGTGCAAGACAGAATCCCTTCTGTAAAGATGGGCCATTGTCTGACACGGAGCCCTGGAGTCCATGACTAGACAATAGTCGGAGAACCAGTCCCTCTCAGGAAATAGAGATGCATCCTCATACGTCTCCCGCCTATCCCATAACAATTCAAATACACAGGTTATTTCAGTAACTTTAACAAAGGTGATCAAAACCATTCGGCTACATATGATAATTGCAAAGCTAAAAAATGGTAAACTAAAACCATTCTTCACCACAGAGCGGCAGCATAGTAAACAAAGCTGCTAAGCATACAAAGGTACGTTGGCAGTAGCATATTCCAGCAAGGTGCCCCATAACTTAACTAAGGAGCCTGCAACAAAATGAACATGCAGTAGTGACAACGTAACTAGTAAAACAGTCAAATGAACTTGAATGTCACTAGTAAAAAAAAAAAAAAAACTGTAGCTGTTCGATAGAAGGTATCTCCGTAACAAGGAGAAAGTAGAAGCAGGAAGTTATACATCACAGACAGTCATGTTTCTACAGCACTCTCCTCTAGGTCACCTGTACGGGAAGAGGTAGAAAAATCCCTGCTAATAGCCTCTAATTTTCAGCCGGCATCAGCTGGATCATCGTAAATAAAGATTTTTACCCACATAAGTAATCTTAAGTTGTGTAGTTGGAGTGCATGGTTAATACCAACCAGCTCGCACTGCATGGAAACTACAGCGCAGCATACGCGTGGCGCAGTTGAGATCTGGAAAGCAGCGCACAGTCCCGTCTGTCAGGGTTACGGATCTTGCATTTTTTGCTTTGTGTAAAAGTAAATCCTGTACATGCACCCCAGTAGTAGAGACCAGGAAAGTGTTGTCGAGGCACAGGTCAGGAAGCATAGGGAAAACCAGGAGCAGTTGTAGAATTCACTAAAAATATTTATTTTACAGTTGCAGTAACATAAACGATAAACTTGTTCAGTATAACTACATACAGAGGCAAAATAAAATAAAATAAAATAAAAGTTTTCTTTCAGTCTCTGTGTTTCTTGTTCTAATTTTCTTGCAGCTCAACTCTTCTATAAGTTATTTCAACCCCCAACCTCAGCAAACATCCTGTCCTTGTAAGTTTCAGGCAGGATGAACACTGCTTTCTGAGGCCCCCTACAGCTTCTGTAAAAGGCATACATGATGTGCACTGAAGCAACCCCTAGAGTCCACAAGAGTTCCATGCAGTCAACTCAAAATACAAATATAAACATCTCAACAGTAACACTATATATTTCCTAAACACAAGGGATCCCAATATCATCAGTTACATTTCCATACATTGATTTGCACATTTTTTTATATTAGCAGATATGCAAGGGAGGAAAAACAGACAGCAAGAGAAAACTAAGAGGCAGAGAGAGAGGCAAAGAATTGTGAGACTGTTCGAGTTGATCAAGTCCGAGGTCTCACAGGAAAATCTAGTTGCGCAACCAGATAGAGAAGAGACAGAAAAGGAAATATCCTTGCATTTAAACACATTCTCCATAACAAATGGGACAGAGTCCTATTCTATCCTGTCACAGAAAGTACACGGAAGAGCTGGGTTGCTAGGATTGTGTCAGGGTGTTATTCTGTAAGCCCGTAAGATAAGTTGATCGGCTAGCACTTAGAATGAATCCAAGATCTATTTTTTTTGCATAAAACTGAGTGAATCAGTGCCTTCAAGTCCCTCAGGTATACCGAGGAAATGGAAGTTAGAGGCACAAGCCCCATTCTCTAAACACTCCAGCCATGCACGGAGCAGCTTATTCTCCTAACAACCCATCGACGACCATGGCAGCTTTAGTGACTGTGTCCGTAATTGTCTTATGATCTGTCTAAAGGGTGGTAACCTTAGGTTTCAATTCTGGCTAATCGGGCATGATAGGTGTCCACCTTTTTGTGTAGTTGCTGTACAGCCTCAAGAATAGCTCGGACTGTGGCCTCCAAATCCCCGGGTTGCCCGCCAGGTGTAATGCTGCCCATAGCGCCACTTGATAAGGGTGCAGGTCCATTTCCCCAGATCTTTTGAGGCATTGTGTTTAGTCTTTGGTAACCGGGTAAGGCCCACTAGGCACAAGTGCCTGTTTTCAGGGGTGACCTGGGAGCACTGGGCGGTTAAGTGACTTGGTCAGAGTCACATAGTATGCAAGTGGAGGTTGTGAGAATCAAACCAAGGTCTGGTCTACTGAATGTACTGAGCTCGTTCACAGCTTGTTACTCTAACCTCCAGGCTATTCTGCCAGCCCCCATGCTAATATCTGCAGAAAACGTCTCCGGTTTGATCCAAATGGCGAATACTGTCGATCAATAAAGTGAAAGGTTTGGTAAAAGCAAAAAACTTCAGTTTTAATCACTTTTAGTTGTGTGAGTTGGGAGCGGCATGAGGAGCGTCTACTCATGTCGGCTGCTAGCCATGCCTCCCCGTTTCCATTTTGACGTCCCTCAACTTCCCCTTCACCCCCACATTCGCCTCCTTTCTACCTGCAACTTTTCCCTCACCCTGTCCCAACCCCTCTTGAAGCAGGCCACCATTTTAAGGACACCCCCCCCTCCTCTGCCGGTCATTCCTCTTGATCACCACCCTCTCGGTGAGAAAGTGCCTCTTCAACTCCCTCCTAAACCTTTCACCACCAACTTTAGGCTGTGCCCCTAGTGGTCTTGTTCCCGCTATAAGGACCAAGAGGCCCTCAGTGCTTAACCTGTTAATACCCTTAAGGTACAATCATGTCTCCCCTCTTCTGTCTTTCCACAAGAGTGTACATGTTGAGCTCCCTGACCAAGAACTTCTATGCCTCAGTGATATCCTCCTTACCCTCCTGGCCTCCGGTGTATAAATGTTAAAGATATCTTATGAAGAACAAATAAAATTCAATGTAAGCGCCTTATCAAACAATCTACTTACTGCTGGGGATGTCTTCAAAATTATTCTTCTGCTGTTCAGCCTTGTTCCCATTCATATCACCAACATGGAGTACCTCACCCCTCAGCAGCAGAAATAACAAATTTTCTAGTGGGATGTTGTATCCTGCACATTTGTGAAAAGGAGAAAGCAAGACAACAGAAATGTTATTTGCAACGCAAACTAGATCAAGGTGATAAAACACCTGCCCAAATAAAACAAAGAATCTGACACATATAAGGACTGCTTGGCCTATCCAATCTGCCCATTTCTCCTTACATACATTATTACTGCAGACATACAAACGTAAATACATACATACCTATAAACATACAAAGAAGACAGCAGAAGAAGGCCATTTGGTCTATCAAGTCTGCTTGTATTGCAGGGTCTACAGCTTGAGCTACTGTCCGTGCCCTCCCTCCCCACTCCTCCCATCCTCCCTACCCATAATCCTTACCTTCCCCCTATGTTTATCCCAGTCTCTCTTAAAGCTGTCCACTGTCTTCAATGAGATTACCTCTTCCGGCAATGCAGTCCAAGTGTCCACTATCCTCTCTGTGAAGAAGTGCTTCCTGATCTCCCTCCTAAACCTCCCACCCTCCAGCTTAAGACTGTGCCCCTTCGTGTTACAGTTGTCACTCAACTTAGACGGACTCTCTTTATCAACCTTATTTATCTCTTTCAAGTACTTGAAGGTCCCAATCATGTTCACTTTCTCTCTCTCTTTTGTCTTCCAAGGAGTACATGTTAAGTGCCCTCAACCGCTCCTCGTATGCCTTACCCTGCTGACCCGCTAGCATCTTTGTAGCCCTCCTCTGGACAGTCTCCAGCAGGTTAATGTCCTTTTTGAGGTGTGGGCACCAGTACTGAACTCCATACTCTAGATGTGGCCTTACCAGTGACCTGTACAAGGGCAGTATAACCTCCTCTCTCCTACTACTAATCCCCCTAGATATGCATCCCAGCATCTTGTTTGCTTTTGCTGCTGCTTTCTTGCACTGCATGGAGTACTTCAGATCACTAGTGATCATCACTCCTAGGTTCTTCTCCTCCTCTGATGTAGATACTTGGACTCCACCCAGACTATGCCTGATCTACAGCTCCCACCACTTCCACGATGATTCCCTTTTGTTCATCACATGCATTCTTGAACCGAGCACTGTTTTTCACCTCCACTGCCTCCACTGGAAGGTTGTTCCACGAACCCACCACTCTTTCTGTGAAAAAGTACCTCCTTAAAACCTCCTAAATATATCCCCCCAGCTTCACAGCATGTCCCCTTGTTCTTCGGCACATTTTCTTCTGAAAAATACTCCCCTCTCATACCATATATACTCATGTGAGGAATTTAAAAGGGCTCTATCACATCTCCCTCTTCTCTTCCAGGGTGTACATATTGACGTCCTTTGTTTTTTTCTCATAGGGCTTTTGATGCAGGCCCTGCACCATTTTAGATGCCCTCCTTGTATAACCTCCAGTATGTCTACGTTTTTCTGGAGATGTGGTCTCCAGAACGGGACACAGTACTCTAGGTAGGTTCTTACCAGCAATCTATACAGAGGCAACACCACCTCCCTCTTTCTGCTGGAGATACCCTACCCTGTGCACCCCAGCATCCCACTAGCCCTCCCAACTGCCTTGTGACACTGCCTGGCCATGTTTAGGTCATCCAATATGATTAACCCCAGATCCCTTTCCTGCTCGGTGGTCATCAATACCACTCCACCCATTCTGTACTTTGCCCCTGGGTTTCTGTGCCCTAAGTGCATTATTTTGCACTTTTTCACACTGAAACCCAGCTGCCATAATCCTGACCACTCCTCTAGTTTTCTCAGGTTTCTGCTCATCCTTTCTACCTCCCCTTCTACCACCACCAGGGTGTGCACCCTACTGCAGAGTTTGGTGTCATCCACAGAGGCAGACCTTCCCTTGCAGTTCCTCTGCAATGCCACCTATAAATACATTAAGGAGGACTGGTCCCAGCACTGATCCCTGAGGCATCCCACCCTGGTCACTCTCCCTTCCTTGGAGTGAACTCTGTTTACCACCACCTTCTGTCGCCTAACCAATTTCTTATCCAGTTTACCACCTTTGGACCCTCTCTTAAGCTACCCAGTTTGCTTACTAGTCTCCCATGTGGAACGGTATCAAAAGCCTTATTAAAGCTTAAGTAGGCCACACCCACTGCTCTGCCCTGATCTAAGTCCTCTGTCACCCAGTCAAAGAAATCTACCAGATTTGTCTGACATGACCTATGTAGCCTCAGGTCTTGTAAGCCACTGCATTCACGATATTCCACAATCCTTTCTTTCAGCAGTGATTCCTTTTTCTTTCCCACCACTGATACTAGGCTGACTGGCCTATAGTTGCAAGCCTCCTCCCTGTTACCACTCTTGTGTAGTGCGACTGCATCCATCCTTCCCCAGTCCTCTGGAACCACTCCTATTTCCAGTAAGCTATTAAATAGAACTGTCAGCAGTGTAGCTAGTATTTCCTCGAACTCCCTCAATACCCTTGGATGCACCCCATCTGGCCTCACTGCTTTTTCCGCCTTCAGATTAGCAAGTCCTTTCAGGACTCTCCCCTTCAAAAAAGGACAAATGTCTACTTCCCCTCGCAAAGCTTTTATTACTTTTTTTTGTGGCCCCTCCCCTTCTCCTCCTTCTGTGAACACTGAACAAAAGTATTTGTTCAGGATATCTGTCTTTTCCTGGTCCCCTCTGCACAGTCCCCCTTCCCTTTTACGCTCGCTATGCCAAGGAACGTATTGGGAAGAGTAGCACACTTGGAGGTGTGCCTCTCCACCCAATGCACTGCTCCCTTGACAGGCAGTGGCGGTCCTGCACCAATGGGTGCAGGAGCTCAGCTCAAATGTGTTCCTCTGCATCGGGAAAGCACGCTGCCATACTGCGCGCCCCCTTAGCGTCACCGCGCTACCTCCCGTGCACGTCCGTCACGCCCTAAAGCTTTGCCACGCTGGGAGCCCACCCAGCTGGCAAAATATTGTTTAGCCGACGGGTGCCTACCCCCGCCGGCTCCACGCCCTCCCCAAAGACAGATTGCTGCCACGCTGGGAGCCCACCCCAGCGTGGCAAACCTTTGCTGTTGTTTTGACGACGGGGTGCCTAATCCCCGTCGGCTCCTCGCCCCTGCGTAGTTTGCCGACGGGGTGCCCAATCCCCGTCGGCTCCTCGGCCCCCCCACATCTTCTGCCACGATGGGAGCCCACCCAGCGTGGCAAGCATTAAGTAAATGCGTTTTTTTTTTTTACCTGTAAGTAAAAAGCGGTCCCACAGCGAGTGCTTCTAGCCCCCCACAACCCACACCCATCCACTGCGCACCTAGCCTCCCCACACCCCCACACCCCATACTTACCTCCAGACTCTGGCGCGACGATCTTCAGTGGACCGGGAACACGTCTGCACTCTTCAAAGGCGACCGCGAACTGAGGAAATGCCGGTAAGCTGTATAATGGGCTAGATAGGGGGTTCAACTTTATTGCATATCTCAGTCGTTTTTTGGAATTTTTGCACCAGATTTTCAACATGGGGTTTTTGGGACCCCTTCTCATGAATGATGTCACTGTCATGGCGTTATTCGGGCCCGAAGGGTGATTTCGCAGGCACTGCGCAGTCACTGCGCGAAATCACCCTTCAGCCTTGAATATCGCCATGACAGTGACATCATTCATGAGAAGGGGTCCCAAAAACCCCATATTGAAAATTTGGTGCAAAAATTCCAAAAAATGACTGTTTTACGAGCGTGCATTGCGCAGTTCCTACGCAGGCTCATAAGTTTGCGAATTTTCAATATTTTCACTCCAGATTTTCAACATTGCCATTTTATCACACCTTCTTATGAGTTGTACAGCTGTCATTTTTCACATCTCACCCAAAACGTGTTTCCGCCCATGTAGCGCACAATGGCGCAGTCGGTGCGTGAAATCAATGTATGGAACACATTAAGAAAATCACAGTGACACTGTTCATGAGCACAGGTCTTAAAATGGCTATGCTGAAAATTTGGTGAAAAAATTCCTACAAATGACTGTTTTAAGAGCGTGCGTTTCGCAGTTCCTACGCACGCTCGTACGTTTGCGAATTTTCAATATTTGCATTCCAGATTTTCAACATTGCCATTTTACCACACCTCCTCATGAGCAGTACAGCTGTCATTTTCACATCCTGCCCAAAATGTGTTTCTGCCCATGTAGCGCATAATGGCGCAGTCGGGTGTGCGAACTCAATGGCTAGGGACACATTAAGAAAATCACAGTGACACTGATCATGAGCAGAGGTCTTAAATGGCTGTGCTGAAAATTTGGTGAAAAATTCTAAAATGACTGTTTTATGAGTCTGCGCTTGCAGTTCTTACGCATTGTAAGTTTGCAAATTTTCAATATTTTCACTCCAGATTTTCAACATTGCCATTTTACCACACCTCCTTATGAGCACTGCAGCTGTCATTTTCACATCTTGCCCAAAACATGTTTCTGCCCATGTAGCACAATGGCACAGTCGATTATGCGAACTCAGTGTATGGGACACATTAAGAAAATCACAGTGTCACTGTTCATTAGCAGAGGTTTAAAATGGCAATGTTGAAAATTTGGTGAAAAAATCCTAAAATGACTGTTTTATTTATAGCGCATGCTGTACAGTTCCTATGCACGCCGTAGGGTTTGCGTGATTCAATATTTCCACTCCAGATTTTCAACATTGGCATTTTACCACACTTCCTTATGACCAGTACAGCTGTCATTTTTCACATCCTGCCTCAAAACGTGTTTCCGCCTATGTAGCGCACAATGGGGTAACAAACAGGTCATGCTGACAATTTATTGCACAAATACCAGCAATCGCACAGGGCATTAGGGTAAAGCACCATACATGCCAAACACCACTGTAAATACCTGCAAGCGAACGTTCGGCATTGACAAATGCTTGTTTAACCTTATAGCAGTGTTGGTCATAACAGAGAAAACATATGATAGACAGGATAGGAACAATCATTTTTATTTCTAAACTGACCTTCCTCATTTGAGAAGAACGTACAACTTCAGAACACATCATTAGAATTCAACAAACACTTAAAAGGACATTGTCAACACCCTTAGACCTCAAACTGTCCTTAGTTTAGAAAAATGTGGAACTGCTTACAGTCTATAAAGGTTGCTAATGTAGTCAGTTGTTTAATTCTGATTCCTTTTTCCTTTTTAAAAGTAAAAAACAGACTGCCAACCAGACTGGTGTTACCACACAAAAGACAAGTTTCTTTACATTCTTTGATCAACTTCAACTGCATCTTTCCTGGAATTTGGAACACCCCCACGCCATCAAGCCACGCATAATGTAGTGGGAGAAGAGGAGACTACTGCATCATGAGTGGCTGCACTGTTCAGGGGTGTCCATAATGTCCAGAAAGTATGCAGTAAGACTAGATCAAGGACTGGAAACAAAAACAAGGTTGAGTATAACTACACCATTAGCATGCATTTCAGTTCTACTAAGAAAGGAAGGAGTTAAATCAGCAGCATCAGTGAAGTTTAGAGAAGGGAAGTGTGATGCTCTGCCACCTGCTTATTATTATATGTATAATATTTGTTTTACAGATAAATGTGTATGTGATTGTCTGCCTAGGACAGTTAGCCAGTATGAGGAGGCTTGACCTTTGACCTGAAAAGTGTCAGTGTGACTGAAACAGCAGGCTGTCATAAAAAACTGGCCAGTGGGAACCACTAATTAAAGGTTTCCTGTCCTGTCTTACACACAGGGTTCCTGCCAAATGCCAGGTGATAAGACACCATAAAATATGCCTTTTGAAAGCTAAAAGTTTGAATTTCAGGATCCTGCAAGAAGAGACAGCTTTTAGCAGACTCGTGAAAATGGAAAAATTGAAATCATTCTTGCAAAACAGGAAACCAGCAGAGAGATCAAAGGAGAGGCTTTGATGAAAGAGACTCATATTTAAAAAAATTGCTAACTGTTGATTTCCACAATAGAAATTAAGTTTATGACAGGATAGAACAGTGACATGTATGCTG
Source organism: Neoceratodus forsteri (assembly GCA_016271365.2). Classification (NCBI taxonomy): domain Eukaryota; kingdom Metazoa; phylum Chordata; order Ceratodontiformes; family Ceratodontidae; genus Neoceratodus; species Neoceratodus forsteri. The sequence goes on along the minus strand of CM057449.1, from coordinate 137,009,138 downwards.
TGACATCACCAGGAGGTGGAGAAAACTGACTTTTGAATACTGCCTGCATCTGAGAAGTTAGTGCAGAAGGACTCTCTGAAAATCAAAGACACACGTAGTCTGTGGACTGGTAACTAGACACTTTAGAAAGATATAATTCAGCTGGAACCTTTAAGTATTTTGTAGGAGTTTTTTTGTTCTGTAATTTCCCAATTATTTTGTCAACTGTAAGTACTGATGTATATGTTCTGTGTTTGGTATTTTATCTATTTTAACATTTTAGTAAACAATATTTTCCTTGAAATTCTGCCTGTGCATTCTCAGTTTTCTTTTGCATGTGAAGGCTGGAACAGTATTTAATTCTGACAGTTGTTAAGAACTCAAAAGGGTGTGTTACTATTTTGCTAAAGGTAAGAATATACTTAGGTCTCATATTGAGTTGCAAGGGTACATTTGGGGAACCTGGCTGGGTGCACTGGGCGAAGGATTGTACTGCATTTCCGCAAAGAGAATATATATCCGAGCCTGTTAACTGGGTGCGCTAGCATAAAGTTCACATTTGACCCCTAGGACTCGAGGCTGGTAGGTGATTTGGACCCAAAACAAATAGGAGGGTTGCCCTGTTTGTCTCCTGTTCACACTATTGCACTTCGAGGTTAGCACTGTGGGAGCAGAGGGCCTGACCTGCGGAGCACGTTTGTGACAGTAAGCACAAAATGTGGGTTTTCAACTAGAAATAATATGATGCAAAAAGGGATGACATTGTCCTGTGGTACAACAAAAAATGTTTTCCAAAAAGCTAGTTTCAGCTACAGTTAATAAAAATATTAATGTCCCTGTCAAATCTGCTTTTCTTGGTACCTCCTGTACTGCACCCATTCCTCTATCTTATTTTTCTTTTTTACCATGTCTACAATAGTATTTATAAGCTAAATGTGACAGCCATCTTTTTTTTCCTTGGAAAAAAAAAAAACGAAATCCGAACATTTATAAAACATTAAAATTGTTGTTGAACTAGAAAATGTTACCAGCAAACAGAACTGGAAGATATCTGGAATCTTTAATAGTAAAAAGGAGGTCGGGTCCCCATCTTCTGCCATGTTGCATTGCACTGCTGCTTTGAGGCTTTAAATATATTAATAACTAAATATACAGGTCCCATAAAAAACAGGAATGTGGCAGTAAAACAGCTAACCCTTCCATGAAATCAGAAAATAGGGCCAAGGTAGACAGAGCTTAAAGTGATTTTCTGACATTTGCCATAACAAATGGGAATAGTAACCTGTAGGAGTTGTGAATCAGTATCCTACCATTCAAACAGCCAAAAAGTGCTGATTTCCATGACAAAAGTGCTTTTCTGTGCTCTGCTTCATTTGCATAACCCAGCCCTTTCTTTCCTCAGTGCTGCAACCCCCAGCTGTGACATCATACCAGGGAAACTAAATTACTAAAGGGACACTGTCCGTTTTTAGTTTTAGATAGAAAAAAAATCAACTACATACTGGAAGATTAGGTTTGCTGGCAAAGGCACGTAGCTTCACCTGAGCTCTTTTCTTATAGGTTTGCTTGTTAGGACAGAGCAAGGAATAACATTATGAGAGCAAGGAAAAAGATTAAGGTTTATTTTGGCTATGCAGATTTAAGGTGTGTTACTGTTTTCTTTTGTGCTCACAGGGTCTGTTACTGCTTTTTACTTACATTTTACTGCGTGATCGTCTCCGATTTAAATTGCTGTTGCAGGCTATACTTTCTGCTGCATTATTATAGGGTATATCTACTGGTTTGTTACAGTTTTGTGCTTACAGATTACTGCTGTAATCTTCTCTCATTCCAATTTTTTTTTTGCAAGGTATATCACCTGTTACTGCTTTATTTTTCTCTGTAGCAAAGTGTTTTCTGCAGGGTATATCTTCTGTGAAACTGTTACAGGTGGTGCTTACATTTTTGTGACCTTTTTTTATCTATCATCAGGCTAAGCTTTTAGGGCTACTGCTTTTGTTGTTTGTTGATTGTATCTGCTCTTACCTCGCTTCTTTTGTCCGTGGTTCTTCTTTTTCGAAAGGGGAAGGGCCCAGCCACTCACCCCCATCCCCAACCACTCCATGCTATACTCCTTTTATAAAGTAGCACAGCCGTGACATTTCCTGTAGCGAAGCAGGAAGTGGAGGATCAGAGGGGTATCCACATAGTGACCTCACTTACAGGGGCACAAGTAATTTAACTTGTTATAACAAGTTATACCAAAAAACAAACAAACAAAACAAAAAAACAACTTTGGCATTCATCTTCCCCCTAAATTACTTGCACCAGGTTATAAACTCGGCAACTCAACTGAAATGGATATTATTAACTGCATGTACTGTGGGACACTTTTCAAAAGGGCAGTTATACAGAATTTAGGACACTGTCCTACATGCTGGACCATTGGAGATCTAAGGGCTGAGCTCCAGGCAGCATGGGCAGATATTGTACACCTCAAATTGCATATTCAGGAGGACATACATTATGAGAACCGCCTGCCATTTCCCCAACATCCAACTGAAGCACCTCGACCGCAGAGGGTAGTTGGTCCAGGAGGTTGGCAGGTGGTTAAGAGGGGCAAATCAGGTGCCCCATCACTCGATGCTCACCAATGTATCACCTCCACAAACCATGTAAAAACTACAAATAGGTATCTGCCTCTCTCTCTGAAATCAAACAAAGGGACAAAGGACACTGCAAAGCAGGACACTGCCGCATAAAAGCTAGCACTACAAAACTCACCCAAAACAGGGACCAAAACAAAACAAAAAAAAAAGCAAAAAGGAAATCCAAAATATTTCTGATCATAGGAGACTCCATGATTCAGGGAGTTAATATCTACCTCCAGCCAGGAGTAATGGTCAGATGTCTCCCAGGTACGTCAGCGTGGAGAGACACTGATCATGTTGCTAAAATCGTGCAGGAAGCAGGAGGAAACATCGACGTCCTGGTACACATAAGGACTAACGATCTCACCAGCCAGTCAGTTATGGAGACCAGGGAACACCTGACCAGGCTGGGAAACAAACTGTTTTCCGTTTCATCCAGAATCACCTTCTCTAGATCCTGCTGGTCTGGGAGAGGGGGGCAGATGGATGGAAGGTCAGAGAATGGGAGATAGGGGAGCTAAACATGTGGCTCAAGGGCTGGTGCCAGGAAAAAGCACACAAATTTGTAGTTAACTGGCAACAGTTCTGGGAGTGAAGGTTCTTTAAATTTGATGGACTGCATCTGACTAAGGAAGGAGTCAGTGCATTGGGGCAGAAGTTTGACATCTTTGTAGAATATTTAAACTAGCAAATGGGGAGAGAGGTGCAGCACTCAAAACATCAAATGGGAAGAACACCCTTCCCCCCCCAGCTAATGATCAAACTGGAGTTCAGCATGTTTGTAGTTCATTTGCATCACCAGGTAAGGAAAACTTTTCGGCTCCCGATATGACATGCAGTGGAACTGCCGGACCTTGCCCAACAACTAACGCAACGAAATCTGGCCACTGGAAAATCATATACGCCCCCAGTCTGGGAAACAAGATCCCAGACCTGCAGGCTACAATGAGAGAGGCTAAACTGGACAGAGTAGCCATTAGCAAGACATGGTTCACTAGTAACCACACTTGGGAGACTTCAGTACCCGGATATGTACTGTTCAGAAGAGATCGAGGTGCAAAAGGGGGTGGCCCTTTATGTCAATGAGAATCTCAAAGCTACAGATTACACATAAGGAGCCAGAAGAACTGTGTGTCACCCTGGAAACAGGAAAAGGGACAGCCATAAAAACTGGGGTTTTCTACAGGCCTCCAGACCAGGAGGAGAACACAGATACATTACTGTTAGAAGATATACAAAACATGACTGTTAAAGAGGAGGTTCTGATAATGGGAGACTTCAACGTGCCAGATACAGATTGGTCAACACCAGTAGAAACATCTGCCAGAACTAGACACATAATGGATTCCCTGCAGGGGGAGGGCCTTAAACAACTGGTAAAACAACCCACAAGAAACAGGGCTATCCTAGATCTAGTACTGACTAACGGGGAAAGGATCACAGATCTCCAGGTAGAAGGTCACATGGGGGCCAGTAACCATCACATGGTATGGTTCAATTTGGCCACTAGAACGAAATCATCCCATTCCAAGGCAAAAATACGGGACTTCAGAGGAGCTGACTTTGATATGATGGCCAACAGAGTTAAGCTAGCCCTGGCAGGAATAAATACAGGTGAGAGGGTACAGGCAACGTGGACAAGCATTGAGGATGAAATACTTGAAGCAACATCCCATTGTGTTATACAGAAAAGCAAGAGCATAAGGAGGAAACCACTTTGGTTCTCAAAAACAGTAGCAAAAAAGGTCACAGCCAAAAGGTTGGCCTTCAGGAAATATACGGGTACGCAGCAGGATGAAGATAGGGAGGCATACCAAACTTCCCTAAGGGAATCAGGGAAAGCAGTAAGGCAGGCAAAGGTCCAAACCGAGGAAAAACTAGCACGAACAGTAAAAGAAGGGGACAAGACTTTCTACAGATACATCAGTGAAAGGAGAAAGTCCAGAGGGGATATTGCTAAGATCAAAGGGGATAAGGGGAAGTGTGTGGAGGAGGACCAAGGAAAGGCATCTATCCTAAATAGATACTTCTGCTCAGTGTTTACTGAGGAGAAGGTAGGGCAGGGCCCACAGCTCAGCACCATGAACACAGGTGGGAGGGAGGTGTGCACAAGTCCCTTCACAAAAGAAAGGGTCCTACATGAGCTCACTGAGCTTAGGGTGGACAAGGCAATAGGACCTGATGGCATACATCCCAGAGTACTAAAGGAGCTAAGGGTGGAACTAGCAGGGCCATTATCAGAATTGTTTAGTGAGTCTCTGAGCACAGGAGAGGTCCCAGAAGACTAGAAAAGGGCTCATGTGATCCCACTCCACAAGAGTGGTAGCAGGAAGGAGGCATGGAACTACAGACTAGTCAGTCTTACCTCAGTAGTGGGCAAGATTATGGATCACTCCTTAAGGAAAGGATAGTGCAACACCTGGAATCCATAGGAGCACAGGATCCAAGACAGCATGGGTTTATAACAGGAAGGTCCTGTCCAACTAATCTCATAGATTTCTTTCACTGGGTAACCAGAGTGGTGGACCAAGGCGGTGCAGCTGATGTCGCCTACCTTGACTTCAGCAAAGCTTTCGATACTGTTCCACATAGAAGATTGATTAATAAGCTGGGTAGGCTCGGGGTGGGTCAGAAGTTGGTCAACTGGATGGCAAACTGGTTGTCAGGCAGAAAACACAGAGTGGTGGTAAACGGTATACAGTCAGAAGAGATGCAAGTCACAAGTGGGGCAGGGATCAGTCCTGGGGCCAGTCCTCTTCAATATCTTCATCAGTGACATTGCAGATGGACTAGAGGGTAAGGCTTGTCTGTTTGCAGATGACACCAAGATCAGCAACAGAGTAGATGATCCAGATGGTGGGCAGAATGAGAAGAGATCTGGATAAACTGGCAAAATGGTGGAAGAGTGGCACCTGGGGTTTAACACAAGGAAGTGCAAGATCATGCACATAAGGAAGAGAAACCCTGAAGCTACCTATAGGCTGGGAGGGGAGTTGCTGGCAATCACAAGAGAAGAAAGAGACTTGGGCATCATCATCACAAATGACCTGCAATCACTCAAGCAGACCTCTAAAGCAGTAGGTAAGGCTAGAGGGATGTTGGGGTGTATTAGGAGGGGTATCACAAGTTGTAAGAGGGCAGTAATAATCCCTCTTTACAAGAGACTGGTTAGGCCCCATCTGGAGTTCTGCGTGCAGTACTGGAGGCCACACCTGCACAAGGTCATTAACAAAATGGAGGCAGTCCAGACAAGGGCAACCAAAATGGTGCAGGGACTGTATCAGAAGACATATGAGGACAGATTATCAGAGCTCAGTATGTATACCCTAGTGCAAAGGAGGGAGAGAGGTGATATCATCGAAACACTCAAACATCTTAAGGGCATTAACAAGGTGAAAGAGTCTAACATGTTTCAATATAAGAAAAATAGCAGGACAAGAGGACACAGCATGAGATTAGAGGGAGGTCGATTAAGGGGTAATGAGAGGAAGTTTTTTTTCACAGAAAAGGTGGTGGATGCATGGAGTGCCCTACCTCAAGAAGTGGTGGATATGAATACGGTGCAGGGCTTCAAACAAGCATGGGATAGGCATAAGGGAGTAATACAGACGAGAATGAATAGATAGGCCATTGACAGAGTAAAGACCTATGGCACATTCATAAGGTAGAAAAAGAAATGGGCAGACTGGGTGGGCCTTGCGGTCCTTATCTGCCGTCAACTTCTATGTTTCTATGTACTGTACTCACAAGGCCTCACTATGTAAATCAGTGTATGGGCTATTATATTTCTGTGCTCACTGCAGAAATAGGAGAAAACATCTCTCAGTACAGAAGTCTTGTAGTTAGATACTGTATGCACAATGCCTTGTTTTGCAAATAAAAACATACAAGAGCTTATATTGTTGACACCACTACAGAAATGAGACTGCATCTCACAGTAAAGAAATTGGAAAACAGTATCTTATTTACCCACAATGCTTTGCTACTGACATTTACATATTAGGTGCTCACCACTACCAACATACAAGACTGTACTTCTGAGTAAGGCACATTTAAGTCAACGTTATAAATTACCCAGAATTCCTTGTTGCTATATGTAAAATATTTGCAGCTCCCTGATATGACAGCACTCTGGGGGTTTGGCCGCAGAGAGAAACTGGAAGGCAGCCAGAAACAAAGTGCTGATAAAACATAATAAAATGACTAACACATCTTTTTACAAAATAAACTGCTGCTTTAAAGAGCCACAGATGCTTCAAGAACTTTGAGAAACATAATATTTGGACAAAAAGTTGCTTATTTTTATTATTTTTGTGTTTCTTATCCCCATAATTTATTACTGGGGTCATATACTTGAAAACAGGATAGTTGTTCCTTGAGGTTTCATCTTCTTCTCAACCTGATCTCATAATACTCTGCTTGTGACATCACAGTTATACCCATGGCAACAGACTGTGATGTCACAACAAAGCATTATTATTTCAAGTACGGAATAAACTGTAGAGGCAGATGAACTCTAAGGGATAGAAATCTTGCTTGTGTGGGAATTTCTTTAGTAATAAATAATGGAGGAGATAACTCTAGAGAAGATATATGAAATACAAACTGACTTAGGTCTAAATATTATCTTTTCCAAAGTTTTCCCAAAGGCATCAGCTGCTCTTTAACATCTGAAGCAAGCAATGGCATGCTTTGTGAAAAAGGCATCTGTGAACATCAGAAAATCCTTTAAAAGAAAAAAAACACTTCTAGACCAGAAATGGCCCTTGCTCCGAACTGCTCACAAAAAGACGGGAAGCCTCTACAATCACTGTATGGTATATGGTTTGACCTTATTGGGTATGGGATTCAGTCAGTTCAAAGCCTTGTTGTGCACAGTCTATAAGCTGTTGCGCACCTTCTAAAGATGTTGTGCACAGTGTAAAAGCGTAGAGTGTCCTCACATCACCAAGGGTGTGGATGAATACCTAATAACCCCATAACCTGCTGTGGGTTATTGTTTACTTGTGCGCCTTCTACAGGTGTTGTGCACGTCCCATCATTAACTCTGCTGTGTTTCCCCTCGCGCTCACTCCTGCCACTTTCAGTTTCTCCGCTCACTCACACAAGCTCGTGCACCCTCACACACACTCCCACAGCAGCACTTTGTTCAATCACACAAAGTTACCAAACTCATAAAAAAAGTCTGAAATCATACACCATAACAAATGAAATATGAGTGATCATACAAAACTTGGCCTGTGTTTCCATCTCAGGGCAAGATAATAGCAAGGACCTCTCAAGCTTCGATCTTGAATTCTATATACTGTTATCTCAACCCCCAAAGGAAACATAGGCTCATTGTGTATGTTCGTCCATACATTATTCCTTAAATTATGTTCATTTATTGACCACTTTTTTCCTCAAGCTTAACCATGAAACGTGGTCCACAGTATCAAGGTACAACTCTGTAGCAGTGCTATATTTGTCCTCATTTTAATCTTGTTTGGTATTGCCCTAGTATGAATTATCAGTCATTTTGGAAAACCCACGACTACTATGTGCCTCTGGTGATGGCCAGCAGCTGTGCTGTCTACTTCCTTAGTATCTCTGTACTTGGAGAATGTCAAGCTCTGAATGTGATGAACTGATGGCAGGAAGAACTCCATAGGACTGGAGCTGCAATCAAGAATGCCCAAGCCCCTCCAAGTTCAGCCTTGAGTGAGGACAATTAGCAACCCCTGGTCCTTGCATCAAAAGGCTTTCCCCAGAGTAGAAGGGGTCAGAAGCTGGGAGAAATGGGGGGCAGTCGGGTTTATGGCCTTAAAAGTCATAATAACAACAACAACAACAACAACATACAAAACTTGCCAGCAAAAACAGGCCTCATGATCTATCAAGTCTGCTTGAATGTGTGGCTAGCACCCCTATATATACACTGCAGCTGCCCCACCCCATCCCCCCTCACCCTCAGAAACTGCTCAGCGTTGTTTACCAAGCCCCCCACCCTGTCCCACGCTGTTTTGAAACTGCTCGCCATCCTGCATGCCACCACCTCCTCTGGTAGAGTATTTCATTCGACACCACCCTCTCAGTGAAATAATGCCTCCTCATCTCCCATTATCATGTAGTCAATCTATTGTCCACTAAGCAGCCAGTGCAGTTCACACAGTCCTGGCTGGGGTAACAGCATTATAGCGAGACACGCCAAAGTGTAGGCAGAGCTCAGAATTGCAGAAGGGGCGAAGGAGCAGGACAAGGCCTTCTTTAAGTACATTACAGAAAAGAGGAAAACTAAAGGTCAGGACAGTCTTCATTGTTCATTTATTCATGATTTTAAATGATTTGCATTTTTTTGCCTGCTTCAATTGATGTATATATTATTCTAGCCTGTTATCCGGGGGGAAGGGGTGACACCTCGAAACAAACTTTGGCTCAGGGTGCCTTTCTCGGTAACCGATTTTCAATAAATTAATCAAGGGGGAACAGAAAGGCTGAAAAAGGAGTGGGAATGGAGTGACACATGTGACTGGGTCGATACGTAGGGGTGTTAGCCCAGTTAGTCTGCCTTGTTGTTAACCGTTAAATAAAACCCTTGATTATTCTCAGCTTTCTGGTGTGCACCCAGGTTTGTTCAATTCTTTCCTCTTCCTCCAGTGATTGGACCCCTCGCCGCTTGTAATGCTCGACCCCTCCCACCGGCTCTGAGTCCCCCGTGGGATCAGCCTACTCCTATATGGCACTCTATCTAGAATCAGACAGCGTGGCCAGATGCTGACACGCCGCAGGAGGTGAGAGACCCAGCTGTGGGTATGGATACGGAGTCCCTGAACCCACCTTTGCCTACCAGGCATAGGGCCATTTTTCCATTGTTTCTCTCCTACTGACACGGACATGCAATGGCATCAGCACATGAGGGAGACGCGGCTCCACAGACACCCACCACTGCCAGAACCCCATTGGCTGCCCCCACCAGTGGTGCAATGACCCCGGCCTCCACCAGGAGCTGTCAGCTGGCGGAAGATCCCTGGAACCCACCCCAGGAGAGGAGAGTTGTCCTCCAGACACTCAATCTTCTCCTCCCCCTCCAAACCGGGCTCGTTCCTGAACCTGGGTCACTAGCGTGGCATGAGGTGTAGTGTCCAGCGCCTCAACCCTCAGAGCCACCAGGCCGGATGACATTTTTATCTACTTCGCAAGCAGCAAGAAAAGGAGACGTTTGGTGACTACAATGAACAGTGTTAGTAGCAGAAAGGAAAGGTGACTCTTCTGCAAGTACAGCCAGTGCTGCTGTTTTAAAATGTGTGAATGGAAACAGCAGGGGTGCAGCTAGGTCAAGGTATTCAACTCCGATCTCACTCAGTTCTTGAGAAGGAAAATGTATATGGCTTGAAGTGGCAAGTGTTTATATAAACAAAAAACTCTGAGGAAGCCCTGAAGGCAGGGTGAAATGTAATCTGTATCACGCAACAGTGCAGACGCGCTGCTGCCTTCTGTTGTCCTTTCTTTTGTCACTGTACTGGTAATAAACTTTATTATCTGAAGAACAGTTTGGACATTGCTATTTTTTGTGGATGATGTGTGCACTCGATCTCCTTAATAAAAAAAAAAACAAAAAAAACACTTTTTCATAAACAGCTGTTGCGTAAGGCATAATGGAGAAACAGCCAAGTACTACGCTCAGCATGCGTGTCTGGTGTCACACTGTGAAGCTACAAGCAGTGGCTGTTTTGTAAGATAATTTTAGTTTTCTGTTGTGATTAGGGTTGTGGTTGGTAGTTGGGTTGTTCATAAGCTTTGATTTTAGTCTACCAGTAAATTCTGACATGGTGGGAGGGAGCTCTTTCGCATTTCAGCGATTACAGTGTAGTAATCGGTCATACTTGAAAATGTGGGCAGGTCATGTGGCTACTGGACCTTGATACAGTGATGTTGTACTGGGATAACATCACTGTTCAAGGTGGCCACTGGCCAATCAGATTGCAAGAATTTGTCTTGCCACTGTATAATAACTGATTAAGTGGAAAGACCCAGCACATAGTACTAAACCACAATTAACCTGTGATCAAGAAAGCGATGAGTGCGGTGTCAGAGGTTGGTTCTGGATACTGTACTCTTCAACTTGTTCATCTGTGGCATTAGAGAAAGCATCCAGGGCAACATCTGTCACTTTTTTGATGACGCTAAAATGTGAGGCAAGGTGGGCAGTGAGGAATGGATCAGGTAAATGAAAAGGGATCTGGGGAAATCAGAAAAGGAGGTCAAACATTTGGCATCTCAGATTCAGTGCCAAACAGTGCAAGATCATGCAAATAGGAAATATGAACCCAAAAATGGAGTACTGGATGGGGAGGGGGTGGGGGCAAAGCAGACCAGACCTCAAAAGAAAGAGACCTTGGCATGTCGTAGGGTCAAAAACAGTGGGGGAATTCAAGAATGCATGGGACAGACATAAGGCAATTTGAGTGGGGGGGGTAGGAGGAAGTAGGCTGTTGGTTAACAAGGATCTGCAGCTTATCTGTTAGATAGGGGAAATGGGAAGACTAGGTGGGCCAAGCGGTCCTTATCTGCCATCAAATTCTATGTTTCTATGTGACGGACTCAAGACCACTGCCCAATGCAACAAGGCATATAAGAAGACCAACAGGAAGGGCCTTCTCCAACAGAAGAAGAGGTGATCCTTCCCTGCTACAGATCATTGGTGAGGCTGCAGCTGGAGCACTTCATGCAGTTCTGGAACGCTTACCTAAACATGCTCTTATCAGTGCTACAACAGCAGCTAATGTGACACTGTTGATATAATATGACTGTCAGTAACTGCATTTAGAAGTACTAAAAACGGGAAATATCTAGTGACTCCCCCCACCCTGCCCCCACTCCTCATGTGTGCCCACTAGCCGAAGAAATAACTTGCCATAGCCCCAATGACTTAGTTAACTGAAGGAATTTGGAAACAAAGTCACAGGAGGGGATGCTCGCCACACTTCGACTTTTCACCTGCACCAACAATTACACTCCTACTTCTTCCAGTCAGGGCTGGAATTTAGCATTGTCAACTGGCAAAATGGCACATACAAATTACATTTTGCAATTTTCAATAGTGGCAGGTAGTTGCTATAAGATTTTAAAGTTTGCACATTTTCAGAAGATTGCAGGAGATGGACACAAAAGAAGTATTTTGACAACTGCTGTCTGAACAGGGAGCACTTCAGAGCTTGGTTGTCACACTACAGTACATCACTGCGGTGTCATAGACTTGCGTCATTGCACTGTGGGTGGCGGCATAAAGGCAGCATGGTACTGGGTTAGAGAAGCAAGAATGTGATTCCGTGGGGAAGAAGCATAACCCAGTTGGGTGGGGAGTGGCAGAGTTGGACTGGGACTGGAAAGGCAGAACACAGGGAGGAAGAGACAGCATTAAATCAGGGCAAGGGAAGGACAGTACACAGAAGAGATAAAACATTGACAATAAACAGCACAGACAGAAGGAAAATGAAGAGAAAAACAGCAGGGGTAAAGAGTAAAATAAGGGTGCGCCAAAGGACGAGATACAATATAAGAAATACAGACAAAAAGGGCCAAAGACAGACCCAGGAAAAATGTATTAAAGGAGAACAAGAGAGAAAATAAAGTTTAACCAAAGATGAAATAAGCAAGACACAGGCAAATTAAAGCAGCAGTGCTTGTTAATAAACACACACGTTTCAGTAATAAGGTTTGTCTTGCATAAATATCAAGATACACAGTTTTCTTTTCATTTTCTTTCATTCCTGAACCAAGATACAGGGTCTTGAAGTTTTTAAAGTTGCCATGCGCAGGCCACACCCACCATGAAAAAAATGTAATATTGTGTGCTGTTTACTATCAAAAACCTGCGGAAGAATTATCCTAATGCAACTACGGCATGACTCTAGCATGCACATAACACCAGGGAAGAGATTTTTTAAAAATGGCGAATGGCGGCTATCTTTAATGACGTGAATCATTAATTACAAGATCAGCTATAAAAAGGTCTTAACACACTTGAGAAAACAAAAAATACACTGAGCATGAATCTTAGGTTGTTAGAAATACATTTATGCTAAACAAACTATCTGATGAATTTTTTCACTAACAAATACTGCTGCTTTAAGACACAACCATTGCAACTGTAAAATGAATGAGTCAGTTATTGAAGGGATGGAGAAAAGGCTTTAGACCTTTGACTGTCATTGCTAAAAACTGGTTTGGGACCCTTGCCACCTATTTCTCCTCCCTGCTATTCCCTGCCATTCCTTCCTCCTACCATCTGCGCTCCCGGGAATCTCACTCTTTCGCCCTCCCTCATCCTCATTCAATTGCCGGTCAGTCAGTCATCTCCCAACACTTCCCTTTTCTTTGGAATCAGCTCTCTTCTGCTATTCACCAATCTGCCTCCTTACATGCCCTCAAACAACTGCTCCGACTCACTCCCACTGCCCACTGCTCCTGTCCCTCTACTTTTCATGTCTCCCAACCTCCATCTTCTTAACCAGCCTACCGAGAACGCTAGTAATTCCTGTAAATAACCACTTGCCCCTTACAGCCTGTCATTGTCTCATTTACTGAAGCACTGCAAGTGTATTTTTTTATGTTTGCACTTCTCTACGGTTACTCTCCGATAATTGTTATTCCTGTTTGTTTTGTCTCCCTCATTCCCTGGGTCGCACCTAGAAACGAGCTCCAGCTCACTGTGCCTTTCCCGGTTACCAAACTTTAAATAAATATGTAACCCCTAGGTGGCATTATCCCAAGGGATACTACCCCTGCCTGCGTGACCAGATGCAGGTTGAAGGGCCTGGGTACTGTAAACAGAGGCCTCCGCCCAGAGGACAGGATTAGTGGTTGCGTAGTTGACCTGGGTATAGCCCTCCGGGAAACTGTTACCCCACTCTTTTCCCTGTAATGGCCTAACTGGTTCACAGAATACACAATTGCAATTAACACCTGCCAGCAGTTTTAACCCCACACTTGTTGCACTTACCACCAGGGTTGGTTCAGCTGGCTCGGCCCTGGAGACCCCCAGTAAAATAAGACCTGTAACAATAAGCAGCAGTACCACAGTACTTTCAATACAGAGGTACAACACAACCAGTTACTGTGCAAAAAGATTTAAATCTGATTTATTTAAAGGGGCAGTGACAAGGGAGGGTAGAATCTAGTGGTTAATTCAAGATCTGAATAAGTCAGGTTATAAGGCATGCACTCAAAGGTCCCTGTAACACAGTCACACACACACACACTGGGTACCCAGTTGGAACTACAGCTAGCCTGAAGCATTGCCTGGGGTAGGCTGGCGACGCAACGCAATTGGTTGGGGCCCTGTGATGGAAAGAAAACATGCATACACTTTAACCCACAATTTGTAATCCGGAGCCGGATGGCTCAGTCCCAAATGATTAGCAGCAACAATTAAATCAGTTGACAAACTTTGATTTGAGCTTTGTTGCAGGGGAGCTACCCTGGTGGTTACTCACGCTACCCAGTGCAGGATGCAGGAGGGATGAAATGGAGACCTCAGGATGCAGAACTGGAATGCCAGAAGAAGCAGGGCCCACATGAAGCACCGTGGTGTAATTTCTGTCCGTTGGTGTTGAGCAGGGAGCCAAATCCCCAGGCTGGTCTCTCATCGGTTGGTTCTCTGCTGCGTGAGTGGCTGTCTGGGCTGAGGTGGCAAGGCCTAGACTGAGTGAACAATTCGGATAACCGGTGGTTGCTGGATGCATCTTCCAGCACGTGTGACACAATCAAGCAGTGGAGAACCAAATCGTGACTCACTAACAGCATTCAGCACACTTATAGTAAAGATAAAGATAAGCAATACCACACGTCGGATAGCAGTCCGGCTGCAATATACAGTGTCTCTGCGCAAACCGATGCTCCGCGGTAGTCTCAGGTCCTGACACGCCAATCACACCAAGGTAAATGGGAGGCAGTACAGCGCAGTGGATTAAGGCTCTGAGCTGCAAATCTGGAGACCTGGGTTTGAATCTCACAGCCCCCACTTGCATACTGTGTGACCCTGAGCAAGTCACTTAACTTCCCTGTGCTCCCAGGTTGCACCTGTAAACAAGCTTTCAGCTTAGTGTGTCTCACCTGGTTAAACAAATGAGAAAAAAAATCTTCAGTCCACACCAGGCAAATCTTCAGGATTCCGGTCACAAACAAAGCAGTTTTCGGAGCAAGTCCGGTTTCTCTAGTCAGGCTTCTTCACTAGAGAAGAGGAAGAGAGTAAAACCAAGGACACTGTGCACTGGATAAAGTATGCAGACAATTTTTTGTGTTGGGGGATTCACTAGTTAAATATACTGATAAAATTGTATGCAGATCGGACAAACAAAACATCACATGTTCTTCTTTTAGGGGTGCTGGCATTAAAGACATAGACAAAATGTGTCCAGATATTTTGTATAACTCAGGTCACAATCCCCTGGTCATCTTACATGCAGGTACAAATGACTTGAAGAAACTGACTATTGAGGAAATCAAGCAGGACTTCATAAACATCAGTAAAACATTATCAGAATTAAATGGTGAAATATGGTTCTCAGATTCTCCCAGTCCCCAGAGCAAATTATTACACAACATGTAAGATTAAAACCATAAATGAATGGCTAAGAAAATGGACACTTAATGAAGGTTATAAAACCATCCCCCACTGGGAAAATTTCAACAACTCATTGCCACTATTCAGTTGGGACGGACTACATTTAAGTCGTCAGGGCACTTATAAACTGGGCAGGACATTCGAAGATATTATTCTGAATAATTTAAACTAGAATATAAGGGGGAAGAGGGCTCAAAAATTAAATTGCCTTATGCCACCAAACCAAAAATACAACCAACTTCAAAAAGCAATAGCACCGAAAAATTGAAAATTTGGCTTATTAATGCAAGAAGTTTGAATAACAACAAATTAAGCGAACTTAAAATTCGAATTAAAAAACATAATGTGGATATTATATGTGTAACAGAGACCTGGTGGGATGAAAGAAATAATTGGTCAAACAACATACATGGATTTCAACTTTATAATATAAATCGTAAAGGTAGGAGTATGCTGCTATGTGTCCGAGTTAATATGCAGCCAGGAAATCAAATTAAATAAATATATGGAAAATTCTCCTGAAAATCTATGGCTAAGTTTAGTTTTTCCCCATTCGTCTAAAATTTATTTAGGGATCTGTTCTAGACCACCAAATAGTAATAACATCTTAAACAATAATTTTCTGGAGGAGATCAATAAAGTTGCCAATTTAGGCGACTTTTTAATTTTAGGGGACTTTAATACCCCCGGCATCTCATGGACAGAACGTAAAGGGAGTACAGTATTTGAAAAAACACTAATTGATACTATAACCACCCAGGGATATTATCAATTGGTTGAAGCTCCAACTAGGGGATTTAATATATTGGATCTTGCTATCACTAACACTATCAGTAGGATTGGCAAAATTGACATCCTACCACATCTGGGAACCAGTGACCATAATATTGTAGAATGTGATGTACCATTCAAACTGATAGTTACCAAACTAGTAAATGTACATTATCTCTTGATTATAAAAAAACTGACTGGAACAAAATTAAGGATGTATTTGGAAAATTAGACTGGGGGAATGCATTTTGTAAATTAGGAGTAAATTCCATGTAGGAGGAATTAAAGAATAAAATACAAACAATTATAATAAATATCATTCCTACATGCAAAATATATAATAGTAAGGGATTTATTCCTCACTGGCTTAACAAAGATATAAAAAAACAAATCAGGAGGAAAAATAAAGCATTCAAAAAATACGAAATTCATCCTACAGATATTAATCTTATTAAATATAAAAAACAGCAGCTCTTGCTTAAAACCATTATTAAGAAAGGTAAGATTAAATTTGAAAATAAACTAGCTATGAACAAAAATCTCAAGGCCTTTTATGCATATATAAATAACAACAACAAAGCAAAAGGATTGCCTCAGTAATAGTAAATGGGGAAACTATAATAAACAACAAAGGAATAGCTGATAGGTTTAATCAGTATTTTGTTACCACTTATCAGGTTCACAATGCTAAAATAAATAATATAGGTGAAAGTAACTCAGATCCTATCTATATTAGTCATGAATCTGTTAAGCTCGAGTTGTCAAAAATAAAATCTCCCTCTTCCTCAGGACCGGACAATATTGATTCAATTGTTTAGAAAAATCTTGCTGACGTATTAGTTGAGCCTCTAACATTAATATTTAATAAATCTATCTCCACTGGTGATGTTCCCCTAGATTGGAGAAAAGCTGTAGTTGTACCTATTCATAAAAAAGGTGACAAATCATGTCTGTTAAACTATAGGCCTATTAGCTTGACACCCGTCTGTTGTAAAATTCTGGAAAGATTGATTAAAAACAGTATTGAAAAAGATATTTCAAGATTAAAATTACAAGATATTGTACAGCATGGGTTCAAAAGAGGACTCTCCTGTAATACTAATCTATTGGCCTTCTACAATTTTATTATTGTCAATTTGGATAGAGGTAAACCTATGGACGTAATCTATTTGGACTTGGGAAAGGCCTTTGATACTGTCCCCCATCATAAATTAATAAATAAATTGATAAAACTTGGTATAAATAGAACTACAATAAGGTGGATTAAGAATTGGTTGTCTGATCGGATGCAGAGAGTGTGTATTAATGGTGTGCTTTCAGAGGAGGGGAAGGTGGCTAGTGGGGTTCCCCAGGGATCTGTGCTGGGTCCATTACTGTTTGGGTTGTAGATCAGTGATATGAATGATGGGGTCAAATCCCACATAACTAAATTTGCCGATGATACCAAAATAGGTGGGGAAGTCACGATTATTGGTGATTTTGAAGAATTAAGAAACAGCTTAAGCACAATAGAAAAATGGGGTAGACAAAATGGTATGAAATTTAATGAAAATAAGTGTGCAGTGATTCATTTTGGAAAAAATAACTCCAAGTATCCCTACTTTTTGAATAACAAAAAGCTAAAAAATAGCAATCTAGAGAAGGATCTGGGTATTTGGATAGATTCAAAACTATCTTTCAACATGCATATAACAAAAATGATAGGGAAATGTAATGGTATTATTTACTCCATTAAAAAGGATTCATATCAAGGAACAGAGTGTGTGCTTAAATTCTATAGAACCTATGTACTTTCCCTTCTGGATTATGGTTCCCCTATATGGAGCCCCTATTTAAAGAAAGATATACTTAAAGTAGAAAGAGTCCAAAGACGTTTAACCAAATCCATAAAAGGATTACAGAATAGGGTATATGATGACAGATTATTAGCATTAAATCTGTACCCACTAGAACTGAGACGAATAGGGGAGATTTATTATTTCTGTATCACATATTGGAAGACGTAACACTAATGGAGCAATGTAATATAGTAAGGAACTATAAAACCTTCAATTCAAGATCCCATGACAATCAAATCCTTATGAATATTACTAAAACAAGTAGACATTTAAATTTTTTCAATTCACGATCTTCTCATGTATGGAATAGTCTCCCAAAACATGTGGCAGACGCAACTACATTTAACTCCTTTAAAAGGGAGTTGGATGCACATTTGTTTTCAAATGGTAAACATTATATTAATAAATAAACCCACTAGGAGTGGGAGACAATTAAATGGGCCTCGGCCTACTTTGTCTGTGCCTACCAAGTTACCAAGAAGATGGGGCAGAACAGGCCAGACACAGCCTTCCCTCCAGTTTCCTGCACTACTACATAGGAGCAGCTGCTCGAATCTCTCGAGTGTTTCACTCTTCTCACTCCAAGCTCAGACTGCCCTCTGCTGCAGGCAGCACCGGGACTTCCTTTCGGGTCCAAAAGGTTTGATTCGTTAATCCATCTGTCTGTCACAGTAAGAGCTCCCCCTCCAGGTCCATTTAGGCACCAAAGGGCAAAAACTACAATTCCTACAGAAATTCACTCCCACAAGACCCCTGGGGACAGACTCCATTTTAGATTCCCCAAAGGTACCGATTGGTCCAAACTTCCAGTCCAGAACCAAGATGGTGTTGTAACACAGAAATGTCCATGTTGCAAAGGAAGGCAGGTTAGATAAACTACAATATTATTATTATTATTAAAGCAGCTAAGCAACAAACAGTTACAGTTCCTAATAGGGCTCCCTCCGCGCAAATAGCGATGGCAGACTGGAGTGATAATACAGCAGCCTGGGTGGGACTCGAGCCTGAAACTACTCAGCCCCTACCCAGATTAATTATACACCACAAAATAGGCAGCTCTTAAAGAGGCAGGCATGGAAGCTAACAGGGCACTCGTATGCAGTTACTTTTAAAAGGCTAGGACACAACGCCAGCCTGGCAGTGAGCAATCAGTTAAGCCAAATTAAGTTTTTTTTGGAACCCCCATTTGTGGGGGGACATCCTTCTCCACCTGGAAAGAACTTGGCATCCGTGTCAAGTCTATACCACAATAGCATGGAAAAGACAATATACTGTACGATATATACGTGACATTACTACACAAGACAGGATAATGACTGAGGCATCCGTAAAACATAAAACTTATCACATTACTATACTTATTTAGTATTCTCTATGCATATACTATATTCATAATGATAACAGCTTTGCATTTTTCATACATTCAATACTGATTCTACAATGATCTATGCAATAATATTACTATACTTATTCATGTAATAGTTTCTTCCACTTTAAACAATACAGATGGGGACCCATTCCTATCAGCTAACTTAGCACTAGACGGGGCAGGGGCACCATGTTCTGAGGGAAGAACAACCAACTTAGAAGTGGCAGAAAGGCTCAGTTTAGGCAGTGAGCTCTTTGAAACGTAAACACCCTTGTGAACCACATTGAGAGGCAGATCTACAGGCCTCCCAGGGGAGTCATAGCAGAGGTACATCACTGGCTTGACAACTCGTCCAGATTTTCTGGTGGGAAACAGACACAGGCTCTGGGTGGTCAACACTGGCATTGGTTTCTTTTTCAGTAGTGAGGGGTGCCTCTGCACTGGTTGAAATGTCCAGATTGGGAACACTATCAGCTCCTTGCTCTGCAGATTCTGTTTCCACAATTCTTCACTCATTACTGTCTTCTGAAGAGGGCCCAGGTTGCTCATCCTGAGGATTTTTGGACACAATTGGACTTCGTGGCACTGGAGGGGTGCTGTCACTTTTATAGGGTTCTTCAAGGGCTGGTATGTCACCAGAGAGATCTACCACATCAGATTCCTCCTCGGGTAGTTCAAACAGTTCTGCTAGACACAAAGAATCTTCTACTTCAGACGTAATACTTTGCACCTCACTTTTAGGGGGCATTGGCTCTAGGGAGGAAGCTGGAGGGTTAAGCAGTCCTGAAGGCCCAGCTTCATCCCCGTAAATATACATAGGGTTACCTTGAAACAACTGACTCAGTTCATAGGAAGGGTAATAAGAATGATCACACTCACTATCGTCAGAGGTGGACTAACAGTCACTATAATTTTGGGTCTGCCGGGGGGGAAGCCCTTGGGTCTGGAACAACTGGAGCATGTTGACTCTGTCTCTTTTTAGCAGCAGCAGCATGAGTCACTAGCCCAGGAGAGGCAATAGCTGATGGTTCAGTGGCAATAATCACTTGGTCAATGGGCAGTAGGTGGTTTCTGTGCATGGTCTTGACAGCTTTAGAATCATTCTCAGGGCACACTTTGTACACAGGGAAATCATCCAACTTGCTGACTATTACATGTGGAAGATGATCCCATTTGTCGGCAATTTTATGCTTGCCATGCAATCCCAAGTTACGTAATAGCACTCGATCCCTAGGCAACAACTCTTGGGCCTTTACCCATCGATCAAGTCTCTCTTTGTTAGCAAGGTTTCGTTTGGCAGCCATTGTTTGAGCCAGTTGGTGCGCATGGTTCAATTGAGCTGTCAGCTTCTGTACATATTGTAAAATGTTCTCAGCTCTGACCCCATCTGGAGAGACTCCAAAACAGACATCCACAGGCAACCAGGCTTCCCTCCCGAACATGAGGCAATAGGGAGAAAACCCAGTGGCATCACTTTTGGTGCAATTGTAAGCTTGTACCAAGGTGCTAATCTGCTGGCTCCATTTAGACTTATCTTTAGGATGAAGAGAGCCCAACATATCCAGGAGAGTTCTGTTAAAGCATTCCAGCTGGGGTCCCCTTGGGGGTGGTTCTAATATTTCGCACCCCCCACAGGGACAGCATCTCTTTGATCAGTCTGCTTTCACAGTCCCTTCCTTGATCAGAATGGATACGTTGGGGTGCACCATAATGGACAAAGAACTTTTCTACTAGCATACTGGCCACCGTAGAGGCCTTCTGATCCTTGGCAGGGAAAGCTAGTGCATATTGGGTAAAGTGATCGATTACTCCCAGTACACTGCCAATGTTCTTTTGATTAGGCTCCAGACACAAAGTCTATGCAAACCAGTTTTATGGGGACACTGGTTGAAATGTTAAGAGGAGCGGCTTTCTGGGGCAAAGCTTTTCTCTGAAGGCACCTACTGCAGGTTTTGACATGGTTTTCAACATCGGTCTCATCTTTGGTCAGTAGAACCTAGACCGCACCAAGTCGAGGATCCGGTCAATACTGAGGTGTCCCATGTGATTGTGTAAGGACCGCAGTACCAGCTGCTTCAGAACTGTGGGTAGTACCAGTTGCTGCTTATCCAACTGAACCTGCCAATCTACTGTCTCTTGACAGAGTAACTGGTCTTGCAACTTTAGTCAGGGGCCTTCTTTGAATAATAATGCAGTCTGTAAATCAGTAGAATGTAGTTTACACACATCTCTCCCCGCACGAAGGGCGTCAAGTGTGGGCTGGATTATTAGGGTCTTGGGATTGAGCCCTCTGAATGCTGTCACTATCAAACTGGGTCAAGACGCTGAGGTCCAATGCAGAAAAATGACAATAGGATGCAGGTATGTAAGTATCAGGGGGCCCCAAACAGTCCACCAGACAGTCCACTGTATCTGCGGATAGCTGCTCATCTTTGTAAAATTGTTTGGCACAATGCTTTAATAGAAAAACATCAATATTGAAGGATATTTGCAAGATCTAGCTCACTCTTCAAGCTGGCAAGAGTTTTATCTTGCCCATTATGTGGAAAAAGCACAGCAGGTGCTAAATAGCATTATAATAAGTGCCCTTAACATTCATGCCCCAATCTCTAGTATCCGAATAAAAAACAAATCCTGTCGTTGGTTTTCAGCTGACCTCAAAGCTGCACTGCTGGAGAGAGACAAACTCTGGAAAATGGCAAGAAAAACCAAGAATGCAAATGACTGGATGATCTTTAGGAAAGCCAGAATAGATGCACCAAGAAAGTTAGGGATGCAAAGGCTGCCTTCTACTTGGCTGAGCTCGACTCCTCCTATCATAATCCTGCTAGGTTTTGGGGTACCATCAAGGGTATGGTTGGGCAGGATTCTAGCACCTCCTACCAACTCAATTACACCACAGTTGTGGCCCTATCACTGGCAAAATGGAAATTCTGGGCAGCCAATAACCACTTCTGGACGGCTGGCATTGCCTTTGACACCTCTCCAGCTAACCTGCTGAGGGAACAATTAAGCTCCCAGTACACTGGTGCTCAGAGAGCTGACTCTTCCTTCAGCTTCAAATCTGTACTGTTGAAGCAAGTAGAGGACTGACTATGGCAGCTGGATATCAAAATAAGCGCAGGGGCAGACTCTCTGGACCCCTACTTTCTAAAGATTGCATCCCATGTACTTGCAGTCTCCCTAACACATCTCTTTAACCTATCTCTAAACTCTAGTTCTATTCCCACACTGTGGAAGACAGCCCAAGTGGTTCCCCTTCTAAAATCAGGGGACCCTATGGACCTTAATAATTACAGGCCTATTTCCATTCTACCAGTGCTATCCAAGATGCTGGAGAAATTAGTGAGTACCCACTTAAGGGAATATCTTGACGATGATAACCTCTTGAATCCAGCTCAATCTGGATTCAGGGCCAACATATCACTATCACTGCACTAGCCAAGGTCACAAATGACTGGCAAACCGATTAGATAAAAGAATAATGTCTGTACAGTATTTCTGGATCTGAGCAAAGCATTCGACCACTGTGGACCACGAGCTTCTACTATCATCTTGCACTCCATTGGCCTAGATCCACCCTCCCTTAAGTGGTTCAGGTGTTATCTTACCGGTAGGTCCAGCAGGTAAAAGCTGAAGGTGACCTATCCTAATAAAAACCACTGTTAAGAGGAGTCCCCCAAGGTTTTATCCTGGGTCCTGTCCTTTTTGCCATCTATATAAATAATATTGATTCAACCCTCACCAAATCCGCTGTACACCTCTTTGTTGATGACACTGTTTTGTATGTCAGCAACCCTTCTTCTGCAGCTGCCCGTGAAATCCTACAAACAGAATTCTCCTTGTTACTGTGACAACCCACCTCTCCCTCTGGGCTGAAACAGCTTTTAGAGAGGTGTGTGTCCTTGGGTATTCGCTGCCACCAGCCGGATTTTCCTTCCGGCACCTCTTTCAAGTGTACAAACTTGAATAATCACACGTGCAATTGCACAAGTTAAAGTCTGGTAGTGTGTCTCTTTCAGGTGGCGGATGCTACACAGAGTTTACCCTAGCCAGTGGAAAACCAAATCTTACCTTAGAAAAATGACATCAGAGACACAACTGTTGAGCAAATAAATAGCTTTTACTTAACAGAAAGTGCAATGAGCATTTACAGGAAATGTATTTACAACACAAGAGAATAACACTTATACAGGAAAAGTAAACAAATGTTTTTAAACAACAGATGGCAAAGAAGAAGGTTACTGAAATATACTATCACTAAACTTACCCTTCCCTGTCCTTACAAGAGACACTGGACCCTGTTCTAACTGCCAGCTCCACGGACATACCAGGTAGGCTCCAAGCTTATGTTTCCCCTCACGCTTCCAAAGGCAAGAGAGAGTCTCTGTCTTACAGAAGCTATATAGTTATGGAGACTAGGTCATTCCTATTCTCCCCTTAAATGCACCAACCAACTAACATGTATGTATTTAATTGTCCCAATCAGAGTGAACACCTATTGGTGACCAATTATATTCCTTTTCACCTTAAGTTTATATTTGAATGATCCAATCCATTCAAACTGCCCTGTGTCCGTGTCTGCAAAGGTCTGTGTGTGTCTGGAGATGTCCACTCGAGATTTATGACCCAGCTCTTATCTAGCAGCTAGGAATTCCACAAGCTGGTTGCTGCTGGAGGATTTCAGCCTCAGTGTATTTTTTCCCACACCGCTAAAAAATAAGGCATCTACAGAATCAAACCATTAACTCTTTCCTTCCCATTTCTGTCACATCTCCCCAGATAATGAAGGCGTGTCCTTGGGTTACCCCAGTGACACAGCCGTTCATGCAATACTGGGAAGTGCCCAAGTATCCAGCCAGGCCATTAGCCCTGCCTAGATAGCCCATCCAAATTTGCATTTTGTTTGCCACTGCGATGCTGTATGGTCATGTTGTATGCCTGCAGTACCAAACTCCAACATAGTAGTTTACCATTTTGTCCACTGGACCTATGAAGCCAAATTAGGGATTATGATCTGTGACCACAGTAAATTCTCTCCCATATATGTGAGCTGCAGCTTCTGAAGGGCCCACACTATGCCCAAGCAATCCTTCTCAATTGTGGCGTATGCCTCCTCTCTGGGCAAAAGCCTCCGGCTGAGGTACACAACCGGGTGCTCCTCCCCCTCCTGGGTAACTTGGCTCAGCACAGCCCCCAGCCCATGATCTGAGGCATCCCATGGACCATAAACTTTAAACTATAATTGGGGCTGGCCAATACAGCTGGGCCACTTAAGGCCTTTTTAGCTCATGAAAAGCAACCTCACAACCTTCTGACCACTTCACTGCATCTGGCTTTCCCTTCTTGGTTAGGTCTGTCAGGGGCTTAGCCAGATCGCTATAGCGGGGAACAAACCTTCGGTAGTACCCTGCTGTCCCTAGAAATGCCCTGACCTGTCTCTTTGTGGTAGGAGTAGGCCAGGCCAGGATGGCATCAACCTTGCCAGGCTCCGGACGGATGTGTCCACTACCCAACCGGTGCCCAAGGTAGGATACTTCTGCCATACCTATCTGGCACTTCTCTGCCTTGACTGTCAGACCTGCGTTCTTTAACCTGTGGACACATCCCGCATTCTTGATGTGCTCATCCCAGGTCTGGCTATATATGGCTATATCATCCATATAAGCCAATGCAAACTCACCTACCCCAGACAGAATCGCCTACAAGCCGTTGAAAGGTTGCCGTGCATTCTTCATTCCGAATGGCATTACCTTAAATTCATATAAACCAAATGGAGTAACAAATGCTGATCTTTCCCTGGCCGCAGGGGTCAGAGGTACCTGCCAATAGCCCTTTGTTAGGTCTATTGTGGTCAAATACTTGGCTCCCCCCAGTCACTCCAGGGTCTCATCTGTTCTGGGCATGGGATAAGCATCAGACTGCAGCTGTTAAGCTTCTGTAGTCCACGTAGAATCGTGTGGTGCCATCTCTTTGGGGATCAGTACCACGGGTGATGCCCAGGGCTACTAGATTCCTGGATTACCCCAGTTCCAGCATCTCTTTGAGCTCCTCTTTCACAGTCTGCTTAACATGCTCAGGTACCCTGTAGGGGGACTGTTTCAGGGGATCCTGGGTCCCTGTATCCACATGGTGCTCTGCCATCGTGGTGTACCCTGGTTTCCCTGTGAACATGTCTTCAAATTCTCTCAGCACCTAATTTCTTGCACCTGGGCTGGTGTCAGCTGTTCGAGAGGGTAAGGCTGTCCACAGAGGATGCACCCTGGCCTCCCAAGTAGGTCCACCAGTGGATCTACCTCAGTTCCTCCTCTGGAGCACTGCATACAGTGAGGACCATTTCCTCTCTGTCATGGTAGGGCTTCAGCATGTTAAATGATACACCTTTCGTTTGCATCTCCTGTCCGGTGGCTCTATTATGTAATTGCGTCATTAACCTTCTGGACAATGGAGAATGGCCCTCCATGCTGCCTGTAACTTATTCTGTCGGACAGGGATGAGTGCCATCACTCGCTGTCCCACCTCATATTCTCTGGCTCGGGCCCCACGGTCATACCAGACTTTCTGCCGCTGTTGTGCAGTGGCCAGGTGCTCCTGAGCAAACCCCATGAGCTCCCTAAGGCGGGTCCTGAAGTTCAGGACATACTCACAACAGACTCCCTTGGAGGCACGGTCACCCTCCCATTAGTCCCAATCAAATCTAGTGGCCCCGCACCTATGACCAAACAGGGCTCGAAGGTGAGAACCCTGTGGACTTCTGTGGGACTTCCCTGTATGCAAATAGGAGATGAGGCAAATATTTGTCCCAGTCTCTCTTATGCTGGTCAGCAAAAGTCCTTAGCATGGTCTTAAGGGTTGAATTAAATCGCTCCACTAGACCATTAGCTTAGGGATGGTATGGGAGGTTTTGAGCTGCTTTACCCACACTTCTCCACAAACTACTCATTAATCCTGACATAAAATTGGCACCCGGTCTGACAGTATCTCCTGGGGAAGCCCACCCGGCTAAATATTTCCAACAGTGCATCTGCCACTGGTCCTGCCTCAGAGGATGTTGAGGGCCACTGCCTCTGGGTATCTAGTGGCATAGTCTACAACTACCAGGATATGCAGCTTGCCAGTGCGACTTGGGGTGCTCAATGGCCCCACTATGTCCCTGCTACCCTCTTGAAGGGTTCATCAATAATGGGCAGGGACACCAAAGCTGCCTTGGCCTTGTCCCCATTTTCCTACCGCTGCACTGTGGACAAATCCGGCAATAATTTGCCACATCCTTGCCAATACCAGGCCAGAAGAAATTGTTGGTGAGGCTTTTTTAGATGCCCTCACTCCCAGAATATCCCTGAAAAGGATATCTGTGCAAGGCCAAGCTGCTGACGGTGAACCTTAGGGACTACCAGCTGCTGGAGTACCTCACCAGCTAGCCCTTCCTCTGTTGTACATTCTCTGTACAACAGCCCATTATCCCAGTAAATGGACTCTTTACCCCCTGAGAATGCTCAGCCCTATGAGCTATTTCCCTCAGTTTTTCCAGGGTAGGGTCAGTTCGCTGTGCAGCACTCAGCTGCCCTCGTCTGACCCTTCCCAGTGCTCCTTCTGAAGGAAGTCCTGTGGGTTCCTCTATTTGTGACTGGGGTTCTGGACTGCAGCTTCTAGCCAGCCCCTCCCCTGTGCTGGACACTTCCTCAGCTGCTGAGGTGTGGCTGGACCACCAGAGTCAACCCCTCTTCCCCTCAGAAGCTTGCCCTTGTGCCTGACACCAGTTACAACACACACCAGTTTTTTACTGGGGTCCAAATCCTTCCCCACAATCATACTTACAGGTGGGTCCTCTACAACTCCCACCTCCTTTTCTACATGGCCCCTTCCCAGCTGAGGAAGAGACTAGCCATTGGTAATGGGACTGGTGGCCCTGTGAATGCCGGACCTTGGGTATTTCCCAGGCACGATCTGCTCTGCCCGAATGAGATCTTGCCTTACCAGGGAGATGTTAGCACCTGTGTCCCACAGTCCCTGTGTTACTATTCCATTAACTGTAATGGGGACCAGATTCTCATCAGAGGAGAGTGGTTCTTCAGACTGGACACACCCTACAAACACACCAGTGCCCTTTTGATCACCCCCACCCCAATATCTCTGCCCTTAACCAGTTTCTGAGGGCAGTTATATCTCAAGTGTCCCACTTGATTGCAAATATGACATTTCTTGGGACCTATTTCTTGGGTCCCTTAGAACCAGAGGGCTCTACTTTGGGCTCAGGTGCAGGCTGGTTTCCTTTGGGCTGCCCCCATGGGATCCCTTATACCCATGTGCTGCCCCATACCATAAGACTTACGTTGTGTGTGTGGCGGCTAGACAGATGCTAGTCAGCGCTTCCTGCCACCTCTGTGGAAGAGGCGCATGCCCTGTCTATGAGCCATGCACGCATGTCCTCAGGTACAATTTTAAGGAATTGTTCTCTCACCAATACATCTTTAATCAGTTCCACAGTAGTTGCTTTAGCCCCTCCATCCACCTATCAAGGTAAGTATACAGTTTAACCTGCAGTTCTGCATAACTGTCTTCTGGGCTTTTCTTTAACTCCTAAATTTTCTTCTATAAGCCTCAGGAGTTAATTCAAAGCGTTTCAACAACACTGTTTTTACTTTATCATAATCAGCATAGTCTTCATTACTCATTTTAGCAAATGCATTCAACGCTCTCCCGTCAGCAAGGGTGTGAGATAAGTTGACCAGGAAGCCTTATTCAATTGTAATTGATTACATACTCTCAAATGACCTTAAAATAAATCAAGGTCATCTCCCTCTTTAAACTGAGGGAACAATTTAGAATTCATTTGGCTTCATGAGGTAAACTCACTCCACCATTACTCACGGTTTGCTGACTGCGAGGTCATCATCTCCTTCTCGTGCTGTTGTCTCTGGAGTTCATGCTGTCGTTCTTTCTCTCTGTCTGCCAACCTTCTTGCTTCTGCTTCAGCATCCAGTCTTTTAACCTCCAATACCTTGTCTTGCAGCAATAGCTGCAGTCAGATGCCTCAAGCTGATTTGGGGGCCTGCTGCCTCAGTTCCTGACTCACCCCCAGCGACTGTCTGCTTCAGATCATGTGCCAAGAGGTAGCTATGAGATCTGCCTTTTCTTCTGCTTCAGACTTTCAGGCTGAATCCCTTTTCCTGGCACCTTTCAACAAGCTGTGGCACAGTAAGTGAGTCATACTCCATGGAGCTCATTCTCTACTGCTACACTATACTGTGCTATCTAGAAACAAATAAAACTGTTGTACAAATGTATCCTCTTGTATATCCTGTTTTGCAATGCTAAGGTAACTGTTCCACTGGCAAACTCTGTATCAGTGTAGCATGATCCGCTATCATCACCCACCACTGCCAACCAATATGTGACAACCCACCTCTCCCTCTGGGCTGAAACAGCTTTTGAGAGGTGTGTGTCTATGGTGTCGCTGCCACCAGCCGGACTTTCCTTCGGCACCTCTTTCAAGTGTACAAACTTGAATAATCACCGTGCAATTGCACAAGTTAAAGTCTGGTAGTGTCTCTTTCAGGCGGCTGGATGCTACACAGAGTTTACCATAGCCAGTGGAAAACCAAATCTTACCTTAGAAAAATGACATCAGAGACACAACTGTTGAGCAAATAAATAGCTTTTACTTAACAGAAAGTGCAATGAGCATTTACAGGAAATGTATTTACAACACAAGAGAATAACACTTATACAGGAAAAGTAAACAAATGTTTTTAAACAACAGATGGCAAAAGAAGAAGGCTATTACTGAAATATACTATCACTAAACTTACCCTTCCCTGTCCTTACAAGAGACACTGGACCCTGTTCTAACTGCCAGCTCCCACGAACATACCAGGTAGGCTCCAAGCTTATGTTTCCCCTCACAGCTTCCAAACGCAAGAGAGAGAGTTCTCTGTCTTACAGAAGCTTATATAGTCTATGGAGACTAGGTCATTCCTATTCTCCCTTAAATGCACCAACCAACTAACATGTATGTATTTAATTGTCCCAATCAGAGTGAACACCTATTGGTGACCAATTATATTCCTTTTCACCTTAAGTTTATATTTGAATGATCCAATCCATTCAAACTGCCCTGTGTCCGTGTCTGCAAGGTCTGTGTGTGTCTGGAGATGTCCACTCGAGATTTATGACCCAGCTCTTATCTAGCAGCTAGGAATTCCACAAGCTGGTTGCTGCTGGAGGATTTCAGCCTCAGTGTATTTTTTCCCACACTGCTAAAAAAATAAGGCATCTACAGAATCCAAACCATTAACTCTTTCCTTCCCATTTCTGTCACAGTTACAATATCAGCTACTTGAGAAAAAGCTTCTGTTAAATGCAAAGAAAACTAAAGCAATGATGTTCACAAATCAAAGCTCCACCAGCACCTCCTCTTCAATCATTCTCCCCCAGCTATGCACTATACTTGGAGAAAATCTGGAGTATGTAGAAAATTTCAGATACCTAGGTGTGTGGATTGACAGCAGACTTGACTTCACTCATCATTTAGAAGAACTGCCAAAAAAGCTTTGCCAAAGGCTTGGCCTTTTCTATTGATTAAAACCCTTCCTAAACAGAGATTCAAAGATGAGGTTAGTCCAGGCCATTTTTCTCTCAGTTGTTGACTATGCAGACTTCCTTTATAGTCACTGGCCCATCTCCTACCTACACAAGTTGGATACCTTATACCATAGAGCAATAAGATTCATAACAGATCTGCCATCTAATACCCATCATTGCTCTCTTTATGCTGCAGTTGGATGGGTTTCCCTACACCTCAGAAGGAACAGAAATGCAGCTCTATGGATTTACAGGCGTTATCAAAAACTTCCAAACTATATTCTGGACTGCTTCACCCAGACCATTCCTAGCTCCTATGCCTAAAAACAGCGATATCATCCTGTTCAAATTGCCCAAATTCAACACCCGCTAGGGAGGGCAGCAATCAGCTATTCTCTAGCTATAGCATGGAACACCTACAAAAATCCCTAAAACTGTCCAATATTATACCAATTGCATCTTTTAAACAGCGTTGTACAGTTTTTTTCACAGAGAAATGCAGTTGCTACCGCTAAGAGCTAGCTTTGTCATCTCACCTCTCCCTCCCAAAATTCACGATATATGGCATAATCTTTGTTCTTCAGTTCTCCCTCCCAGGCAGACACCCCATCTTATGGCACCCAGTAATACCTTCCACCATCCTAGTATTACATTATGCTGTGTGTTTGCCATGGCCCCTCCACTGGGATATGTATACACTGTATATACTGTAAATATTAGCTTAACTTTCCTATAACCCATTTTATCATGTGAATTTTACTGTACATCACTGTGTTTATAAACGTTTTTTCCCCTGTATGTATAACTGTTTTATATAAGTGTATTGATGTATCTGTTGTGTATCAACTGTTGAACCTTGATCTTATCAGGTCCATCTTGTAAATGAGCCTTGCTCAATGATGTTCGCCTGAATAAATAAAGATTTGATGATGATGATGATGAATAGAGTGTTCTGACAGCCTCGCCCAATTGTCTTGAGGGCTTGGCCGCCGTGAGAGAGCGTCAGCATCAATATGGTCCAGTCCAGGCCGGTATTCAACCACATAATCGTAAGTCGACAGGGCAGAAAGCCACCGGTGCCCAGTGGCATCCAGCTTGGCTGAGGTCTGTACATATGTTAGGGGGCTGTTATCCGTTCTTACCAATATTTTTGCCCCATAGAGGTACTCGTAAAATTCATCGACTATGGCCCACTTTAGAGCGGGAAACTTAACTTGTGAACAGGATAATTTCGCTCAGATGGTGTCAAGCTTTCCACTGGCGAAGCCACAAGTCTCAGGCCATCTTCATAATCTTGATACAACATGCCCCCCAAGTCCTTCAGGCTGGCATCCGTATGCAAGACATATGGATTGGTAGGGTCAGCGTAGACAAGTACTGGGGCGTGAGTAAGCTGGTAGATGATCTCAAAGAACACTGCCTCGCACTCAGGGGTCCAATGGGCTCCAAATGGTTCACCTGTTCAGAAATATACCTTATCTTCTTCCTTGATGGATCCCTTCTTGTACCTGCGGTTGGTAGGAGGATAGCCTTGAGTGAGATTGAGAAGTGGCTGGATTACCTTTGAATAGTCTTTAATGAACCGCCGATAATCGCCACAAAACCCCAAGAAATGCTACAGTTCTTTTAAGTTAGTTGGCTGGGGCCAGGTGGTCAAGGACTCTACTGGGGTCTGTCTGTATTCCCTCGGCTGACACTATATATCCCACATATTTTACAGATGTTTGGAAAAACTGACACTTGTCAATAGATAATTTGAGGCCAAATTCTTCCAGGCAGTCAAGAACTTTGAATAATCTGGTCTCATGTTCTTCTAGGGTGCGTACGAAGACAATGACATCATCCAAGTATACTAGACATTCTAACAGATTCATGTCTCCTACTGCACGTTCCATCAACCCCTGGAAAGTAGTGGGGGCACCTGAAATCCCCTGAGGCATCCTCAGAAATTGATAGAATCCCAAGGGACAAATGAAGGCTGTTTTCTCACAGTCCTCCGGGGCCATCGGGATTTGATAATACCCGCTTCATAGATCAAGTACTGAAAACCACTGACTCCCATTCAGGCAGTCCAGGGTGTCTTGTATGCGGGGCATGGAGTATTGATTTGGTACAGTCCGTCAGTTTAGGGTCCAATAATCTACACACATCCTCTTGGACCCATTCTTCTTGCGCACTACTACGATGGGAGATGCATAGGGGCTTCTTGACTCTTGAATAATGCCAGCAGCTAGCATCTCCTGTAGGTGCCTCCGAACATCGTCTATATCAGCTGGGGCAAGGCAGCGGGACCACTCTCTAAAAGGTCTGTTGACATGAAGCCTGATAGTGTGCTCAGCCCTATGGATGCACCCCACATCCCATTCCTTCAGGGAAAACACAGGTCCCTCTGGGCAGGTTTCCTACTGACTCGAGTCTTCCATTCAGCAGACAATGGGGAATCACCAAAGTCAAATAGGTCTGGGGTCACCTCCTCCTTTTCACTGGAATACTTGTTGCTGGGCAGTATGGCAGTGTCCGCACAGTGTACCGTAGCTAACGTACACCCCCTATTCACTCGAATTTCTCAAATCAGACACATTCCGGATTTTTACCATCACTTGCTAGGCATAGGCATGGGCATGGGCAGATAAGATACTAGGTTTAACCAATAACCCCTTTGGCAACTTCCCTTCACCAGGTGCATCCAGCATCAATATTTTATTTTTCATGTCCTTTCTAAGGCGAACTTCTCCATGAACGGTGTACTGAGCGTTGGGTGGTAGTACCAGAGAATCAGGATCTTTCTTCCACACTGTCCCCACCGGCTTGTCTCTGTCCGCTTCTATAGTCCGTTTTTGCAAGTCATAGGCTCTCATTCTCAAGGCCTGCCCAGTCCGTTACCCTTGGTTCTCCTTACACAGCTGTGCTAGTCTTTCAAACGTGGGCGTTGGTTCCAATGAGCAAGGGAACCCCATCACACAATCCCGTAGGAGGGCACATCAGGGCCAGTGTCTCTACTTGTTCATCTACACCAGTTACAGCTGCAGGAAAAGACAGCCAGAGTCGGACATATCCTAGATAGGGTTAAGACTTTTTGCTCAGGTCCCACACATGTAGACCTTCCAGAGATTGTAATGGCACATCAGATAAATGTTTGTCATACCAGTCCTGAAATACGATGATCACTTGTGACCCGCTATCGAGCACAGCCTTAGCATGGATACCACTGACAGTCACAGTAGTCTCCATCGAAGGGCCTACCATTTTGGACCAGTCGGGGGGGCAGTAGCAGGGGCCTGAACATACGATTTCGCCACAAAGAAGTTTGAGTTAGGATTTCTTGAGCCCTTATTGTGGTCGTTTCTGCCACCACTTGGCCATTGTCTTGCTTTCTGAAGCTCCCCTTGAAATCTGTATACAACTTTATCTAGGTCCTTCGAGGACAGGCATTCTCTCCTCATATGCCCAACCTTCCCACAATTGTGACAAAACATGCTTTCCGGGGTCTGACGTGGCTGACACATCACACTGGTAGCTGGTCTCCATTCACAACTAGGAGGTTGGGAGGGGTACATAGTTTGTGCTGGAGCTGGGGGACCAACAACGGGCAATCTGGGCTTGACTTCCCCCTGGGGTGTTGAAGGCGGTGGAAGACATCCCAGCAACTCTTATTGCCAACATTAGTTCCTTTGTTTCAGTTTTCTGGCTGCTACCTGCAGGGGATGCCAAAACGTGCTTCCCAACCCCATAGCAGACGCACTCTGAGAGGGGCTAGGATCTGTTGCGTCTTTGGAAAGGGGCTGGGGGAGAAGGGCGGCTTTCATTTCTCTGAACTCTCTCTCAGTAGTTCGGCGCACTGTGAAGTATCTCCAGCAGCCTCTGGTTCCAAGGGGTTCCCCCGCACCGAGGCTACTCTGGCTGTACCTGCGCTGGAACTCCCGTCTCCTTTCTATCCTTCAGCTTCTCGGAGTTCTTTCATCAGGTTGCAATAGTCAGGGGGGATTACCCTTCCTATCCTGGAGCTTTATCTGAAAGATTAGCAATTTAGAATATTTGACATATTGTAATACGTGGTCCAACCTCACATGGTTCAAGTCGCTAGCTGGTACTCCACCCTTTCAGTAAGCCCTCTGTAGAGCCCTCTCCAGACGAGTGACATATGTGGATAAACATTCCCTCTTCCACTGTTTAGTGCCTTTGAATTGCACCATCAAAGTCTCCCCAAACTCAATGCTGCCAAATAGGCCTTCAAGGGCAGACAGATACCTTTGTGCAGACGCATCAGGGTTGGTGGACTTCAGAAACCTAATTGCTTCCAGGGCCAGACCCCTCAAGCTCTCCATAATCCTTTTCCACTTTTCCGCCTCCACACACTGCCACTCAGGTATCAAAGGGGCAACATAATCTACCCAGGTCTCCCAGTCATCCTCCCCTTGGGGGGTGGGGAGGGTGCCTGAAAACATCCTCAGTTTGTGTCACGAATTGTGACTAACTGCAGGCGCCGATGTGGGCATCGGCACTGGCACAGGCACAGGCACAGGAGCTGGAGTGGGTGGGGGTGTTGGAGAAGGAACACCTCCGGGGGCGGCAGGAATAACCTTTTAAGATCCTCAATTGTTTTACCCTCCTCCAGCAGCAGTTTGATAATCTTTTCCTCAAGGGTTTCAGGCAAGGGTGGGGGCTCATCCTCCCCGGGGTCTTTGCTGTCCTTAGTTATTACCCTCCAGGCAGTTGGGGACCCTTCGAGGGGTAATAGTCATTGGCACCTTAGTGCCATGCACGGGGTCACTACACTCCACCAAGGCCATGAGGGTTTGGGCCATTAAATCAGCCTGTCAACCCACCTCCACAGTGTTTTTCAAACCTTCAACTTTAGAGAGGACCCCTTCTATGGCATCCTTACTATTACTCAAGGGAATGTCTAGTATAAGCAAGGCATGACGGGGGGTCAATCTCCTGCCCTGTACACCACCCCACCAACTGGTGCACAGCAATGTCTACTGGTGTGGCCATATTCCGGCAACAATAATTCTAACCTCTGACTACTAGGGGGCGCTAATCCCAGTGGTGCCTTCAAGATGTAACCCCTAGGTGGCGCTATCCCAAGGGGTACTACCCCTGCCTGAGTCACCAGGTGCAGGTTGAGGGGCCAAGGTGTTGAAAACGGGGGCCTCCACCTAGAGTACAGGGTTAGTGGTAGCTTAGCTGACCTGGGTACAGCCCTCCAGGACACTGTTACCTCCCTCTTTTCCCTCTAGTGGCCTATTCCCTCTAGTGGCCTAACTGGTTCACAGAATACACAACTGCAAATAGCACCTGACAGGAGTTTTAACCCCACACTCGTTGCACTTAACAGTAAGCAGCAATACCACAGTACTTTCAATACAGAGGTACACCACAACAAGTTTCTGTACAAAAAGATTTAAATCTGATTCATTTAAGGGGACAGTGACAAGGGAGGGGCAGAACCTAGTGGTTGATTCAAGATCTGAATAAGTCAAGTTAAAAGGCATGCACGCAAAGGTCCCTGTAATACAGCCACACACACTCTGGGTACCCAGTTGGAACTAGCCTAAAGCGTTGTCAGGGGTAGGCTGGCGACGCAGCTGGTTGGGGCCCTGTGATGGAAAGAAAACATGCATGCACTTTAACCCACAATTTGTAATTCAGAGCCAGATGGCTCAGTCCCAAATGATTAGTAACAACAATTAAATCAGTTGACACACTTTGATTTGAACTTTGTTGCAGGGAGTTACCCTGGTGGTTACTTACGATACCCAGTACAGGATGCAGGAGGGACAAAATGGAGAACTCAGGATGCAGAACTGGAAAGCCAAGAGAAGCAGGGCTCACATGAAGCACCGCGGTGTCATTCCTGTCTGTTGGTGTTGAGCAGGGAGCCGAATCCCCTGGCTGGTTTCTCGGTGGTTGGTTCTCTGCGGCGTGAGCGGCTGTCTGGGCCAAGGTGGTAAGGCCCAGACTGGGTGAACAATTCAGAGAACAGTCCGGTGGTTGCTGGATGCAGCTTCAAGCAAACGTGACGCAATCAAGCAGTGGGGAACCAAACTGCTACCCACTAACACCATTCAGCACACTTATAGTAAAGATAAAGCAATACCACACTTCGGATAGCAGTCCGGCTGCAATATACAGTGTCTCTGCGCAAACCGACGCTCCGCGGTAGTCTCCGGTCCTGACAGGCCAATCACACCAAGGCAAATCTTCGGTCCACGCCAGGCAAAGCTTCCTTGTCACAGTTCAGGATTCTGGTGACAAACAAAGCAGTTTCGGAGTAGGTCTGGTTTCTCTAGTGAGGCTTCTTCACTAGAGAAGATGGGGCAGAACAAGCCAGACACAGCCTTCCCTCTGATTTCCCGTGCTACTATGTAGGAGCAGCTGCTCGAATCTCTCGAGTGGTTCACTCTTCTCACTCCAAGCTCAGACTGTCCTCTGCTGCAGGAAGCACCAGGACTTCCTTTCGGGTCCAAAAGGTTTGATTTGTTAATCCATCTGTATGTCACAGTAAGAGCTCCCCCTCCAGGTCCATTTAGGTGCCAAAGGGCAAAAACTACAATTCCTACAGAAATTCACTCTCACAAGACCCCTGGAGACAGACTCCATTTTAGGGTCCCCAAAGGTACTGATTAGTCCAACCTTCCAGTCCAGAACCAAGATGGTGTTGTAACACAGAAATGTCCAAGCTGCAAAGGAAGGCAGGTTAGACAAACTACAATATTATTATTATTGTTAAAGCAGCTGAGCAACAAACAGTTACAGTTCCTAATAGAGCTCCCTCTGCGCAAATAGCGATGGCAGACTGGAGTGATAATACAGCAGCCCATGCGGGACTCGAGCCTGAAACTACTCGGCCCCTACCCAGATTACTTATACACCACAAAATAGGCAGCTCTTAAAGAGACAGGCATGGAGGCTAACAGGGCACTCACATGCAGACACTTTTAAATGGCTAGGACACATAACGCCAGCCTGGCAGTGGGCATTTAGGCAAGCCCAATGAAGGTTTTTTTTGGAACCCCCATTTGTAGGGGGAGGGGGAGATGCACTGATGGGAAATATATAGTGAATTTAGGAACTAAATTAAACAAAATTTGGCCACTTCAGCCTGTCAAGTTGCCAGCTGTGGCCGAGTTAGATGTCAACCGATTATCACTTTTTTTTTAACCCAAATTTAAGCCCTGTTTCCAATACACCTACACATATACTCCTGCTTTTTACTTACCCCCAGGTACCCAGGCACCACCCATGTTACCACTCATTGTTCTCCATTTTAAGGAATTGCTATACATTTTAAAAGGCAGTTGTCTTGTCGGGGTGACACTGCTTTTTTCTAACATTTCCCCATGATCGCACTGCAAACCAACAGGCATCTGCATGAACCACCACCGTCCTATTCATTATATGACACACCTACCCACATGCTCCTACCACTCACTTGCACCTATCCTAACACTCTCCAGCTTCATCCACACCTGCTCCTGCCATTCACAGCACCCACAATCCCACTCACACCATGCTATAGACTCACAGTGGTGGGTGTATCAAAGTGAAACACAATGAGGCGAAGCATGAAGCAGTACTCACAGCCACAACTACAGCTAGGTGAAGGCAATTATTAAATTATGAAAGTGCTGCCTGTTGGCACAGTGCTAAGGCTGCTGCTCATGACATGGGTGACCTGGGTGTGGGAACAAGGCCGTGATTTCAGGGGCTGACCAAAGGAGGAGGACCCAGCATCCCAGAGAATGTTCTTCCTTCTCTGGGGAGGCATGGCAGCATGCCACACTGAAACACCGCCCCCTGAGTGAACACAAGTAGCAGCGCAGCTGAAGTCACTTCCAGAATGGAGGACGTTGCCAGTTTCTGTCAGCGCAGACACACACTGCATGCACATGCATGGTTTGGAGCCACTGCCAGCACATCCGGAGAGGCAGGAAAAAATGCAAAGATGAAATCCCCAGATGCACTCAGGTGCAGCATGCCGCCAGCACTCTTGAGGCCCACCGAGGCAACTGCCCTGTCACCTTCTCACTTTATTAGACTAGTGGGGGGATGCTGCCCAAACCCCTCAAAGAACCACATGGAGAGCAGAATGGTTCTTTGATCCTCTGGAAGGTGAAGCAAGCAACAGACAAGGTAAGGACAGGGCTTGGAAGGAGGCCAGGCATAGAATGGCCCCACCTAACACCGTGTGATAAACTATAAGGCCCTGTCCACACTATGCCTCTGTAACGTTACAGAGGGTGTAAAACGTTACCATAACAGGTCACGTTTACACCTGTAACGTTACAGGAGGCGTTTTTGTAACTGTTGTTGAAACCACATATGAGGTGGTTTCAACAACGGTTATGAAACCGGTCCCACCCTGGTAACGTTACCGGCGGTAGTGTGGACGGCCAGAAACGGTCGCCTGCAGGGCACCAAGCGCAGCGCGAGCTGCATTGTGGGATCGGGCGCCGCCGTAACAGTCGTCTGGCTCCCGATGTGTGGACTGGCGGTGCCGGTCCTGTAACGGACACCGCCGAAGTGTGGACGCACTGCACCACTCCGCGGCCGTAATGGATTGCATCAGTTACCGGGCGTGAGTAGTGTAGTGTGGACAGGGCCTTAAAGAAAAAAAATCTGAAACTGTGATCAGGCGAGGAACACACCGATTGGGGTCCACTGCTTTCACAAAGGGTTACAGAAACAGGTTGAGGACTCCATGACATCCTGAGTGGGAATGTCGTCCAGTAACACCAGGGAACCAATACAATGGTATGATGCCTTTAACTATTAAACAGTAATTTACAAATAACAACTATTAATAATAGAAAATAAAGCACTCTGGGATACCCGATAACCCAGCAGGTAAGTGCACTGTGCTCCCACACCAGCAACCCAAGTTACAAAGTGAACTCTGAAGTTGGCAGTGCAGCATGGGGGAGGGGGACAGCGCTGCTCCCTGTCGAGGCCTCAGATTTTAAGGCGAAACATTGGGGGTGGGTTTTGTTGATCGCCTGGTTCTCCTGCTTGTGTAGTCATAGAGGTGCAAGTGCTGTTTCTTTTTTTTTTTTAAATGTATTTCTGTATAACAATGAATACAGTTAGCATTTTGCTCCTCTTTACTTACTGTGTGGCTTGACGTTGTCAGTGAGCTTTTCTTCTTCTTTGGCTGTTAGGGTTAGCAACCCTGGCTCACTGCACCCGAGATCCCTGATGTACCGGGACCTCCGATTTTTCTTAGGTAGCACCCCAAGCCTAGGGAGGGATGAGTGTTGAGCTGGGCCAGGGAGCTATCTCTCCGCAGGGGGTGTCAGGTGTGCAAGGCCATCAAGGGACTGCACACAACATCTGGGGAGATGGCAAGGCAAGGTAATTTTATTTATATGGCACACATTCCCAAGGGCTCTTGCCCCTCGCAATAAAACAAGAAATTCACTAAAACCATTTGGAATGAATGTAAATAAAATAATATTGCACAGAAAGTTACTCAGCATTGCCAGATCCCAAATTCCTTGTAATTAGTTTTTAAATCTGATTTAAACATAGCCATGGAAGGTGCACCTCTTACTTCCTGGAAAAGGATGTCCCAAAGGAAGGTACAAAGATTCTAAAAGAAGGTAGGTGGGTGGGTGAAAAACAAAGGGAAAAAAAAAACCCAGCAAAGATAGGATGACACCGTGCTGTCCATGCAAGTCCTGGACCACTGACTGACTGCTGCCATCTGGATATGTAGCAGAGGTGTTAATGGCCCTCCTACCTGGCCCTGCTATGGAGGAGTAATCCATGGGGAATTCAGCCAGCCAAGTGAGCCCCCGGGATAGTAGGTAACGGAACCGTGGGATGTGGTGGCCTATGGGGGTGTTCAAGGATTCTGTGATGGGGCAAACTCGGGATATTTTCAAGTGGGAAGCAGTTTTGTCAAGGGAGTAACATTTCCCCCCAGAAAATATTGCATGTTCCCTTTTAATGTCATCTTATAGAAATTGTCGGCAGATAAGTAACGCTTGGCCCACCCAGTCTGCCCATTTTCCCTACCTATTGTAACACTGCAAACCTTACTTGATCTCTGGTTTTCCCCCTTTCCTTACCACCGAGGTTCTCTAATGCCTATCCCATGCCTTCTTGATCCCCACCACTGTTTTTGTCCCCACCACCTCCTCTGGGAGGCAGTTCCAGGTATCCCCCACTCTTTCTGTGAAAAAGTACTTCCTTACATTTCCCCTGAGCCTACTCCCCTCCAACCTCATAGCATGATCCCTTGTTCTTAAGCCTCTTTTTCTCTGAAAAAGACATCTTTCTTGAACCTTATTTATACCCGTGAGGTATTTGAAAGTCTATTATATCTCTCCTCTCCCTTCTTTCCTCCAGGGTGTACATATTGAGATCCTTCAGTCTCTCCTCATAGGGCTTTCTGAGGCAGACCCTGCACCATTTTAGTTGCCCTCCTCTGTACTGCCTCTACTCTATATTCTTCAGGTGATGTGGTCTCCAGAACTGGACACAGTATTCTAGGTGAGGTACCACCAGTGATCTATGCAGCGTTAATGCCACCTCTCTCTCTTTCTGCTGGTGATACCCTCCCTATGCACCCTAGCATTGCACTGGCTCTCTCCACTGCCTTGTCACACTGTTTGGCCACCTTTACTGTAGGTTATCAGATATGATTACTCCCAGGTCTCTTTCCTGTTTGTTGCTCTCCAGTACCACTCCCTCCTACTCTGCCACTGGGTTTATGCACCCCAAGTGCACGATCTTGCACTTCTTCACACCGAAACCTAGTTGCCACACTCTTGACCACTCCGCAAGCTTTCTTAGATCACTATTATTTTTTTCCACACACACACCCGGAGTGTCTGTCCTATTGCAGATTTTAGTGTCATCTACAAAAAGGCATACCTTCCCTTCTAGCCCCTCTGCAATGTCGCTAATAAAGAACTTAAAGAGGACTGGTCCCAATACTGATCCTTGTGGCACCCTGTGGGTCACCCTTCCTTCCTCAGAGTGAACTCCCTTTACTACCACCCTCTGTCTCCTAACCACAACCATTTTCTTATCCAGCTTACTACCTTTGGACCCACTCCCAGGCAGCCCAGCTTGTTCACGAGTCTCCTATGTGGAATGGTGTCAAAGGCCTTACTGAAATCTAGGTAGGCCACATCAACTACTCTACCCTGATCTAATCCCCTGGTCACCCAGTCAAAGAAATCTATCACATTTGTTTGACATGGCCTCCCTGCTGTGAATCTATGCTGCCTCGGATCTTGTAAGCCAGTGGATTCAAGATATTCCACAGTCCTTTCCTTCAGTAGTGATTCCAATAATTTCCCCACCACCGAGGTCAGGCTGACTGGTCTGTAATTGCCAGCCTCCTCCCTGCTCCCACTTTTGTGAAGCGGGACTACATCTGCCCTTCTCCAGTTTTACGGGACCACTTCTGTCTCCAATGAGTGGTTGAATAGGACTGTCACAGGTGCAGTCAGTACCTCTCTGAGTTTCCTCAATATCCGTGGGTATATCACAATTCAACTCTTGGCTGACAAAGTGATGTCGAACCAAAGGGTATGGGCTGGTGGCAGGATGGGGAAACACCTGGGACAACAGTGACCTGTATGTGAAGGACAGATTGCATTTGAGTAAGGTAGGGCAAGGAGTCTTGAAGCAAAGACTGGGGAAGTACATAGCATCCAGGGTGGATTTAAACTAGGTGTGAGGAGAGGGGGGAGGAGAGTGTGCAACAGGTATGCAGGACCGCTGGATGGGGAGACAAATGAGCTAACCCCCCCCCCCCATGCTAACAGGGATGGTATCAGGGTAGGGCCATGGGAGGGGGGTGATCAGGATGAGGAGGAATGGGTTACAGTAAGGCAGGGAACTGGGTGGAGGGTGGTCTCCCTGAATGCAAGGAACCTGGGGAACAAAACAGCCGAGTTACAGGCTCTCTTGGCTGTCGGGATGGTGGACATTGCAGCCACCAGAGACACTTGGGCCACCCAATACTAGGACTGGGATCTGATGATCCCAGGGTATAAGATATATAGAAAAGACAGAGGAAAGGGGAGAGGGGGAGGAGTGGCAATTTACATTAGAGAAGGGATAAGGTATACAAGGAAGGAGGGGGAGGAGGGCAAGACAGAGGCATTATGGATGCACTTCCTCGATTATAAAAGTAGGATACTGTACATGAAGGTGTTATACAGACCGCCAGCTCAGACAGAGGACTTGGACAAGGAGTTAGTGGAGCAGATTAGAAGAGTATGCAGGAAAGGGAACATGGTGATCGTGGGGGACTTCAGTCTACCAGGAGTAGACTGGGGAACCTCAGCCACCTCACGTGCAAGGGAGCAGGTGCTACTGGACGCATTCCAGGATAGTTTCCTGGCACAGATGGTCAGTGGGCCAACTCGGTTGGAAAACACTCTGGACCTAGTGCTAACTAATGGGGAGGCGGTGAGGGAAATCAGGGTAGAAGGTCTGCTAGCTGGGAGTGACCATCATTCGGTGTGGTTGACACTCAGCATGGGCAGGGAGACTGTAGGTACAGGAACCAGCGTGGTTGACTTCAGATGGGCAGATTTTACCAAGATGGGGGAAATTGTGGGAAGGCACCTGGAAGGAATTAGGCCTGCTATGGATGCAGATCAGAAGTGGGATATTATGAAACTTGGGCTGATTGAGACTATTGGGTCATCTACCAAGATGCTGAGCAAGAAGAGCAGGGCTAAAAAGCCAAGCTGACTGAACAAGGAGGCTTTGGAAGGGGTAAAGCTAAAAAAGGCAGCTTTTCAGAGGTTCAAGAAGTCTGGGAGGGGGGCGAACAGGGAACTGTATGCAAAGATGTCCAAGGAGGTAACCAGATTGGTCAGGACAGCCAAGGCTTCCAGGGAGCTAAGGCTGGCACAGGGAATCGGGAAAGGGTAGAAAGACTTTTTCAGATACGTGAGAGACAGAAGGAGCTGCAGGGACCAGATAGTGAGGATTAGGAAGGACAGGATTGGGTGGGTGGGTGGAGAAGGGGGCAGAACAGGCAGAAGCACTAAACGAGTACTTCTGTTCTGTGTTCATGAAGGAGAAGGGTGGACAGCTACCTCAGGGGATGGGGAAGGTGGGCAAGGGGGGGGAAGGGGTGACGGATGGGGCAATTATGGAGGGCAGGGTGCAGAAGGGTCTAAAAGGCACTAAGGCTGGATAAGGCACCATGTCCGGATGGCATGCACCCCAGGATGCTGAAAGAACTGGTGCAGGTATTGGTAGGGCCGATGGTGAACCTGTTTAATACCTCCCTGGATACAGGTTACATACCACAGGATTGGAGGATGGCTCACATGGTGCTATTCCAGAAGAGTGGCCCAAAGGATGAACCAGGCAATTACAGACCTGTAAGCCTCACATCCATTGTAGGAAAACTTATCAAAGCAATCCTGAAAGAGAAGTTGGTGATCTTTTTAGAGGAAAATGGACTCCAGGATGGTCAGCAGTATGAATTTGTCTCTGGAAGAGCCTGCCAGACCAACCTAATTGAGTACTACAACCGGGTAATGAGTGAACTGGATAAAGGTCATGCAGTGGATGTACTGTTATTTAGACTTCAGCAAGGTCTTTGATTCAGTGCCTCATGGGTGGCTGGGGGTAGGTTGCAATATGTAGAGGCAGAGACAAAGAGGGTAAACTGGATCATGAACTGGCTGAAGGGCAGGCAGCAATGGGTGGCGGTGGGGCACTCATCCCCAAGGGCAGTGACAAGCGGGGTGCTGCAGGGCTCAGTGCTGGGTCCGGTGTTATTGGGTTATTCATACTGGATATCTCGCATAGCGTTAGGGGCAAGCTCAGTCTGTTCGCAGATGACACCAAGATAGGGGCAGTGGTGGACGACATAGAGGGGTGGTAAGTGCTACAGGA
The DNA here is from genome assembly GCA_016271365.2 of Neoceratodus forsteri. Taxonomy (NCBI): domain Eukaryota; kingdom Metazoa; phylum Chordata; order Ceratodontiformes; family Ceratodontidae; genus Neoceratodus; species Neoceratodus forsteri. The sequence goes on along the minus strand of CM057449.1, from coordinate 136,965,482 downwards.
GGACTGGTTGGGAAAGTGGCAATCAAGCTTCAATCTGAAGAAGTGCAAGGTTATGCATTTTGCAGCAAAGAACCCAGTGAAGGACTACCAGTTGGGAGGGGTTCAGACAGATGCCACCGAGGAGGGGAAGGACCTAGGGGTGATCATAACAGGTAACGTGAATAACTCCGCTCAGTGCAGGAAGGCATCAGCTAAGGCCAGCAAGATACTGGAGGTGTATTGTGACAGGAATCTCATCCAGAAATAGGGATGTGATCCTGCCACTGTACAGGACACTAGTCAGGCCACATTTGGAGTACTGCATGCAGCACTGGCATCCCTTTCTGAAGAAGGATATCAGACTGCTGGAGGAGGTGAAGCGCAGAGCAGCTAAGATGATCTAGGGGTTGGAGGGCAAAACCTATGAGGACAGGCTGACTGAGTTGAATATGTACACCCTGGAGGAGAGGAGGGATCAGGGGATATGATTTAGACCTTCAAATATTTGAAGGGGATTAACAAAATGGGCACAGATGGGATATTTAAGCTGAGGAGAAGAAGGGACATGAGAGGGAATGGTCTCAGGTTGGAGGGTGGAAGATATCGGAGAGAGATTAGGAGGCATTTTTTCACACACGGGGTGGTGGAGAAATGGAACACTCTACGTGAGGAGGTGGTATCCTGTAGGATGGTGGGCAGTTTTAAAAGGGCATGGGGCAGGGTGCGAGGCAGGGTAAAGGTGAGGGGGGAGAGGAGGGTGGGGCAGCTGCAATACAAGGGTGCTAGCAGTGCAATCGAGGAGACCAACTTGACAGACCATAAGGCCTGTTTTTGCTGGCAGATTCGTATGTATCCCATCCGGCCCCATTGCCTTGCCCATTTTCAGATTTGCGAGTGCCTTCAGGTCTCTCTCTTCTGCAAATGGACTAGTGTCCACCTCCATTCCTTCGATGCCCCTGACACTTATCTGTGGCCCCTCTCCTTCCCTTTCCTCCGTGAACACCGAACAAAAAGTATTCATTCTGGATGCCTGCTTTTTCCATGTCCCCTTCCACACGCCCCCCCGCCTTCCCTCATTAGTCTTACAATCCTTCTCCTGGTCTTTCTCCTTTCACTTACATACCTGAAAAATGTCTTGTCCCCTTTTTTTCTCCCCTGGGTGATTTTCTCCTCCGTTGCGCCTTTGCACTCCTACCTGCTTTCCCTGCCTACCACTGCTCCTGATACACCTCCCTCTGTGGCTCTCTACACCTCCTGAATGCTAATTCCTTTGCCTTTACTTTTCCACTCACTTTTTTTGAGAACCATAGTAGTCTTTTTCCTTTTGCATACTTGCCTAACGCAGACGTTTGTTGTCCTCACTGTCCGTGCTTTTAGTTTCGCCCACCGTTTCTCCACTCCATCCAAGCCCTCTCTCCCCCCTCCCCTGCTAGAGCATCCCTGAGGCATTTCTCCATGTTTGTACAATCGACCCTCCTGAAGTTCAGGACCCTCACCTTTGTGTGGTTCACTTCTGCCACCACCATATACTGAACCACACCGTACAGTGATCACTGGTCCTCAGGTGGCCACCCACTGTGATGTCTGCAACGCTGTCCCCGTTAGTGAGTACCAGGTCCGATATTGCTCCCTTGTCTCTGTGGCACAAGGCTGCTGGAAACTGATCTAGAATACTTGTGACCAAAAGTCATGCCCCTTTCATTTACTGCTCTTCTGCCACATACATCTTTATATACTACACACACTTTAAGCGTTTAAACTAAACTATAGGAGTTTATGCCAACTATGAACAAACTCTTGTCAGAGCCAAAAAGGTTCCTAATGTATTACCCCGATTAGGGAACATAGAGTTAATGTGTAGTTTGTACTGTAATGTATTTCTTATATTATTGCGATATAATAATCCCACACTTACATCACAATAACAAAAAAAATTACACACATGCACACACATGCACACACACACACACACACACACACACACACACACACACACACACACACACACACACACGTACGTAATGGCCCATCTCTCTCAACTGTCCATCCCTATGAGGAACATCCCTCATTTGACCCCTCAGAAGTACTCTGTCCGACATCCATCCCACATTAGAAAGGTGCTGCCCACACAGAGAAAGTGCAGTAAACTCAGACTTTAAAGCAGATTTTCTTAACATTATAGGATACTATTGCAATATTTAAATGTTGAAGTACTGGTATACTCAGTGTTGTGAACTTGAATTTATTTATTAAAGTATTTCACCAGAAAAGACATACTGAACCTACAGTAAACAGCTCATTCCCATGGAAAATACTGCCTTCCTGTAACTGGGTATCTACATAGTGGAGAATGTGTCCCTTATTTGAGTGCCTGTGCCCCTCATTTTAGTGACAAATATTAATCCTTCCCCTGTACAGATTACTGGTAAGACCCCATCTCGAGTACTGTGCCTACCTCTGGAAGGACACTGATAAGGTGGAGGCAGTACGAAAGATGGTTACCAAAATGGTGCAGGGCCTGCACCAAAAGCCCTACGAGGAGATCCTCAAGGAACTGAATAAGTACCTCTGGAGGAGAGGAGGGAAATGGGGGAATTTGACAGAAATATGCAAATACCTAAGAGGTATTAATAAGGTACAAGAAGGTAGTATTTTCCATAGAAAAGTAAGCCCAAGGACAAGGGGTCATGCTAAGAAGCTGAGGGGGGGGGGGCTCAGAGGAAATGTGAGGAAGTACTTCTTCACAGAAAGGTGGTGGACACTTGGAACAGCCTTCTAGCGGAGGAGGTGGGTGCCAAAACAGTGATGAGATTCAAGCATGCATGGGAGGGGAACTTGGTAGTAAGGCAAGAGGAGGAGACAACCGGAGATTGAGTAGGGTCTGTACTGGCACAGTAGGCAGGGAAAACTGGACAGACTAGGTGGGCCAAGAGGTCCTTTTCTGCCGACAAGTTCTATGTTTCTACAAAAGGTTGACAGGTACAGTCATGGCGGATGGCACGTAAGTGTAACTAGAGATGCAACTAAGTTTTAATTCTCCAGCAAATTTTCAGCAAAGTCACAAAATCCACCTCTGTGGATCATTTTGCTAAGTTTCCCTGTTTGATAGGAAATTCGCCATTTCTTTTTTTTATATATTTAGATTTTTTTGGTCTTTTTCGTCCTGGTTTTTGCCCCAACCTGGGACCCTGGCAATCACAGCAGTGTGTGTGTGTGCGTGGAGACACACAAGCACCCGGGCACTGGCTTGGCCTCTTCCACCCCACCCCTGGCAATCGCCAGCCACCCCCTCCACCTACACTGCCCACAGACCTCCACCCAATGGGAGATGAACTATTGGGGGGGGCGGCAAGCGACCTCACTGAGAGAGAGAGGAGAGCTGCCTTCCTGGCTGCTCAATCCTGCCCTCCTCCTCCCCAAGCCGGCTCCCCAATGATCCGAGGTCATTCCCAAACCCGGGTCGCTGGCATAGCACAAGGTAAGGCATCCAATGTCTCAGCCCGTGACACTTCTAACTTTGCCTTGCCTTTCTTTTTGTTTGTTTTTTAAGTGCAAACTGCACTTTAGAAAACCTAAAAGCAAAGGGAAATTACAAATGGGGAATTTGTCGATCACCAGCCTAATCTTTCCTTGGTGTCTAGTTGTCTCCCCCCCCGCTGATTGTCAGCTGATGGCAGGATTCGGAAAAAAAATACACTTTCCCTAGTGTCTAGTGCTCCCTACCCCTACCTGCACCCATGCCTGATCTTAATAATTCCCACCCTGTAATGATACCAGGTGTTCAGTGGTCCCTCTCCCCACTCGATCAATTGCCCGACATAATGGTGTCCAGCGGTCCATCCCATCCCATTCCCCTGTAGTGCTTTGTGACAGGGAGCTCCTGCCACTCTTGAGGCCAACCTTTTCTTAAATATGTTGCAACAGTTCTTCTATTTCTTAGCCTGATCTATCCTTAACAATTTCTAGTCCATGAGGTTGGACACCTATGGGCACCCCCCCACCCCCTTCTTGACTATGCTATAGTGTCCTCTTTAATTTTCCTTTTCCCTCTCAGGTCCTTATACAGGGAGGTTATTGTGGTGACCTCCGAGCTTATGTAAAACAACAGGCTGTGTTTATCATTGTTGGATTTAGTATGTAATAGCACTATGCCATAACATACATTAATGTCGATACCTTATGTGTATGAAACCTGTAAATGTTGAAAATACCATGGCATTAGGTGTTTTTGATAAAGGTAAAAAGTACCAGTTGACTGTACTGTAAAAATTAAGTTAGTTGTGCTAATTAAAATGCATGTAAATTGCTGTAAATTGAGGTAATCTGAAGTGCCATGTTGATTTGCATATATCCCATGATGCTTTGCATTATGGGAGTATGTATAGATAGATAAAAATGTTTATTTTTTAACAGGAGATAAACTTTTAGAACTGCAAAGCCCTGTTTTACAAAGTTGTCCTGTATAAGCAGACGGTTACATAAGGAGAAAAGGTACAAAGCTTGACAAAGTTTCATGAAAACATTGACTTACATCAAGAAGACACTGTCAAACACAGTTAACTATTACTTACAAAACAAGGATTATCACATTTCTAGTGTAAGTATCTAAATTAGTATATGTGCAAAACATAAAATGGTTTAAAATACACTTATAAAATATTGTTTCCAACAGACATACACCTAGGACTAGAGTGATGGAGTCGGCATAGTTGAAAAAGGACATCACATGGGATCAGGTCTTCCACGTAAGCATTAATCACCAACAGAGGAGGGCTCTGCCGGTGGATTAATGCCTGCTGCAGGGGATTGGTGCACAAGGGTGAAGCCTGAGGGTTCCAACCCCCAAGCGGGCATTAATCACCGACAGAGCCAGACTCTGGAGGTGATTAATGCGCTTGTAACACGGCAAGTCCGACGGGGACATTGTTTGAACCGTAGATCGCTCGCAAATACAGAAGAGTTGCCGAAACTCATACTACTTTTGCTTGCATTGTAGTCAGTGTGATAAAGTGCCTGGATGCGCATTCCCGATGCAGGCTCCACATTCTTTTACACTGTGGCGCCTATTTCGGACCCGATGGCAAGAGACGGTGACTCTCTGACACACACAAGTCCGGTACATTTTTGGTGCTCGGAGCGAGCTGTTGTATGATTTCTCCATGGACGGTATATGCCGATCGCCGCTCAAAGCAGTGCAGTATGGGCAAGGTATTCAGTGAGAGTACGAAATATTGACACAGTTATTATCCATCTGCTGGGGTACTGTACCTTGTGTCTTTGTGTGCCAACATACGTCGATCTTCAGCATTTGTTTCCGTTCACCCCATGCTGTGTCTCACACCCTCCAATTCGGCAGGCCGGGGGGGGGGGGCCACTGCGCGCAACTCCGCCGGCCACTTCATTGCTGCTCAATGACTGCTGCCCTCTACTGGCTTCTGCTAATAGCTAGTCCTGCTGTCCCTCTCTGCCGCTGCTCCTCTGCGCGCTCCCGATGGTATCTCTGCGCTGTTTCTTGACGTCTCAGTGCTACACCCTCTGGCTCCTGGACAATCTGGGTACTGACCCAGCGGGCTCTAATGAGTGTTGCTGTCTTTGGCCGCAGGTGGTACTAACCGAGCAGGCATTAACTGTGGGTTAATACCCGCTCCGTTTGTGTCACCTGTGCCATTTCGGCCAATGCAGCTGCTCCATTTCACTGCTGTCTGGTATGCCGTGTTACAAATACTTTTAAGTGAGTACTAGAAACCTAATATACAACAAACAGTCCTCAAATTAAAACTACATCTTTTTCGTGACATTTATCCTAAGACCCTAAACACTAATGGTTTACTCTGCACATTTAATCTTATGATGTATTTCTTTGAAACTTGACTTGTTGCCAATGCCCTTTGGGGTAGCCCTTCTTTCAGTGATTCTGCATTGAGGTGCTTTGTCTACAGCTTGTTTTTTTTTTTGGCCCACATAGGGATAAAGGGTTTTCACTGAAAAGAGGTTAGATCATAGATCAGTGTCAGCAGGTGCTGGCTAAGTGCAGAGAAAAGACATACATAGTCTGTTGCTGCAAACTGATGTGCTGAAGAAGGGGTATGGCATTGCAGATGCTTATTTCCTGTATTTTGAATAAACATCACACAGAGATTGTGTGGTGCACCTGAAGTTCAGTGTCTGGTCCATCTGTTATCCCACATCGCTTCCATATACTTAATTCCCTGGTATCTAGCGGACCATCCTCCCAATCCCCTGTAACAAACAAAACAAAAAAGGCAGTCTATTCCCTGGTGTCTAGCAGAGCCCCCACCCCACCCCAAGGGTAACCAGCGCAGCCTCTGCTATCCACCATGGCGAATCCCCACTGAGCTGTCAGTGAATGAACATGTACTTGTACAACTATGCACTCATTCATGTTCACCACGCCATTTCACCCTCATCCTGACACCAAGTCGGTGACCGGCACAGCTTTCCACTCTCCACCACGGCCATCTGCTTATGTCAATGAATGAGCTCATACTTGTACAACTAAACGCTCATTCACGTGGTCAGCCATTGTGTAGAACGGAGAGCTGTGCTTGTTGCCTGCTCGGGGTCAGAGGGAGTAAGTTGGTAGGGAACTAACTGCTGGGGTGAGGGTGGGGTATCCGCTAGACAGCAGGGAATGGACCACTTTTTTTTTTTTATTATTACAGGGGTTTGGGGACAACAGGGAATTAAGTACTACAAGAGACTGGGATGGGGACCACTGGACACCTGCTGTTGCACTTCTATAGAGGGACCACATCTGCTCTCCTCCAGTCCTCTGGGTCCATGACTGTTTCCAGTGAGCTGCTGAATCAGACCATCATTATCTCCAGATGTCCCCATCTCCTTTCCCCACCCTTTGTCACCATTGACCATCTTACTATGTCCTGCTAATTAGTCCCTACTTGAAGACGCCTCATCTCATTCACTCATATTATGCCTCTCCGTCCCCATCATCACCTTTTTGTTCTCTAGTTTCCATTCCTACCTTGCCTGCTATCATATTATCTCCGAGATCTTCCCCCTATTTTTCTTCTCACATATATATCCCTTATTCCCCCTTACCGCTCCGATAACTTTGCTTTTTTTCTCTTTTAGTTAATTCCTTTCGAAGACCTATGGTTGAAGCCACTGATCGTTTTACCTTAGACTGTCCCCCTGGTACCCACCACCGCTCTCTCTGCTCTACTCTTTCACTCCCCTCTCTAGATGCCAGACACCTTTCTGACTGTGCCTTCTTTATATCCAAATTCGGGTTTAGTTCCCTTCCCTCCTACCTTACCTCTCTTCTGTCCTGTGCCCCTCCTTCCACATACCCACTCCCCGCAATTTTTCCCATTCCATTTGTATTTCATCTAGGAAATCTTCTGTTGGTCAATCTGCCACCTCATCTTTTTCTTAAACTGTGGTCCACCCTGTCATTCCGCTCTCCCACATCTCCTTTCTCCCTTAAATCTCTTCTTTGTGACTGTTCCACTCCAACCTGCAACTATCCAAGACCTGCTACATCTTGACTTCCTTCCTCTCCACTCCATATGCCCTGACTATTTTGCCCCCGCTATACCTGCACAAATAATTCCAACTGCCTATATAGCTCATGTGTTACATCAGTCAAAATACTGAGTGTCAGACAGGCTGTGGCACATCACCTATACAGTTCATTATAGGCTAGCCTCCCCACCAACCAAGGCAGGAGTCAGGACTGAAAGGCCAGCAGTCAGAGTGCGGAGTGGCAGACAGGCTGCAACATATCACCTGCACACTGCATAAGAGCCCCCACCAACCACAGACAGGTGTCGGACTGGAGAGGCTAAAAGTCAAAATGTTGAGTGACAGGTGACCTACTCCCTCCCCTCATTACTGAGCTCCCCATTACTGTGTCTGATAAAAAAAAAAAAAACACAACAGTGCTTCTCCACAGCTACCATTCTCCTTGAGAGACTGAACATCCCTCCTGCTCAACTAACACGTACCTAGTGAAGTCATCGTTTCATAATTCTGTACCATCACTGTCCTGTGCAGCTCCTTCTCCTGCTCACTTAACATCTTCCACTCTTCCTCTGTAAAAGTGACGGCCACATCTTCAAAGGCTTCTGGTGCCTGCAAGGACAGGAACTAGGTTTACTCATTCCTGGTTTAACTGCACGCAGTGAGAAATCAGCAACTTTTTAACATAAAAGGGGCAAGCATAGTTCAGACTGATAAAGAACTTCATACACCCAGGTCTCTTCCAGCTTTAGATAGCTCCATAGACTAATGTACCTAAAGAGGAACCACTGCTATCGGGATAAATAACTACCACCAATAGCATCAATTTATTTTCAAATGCATTGTTCTACAGTCTCACAGTACATGTCACATCCATGGCCTGATAATTCTCTAGTGCCCTACCCCCAGTCACTGGTAGCTTTAAATAATCTCTTTTTTTATTGCTTCACTCCCAAGTGGTATGTGACACCAGGTGTGCCTTTACATACAAACATATGAGGAAGCAGCCTTTATTTATTTGGTTTTAAGTAACTGGGTAGGTACACCAGACAACTGAATGCCTGTTTTCTATGACCCAGGAGGGTACCAAGTACAACACACATCAAAACGATTACATATACAGATGTTGAGAGCTAGCAGTTCCGGGGTCTGGTAAAGTACAATATGAAACAATTACAGGTTGACTAGCAGTGAATAAAGTACAAAGAAAAAATAGGTTAAGACAAGTACGTTCTGAGGTGCGAAAATCAATAAAGTAAAGGTGCGAGCAGTTATGATCAGGGTGGTCTATCTGGTCTGCTCCTATTCCTGGGTCCACCGCTTAAAGGGAATAGAAATTCTGTTTAATCTGTATGACACAGCTATCGTTAGTTTTTAATACCGTCAGTTGGTGTTCTTACTGTTACACACCGTTTGCCTATTAAATGTCTAGCGGTATAATTTTGTTTTCCCTTCCCCCCAATTATGTTGGGTGCTGTGTGGCCGATTCTCCTGTATCCTGTTTAGCAGAGCACTGCATGTCTTCTCGTGCAGTGCGTCTGAAGTTATGTCATGGCTGGCACCAGAAGGCAGCCACCTGCTGAATCTGACAGCCTGGCTCCTGTCAGTGTGAAGTCCTCAAACAGGTGTGTGTGTGTGTGTGTGTATATATATAGATGATAGGCTCCAGATTGTCATAGCTGAACTGAGGTATTTTCGCAGCAGAAATGTTGGGGTTTTTTTTTTGTTTGTTTTTTTTTATAGTCAGAGTCTTTTGCATTTCCTGAGCATACTGCTACAATAGGCGACAGACAGAAAACACTACCATCAGCCAGCGTGGATGTATGACACTTAATCATGATCATTGCTTTTTTTTTTAAATAATGTCACGGCATGCATGCAGACTGCCTGTTATTTACCTTGGCACAAAATGTTTATTCAGAACTGCAGTCATCTATTTCTGATATGTGGACATAGAAAGCAAACAGCAGTTATGTACTATGGTACCAACACTTTGTGTGTAACCTGAGGGGGGATGGGTTGAGATGTTGTATCCCTTTGCACCAGAGAGATGACTTTTGCAGAGAATCTCAGTTATGCCTTATTCTGCTAATTTATACTTAATTCACTATAAGCTACTTTGTGGGAATATCGGGAAACTGTTTTTCCCCTTTTGGCTATACAGTGGAGCCAGAGACACTGCATCAGTTCAGGATGTAATGGCAGGCCAAAAATGTAAATAAATAAAAAAAGGTGTTATCCTGTTATAATAACCAGCTTCCCCTTTTTCCCATAGGGAAACTGTGGCGTAATTTGCCGTTATAAAGGAGTGTTTATAACGGCAAACACGTGCACGGTTTCCCTTGCTATGCGCATCCTCACGCAGCAGTGCCACCACTCAAGACCGCTGACCGCTTCCATCTCTCCCAAAACAGCACCTCCACAAGAACTCGGCGGTAAGTTCCTTTTTCCTCCCTACACAGTGAAAACCTCACAAACCAGGACAAAAACAAAATGTTTTAAAATACGCCAATTCAAATCGGCACCTGAGAATCCACACGGCAGATCCACCGGAAGCTTTTTATTTTATATAAAATTGCTGAGGCGAAAAAGGGAAACCCAGCAATTATATAAAATAAAATATGGGTCGGATGTGTGTCAAACTCGATTTTACACACACCCTCGTTGTGGGATGCTTTTCACAAACCCCTAGCATCCCACAACTCGGGTGTGTGTAAAATCTCATTACACACCCGACCCATACTTTATTCTCTATTTCTCTCACACTGCAGCTTGTCTGTGTATGATTTTGTGTCAAACTATTTAACCAGACCTGCATCGTGTCTTACATATGAAGGAACAGCAAAATGTGACCGCAAGTCTGTATACTACAACAAAGAATTGGAGTCCAGTTTGTTTGGGGGGATGTATAATACTTCTTGCACTCTGAAGATGATTTTCACTGCTGGTAGCACCTGTTCCTTTATAGTAATGTTGCATCTACAAAAGTATTTACTCTTTCATGAATGTCCTTGTAGTGTTGATTGTTACCCGACTTGAATCGCTGGAAGTGCGGCAGTAGTCTGCGTACGTGTGTTAAGCAAGAACAAAAATGATTTTGTTGTTTGCATTTACACGGTCTGCAGCTTGTGTCTGTGTCAAACTGTTTATGCAGACCTGTAATCCTTTCTTACATTTAACTGGAAAGTGAAATTGGATAGCATTCTGTATCATGTTATCAACATTCACTGTGTCAAATTTTAGGGTTTTGGCTGGTGGGGAGGGGCTTGTTGACTTGTCATACCGCTTGTGTTAGAAACCTGAAGAGCTTGACTCTGGTGTGTGTGTGTGCGCGCGCGCTCATGTATGTTTTTGGTAGCACCCTCCATCCCCAAATACCTGGCAAATGTAATGTAAAATATCCCTGGTGGCAAGCGGCACCCCCCCACCCCCGATCACCCATCTCATGATCATTAGACATCTCCTTGGTGTCTAGTGGCAACCCCACCAGTCACCCATCCTGCATTCTTTAGACGTCACCCTCATGTCTAGTGGCACCACCACCTCCCCAATCACCCATCCCCTGTTCCTTGGACATCTCCCTGGTGGTTAGTGGCAACCCCACACCCAATCACCTGTCTTGTGATCGTTGGACATCTCCTTAGTGACACCCCCAACCCCCGATCTTTCTTCCTATGTACCTTAGACATCTTCCTGTTGTCAAGTGGCACCCCCCAGCCTCTGATCATCTGTCCTATGATCATTAGTGAGTGCCAGTAGCCACCTGAGAGATATCCAGTGCTCACAGGACAGGTTATCATGGGTGACAACTAGACACTAAGGAGACGTCCAAGGAACACAGGGCGGGGAGGGTGCCACTAGACACCAGGAAGATGTCTAATGATCTAAAAATCACAGAACGGATGAAAAAGAGGTTTAGGGGGTGCCGCTGACCACCAGGGAGAAGTGTAATGAACATGGGATGGGGTGATTGGGGATGGGGGTGCCACTAGACACTACAGAGATATCTAAGGAACGCAGGACAGGTGACTGGGGGTGGAGGGTGCCACTAGACACCAGGGATGACATCAGGTGCACGCAGGATGGCTACTAAGGACTCGCCGCTCACCATACAAATGAGCCCATAATGGAACTGCAAATGAACCCTTTGCACCTTGAATTTACAATGAGCTCATCTGCACGGTGTGGCTGAATATAGCCCACATGGGTCCTAGCACTATCTGGTACAGGAGTGTTATTCCCTATGGACTGGATACAGTCCAGATCCATGTCAGGGCAGTGCTGTGTCACTCAGCTCTGCACGGCCACAAGCGAATATGCCAGTGTCAATGGCACAGTAGGTAGCACACTCGCCTCTGAGGCTGGGAGATCAGAGGGCTGTGGGTTCAGTTCCCACATCTGGCACTTGGGTTAATATCCCAGTACTGACACTGTAGTGCAGCATGAGAGGGGTGCTGCACTCCTGAGGTGCCGTCTTTTGGATGAGACATTAAACCGAGGTCCCATCTGCCTAGATTCGTGGTAGTTCAGGTGGATGTTAAAGATCCCATGGCACTTATCGAAAAAGAGTAGGGGAACTTCCCCCGGTGTCCTGGCCAAATTTCCCCCATTCACTCAAAATACCACCAACAGCTTAATCTGGTTCAAGGTCAGTTGGCATTCATCTGTATCCCCCTCCCCCGGGTCATGCCTGAAAATAGGCAGGATTTGTCTAGTGCACTTACCTAGTCAACAAAAACTAAATAAAAAAAAATATATATATTCATTCAGATAGTGCCGGTCCGCTACCTGACTGAATATAGCAGCTGTTGGGTCAGGTGCTAGTGCAAGCACAGTGCAAAGATTTGTGCTGCGCTTGTACTCATTTTTGAATGTTCACCAGTATCGGTGCGACAATATTTTGTCGACGCCAATATCGGTAAAGGCAATACGCTGCCCAGCATTACGGCATCAGGCACTGCAGCTCCCAGGACGTATAGTGCCAAAGCACTGTCCCGGGAAACAATCCTGTTTTGTGACGGGCTTTGCCACCCACACCCCCCAATATGAGGGGCTCTGCACCACGCACCCCCCAAAACTAAAGATAACCTCCTCAGAGGCGGGCATGTCCTGGAGGAGGAAGAGATTGTGCGGGTGCAAAGGACCGCATGAGCGAGAAGCAATCTACAATGAAGATTGCCCCCATCATTCTTCCCCTTGTTGCGGCACCCTAATTGCGGCTACAAAATTAAGTCACTGCGTTAATGGTACACCGTTTTTTAATATTGAAGCCCTGGACTGTAACAACAGAAAACTAGTTTTTCTCGAAAAGTTTTAGCTTCTGTACTGGTGAAATTTCTACTTTTTGATTAGATTTTGACCAACCATTTTTCACACCATTGGGTCTCTCTTAAACTGTGCACAGCAGCCAGGGAGCACACATCCCGACAGGGTGCCAACATATTCATGTGCATCAAGTGGCACCCTCTATTCCCACAGCAGCTGCTTCTTCTGCAGCGCTATTTACTACCACTGAAACAGACAACTTACCTAGGTGCTTAGCCTGCAGCTGCATCCTACCATTGTGGGGGAAGCTGTACTGCAGCCTCCCACCCAAAATCATGTCATTCCTGTGAACATGCATGCCCAGGTGTTCGCTGGCACCCCACCAGCTCCTGTTCACCCATTTCTTCTGCTGTGCCATGATGCCTGGTGTCCTGTGGCCACCCACACCCCACAACACCAGTTTCTTCTGCTGTACCATCACTGCTAATAGCCAGTGGCACCCCCACCACCTCATCATCCATCCAAGTAGCATACTGTACAATATTGCAGGTATCCAGTGGGACTCATTCACACCCAGGCCAGCCGTGCCATGCATCGCTCATTATCCCTGGTATCTACTGGCATTCTGCCACCATCCTAAGCACACATGTGCATTGACAGACTGCCATAGTGCCTAGATCGCTTGAATGTCCAACCGCATGGTGTCTTAAGGAAGGTACGACTTGGCAGTCCAACATCTCTACACCCACCCCACCTGATCAAAGAACATCACCTAGCAAACCATCCCTCATCAGGTTGTCCATAGTCGTACAGGGGAATCTGGATACGGAGGCGGGCACAGCCTTCCTCACATCTCCCCCGGCAGTCGCTGTTTGAGGCGTCAGTACAAATAATGTACAGGTGCTCACTGGCAGTGCATACAGCTGCTGACTGTGGAGGGTACAGGACGGCTGTGCCAGATGTTGGGATCCCCTGGACATCTCCAGTCACAGTGGTAAGTGGGGGGTGAGATGGGATTTGTGTGAGCGGGCAGGGGTGGATGTGGGTATGCAGGACTGCCAGTGATTACTTTTACTTAAGGCAAAGGGCATTCGGAGGGTTGGGATCATCTGGACAACATGATGTTCTGTACAGTCGCACATTGGTGCTCCGGTGGTGGTGGTGGGATGCCACTAGACACCACTGATAATGCTACATCTGAAGCAACAGGCGATCATGGTGTGGAGGGTGACACTGGATAGCAAGGGTAACACTACATCATAAGTAATGGGTGAAGGAGATGTGTGTCACTGCACATCAGGGAATAACACTACAGCAGAAGGAACAGGTGACCGGGGGGGGAGTAGTTCAACTGCAGGAGGAATACTAGGAGTATGGTAAAGCAGTCAGAATGGGTTTTCGTGGGGTGTACGAGCATGTGGACACCAGGGCCTGCATATTCACAGGACTGACAAGTGACAGGGTACAGGAAAATGCAGTACAGCTGTACCCACAATGGTGGCATGGGGCTGAAGGCTTAGAGCCCACGAAAGTCGCCCGTTTTGGTGATGGTAACTAGCTCCTCCTGGGTGATGTTTACTGCTGGCACTAAGCTCTGAACATGCCACTGTGCTTTTATGCAGGAGGGATCCCCCTCATCTGCGTGGGTGCAGTGTTCTTGTAGTGCCTATGGGCTGTGGGTTACAGGACAATCAGTGGCGCAGTTTTGCATTGAACCTTTTGTAGTACATAACGTAAGTTACCCATTCTCCGGAGTTATTCAATTCAAAATTAAATAGCTTTAATTTCTCTTTCACAACTAGGTAAATACAATTGTGCTGCAGAAATGTCTGACAGTGAGGACATATCCACATCTGATGTGTCAACAGACAGAAGTAGTGGTGAGTACCCCAGTGATTCCAGTCTGTCACGTGTGGTTGGATATGCATTTGAACCAGCGCTGGATCATATCAATTCAGCAGTAAATATACGTGGTGACAGTAGTTCCAACGTCAATGATCATACTGATAATGAAGTAGATCATAACAGGCGACTAAATCTGGATTGGTGTTCCTGTAGACACTGCATCACGGTGGATGCTGTCCGAGAGTGCCTTTGCTGCCAGGAGTTGAATTCTGTACAACATAGATTGATGGACTATGACTGCATCACTGACAATCCAGCCTTTCTCAATATCTGCACTGATGTAAATGCTCTTTAAGTAGCAGTTATAGTCAAAAGTGATGTTAGAGGGAGCAGGGTGAAGCATCCAGTTCCAAGGAGGTATACAAAATATGTTTAGATTTATTTTATCTAACATTGACTTGTGGTAGTCACCGAAATATTTCATTTCTTATCAGTTAAATGAATATGTGGCTAGAATAACCATAGATAAAAACATGGAAACACAGAATGTGCAGGCAGATAAGGGTCCCTTGGCCCACCCAGTCTGCCCATTTTTGTTAACCTTCATTGTTTTTTTGTTTGTTTTTTTTTTTTTTTTTTTTTTACTGCAGACCCTACTTGTTCTTTATCCCCATGATTCCCTTGTGCCTGTCCCATGCACTTTTGAATCCCACCACTGTTTTCATCCTCACTACCTCCGCTGGAAAGCTGTTCCAGATATCCACCACCCTTTCTGTGAAGAAGTACTTTCTCACATCTCTCCAGAATTTACCCCTCCAGATTTATAATCATGCCCCTTGTTCTACAATACCTTTTCTATGACCCCCCGATATTAAGACAGCAGTAAAGGACCACTTTGTCTACCCTGACTGGCCCGATAGTTCCTGCAGATTCTGTTTCTGCAGACCCCAACTGGTGTCAGGTTAAACCAACAATCCTCCTCGCACTTATACTAACAGTCAACAACGTCTAATCAAATGGATGTGGGCAACTTCAGAATGGTTTACCTCTGCCACTTCATTTGGCAGTCTGTTTTGCATGGTTACTACTATTTCAATGTAGATGTTATGTCCTCATATCCATCTTACCCCCCCCCCCCACTATCACATGGCATCTGATACTGGTGTTCTGTCACAACTGAAACAGACTACACTTGTGAACACATCTCTCCCCCATGAACTATACGTAGCTTTGTATCATGTCCTGTCTATATTTCCTGTCCTCTCCGGTGTACATTTTGGGGTCACTCCATCTTCCCTAGTATCATAATGAACACGTGAGACTTGTAGCTCATGTTGTACAACACACAGAGTCTATTCTATGGTCCAGCTTTCAGTTTCATTTGTATCACATTATTTTCATCCTATTGTACTGATCACATTTTGTAAAGTTGGACATTCCATTATTTTTTTTATCTATCATTACCCAAGAACATTAGAAATATTATTTCTTGCTTTTAATAAAGTGCAGCATTACTGACCAGTTACCCAAAATGTTGTTGTTTTTTTTTTGGGGGGGAGGGGGGAGGGTTGTTTTATTTCCAAAAGTTCAGACTTGCCTCATACAAGCAGTTTACGTTACGGACATATGGTCACCTTGGGAGACATAACAGAAGAGTGATCCCTGCCTGTGTAGTTTCTGAAATTAGAAGTGTGTACACTGATGTAACATATTTTATTCATGTATTCTTTGGAAATAAACTTTGAGCAAGATGCTCTTTTTCAAAGGTTCCACGTCAACAGAAAGCAATACAGTACATGGCAGAAAGGCGATTACAAGAGCGGGTTAATATAAACATAGGCACAATAAGGAACTCAGATTAATATACTATAATATTACAGAGACCAGACTAGTAGTTAGGGAAAGCAGCCAGAAGTGGCTTTGTGTGGGTAGCAATATATTAGGGGTGAAGAAGTGAGGTGGGGGCAAAGGTAGGGACTAGTACAATTAGATCAGGAATGTGAGAGTTGTGGCAAAGGGTGGTGTGCAGAAGAGATACGGTGTAAGGGTACAGATATGGGGCTGCCAGAGGTATTAAGTGAAATAAGAGCTAAGCAGAACAAATAGACCAGAGCGGAGGATAGGCATTTCCTCAGTACAACAGACATAGCCAGAAGAGAGTATGGAGTAGAGTAGTCCAAGGCAGGGCTGAGATCAAGTCGCAGTCCTACAAGCACAGGATCCAGTTACGGTAAGGTGCCATTTCAGTACAGTTTGAAGGTAGGGAGGCTGTCAAGGTTAATTATCTGTGAAGGGACCTCGTTTAACCGAAGAGGAGCCCCACCTATACACAAAGGACTGCTGAACAAGGGAGGTTCCTTTGAAGGGGACTTCCAGAGGACACCAGGCCATGCCACTTGTCCGATAATTAGACTGACTTGCATGCAGAATGTCTTTAATGCAAGGAGGGTTTTTCCTCTAGAAGTGTTTTTCTGACCAAGAGACATGTTTGGAACTGTATCATAATGTTCAGGCTTAGCCAATTGGTTTGTTCATAAAGTAAACAACAGTGAGTTAGGTTATCTGCTCCCAGGGTGAGTCTGCAGGCCTTGTTGAGAGCTGTAATGATCCACTTAAGTGCAGTGTCCGAGGCTGCACCCACATGACCAGCCCGTAATCAACTACTGACAAAACTGAACTACAGACAGACAGTCAAACAGCAGAGGGCGTTAGGTATTATTTGTGTCTGTAGAGTACACCCAGTTTGGAGTTAACCACTTTTGCCACCTGGTCTACATGCTGCATGAAAGAGAAGGTGTCATCGATTATGACTCCAAGGTACTTGAATGAGTGTACCTGTTCAAGGCGAGCTACCTGATTATTGATTACTGACAATGTTCAGTACTGGGTACCTTTTCTTATGCTGGCGGCTTAATATCAGCATAGTTTTAGTCTTCTTATAGTTAAGTAGTAGTTTCCGTGAGCTGAACCATTTGTCCAGAAGAAAGAAGCTGGACTGTAGCTTTTTTGAAGTAGGTCAAGTATGAGGGTTTTCAGGAATTTGGAGAAGAAGATATCTAGATCTAGTTGTACATGTTGGGCACTGTTATTTTTTCTTGCTGTAACACAATTAGTTTAGACGTGAAAATGGATTATAAATGTCCACAGGGTTCATCAGATAGATTTATTAACTTATAACACACTCTTATAAAGTTCAAATCTGTTTTAAAATGCAATGCAGGTACATACATAGGCTACCATACATGTATTTATCTGTACTGTTTAGATACAATACCTTTGGGCCCACTGAACTCATCTACAAAGGTTCCTCGTCAGCAGGATAAAACATATAGAATAATATATTTATTTTTTTATTTATTTATTTGTTTAACCAGGTATAGCACACTAAGCTGAAACCTTTTTTACAGGAGTGACCTGGGAGCACAAGGAGGTTAAGTGACTTGCTCAGGGTCACACAGTATGCAAGTGGAAGCTGTGGGATTCAAACCCAGGTCTGGTCTGCTGGATGTCACCAGATTTGCAGTTCAGAGCCTTAGACCACTGCGCTATACTGCCTCAATATATGGAGTGGTGTGTGTAACAAGAATTTTACATACACCTGAGGTGTTGGATGTCACATAAACCCCAAGAGCAAAGCTCGAGGGCTTTATTTAGGCATCCAATACTGACAGTGTATGTAAAATTAGAGTTTCTGCACCACCCCATACTTTATTTTTATTTAATTGCTATGTTTTGCTTTCTCGCCACAGCAATTGTATAAAATAACGGATGTTCCAGTGCAGCAGCGGTTGGGTTGTGTTTTAGCGCAGTCACCTGCTGAGAGTTTAAGGGTCCCCGTAGCTGCTTTCTTTAATTACAGAAGTGATTTTAAATAAATAAATAAATAACTTACTGCCTAGTCCGAGCGGTGATGCAGTTTCGGGTGAGAAAGCAAGCCGGCCAGCAGTCAGGAATGGAAGAGCTGTGGCTGGCACATGCGCGGAGCGAGGGAAACTCCGCGCATGTTTGCTGTTATAAACACTCTTTAATTATGGCAAATTATGCAATGGGTTTCCCTATGGGAAAAAGCGAAACCCAGTTATTATAGTGTAATAACAAAACAAGTACAGATACTGAAGTGCTTTCAAGTCAGATATAGACGAAACAAGTCACCACAACATGTGGCATTGTCAGAGGTCAAGACAGGCAAAGTAGAGAGAGTATCAAAAGTGGAGCTGATTGCAACTCATAGAGCATATGTCCTTCCAGTATCTTGCTATTAGTATTTTAAAGCTGACAAAGGAAATTAATATATAAACAGCGATGAAGAATATAATACTGTTAAGATGTACGTCAAAGTTGCAGTTCAGAATTTATGAATAATCTCTCTTTTTTTGGGGGGGGGGGGATAAGTACTGTATTCAAGTGGTTTGAATACTGACACCCTCCACAAAACAAACATCAGTCTAATAGTAGCAACACATTTCCCAGATGTATTGGGTCACCACCCACACCAATATCACCCATCATGTGACTTGTAGAATATCACTGGTGATCAGAGGTACCCCAGCCCTCACACCCAAACACCCACGCTTTGTCTCGTACATTAGCAGTGCAGTCCACAGGAACACCCACCACCACCCTCCAAATACCCATCCTGCGACTCTGACAATATCCCTTGTGTCCACAGGTAACCCTGCCACCCACCACCTGAATGGCCATCGCTAAACGGCCTGATGATCACTGGTGATCTATGGGCACCCAACCCATGCTGCCTGTATCAAGAACACCACACTGACTTCTCAACCCCACCATCACCAGTGTGTCCAAAGACATGAATGGAATCCTGATATGGCAACAGGCACAGCCCATCTCTCACCTCTTTGGCCATCCACCATATAAGCTGGTAGTTTGCATAAAAGCATTACACTGCATACTATAGGAGTCTATCCAAATTGAGTGCACACTGGGACAAAGGTGCTGCAGAAACTTACTCAGAGCTCATAGATAAAAAAGTTTCCAGCACACAAAAAACCTATAAGTGGAACGCCAAAAATCAATTTCTGTAAATCATATATATATCTACAGCATACCATAAATTTCTAAACATATCTCAAAAGTGAATACAAAAAACATATAAGCTTTAATTTAATTACTTGAAATAGGAGAATAGAAAGCTATACATAAAAGCGGGGGGGAAGGGAAGCCTAGTAAACAAAGACATCTAAAAGACAAACGACAGGGAAAATCAGCATACAATGGGGAGGAAGAAAGGGAAGCAAAAGAAATGAAAGGAGAACAAAAGAAACAGAATAGAGACCTTATCCATATAACAATATTAAAAATACCAGTTTATCGTTTTTTAAGATATGGACTTAACTCCAAATGACTATTAAGACCAGGTTTTTGATTTGCTCTCAAAGTGAGAATCCAGAAATTTTCCCTTTTCAGTACCAAGTTATCGAAATCTCCTCCTCTTAGATGCTTACTAACTTTATCTATGGCCATAAATTTAAACGCATGTGTGCCATCAGTTCCATTTTCCATAACATGGAGCGCCATAGCATATGCACTATCCTTTCTTGTAATAGCTCTAACATGTTCGCCTACTCTTGTTTTAAAACTCCGTACTGTTTTCCCCACATAAAATGCTTTACAATTGCATGTTGCCACATAAATAACACCTTCAGTACTGCACGTAATACATTGTCTAACAAAATACTAATTAAGTGTCTTTATAACTAAGGATTTTGTGGTGGCAGTTTTTATATGTGTCTTTGATAAAGGATCTTGCATCCGAAACATGTCAGACGTTTTTTTGGGGGGAACTGGAAACTATTATGAAGTGAATAAAACGAACTGAAAAATGTTCGTGAGTCACAGAAATTGATTTTTGGCATTCCACTTATAGGTTTTTTGTGTGCTGGAAACTTTTTTATCTATGATACTATAGGAGTGCTGTCAGCTCATACCTCCGCTGGCTGATGTGGGCTGTAGATGAATGTGCAAGACTTAGTATTGGGATTACAGGTATGTCCCTGGACACAGTGAGATTGGAGGGATAGGTGCAGGATGTTTCTCTGGGTTATGATGTGATGGATGGTTGGACAAACTGACCGACAATGTTAGTATGACCGTTCAGCAATGGACATTCGGGGGGTGGGGTGGGAGTACCATAGGACAGCAGGGAAATGCTATGAGCAGGATGGGTGTTCAAAGGGTGTGGTTGGGGGATACCACTGGATAATGGAAATATTTTATGAGTCAAGGGACAGGTGATTAGTGGGCAGGGCGGTGCCCCTAGACACCAGTGTTTTCAATGACGGAATAAGGAAAATGACGATAATAATTCGATCCACACATAAATGTAAACACATGTTCCTATGCAACACAAGCAAACATGTAGTAAAATATGTCGGGAACATTCTCGCACTTCTGTAATTATATTCCTGTACTTAAAAAGCATAGATATAACAATCTGTACTTGGGCAAGCAAGCAAATCTTTATTTTTAAAGCGCCTTTCAAAACCCAAGGTGCTGTACATAATATAAACACCATATAAAAAACAGACAATATTACAATTATTTAAAATAAATCCATACTTAGGGAAGGCCAAAGAAAATAAATACATTTTCAGCATTGATTTAAAACTGCTGATGGTCAGGCATTCTCTTAACTGATGAGGTAGAGAATTCCACAGGGTTGGTGCTGCGAATGGAAAACCACGTGCTCCAGATGTTTTAAGACGAACCCTGGGAATCTCTAGCAATCTCTTGTCGGCAGATCGGAGAGGGCAATTGGGGGAGTAGGGAGTCAGGAGATCTTTAAGGTAGTCAGGTGAATGAGCAATGAATCTGACAGACTCTGCTTCCATCTTAAATACTATACAAAGTGGAATGGGAAGAACATCAAGTTGGAGGCTGTGTAACATTTTTTACATATTATGAAACTGAATTATCAGAAAGGATCAACAAACAACTGTATGTTAGTAATACCTGGTGTGTTAATCATAATTTGGCAGTATTTACAGTTTGTGGGCAACAGGGTGCTACATATATCTTCTAAAAATTAAACGAGCAGAGTAGATTTTTTTTTTTTGAACACCACAATGTACTGGCCTTACTGTTTTCCTTTACCACTATGGTTATGATACCACTGCAGAATTCCTACGCCATTCTGGAAGGGCAGAAGTGCCAGGAGGAGGCACCTATGGTAGTGACCAGGGAGGATGTAGGGGTCCTCCATAGTGGAGACCCCCAAGGAGGGAGAACTCCAAGACCAGGAGGAATGTGGCAAAGGAGGTTTGGGAAAATACCCACTGTTTTTCATTAAGGTTTGAACTACTGACTTTGTAGGGGTCTTGTTTGTGACATTCACAGCAGCAATCCTATAAATTTAGGGAATAAAAAAAAGTTAGGAAAACCAACACATAAATACATACGGAGCAGTTTCTGCATAATAAAAAAAATGCATAACTTCTGCAAAATGGGTTAGCATTTCCTACTTACCCATAGCACACTTCAGAGAACTGAGGACAGTCATATACTGAGACACAATTTGCTTTACGGAACATCAGTACTCTAGGGCATAACTTAATGTTTGAATGTGAAGCCATATCACTATTAGTGAACAACTGTTTTGTGTTAATAAGTAAGGATGACTTTACCGCCACCTTGTAAGTTTATTTTTTTTGTACTTCATCCCCTTTCCTAAACCGACAGCTGCATTTAAATATATTTACAGGTGGCTGTACAGACACCAGATTAAATAATTTGAATAATTCTGTATCTTATTTTGAAACTCCATAACTGCATCATCAGAAACTGTATATGATGGCATTCCATCTGCTTGTATGAGATACCTGTAGTTTGTAAAGTGCCATGATGTGGACATTCACTTCCTGATCTTATCTCAGCATCAGTGATAGAATGTGACTGATACCAGACATGTACCTGTCACAAAAACATAGAGAATACTGGATGGGCAACTATGCACAACCAATGTGTTCTGCCACAGAGGAGTTCTGATTCCCTCTGACCCAGAGAGCGAAGCTCGACAGGTCCATGGGTATCAGAACCCTGAGGTGACAGAACACACTAGTTACGCATAAAGTTGCTCATCCTGTATTTTTTATAGTGTATAGTAGTACTGTATAAAATGTGTGCTTTGTGGGTTTTTTTTCTCCCTTTTTCATAATGAAACTGACTTGAAAAGTCTCTAGAGGTTCTAGAATACTGTCACCACAGAATTCAACAGAGGAAAGCAACAATGTGCCAGGATTCCAAGTGGTTCTGCTACATTAGTGATATCACTACTGCAGCAGAACAACATAATGACATCACTACTGCAGCAGAACAGAGAGGGTAATGTATGGTCCTCTATCGGTAACCGGTCTGTTAACTGTCGAGAGGTTGCCAGGGCGACCGTGTAAACCTCGTGAGCAAAGCTCGAGAGGTTTACGTCGCCATGGCAACCTCAAGATGGTTAACATTAACCGGTTGTCAATAGAAGGACCATACATTGTTTTTTATAGTGTATGGTCCCAAGAAAAGGGAAAAACGGCTCCTTACTTTTCAAGACAGAGTCACCGCCGGGGCCGTTCAGTCCTTCCCTTACCACTGTATGCATCCGTCGGTTCCCGAGTGTAAAAAAAGGCACGCACATGCGCAGACCTATCCCCGTTGTTAACCTATCGATGTGACATAGCATCAATAGGTTAACAACATTACTACGTCACATCGATGGTATAACAACCTTAGGAAATGATGATTTCCTAAGGTTAACAGCGTTCTACCATACATTATGAGCATATTCCAGGCATGGAATTTCATGCATAACAGCATTCCACTATACACTATAACACATTACTGACTGACAGATGATCATTATGCAACTATAGGTGTTACTGTAACATGGAGGTATAGGGTTATATAGTTAATTATGAACTGAGGATTGTAAATAAAGGAATCTGATTGGCTGAGAGCTTTTTGAAGCCATGATGATATCAGGCTACATCATCACTTCTTCAGAAAAGTTCCCGTGCCACCAGCCTCCTTGCTCTCTACTGTCTGAGAACTATTTTTCCAAAATGTACTCCTACACCACCCAAAAACTCATTCATAAAACGTTTTAAAACCCGTTTTTTTTATTTTTTTTTTTTTATTTAAAAAACTTGAAACTCAGTTCATAATAGCAATAAGTCACTCCAGGGTGTGGTATATCATGGATATCGTCACTTCTTAGGTGGTTGGACGCACTCGGCCTGCGGCCTCGTGTCCAACCACCCAATACTAATATACCAGGTTTTAACTGTTTTAAATTAAACAGGACTAATAAAAAGGGTGGTGGGGTTGCTTTATTTGTTAATAGCAAATTTAACTCTATAAACATTGCAAATAATATTAAAACACACAACAAAGATACAGAGTCAATATGGGTCAAGATCTATTTTTCTGCCACTGATGTTCTTGTCTTTGGCTCATGTTATCGCCCACCCAACTCATCTGTGGATGTACTAGATACTTTATTAAGTGAAATGGAACAGGCTAACACCCTAGGGACTACCATCATAACTGGAGATTTTAACTTGGGAGATGTAGATTGCTCTAATCTTAATGCTAGCAATAGTATGGGCAATAAATTACTGAATATGTGTTTCCAGCTGGGTCTTAAACAATGTATAATTGACCCCACTAGAGGAGATAACATTTTGGATTTGGTCCTTTATAATGAGGACCTAATGATTGATCAGATCCATGTTGGTGATCCTATAGGCAATAGTGACCATAACAGTATCTTTTTCAAGATTATAATAAACTATGTATACAACTCTAATCCCTTAAATACGGGTTGGGATTTCAATGTTATGCAGATGATACCCAACTGTACCTGTCCTTTGCACCCGACCAGGAAGGAGCTGTCTCGGTATTAAATAGCTGTCTGGAGGAAATCCAGGATTGGATGAAGTCCAGTTGGTTGAAGTTGAATTCTGGGAAGACCGAGGTGTTGGTTTTGGATCTGGATCGCCGGATAGGGGGACCTGTGGCCAGCTCCCCCTCTGGGGTGTTTTGCGGGGATGTCGAGTTACCGGTATCTGAACGGGTGCGAGATCTGGGGGAGATTTTAGATGCTGGGCTGACTTTACGACCTCAAGTGTCAGCAGTGGTAAAATCTTCTTTTTATCATCTGAGAAACATCGCCAGAATCAAGCACCTCGTTCCGTCCGGCGATCTGCCAACTCTGATCCATGCCTTTGGCGACCTCCACGCCCTGGACTATTACCTTTCGCTTTACCTTGGGCTTCTGGGGTTGATATCCGCTGCCTGCAGCTGGTGCAGAATTCCGCAGCTCGAGTACTTACAGGTACTCCTAGATCATCTCATATTACTCCGGTGCTGCGGGGTCTGCGCTGGCTACCAGTTCAGTGGCGGATCACCTTCAAAGTCGGATTACTAACTTTTAAAGCCCTGCATGATCTGGGCCCTGATTACCTGAAAGATCTCCTGATTCCTTACCTCCCTATGAGGTCACTCCGCTCAGCCAATGAGGGGTTGCTGGAGATTCCTAGGGTTATAATGAAATCAGCTGGGGCCCGGGCTTTTATGTTTGTGGGCCCATCCCTTTGGAATTCTCTACCCTGTCGGACAAGGGAGTGTACGACCGTGGGGAGCTTTAAACAGGCTCTCGAATCCTTTTTACGGAATAGGGCCTACGGTGTCTCTGACTGATGTCTGTATTTGTTTTTAACAGTTTTTATATTATTGTTTGTATACTTTGTTTGTACTCAGTCTTTTTGGAATGCGCCTTGGTATTTGAAAGGCGCAATATAAATAAAGATTATTATAATTATTATTATTAATCTTGTATTTATATGACAAGGCAAATGTGACTACCATGAAGCATATTATTAATGAAACTGACTGGGAAATAGTTTTCGGTGGTTCAACCCCTGAGTATTGTTGGGATGAATTTAGAAATATACTTTGTAATGTAAGAGATCATTACATTCCATGTAAACAGAAAACAATTAATTCCAAAAAGGCACCCAAGTGGTTAAATAGTTCCATTAAAAGGATTATTAGGAACTTAGCAGAGAGCCTCATTGACTGGGACTATATGTTTTTATTGAGTTTGAGCCAATATGAATATAATATGGGCTTATTTAGTTCATCTTATAAACAGTCCCTAGAAATCTTCTTTTTCAATATTGTAGACAGGACAGAGGTTCTGCTAAATGAGAGTCTAACTTTTAGTGGTCTTTTACTAGCGTGTATGATATGTAGATTGCCTTAATTTGGACATGAATATTAATGCAGAGCTTAAATCTTGTTTAGTACTATAAAGTGCTCAATATTAAGGTGAAGCATGATCTCTCCTTTTCTTTTACAAGAAAATGAGTTTTGGTTAACAGTATAGCCTTGTGGCTAAGGAGTTAAAAATAGGTTAGAATATTCATGCTGCTCACGGGCTTATTCACACAGCAAGATCTGGATAAAATGTTGTTTATTATAGGTTTATTTGCCTATATGGGAACCCCTTATGATGTATCTTAATGATGTAGTACAGATTCTTTATTTTACTTACGTGTATTAAGAGGGGTGGCACCCTCAGTGGATTATAATGACATCTTGTATGTACTTCATCCGTGATATACAATTTTGTATAATATTGACAAACTTAATAATTATAAAGTATATAAAAAAAAAGGATGATTAGGCTTAAAGAGAAAAACTATAATACTTATCTTTGTAATAAATCAACGTTTAATTAGGATTCTAATTTACAAATCCAAAAGAAATGTAAGATGATTAAGGGGTCTAAATCAAGGTGGAAGTACAATCTGGCTACTACTGCAAAGAAAGCTAACTGTAAACATTTTTTCTCATACATTAATTCTTTGAAGAAACCAATGTGACAGGTTGGCCCATTGTTGGATAATAATGAACTCACTTGTGACCCTCAAAGGATGGCCAACTTGTTTAACAAAGGCTCTTGTAAAATTTTTACGCAAAAGGTTTTAGACCCACCCACTCCTATCATAGTTAGTAGTAATCACCAACGGGTGTGTTTTTCCGAAGACAGTATTAAAAAAAAAGTTGTTGTCTTTTAAAGGCAAATATAGCCCAGGACCAGACACTATAGCAGGACTTCTATTATTTTCATTGACTGATTCCATTATAGTCCCCTTAAAAATAATATTTGAATGTTTCACTGCTAAAAACTATATACTTCAGGATTGGAAGGCAGCTAATGTGATTCCAATTCATAAGGGACCAAAAAACAATTGGGAAAATTATTGACCTATCAGTCTGACCTCCTCACTTTGTAAACTTTTGGAAAGTCTTATTAAAGATATGATCTCACTGATGTTAAATCTTTATGACCCAGAACAACATGGTTTTAGAAGGAAGTTGTGTAACAAATCTGAGTTGTTTTTATGAACATATCAGTCAACTCCTAGATAATACCATGTGATGTCATTTATATTGATTTCAGTAAGGCCTTTGATATTATGCCTCATTGGGTCTTAATCAGTAAACTTAGTAAATTTAATATTAACTACTTCCTTATTACATGGATAAAAAGTTGGTTGCAAGATCGATCACAACAGGTCATCATCAATGGATGTAACTCAGTTAGAGGTGATGTGACTAGTGGGGTGCCCCAGGGCTCTGTTCTAGGCCCTTGCCTTTTTCAAGCATTTATAGCCGATTTAACAACAGATTGTTCATCCTTTACCACTAAATATGTTGATGATGTCAAGATTGGTGGATCTTGTGAGTCAGTTGCTCAAGCCGAAGCCATCCAGCATGACTTAGATCATATTTCCTCATGGGTGAATGAATGGGGCATGACCCTTAATGTAACCAAATGCAAAGTAATGCATTTGGGAGCTAAAAACTTACAGTTTAAATATTATTTGGCCGGAGCTTTACTGGAAACAACAACTAATGAAAGGGATTTGGGTGTCTTAATTTCTGATGATTTGTCGCATAGTCAGCAGGTAAATAGTACCATTAACAAAACCAACAAAGTAATACAGTCCATTTTGAGAAACACTGGGTCTAGGAATCGTGAGGTGCTCCTGCCATTATATAAAGCATACGCTCGACCACATCTGGAATATGCCTTGCAGCTCTGGTGTCCTTATAAAAAAACTGAAGGGCACCAGTTAGAAAAAGTTCAGAGAAAATTCACAAAGAAAATAGTTGGGCTTGAAAATGTGTCTTAGGATGCCAGGTTAAGCACTTTAAAACGTATGTCCCTTTCCACGAGCCGACTTAGGGGCGATTTGTTGTTTCTGTGTGATACTGTTCATGATCCACATCTTATGTGTGAACTGGGTTCAGACTTTAAAACATGTATATATAATATTAGGAGACATACTCTGCAATAAGAAAGGAAATCATTTATTCACGTCAAGTGGAAATATTTTTTCACCCCTCGAGTCATTGGCCCATGGAATGGGTTGCCCTTACATGTGGTTATAAGTGAGACCAAAAGTATTTTTAAGTACCGATTAGATCAATTAATAAGTACAGGATACCCTTTGTCCTATTATTTGGTGGCTTAGTATAAGAGCATTATGGGCCTCTGGCCTTCTGGCTCTTGAATTGACCGTAGTATGAACTCTGTCATGCCTTATTGCTTAATTATACAATGGGGTTCAGAAAAAGTGCAATACAGCGTGACTGGGTGTTTATTATGCTGTCTCGACTGTAGTTCCATGGACTGCAGCCTTATGACTTAACGTGCCTCTGACCTTGCAGTTGTGAAGCCACAACAATTCCACGTCATGTCTTTTTGCTTGGTGAAACAGCTATGTTTTCTTCTGCACTTTTCTGTGTACAAATATTTTGAAACTTATGATTAATTGCTACTTTGAAGTCTAAATTTAGAGTTCGTTACATTTGATATCAGTACATTTGTCCGTGAGGGATGGGTGAGGACCAGCTCACTTCCGATTGGTAACATGCATGTACGTGCTTGTAGACAGTGACAGTTGAGAAGAATGCTGATAAGATTACTATAATTTAGATAGTGTGCTTTATACAAGGCTACAGATTCTTCCAGTGCACAGTCATGACATGTCATAGATTAAGAAATGAATTAAAACACATACATACCTACCAATTATTATCATGTTTCTCAGGACTTGGTAAACAGCTTGTCATTCTTTCCTGCTCAAACACTGCCTCTTCATATTGGAAACAGACAGAGTATTTGAGTCGGGAGCATACGTTGAGAATGGAAAAATGGTGGGAAAGGCATCACTTTTCAATCTGTTTGTCCTGACCATGGAAAACCTGCCTTCAGAGTCGAACTGCCCTTTCTTATAATCTGATACCACAGAATGTTTACTACTCACATAGCTATTTTTTGTAAGCCACACATTTTTCCGTTTAATGTTCTGCACCCATTTATCTAGCAGCACCTTATTATTTAGACGTATACTATGGAAAGAAACAGACCTATTGCCAGCTGAGGTATTGTGGCAACCAGGTACTATACAAAGCTGTCCATGATGTGTGTTTCTTTGATCAACTGTGTTATCCATTTTCAGGTTTGAAGGTACACATATACAGAATTCCAATACTTAGGCTGCGGGTTATGCAGACCACTGGAAAGAGCTCTCACATGTGCCTTGTATCCTTCAAAAAGAAAGTAATGACTGGTGCATTAATATGTACAATTATGATTCTTTAGTATGACATATTAGGAAAAGACTTCGTCCATCAGACACGAACATTGGTCCTGGTCATTTCGCTCTGCGACTACTCACCCCAAACTATTAGATCTGGTGTCAAATGGCTCCCACGTCAATTTGTCCCTGGACAATTCGCTCCGTTTACATATCGTACTGTACTCCAACAACAGTCACAGTACAACTTCCACTTCTACAACCCTCTAGCACATTGCCTCATCAGGTGGGTGAAGTGCGCCCACCTGGAGATTATTTTATAATATTTATACAGGGGGCGAATTGTCCGGGGACGAACTGACATAAGAGCTGATCGACACCGGAGTTTATAGTCCAGGGTGAGTTGTCACAGAGCAAAATAACCAAGATGAATTGTGACATAGCCTCATCTGTCAGCCTTCTATTAAAGAACACGTTCCATCATAATTATCCATACCGCTGTGCTGTATAAGAGAAAGCACCCTTACATCCATGACAGAGGGCCGACCTAGTAAAACTACAACTTAGGGCAACGCTGTATCGTTGTGTTACAATCATGATGTCTGCTGTGGTCATCCTGTACATTTATTAAGATAGTGCTGCATGAAAGTCCGAGTATATTTTAACTTCTTTCTGCCTGCATAACTTCTCAGTGCGACAGTCAGATGTTCACAGATTTGTGAATTTATTTAAAATAGGTAACTGGTGAGCTTCAGGGGTCTGTGTTAGGGCCTATATTGTTTAACCTGTATACAAATGATGCCGGATACTTACTGAGGGACATCCAACATCATCTGTACGCTGACGATACTACATTGTACATTGCGGATATCTCTGTCGGTCAGATCCAAGAAATGTTGCAATATGGTTTCAATAGATTGCAGACCTATTTTTATGAGCACAGGTTAGTATTAAATCCCACAAAATCTCAAGTTATGCCATTTGGCAATAAACAAGGAACCAGTAACCAAACCTTGAATATAAAAAACACATGACAACTGCATCCTGAATCATGTCAATTCCTATAAATATCTGGGAATTTGGGTTGATTCCCAATGCAAGTGGGACACACACATTGAATTTCTATTTAGGAATTTAAATAAGAAATTGGGTGCCTTGTATAAAACACAGAACTTGTAATCCACCATAAGCTAGACAGCAAATTGTAACTTCAGTGGTGATCCCTTCGTTTGACTATGGGGATATGGTATATGCAGGAGCATCTCGCAGTGTGCTGCATAGACTAGATGTGATATGTAATAGGTTCGCACGGTACATTCTGGATGCCCCATGGGGCATGCACCACTATTCTCTTTATAGAGCTTTAAACTGGATCGGGCTACGGGAATGTCAAAATCTTCATCTGATTCAGAAGTCTCATTTTAAAAAGAAGTGCCTGATCATTTATTAGACCTAGTGAAGGAAAGAAATGTGAAAGAAGGCTTGCTCACTGTACTGATTATAAAAACTGTTAAGGGTACAGTAGTTCTGTCTTTATCTGTGTGGGCTCCAAACTATAGGATAATCTACCAAGCCAATTAAGACCTCAAAAGGGAACTATATCCTGAAGTTCTTTAAAAACCTGGTTTGTAAACAATGCCTTGTTGCCAAAACATGTTGTGAATAGTTGTATGATGTGGATAGTTTGCATGACGTATTTTATTGTATATTTTTATTTATTCTGCATGTCTCTACTTAGTAGTTAAAGATTGGAAACAGCTTTATTTGTACAGGGACCCCACTGTAAATGTGCCTTGGCTCAATTGAGCTAT
The DNA here is from genome assembly GCA_016271365.2 of Neoceratodus forsteri. Taxonomy (NCBI): domain Eukaryota; kingdom Metazoa; phylum Chordata; order Ceratodontiformes; family Ceratodontidae; genus Neoceratodus; species Neoceratodus forsteri. The sequence continues at coordinate 136,934,458 of CM057449.1, read as the reverse complement.
CCTTTTCTGGAAATAAAGAATAAACAATTTTACTACTACATAAGCGGGAGAGGCACACTAAACCGAGGGTCATATCCATGTGTTACCTGGGAAGGGGGAAGTGGAAAAGCACAGTTACAAACAAAATACAGCCAGTTAGGTGATGTAGTTACAATGAGGAGGACACAAAGAGCATACGTTGAGTGCAGTTCAGACAAAAATGGCAAAACATTGCATATTGTGCACAACTGAATTAGCATACAAATTATCTGCACAAACGGAGCAAACTGAAATGTGCACAGTGCCAGAGTGAAGGTAGTCTTAGCTGGTACTGAATGTACGAGTCAAAGCAGGTTGATAAACTTCAACAAGTTTACCAGAACTATAAGGTTAAGGGAGAGGGGTAGGTAAGGAATGGTCAAAAGACAGGCAAGGCAAGGGTAAGGAAGTGTTCAAGAAGAGGGTTTTGGCAGAAGTGGGGGGGTGAGAGGAGTTCTAACTGGCATCTGCTGGAATGAAGGGAGTAGGACAGATGGATAGAGATGGGTAGTTGGTTCCAGAGGGAGTGGAGGTGGTAAGAGAAGGAAGACTTCCTGACTGAGGCATGTGGGTGAGGAAGGCAGAGTCTGTGTGGGTCTCTTGAGAGTTGGGAGTAGGAGGAGTAGGAGATGGGGGAGAAGAGATGAGATAGGTATGATGGAAGGGACCTGAATCAGTATTCAGTGATGACTCATGAAGGAAGCACAGTGCAACTGGTGACATGAGGGGATAGAGAAGATGGACGGGGATGAGTAAAGGAAGCAATGGTGAGTACAGGAGGGTGAGTTTCTAGAAAATCGGCAGAAGGTGCTGTAGATGGAGTCCAGCCTGGCAAGGGAAGTGGTGATGGCATTGCCATAAGCCACATAGTTGTATTTATTTATTTTTTTGTTAACCGGGTAACTGCACTAGGCAAACATTGACTATTTTCAGGCATGGCCTGGGAGAGTTACACAGCCAGGTTCAGTACAGGAGGAGATTACATACAATGTCAGGTTCCGTAGGATGAGATTACATACAATGTCAGGTTCCGTACGGGATGAGATTACATACAATGTCAGGTTCCGTACAGGATGAGATTACGTACAGTGTCAGGTTCCATACGGAATGAGATTACGTACAATGTCAGGTTCCATACGGAATGAGATTACGTACAATGTCAGGTTCCGTACGGGATGAGATTACATACAATGTCAGGTTCCGTACGGGATGAGATTACATACAATGTCAGATTCGGTACGGGATGAGATTACATACAGTGTCAGGTTCAGTACGGGATGAGATTACATACAGTGTCAGGTTCAGTATAGGATGAGATTACGTATAATGTCAGGTTCAGTACAGGATGAGATGACATACAATGTCAGGTTCCATATGGGAGGAGATTATGTACAATGTCAGGTTCCGTACAGGATGAGATTACGTATAATGTCAGGTTCCGTACAGGATGAGATTACGTACGATGTCAGGTTCCGTACAGGATGAGATTACGCACAGTGTCAGGTTCCATACGGAATGAGATTACGTACAATGTCAGGTTCCAGTGGGATGAGATTACATACAATGTCAGGTTCCGTGACGGGATGAGATTACGTACAATGTCAGATTCGGTACGGGATGAGATTACATACAGTGTCAGGTTCAGTACGGGATGAGATTACATACAGTGTCAGGTTCAGTATAGGATGAGATTACGTATAATGTCAGGTTCCGTACAGGATGAGATTACGTACAATGTCAGGTTACGTACAGGATGAGATGACATACAGTGTCAGGTTCAGTACAGAATGAGATGACATACAATGTCAGGTTCAGTACAGGATGAGATGACATACAATGTCAGGTTCCATATGGGAGGAGATTATGTACAATGTCAGGTTCCGTACAGGATGAGATTACGTATAATGTCAGGTTCCGTACAGGATGAGATTACGTACAATGTCAGGTTCCGTACAGGATGAGATTACATACAATGTCAGGTTCCGTACAGGACGAGATTACATACAATGTCAGGTTCAGTACAGGATGAGGTTACACATAGTGTCAGGTTCAGTACACCTTTACAGTACAGGGTTTTAAATAATTGATTAGCAGTTTTTTTCTTGGGACAATACTAACTGTTCAGAAAGCATTTATATAGGTTTTCTAGAAGTGTTATGTTTGTTAAACACAGTGAGGCAGGTGCTATGCATTTTCACAATGTTTTAGCACTTTTATGAGCAAAACGCTAATCAATTTTTAGAGTTAAATAAAACCCTGCAGTACATACAATGTCAGGTTCAGTACAGGATGAGATTACATACAATGTCAGGTTTAGTACGGGATGAGATTATGTACAATGTCAGGTGCAGTACGGGATGAGATTACGTACAATGTCAGGTTCAGTACAGGATGAGATTATGAACAATGTCAGGTTCAGTACAGGATGAGATTACGTATGATGTCAGGTTCAGTACAGGATGAGATTACTTATAATGTCAGGTATTTTTAAGTGAAAAAGATGTTCCAGGACTAGAGGGCATGGGATGAAGTTGGAGGGAGGACAATTCAGAGGAAACGTGAGGAAGAATTTCTTCACAGAACGGGTGGTGGACAAGTGGAACACCCTGCCAGAGGAAGTGGTGGGGGCTGAAACAATCAAGGGATTTAAGAATGCATGGGATAGACATAAAGGAATTCTGGAGGTCAGGGGTAAGGGGCAACAGACTTCTAGGAAAACATATACTGAATTTACAAGCTCAAATGGGCAGACTGGGTGGGCCATAGGCCCTTATCTGCCGACACTGTCTATGTATCTATGTATAAGATTACATACAATGTCAGGTTCAGTACAGGATGAGATTCTGTACAATAACAGGGTCAGTACAGGATGAGATTACGTACAATGTCAGGTTCAATATGGGATTACATACAATGTCAGGTTCAGTACGGGATGGGATTAAATACAATGTCAGGTTCAGTATGGGATGGGATTACATACAATGTCAGGTTCAGTATGGGATGGGATTACATACAGTGTCAGGTACTGGACAGGATGAGATTACATACAGTGTCAAATTCAGTACGGGATGAGATTACATACAGTGTCAAATTCAGTACAGGATGAGATTACATACAGTGTCGGGTTCAGTACAGGATGAGATTACATACAATGTTGAGTTCGGTACAGGATGAGATGACATACAGTGTCTGGTTCAGTACGGGATGAGATTACATACAGTGTCAAGTTCAGTACAGGATGAGATTACATACAGAGTCAGGTTCAGTACAGGATGAGATGACACAGTGTCGGGTTCAGTACAGGACGAGATTATTTATTTTATTATTTTATTTTATTCTAGGATTACAAGTACTTTTGAGACAATGCTCTTTTACAAAGGTTCCACGTCAAGTGGGGAAACAAATACAAACATGACAGTAATGCAATTGGCAGAAACCGAGCAGTTGAATACATACATTTGGGGGAGGAAGGTAACAGCACAGAGCATTATATAAGCATGCAATTCTTAAACAAACTCAATGTTTTGAGATACAGACAAGGAGGGTACAAAGTCAGGACACAGGAGAGAGAGCAGTCGTCGGCTTTGTCAGAATTAGAGAAAGTGCTAGTGCCAGGGTGGGGGGGGTGGAGGAAGGGTGTGAAAGAGAGGAGAGGTAAGTTTTAGTGGGAATAGCAGATTATGAGTGACAGTCACAGGAGCTGGAGGCAGAGAGGTGGAGGTGAAGGTTAGTTTTGAACTGGCCCAGCTTTTGAAGAGAGGTGAGGTCTTTGTTGAGACCACTGAACCAGGAGGGTGCACGGTGAGTAAAGGACCTTTGTCCCTGTGTGGTGCAGCACCTGGGGATGTGCAGTATTTGATTAACGGACTCCCTAGTATGGCATAAGGTAGCAGCAGGGCGAGGAGGGTTTGGACTCCAGGGGAAGCAGGCCTAGCATGATCTTCTTTGTCATTAGGGCAGGCATGGTATTTATACTGCTGGATAGTTGTAGCCAGCCTGTTTGGGTGTAGAGCTTATCACGTGTGGGTGAGACAGTGGGATCCTGTGATGAGGCGGCAGGCTTTGTTTAGGATTTGTGACAGGCGCCTAAGGGCTGTGTCAGTAGCAGAGCCATAGATAACCAGTCCATAATTGATTAGTGAGACCACAGAGCTCTGCACAGCTATCCTTAAGGCATCTGTAGTGAGGTATTGCCTATGCCTATAGAGAAGACCTATGCGCTTATTAACAGCATTTACAACAGTGTCGGTGTGGATGCCATAGGATAGGTGACTGTCGACAGTGATGCCAAGGTATTTGAAGTCGTGAACTTGGTCAAGTACAGCACCAAGGCAGTTTGTAATGGAGATGGGTTGAGACTTATGTTTGTTGTGGGAGCCACAGAAAAGCATCGATTTTCTTTTATTGTATTTGAGAACCAGCTTTTGTCTATTAAACCATTTTTCAATGGAGGTGAAACCCATCTGGAGCTTTTTTTGGAGTAGGGGGGTGTCATGGTGTGTGGCGTGAATGACTGCATCGTCCGCATAAAGCAGGATTTGTTCAGGGCAGGATTGTGGGAGAGTGTTCACAAAAAGGCTTACATACAATGTCAGGGTTAGTACAGGATGAGTTTACATACAATGTCAGGTTCAGTACAGGATGAGATTACGTACAATGTCAGGTTCAGTATAGGATGAGATTACATACACTGTCAGGATCAGTATAGGATGAGATTGCACACAATGTGGGGTTCAGTACAGGATGAGATTACATACACTGTCAGATTTAGTACAGGATGAGATTACATATCACATCAGGTTCAGTACAGGATGAGATTACATGCAATGTCAGGTTCAGTACGGGATGAGATTGCGTATAATGTCAGGTTCAGTAGAGGATGAGATTACGTACAATGTCAGGTTCAGTACGGGATGACATTACGTACAATGACAGGTTCAGTACGGGATGAGATTACGTACAATGTCAGGTTCAGTACGGGATGAGATTACGTACAATGTCAGGTTCAGTACGGGATGAGATTACATACAGTGTCAGGTTCAGTAAGGGATGAGATTACATACAATGTCAGGTTCAGTACGGGATGAGATTACATACAGTGTCAGGTTCAGTACGGGATGAGATTACATACAATGTCAGGTTCAGTATGGGATGAGATTGCATACAATGTCGGGTTCAGTATAGGATGAGATTACATATCACATCAGGTTCAGTACAGGATGAGATTACGTACAATGTCAGGTTCAGTACGGGATGAGATTACGTACAATGTCAGGTTCAGTACGGGATGAGATTACGTACAATGTCAGGTTCAGTACAGGATGAGATTACGTACAATGTCAGGTTCAGTACAGGATGAGTTTACATACAATGTCAGGTTCAGTACAGGATGAGATTACATACAATGTCAGGTTCAGTACAGGATGAGTTTACATACAATGTCAGGTTCAGTATAGGATGAGATTACATACAGTGTCAGGTTCAGTACAGGACAATATTACATACACTGTCTGGTTCAGTACAGGATGAGATTACATACAGTGTCAGGTTCAGTACAGGATGAGATTATGTTCAATGTCAGGTTCAGTATGGGATGAGATTTCATATAGTGTCAGGTTCAGTACAGGACAAGATTACATACACTGTCTGGTTCAATACAGGATGAGACTACATACAGTGTCAGGTTCAGTACAGGATGAGTTTACATACAATGTCAGGTTCCGTACAGGATGAGATTACATACAGTGTCAGGTTCAGAACGGGATGATATTACATACAGTGTCAGGTTCAGTACAGGATGAGTTTACATACAATGTCAGGTTCAGTACAGGATGAGATTACGTACAATGTCAGGTTCAGTACAGGATGAGATTACATACAGTGTCAGGTTCAGTATGGGATGAGATTACATACAGTGTCAGGTTCAGTACAGGACAAGATTACATACACTGTCTGGTTCAATACAGGATGAGATTACATACAGTGTCAGGTTCAGTACAGGATGAGTTTACATACAATGTCAGGTTCAGTACAGGATGACAGTACATACAATGTCAGGTTCAGTACAGAATGATATTACATACAGTGTCAGGTTCAGTAAAGGATGAGTTTACATACAATGTCAGGTTCAGTACAGGATGAGATTACATACAATGTCAGGTTCAGTACAGAATGATATTACATACAGTGTTAGGTTCAGTACAGGATGAGTTTACATACAATGTTAGGTTCAGTACAGGATGAGATTACGTACAATGTCAGGTTCAGTAGAGGATGAGATTGCGTACAATGTCAGGTTCAGTACAGGATGAGATTGCGTACAATGTCAGGTTCAGTACAGGATGAGATTACATACAGTGTCAGGTTCAGTACAGGACAAGATTACATACACTGTCTGGTTCAATACAGGATGAGATTACATACAGTGTCAGGTTCAGTATAGGATGAGTTCACATACAATGTCAGGTTCAGTACAGGATGAGATTACGTTCAATGTCAGGTTCAGTATGGGATGAGATTACATACAGTGTCAGGTTCAGTACAGGACAAGATTACATACACTGTCTGGTTCAATACAGGATGAGATTACATACAGTGTCAGGTTCAGTACAGGATGAGTTTACATACAATGTCAGGTTCCGTACAGGATGAGATTACATACAATGTCAGGTTCAGTACGGGATGAGATTACATGCAATGTCAGGTTCAGTACAGGATGAGATTACGTACAATGTCAGGTTCAGTACAGGATGAGATTACGTTGAATGTCAGGTTCAGTATGGGATGAGATTACATACAGTGTCAGGTTCAGTACAGGACAAGATTATATACACTGTCTGGTTCAATACAGGATGAGATCACATACAGTGTAAGGTTCAGTACAGGATGAGTTTACATACAATGTCAGGTTCAGTACAGGATGAGATTACATACAATTTCAGGTTCAGTACAGGATGAGTTTACATACAATGTCAGGTTCAGTACAGGATGAGATTACGTACAATGTCAGGTTCAGTAGAGGATGAGATTGCGTACAATGTCAGATTCAGTACAGGATGAGTTTACATACAATGTCAGGTTCCGTACAGGATGAGATTACATACAATGTCAGGTTCAGTACAGGAGGAGTTTACATACAATGTCAGGTTCAGTACAGGATGAGATTACATACAATGTCAGGTTCAGTATAGGATGAGATTACATACAATGTCAGATTCAGTATAGGATGAGATTACATATCACATCAGGTTCAGTACAGGATGAGATTACATATAGTGTCAGGTTCAGTACAGGATGAGATTACGTACAATGTCAGGTTCAGTACGGGATGAGATTACATGTAGTGTCAGGTTCAGTACAGGATAAGATTACATACGGTGTCAGGTTCAGTACAGGATGAGATTACATACAATGTCAAATTCAATACAGGATGAGATTACATACAGTGTCAGGTTCAGTATGGGATGACATTACATACAATGTCAGGTTCAGTACAGGATGAGATTACGTACAGTGTCAGGTTCAGTACAGGATGAGACTACATACAGTGTCAGGTTCAGTACGGGATGAGATTATGTACAATGTCAGGCTCAGTATGGGATGAGATTACATACAGTGTCAGATTCAGTACAGGATGAGATTACATACAATGTCAGGTTCAGTACGGGATTAGATTACATACAGTGTCGGGTTCAGTATGGGATGAGATTACATACAATGTCAGGTTCAGTACAGGAAGAGATTACATACAATGTCAAGTTTAGGCCAGGATGAGATTACATACAGTGCCAGGTTCAGTATGGGATGAGATTACATACAATGTCAGATTCAGTACAGGATGAGATTACGTATAATGTCAGGTTCAGGACAGGATGAGATTACGTACACTGTCAGGTTCAGTACAGGATGAGATTACATACAATGTCAGGTTCAGTACAAAACGAGATTACGTACAATATCGGGTTCAGTATGGGATGAGATTACATAGAATGTCGGGTTCAGTACGGGATCAGATTACATACAATGTCAGGTTCAATACAGGATGAGATTACATGCATGTCAGGTTCAGTACAGGATGACATTACATACAATGTCAGGTTTTAGTACAGGATGAGATTACATACAATGTCAGATTCAGAACAGAAAGAGATTACACACAATAGCAAGCAGCTGTACCAACAGGGGAAAATACAATAATATTAGGGATTTGAAAGGATCTTATGTGGGGAAAAAGGAACAGTAGAACCTGTGGGGAACCTGAAAATACATCATTACAGAGAGAATTTACACAGTACTTACAATGACAAATGTGGACCTGATAAGTGCATAATACATACTGTTACAGGTCTAAGGACATACACAGTGGAGTCAAACTGAGGAGATGTTCGCAGTATTTAAGTTGAAAACTAGGCACTGAGGGACAGCAGCGTATGTCAGGTGGGATGGAGTTGCAAAGGTTAGGAGCTGCATAGGTGACGGACAATCTCCTGATACCGGTTCTAACCTTGGGGACAGCCAGAAGTGCATTTTCACAGGACCTTAAGGGGCAGGTACTGTTTACAGGTATAAGTAGAGTGGCAAGGGATTTGGGCAGCCCGTTGTGTAGGATGTTAAAGATAAAAGAGCCAAAGCTGTATTCCCTAAGGGAGGACTGAGGTAGCCAGCCTAGCGTGTCATATAGTGAGCGGTGGTAAGTGAGATGGGGGATGTCGATACGAAGCAACAAATATTGTTGTACGCGATGTCCCACGCCAAGTGAAGCCCAAAATCATTTTGTTGGTCTGCTCCCAGCGGAACCAAGGAGAAAGGCAATCCTTATTGCAGTACAAGGCATCAACTGTGGGGCAACGTTTGCCATGGACGGCATTAATGTGGGCAGAAAAATCACGTCTGCCATCTAGCAACATACCAACCTGAGACCACTTCAAACGGTTTGCCATCCAGCATGCACATGAGAATGGGGGCGAGCCAGGCCATCTTCTGGCTGGTACCACAGGTCTTAAACAATGTTTTCTGGGTATCAACACAAATTCAGTTGGACTAGAACCAGCGCAGAACAGAAAGTGTTGCTGAAGCGAGACTTCCACAGATGTGGTCAAGGGACTGGAGGTATAGAGAACTGTGTCATCTGCATATATGTGAGTTGGCACAGGTGGTAGGAAGGTCGTTCAGGAAGATGGAGAAGAGGACAGGAGCCAGAATGGAGCTCTGTACAACCCTGGCATGGACAGGAATGGGTGGGGAGATGGCAACTCCTACCTGTACTCACTGTTGCCAGTCCGAGAGGTAGGAACAGAACTATTCGACAGCAGTGTGACACTGGCCTCGGTATCGACGTTACACAATAAAATATAAATACAGTACAGACACTGTGGGAGGCGGGGAGCATCTGTCAATAGTGACTAACATTTTGCATACATGCCAGTGTATCGCTAGGTTTCAGTGTCCGATTGCGCACACTACAATGAAAGTGCTGACAGTATATATAGCATTTTTAAAAACATTAAATTGGGTGTGGGTAGCTCTAACTACCAAAAACTGTGAAACAAACACATCAATATTCTGCCTCACAAATCTGGAAGTCGACCACTAAAAATCTTGTTAATTTATTGGATTGAGTATAACTGCATAAAATTGAACTACTCAACATATACCCGTAATAAGTATGCATTCATGTTTTAAAATCTGAAATGGGTGTAAAGAATTCTGAACCCTGATTGACTGAAAGCTACTTTCAGCTAGGTCGTTATCCAGCACAACAGCCAAGCTGAAAGATGCTCCCCACACAACCAAGACTCTCCACCCCAGCTGTAGTAATCTACATCTTGTCAGGGCAAAATGCCTACAATTGGCAACAGCACAAAGTAACAGTACATGAAAGGGTGAGGCTTTTCAGGATGCTCTGCTGTCCTAAACAATGACAGCTTTAATAAAAATTAAAAAGGAATCTATTTACCTTACCCACCAGCTACAGCTAAAAGTAATATGTCCATCCCTGACTTGGCTCTGCTCCACTATCGCCCGCTCCCTCTTAACCGCCCATCGCAAGAAACAAATTGCTCGCCCTCAGACCAGATGCCGCTCGCAAATGACTGGACCGACTCATCCATTGTTTTTAAAATTCAGCAGTCATTCAGCCCTACCCGACTCCTGTACTCTATGCAAAGTTTGACTCTACTTCACGGCAGCCACCGCATCCGATCGCAAACCACTCAGCCCCATTCCATGGCACCTGCAAGAAGGGAAGCCACTGCCTGCCATCAATACTGCCACTAATGCATTTGGCGCCACCTACTGGAAAGCAGTAAATAATATAATGTCCATATTGTACTTTTTTATGTTTTCTTGCATGCATGCGCAAGAAACATTATGCGGCAGCTTAGGAGAGAAGTGGGTTGTGGAGGTGCGGCACTCTGGTAGCCAACGGAGCACTGCATTTGGGGGCTCGGCACTGGTGGACCAATGCAGGCCCAGTGTCTTGATGACACTGTTTCTGCAGAAGTGCCACCAAGTTAAAACGTTGTCGCCGCTGCAATCAGGGGCCGCATTGTCACTGCAGCGTCAGCTATTTTGCTACAATGAGGGAGCGACCTGTCATTGCAGGGTGGTACCTTGCCGTCCGTATGCCGCCACCAACCCAGTACATTTGCTGATGGGGAACCTCCCGTCGGCACACTGTAACACCACCCCATTTGTTGTATGCCAAGGGGTGCCCAATCCTCGGCAGCATCGCCCCAACAGTCTTTGTTTGCCGGCCAGGGGGCCCCAATCCCCGCCGGCTTTATCCCCAGTTCAATTTTCAGACAGGGAAGCCCACTCCGTCGGCATAATGTTCCCCCAGTTTGCTGTGTGCCGGCGGTGCCATTCCCCTCGGTTCTCCCACTGGTATGTGCTGACTGGAGTACCCAATCCCCAGCCGGTTACAGCCCCAAAAAAAAAAAAACACTCGGTGGCACGCTGGGAGCCCACCCAGTGTGCCAAATGTTCCTGAAAAATAAAATAAAAAGTCCGCTTTTTTTAATTTTTTATTTTAAACACCTGTAAAACAGAAAGCGGTCCACTGCACAGTTCGGTGGCCCCTCCCAACCGAGCCCACCCTCTGCACACCCGCCTCCCCACACCCCCGCACCCTATACGCTCTGGAGCCCAGCATGATAGTCTTCTGAGAAATGCTGGTAAGCTATATAATGGCATAAATAGGGTTTTTCAACTTTGGTGCATATCTCGGCATTTTGGGAATTTTGGCACCAAATTTTCAACATGGGGTTCTTGGGACCCCTCCTGAATTCAGTCACTGCCACTCGTTATTCGGTCCCGAAGGTGATTTCGCGGTCACTCGCGCAGAATCACCTTTCGGATGGATTAACAAATGACAGTGCCACTGTTCATGAGGTGGGCTCTCAAAAGGCCTATGTTGCAAATTTGGTGAAAAAATCCAAAAAATTACTTTTACGAGCGTACGTTGCGCAGTTTCCACGCACACTCATAACTTCGCAAATCTGTAATATTTTCAGTCCAGATTTTCAACACTGGCATTTTTCCACACCTCCTTATGAACAGTACAGTTGTCATTTTACACATCCTGGGCAAAATGCGTTTTCGCACTTCCAGCACAGAATAGCGCGATTGCTGTGGGAAATCAGTTTTCGAGATAGATTGAGAAAATGACAGTGACACTGTTCATGAGCAGAGGTCCTAGAATGCCTATGTTGAAAATTTGGTGACGAAAGTCCATAAAATGACTGTGTTACAAGTGTGCGTTGCACTGTTTCCAAACACCCTTGTAACTTCGCAAATTTATAATATTTTCACGCCAGATTTTCAACACTGGCATTTTTTCACACCTCCTTATGAACAGTACAGCTGTCATTTTTCACATCCTGGCCAAAATGTGTTTTTGCACTTCTGGTGCAGAATAGCGTAGTCGCTGTGGGAAATCAGTGTTTGGGACAGATTAAGATCGAGCGAGTGAGAAAGGGGAAGTGAGCGAGCTCAACTGAGCTCTGTTGAGACTGCTGCAGATTTCCTTGAGGGCAGAAAAAGGTGCCAATGCAGGCAGGAGCCCAGTACAAAAGGGCAGCCTGCAGCGCTGGGAGAAATAGAACGAGTGAGTGAGAGAGGGGGATTGAGTGAGCTCAATGGTGCTCTGTCGGGACAGCTGTGAACTTCTTCGTGGGCAGAAAAAGGTGCCAATGCAGGCAGGGGCCCAGTACAAAAGGGCAGCCTGCAGCTCTGGGAGAAACAGAACGAGAGAGTGAAAGGGGGGAGTTAAGTGAGCTCAACGGAACTCTGTTGGGACTGCTGCAGATTTCTTTGGGGGCAGAAAAAGGTGCCAATGCAGGCAGGAGCCCAGTACAAAAGGGCAGCTTGCAGCGGTGGGAGAAGCATAACGAGCGAGTGAGGGGGGGAGTGAGCAAGCTCAATGGAGCTCTATCAGGACTGTTGCAGATTTCTTTGTGGGCAGAAAAAGGCGCTAACGCAGGAAGGAGTCCAGTACAAAAGGGCAGCCTGCATTACTGGGAGAAACAGAACAAGCGAGTGAGAGACAGAGGAGTGAGCGAGCTCAATGAAGCTCTGCCAGGACTTTAGAGTTGCCCACCCTCCCGCACAGGGTCCTCTGTGGTCCTATATTACAGCACAGTCTCTGGGGTGGAGACAAAGCAATGATTGGATACTTTGAAGAGTGCTGTAATAATACAGATTTAGTTGTTCTGTTTATTTCTCTAACTGGGCTGAGTAATACTTGGAGTGCAATAGGATTTCTAACTGGGCTAAGTGAAACTATATGAGAGACGAGAACAAAAAGTATGGTAGCTGTGGGGTGAAAAACGGACAAGGAGGTTTTAGGATTGCTACAGTAATACAGTATCTAATGGATGAGATTTGAGACTGAATTACCCCGGTCGGCAAAGGGCCAGTAAGGGGACTAGTGAGTGGGGAGTGGGGGGAGAACAGGAATTTGAGTAAATAGGGGCCTAACAGTTGCAGTAGGGTACAGAACCTGAGAGTAAGAGCCCGTAACATAAGATGGGGGCCAAAATGGGGCAGGTGCCACATGTCAATAGGGCGGACATCTTTGGAAGGGTGGTGGGGTGTACAGGGTGTGGGTCCGCCATGATCCTGGACTGGGCTTGGAGGATGGGGGTTGCATGGTCTGTAGACGACTGGATAGTTTGAGGGAGGAACTGTGGAGGTTAGGGAGGAGTCTAAGTGGCAGGGCAGATGAGTATGGAAGGCATCCTGGGGGATAGGGGATGGCAAGGGGGGACGGAGGAAGAACAGCTAGGGACTGAAACCGACCCCAGTATCAGAGGCACTAGCAGAAAAGAGAGGACAAGGGAGGGGGTGCCCGAGGTGAGGGGGGCCTCCTGTTGGGGGAGGAAGAGACCACAAGGAGTACCAGGGGAGAGAGCAGATGGCTGCGGGTAGGGATGGACCGGGGTGGGACCAGGGGTGGCACAGAGGGGAACAAGTAGGAGGGGGGAACTGATAGGGAGAAGAGATGTTGGAGAGGTATCGACGATAAACATAAAAACATAGACTTTGACAGCAGATAAGGACTGCTTGGCCCACCTAGTCTGCCCGTTTCCCTTACTACAGGATAAGCTGCAGATCCTAGTTAACCAACAGCCTATTTACTCCTACCACCCTCGAGAATTGCTTTACATCTGTTCCATGCATTCTTGAATTCTCCCACAGTTTTAGACCCCACAACCTTCTCAGGAAGGCTGTTCCATGTGTCCACCACCCTCTCTGTGAAAGAATCCTTCCTCACATTGCCCCTGAGCCGTCTCCCTCTATCTTCAAATTGTGTCCCCTTGTTCTTGTGTAACCCCCAGGTGGCCCTATCCCAAGGGCTACTACCCCTGCCTGACTGACTACTGACAAGTTGAGGGGCCTAGGTCCAATGGAGGGTGCCTCCACCCAGAGGTCAGGGTTGGTACTGTCTACTCTGACTTGGTCACAGCCCTCTGGGATACTGTAACCCCCCTTTCTTCCCATTAGTGTCCCACACAATACATCAAGAGTTTCTTCACAATGTACACTTACCCCTAGGACTGCTCTGTCAACTGGACTCTGAGGACCCCAAGTAAAACAAGATAATACAGTGCGATAGCCACAGTACAATACTTTAACATAAACAATTACCGCAGTCAGTGTAACTTTGCTGAAACAAACACATCTGATTTATTTAAGGGGCTGTAACAAAGACAGGGGGAAATCAGGTTAATTAGGTTAAACACATTAATAATCACAGTATGGTGCGTATATTCAGAGTCCCAAAATATCACTTTCACTGGGTACCCAGGATGGGGGAGGCTAGCCAGGATCGGTGCAGCTGGTTGGGGCCCTGTCATGGAAAAAATACTTGCACAACACCCAATTGTAATCCGGAGCCGGATGGCTCAGTCCGTGAAGAAATGAAACAGCAACAAATGGATGACACACTTGCATTTGCTAAACAGATGGCAGGGAGCTACCCTGCTTGTACTCACTAACTTAATGCTGAAAAATAGATGGTGGCAGATTGTCCTGGATTGCCAGGAGGAGCAGACCGTGTGGACAAGATCCTTGTGACTGGACCCCGCTGCAGTTTAGAGCAAACAGATGTAGTCTGGATTAAGTTGGGGTTTACTTCCAGCTTCATGCACTCAATTCCCTGTACAGGGGATTTGAAACGCGATTCCCCACAAGCGCTACACACATTTATATGTAAAAGGAAAGTACTATACCAGGCAGGCTGCTTCTTGATCCCGATCGCAATTACTGCACGATACCTGGGAAAACACACAGCAGCTTCAGTTGCTGACAGACCGAGCGCGATTCAGCAATTTCTCCAGTCTTCTACAGGGTCAGCCTGGTTTCAACTCTTCAGATCTCCTTGATTCTCCTCACAGGTCGGATTCAGTCCGAACGGGCGCTTGCACAGGCTGCAGACCGAAACTCAGGGCCTTACATGCGCTTTCCGCACTAAAACTACACACCGCAGAAGCACAGAGCTCCTTGTCTCTTCACCGCCAAAACTGATCTAAACTCTCCAGTCCCAGAGCAGTGCATTTTCTTTAGCTCCACACTATCCTGTTGGCTGGTCCGGCTGTCACTCACAATAAACTCCCCCTGTTGGTGGAAAAAGGCGCCAAGGTCAAAACCACATTTCCCAGAGTCACTGGCCATACAATACATAGGTGGCTGGCTCCACAATGAGAGTCCAAGTTCTGATTTGTCAGCAGCAGGCTCCATTTTAAAGGTCCCCCCACACTGATTGGTCCAGTTCAGCAGTTCAAAACCAGAATGGAGGACTAGGCAAAACAGTTCAGACTGCAAAGGAGAGCAGGTTAGACAAACCGTATTTTCATTATTACTCTAAATGATTTCTGGCAAACAGTTACACCTTTGAAAAGTGCTCACTCTGCCCACTTAGCGACGGCAGAAACGGAGCAATTAGGCAGCAGCTTGAGCGGAACTCAAGCAGGGAAACACACAGTACCCCCATACTATCTAATTATGTCTGCAAGCAGATAGCTCTTAAAGAGACAGTACCAGAGGCTCTGAAAGCACTCACAGATAAACGGCTTAAATGCCAAACACCATTCAGGCTTGGAGCATTCAAGCAAGCTCCTGGAAGACTTTTTGGGAACCCCCATTTGCAGGGGGGGTTACACTTGCACATCTCTTTTTCAGAAAGATGCTACCCTCTTGGACTTTGTTGATTCCACTGAGGTACTTAAAAGTTTCTCTATCATGCCCTCCCCCTTTCCTCAAGGGTATACATATTAAGCTCCTTTAGTCTCTCCCTGTATAGCTTCTCTTGCAGACCCTGCACCATTTTAGCTGCCCTCCTCTGGACTGCCTCCATCCTGTCTGTGTCCTTGCGGAGAAGGGATCTCCAGAACTGGACGCAGTACTCCAGATGGGGTCTCACCAACTGTCTGTACAGAGGGATAACAACTTCCTGTTTTCTGCTGGTGATGCGTCTCCCTATACATTCCATTATCCCCCAGCTCTCCTTACTGCCTTCTCACATTGCTTGCTAACATTAAGGTAATCTGATATGATTACCCCCAGGTCCCTTTCCATTTTTATTGTTGTTACTACCTCCCCCCATTGTGTAATCTTCCCCTGGGTTTTTGTTTCCCAGGTGCATTATTTTGCACTTCTTTGCATTGAATCCAAGCTGCCATACTTCTGACCATTCCTCCAACCTTGCCAAGTCCCTTCTCATCCTTTCCACGCCTCCTTATGTATCAACCCTGTTGCAGATCTTTGTGTCATATGCAAAGAGGCATACTTTTCCTTCCAGTCCCTCTGCAATGTCATTTATAAAGACATTAAAAAGGACTGGACCCAGTACTGAACACTGCGGTACCCCACTAGAAACCCCTTTCTTCAGAGTGGACTCCATTTACAATTACATTCTATGTCCTGTTGTCCAGGCAATGTTTTACCCAGGCTACCACCCTGGGACCCACTCCCAGGCTAGATAATTTGATTATTAATCTTTTGTGTGGGACTGTGTCAAATGCCTTGCTAATGTCTAGGTAGGCCATGTCCACAGCCCCACTGTGGTCTACTACTTTGGTCACCCAGTCAAAGAAATCAATTAGATTCGTCTGATATGACCTTCCCGCTGTGAACCCATGCTGCCTTGGGTCCTGTGCCCCACTGGCCTCTAGATACTCAACAATTCTTTCCTTCAGATGTGATTCCATCACTTTCCCTACCACAGAGGTCAAACTGACAGGTCTGTAGTTTCCTGTCTCTGTCTTGCTCCGGTTTTTGTGAAGGGGAATCACATCCACCTTCCTCCAGTCCTCAGGTACCACACCATCCTCCCATGATTTGTTACTAGGAATAGATTCAAGCCTCTGCTATGAGAGAGGGGGAGCAGGAACATACTGAAGGGGGGAGAACAAGTGGGGCATTAGAGGGATGGCAACAGCTAGAGGAAGAGATAGCGAGGACGAAAGGGTAAAAGGGAGGGCCTCCTGTTGTGGGAGAAAGCGACCATGAAGAGCACCAGGGGAGAGACCATATGGCTGTGGGTAGGGAGGGACATAGGGTGGGACCAGGGGTGGCACGGAGGGGAACAAGTAGGAGGGGGGAACCGAAAGGGGGAAGAGATGTAGGAGGAGTATCGACTAGGAATAGATTCAAGCCTCTGCTATGAGAGAGAGAGGGGCAGCAGAAACATACTGAAGGGGGAAGGACAAGCGGGGCATGAGAGGGATGGCAACAGCTAGGGGAAGAGATAGCGAGGACAAAAGGGGAGAAGGCCGGCTAGTAAGGAAGGAGGGGGTGGTGACTGGAGGAGAGAAGGCTATGGGAAGGGGGAAGGATGGGAGGGGCATCACTATCAAGGTAGATGAAAATAGGTGCTCTAAAATTGACAACAGTGGGGACAGGAGGGTTGAATCAGCAGGGAGGAGGACATCGACATGGGTGATCAGGGCGTGAGTCAGTCTGGGAAGGGGTTCAAAGGGATGGGAGGAATAAGGCAGAGAAAAGGGGTGAGGCGGAAGTAGGGGGTACAGATACAGAAGTCACAGAGGGTGCAGCTGGTGGGGGTAAAGGGCAGGGAAGATCGAATACTGGGATGGTGGAAGGGGCATTAGAAGGGAAAGGGGCTAAGGGACGGGGGGTACTCAACCTTGGGGATTGTATACTGAAAGGGGTGAGATGGGACAGAAGGGGGGAAGGCACAGCCGTATTTGAGTTGAAGCTATCCCCAGGTTGACTGCAGAAGGGGCAGGGCAGGCACTGCTCAAGTGTGCTGCAAGGGGGAGGAAGAAACATCATTTACTGTTGCATGTGGGTACAAACGACTTGGCGGGGGAGACTGTGGAAGTAGTGAGGGGGAGGTTCGAGTAGTTGGGCAAGCAGTGTGAGGGAGTGGGAGAGCCAGTGGTATTCTCGGAGTTACTCCCCGTACCATGTGCAAGCACAGGGAGGAAGGGTAGGATTGAGGAGTTCAACGAGGGGCAGAGGTATTGGTGCCACACCAAAAATTATGGGTTAGTGACTAACTGGGGTAGGGTCTGGAGAAATAGTGACTTATATACGGGGGACAGGTACACTTGAGCAGGAAGGAGAGGGGAGTATTAAAGGTAAGATTAGAGGGGTATATCTCTACTGAGGTGGATTTAAACTAGTGAGGGGGTGGCCAAAAGACTGAGGTTAGTAGAAAGGTCCGGACAGGGGAGCCTAATGAGCTCACCCCCCCCCCCCCAGATATAGGTAAAGCTGGAGGTGTAGCAATCCTAGGAGGGGTCAGGAAGAGTGGTCTGAGTGTAATACAGAAGGCACCACCACCCGGTAAGAATACGGAGGAGAAAGGGTGCGGACTACCGGGAGGAGGAACACAGGCCAAGGAGGAGAAGAGTAAGGAGAAGGAGGGGTACGGGTGGAAGATGGTCTCTCTCAAGGCAAGAAGCCTGGGGAACAAAACTGCAGCGCTTCAGGCGCTCCTTTCAGAGGGGAAGGTGGACATCGCTGCAATGACAGAGACTTAGGCCACAGAGTACCATGATTGGGGCTTGGCAATCCCGGAATACAGGATATACAGGAGGGACTGGGTAGTTGGAAGGGGGGGTTCACTCTATGTGAGGGAAGGGATTAAATGCATAAGGGATGAGGGAGAAGAGGAGAGGAAAGAGGCACTTTGGGTGCAGCTCCTGGACTCCAAGGGCAGAAAGCTGAGACTGGGAGTGGTGTACAGACCACCAGCCCAATCCGGGGAACTGGATGGGGAGTTGGCAGAGCAGATAAGGAGGGTGTGTAGGAGGGGGAGTGTGATTATAGTGGGGGATTTTAACCTACCATGTGTTGACTGAGCACCCGTCACTAGCAGTACCAGGAGCAGGTGCTCCTTGATGCATTCCAGGAGCTGCCTTCTCACGCATTGGTAAGTGGGCCTACAAGGCTTGGTAGCACTCTGGACCTAGTACTGGCAAATGGGGAGGTGGTGATGGAGGAAAGGGGAGGACCCACTAGCAGGTAGTGACCACCAAACAGTGTGGCTTGTTGTCGTGCTGGGCAGGGAGACAGGAGGCACGGGAACTAAGGTGGTGGACTTTATTATGGTGGACTTTGGGGGGATGGGAGCAATACTGCAAGGAAGATTCCAGGATATAAGGCCAGGGATGGATGCAGAACAAAAGTGGGGAGTCATAAAGACTGGGCTAACAGAGGCCACAGTAGCTTGTACCAGGGCCAGAAGTAAGAAAAGCAGAGGCAAGAAACCATGCTGGCTGAACAAGGAAGTGCTACAAGGGGTGAGGGAAAAGATGGCTGCATACTGGAAGTACAGGAGAACAGGGAAGGCAGAGGATAAGGAGGCTTTCGGGAGTTGGTCAAGGGAAGTTGCCAGGAGGGAGAAAAACAGCTAAGGCCTCCAGGCAATTAAGTTCCGCACAGGGCATAAAAGGAGGGGAAAAGGACTTTTTTAGGTATGTTTGGGAAAAGAGGACGTGCAAGAACATATTGTGAGAATAAAGTGGGAAGGGGATTGGCTGGAAAAGGGGGAGGAGCAAGTGGAAATTCTAAATGAGTACTTCTGCTCTGTTTTCACTAAGGAGAGGGATGGCTCACTACCAGAATGGGCTGGGACGGTGGGGAAAGGAAGGGAGGAGGTGACGCACAAAGTGATCACAGGAAGTAGGGTGCTAGAGGGGCTGAGGGCAGTAAGGGTGGACAAAGCACCAAGTCCCAATGCCATCCACCCCAGGGTGCTGAGGGAGATGGCAGAGCTGTTGGCTGAGCCGCTGGCAGATCTGTTCGACACCTCCCTGGAAACGGGGTGTGTGCCCCAGGACTGGAGGGTGGCCCATGAGGTGCCCATACACAAGAGTAGGCCTAGGGAGGAGCCAGGAAATTATCGGCCTACAAGTCTCACGTCCATAGTGGGTACGCTTATGGAGCCAATACTGAAGGAGAGGCTGGTGGCATTCCTAGACAATAATGGCCTCCAAGATAGGCGGCAACATGGGTTTGTCTCAGGGAGGTCTTGTCAAACCAAATTAACAGAGTATGGTGACAAGGGAGTTGGACAGGGGCCATGCGGTACATGTCCTGTACTTGGACTTCAGTAAGGCCTTTGATACAGTGCCTCATAGAAGACTGGTGGGGAAGCTGACGGCAGTGGGGGTGGGGAAAAAGCTGACTAAATGGATAGAGAACTGGTTACAGGGGAGGGTGCAGAGGGTGGTGGGGGAGCTCTCGGCAACCAGAGCAGTGACAAGCGGGGTGCCACAGGGGTCAGTGCTTGGCCCAGTGCTATTTGGGCCTTTATCTCCAATATAGCACACGGAGTGGGGAGCAGGGTTAGTCTGTTCGCACACTATACCAACTTGGGGGCAGTGGTGGATGAAGAGGATGGATGGGGAAAACTGCAGGGGGACCTAACCAAACTGGAGACATGGTCGGTGGAATGGCAGCTAGGATTCACTGCAAAGAAGTATAAGGTGATGCACTTCAGGGCTAAGAACCAGAAGAGGGACTACTGGTTGGGGATCAGAGAGGAGGAGAAGGACCTAGGGGTCTTGGTAACTGGGAGCATGAACAACTTAGCCCACTGCATGAGAGCAGCAGCGAAGGCAAACAGGATGCTGGGGTGCATCGCAAGGGGGTTCTCATCCAGACACAGGGATGTGATCCTACCTCTCTACATATCATTGGTCAGACCGCACCTAGAATACTACGCGCAATACTGGAGGCCATACCTGAGGAGAGATATAATGTTACTGAAGGGGATGCAAAGGAGGGCAACAAAATGTTAAAGGGGATGGAAGGAAAGAAATATGAAGTTAGGCTGAAGGACCTGAACATGTACACACTGGAGGAGGGATGAGGGGATATGACTGAAGTATTTAAATACCTGAGGGGGTAACTAAACCTAGCACCAAGGGGGTGTTTAAACTGATGAGTGGAAGAGAGGCGAGCAGGCATGGACTAAGGTTGAAAGGGGGACGTTTCAAGGGAAATGAGGAGGCACTACTTCTCTGAGAGGGTGGTGTCTAGTTGGAATGTGCTGCCAGAGGGGGTGGTAACATGTAGGACAGTCAATAGCTTTAAGGAGGAGTGGGATAAAACAAGAGGAAGACTCGGGGGGCAGGGGCTGGGACAAGCGGGGGAGGAACTGAAGGGGAGGAGGCTGGGGCAGCTGCAATCTAGGGTGCTAGCTGCACACTTGGGCAGACTTACATAGACTGATTGGTGTGTTCTGCTGGCAGATTCATATGTTCGTATGTAAAATCACAGCGCCGGTTCATGAGCAGAGGTCCTAAAATGCCTATGTTGAAAATTTGGTGACAAATGTCCATAAAATGACTGTGTTACAAGCACGTGTGATGCAGTTTCCACACACCCTCATAACTTCGTAAATTTGTAGTATTTTCACTCCACATTTTCAACATTACCATTTTTTAAGACCTCCTTATGAACAGTACAGCTGTCATTTTTCACATCCTGCCCAAAATATGCGTTTATACATCTGGCGCAGAATACTTGCTGTGGGAAATCAATGTTCGGGACAGATTAAGAAAATCATAGTGACAGTGTTCATGAGAAGAGGCCACAAAATGCCTGTGTGAAAATTTGGTGAAATAATTCCACTAAATGATTGCGTTACACACATGCATTGTGCAGTTTCCACATACGCTCGGAGGTTTGAGCATTTTTAATACTTTTACTACAGATTTTCAACATTGCCATTTCTTCACAGCTCCTTATGAATGGTACAGCTGTAATTCTTCACATCCTGCCCGATCTGTGTTTTCGTACATCTGGCACACAATGGCACAGTCGCTGCAGAAACTCACATTTTGGGACACACTGACAAAATCAGAGTGCCACTGTTCATGAGAAGAGGTCCCAAATGCTTTCATGAGGTGGGGGCCACAAAATACCCATGCTGAAAATTTGTACTGCAAATACCAACACATGCCCAGGGCATTACAGTTTCTAACCATAATGTCCCACCTGTACAGACTGCCGAGCATCGGGTGTGCTGGATTGCCAACTGTAATGCTCATGCCATTCAACCCCACCCCCACCCTGCAGCCACAAACAGGCATCGAGCTGTGCCTTGGACTCTTCAGCCCCACAGTTCACCCCATTCTATATTTCACTCATTTCACTGTATGGCCTTATGGAGTGGGGTGACGGTAAAGCCGAACACCCCAAGGCGCACCTCAACACTGGTCAGTTTCTGCAGGACAGGGTGAGGTGAAATAGCATGAACGTTATGGGCGACAACCCAAACACATTCCCCAATGCCTGTCCGTCTCTGCAGGGTGGAGGTGGGGTTGGCATGAAGTTCAATACTTCACTGCCATTCCTACTCTGCATCTGTCTAACTCCTGCATTTCCAATGCTAATACCAGCAAGCAAACATTTGGCATTGACAAATGCTTATTTTTGTTTGCACTAATTACTAGTTTTTTAGGTCATGACTGAGAAAGCAAGAATCCAAGCAAGTAAGCAGTCCTCTCCCTCACTCCTCCCCCCATACAGCTTTTTACTCCTCCGGCTTGCTCTGCCAGCTCCTGTCCACATCTCCCCTCAGCCAGCACCCACCTCCCCCAGACCTAACTCACAGAGAGTCCTCCATGGACTGCCCCAATGGTGGGGCCGGGGAGGCATCCCATGCATATAACCAGATGGCTCCAAGTGTCCAAGTGATGGTGGGTCCAGGGAAGCACACAAGGCTTCATTCTGCCCTCGGATCCCTATTTCCGTTTTCTCCCTGTGACAGGGTTGAATAATACCCTGTCCCATCTGTTTTGCAGAAAGAGTTAAATGCAAACATCTGTTCTGTCCTCTCTCTTTCTGTCTCTTGTCCGTCTGATTGTGCAATCAAATTTTCTTGTGAGACCGAGGAACTGATCACTCTGACAGTCTCGCGATTCTCCCCCTCCTGTTATCTCCCTGCCTTCACTTGCTGTTTCTAGCTTTTCTTCCCCTTTATGTATCTGCGGTTATAAAAATATATGTGAATCTTTGTGTGAAACTGGGATTCACTGGTTTGAAAATGGATATAGTTTGATTGTTGAAATGATTGCAAAAAGCTATTTGGAACTGAGGGGTTAACTCTGAAATACAGTTTGACCTTCACAAACACTTTTGCAGAACTGTCAACAGGATATCAGTTCTGGTACACACAGTTATATTTTGTTGCAACTACAAGAAAAAAAACAGATAAAGTTCTGATATATTTTTAGAAAAATAGGACGTCTTAATGAGCTCAGGATGTAGAAATTAATTGTCTGGCAAAGACTTCTTATGAAAAAAGAGAAGCGATGTTTATTAGAGAGAGACTGAAATTTAGAATTAGAGCTATACTCAGATGAAGCACTTTGTTTTCTTTGTTTGTACTGCCATTGTAAATAGATATCCTGAACAATTTTATGTTTTTTTTATTTTACCGTTACTGATAATAAAAACGCTACTTGCGAATTTTACAACGGCTCCTGGTCTTCTATGCTTCCTGACCTGTGCCTCGACGACACTCCCAAAGCCCTTGCCATGGCGTCATGACAGGACGTGCGTGGGAGATATGCATGTCCTGCAAATCTATAGCCCTGCCAGTCAAGCCACTTGTTGTCTGCACTACCATCAGGCCTCCACCTGGTGCCAGTCATAGACCGATACGACTGGCCACCCCTCCCCGGGATGCTCAATCCTCTCACACCTGGCTGACCCCCAGCAACCCATGCTCATTCCTGAACACAGGTTGCCAGCATGGCAGGAAGTAAGGTGTTCAATGACTTAGCCCTTCATACCCTGGGCAGGACAAATCAGTTTGGAGCTAGTGGTCAGTTTGGCCACTAGATTTCAAAATCTGGTAGCCAAATCAATATTTTTAGTGGCTATCATTTTTAAGGGCTGAAAAAAAAAAATCACTTTGTGAGCAGGCAGCCAGTTGGCCAATAAGTTTCAAAGTCTGGCTGCCCATTTTGTCCCCACTCTGTTCACACCCTTGGGTCAGTAGTCCTCCTCCCCTGTAATCTGCAGCACGCCGCTGTAATAAGTCATCGTCTCTTAAAGGACAGCCTGCAGTCCACGGAGTGTGTGTATGTGTGTGTGGGGGAGTAGAGTGATCCGCACATCACTGCTGATTTTGCATAGACAGTCTGCCTATTGTTATCATGCTATGCACCCCCCATCCACTACAGGGTGTCAGCTGAGAAATATCAATAGTTACTGCATTGTGGGAAAAGGGGGAAGAAGGACAGCTGATGAGTCTGGATTACTTACCTTTACAGTTTTCTTCCTGTGTATATTTTAGCCTGCATGTAACTATTCCTGCTTGATTTTTAACTTATTGACCTACTGCCATCCTCCCTGGGACCCCCATGAAAATGAGATGCTGCATCATATTAGGTCATCCCAGTTGGAATCATTTCAAATAAATAAATAATATTTCCCAGTCAGGAACCGAGGGGTGCTATTTAAGGTATCTACATAACAGGGGTTGAGGAAGTCGGATTAAGGAGAGAGACATCCTCAAAATGATATACAAGAGAGTCAGCGCAGTGCTAGCTCCACTTTATAACTGACTGTATGACAAAACATTGCATGAGAGAAGACCGGGATGACAGGTGGGCGTTTGCTTTGGGACTAGTCCTGGTCACCTGGAGAGGCCAAAAGGGTTTTTTTTTTATTATATAATTTAACTTTTTTTTTTTTTATTCCTAAATAGGAATACTCTAAATAGTGGAAAAGGGGTGTGCAAGTATCTTTTTTTTTTTTTTTTTTTTTAAACCTATTTCTCTTCTGCTCCCACCAGCCTCCATCTACTGGTCTCCCAGCGTCCACCAGGACTTACCTCATCCAGTGTCATTCTGCAGGGCTTGCCCCCCCCCCCACGGCAAGGTCCCCCAAATCAGAACGTTGTAACGGATTCAGTTCTGCATGGACTGTGCCTGGCTAGCTGGGTGCAGGGCCCGTGGGAGACTGGCACCATTCTGCTGGTCAGGTGCCACTTTCTCCCCAGGAGGTGCAAACATGCAATGCTGTTGTCACGACGCATGACACACACTCTCATGCGACATACGTCGACAGTGGTCACACCTCCAGTGCGTCTTGACTGCCCTGGCCTGCTTTACCCTGATCTCCATCAGAGACCCTTGTTAGCTAAGCGGTGGCCTTGATTTGTCCAGATAGGAATATTAAAGCATTAAAAAAAGAACTTTAAAACACGGCCCTACAGCAGACTATGGAGCGCGCCCCCACGCTCCCCATATTATTACATTCACATAACGTACTAGCGCGAGGAGGGGGGTAGAGTCTCTGAATCGGAAAGTGGAAGGGATTAGGATCTTGGCTCCACGGAGCCAAAATACAGTCCCTTTCCTCCCAAAACAATGGCATAAAAAATTCAGAATTATACAGCAGTGGACTTAGTGCAAAGGTCCTTTTGTGGTTTTTTTTGGGGGGGGGGCACCAGAAAAGGTGCTCTTTAAAAGAGTTTGCTGGTTAAGCAGGAAGCAGTCTTTAAGTATTTGATCCCTTTCATCAGAAATCAGCATGCCAGATAATTGTAGGCGGAGCATAGAATAATTGCATGGGTGTAAGTCAATCATGCTTGAAAAGTGCCTTGAGAAGGTAGCAAGCTCCGTAACATTCTTGGAGGTGCTACCAGTCTAGGAATCTCCGCATCAGAGGCTTCAACACTTGGCTGAAGGGCAGGTGCAGGGATAAGGGTTATGGCTTCACTGGGGACCCACCTGGAGGGATGTGGAGTCTGTACAAGTGCGCCAGCCTACATTCATCCGGAAGTGGAATGGCAGTCCTCAATGAACAGTTTAAATGCTTCCTGGGCAAGTATTTAAACTAGCCGGGAAGGGGGGGTACACCTAAACCAGTCATAGAGGGTATGGCTGGGGAAGGGAGGCAGGGAAAGAAGATATCTGGAGCTGGAAGGAAAAAACAAGAGAGCAAAAGAGGGAACAGAAGGGGAGCAGGCAATAAAACGTGGAAGGCCAGGGTTACAAATGCCCACAGCCTGGGAAATTAAATCCCAGATCTGATTATCCTGATGGCAGATGATGACCTGGACATAGTGGCAATAACCGAGACGTGGTGCACCACAAATCACGGCTGGGAGGAAGTGTACCAGGCTATGCTCTATCCAGGAGGAATAGGAGAGTAAAGGGTGGGGGGTGGCCCTGTATGTCAGAGAAAGTATAAAGGCAACTGTGATACAAGGTAGACAGGGGGAGGGAGAGGCACTGTGGGTCACCCTTGAGTCAGGCAATGGAACTGCAATTCGCACAGTGGGTGAGCTACAGGCCTCCAGATCAGGGGAGGAGGTGGATAGGAACTAGTGGATGAAATAAATGAAATGGCTACAAGAGGGGAGGTACTGCTGCTTGGGGGGGGGGGTAATATGCCAGACGTGGATAGGACCATCCCGGCAGCTGCCTCAGTCAGAAGCCGAGACATCTTGGACTCCCTGCAAGGAGCAGGCCTCGGGTAGCTAGTGCTAGAACCCACAAGGGACAGAGCAATTCTGGACCTGGTATTGACAAATAGAGACAGAAACATGGAAGTCCAGGTGGAGGGTAACCTGTAGTTCGGCGACCACCAAAAAGTGTGATTCAACATAGCTATGGGGACGCAGTCAAGCCACACAAAGGTGAGGGTCTTGGATTTCAGGAGGGCGGGCTTCGCTAGAATGGGGCTATACGTTAAAGAAGCCCTGGCAAGGAGGGAGGCAAGGGGGGGGGGTCAAGGAGCAGTGGGCACACCTAAAAGGAGTCACAGTGGAGGTGACAAATCAGTGCATTAGGCTTAGACACAAAGGCAAGAAAAACTGCTGTGGTTCACCAAGGTGGTTGCAGGGAAAGTAAGGGCCAAGAGGCTGAGTTTCGGAAAGTATAAGGAGACACAAGAAGAAGAGGATAGAGTGGTGTGCCTGAAGGAAGCTGGGAAAGCTGTTAGGAGCACTAAGGCACAAACAGAGGAACGATTAGCCCAGTTGGCAAAGAAAGGGGACAAAACATTCCACAGGTACAGCGTGAAAGAAGGAAGTCCAGGGGAGGGACTGTAAGGCTCAACGGGAATGGAGGGGAGGGTGTGGAGGGAGAACTGGAAAAGGCAGAAATATTAAATAAATACTTCAGTTCAGTATTTACTGAAGAAGGGGAGGGACAGGGACCACAGCTGGGCACCCGATACAATGGGAGAAGTGAGGTGGACACCAGTCCATTTACAGAAGAGAGATTCCTGAAGGAGTCCACAAAACTGAAAGTGGACAAAGCAATGGGGTCAGATGGCATACATCCTAGGATTTTAAAGGAACTGATGGAGGGAGCTAGCTGCACTACTGGCAGCCCATGGTCAGTGAATCACTCAACACAGGAGTATTCTTGAGGACTGGAGGAGAGCACATGTAGTCCTCTTCTCAAAGCTGGTAACAGGGAGGAGGCAGGAAATTATAGGCTGCTCAGCCTCACCTCAGTAGTATGTAAGATTATGGAGGCACTGCTGAAGGAAAGGATTGTGGAACACTTGGAATCCAATGGAGCCCAGGATCCAAGGTAGCATGGATTCAAAGTGGGGAGGTCATGATAGATGTTTTGACTGGGTAAACTGGGAGATGGATCAGGGAGGAGTGGTGGATGTCACCTACCTCGATTTCAGCAAGGCCTCTGACACCATCCCACATAAAGACTGATTAACAAGTTGGGTGGCATGGGACACAAGGTGGTTAACTGGGTTAGAAACTGGTTAGGGGGCAGGAAGCAGAGGGTTGTAGTAAATTGGATCCAATCCAAGGAAGGGGGGGTGATCAGTGGAGTATCTCAAGGATCAATGCTGGGGCCAGTCCTTTTTAATGTCTTCTTCAGTGACATAGCAGAAGGGCTGGAGGGGAAGGTGTGCCTGTTTGCAGATGACACAAAGATCTGCAACAAAGTGGACACTCCAGATGGGGTGGAGAAAATCAGGAGGGACCTAGGCAGGGACCTTGAGAGGGTGGGGGAGCCGGGGATAATTCCCAGGGCCCAGCACCAAAGAGGGGCCCAGGCCACCGGCATGCTACTGTATGCAGCTACATAGGGCCCCAGTTCTGAACTCCTTTCCCGGGCCCAGAATTTCTCAAGAGGCCTAGACCTAGGAAAGCTGGAAAATGGTCCAAAGTGTGGCAACTCAGGCTCAATGTAAAGAAGTGCAAAGTCATGCACCTGGGTGCAGGAACCCAGGAGTCAGCTACAAAATGGGGAGAGTTGTCGGTCACCAGGTAAGATAGGGATCTGGGGTTATCATCTCGGATGACCTAAAGGTGGCCAAGCAGAGTCAAAGTCAGTTGGGAGTGCCAGTGGCATGTTGGGATGCACAGCCTAAGGGGTATCACTAGCCAAAGGAGGGATGTGGTGCCACCATGCAAAACACTGGTGAGGCCTCATATGGAAAAGTGTGTACAGTTCTGAACGCCACACCTTCATAAGGACATAGACAGCATGGAGGCAGTCCAGAAAAGGGTGACTGAGATGGTACAGGGCTTGCACCAGAAGACATACAAGGAGAGATTAAAGGACCTCAATATGTATACACTGGAACAGAGGAGAATGGGGATATGATAGAACCTTCAAGTATCTTTTAAGGCACAGGCACAAGTGGGTGACATCTTCCAGTTTAGGAGCAGTACTAAAATGAGGGGCATGATACGAGATTGGAAAGGGGCAGAAGGAAAAATTACTCACCTTAGTAATTGCTTTTCTTCTCATGGAGTCTTGCTATATTATAACATTAGCAGTCAGCCACTGCAGCTGAACTGCCCCGGAGAGGAAGGAGTTTAACGCCAGAGGATTAGAGTTCTACAGCGAGGGCTGTGCCCAAAGTTTCACTCCGCAGTTTCAAATGAAACTGTCAGATCTTACGAAGCTAACATCAAAAGAACAGAAAAGTCTGTGTGGAAAACTACACTAGCCCATGGCTACCTACTAGTAGTAGTAACAACAATATAAACAACAAAGAAACACCCAGAACCATAATAACAAAATTGATGGTATTATGGTTCGCTTACCACCCTTGACAAGCACATTATGAACCCCCTTCCCCAAGACCAAGTCCAGGAAGGGGGCTTATAATATAAATAACCTAAATGAAAGCAACCAGATCCCTAACCCAAAGGAAAGAGGGTAAAGGGAAAACTACAATGGCATGACACAGTGCTTGCACCAATTCGCCACCCCTACCCAAGTAGAGGTTCTGAGAGGGGCAGGAGGGAGGAGGAAGAGAATATAAAAGACCATGAAGAGCGTTACACTAAGGTGAGTAATTTTTCTTCAAACACCATGAAGTCTTGCTATATTATAACATTAGCAGATTACACAGCAGTACCTCCATGGAGGAGGGTCAGAACCTACTTAGGAAATAATAGGTAGCACAGCTTGTGCCAAACCGAGCATCTCTCCTGGACTGGACATCCAGGGAATAATGCTTGGTAAAGGTGTGAACTGTCTTCCAGGTAGCAGCTTGACAAATCTCCAGAATGGGAATGTCCCTAGAAGCCGCTAGAGACGCAGCTGTACCCCCAGGAGTGGGCCCTCAATCCTGAGGGGGTACTCTCACCTAGTTTCTGATAACAGAATTGATACAAGAAACAATCCACCTTGCAATTGTTCTCTTAGTGGCAGGTTTTCCTTGCCAACCTCGCCATAGGTAAGAAACAGTTGGAGGGATTAACCTATGACCTCTGGTGCGCTCTAAATAGTAGCTTAAGGCTCTTTGACATCCAAGTGCAATCTCCTCTCACCTGAGGAAGAATGCTCAGTGAAAAATACTGGGAGAGAGATAGATTGATTCAGGTGGAAATCAGAAACCACCTTAGGCAAAACTTTCATTAGTCCTAAGGACTACCTTATTCTGTGGAAAGAGATAAAATCTTCTTCCACTGACAGGGCCTGTAACTCACTGGCGCTCTGGCAGAGGTGATAGCTACTAGGAAAATGGTTTTCTCGTTAAATACTTGAGCTCTGCTGAAGACAGAGGCTCAAGGGGGTTACATTAACTGAGCAATGCAAATATTCAGGTCCCAGGGGAGCTGGTTCCTGAAAAGGAGGGTTAGTATGAAGTAACCCTTAAAAAACTTGAGAACACCGGGTGAGAAGAAAGGAGGCAGGCTTCCCTGCTGACACAAAAAGCAGAGACAGCTGCAGATGAACCTTCAGGGTAGCTGGTCTAAGGCCTCAGGGAATTCAGATGGACCAAATATTCCAGAAGAATGGGAAGATCAGCAGATTCTGGGATAATCTGCCTCTCAGAGCACCAGATGGAAAACCTCTTCCACTTAGAATTATAAGTGGTTCTAGTGGAAGGCTTCCTTGAAGCCTTTAAAATATCCATGACACCTTGAGAAAGGTGTAAGTCATAAATTCTAGCTCCTCAAGAGCCAAGCCTGAGGTTGAGGGATTTGAGGTCCGGATACTACACTCTCCCTGTGCACAGGCCAGTAAGTCGTGGACTCTGGGTAGGCTCAGGGCAGGGTGGACTGCCAAGGACAGAAGCAGAGGGTACCAGGGCTGTCTGGCCTAATCTGGGGCAATCAGAATCACTCTGCAAGGTTGAGATCTGATTTTACTAGTACCCTGAAAAGAAGAGGAAAGGGAGGAAGGCATACAGGAACTTCCCTTCCAGTCCAACAGAAAGGCGTCCAGAGGACTGAGCCCAGTACTGAGGCCTGCAACAGAAAAGAGGAAGTTGATGGTTGTCTGGGGCTGCGAAAAGATCTATCTGAGGAGTGCCCCATCTGGCAAAGACGGACCCCAGCACTTGTGGATTCAGAGCCCATTCGTGATGGCCCTGAGAAATTCTGCTAAGGGCGTCCGCCAGGACATTGTCCTTCCCTGGGAGGTGAACCGCTACCAGGGAGGTGTTCAGGAGTAGGCCAGAGACCACAATCATTGCTTCGTGCACAAGGCTGAAGACCGAGTGCCCCTTGCTTGTTGATGTACCACATTGTGGTGGTATTGTCTGTCCTGACTTGAACCACTTTGTTCTGGACAGAATCTGAAAACACCAAGAGCTAAAAAGACAGCTCTGAGTTCCAACAGATTGATGTGGAGCAGAGATTCCTGAGGAGACCACACCCCTGGGTGGCAAGATCGCTAGGTGGAGCCCCCACCCTAACAGGGAGGCATCCGTGGTGAGGTGAGGGAGGAGAAATGGGAATGAAGGAACCCCTGTCTTAAATTGCTCTGGGCCTGCCACCAGTGGAGGGCTAGGATCAGAGTTCGAGTAACTGGAACCAACTTGGTAGGGGGTCCTTCCTTTGAGACCAATAGGCCCTCAAATGGAACTGAATGTCCTCATCTGAAATCTTGCTCCCTGCACCATAGCTGTGGAAGCAGCCATGTGCCCAAGGAGTTGCAGAAAATGTCTTGCTGGTCGAGAGACCAGAGGGTAAAGGAGGATGCCAGGGCGATGAGTCTGTCCACCCTTTCCGAGGGAAGAAAAGCCTGGCTAACCTTTGTTCAATTCTGCGCCTATGAAAGTTAGGACCTGAACCGGTTCCAGAACTGACTTTGGTAAGTTTAGCAGGAATCCCAGGAAGTGAGAAGCTGCTGGGTGACTTGCAAATGGAGTTCACCTGACCTGGAGACTGACCCACAATGAGCCAGTCGTCCAGGTAGGGAAACACAGCAACCCCTTGCTTCTTAAGTGAGCCACATACTAGCGGACATTTTGTGAATACCCTTGACGCAGAGGTCAGGTCAAAGGGCATTGCCCTGAACTGGTAGTGGCCTGAGGGCAGTTCGAACCTGAGGTACTTTCGGTGAGAAGGCCTGATCAGAACATGAAAATAGGCATCCTTGAGGTCCAGGGAAGCTAGCCAGTCCCCTGGCCTTAGGGAAGGCAATATCATTGCCAGAGTCAACATTTTGAACTTTGGTTTCAAAAGATGCTGTTCAGGTACTCTTAAATCTAGAATGGCCGCCATTCTCCTGTCTTTTGGGGTAAGAAAGTATCTTGATCAAAGCCCTTGCCCTGATGGCAAGGAGGAACCTTTCCACTGCTTTGCAGTCCAGAAGAGAAGAAACCTCTGCTTCCAAAGCAAGGGCTTCTGAAGGATTTGCAGGTGAAAATGTCTGGCTCTCATCTTTGGAAAGTGTTTGAAGCTGAGAATCAGACCCTGGCTTATTACCTCCAGAACCCATCTGTCCGTAGTTAGGGACAGCCAGTTCCGCTGAAATAGGCCAACCTGCCCCACTGGTACAGGAATGGCCCTGGGCACCCATCAGGTGCCTGCTTAGCAGCAGCCTTAGGCTGGAGGGGAGGGGACGTCTACATCAGCCTCGCATCACCCTGCCTCTGAAGAAACCCTCTGCGAGACAGCAGAGGAGGCTTGAGATTGGTAAAAGGCCTGGAAAAAGGCCTGCCTTCTCTGGAAGCATGCCTTTGTGGCATGGCATGCTTCTCCTTAGCCTGGGCACTTTGTAGGTAGTTCTGTATTCATCCATCTTTTCATATAGTTTTCTGTTTGCTCCCCAAACAGAGAATTTCCCACTACAGGAAAATCCATAGCCTTTGACTGGGTATCTTGGGACAGATTAGTGCATCTGAGCCATGCCAACCTACGGAAAGCTACAGAAGTGGCCATGACCCTAGAGGAAACATCATTAACATCAACAGCAGTATGAAATTGAACTTTAGAGGCTTCAATGCCATCAGCAGCCACCTGTTCCAACTCACTAGCCAGCTGGCCATGGGCCTGCTTGGCTAACTGCAATACTGTGTCCCACCTAGATTTCTGATATCTAGCCACATAAGCCATATAATTTGCCTGCCTGAGTCCCAAAGAAGCTGCCATATACTGTTTCTTCGCCATGGCATCAATCTTCCTGGAATCCTTATCAGGAGGATGGAGGCCAGAGGAATATTAGCCTTGACACAGGCTGCAGCTTGTACCACACCTACATGACTACACTGTTCAGTAAGAGTCTGTATCCGAGCCTGACAAAGTATATCTTCTGTCCATTTTTTATCTACAGGAGGGACAGAATGAGGATTTTTAAATCTTTGTTGTTTGCTTCCTAAATGACTTATGCAAAGGAATAGACAACCTCCTAGACTCTGGAATATCCATCATTTCCACATAATCAGGCTCCTCTTGCTCATCCACAGCCTCCTCTAAAGGAAGCTGGAGGGTTTCTGCAACCTTTTGTAAAAAATAAAGAAAGAAGGGACTCAGACAGAATAGGAGGAGATTCTAAAGGTCTGTCTGGAGAAATGTCCCGTTCAATGGGCACGTCCAGACCCCCCAGCCACACATATATTGATCAAATTCCTCCTCCCCTCCTGTGGTTCATAAAAATCCTCAACTTCAAAATCTGAACCATGGGACTGAACGAACCAACTTTTACCAACTGTTGGTGGTTCTACAGATCCCTGAGACAGTGACTGGACAATCTGAATGGCTTTAGCTATCTCTGCAGCAGTTGGAGACACAATTTTGGACCCCAAACCTACTGATTTCCTTGTCTTTTATTCGGACTGGTTCCTCTGAACCAGCCTTCCTTTGCCCGAGGAAGTCTCGCCCTGGTCAGAGGGCACTCCCTCTGGTCCAGTGGGTACTGGACCGGGCTGGCCATCTGGGTCAGCGGACTTTTTGGCCTCTCGTTCCCTGAACCGGCCCAATCTCTTTTCCAGGGTGGCTGCAGGGAAATTTTTACACACCTGGCAGTCTGACAGGAGGTGGTCAGCTCCCAGACAATAAACACAAGTGGTGTGTGGGTCAGCCTTGGCAAAGGCCTCCCCACAGACATCACAGTGTTGAAACCCATTGGGCCTGGTTTTTCTTTTGGGTTTCTCAGACATAATGCCAGCCTAACCAAAACTTGCTCTTTTGATGGCAGTGCCAGAAGACACCCTTTATCGTTCCTAACCGTGTCACGGGTATTTGAAAAACGTTATAATTCTGTTTTTAGAACCGATAAGAACTGGGAACCGCATCAAAACCCACTGTACACTTTTAAATGCAGAAATATTAAACCGAATGGGTTCAAAACCGAACCGATAATTTTCCACACAGACTTAAAATTTAGTACTTACGTTACCAGATAGAGCTTTAAAACCAAATGCGGTAAAATAATAACTTTTGCCGGTTCAAATGAACTGAAAAATACTCGCTTGAACCTAGAATGAACCGAGCTGAAGGAGCTGATCTCCGGAGCGACTGTTCAGCGAAGCGGAGTAAAGAATCTGACAGTTTCATTTGAAACTGCCCGATAGAGCTTTGGGCACAGCGTCCTCGCACTGTAGAACTCCAGATCCTCTGGAGTTAACTCCTTCCTCTCCGGGGCAGTTCAGCTGCAGTGGCTGACTGCTAATGTTATAATATAGCAAGACTTCATGGTGTTTGAATAAAGGGTAACGTGAGGAAGTTTTATTTCATGGAAAGGGTGGTGGATGTGTAACCTCCCTACAAATGGGGGTTCCTGAAAAGTCTTCCTTGAGCTTGTCTAAGTGCTCAGGCTGGTGTCCAGTGTTTTTGCAGTTTAAATGTGACTGCCAGAGAGTGCCTATATAGCCTCTGCGTACTGTCTCTTTATGAGCTGCCTGAATTGCAGTCATAATTAATCTAAAAAGGAGCTCTGTTAGAAGATGTGCATGTTTGCTGATCATTTGTTAGAGTAGTAATAATATTGCAGTTTGTTCTAACCTGCCTTTTTTGCAGCATGGACAGTTCTGTTTGTTTCCATCATCTTGGTCCTGGACTGCTGAAATGGGCCAATCAGTACATTTGGGACTCTAAAATGGAGCCTGACTACAGGGGCTCGGTGGGGTCAAAACTTGTGGGAACTGTAGTTTTTGCATTTCTGGCACCTAAAATAACCTGGAGGGGGAGCCCTTGTTGTGATTGACAGACAGATCAGCCAACCGAACCTTTTGGATTTTGGGGAAGTCCCACACTGCTTGCAATTTCAGTTAGATCTAAGTTGGGAAGTGAAGAAGTAACAGCTCAAGGTAGTTCGAGCAGCAATCCATAGTGCCTGTTGTCTCTGAGAGGGAACTTGTGCCTTTTTTGGACTGAATCCGAACTTGGAGAGTGAAGTAAGCTACTGAATTGTGACCAGGATCCTACCTGAAGACGAAGATTTGCTGAATGCGATCGGCCTGTCTGGACCTCCAGCCACCTCTGAACTCCCGGATTGTGCAGAGACTCTGTAATTGCGACCGGAGAGCCTTTTGCCTGGTATAGTGGAATTTCCTTGCATGTGAATGTGTTGTGCGCTTATAGTGGGTCGTGATTTGGCTCCCCACTGTGGTTTGAATTGTGTTCTCCTGCTGGAAGCTGCATTAGAATTTCTTACATGTAAACGTCGTGTGTGCTGCTAGTGGTTCGACGATTTGATCCCCACTGTGGTTTGAACTGTATTCTGCTTTATGGAAGCTGCATCCAGCCCCACAGACTGAATCCAAAATCATCTCCACTGGGCCTGGGCCTCACACACTGGCCCAGCCTGACTACCCGCTGCACAGAGAAAGTCATCGACGAGAGACCTGCTTGGGGATCAGCCCCCTGCTCAACACTTGAACAGGAACAACGCCTCAGTGATTCATGTGGGCCCTGCTTCTCCAGGCACTCCAGCTCAACAACCTGCAGTCTAGATTTCGTCCTGCCTGTGTCCAGTATTGGATATCGTGAGTAAGCATCAGGGTAGCTCCCTGCAACAACAGCTAAATCTAAAGTGTTATTGTCTGGTTGCTTTTTCTTTCACGAACTGAGCCCTCCGGCTCCAGATTACAAATAGTGTGTGTTGTGCATGTTGCTTTCTTCCATCACAGGGCCCCAACCAGCTGCAATGTTCCTGGCTAGCCCATCGTCTCACTACCTGGGTACCCAGAGCTGTGACTGTGTCGGGACTTAAAGCGCATGCATAACTGTTTGATTAATATACCCTTTAAGCCAATCAACTCGATTAAGCCCCTTTCTTGTTCAAGTCCCCTGAATAAAACAGATCTGACTTTTTCTGCATTTAACCTGACTGTGGTTCCAGTTTGTGCCAAGAGTGCTGTACTGTTCCTATCTGCTGTGCATAACCTTGTTTTACAGGGGGTCTCCAGGGTCGAGCCACAGGAACCAGCCCTGGTGGTGAGTGCAAACAGTGTGGGTACTTGTATGATGTACAAGGGGTACTGTGAAAGTGATTATCGTATATTGTTCAGGCCACTAGAAGGGAAAGAGGGGGGTTACAGTGTCCTGAACGGCTATGCCCAGGGTAGTTTGACCACTGCCAACCCTGACCTCCGGGTGGAGGCACACCCATTGCAGAACCTAGTCTCTTTAACTCTCACTAGCCAAGCAGGCAGGGTAGTAGTCCGTGATAGTGCTGCACACCTAGGGTTGGCATCTTGAGGCTTACTGTACAAAATTATGAATTATTGTTGAAGATTAATGGCTACCCCATAGAAATGGCTGCACACCAGTTGGTGGGGTGGTGTACTGGGGAATCACCCCAAATGCTCTGCTTATACTGGATATTCCCCTGGGTACCAGTAAAGACACTGTGGGGAGCATTCTCCAAAGTTGAATGTTTAAAAAAACCCTGTGGTGGTGGGTTGACAGGCTGATTTGATCGCCCAAACTTCATAGCCTTGGTAGAGTGTAGTGACCTGCTACGACAGCTCTAAAGTGCCATACTATTGCCTCAGAAGGGTCTCAGCCACCTGGAGAGGATAACAAAAGACAGTAAAGACCCGGAGTGATGAGCTCCGCCATTATCTGAGACTTTTGAGGAGGAATTTGTTGTTGCTGGAGAAGGAAAACCGTGAGGACTTTAAGAAACTGTTCCTGCCACCTGGGGGTGTTTTTTCCCCCAACACCCCCTCCTACTCCAGCACCTGTTACTGCCCGCCTTCTGTGCCCATGCCAATGCTAGCCCCAATATCTGTACCCATTAGTCATGACTCCTACCGAAGGCTGAGAATCTTTCTCGGCACTCCTCCCATCCCCCAGGGGGGGAGGATGACTGGGAGACCTGGATCAACCATGTTGCCCCCCTTGGTACCCGAGTGGCAGTGTGTGGAGGCTGAGAAGTGGAAAAGAATCATAGAAAGTTTGAGGGGCCCCGCCCTTGAAGCCATTCAATTTTTGAAGTCCATGAACCCTGATGCGTCTACTTAGAAGTACCTAGCTATACTTGAAGGCAATTTTAGGAGCATTGAGTCAGGGGAGACTTTGATGTGGAAATTCCAAGGTACCAAACAAATGAAGGGGGAAAGTTTGTCTGCATATGTTACTCACTTAGAAAAAGCTCTGCAGAAAGCTTACTGGAAAGGTGTGGTAGCTGCTAGTGATTTGAACCGTGTGAGACTGGGGCACATACTGCAACATGCCAAGCATTCTAAACTGCAGATCATCCAGTTAAGGCTCCAGCACAGGAGAGTTACCCCACTTGACTACTGTGACTTGATAAAAGAATTCCAGGAGGTAGAAAGTGAAGAGGGAGATTGTAATTACGGGGTGAGTGCAGCCCAAGTGATCATGGCAACTGAAGGCCCTTCCGAAATGGAGACCACTAAGATTGTACCGCCGTGGGCTAAACGGTGGGGGAGTTGCGAAGGAGTCAGAAAAGTACCAACCGGGTGCTGTCAGCTGAGGTATCCCCTGCTGACAGAGACCCTGGGCCGTCAGACGTGACTGTTATGGGGTTAGCACCCTCAGGCATCCCCTACTGAGGGTGGTCTCGGCTGAGCTCAAGGAATTGACTGCCACCCTAAAGGGAACTTTTGAGACATGGTGCACTACCTGAAGTCAGATCACAATCTCCACGTCGATGCTCCAGCATCCCCTGCTGTTTTCGGCAAGGATGCCCCAGAGCCTGTCATTTGTCACAACTGCGGCAAGGATGGCCGCATAAAGAGGGAATGCCAGTCTCAGAGGGACTTAGAGAAAGTGGTGAACCAGCTTCAAGGAGAGCTTCGGAAAATGAGTCCGTGGTCAAGGTATGTACGAAATGACCACAGTAAAGGCTTCAGCCATCCTAACTCAAACCTCTCTGTGGCTAAATTGTCTGTCCAGGCCCCTGTTGTTGTTCCTCCAGACTGGTCCAAGATAGTGGGCCCTTCAATGAAGACTAATGTGGCTGTGAATGATATTCCTACTCGGGCTGTGCTTGACAGTGGGTCGCAAGTGACCAATGTGTTTCAGGACTGATATGACAAACACTTATCACTTATGATGTGCCCTTACAATCCCTGGAAGGCCTACATGTGTGGGGTCTGAGCAACAAGTCTTATCCATATCTAGGATATGCCCCCTCTGATTGACTTTTCCTGCAGCTGTCACCGGTGTAGAGGAGCAAGTAGAGACACTAGCCCTAGTGTGTACCCCCACCGGACTGTATGATGGGGTTCCCCTGTTAATTGGAACAAATGTCCCATGTTTGGGAGACTAGCACAACTCTACCAGAGAACAAAGGTAGTTGACTGGATGGGCCCCAAGAATTCCAGCCTTAGTAAAGAGGGCTTATGACTGGCAACAGAGACCCAATGAAGTGGACCCAGATGTGCCAGTGGGGATAGTGTGGAAAAGGGAACCTGACTCCTTGGTATTGGCCCCCCAATGCCCAGTGCACGATCCATGGAGAAGTCCGCCTAAAGAGAAACGTAAAGAACAAAATATTAATGTTGGATGCACCAGGAGATGGAAAGTTGCCAGAGGGATTATTGGTCAAACCCAGCATCTTGCCTCCTCGTGCCCATGCCTATGCACGACGAGTGATGGCCCAGATTCAGAATGTGTCAGATCGGGAGATTCGGGGGAACAGAGGGTGCACCATAGCTACAGTACACTGCACCAACACTGCCGTATTGCCCAGCAACAAGTGCGCTGGTGAGAAGGAGAGAGTGACCCCGGACTTATTTGACTTTGTTGACTCCCCATTGCCAGCTGAATGGAAGGCTAGAATTAGCAAGAAACTCGCTCAGAGAGACCAAGTGTTTTTATTAAAAGAATGGGATGTGGGGTGTGTCCAGGGTGCAGAGCATCACATACGCCTGCATGATGACCGGCCATTTTGAGAGAGATCTCGACATCTCGACCCAGCAGACATAGATGATGTGAGGAGACACCTGCAGGAAATGCTCGCTGCTGGTGTGATACAAGAATCAAGAAGCCCATATGCCTCTCCCATTGTGGTTGTGCTTAAGAAGAATGAGTCGGTAAGGATGTGTGTTGATTATCGAACTCTGAACTGGTGGACCATCCCCGATCAATACACCATGCCCCATAGACAAGATGCCCTGGATTGTTTGAATGGGAGCAAATGGTTTTCGGTATTGGATCTTCACAGCGGATACTACCAGATCCCGATGGCCCCGGAGGACTATGAGAAAACAGCCTTCATCTGTCCTTTGGGGTTCTACAAATTTCTGAGAACGCAATAGGGAATTTCAGGTGCCCCAGCCACCTTTCAGCGACCGATGGAACGTGCAGTGGGAGGTATGAACTTGCTGGAATGTCTAGTGTATCTAGATGATGTCATTGTGTTTGGGCGCACATTAGAGGAGCATGAGACCTGACTGTTCAAAGTCCTAGACTGATTGGAAGACTTCGGCCTCAAGCTGTCCATTGACAAGTGCCAGTTTTTTCAAACCTCCGTGAAGTATGTGGGGCACATAGTATCTGCAAAAGGGATAGAGACTGATCCCAGTAAGGTTGAATCACAGACTGCTTGGCCCCAGCCCCATAACTTGAAAGAACTACAATGTTCCCAGGGGTTCTGTGGCTACTACCACAGGTTCATAAAAGACTATTCAAAGGTGATTCGCCCACTCTTGAATCTTACCCAGGGTTACCCTCCTACCAACCATAAACATAAAAAAGGGACAGTCAAAGAACCAGAGAAAGTGTACTTCCACACAGGTGAACTTTTTGGGCCCCGCTGGATACCCGAATGTGAAGCAGCCTTTCACAAAGTCATATACCAGCTCACCCATGCCCCCATCCTCGCCTATGCTGATCCCACCAAGCCCTATGTGCTGCATACGGACGCCAGTCTGCAGGGTCTAGGAGCTGTGCTGTATCAAGCCCATGAGGATGGTTTGAGACCAGTGGCCTTTGCCCGTAGCAGCTCAACCCCGTCAGAGTGAAACTACCCTGTGCACAAGCTGGAGTTCTTTGCACTACAATGGGCCATCGTCGACCAGTTTCATGAATACCACTATGGGGCAAAGATATTGGTGAAGACCATCAATAACCCATTAACCTATGTACTGACTTCAGTTAAGTTAGACGCCACTGGGCACCGGTGGCTTTCCACCTGATCAACCTATGATTATGCTGTTGAATACAGGCCAGGACTGGAACCATATTGATGCTGACACCTTGTCACGCGAAGGCCAGTTTCCAAGAGTGATTGGGTCAGGCTGTCTGAACGGACATCCGAGCCTTGTGCCAAAAAGTTTGACCGAGATGAACAGATGTCTGCGGACACAGTGGACTGTTTAGTAGATTGCTTGGACCCTCTCTGATACCTGCATACCAGCTGCTTGTGCCACTTTTCTGCTCTAGATATTGGTGCACTACCTCAATCCACTGTGTACAGCATTCAGTGGCTCAATCCCAAGATCCTGTGATTCGGCTGCACTTCAAAGCCCTTACATGCGGGAAAGATGTGTCCAAGTTATGCTCCCTGACTTGCAAACCGCTCTTATTATTTAAAGAAGGCTGCGGTTGAAGCTACTCAATCTGATGCCGTTGTACAGCGACAGTGGATCGTGGGCGGCCGGGCAGACAGGGAAGTACCAGTCCTGCCCACGGCCTTGTAAAGATTTGGTACTGAGGTCCCTTCTCCACAATCACATGGGGCACCTTGGTATTGACAGAACTCTTGACTTGGTATAATCTTGATTCTACTGGCCCAAGATGGGGTCTGATGTTGAGCACCTTGTAAAGACCGTGCAGGTGCTGCCTGCAAAGCAAAGCCGCGGCTCACAGAGCTGTCTCCTTGTCATGTACTACCAGCTCCCCATGGAACTGTTCTGCATAGACTTTTTGTGTTTAGAACCTGACTGTGCTGGAATATTGGCAATGTGTTGGAGTGGTTACAGATCATTTCACAATATGCATAGCTTTCCAACTAAAGATCAAAGGCTCTACACGTGTGGCCAAGGTGCTAGTGGCAAATTTTTCGTTCACTATGGTGCCCTCATATCGGATCTACTCTGACCAAGGCAGAGATTTCGAAGTCGTTAATCAAAGAATGCTTTCTATGGGGAGGGGGTGTAAGTCAAGAACCACCCCTTATCACCCACAGGAAGACCTCTCAACCAGAACATTTTAATCGCATCTCTAGACATATGTTAAAACCTCTACCTAAAGACAAGGTTTGGTGGTTTCGCAGATTAGCACTTTGGTCCACGCACACAATTGCACGAAAAATGCGCTACTGGTTCTCCCCTATCGCCTCATGTTCGGAGGGAGGCCCGACTGTCTGCTGATGTCTGCTTGGGCCTCTCCAGATGGGGTCTGAGCCGCCAAATTACCCACAGCTGTACAGAAACTAGTGCTCAATTGAACCATGCCTATCAACTGGCCTAGACAATGGCAACCAAAAGAAATCTCGCCAACAAAGAGAGGCATGATAAAAAAGTGAAGGCTCAAGAGCTTTGGCCTGTAGACCATGTGTTGTTACGCACTCTGGGGCTGCATGGCAAACACAAAATTGCTGATAGGTGGCACCATCTTCCCCATGTAGTAGTTGGTAAGTTGAATGATTTACCAGTGTACAAGGTGCACCCAGAGAATAACTCCAAAGCTGTCAAGATCATGCACCGTAACCACTTCATACCTATCTGCCAAGTCATAATTGAGGCTGAACCATCAGAGATGGATTCTGTGCCGTTGACTGCCGTGCTGCAAAGAGACACAGTCAACCTGCCCCAGTAGTTACAAGACTTAACGCTTCCCCAAGAAAGCAGGCCCAGAAATGACAGTGACTGTCATCCTCTGATGAAAGGTGTGTGACCATGCCTATTACCCTCCCATGAACTGAGTCAGTTTTTCAAGGTAACCCATGACTAATTGTGGGGATGAAGCTGGGCCTTCTGGACTGCCTAACCCCCCAGCTTCGTCCTTGGAGCCAATGCTCCCTGAAAGTGAAGTGCAAAGTATTACGTCGTCTGAGATCACAGAATCTGTGTTTTGTGAAACTGTGTGAATTGCCCAAAGAAGGGGCTGATGGTTTGAGTCTCTGGTGACACACCAGAACTTGAAGAACAATGTGAAAAGGACAACCCCTTCAGTGCAAAGGTGAGGGTCTTGGATTTCAGGGAGGGCGGGCTTCCAGAATGGGCTATACGTAAGCACCTGCAAGGGGAGGGAGGGCCAAGGAGCAGTGGGCACACTCTGAAAGGAGTCACAGGGAGGTGACAAATCAGTGCATTAGGCTTAGACACAAAGGCAAGAAAACTGCTGTGGTTCACCAAGGTGGTTGCAGGGAAAGTAAGGGCCAAGAGGCTGAGTCGGAAAGTATAAGGGAGACACAAGAAGAAGAGGATAGAGTGGTGTGCCTGAAGGAAGCTGGGAAAGCT
The DNA here is from genome assembly GCA_016271365.2 of Neoceratodus forsteri. NCBI lineage: Eukaryota > Metazoa > Chordata > Ceratodontiformes > Ceratodontidae > Neoceratodus > Neoceratodus forsteri. The sequence goes on along the minus strand of CM057449.1, from coordinate 136,891,900 downwards.
GTTAGGAGCACTAAGGCACAAACAGAGGAACGATTAGCCCAGTTGGCAAAGAAAGGGGACAAAACATTCCACAGGTACAGCGTGAAAGAAGGAAGTCCAGGGAGGGACTGTAGCTCAACGGGAATGGAGGGAGGTGTGGAGGGAGAACTGGAAAGGCAGAAATATTAAATAAATACTTCAGTTCAGTATTTACTGAAGAAGGGGAGGACAGGGACCACAGCTGGGCACCCGATACAATGGGAGAAGTGAGGTGGACACCAGTCCATTTACAGAAGAGAGATTCCTGAAGGAGTCCACAAAACTGAAAGTGGACAAAGCAATGGGGTCAGATGGCATACATCCTAGGATTTTAAAGGAACTGCGGAGGGAGCTAGCTGCACTACTGGCAGCCATGGTCAGTGAATCACTCAACACAGGAGTAGTTCTTGAGGACTGGAGGAGAGCACATGTAGTCCCTCTTCTCAAAGCTGGTAACAGGGAGGAGGCAGGAAATTATAGGCTGCTCAGCCTCACCTCAGTAGTATGTAAGATTATGGAGGCACTGCTGAAGGAAAGGATTGTGGAACACTTGGAATCCAATGGAGCCCAGGATCCAAGGTAGCATGGATTCATAGTGGGGAGGTCATGATAGATGTTTTGACTGGGTAAACTGGGAGATGGATCAGGGAGGAGTGGTGGATGTCACCTACCTCGATTTCAGCAAGGCCTCTGACACCATCCCACATAAAGACTGATTAACAAGTTGGGTGGCATGGGACACAAGGTGGTTAACTGGGTTAGAAACTGGTTAGGGGGCAGGAAGCAGAGGGTTGTAGTAAATTGGATCCAATCCAAGGAAGGGGGGGTGATCAGTGGAGTATCTCAAGGATCAATGCTGGGGCCAGTCCTTTTTAATGTCTTCTTCAGTGACATAGCAGAAGGGCTGAGGGAAGGTGTGCCTGTTTGCAGATGACACAAAGATCTGCAACAAAGTGGACACTCCAGATGGGGTGGAGAAAATCAGGAGGGACCTAGGCAGGGACCTTGAGAGGGTGGGGGAGCCGGGGATAATTCCCAGGGCCCAGCACCAAAGAGGGGCCCAGGCCACCGGCATGCTACTGTATGCAGCTACATAGGGGCCCCAGTTCTGAACTTTTCCCGGGGCCCAGAATTCCTCTCAAGAGGCCTAGACCTAGGAAAGCTGGAAAAATGGTCCAAAGTGTGGCAACTCAGGCTCAATGTAAAGAAGTGCAAAGTCATGCACCTGGGTGCAGGAACCCAGGAGTCAGCTACAAAATGGGGGGGGGGGGGGAGAGTTGCTGACGGTCACCAGGTAAGATAGGGATCTGGGGGTTATCATCTCGGATGACCTAAAGGTGGCCAAGCAGAGTCAAAGTCAGTTGGGAGTGCCAGTGGCATGTTGGGATGCACAGCCTAAGGGGTATCACTAGCCAAAGGAGGGATGTGGTGCCACCATGCAAAACACTGGTGAGGCCTCATATGGAAAAGTGTGTACAGTTCTGAACGCCACACCTTCATAAGGACATAGACAGCATGGAGGCAGTCCAGAAAAGGGTGACTGAGATGGTACAGGGCTTGCACCAGAAGACATACAAGGAGAGATTAAAGGACCTCAATATGTATACACTGGAACAGAGGAGAGAATGGGGAGACATGATAGGAACCTTCAAGTATCTTTAAGGCACAGGCACAAGTGGGTGACATCTTCCAGTTTAGGAGCAGTACTAAAATGAGGGGGCATGATACGAGATTGGAAAGGGGCAGAAGGAAAAATTACTCACCTTAGTAATTGCTTTTCTTCTCATGGAGTCTTGCTATATTATAACATTAGCAGTCAGCCACTGCAGCTGAACTGCCCCGGAGAGGAAGGAGTTAACGCCAGAGGATTTGGAGTTCTACAGCGCGAGGGCGCTGTGCCCAAAGCTCTATCTGGCAGTTTCAAATGAAACTGTCAGATCTACGAAGCTAACATCAAAGAACAGAAAAGTCTGTGTGGAAAACTACACTAGCCCATGGCTACCTACTAGTAGTAGTAACAACAATATAAACAACAAAGAAACACCCAGAACCATAATAACAAAATTGATGGTATTATGGTTCGTTTTACCACCCTTGACAAGCACATTATGAACCCCCTTCCCCAAGACTCAAGTCCAGGAAGGGGCAATATAAATAACCTAAATGAAAGCAACCAGATCCCTAACCCAAAGGAAAGAGGGTAAAGGGAAACTACAATGGCATGACACAGTGCTTGCATCATTCGCCACCCCTACCCAAGTAGAGGTTCTGAGAGGGGCAGGAGGGAGGGTGGATAGAGACATAGCAAGACTCCATGAGAAGAAAAGCAATTACTAAGGTGAGTAATTTTTCTTCAAACACCATGAAGTCTTGCTATATTATAACATTAGCAGATTACACAGCAGTACCTCCATGGAGGAGGGTCAGAACCTACTTAGGAAATAGGCTCTGAAGCACAGCTGTGCCAAACCGAGCATCTCTCCTGGACTGGACATCCAGGGAATAATGCTTGGTAAAGTGTGAACTGTCTTCCAGGTAGCAGCTTGACAAATCTCCAGAATGGGAATGTCCCTAGAAGCCGCTAGAGACGAGCTGTACCCCTAGGAGTGGGCCTCAATCCTGAGGGGGTACTCTACCTAGTTTCTGATAACAGAATTGATACAAGAAACAATCCACCTTGCAATTGTTCTCTTAGTGGCAGGTTTTCCTTGCCAACCTCGCCATAGGTAAGAAACAGTTGGAGGGATTCAACCTATGACCTCTGGTGCGCCTAAATAGTAGCTTAAGGCTCTTTGAATCCAAGCTGTGCAATCTCCTCTCACCTGAGGAAGAATGCTCAGTGAAAAATACTGGGAGAGAGATAGATTGATTCAGGTGGAAATCAGAAACCACCTTAGGCAAAACTTTCTATTAGTCCTAAGGACTACCTTATTCTGTGGAAAGAGATAAAATCTTCTTCCACTGACAGGGCCTGTAACTCACGGCGTCTGGCAGAGGTGATAGCTACTAGGAAAATGGTTTTCCGTTAAATACTTGAGCTCTGCTGAAGACAGAGGCTCAAAGGGGTTACATTAACTGAGCACGTAAATATTCAGGTCCCAGGCGGAGCTGGTTCCTGAAAAGGAGGGTTAGTATGAAGTAACCCTTAAAAAACTTGAGAACACCGGGTGAGAAGAAAGGAGGCAGGCTTCCCTGCTGACACAAAAAGCAGAGACAGCTGCCAGATGAACCTTCAGGGTAGCTGGTCTAAGGCCTCAGGGAATTCAGATGGACCAAATATTCCAGAAGAATGGAAGATCAGCAGATTCTGGGATAATCTGCCTCTCAGAGCACCAGATGGAAAACCTCTTCCACTTAGAATTATAGTGGTTCTAGTGGAAGGCTTCCTTGAAGCCTTTAAAATATCCATGACACCTTGAGAAAGGTGTAAGTCATAAATTCTAGCTCCTCAAGAGCCAAGCCTGAGGTTGAGGGATTTGAGGTCCGGATACTACACTCTCCCTGTGCACAGGCCAGTAAGTCGTGGACTCTGGGTAGGCTCAGGGCAGGTGGACTGCCAAGGACAGAAGCAGAGGGTACCAGGGCTGTCTGGCCTAATCTGGGGCAATCAGAATCACTCTGCAAGGTTGAGATCTGATTTTTACTAGTACCCTGAAAAGAAGAGGAAAGGGAGGAAGGCATACAGGAACTTCCCTTTCCAGTCCAACAGAAAGGCGTCCAGAGGACTGAGCCCAGTACTGGAGGCCTGCAACAGAAAAAGAGGAAGTTGATGGTTGTCTGGGGCTGCGAAAAGATCTATCTGAGGAGTGCCCCATCTGGCAAAGACGGACCCCAGCACTTGTGGATTCAGAGCCCATTCGTGATGGCCCTGAGAAATTCTGCAAGAGGGCGTCCGCCAGGACATTGTCCTTCCCTGGGAGGTGAACCGCTACAGGGAGGTGTTCAGGAGTAGGCCAGAGACCACAACTCATTGCTTCGGTGCACAAGGCTGAAGACCGAGTGCCCCTTGCTTGTTGATGTACCACATTGTGGTGGTATTGTCTGTCCTGACTTGAACCACTTTGTTCTGGACAGAATCTGAAAACACCCAAGAGCTAAAAAGACAGCTCTGAGTTCCAACAGATTGATGTGGAGCAGAGATCCTGAGGAGACCACACCCCTGGGTGGCAAGATCGCCTTAGGGAGCCCCCACCCTAACAGGGAGGCATCCGTGGTGAGGAGGGAGGAGAAATGGGAATGAAGGAACCCCTGTCTTAAATTGCTCTGGGCCTGCCACCAGTGGAGGGCTAGGATCAGAGTTCGAGTAACTGGAACCAACTTGGTAGGGGGTCCTTCCTTTGAGACCAATAGGCCCTCAAATGGAACTGAATGTCCTCATCTGAAATCTTGCTCCCTGCACATGCTGTGCGTGTGGAAGCAGCCATGTGCCAAGGAGTTGCAGAAAATGTCTTGCTGGTCGAGAGACCCACGAGGGTAAAGGAGGATGCCAGGGCGATGAGTCTGTCCACCCTTTCCGAGGGAAGAAAAGCCCTGGCTAACCTTGTGTTCAATTCTGCGCCTATGAAAGTTAGGACCTGAACCGGTTCCAGAACTGACTTTGGTAAGTTTAGCAGGAATCCCAGGAAGTGAGAAGCTGCTGGGTGACTTGCAAATGGTATCACCTGACCTGGAGACTGACCCACAATGAGCCAGTCGTCCAGGTAGGGAAACACAGCAACCCCTTGCCTTCTTAAGTGAGCCACTACTACAGCGAGACATTTTGTGAATACCCTTGGCGCAGAGGTCAGGTCAAAGGGCATTGCCCTGAACTGGTAGTGGCCTGAGGGCAGTTCGAACCTGAGGTACTTTCGGTGAGAAGGCCTGATCAGAACATGAAAATAGGCATCCTTGAGGTCCAGGGAAGCTAGCCAGTCCCCTGGCCTTAGGGAAGGCAATATCATTGCCAGAGTCAACATTTTGAACTTTGTTCAAAAGATGCTGTTCAGGTACCTTAAATCTAGAATGGCCGCCATTCTCCTGTCTTTTGGGGTAAGAAAGTATCTTGATCAAAGCCCTTGCCCTGATGGCAAGGAGGAACCCTTTCCACTGCTTTGCAGTCCAGAAGAGAAGAAACCTCTGCTTCCAAAGCAAGGGCTTCTGAAGGATTTGCAGGTGGAAAATGTCTGGCTCTCATCTTTGGAAAGTGTTTGAAGTTGAGAATCAGACCCTGGCTATTACCTCAGAACCCATCTGTCCGTAGTTAGGGACAGCCAGTTCCGCTGAAATAGGCCAACCTGCCCCACTGGTACAGGAGAATGGCCCTGGGCACCCATCAGGTGCCTGCTTAGCAGCAGCCTTAGGCTGAGGGGAGGGGACGTCTACATCAGCCTCGCCTCACCCTGCCTCTGAAGAAACCCTCTGCGAGACAGCAGAGGAGGCTTGAATTGGTAAAAGGCCTGGAAAAAGGCCTGCCTTACCTCTGGAAGCATGCCTTTGTGGCATGGCATGCTTCTCCTTAGCCTGGGCACTTTTGTAGGTAGTTCTGTATTCATCCATCTTTTTTCATAGTTTCTGTTTGCCCCCAAACAGAAATTTTGGAAAATCCATATTTGACTGTATCATACAGATTATTATCTGAGCCATGCTAACCTCGAGCTGGAGGAGTTGAACTTTGGGAGTCAATGCCATCAGCCACCTGTTCCAACTCACAGCTGCTGGCCATGGGCCCTGCCTTTCTTTCTGTGTGTCCACCTAGATTTCTATGTCTAGCCATAAGCTATATAATTTGCCTGAGTCCCAAAGACTGCTATATACTGTTTTTCGCATGGTCATCTTCCTGAATCCTATCAGTGATGTGAGGCCAGAGAATAGCCTGACGCAGGCTGCAGCTTGTCCCACCTACATGACTACACTGTTCAGTAAGAAGTGTATCGAGCCTGACAAAGTATCTTTCTGTCCATTTTTTACTTCAGAGGGACGAATGAGGATTTTTTAAATCTTTGTTGCTTTCTAAGTGGCCTATGTAAAGGAATAGACAACCTCCTAGACTCTGGAATATCCATCGTTTCCACATAATTGTCCTCTTTTCATCCACAGCTCCTCTAAAGAGCTGGGTTTGCAACACAAAAATAAAGAAAGAAGGACTCAGACAATAGAGGAGATTCTAAAGGTCTGTCTGGAGAAATGTCGGTTCAATGGGCACGTCAGTCCCCCAGCCATATATTGATCAATTTCTCCTCCCCTCTGTGGTTCATAAAACTCAACTTCAAATCCTGAACCACTGGGACTGAACGAACCAACCTTACCAACTGTTGGTGGTTCTACAGATCCCTGAGACAGTGACTGGACAACTAATGGTTTGTATCTCTGCAGCAGTTGAATTCCATTTTGGGCCCCCAAACTACTGATTTCCTTGTCTTTTATTGGGACTGTTCCTCTGAACCAGCCTTTCTTTGCCGAGAAGTCTCGCCTGGTGTGAGGGCTCCCTCTGGCCGGTGGGCCTGGACCGGGCTGGCTATCTGGGTCAGCGGACTTTTTGCCTCTGGTCCTGAATCGCCCAATCTCTTTTCAGGGTGGCTGCAGGGAATTTTTTACACCTGGTAGTCTGACAGGGTGGTCGCTCCCAGACATAAACACAGTGGTGTGGGTCAGCCTTGAGCGTGCCTCACAGACATCAAGTGTTGAAACCCATTGGCTGGTTTTTTTTTGGGTTTCGATAATGCCAGCCTACCAAAACTTCCCTTTTGATGCAGTGCCAGGCAAGACACCCTTATCGTTCTAACCGTGTCAGGTATTTAACGTTATAATTTGTTTTAGAACCGATAAGAACCGGGAACCGCCTTTAAAACCCACTGTACATTTTAAAATGTGAAAATAATAAACCCGATGGTTCAAAACCGATCATTTCCACAACTTAAATTTGGTCTTGCGTTTAGATAGAGCTTAAACCAAATGTTAAAAAATAGCTTTGCGTTCAATGAACTGAACAAAGCGAACCGGAGAATGAACGGGCTGAAGGGCTGGTCTCGGAGCGACTGTTTGGCTAGGCTGGGTAAGAGTCTGACAGTTTCATTTGAAACTGCCCGATAGACTTTGGGCACACGTCTCGCATGTAGAACTCCAGTCCTCTGAGTTAACTCTTCCTCCGGGCAGTCAGCGTGGCTGACTGTAATGTTATAATATAGCAAGACTTCATGGTGTTTTGAATAAAGGGTAGCGATGAAGTTTTATTCATGGAAAGTTGGTGGATGTGACCTCCTACAAATTGGGGTTCCTGAAAGTCTTCTTGAGCTTGTTTTGGTGCTCAGGCTGGTGTCCAGTGTTTTGCAGTTTAATGTGGCTGCCAGAGAGTGCCTATAGTCCTTGTATTGTCTCTTTATGGCTGGTGCATTCATAATTAATTCAAAAGGACTCTGTTAGAAGTGCATGTTGCTGATCATTTGTTAGAGATAATGTTATGCAGTTTGTTCTAACTGGCTTTTTGCAGCATGGACATTCTGTTTGTTCCATCATCTTGGTCTTGACTGCTGAAATGGGCCAATCAGTACATTGGGACTCTAAATGGAGCCTGACTACAGGGCTCGGTGGGTCAAACTTGTGAACTGGTTTTGCATTTCTGGCACCTAAAATAACCTGGGGGCCCTTTTGTGATTGACAGACAGATCAGCCAGCGAACCTTGGTTGGGAAGTCACACTGCTGCAATTTCAGTTAGATTCGTTGGGAAGTGAGTAATGCTCAAGGTAGTTCGAGTAGCAATCCATAGTGCCTGTTGTCTCTGAGAGGAACTTGCCTTTTGGACTGAATCAACTTGAGAGTGAAGTAAGCTACTGAATTGTGACCGGATCCTACCTGAAAGCTAAGATTTGTTGATGGATCGGCCTGTCTGGACCTCCACCACCTTGAACTCCGATTGTGCAAGACTCTGTAATTGTGACGGAGAGCCTTTTGCCTGGTATAGTTGAATTTCCGCATGTGAATGTGTTTGTGCTATAGGGTCGTGATTTGCCCCACTTGGTTTGAATTGTGTTCTGCTTCTGGAAGCTGCGTTAGGCTTTCCTTATGTGGCGTGCTGTGTGCTGGTGGTTCGCGATTTGGATCCCCACTGTGGTTTGAACTGGTTCTGTGATGGAGTTGCATCAGCCACAGACTGAATCAAAATTGTCTCCACGGGCCTGGCCTTCCACACTGGCCCAGCCTGACCCCGCTGCTGAAAGGTATCGTCATAGAGACCTGCCTGGGGATCAGCCCTGCTCAACACTCTGACAGGAAACAACCTCAGTGATTCATGTGGGCCCTGCTTCTCCAGGCTCCAGCTCAACAACCTGCAGTTAGATTTGGTCCTGCTGTGTCTAGTATTGGATATCGTGAGGCATCAGGGTAGCTCCCTGCAACAACAGCTAACTCAAAGTGTTGTGTCTGGTTGCTTTTTTTTTCACGAACTGAGCCTCCGGCCAGATTAAATAGTGTGTGTTGTGCATGTTTCTTCCATCACAGGGCCCCAACCAGTTGCAATGTTCCTGCTTGTATCGTCTCACTACCTGGGTACTTAGGCTGTGACTGTGTCGGGACTTAAAGCGCATGCATAACTGTTTTGATTAATATTACTTTAATAATCAATCGACAGCCCTTTCTTGTTCAAGTCCCTGAATAAAACAGATCTGACTTTCTGTATTAACCTGACTGTGGTTCCAGTTTGTGCCAGTGTTGTACTGTTCCTACTCTGTGTATAACCTGTTTACAGGGGGTCTCTATGGTGAGCCATTGGAACCAGCCCTGTTGAGTAAACAGGGTACTATGATGTACAAGGTACTGTAAGTGATTATCGAGTATTTTCAGGCCACTAGAAGGGAAAGAGGTTTACAGTGTCCTGAGCTGTTATGCCCAGGGTAGTTTGACCACTGTCAGCCCTGACCGTTGGAGGCACCCATTGCAGAACCTGGGCCCCTTACCTGCTACTACTAAGCAGGCAGGGTAGTAGCCCGTGGGATAGTGCCACTCAGGGTTACATCTTTGAGGCTTATGTGGCCAAAATTATGAATTATTGTTGAAGATTAATGGCTACCCCTATAGAAATGGCTGTACACCAGTTGGTGTGGTGGTGTACTGGGCAGAATCGACCTCAAAATGCTCTGCTATACTGGATATTCCTTGGTACCAGTAAAGACACTGTAGAGGGAGCATTCTCCAAAGTTGAATGTTTAAAAAGCCTGTGGTGGTGGGTTGACAGGCTGATTTGATCGCTCAACTTCTCATGGCCTGTGAGTGTAGTGACCGCTACATAGCCTCTAAAGTGCCACATACTATTGCCTCAGAAGGGGTCTCAGCCACCTGGAGAGTGATAACAAAAGACAGTAAAGACCCTGGAGATGATGAGCTCCCGCCATTATCTGAGACTTTTGAGGAGGAATTTGCTAAGTTGTTGCTGGAGGAAGGGAAACCGTAGAGGACTTTAAGAAACTGTTCCTGCCACCTGGGGGTGTTTTTTCCCCCAACACCCCCTCCTACTCCAGCACCTGACATTGCCCGCCTTCTGTGCCCATGCCAATGCTAGCCCTGTAATATCTGTACCCATTATCATGACTCCTACCAAGGCTGAGACCTTTCTCTCGTTCCTCCCATTCTAGGGGAGGATGACTGGGAGACCTGATCAACCATGTTGCCCCTTGGTGTCTCGAGTGGCAGTGGTGTGGAGGCTGAGAAGTGGAGAAAGAATCATAGAAAGTTTGAGGGCCCTCCCCTTAGCTATTCAATTTTTGAAGTCCATGAACCTGATGCCTACTTAGAAGTACTTTAGCTATACTTGAAGGCAATTTTAGGAGCATTGAGTCAGGGACTTTGATGTGAAATTCCAAGGTACCAAACAAATGAAGGGGGAAAGTTTGTCTGCATATGTTACTCACTTAGAAAAAGCTCTGCAGAAAGCTTACTGGAAAGGTGTGGTTGCTAGTGATTTGAACCGTGTGAGACTGGGGCACATACTGCAACATGCTGCCATTCTAAACTGCAGATCATCCAGTTAAGGCTCCAGCACAGGAGAGTTCCTACTTGACTACTGTGACTTGATAAAAGAATTCCAGGAGGTAGAAAGTGAAGAGGGAGATTGTACCACGGGTGAGTGCAGCCCATGATCATGGTGGTAACCGAAGGCCCTTCCAAATGGAGACCACTAAGATTGTACCCTCACGGGCTAAACGGTGGGGGAAGTTGCTGCTGAAGTCAGAAAGTACAACCGGGTGTTTCGCTGAGTAGATCCCCTGCTGACAGAGACCCTGGCCCTGTCAGACGGACTGTTATGGGGCTGGGGCGCACCCTCAGGCATCCTTACTGGAGGGTGGCTTCTCGGCTGAGCTCAAGGAATTGACTGCCACCCTAAAGGAACTTTTGAGACATGGTACACTATCCGCAGAAGTCAGATCACAATTCTGTCGATGCTCCAGCATCCCCTCTGTTTTTCGAAGGATGCCCCGTAGAGCCTGTCATGAGTCACAACTGCGTGCAAGGATGGCACGAGCAAAGAGGGAAATGTCTCAGAGGGACTTAGAGAAAGTGGTGAACCAGCTTCAAGGAGAGCTTCTGAAAATGAGTCCGGTCAAGGTATATGCAATGACCTGACAAGTAAAGGCTTCAGCCATCCTAACTCAAACCTCTGTGGCTAAATTGTTCGTCCAGGCTCTCATTGTTGTTCCTCCAGACTGGTCCAAGATAGTGGCCCTTCAATGAAGACTAATGTTTGTGAATGATATTCCTACTGGCTGTGCTTGACAGTGGGTCGCAAGTGACCAATGTGTTTCAGGACTGATATGACAAACACTTATCACTTGGTGATGTGCCCTTCACAATCTCTGGAAGGCTCATATGTGTGGGGGCTGAGCAACAAGTCTTATCCATATCTAGGATATGCCCCCTCTGATTGACTTTTCCTGCAGCTGTCACCGGTGTAGAGGAGCAAGTAGAGACACTAGCCCTAGTGTGTACCCCCACCGGACTGTATGATGGGGTTCCCCTGTTAATTGGAACAAATGGCCCACATGTTTGGGAGACTAGCACAACTCTACCAAGAGAAACAAAGGTAGCTGACTGGATGGGCCCTAAGAATTCCAGCCTTAGTAAAAAGGGCTTATGACTGGCAACAGAGACCCAATGAAGTGGACCCAGATGTGCCAGTGGGGATAGTGTGGAAAAGGGAACCTGACTCCTTGGTATTGGCCCCCCAATGCCCAGTGCACGATCCATGGAGAAGTCCGCCTAAAGAGAAACGTAAAGAACAAAATATTAATGTTGGATGCACCAGGAGATGGAAAGCTGCTAGGAGGGATTATTATTAATAAACCTAGCATCTTTGCCTCCTCGTGGCTCTACAAAGTTTATGCACTACCAGTGATGGCCCAGATTCAGAATGTGTCAGATCGGGAGATCTGGGGAATGAGGGCACCATAGCTACAGTACACTGCACCAACATTCGCCGACATTGCAGCAACAAGTGCGCTGGTGAGAAGGAGAGAGTGACCCCGGACTTATTTGACTTTGTTGACTCTCATTGCTGTTGGAATGGAAGGCTAGAATTAGCAAGAAACCGCTCTAGAGAGACCAAGTGTTTTATTAAAAGAATGGGATGGGGTGTCCAGGGTGAGCATCACACACGCCTGCATGATGACCGCCATTTTGAGAGAGATCTCAGTATCTCACCTCAGCAGACATAGATGATGTGAGGAGACACCTGCAGGAAATGCCTCGCTGGTGTGATACAAGAATCAAGAAGCTCATATGCTCTCCTATTGTGGTTGTGTTAGAAGAATGAGTCGGTAAGGATGTGTGTTGATTATCGAACTCTGAACTGGTGGACCATCCCCGATCAATACACCATGCCCCATATACAAGATGCCCTGGATTGTTTGAATGGGAGCAAATGGTTTTCGGTATTGGATCTTCACAGCGGATACTACCAGATCCCGATGGCCCCGGAGGACTATGAGAAAACAGCCTTCATCTGTCCTTTGGGGTTCTACAAATTTCTGAGAACGCAATAGGGAATTTCAGGTGCCCCAGCCACCTTTCAGCTACTGGCGGAACGGCAGTGGAGGTATGAACTTGCTGGAATGTCTAGTGTATCTAGATGATGTCATTGTGTTTGGGCGCACATTAGAGAGCATGAGACCTGACTGTTCAAAGTCCTAGACTGATTGGATTCTCTGCCTCAAGCTGTCCATTGACAAGTGCCAGTTTTTTCAAACCTCCGTGAAGTAGTGTGGTACATAGTATCTGCAAAGGGATAGAGACTGATCCTAGTAAGGTTGAATCACAGACTGCTTGGCCCCAGCCCCATAACTTGAAAGAACTACAATGTTTCTAGGGGTTCTGTGTGCTACTACAGGTTCATAAAAGACTATTCTAAAGGTGATTCTATCCACTCTTGAATCTTACCCAGGGTTACCTCCTACCAACCATAAACATAAAAGGGACAGCCAAAGAACTAGAGAAAGTGTACTCTTGCATTAGGTGAACTTTGGGCCTCGCTGATACCAATGTGAAGCAGCCTTCACAAAGTCATATACCAGCTCACCCATGCCTCCATCTCGCTTATGCTGATCCCACTAAGCCCTATGTGCTGCATACGGACGCCAGTCTGCAGGGTTCTGGAGCTGTGCTGTATCGTGCTCCAGGAGGATGGTTTGAGACCAGTGGCCTTTGCCCGTAGCAGCTCAACCCTGGCCAGAGTGAAACTACCCTGTGCATGCTGGAGTTCTTGCACCACAATGGGCCATCGCCGACCAGTTTCATGAATACCACTATGGGGAAAAGATATTGGTGAAGACCATCAATAACCCATTAACCTATGTACTGACTTCAGTTAAGTTAGACGCCACTGGGCACCGGTGGCTTTCCACCTTATCAACCTATGATTATGCTGTTGAATACAGGCCAGGACTGAACCATATTGATGCTGACAATCTTTGTCACGAAGGCCAGTTTCCAAGAGTGATTGGGTCAGCTGTCTGAACCGGGATATCCGAGGCCTCTTGTGCCAAAAGTTTGACCGAGATGAAATAGATGTCTGCGACACAGTGGACTGTTTAGAGGTTGCTTGGATCCTCCTGATACCTGCATACCAGCTGTTATTGCCACTTTTCTGCTCTAGATATTAGTGCACTACCTCAATCTAATAATGTGACAGTATCTAGTGGCTCAATCCTAAGATCTGTGATTCGGCCCAATTTCATGCCCTGCATGGGAAGATGTGTCCAAGCTATGCTCTGACTTGCAAACTGCTCTATTATTTAAAGAAGGCCCCAGGTTGAAGCTACTCAATCAGATGTTGTACAGCGAGACAGTGGATCGTGGCGGTCAAGTAGACAGGAAGCAATTAGTCCTGCCCACGGCCTTTAAAGATTTGGTACTGAGGTCCCTCCACAATCACATGGGGCACCTTGGTATTGACAGAACTCTTGACTTGGTATAATCTCGATTCTACTGGCCTGGAGATGGGGCTGATGTTGATCACTTTAGAGGCCCTGTAGTCGCTGCCTGCAAAGCAAAGCCGTGGCTCACAGAGCTGTCCCCTTGTCAATATTACTACCAGCCCCCATCGGAACTGTTCTGCATAGACTTTTTGTGTTTAGAACCTGATCAGCGGAATATTGGCAATGTGTTAGTGGTTACAGATCATTTCACACAATATGCGTAAGCTTTTCCAACTAAAGATCAAAAGGCCTCTACCGTGGCCAAGGTGCTAGTGGCAAATTTTTTCGTCCACTATGGTGCCCCTCAGCGGATCTACTCTGACCAAGGCAGAGATTTCGAAAGTCGGCTAATCAAAGAAATGCTCTCTCTATGGGGAGGGGGGTGTGGAAGTCAAGAACCACCCCTTATCACCCACAGGAAGACCCTCAACCAGAACATTTTAATCGCACCCTTCTAGACATGTTGGGCACCCTCCATCCCAAAGACAAGCCTAAGTGGAGCTTAGCAGATTAGGCACTTTGTCCACTACAATAATTGCACAAAAATGATTTACTGGGTTTCTCCCCTATCACTACAACCGAGGGAGGCCCGACTGTCCGCTGATGTCTGCTTTGGGGGCCTCTCCAGATGGGGGTCTGAGCCAAAAATTATCAGCAGTATGTGTACAGGAAACTGGAAAAGCTCAATTGAACCATGCTTCAATAACTGGCTTCCAGACAATGGGCTACCAAAAGAAATCTCGCCAACAAAGAGAGGCATGATAAAAAGTGAAGGCTCAAGAGTTTGGCCTGTAGACCATGTGTTGTTACGCACCTGGGGCTGCATGGCAAACATTAAAATTGCTGATAGTGTGGCACCATCTTCCCATGTAGTAGTTGGAAAGTTGAATGACCTACCAGTGTACAAGGTGCACCCAGAGAATAACTCCAAAGTTGTCAAGATCATGCAATCAGAATCCACTTGCTACCTATCGCCAAGTCATACTTGAGGCTGAACCATCAGGAGATGGATTTCTGTGCCGGTGACTCGTGCTGCTGCAAAAAAGAGACACAGTCAACCTGCCCCAGAAGTTACAGACTTAACGTTTCCCCCGCAGCAGGCCCAGAATGATAGTGACTGTCAGTCCTCCTCTGATGAAAGTGTGTGTGACTATGCCTATTACCCCCTCCTATGAACTGAGTCAGCTGTTTCAAGGTAACCCTATGACTAATTGTGGGGATGAAGCTGGGCCTTCTGGACTGCCTAACCCCCAGCTTCGTCCTTGGAGCCAATGCCCTGAAAGTGAAGTGCAAGTATTACGTCGTCTGAGATCACAGAATCTGTGTTTTGTGAAACTGTGTGAATTGCCCAAAGAAGGGGCTGATGGTTTGAGTCTCTCTGGTGACACACCAGAACTTGAAGAACAATGTGAGTGTTGACAACCCCCCTTCAGTGCCGCAAAGCCTAACTGTGCCAGAGCCTCCTCAAAATGAGCAACCTGGGCCTCTGTCAGAAGATAAAGAGTAAAGTGTTGTGGAAACAGAGCCTACAGAACAAGGAGCTGACAGTGCTCCAAGTTTGGACATTCCCATCCATGCAGAGGCACCCCTCACAAGTGACAAAAGCTCCAAAGTTAGTGCTGAAAGTACAGAGACTGTGGCTGCTCCCCCCAGAAAGACTGGCCAAGCTGTCAAGCCAGTGCTACACTTTAGTTATGATTCCCCTGGGAGGCCAGTGGATTTGCCTCTCAATGTGGTTCACAAAGGGGTTTATGTTTCGCCAAGCTCACTGCCCAAATTGAGCTTGAAGGCCAACTCCAGGTTACTTGTTCTTCCCTCTCACCATGATGCCCCTGCCCCATCCAGCCCCAAGTTAGCTGATAGGGAAGGGCCCCCTCTTACATTGTTTAATGTACAAGAAGTTATTAAATGAATCGGTATTACTTGTATGAAACATGCATAAGTATTGTCAATATGGATGTAGTAATGTTAAGTATATTGAAAGATATAGTAATGTAACAAGCTAATAATAGATATTTTATATATATATATATATATATATATATATATATATATATATATATATATATATATATATATATATATATATATATATATAATTATGGTAGCACGTAGTATACCATAGTTAGGGTTGAGGAGCCATTTCTATGTTAAACTCCAAAACTTTGCACCTTTAATAACTTTGCAAACCGCTTGACGGATTTGCCTGAAATTTGGAATACATGATCAAGAACCATAGGCCTTGGGATCTGCCAAGTTTCGTAGTGGTCGGATATACGGGCCGCGGAGTTATAAAGCGTGATTCGTGCGCGTGCTTACGCTTTTTCTGAATTCTATGGTCGCACTTACAGGCATGGACGGTTTGCGCTGGATCGCCAAATCTTCAGGGAATGTGTGGCCGGGTCCTCGAGTGTGCCTTTCAAGATTTCAGGAAAATATTAAACGGTTCAAAAGTTATTCAAAAACAGTTTCCCATTATAAGTCAATGGGAAAAGTTAACAAAAGTTCAACACTTTCGCAATGGGCCTGTAACTTTTGTAAATCGCCATTTTGTTTTCAGTTGGTGATCAGAAAATGGTTGACATTTAAATTTGGGACCCTCTAGCAACCTAATTCTTTTTGTATTCACCTAGTCGGACCCTCAAGGATGCTTACGCCATGTCTTTTATTTGTGTTAAAACACCCCAGAAATATGTTTTCAAATTTCTGGAAAAAGTACTTCATAAATTACTTTCGTGCTCACGAAAGTGTCAGAACTTTTGCAAAAGCTGCTAAATTGCAACAGTAATTTTCCATCTGTGGGATATGACAGCGATTCTTTGGCACTGCGCTGCAAAAGAACCGTTGGGAGTTTTGGGTGAAATTTGAGGAACGGAGCCGAGATCTCACAGATGTGCCTTTCAGTGTTGTATTGAAAAAAATATTACACGGCGGCAAAGTTACGGCACTCCAAATTTGACGGTTTTTCCCATAGGATAACATTACGGCGCCCGAGGCATTACAGAAATCCTTTGGCACGCTGCAAAAAATAACGGTTTGGTCTTTTTTCCTGAAATTTGGAGAGAAGACAGCCAATAGCCCACAGATGTGCCTTTCAGTAGTTTGGTGAAAAAATATCACGCGGCGGCAAAGTTACGGCACTCCAAAGTTGATGGTTTTTCCCATAGGATAACATTACGGCGCCCGATGCATTACAGAAATCCTTTGGATCCCTGCTGCAAAATAACGGTTTGGTCTTTTTTCCTGAAATTTGGAAGGAAGACAGCCAACAGCCCACAGATGTGCTTTTCAGTGGTTTGGTGAAAACATTACAGGGAGGCAAAGTTATGGCGCTCTGAACTTTTCTTTTTTCCCATAGGATAACATTACGGCGTTCGCCGCGCCTTTCAGGGCCCATATCTCGGAAACTGTGCGAGATACGGACTTTTCATCAGAAAGTTTCTTAGCTCCCTAGTGGGGCTAAGATCCAAATTAGCCAGGACAATTGTAAATAATATGACTTTTAAATTTTTTTTCTACGTCGTACGGTTCCTGAGATATAATATATTCCATAGTATTCATAGTATTCCAAGATCTCATTTTCTGCGCCGATACTCATTATTATGCATACATTATTTGTACTCACTGTCTTTCTCTATGCAGGTTTTAGGGAAAACCAGCCTGTGCGCTTACATTACTGTTATTGTTGCCCTTTCCGCTATGTCTGCACCGCTTCACTCATTGACGCCTGTGCCACCATGTGCGCGCTATCCTTGCGCTTATATTTGCGCTTGTGTTTCTGTTATTTTTTGCCATTTCTGTCTACAGTACTGTTTATCTTTCTGTTTCACTTTCAAGCCACCATGCCCATTGACATTTCCATTTACAGGCACCATGCTTACTATGTGACAAGATGATCATGCGTAGCACACCGCTTCCGCTTCACGCCACCGTAAGTATCTTTTGTTCTCATCTCAAGGCCAGGTCCATGTGTGCCACTGTTAGCATTTCTGTTCATGCTTGTTGCTCCTGTTACTATGCCACAAGACATCATGTGGGCCCCGCGCTGCCGCCACCGCATTACATTCACTATTTCTCATTATCATTCTCAAAAAGAAGGGAAATTAGAGGCAAAAAACTCCGTTTAATGCATTAGTTAGGATTGTTGCACAGCGACAAAAGTGAGGAAATTCACTGTTAGGGCTGAAAACCCTAACTCCGACCCCCCCCCCCAGCACCACACACACACACATTCAAGTATGGGGGAGGACCAAGTCAACACAACCAATGACAGACATCCAGCAGCAGGTGACAGAAATAACAAACAATTGTCTAAATGTACTATGAGACATCCCCACCCACCTGACCAGGTACTGCATGCTCAGTGGAGATCAACAGCAAAACTGAGGCCATGTACACCAAACGTACACATCCCTGATTGCAGCTGTACACAACGTACCACACTTAGTAGTTGCATGGCCTTACCTACCGATGCCCCACACCAGACCACACCACTTGTGGTGGGCCACCTGAGCAATAGAGTTCAGCAAAACCAAGGAGTTGTACAGGTATAATATCTCTGATTATAACAAGGGTTTGAGAAATGCAGCTTTCAATTGACTGTAAACATTGTAACAGCCTTATGTTTAGTTTTTATTAACATACATGTAGAGCCTAACCATATGATGAACATGGTTTAATGTTGTTTAAAAAACAGTTTATTATGATAGCAATAAGCCACTCCCAGATATTATGTTAATGGTCAGTTTATCACTGTCTAGCGACATGTGGCACTTCGGCTATGCCTCATTCAACATTAAACCCCTACAGGGTGATTAACAGACCATTTAACATAACTGTTGGTCATGCCTTATTGCTTAATTGTCTTTATGAGTAGATAGTCCCTCTGCTAGGCACTGCAGCAGCTTTGCAACACAGTGTCCCACCCAGTTACACCATACACTGTCTAGTTACTGGAGAATGGCTGTGAATATGAACTCATGAAGATGAACAGTGTAACTTGATCATTACAGTCATCAAAACCCTAGTGTGATTATAACTGACACAGTCAGTGATAGAGGATAACCCCTGCTGTCCTAGTACACTTACCCCATTGTGAGTTAAATCAATACTAAAAGACATTCTGTTTATATCTACACCATACCTACTTGATTCCTGTTGTACCACAATTAACATAGTTATCACTTTGATAGCATCAGTGACAGAAGTGTGGCAAACCCAAACAGTAGGCATACAGCCTGAGTATGAAACAACTGTTAAAAAAAAAATCACACTGTGTCCATAAGTGGCATAGATCACTCATTGCAACAATAGTAAATGTATTACTATTTGAATAAGTTAGTCATCACAGATGCAATGAGATTATCTTTATCAGGTACAACATACTCAGTAAGTGCCTACAGGAAAATCTATCCTATATACATCTCCAATACAGGTACATCATTGTTGGCTCAGTAGTGCTATGATATTTAGAAGTTGCTTGGCCTGATCCATGCAATTACAATGTTTCTTACAAAGAATACTTACTGCATCTTTAGTATTGAAACACACTGAAGGTCTATGTATGTGCATCAGCAGTACACCTTCATCAGTAAGAATGCATGTGATACTGGCAGTACGAATTTCACAGCGTTGAACAGGCAATGCTTTTCCATACGTTTACATCAGCCTCTCTATGTTGAGTAAACCATTGCAGTAAATGTACTACTATGTAAATCACCTACTAAATGTATCACTACTTTTATCTTGAGCATGCTAGTGTCTTGTAGTTAATTTATGTGCTTCTCTTAATTAATGTATACTCACTAGTGTTAAAACCTTTCTACAACTGTCATCATGCACCTTCAGCATTTATATTGAATAACGGCACAGTACCAGTTGTGGTGTGGTGTGGGGCATCGGTAGGTAAGGCCATGCAACTACTAAGTATGGTACGTTGTGTGCAGCTGCAATCAGGGATGTGTACGTTTGGTTTACATGGCCTCAGTTTTGCTGTTGATCTCCACTGAGCATGCAGTACCTGGTCAGGTGGGTGGGGATGTCTCGTAGTACATTTAGACAATTGTTTGTTATTTCTGTCACCTGCTGCTGGATGTCTGTCATTGGTTGTGTTGACTTGGTCCTCCCCCATACTTGAATGTGTGTGTGTGTGGTGCTGGGGGGTGAATTCGGAGTTAGGGTTTTCAACCCTAACAGCGAATTTTCTCACTTTTGTCGCTGTGGAACAACCCTAACTAATGCATTAAACAGAGTTTTTTGCCTCTAATATATATATATATATATATATATATATATATCTCATTTGTATTGCATTTTTGATATTGTGATGATACAGACTTGACGCGGACACCAAGTTCTCTCCAGGCAGGGAAGGGTGTAATCCCCCTACAAAAGGGGGGTTCCCGAACGGTCTTCCTTGAGTTTGTCTAGATGCTCACTGCCAGGCTGGTGTCCTGCGTTTTTGCAGTTTAAATGTGATTGCCAAAGAGTGCCTATATAGCCTCTGTGTACTGTCTCTTTAAGAACTGCCTGGATTGCAGTCATAATTAATCTAAAAGAGAGCTCTGTTAGAAGATGTGCTTGTTTGCTGATCATTTGTTAGAGTAGTAATAATATTGTAGTTTGTTCTAACCTGCCTTCTTTGCAGCATGGACAGTTCTGTTTGTTTCCATCATCTTGGTCCTGGACTGCTGAAATGGGCCAATCAGTACATTTGGGACTCTAAAATGGAGCCTGCCTACAGGGGCTTGGTGGGATCAAAACTTGTAGGAACTGTAGTTTTTGCATTTTGGCACCTAAAATAACCTGGAGGGGGAGCCCTTTTTGTGGCTGACAGACAGATCAGCCAACCGAACCTTTTGGATTTTGGGGAAGTCCCAAACTGCTTGCAATTTCAGTTAGATCTAAGTTGGGAAGTGAAGAAGTAACAGCTCAAAGTAGTTCTAGCAGCAATCCATAGTGAATTCGCACGGGAGAACTGTGGAAAGGCTGTGTTTTGGCCAACATGCCTGCCTGCGGTCCCTGAGAGGGAGCTTGTGCCTTTTTCGGACTGAATCCGAACTTGGAGAGCGAAGTAAGCTACTGAATTGTGACCAGGCTCCTACCTGAAGAAGACCAAAGAGTTGCTGAATGCGATCGGCCTGTCTGGACCTCCAGCCACCTATGAACTCCTGGATTGTGCAAAGACTCTGTAATTGTGACCGGCGAGCCTTTTCCCTGTTACAGTGGAATTTCCTTACATGTGAATGGGTTGTGTGCTTATAGTGGGTCGTGATTTGGTTCCGCACTGTGGTTTGAATTGTGTTCTGCTTGCTGGAAGCTGCATTAGAATTTCCTTATATGTAAATGTGCTGTGTGCTGCTAGTGGGTCGCGATTTGGTTTCCCACTGTGGTTTGAACTGTATTCTGCTTGCTGGAAGCTGCATCCAGCCCCATGGACTGAATCCAAAATCATCTCCATTGGGCCTGGGCCTTGCCATACTGGCCCAGCCTGACTACCCGCTGCACAGAGTAAGCCATCGATGAGAGACCTGCCTGGGGATCAGCCCCCTGCTCAACACTTGAACAGGAATGACGCCTCGGTGATTCGTGTGGGCCCTGCTTCTCTGGGTACTCCAGCTCAACAACCTGCAGTCTCGATTTCATCCAGCCTGTGTCCAGTATTGAGTATCAAGAGTAAACATCAGGGTAGCTCCCTGCAACAACAGATAAATCTAAAGTGGTCATCTGATTGTCTGGTTGCTTTTTCTTTCACGAACTGAGTCCTCCGGCTCCGGATTACAAGTAGTGTGTGTTGTGCATGTTGCTATCTTCCATCACAGGGCCCCAGCCAGCTGCAACGTTCCTGGCAAGCCCATTGTCTCCCTACCTGGGTACCCAGAGGGTGACTGTGTGGGGACTTACAGCACATGCATAACTGTTTGATTAATATAGCCTTTAAACCAATCAACCTGATTACGCCCCTTCCTTGTTCAGGTCTCCTGAATAAATCAGATCTGACTTTTTCTGCATTTAACCTGACTGTGGTTCCAGTTTGTGCCAAGAGTACTGTACTGTTGCTATTTGCTGTGCATAACCTTGTTTTACAGGCGGTCCCCAGGGCTGAGCCAGAGGAACCAGCCCTGGTGGTAAGTGCAAACAGTGTGGGTACTTGTATGGTGTACAAGAGGTACTGTGAAAGTTATTATAGTATATTGCTCAGGCCACTAGAAGGGAGAGAGGGGGGTTACAGTGTCCCAGAGGGCTGTGCCCAGGGTAGTTTAACCACTACCAACCCTGACCTTCGGGTGGAGGCACCCGCTGCAGAACCTAGGCCTCTTAACCTGCTACTAGCCAAGCAGACAGGGGTAGTAGCCTGTGGGATAGCGCCACCTAGGGGTTACAGATGCATGAAACAGCCTGCCCCAGGAGGTGGTGGGAGCACGCACAGTGGTGGTATTTAAACAAGCATGGGATAGGCACAAGGGAACCCTAGAGGCGGGAAGAAGAAGCTTAAGCCGATGACCAAGTAAGGTCAGCGGCTACTAACAAAGGTAGGAAACACAGGCAGACTAGATGGGCCTAACGATCCTCATCTACCTCAATTTCTCTGTTTCCATATTTCATCATGTAGTAATCAGGTTAGTTGTTTCAACATTTTTTTTTATGACGTCTAGTCTTGTTGATGCTTGGTAACACTGGAATGAATTCTGAAGTAATCCAGTGATCATCAGATTACTCTAGAATGACTTTGAAAGTACAGCAATCTGGTTTGTCTTGGGTATCTAATTTATTTACATTCCCTGCACAAATTTGTATGTCTCAATGGTATCCGCCCCCACCCCACCACCACCACCACTTTCTGGTCTCCAGTGTGCAGTTATTTATTTAGTTCTTGTTGACGGGCAGGAGAACGAGGCAAATCTAACCATTCCCAGTCTTGTTGGGGTTGTTGACACAGACATAATCAACTGAAATGCAACCAGATTAAGCTGTTGGTGCTATTTTAGTGAATATCCATTCTTTCCAGTTCTCCTTGTACAACCTACCCTGCTTTCCCCGAATTATCTGTTTGACCTTTTTGTGAACGGATTCCAAGCTGTCCTTGTTCTTTTCGAGGTGTCCAGAACAGCAAGCAGTTTTCCACATGCAGACTCACCAGAGCTCTGTATAGGCAGTATAACGTCCTGTAGTCTGCTACTAAATCCTATATGCACCCAAGCATCCTATTTGCTTTTCCCACCTCATGTTTTGGTGTAAAGCTTTTTAATTATACAATATACTTTTGCATAAACATGTATTAATCATTTTGTTTGAAACAGAAAATCTGACAATGTTGTATCGATTTTCAGCTATGCTAGTTCAGCCTTCCTTACCTCCAACTTCATGATCCTGTCAGTCTACAAGGAACCTCCTTACATTTCAAAACTGCACTGAAAGGCAGGCAGCTGCTGTTCTTCAGAGTTTTATCAACAGAAAAAGTTCCATGCAGCCCTCTGTCCCATTCAACTCAGCTCTATCATCCACTGCTCTCAGAAGTTCAAAGTGCATTTCCTGTCCATCTCTAAAATGTGTCCCAGTGCCATTCAAAGCAGCTTATTAATATTCATGCAGAGCTGCAGTTAGGGAGGAGCTAGGGGTGGGGTTACTTAAATATATTATACCTCTAAACTGCTGTGAAGTTCGCATAGTGCTCTGTCTGTATACTCTTTGTATTTTATCCCCAAATGTACTCCAAAGATTTCCTAATGTTCCTTAGATGAACAAAGCAGATTTGATAGTGTAATCCCTAGGTGGCGCTATCCCAAGGGCTACTACCCCTGCCTTCTTGGCTAGTAACAGGTTAAGGGGCCTGAGTTCCAAAACTGGTGCCTCCACCCGGAGGTCAGGGTTGGTAGTGGTCAAGCTAACCTGGGCACAGCTCTCCGGGATACTGTAACCCCCCTCTTTCTCCTCTAGTGGCCTGAACACTGTACAATAATCACTTTCACAATACCCCTGGTACACTACACAAGTACCCACACTGTTTGCACTTAACACCAGAGCTGGTTCCTCTGGCTCGACCAGGGGGAACCCCTGTAAAACAAGGTTAAGCACAACAAATAGCAACAGTACAGTACTTTGAGCACAAACTGGAACCAAAGTCAGATTACATGCAGAAAAAGTTAGATCTGATCTATTCAGGGGACTTGAACAAGGGAGGGGCAAAATCAGGTTAATTAACTTAAAGGTTATATCAATCAAGCAGTTATGCATGCGCTTTGAGTCCCCCCACACAGTCCACCTCTGGGTACCCAGGTGGAGAAGAGATGGACTAGCCAGGACAGTTGCCCAGGGTTGCAGCTGGTTGGGGCCCTGTGATGGAAAATACAATATGCACAGTACACAATATTTGTAATCCAGAGCCAGAGGGCTCAGTTCGTGAAGGAAACGAAACAACAAGACAATCAGATGACACACTCAGATTACGCTGTTGGTGCAGGGAGCTACCCTGGTATTTACTCACGATACCCAAGACTGGACACAGGCTGGACCAAAATTGAGACCGTAGGTGGTTGATCTGGAATGCCAGGAGAAGCAGGGCCCACACAAGTCACAGAGGTGTCGTTCCTGTTCAAGCGTGGAGCAGGGGGGCTGATCCCCAGGCAGGTCTCTCGTCGATGGCTTCTCTGTGCAGTGGGTAGTCTGGCTGGGCCAGTCTGGCAAAGCCCAGACCGCATGGAGACAAGTTTGGATGCAGTCCGTTTTGGGCTGGATACAGCTTCCAGCAAGCAGAACACAGTTCACACAGTGGGGAACTAACTCACAACCCACTAGCAGCTCATAGCACATTTACATGTACAAGAATTCTACTGTACCAGGCAAAGTGCTCCCTGGTCACAATCGCAGTCTCTGCACACACCGGGAGCTTAGGGGTAGCTGGAACTCCTGACAGGCCGATCGCATTCAGCAAAAATATTTGGTCTTCTTCAGGTTGAGCCTGGCCCACTTCAGTAGCTTACTTTAGTCACACAAACTTGGATTTAGTCAAAAATAATTCTCTTCTCTCCCTCTCATGGAGTAGCAGCAGACATGCAGCCAAAAACTCAGCCCTTTCACAGTTTTCCCACGCGAATTCACTCAGGATTTCTGCCCAAAATTACTTCAGCTCCTTCTTCTTGAGCTTCCAGCTCAGAACTAAACTGAAAACTGCAAGCAGCCCGGGACTTCCCCAAGATCCAAAAGATTTGGTTGGCTGATTGGGCTGTCAGTCAAAGCAAGAGCTCCCCCTTCAGTTGCAAAAAAGGCGCAAAAACTCAAACCACAGTTCCTATAGATGTTGAATTCAGACAGCTCCTGTAGTCCGGCTACATTTTAGGTCCCACCAGAACTGATTGGTCCAATTTGCAGTCCAGGACCAAGATAGTGGAGACAAAAAAAACAGTCCTTGCTACAAAGAAAACATGTTAAGACAAACTACATTATCATTATTATTCTAAATGGTTTTCAGCAAATAGTTACATCTTTCAACAGAGCTCCATCTCAGATTACTTATGCTGCAATCAAGCAGCTCTTAAAGAGACAGTACACAGAGGCTATACAAGCTCTGGTAATCACATTTAAACTGCTAAAACGCAGGACACCAGCCTGGCAGTGAGCATTTAGGCAAGCTCAAGGAAGACTTTTTGGGAATCCCCATTTGTAGGGGGGTTAGAATAGCTTTTTTTAGACCAACCAGAAATTTTCAGGACACAAGCTTTCGGGCCTCATACAGAGTGCCATTTTTTCAGGTGGCCCTTTCAGCTTCCAACACACCACCTCCTTACAATTCAAAAGTTCTGAATGTTTGAGGTGCTTCCGGACAAACTATTAGAAAGGTAAATTAGCTCTATAGAAGTAGTCCTTTACACTAAACATATAGTGCAAAGTACAGAGTATTTTTAAATATATTGTATGTGCTACTACCTCCCCCCATAGGGATATATGGTGATGTAACTCCCCTACCACCCCCTTTAATGTCCAGGGGTCCCAGAGGTAAATACGGGGGGGGGGGGACAGACCGAAAACCTTCCAGGAAGGCATGTCAATTGCATGAAGGAAACAAGGCCTTACTTCAAATTAGATGAAACACAGCACCGAGAAGAGTGCAGCTCCTCCACCAACCCGGCTCTCTCCAGCTTCTGCGACTCCTGACTAAGCTGAGGGGGGAATGAGAATTAAAAAAGGTAAAACCAGCCTGATTCATCACAGGAAGGAAAAATCATGCAGGTCATTCAATAAACTTTCAGACTCGTAGCAGGAAACAAGAAAATAACTTTAATTCTGATCTTTGATTTAAAATGTATAAATAAATTGTGCAGCTGCATGGAGCCAGGAGACAAAACACACATAGGGCATATGGACAATGCAAGCGTAAGATAATACCAGAGCCATGAAGGCCTATACAATTAGGTCAGGTGCCACGCTAACTCTCAGAGCCGTTAATAAACTCAGATTCAGTAAGGGGTGAAAAACAACCATACTGGTTCCTGGAGGAGTGCCTTACACCCCCACCCCAGATAAACTAACACTGGGGCTGTGGCCTTTGTACCTTCAGCGTCTGCCCTGCACACAGACCTTATACCACTAGCCGGCCACCTTAAATTTCCTCCAGGCCAAAAGGGGACAAACATAGACTTTGGAGATAGGCGAAACGGTTCCCTCCTTCCCAGTGACATGTACTAGGCAGTTCATTAACGGGTCTTACATGGGTCCTGCCTCAGGCATAGGCACAGCAGGCCCAACAAAATTAATCCCTGAAGCTGCACCCTTCAGCCAATCTAAAGCAGCTTGCCACCTGAGTAATGGCCTCCTGGAGCTGCCACCTCTAGCGATGTCCTTCCATGGCCCTGCCGCCGCCACAGCAGCTCCACTGCCATACCTTGCGTTTGGTGCTCCCGGTCTCCAATCCTCATCCTCCTGCTGATTTTCTTCCTGCTTTTCTCCAACTTCTCTCCTTCCCTCCATTGCTCTCCCAGACTCTGGACCCTATGATCAACACACTCCTGCCACCTGTCCCTTTGTAAACCAAACAGCACATCGCCTTGACACCCACAAGCCGCGAAACTTCTGGGCCAAGGGGATATTAGCCCCTCTGCCCTACATGGTGCCCAGCGACTACCCACCAAAACGTCTCCCTCCACCTTTTATAGAGCGTAGAAAGACAAAGGGAGGGATAGTGAGGCTGAATAGAATGAACGGTGGGTGGGCAGAGGGGGACAGTGAAAAAGCAGGAATACTGAACGAATATTTCTGCTCAGTATTCACAAAAGAGGAGGGGGAAGTGCCTAATCCAATTAACAGAAGCACTCTTGATAGGGGGGTTGATCCCAGTCCTTTCACAGAAGAAAGGGTTCTGCAAGAACTCCTAAAACTAAAGGTGGACAAAGCAATGGGTCCTGATGGAATTCACCCCAGAATTCTAAAAGAATTAAGGAAGGAACTAGTGAAACCACTGGCTACTCTTTTTAATAAATCATGGGAGGATGGTGGTACCCGAGGACTGGAGGAAGGCGGATGTGATTCCCTTCACAAAAGTGGGACCAAGACAGAGCAGGAAACTACAAACCTGTCAGTCTGACCTCTGTGGTAGGGAAAGTGATGGAGTCACTTGAAGGAAAGAATAGTTGAGTACCTAGAGGTCAGTGGAGCACAGGATCCAAGGCAGCATGGGTTCACAGCGGAAGGTCATGTCAGACTAATCTAATAGATTTCTTTGACTGGGTGACCAAAGTAGTAGACCAGGAGGGCTGTGGACATGGCTCTACCTAGACTTTAGCAAGGCATTTGACACAGTCCCACAAAAGATTATTAGTCAAATTAACTAGCCTGGGAGGGTCCCAGGGTGGTAGCCTGGTAAAACATTGGCTGGACAGCAGGACACAGAAGGTAATTGTAAATGAGTCCACTCTGAAGAAAGGGCGGTTACCAGTGGGGTACCGTGAGGGTTCAGTATTGGGTCCAGTCCTTTTAATGTCTTCATCAGTGACATTGCAGAGGGACTGGAAGGAAAAGTATGCCTTTTTGCAGATGACACAAAGATTCTGCGCAGGGTTGATATACAAGGAGGCATGGAAAGGATGAAAAGGGACTTGGAAGGTTGGAGGAATGTCAGACGTATGGCAGCTAGGATTCAATGCACAAAAGTGAAAATAATGCACCTGGGAAACAAGAACCCAGAGGAAGAATACAATGGGTGGGGAGGTAGTAACAATAACAAACAGGAAAGGACCTGGGGGTAATCATATCAGATGACCTTAAGGTTAGCAAGCAATGTGAGAAGGCAGTAGGGAGGGCCGGGGGTATACTGGGATGTATAGGGAGAGGCATCAGCAGCAGAAAACAGGAAGTTGTTATCCCTCTGTACAGACAGTTGGTGAGACCCCATCTGGAATACTGTGTCCAATTCTGGAGACCCCATCTCTGCAAGGACATAGACAGGATAGAGGCAGTCCAGAGGAGGGCAACTAAAATGGTGCAGGGTCTGCAAGAGAAGCCATATGAGGAGAGACTAAAGGAGCTTAATATGTATACCCTTGAGGAAAGAAGGGAGAGGGGGGACATGATAGAAACTTTCAAGTACCAAGGGAATCAACAAAGTCCAAGAGGTAGCATCTTTCAGAAAAAAGAGACTTGCAAGAACAAGGGACACAATTTAAAGATAGAAGGAGGCGGTTCAGGGCAATGTGAGGAAATATTATTTCACAGAGAGGGTAGTGGATGCATGGAACAGCCTTCCTGAGGAAGTTGAGGGGTCTAAAACTGTGAGAGAATTCAAGAATGCATGGGACAGACATAAGGCAATTCTTGTGGGGGGCAGGAAGATATAGGCTGTTGGTTAACTACGATCTGCGGCCTGTCCTGTGGGTAGGGAAATGGGCAGACTAGATGGGCCTAGTGGTCCTTATCTGCCGTCAAAGTCTATGTTTCTATGTTATACCCAGAGCCTGGAGCAATGCCACCACCTAAATGGGGCAGGACACATGGATGCCCTAAGCCAGGGCCTTATCCAATAGGGGGAGCAAATGGGTTAATAAGTCGGCCCCGTGAGTGGTGGCTTACACTCTCCCCCCCCCCAAAAAAATATTTCCTCCTGGAAATGGGGCATCTGCGCCAGCCCAAGAAAATGCCTATCAGGTGGATATGTACACTCCCCACCAGTAGCTCCTCCCTGGGGTGCACCAGAGGAAACATGTCCCCCCTCCCCACAGACCTACCCTGAAGCAACCCAGCTCATGGAGTTTAGGGTTGCCACCTATCCGGTTTTTGACCGGATAATCCAGTTTTTAGGGTCTTTATCCGGTCATCTGGTTTTGATTAAATGTAGTCCGGTTTTTGGACCTGTGTTTGTGCTCGTATACTCTTAAAACTAATGTATCAAATCAGTCACTGTTTTGGCTGCATTGCATGTCCAGGTTACAAAGAAGTTCTGATGTCATTCAGACCTGCCTTTGTTTGTGAAACCAGTCTGTCTGGGAGGTGTTAAGTATGGCCATTAAGATCATTAGCAGTAAATTAACCTAATCTTTTCCACTCTGAAGTTTAAGTATGGTCTTTTACTGCTATGACAGGAAACAGCTTTTACACCTTTATGTGCTCTCATGTGTTTCTTTTTGTTTGTCCTGTAGTCTGGTGTGTTTTAGACCCATTTTTGTTAAATTAATAATCTAACTTTTATTGCCTTTATCACTACATCTGCTCTCATTTTTTTGTATTCCATGATATTAGCTACACTTTTACAGGTCATTCAGATAAACAGCATGGAATGGTGTGTCTGAAATTGTGGAATGTCTTAGAAATATGAAAAGAAAACAGTAGCTGCTAAGGTAAATGGGAACCCAGTGCAGTATTAAGGGTACCACAAGCACCAATAATTAAGTTATCAAACATTGATCAAAACATATCAGAATACATGACTGACATGGAAAGGAAAATGGGAAAGTATTTAACAGAGGGTTGAGCAATAAGCTGTGAATGAGCTTGGCATATCCAGCAGACCTGAGTTTGATTCCTACAGCCTCCACTTGTATACTGTGTGACCCTGAGCAAGTCACTTAACCCTCCTGTGCTCCTGGCTCACTCCTGTAAAATGGGTTATGGAGCCTATGGAGTTAACCTGGTTGTCGAAGAATAAAAATAAATAACTGAATAAATAAATCAAATAAATAACAGTATAAAAATGATTTCCTATCACTAGTAATGTCTATTCCAACATTACAAATGGCTTTGGAGGAGGAATGATATACTTGCCAGTTATAAAAAGGGGGTGGAGCCAGAGGCGGAGTTTGGGGTGTGGTTTAGCATCCGTTTTTTACCTCATCCAAAGATGGTGACCCTAATGGAGCTGCTCCTGGTCCAGAAATGGTGTTAAACAAACTTGGGAGGGGGGGGGATATTATTACTCAACAGGTTTTAAAAACAAACAGCCAGGCTGTTCTTCAACAACTGTTTTAGCATAAAGACTATATACAACATAACATCTCACTCATTCCACTTTCACACCCACTATCCCTCTAAACACACTCTCTCTGCCACGTAAGCTTTCAGCATGAGTTAGACCTGTGAATAATACTGTAATTTGCTTGGATTGAAACTTAAACAAGGAATAATAAACTCTTTTTCTTTTCCAAAGCTAGAACAATGAACCGTCACAGTGGGGGCAGTTCACATACCGTTCCAGGTTATTTTTCTTTTTTCTTTTTTTTATTTTAGTCTTTGGTAACCGGGTAAGGCCCATTAGGCACAAGTGCCTGTTTTCAGGGGTGACCTGGGAGCACTGGGCGGTTAAGTGTCTTGCTCAGAGTCACACAATATGCAAGTGGAGGTTGTAAGACTCAAACTCAGTTCTGGTCTGCTGGATGTACCAAGCTCGTTTACACCTCGTTCCTCTAACCTCTAGGCTATACTGCCAGCCCTTTGACATGGCAGTCAGCAGCCTTATCCTGGCCAAACACAAAATGCTTATACCACTATGGAACAGTCCTGCAACGCCATCCACTGGGCACAGTCTCTTTGATTATTAGTTTCTTGGTATTTTAAACCAGGAACAGTGAAACAACATTAGAACAGTCCTGGTGCTTCACGAGTGCTGAACACCTTCCTTAGATGGCGGGCCCACCACTGTGAGGAAAGTAGAATGCTGGGTTTGGCTTAGTGGTCTCGTTGGAAAAAGAGTCTACAGAGATGATGTGATTTTTTTTTTTTTTTTTTAAGTCTGGTAACTGGGTTAGGCCCACTAGGCACAAGTGCCTGTTTTCAGGGGTGACCTGGGAGGTTAAGTGACTTGCTCAGAGTCACACAGTATGCAAGTGGAGGTTGTGAGAATCAAACTCAGGTCTGGTCTGCTGGATGTACAAGCTCATTCACACCTCGTTCCTCTAACCTCTAAGCTATACTGCCAGCCCTTTGACACGGCAGTCGGCAGCCTCATCCTGGCCAAGCACAAAATGCTTAAACAGAGTCAAGCCTGCCTAGGGGGACGGATGGCACATTGTTCAGGCTTTTTGGATAACCTCTTGGGTGGGTGGGCCAGATGACTCAACTCGCTGGTGCAACTTCTGCACCATACCCCCAAAACACCTAGTCAGGCTGCTTCTCCTCGAAGATATCCCACATCCTCTCCGGGATGTAGAGAGATACTCGGCTGAGGGGTATTCAACATGCATTCTTCTCCTCACCCACCTCTCAG
Source organism: Neoceratodus forsteri (assembly GCA_016271365.2). Lineage (NCBI taxonomy): Eukaryota > Metazoa > Chordata > Ceratodontiformes > Ceratodontidae > Neoceratodus > Neoceratodus forsteri. The sequence continues at coordinate 136,860,762 of CM057449.1, read as the reverse complement.
CCTGCGACCACTGGAGCAGCTCCCTCACGCTGGTCCAGCGGGCTATCCCTGACTCCAGTCACACCTGCATCCCATACAGCACATTCATGGGATCACTGCTCAAAAGTCCATCCAACCAAACTCAGGTAGCCTTGCACAGTGCCAGGAGGCGTGAGGTGCTGTCTGACAGCCTTTGAACAGGGTTTCTATATGGGTGAGGAATGGTTCTGTACATGTCTTGATCAGCAAATGTATAAGGCCTTGGAGCCTGTCCAGGGGAAATGCACCATCCTCCAGCTCTTCCACCTTCACCTTCATGATGGTCAACAAGTAGGGAGCCACTTCACCGGCAGCTTTGGCCACACCACCATCACCAGGCAGGGGACTGTCAGCCAACCTCTTGGGCCCTGGGGGTCACCAGCTCGAACTCCCAATCCCCTAACTCCCCCTCTGCCACGGGAATAGTTGTTGGTGGTGGGTACCGTGGGGCTGGGCAGATGGCTATGCCCCACAACACCCTCGCAGCCTTCCTCTTCTGTTGCCTCCACAACCACATCTAGGGCCCCCTCACTGACTTTCTCCCGGAGAACAGGTGGCTTCATATCTTCAAGGGCTCTTAGGCCTCTGACTGTTTGGATGCCTCAAAGACATCTAGGTTTCCCAGGGAGGCTAAGGAGGCAGCACCCACTGATGGCAATGCAGGCACGGGCAAACAAAACTGAATGGGGAGCTTGCTGATAATCCTGAAGAGGGCTCCCTGGAACAGCTAGTGCACAATAGTAAATAGATCACCCCCTCTCTACACCGCACACAATTGTCACCTGCCACCCCTCTTCCTGCTGACTTTCACAGCCAGGACAGCAGGGACACGGGCACCATGGCCTGGAGCTCTTCTGAAGGTTCTCTTTCCGTCACAGTGACTTTTGATGCAACCTTTTGCCTGATCTCTTCTCCTTCCACGGAATGAGTTATTTTGCTGCCATGTGTTCAAAGAGAAAAATGGCACCTCCCTTGCACATTCCTTTCCCAGCCAATGACTGCACCAATCAGAAGTGCCGCTTTAGATCAGTTGGTTCCCCCCTGTCTGCTACCAAGCACCTTGTTTCTTCCAGGAGCAGAAAATGGCACCAAACACCCCACAATGACAGGCTTTTTTTCCCCCCATCTGACGTACCACCAAATACAAACCCACCAAAAGTGGGAACCCCAAAAGCAGCAAGTTCACCAATCCACTCAATCTGGATGCCAAATTAAATCCTGGATGAACCCCCACATTTGTAACTCCCCTACAACCCCTCTTTTATGTCTAGGGGTCCTGATGGTAAATACGGGGGGAAGGGGGTACAGATCGAAAACCTTCCAGGGAGATATGCCAAGTACATCAAGGAAACAAGGCCTTGCCTCAGATTAGATGAAACACAGCACCAAGAAGAGTGCGGTTCCTCCACTAACCCACTTGTCTCCAGATTCTGGGACTCCTGGCTGAGTTGAGGGGAATTAAAAAGGTAAAACCAGCCTGCTTCATCACAGGAAGGAAAAATCATGCAGTTCATTCAATAAACTTTCAAACTCATGTAGCAGGAAACGAAAATAAATTTAATTCTAATCTTTGATTTAAAATTTATAAATAAATAAATCGCACAGCTCTATGGTGCCAGGAGACCAAACACACATACCGCATACAGAGAACAGTGCAAGCGTAAGATAATATCAAAGCCTTGAAGGCCTAATAACAGTTAGACCAGGTGCAAACTTCACAGTAACTCTGAGAGCCACTGATAAGCTAAGATTCCGTATGTGGGTGAAAAACAACCATACTGGTTCCCGGGGGAGTGCCTTACTCCCCCCACCCTGGATAAACTAACACTAGAGTTGCAACCTTTATACCTTCCACAGCCACCCTGCACACAGACCTTATACCACCAGCCCACAACCCTAAATTTCCTCCAGGCCCAAAGGGGCCAAGGTAGGTGAAATGGTTCCCTCCTTCCCAGTTACACATACTGTGCAGTTCATTAGCGGGTCTAATACTGGTCCTGTCTCAGACACTGGCACAGCAGGCCCAATAAAATGAATCCCTAAAGATGCACCCTTCAGCCAACCTAAAAAAGCGTGCCACCTGGGTAATGGCCCCCTAGAGCTGCCACCTCCAGAGAAGCCATGCCATGGCAGTCCCACTGCCATATCTTGCATCTGGAGCATCCCGCCTCCAGTCCTCATCCTCCTGTAGATTTTCTTCCTGCTTTCCTCCAACTTCTCTCCTTTCCTCTGATGCTGTCCCAGTCCCCGGACCCTATGATCGCCACACTCCTGCCATCCGTCCCTTTGGAAACCAAACAGCTTGTTGCCGTGATGCTCACAAGCTGAGAAACTCCCAGGCCGAGGGAGTATTAGCCCCACTGCTCTACACGCCCAACTTGGTGTCCAGCGACTCCCGCCAAAACTTAATCCCTCCCCCTTCTATACCCAGAGCCTGGAGCAATTGTCCCACCTAAACGGGGCAGGTCGCATGGATGTCCCAAGCCAGGGCCCTATCCAATCAGGGGAGAACAAACAGGTTAGTAAACCAGCCCCATTAGGGTTGGCTTATAGTGGCATCTTTCAGCCTGGGGAGCACCCGTTTTACACCATGAAGCACCAGTACCTCTTTACCTTTACCTTGCCACCATGGGTTAGGGCCAATGGGGGCTGGGGCAACCAATGCTCAATTTAGGGGTACCACAAACAGGAGAGACTACTCACAAACCAAGGTCCACACAGAGTTGGGATCAAGCAGAATGTTTTTTTTTTGTTGTTGTTTGGTTTTTTGCTGTAATAATATCATACAGCTTAGAAGGGTATTACCTGTCACAAACCCACTCGTGCGGATCAGATCACTGAGCTCACAATGCCCACCCCGAAGTGCAATTCGTGACAGGGAGGGAACAGGGATACCCTCCTCGTGTCCTTCCAGAGTGCTTGCTGTGTTTACAACTGAACGCTCGCCACCAGGTCCTAGAATATCTCTCTATACTTTGGATCAGGGCACAGTACCAGTCTCGAGTCTTGTGGCCAAATATGAACCCTTTTCGTGGCTATTACACACAAGAGGAAGGCCAAAGTGTTAAGCTCTCTTCGGGGTAGCAGCACACCACCTGATTTGGTCTTCACCTTACAGGACATGCAATAGCCCAGTTCACACCCCTGGCAGACTTGTACGAGACTCTGGTGCTCTCCCAAAATCCATTCAGATTGTTCCCACAGACCCTTTTATTTTGGTTGCTTACGGTGGCCCTCTAAGCAAGTAACAGCTGTCTCCGATTATTAATAAAACCTTCTACAGTCACACATACAATATAAAAATATTCTAACACAGGCAAACTTCTTTAGAAAAACAAAAGTCATTACTAAGATAATAAATGAAGTTACAAGGAAACGAGAACATACAGTATATTAATTTAGGTTACAGCAGAAAAAACAAATATGGAACAAATGTACAGTGAAAACAACGCACTAAGACTGTTAGCTAAGGCTATCTTTTATGAAGAGTTTCAAAGTTCAGAGAATCTTTTGTTGGCAAAAGATCTCAGTCCTTGTGTAGCAGCCAGGCAGCTCTGCTGTGTTCAGGAGAGAGTCCAAAACCAGAATGGCCCTGAGTGACTGTGCTGAGAGGTTAACTATCCTTTCTGAACTGCAGTGTCGACAATATTCCAGTCCTAAGGAAACCAGTTTACTTTCTCACCAGTGACCCACAGCATGGTTTATGACAGCTCAGAATTAACCTCTTTGAAGTCGCAGGTTCTTACAGTAACATACTGGAGGTAAATTTCACACAATACTGTTAGAAGGATGTGTGCCCTTTTTATAGTACCTCACATAGGCCTGTTAGAAAGGTATTTCCTGGCAAAAACATTCCTGGACCTCATAAAATGTGATATGCTTTCATAGCTCCTGAGATCAAAAAGCATTTTGTAAGATTTTATGATTATATGAGCTAGTTGACCCCTGTGTTAGCTAGGCAGGAAATTACATTTTTAGGCAAGGTAATTTTATTTATAAGGCGCCCAATCCCAGAGGCTCTGGGTGCCGAATATAAATAACCAACATACACCAGTAAATTAAAGCATGAAATAAAACCTCATTAAAACCATAACAAAGTTAATATACTGTAGCATTAAAAGATTTCCAGAGGTCAAGTCTCAAGGGACTGGCCAGAACTTAAGATGGCATCAGCAGTCAAAAGCCAGGCTGAAGAGGTGGGCCTTCAGCCTCCCCTTAAACACCTCAATCAAGGGAGCCTCCTGGGCTGCAGGTGGAAGTCAGTTCCACAGGGTCAGCCCAGAGACACTAAAAGCACGATCTCCCGAGGTCCTGAGTCAAACCCAGGAATGTCCAGGAGGCCCCTTGAGGAGGAGCAGAGGGAGCGAACAGAGGACACCAGTGTCAATAGCTCAGACAGGTAGCCAGGACCCAGCCTGTATAAGGCCTTAAAGGTGAGAAGATCCACCTTGAAAAGGACTCTCCACTTGACTGGCAGCCAGCTCACAGCACGCAGGACTGGAGTCACATGACTGGACCACAAAAGGCCCGTCATCAACCAGGCCACTGCGTTCTGCACCAGCTGCAGTCTGCGAAGGGTCCCTCCTATGACCCTGAAGTACAGAGCATTACAGTAGTTGAGCCTAGAAGTCACAAAGGCATGCACCAGTGTCAACAGGTTCTTGGGTGGAATGAGGGGCTTAATCCAGGCAATGTTCCGCAAGTGGTAAAAACCACTGCTGACTACAGCTGATGCCTGATCTTCAAAGATCAACCTGCTGTCAAAGATCACGCCAAGATTTTGCACCCTCAGAGAATCCACCAACGGCGCAGACCCCAGAACAAGTTCAGAGTTGTCCCCCGGTGGCAACCCATCACACCTGCGACCAGGCTCGATCACCAGCACCTCGGTCTTAGCCGGGTTGAGTCTCAGCCAGCTGGAAGCCATTCAGTCATTAATTTTAGCCAGACAGCTGTTAAGCATGTCCGCAGCTCCTGATGTTCCGGTTGCAAAAGACAAATACAGTTGGGTGTCATCTGCATAGCAATGAAACTCCACACTGTATTGTTGAATGATCTCACCCAGGGGCAGCATATATACTACGAACAACATCGTCGACAAGATCGAGCCCTGTGGTACTCCACAGGACAGAAACATTGGGGAGGAGAGAAATTCCCCATCACCACCCGCTGCACCCTGTCCGAGAGATAGGACTCAAACCATCTGATGACAGTACCGGCGAGTCCACAAAACTCATAGGCGCGATTGAGAAGCTTGACGTGATCCACAGTGTCAAAAGCTGAGGAGAGATCAAGGAGCACAAGAACTAACCTGTCTCCTCTATCTCTAGCCCTGAGCAGATCATTATGCAGTCTCACTAGAGCAGTTTCAGTGCTATGTCTGGCCCGAAAACCCGACTGAAAAGGATCATAGATGTTCGAGGAGGAGGCATTGTAATCTTATTTTGTATAATACTTGAAGTGGGATGATATAAGCTTGGAGCACATTCGAATTAACTATTAGATTAAAATATAACATAAGATCTGGTATTTTTCTTATAATTTTTCCTTTTTTAATCTCCCTAAAAATATTACAAATATTTTTTGTTTGTGCTTTATTCAGTTAAATTCTTACGTAATTAAATCTTAATGTTTTCTTTTCAGAGTGTAACTGAATGTAATCTGATTTGTTCTTGAGGAATAAAAATAAAGTATAAAAAAAAAATAGATGTTCGAGGACACCAGGTGATCCTCAAGCTGTTGTGCCACCAATTTCTCAACAACCTTGCTCAAGAAAGGCAGGTTGAAGATCGAACGGTAATTCGCCAGGGCACGGGGTCAATATTGCGCACAACATTATGCCGCATGGCACAATCACGCTGCCGATACAGTGCGATTCTTGCCATGCAGCATATCTTTCTTTTCTGTGAGGGGCTCTGCCCCCCACACACCCCATTATGGGAGGCTGTGCCCCCTGAACCTCCCCCAATATAGATTCTCAATTCTGGGGTGGTGCGTTCAGGTCGAGGAGTGCACAAAGATTAAAAAAAAATAAAATTTCTGGGACCAGGAATCAAACCCGGTCCCAGAAGCACTGTCTGGGTTCCTTGCTGCTGTGGCTCAGTCCATTGAGCCACAGCAGCTAGTCAATGGAACCCACTCCCAGCAGAGGTCTTATCCTCTGCCTGGGAAAGTGGGAATGGTGAAATACCGTGTACAGCAGTATATGTGGTATTGCACCATTCGCTCACTACTGCAGCACTGTACCGGGTTAGCCATAATGTCATACGCTATTAAGCGTGCAACATTATGACCCGGTAGGATTCGCCAGGATGTCTGGGTCGAGAAAAGATTTCTTTTGGAAGGGCTTCACCAGTGCTTCTTTCAGAGCAACTGGGAAGACCCCCTCCGCCATCGAGCACTTGGCAATCCTGGTGAACGGCATCGACACATCCCATTAAGAACCTCGTCGGTGCCAGGTCCAGTTCACAAGAGGTGTGCTTCAACTCTAAGATCACCTTTGTCACTTCAGACACCTCCACTGGCCTAAACATCTACCCAGGCAGACTGAGTGCCTTTGAAACTCCCAACCCAATCACTGTGAGGCAAGGGCCTCCCTGGCGGAATCCCTGAACGGATGGCCACCACTCTGTTGTAGAAAAACAGAGCAAACTGTTCACATAAAGTGGTTGAAAAAGGTTTTTTCTGCCGAAGACAGGTAGGATGTAAAAGCCTGTCCACAGTCCAAAACAGTTGAGGTGGTCTGCTTTTCCCTGCAGCAATTTCCCTGTAGAGGAATTCTGCCTTCTTACAGGAAATTGCCCCCTGGTACTCAGCATAGTGAGAACGTAAGGCCAGCCTGTCAGCCTCCAGCCGGGTCTTCCGCCAGCAACGCTCCAATACCTGACCCCCGATCTTCATCGCCTTGAGATCCCCATCAAATCAGGGTAATCTCAAGTGAGAGGATCTAGGTGGTATACAGACTGGTACGATGGCATCTAGAGCTTCTGGAACCACCCTATTATAGGTGGCTACCACCTCTCCAGTGCCAATCACACATGCTGCATAAACCCTAGATAGATCAACTAACACCAATAGTCCCTCTGGGTCAACACCCTTTAAGAGGTGATAGCTGGTCATCTCCACAGGTGAGGGACCTTCGTGGGGGCCCCAAACCTGAATACCACTGTGCAGTGATCAGGCCAAATGACCTGATCAATACTGAGGTTGTCAACCTCGAGACCCAGCTGGACCTAGGTTCCCTGGGAATCCCAGGTTACAGGCATATCAGTCATTTTAACATACTAGAATGCCAGCAGAGTAGGCCTCGCAGTCTATCGAGTCTGCTTGAGAGTCTGTACCCTTAGTGGGCAATGATATCCCCCTCCTGGCCCCCCACCCTCCTCCAGAGATCCCCCCGACACAACTTTATTCAGCCTCAACCTCCTCCTGTACCTGTTCCAGCCTCTCTTGAACCCTCCCACCATAGTCACTTCCATCAGCTCCTCAGGCAGTGCATTCCACGGTTCCACCACCCTCTCAGTGAAGTATTGCCTCCTTCTTTCCCCCTGAGTCTCCCACCCTCCAGTCACCAACTGTGCCGCCTGGTGGCCCCCTCCACCTTCCTCTGAAAGACCCCATTTAAGCATACCCCATTTACCCCTTTTAAATACTTGAAGACCTCAATCATGTCCCCTCTGTCACTCCTCTACTCCAGTGAGTACAGGTTGAGCTCCTCTAGTCTCTCCTCATATGACCTGTCTCCCAGACCCCATATCATTTTAGTTGCTCTCCTCTGAACCCTCTCCAGGAGTGCAATATCCTTCTTCAAGTGTGGACGCCAAAACTTTATGCAGTATTCAAGGTATGGCCTAACCAGGCAGCTGTACAGGGGCAGAATCACCTCCCTGCTTCTTGAGATAATCCCCCTAGAGATGCAGCCCAGCATTCTATGTGCCTTACACGCAGCCTTCCTACATTGGGCAGAATTATTCATTTTGGCATCCACAACCACCCCCCAGGTCCCTGTCCTCACTTTAAGCCTGCAGTGTGTCCCCTCCGAGGGAGTACACATGGCCCGGGTTCCTACACCCCAGGTAAAGCACCTGCAATTCCCTGTGTTTTCCCTGTGCTTTCCACACTTTCTCTGTGTCCTTTTAAAGAAAACAATCCATTCCCTGTTACATTGGTATTTAAACATTACACAGAAATCACACAAAACAATATATAACAGAAGTATATGTTGTAAATAATAACTGACAGATGGCTAGCTTGTGACATTACCCTTATTGTTAGTATTTACCATGTAAAGCTCTGAAAGTGGACAAGGCTATGGGACTAGATGGGATACAACAATGGATACCAGAAGAGTTCAGGGAGGTGCTAGCTGCCCCCCCAACAGCCTTATTCAACAGCTCTCTGGAATTAGACGTGGTTTCGGATGACTGGAGGAGAGTAGACATACTCACTCTACATGTGGGTGGCTGTACAGAAATTACTAATAACTATAGGCTGGTGAGCCTCACCTCAGTGGTGAGAATATTGATGGAAACAAAGTTAAAGGAAAAGTTGGTAAAGTATCTTGAATCCAGTGGACAGCTGCAAGATTAAAAGCAGCATAGATTCACGGGGAGGGGTCATTCCAGACAAATCTGATTGAGTTCTTTGAATGACCAGGGAAATAGATCGGGGTGGTCAGTGGATGTGGCCAATCTGGACTTTAGCAAGCCATTTTACACTGTGCCACACAGCAGATCTGATTAAGAAATTGAACTGCCTAGGGATGGGGATAAAAGTGGTGAACTGGGTTCGAAACTGGTTAATGGATAGGTGAGAGAGGGTGGTAGTTAATGTCATTCACTCTCATGATGGTAGAGTGATCAGTGGAGTGCCACAGGGCTGAGTACTGGGACCAGTCCCCTTCAAAGCCTTCATAAGTGACACTGTAGTTGAACTGGAAGGGAAGGTAGTGGATTGGGAGGATTGACGGGCAGGCCCTGATATAGTGACCAGATTGATATTCATGCAGGAGCTGCTGTTGAACTCAACTGTCCCTCCCCGACCCTCCCTGTGCTAGTCCACATTTATAATGGGACCTACAGTGGCCTGGGTGAGGCTTCCTGCTCAGGGGTGACAATAAGTGGAGCAGCCACTATCAATACAGGTAGGGCCAAGGTACAGCAATCAAAGTATTGAGTGTAGTTAAGTTATAAATATAATTTATAAATATCAATATAAATTGGAAAGTAGGTCAGACAGGAAAGGGGAAGTAACGCTGAGGCTGCCCCCTGTAGCAGCAGAGGGTAGGGCATATTTCCACCTGTCACAGCAGAGGATAGGGCTTGGTCCTATCTAGGAATATTAATGGAAGGATAGGGGGTCATATACATCCAATTTGTGGATTTAGGAGGAAGGTGGAAGGCTGTGAAGGAGGAACAGCAGGGGAAGAAACAGGGATAGCCATAGGACATGCAGAGGAACAGCGGAGGAGGATAATCAGGAGGATAAGAAAGGATACTAAACACTGCATAGGTGCAGAGGAGGATGTGGCACCCAATAGGAGCAGAGAGGCGCAGGGAACCAGAACGAGGGAAGGAAGGTGGGCTGGTAATAGTAGACGGATAGGGCAGAGGGGATATGGGAGGATAGTCAGATGTAATGGTTGTGGGACAGCCATCTTTCTGGGAGTAACATGAAGGGAGGGGGTTGTCTAGTCTGTAAGCAACTTTGGCAACTTAGAGGAGAAACAGAGTGGCTTAGATGGGAATCGGAAAGGACGTGGAGAAGAGGGGGACAGTAAGGCAAGGGGGAAGGGACGCAGTACTGGCCTAGAAAGGCAGGTCAGTGGGAAGGTCAGGGCAGGAAGTTAGGAAGATATTTCAAGGACATGGTACTCCTGGGTAGCAAACACCAGAGGAGAATGAAAGGAGGACTTGGAAGGGGCTAGGGTGAGGGGGCAGAGGGGCAATGGAATTGAGACAGGGAGGGAGGAAGAGGGAGCAGGGAATGGTGACAGAAGGCAGAGAGGGCAAGTGGATAGAGACCTCAAACAGGTTCTCAGTTTTACAGGGTCTGGATGACCAAAGGGATGGAGGTGATCTCAAGAAGCAGGGTGAAGCGGGGATAGAACAGAATGGGAGGGGTCAAGGGAAAGGGAAGGAGTCACCGAGGGGTAAGGGAGGTGGGGAGAGGGGGACAGTGAAGTCATGTGGGGTGGTGGGGATAGCTAACACGGGGAAGGGGAATAATGAGGGGAGAGTCAGGGAGAAGGTAAGAATACTTCAGGGGCTGGAGTCCACAGGGGAGGAAGAAGACAGTACAATGGCAGGGACAAAGCAGGGGGAAACATGAGGCAAAGGATGGCTGGGCAACAGGTAAGGGGAGGCGCAATGGGAGGAGGCCAAAGCAGTGGGAAGTGTCTGAAGGAGGGCCAGCAGAAGAGGAACTATGACAGCAGGAGTCAGGGAAGGGAGGAGAAAGTGGTAATAATAGCAGACTCTATCCTGAAGGGAGTAAGATGGGGCAGAAAGCAAATTGGGAACAGCACCAGGAAGGTGGAGTGCATGCCAGGCATGACAGCAGAGAGGGTGGGGGCAATTATACCAAAATGTGTGAGGCAGGGGAAGCCCCACATACTGGTTCATCTGGGCACAAATGGTCTGGTTGGCTGCAAGGTAAGGTGGTGCAAGAAAGGTTCACAGAGCTACTGTTACTGACAACAAGGAGGCACAGCCCGAGATTGATGGGGGTAGATTCAGGAAGGAAATGAGGAAGCACTTTTTCACTGAAAGGGTGGTGAAGGGGTTAAATGAGCTGCCGGAGCAGGTGGTGGTGGTGAAGACAGTGGACAGGTTCAAGGGGGTTGGGGCAGGGTGAAGAAGAAGATTAGGATAGGGAAGACTCCAGGAGGAGTAAGGGTGGGGGGCAACGCCAGGTAATTAACTGAGCTGCGCACTCAAGCAGACTTGATAGACCTTTGTGGCCTTTTCTGCTGGCAAATCCATATGTTCATATGTCTTTTTGCATATGATACCAAAATCTGTAATAGGCTGAATGTTACAGAAAAGGGGACCAGATCCATTTATTCTTTTGATTCATTCATTCTTTTCTGAATATGCATCTGCTTCAGGTCCTGTTTGGACTGGGCCAAGATGGCTGCCAGATCACATGACCAGGCAGTATATGACAGCTTATGTCACCCGGGGTGGAGGGGCTGATGTTCTCTTGGGAAAGCTAACAAGAATGCCTACCCCATAGGATATGGTAGGTGGGACGTGTACCTGATCTCCCTGTGGCTGTGATCATGGGGAAGGATTTTGACCACAGGGAAAACCTAGTGTGTGTTTCTACCCATAGTTAGTCAAAGGGGCAAGCTTCTGAGGGCAACGCAACCTGTGCTAACCCCGCGCTCATTAGCTGAGGAAGCGGCTAGTGTGGGTGACAGGCTAGCTAGGAGTAGCAACCCAGAGCCCAGGCTGCAACCAGAGGGTGGGAGGAGCTGGACAGAGCACAGCTGGCTGATTCTACCCTCCAAAACCTGAGAGATATAGCAGATGGTTCAGAGGACTCTCAGGGAATAGAAGTTCAGTTTACTGGGATAATGGGCTGTTGTACAAGGTGTGTACACCACAGTGGGGGCTGGGGGGTGCTCCGGCAGCTGTCAGTTCCCCAGGACTACCGTAAGCAGCATTTGGCCCTGGCCCGTGATATCCCTTTTTCAGGCCACCTGGATATTAACCACACAAAAAGGTGGCTCACCAACAACTTCTTTTGGCTAAGCATGTACACAGATATGATGAATTACTGTCGGACTTGTCCATAGTGCCAGAGGGTGGGAAAGGTAGGGGCAAGGCTAAAGTGACTCTGGTGACCTTGCCAATTATTGAGGAACCCTTTTAAGAGGGTTGCTGTGGACATAGTGGGGCACTTGAGCACCCCAAGTTGTATGGGCAAAAGATACATACTGCTTCTTGGGGACTACGCAACCAGCTACCCTGGAGCAGTGGTCATGTCCTCCATTCAGGTGGAAGAAGTGGCTGACGTGCTCCTGAGAATCTCTAGCTGAGTGGAATTTCCCCAGATTTTGTCAGGTCAAGGGACGAATTTAATGTCATCCTCGATGACTAGTCTGTGGGACAAGTGTGGGATGAAACACTGTCGGATGGCTACCGATATGAATCTATATAGTTTAAATTGTTATAGAAGTGTTTTGCACAATTGTGATGTTTTGGTAATTGACAAAGTCCTCCGGCTGCTGTTATGTTTATTTCTCTTTTGCACAAAATCACTGCCTGTCCTAATGTTTCAAGTAACCTGATGTGGAACCTTTTTAAAAGAGTCCCTGGCTCAAAGGTGTATCTGATTCCCTTAATAAATAAATAAAATAAATAAATAAGAAAAAACAGCTCACTCTAGCACCCTGAGACAAATGGCCTGATCAAGCGGCTCAGTGGGACCATCAAAACTAAGCTCAGGACATTTGCTGACCAGAACAAGAGGGATTGGGACAAATATTTGCTCCACCTCCTGTTTGCATATAGGGAAGTCCCATGGGAGTCCACAGGATTCTCACCCTTGGAGCTCCTGTTTGGTCACAGATTGAGGGGGGCCCTAGATTTAGTCAGGTATGAATGGGATGTGACCTTGCCTCCCAAGGGGAATCTGTTGTGGAGTATGTTCTGAATTCAGGACCCAGCTTAAGGAGCTCATGGGTCTTGACCAGGAGCACTCAGCCATGGCACTGCACAACAGTGGCAAATAAACCTGGTATGACCAGGGGGCCAGAGCCCGGGAATATGAAGTCAGACAGTGAGTGATGGTACTTGTCCCAGTCCAACACAATAATCTGCAGGCAGCATAGGAGGGCCCATTCTCTGTAATGAGGAAGGTGAGTGATGTTAACTATGTAGTAGGGCTGCCTGACAGAAGGTGCAGGCAGAGGATATATTATGTGAACGTGATAAAGCCCTACAACAATAGGGAGGAAACGACCCTGGCTGTGTGCAGCATGCATGCCAGAAGAGGAAAATGGGGTGGATTCCCTGGTGGCCCTCCTTGGAGAAGCGTGGGAGGGATCCTCAGTGAATAATCTCACCCTTTCAGGATAGCTGACATTGGCCCAGGCAAAGGAGAAGAGGGGGGTGCTGTGAGAATTTGGGGACATGTTTATGGGGAAGCCAGGGTACATCATGATGGCTAAACACCATGTGGACACAGGGACTTAAGTGCCACTGAGGCAGTCCCCCTACAGGGTACCAGAGGGGGTTAACCAGACCATATGAGAGGAACTCGGGGAGATTTTGTCCCTTGGAGTGATCCAGGAGTCCAGTAGCTCTGAGCCTTGCCCATGGTCCTCATGCCCAAAAGGGATGGTACCACACAGTTCTGTATCAGCTACCAGAGGTTCAACAGCTGCCTACCCCATGCTCAGAACAGACGAGACTTTGGAATGGCTGGAGGGAGCCCAGTACTTGACCATGATAGACCTGACGGGATCTACGGTGCCAGTTCTAAAAATCTTTTGTCGACCGACATTACTGCGATGGATTTATTTTGACCGCAATTTGCGGTTGACATAAGTCCATCTGGAAAAACAGTTGCTGTTCACTGGGGGGGGGGGCTTTGTCCCCAACCCTTGGGATTCTTCCCTGCACCTCCTGAACTTGGGATTATCAACTTCAAGTCAGAGTTGATTCAGGGAGAGGGTGCAGGACTGGGGGAAAGAATGCCAGGGTCCTGGGCAGCCTTATACAGCAAACTGTTGATGTTGTCAGCATCAACGTGTTCACTGTAAAAGTTTCGCTGAGCGGAGGTCATACCGACCTGACAAAAGGCTAATGCTGGGAACCCCATCCCCTATAGCCAGGGAGATGTCTGCCTTCATCACCCCATTTGGCCTATCTGAATTCTGAGCAATGCCATTCAGGATGAAGAATGTCACCATTCATGATGAAGAATGCACCTGCAACCTTCCAGCTGCCTGTGGATCGTATGCTGGCAGGGGCAGGTGAATATGCACTGGTGTACATGGATGACATTGCCAGTTACAGCCAGGCATGGAAGGATCACTTCAAGCACATGAGGGAGGTGTTCTGCCAACTGAAGGCTGCAGAGCTGACAGTTAAGACAGCGCCTCAGACCAGGTGGACTAAAAGCCCTTAAGCAACATCTTGCCCAAATTAACTGGTCTCCCATACACTATGCCCCTGATATAGATACTGCCCTTACCTTTTTCTCACAAACCTTCAACAAAGCCTGTGACATCTTTGTGCCCCTTACGGCAGTATGAACCAAAGTTCGTAATGCCCCCTCGGTTACCCCGGCCCTGCTGCAACTGCTCAAACACAGAGATAACCTTTGGCACCTGGCCTCCGATTCAGGTCGGTCGGCAGACAGACAGGCTTACAATGCTGCAAGAAACAAATGCACATGGGCCATCAGAAAAGCAAAAGCTGATCACTATCAGGCCGCGCTCACCACCTCCTGGGGGAATGCGAGAATTTTCTGGGACAACATTAAACAACTAAATGGGAGTGTGCGCGCCCCACCCCCCTCTCAGATCACTATTGAAGGCTCTGTCTCCACTGACCCTGCCCGCATTGCCAACTTCCTCAACTCATCCTTCATGGACCTTAGTTCTGTCCTCCCTAGTGATTTCTTTGACCCTCCTTCCTCCTTACCTGCTCTAGATACTCAATATCCTAGTTTTCACTTATGCAGGGTCACTGCCCAAGAAGTCAGGCCACATCTGATTAAAGCTCTACAGAGCAATAGTACTGGCAGTGACTCTCTGGACCCCAGTATCCTCCGCCAGGTTCTGGATCAGGTCCTTGCCCCACTGATTAGCTTGCTCAATAAGTCCCTCTGCCTGGGGCAATTCCCTTCAGCCTGGAAAATTGCCACAGTTACACCCATTCACAAAGGAGGTGACAGGTCCTCAGCCAGGAATTACCGGCCCATCTCCATTCTCCCACCCCTCTCCAAAGCCCTAGAAAAACTTGTGGCTACCCAAATCATGGATTACCTGACAAAATACAACATCCTCTGCCATGAACAACATGGTTTCCGGACAGGGCACAGTACCAGCACTGCCCTTATTGAGTTTTCAAATTTTCTTCATTCTTCCCTGGGCTCTGGCTCGCTTGCTGGGGCAGTGTTTATTGACTTCTCTAAGGCTTTAGACGCTGTCTCCCACCCCCTCCTGCTGGATGCCCTCAGCCGCACCGGCTTTGCCTCTGGCCCAGTCTCCTGGTGCTCCAGCTATTTGTCTGCCCGCTCCCAGCATGTTAAAATTAATGTGACCCTCTCCAATACATGTCCTATCCGCTCAGGTGTCCCCCAGGGTTCCATCCTTGGTCCTCTTCTCTTCTCACTGTATCTCAACACCCTCCCCAAAGCCTGCACTGGTAAAATCCTGCTGTATGCAGATGATGCCGTCATCTTCGCCACCCACCGAAACCCCAACTCCCTACAAGATTCCTTGCAGCAAGCCTTTGTTGATGCTGAAGCCTGGTTCAAAGAGCACAGACTTGTAATCATTCTAAAAAAAAAAGCTATGCTCTTTGCCCATCCCCAAAACAAATCCAGAAATTTCCCACTCCGCATCCTCCCTGGTTCCAAGCATCCTTTCGATCTAGTCTGCTTGTGCAAATACCTCGGGGTCTCCTTTCACTCAACCCTCACATTCCACGACCGCATAGATAATCTAGCCTCAGCTACAAATGCTTGGCTAGGAATCCTTTACCGCTACAAACACTGCCTCCCCCCCAATGCCCTCCAACTAGCAGTCACCTCCTCAATACTGTCCCTTGTGGACTATGGCTTGCCAGTCTATGGTGCTGCGGACATGACCGTCCTCAATAAAATTTGTCTCACCTTGAATAAGGCCTGTAGGTTAATTATGGGAGCCCCTAGGCTCACACATACCTGCGAGCTATATGACATGGCTAGGCTGCTTAACCTGGATGAACGGCTCAGATACCAAACCTGCCTCATAACGAAAAAAACCCTCCCGGTCTGACAGCCTCTATCCACCTTGCACAACCCTTAGTCCAAACTCGTAACTCCTCCAAGGCCACCCTGCTAGTCCCTAGGTCCAGGACCACACATGGGCAAAGGTCCTTCTGTTACAGAGCTCCCTCCTGGTACAACACTCTCCCCACCTCCATCTCTGACACCCCTTCAATCTCCCGTTTCAAAATCTCACTTCGGAGTCAGCTATTTAACATGTGTAGCTGTTCCTGTCTCTAGGTGATCTAATTCAATACGCCCTGACAAAACTCTTTGAGTGGCTCCTCCCCTAAACTAACTAACAAAACTCTCTGAGCGGCGCCTCACCCAAACTAATCACAAACCCTGTCCCTTAGCCCCTGAATTTATTCACCTCTAGCAGTCCCTGCTCAAGACTTCTTATCCACATTACCAATGTATGCTTATCGCTCAATCTGTACCCATATAACTGTAATAACTTGTGAATACCAGTCCTGTAACACTTAAATTGTAACTAAGTTATAACTGCCTGTATCCACCAAAACTGTAACCGCAATGATGTAAACTGTAACCGCAATATTGTAACTAAATGTTGTACTGTATTTGTCCTCTTTGTGACGAGGTACCTTTGGAAACGAGCCTCTAGCTCAAAGGTTGTAAACCGATGTACAAATAAATAAAAATTAAAAATGCCAAGTAGGCATGGCCAAAGCGTCCTACCTTGGGGACCAGTTGGGCAGTGGATGCATACGTCCATAGCCTGTAAGGGATGATGCCATTCAGGGCTGGCTCACCCCTGCCATGAAGAAACAGGTAAGGGCCTTTCTGGGGACAACTGAGTACTACTGGAGGCTTGTCCCTCACTATAGTGATGTGGCCAATTCCCTGACAGACCTGACAAAAAGAAAATGCCTAAGAAGGTTCTTTGGACAGAGGACTGTGAATTTGCTTTCCAACAGTTGATGGAGGCCTTGTGTGGGTGACCTATGCTTGCTTACCTCAGTTATGACCTACAGTTCATAGTTCATAATGTACGTAAGTGTCTTGGATGATGGACTGGGCGCTGTCCTGAGCCAGGTTACACCACAGAGGAAGAAGCAACCCATAGTGTATCTGAGCCAGAAGCTTCTGCCCAAGGAGATGGCATATGCCACCATTGAGAGGGAGTGTCTGGGGATTGTGTGGGCCCATCAGAAACTGCAGCTGTGTTTGTATGGATGGGAGTTCCCTGTGGTCACAGGTCATAATCCCCTGACATGGCTCCACAGGACTAGTAGGCAAAACACAAAATAATTGTGCTGGAATTTGATGCTACAGTCTTATAAGTGCTTGTTCCATCCAGTGACCTGCCTGTTTTGGTCCATTTCTTTGTGACACCGCGCCTTGATTACTGCAACTCCCTTTATCTAGGGCTTCCTGGGGTTGATATCTGCCGCTTGCAGCTAGTGCAGAACGTGGCAGCACGTTTGTTGACTAGAGCTTCTAGAAGATCTCATATCACCCCTGTGCTGCACACTCTGCACTGGCTGCAGTGGCGGATCACCTTTAAAGTAGGTCTATTGACTTACAAAGCCCTACATGGATTGGGTCCCGATTACTTGAAAGAGCTCCTGGTTCCTTACACCCCTTTGCGACAGCTCCGCATGGCTGACGAGGGGTTGCTGGAGATTCTGAGGGTTAATTTAAAGTCATCTGGTGCGTGTGCCTTTGGATTTGCAGCACCTACCCTCTGGAATTCTCTGCCCCATCAGCTCCAGGAGTGCAAGACGGTGGGGAGTTTTAAGCAGGCACTAAAGACTTTTTTATGGGGGAAGGCATTTCCTGTTTTATCGTGATTTTATACTATATGTATTTGTATATGTGTTTTGTCTGTATTAATACTGTACAGCGCTTTGAGATATTGAAAGGTGCTTAATTAAATAAATTTTATTACTATTATTTATTATTATTATAACATGACCATCCAGCATCAAAGTGGTGCACAGAATGCTAATGTAGATGGACTTTCGAGGCAGGGCTAAGGGCATGGCATGTTTCTTTAGGCGCTCCCCAGCCCCTACATGAATGGCAGTATCTCTTGGGGGGGGGGTCATCCCAAGGAGACTTACTTTCATTGTCTGAGAGGGGTGAGATGTGACAGGAAAGGGTACCAGATCCATTTATTCTTTTGATTCATTTATTCTTTTCTGAATATGCATCTGCTTCAGTTCCTATTTGGACAGCTGGGCCAAAATGGCTGCCAGATCACATGAACAGGCAGTATATGACAGCTTATGTCACCCAGGGTGGAGGAGCTGATGTTCTGGTGAGAAAGCTAACAGGAATGGCTAGCAGGAATACCAGGGAGGAGGCAATAAAGCCATAATCCCAGTGGGGAATCCTCCCTGGAGATGTTCCCATGATGAACAAAGGACCCAGGTGCATGTCACAAAGATAGCAAAGGACATGATGTCACTCATACACACACGCAGACACACACACACACACTCTTTCATGTGGGGTAGGGAACGGTGGGGAACTGTCACTCAAAGGGGCGAGATCACTCCCCACAGCTAAAGAATATAATTGGTGTGCTTAAAACGTCCCCCCCCTCTCTCTCTCTCTTTCTGGAACACTCAACATCTGAAAGAGGGGAAGACCCTGAAGCTAGCTGAATGGTGAGTAGAGGACAGCTTAGGGGAAAGTGTCTTCTCTAGCTAGCAGCATGTAAACAGATTTCAGAGTGAGGAAAGCTCAGAGTTTTCTATACATCAACTGTCTGTGTAATTAGCTTTATTTTCTATGTCTTAGTAAACTTGTAATCCTTGTATTTTACTGTAAATACAGTATATCTTGTTTGTAAATACTTGTAGTTCTGTAGTAAAGAATCTATTTTTGATAAGTCCAGTGACTGGCTGTCCCAGTGGCGCTGAGGGTTGAGGTGCTGGATGCCACACCTCGCACCACACCAGCGACCCAGGTTCGGGAACGACCCCGGGTGGCTGGGGGTCCGCGGGGGCAGGGAGAGATTGAGCATCTGGAGGACAGCTCTCTCTTCCTGGGGTGGATTAGGGCTGTGGGTTGCTCAATGAGTGCCCTCTGGCAGAGGCTGGGGGGTGAGCCGAACGTAGCATCGCAGGGTGTATACCAGGGGTGGAGCTACAGCTCCAAGAAAAGTAGGAAAAAATAGTAAAAAACCCTCACTGCTGATAGGCGAAGGTGCCTTCCCTCTGCATTCCACACTCCCGTAGCTGGGCTTGAAGTCCTCTCCGCTTACCTCCCCTGTCCGGCCCAGTGTCTCAACCCAAATAGAAAGAGCGCCCTGGGCGGGGGTGGCCCTTCCCCGGATGGTAGACCCAGGGGGGATTCCTGGTGCCGGGGAGTAGCGGAGAAGGACACAGTAGGGCCACGCAGGGAGGCAGAGAGTGTGGCAAGGTAGGGTCACTGGAAAGAGTTCAGTGGTGTGGGAGAAAAACAGAGTTAAAAAAAAATTAAAAAGTCCAGTGACTGACTGTTTATTTGAAAAGGTAATTCTATAATTTCTGCTGGACTTTGTTTGCAATTCGAGTCGGAAAGGGCACTCTACCATTAGTTATTGTGGTGACCTTTCTGACCTTGAGCAGGAGGCAAAAGAGCAGGTTTCGTGGTTCCTGGTAAAAATCAGGTGGTGATTAAGAATTAGAAGTCCCCGACAGAGAACTGCCCTGTAAGCGAGTGGGCCAAGAGGCAGTTTTTGTCGTAGCAGATAACAGTGCTGAGGGACAGCTGTCACACTAAACAATGAGGAAGGGCTGGAAAGAATGCATAGGGATCCTCTTAGGAAACTCAAAGAGTGATCATGGGCATGGCAGTTGGGGTTCGGCGCCATGCACCTAGGGCATAGGAACCCAAGAACACAGTATAGGATGGGAGTGGGGAGGTACTGTCAGTCACTAAGCAGGAAAGGGACCTTGGGGTTATCATATCTCGTGACCTTAAAATGGCAGGGCAGTGTGACAGAGCAGTGGGTGGGGCTAGTGGGATGCTGGGGAGCATAGGGAGAGGTATCTCCACCAGGAGGAGGAATGTGAGACCCCCACCTGGAGTGCTGAGTACAAATTTGAAGGTCACATCTCAGAAAGGACATACAGTAAACAGGGTTGAGGTAGTCCAAAGGACGGCAACTAAAATGGCACAGGGGTTGTACCAAAAGCCCGATGAGGAGAGACTGAGGGATCTCAACATGCACACCCTGGAAGACAGGAACGCGAGAGGTGACATGATAGAGACCTACAAGTACCTCACAGGGATGACCAGGTGCAGGAGAGGAGTTTCTTTCAAATGAGGAAGAGCACCAGAACCTAAGGTATGCATTGAAGTTGGAGGGAGGAAGTTTAGGAGGGATGTGAGGAAGTACTGTTTTACTGAAAGTGTGGTGGATGCCTGGAATTGACAGCCAGCGGAAGTGGTGGAGGCAGAAACAGTAGGAGGCTTCAATTATGCATTTTATAGACAAAGGGGAATATCAGGAAATAGGCAAGGAGAAGAGAGGATCACCAGCGACCATTGAGGGTCTGTGGAGACAGACTAGTCATGGGACCATCCTGGCAGACTGGGGAGCCAAACCGTCCTTGTCTGCTGACAAAGTCTATATTTCATGACCACAGGTATAAACTATGCACATTATTCTACAGTGTTCCTATATTCGTTACCAGGATTCCCTTCCTTTGTGCTACAGGGGCTCTACTGCTGCTGTTACATTCACTTCCATAAACCTATTTCACATTTTCAGGGCCCCTGAAAGCCCTAGAACTCTCAAGACCTATGTGCCCTGGCACCTTCCCATGCTGGGTGAACACCACCCTAAGGGTAAACATGCCTGTGCTTGTCTAACATGCCCTCAAGTGGCTTTCACATTACTGTTTAGTACAGGGGTTCTCAAATGGTGAGGCCAGCCTCCCTTGGGAGGCCCCAACCTGTTCCAGGGGAGGCTCAAGCAAGTCTGAAAAAGTGCTGTATTTAAATTTTGGGTTTTATATATTTTGTGTGAAGAGATGAAGCAAACTGAAAGAGGATAATAATAGTAGGTGAATTTTATGTATTTATTTACTAATAGGTGACAAGGAAGGTGAATGAGCCAAGGCTCATTTCAGGTGTACCCGGGGAAGGGTAGGGAGTGAATACATTTCAAAAGGTAACTGCAAAACAATCAAGAAATATACAGTGAGCAATAGTGCAAATAAATATGAACAATAAATTAATAATGAGTGATGGTAATTGATCAATTTGTAAACTGATGGCAGAACAGCCCAAATACAAGGACTGAGCATACAAGTGCTAAGAGCAATAGCAGAAAGGAGCAAAGTACTCCCCGAGATGTTGCTTAGGAGCAGAGAAGGAGGGGGAGAGGCAAAGCATGTAGGAAGGTTATTTCATATAGAGAGGAAACAGAGGAAGTAGTCTGACCCATGAAGGTACTGTAACAAGGGGCAACAATGGTTCAAGAATGAAAATAGCAGAGCAAGTAAGTTGGCCTGTGGGGGTTACATAAGCTGAATAATAATATTTGTTTATTTATTTGTTATTCAGATAACACCTTTGAGCACAGGAGTTTTTCAAAAGTTCCATGTCCATATAAGACAAAGAACTGAATGTGGGCCAAGTACTCAAAGGGGTTTCAGTTTATTCATGGCGTACTGCGCAAAGCACAGTACGTTATTTTTCTTTGGGGAGGCCCAAGATTATTTCAATTTTTGGGGGAGGCTCAAAATCTTTTCCATGGATTTGGGGAGGCTCATTGTGACAAAGTCTGAGAACTATTGGTTTAGTACATCACAATTATGACCTGCTCCTAAGATACAGATACATTCCCAGCCATGTTTGTGTAACCACCAGGTGGCGCTATCCCAAGGGCTACTACCCCTGCCTGCTTGACTACTGACAGGTTGAGGGGCCTAGGTTCTATGGCGGGTGCCTCCACCCAAAGGTCAGGGTTTGCAGTGGTTAGACTAGCTTGATCACAGCCCTCTGGGACACCATGACCCTCTTTGGTTCCCTCTAGTGTCTCACACAGTACACAGCAGTTACAGCCCCAATACCCCACGTATACACACTGTTCACTCATAAAGCACCACTTACCCTCGAGACTGATTCTGCAGCATGTCTCTGAGGACTCCCTGTAAAATAAGGTTAAACAACATACACAGCGAAATACAATACTGTTTCCATAAGTACCAACACCACAGACAGTGTATAGTATAACAACAACAAATCTGATTTATTTAGGGGACAGTAACACGGGAAGGGGAAATCAGGTTAGTTGGTGGCATTAAATCACAGTACTGTGCACACATACAGGGTCTGAAAAGTCACACTCTTGGTACCCAAGTTGGGGGGGGGGGAGTTAGCCAGGTCCATTGCCCGGGGTTGGCCGGCAGGTGCAGATGGATAGGACCCTGTAGAAGAAAATATATTTACAACACCCAATTGTAATCCAGAGCCAGGTGGCATAGTCCATGAAGCAGTGAAGCAACAAGAATTAGATGACACACTTGTAATTGAAAACAGGCTGCAGAGGAATACCCTGATTTGTACTCCCAATACCCAAGCTGAGAACTGGATGGTGGATGTTCTTCTGGATTGTCAGAAACAGCAGGGCATGGAGACAAGGTCCTTGTGACTGGACCCCACTGCAGTTTATAGCAAACGGATTTAGTCCGATACAAGCTGGGGTTTGCTGCCAGCTTCAACACACAGCACACAGCACAGGGGATTGGAAATAGCGATTCCCCACAAGCACTACGCACATTCATATGTAAAAGGAAAGTACAATACCAGGCAGGCTGCTCCTCGATCCTGATCACACTTACTGCAAAATACCAGGGAGCACACACAGCAGCTTCAGTTCCTGACAGACCGAGCGTGATTCAGCAATTTCTCCAGTCTTCTACAAGGTGAGCCTGGTTTCAACACTTCTGGTGCTTCTTTCTTCTCACAACTTGGATTCAGTCCAAACTGGCACTCACAATGGCTGCAGGCCGAAACTTAGGGCCTCACATGCGCTTCCCGTGCTAAACTATACACTGCAGAAGCACACGGCTCCTTCTCTCTTCACTGCCACAACTGATCTGATCTTTCCAGTCACAGAGCAGGGCATTTCCTTTAGCTCCACACTATTCTGTTGGCTGATTCAGCTGTCACTCACAATAAGACTCCCTCTGTTGGTAGAGTCAAAACTACATTTCCCAGAGTCACTGCCCATACAATCCTCTTGTGGCTGGTTCAAAATTAAGAATCCAAGTTCTGATTTGTCTGCAGGCTCCATTTTAGGGGACCCTTAACCCAACTGGCCCAGCACAGCAGTTTAAGTCCAAAATGGAGGGGTAACACACACAGAGTCCCAGCTGCAAGAAAGGCAGGTTAGACAAACTGCATTTTACTTAACACTCTAACAGGTTTCAGGCAAACAGTTACAGCTTTCATTTAGGCTCCCTCTGCGCTCTCAGCGACTGCAGAAACAGAGCGATTTCTCCGCAGCTCGGGAGGGATTCGAGCCTTAAATACACAGTCCCCCCATACAAACTAATTAAGTATACAAGCAGACAGCTCTTAAAGAGACAGTACGCGGAGGCTCAAATAGCACTCACTTGGAACCACATTTAAACAGCTCAGACGCCGAACACCGCCCAGACTTGGAGCATTCAGGCAAGCTCCTGGAAGACTTTTGGTAACCCTCATTTGCAGGGGGTTACACCCTTTCTAGCCTGGAAAACTTGGCGTCCGTGTCAAGTAAGTACCCGGATAAGTTTCAATACAACCATATACATTTACATCAGTATCACATTAGGCTTATACATGTAATCATCAGTCAACATATCACCTTAGCAGAAACACATTTCTGAAACTATTCAGTACATCACTTTGTACACAGTATTATACACACATTGTACCATAACTCAGGTTATTACCTCCTGTACATGAAGCCTGAAGAGAGGGGGCCCTTCCCTATCAGCTACCTTGGGGCTGGATGGGGCAGGGGCACCATACCTAGAGGACAACACAAGTAACTTGGATATAGCACTGATGTTCAGTTTGGACAATGAGCTTGGGGACACATACACTCCTTTATGGACAACATTGAGAGGCAAGTCCACAGGCCTCCCAAGGGAATCATAACTGAGGTGCACCACAGGTTTTACAGCTCGACCAGTCTTTCTAGCGGGAACTGTTACAGTCTCTGCAATCTGAGCCTCATTTTCAGCATTGTCCTCACTTGTCAGGGAAGTCTCCATTGGGGTAGAGAGGCTAGAATTTAGGGCACTTTCAGCTCCAGGAGTTACAATCTCTGAGTCCACAACACTTAACTCACATGGAGAGCTTTCGGACACTGGCAGTGGACCGTCAGGGCACTCAAAATACTCTTCTTGTTCTGGTATATCACCAGTCTGTTCCAGTCCATCATTTTCCTCCTCTGAAAACTCAAACAGTTCAACCATACGCAATGATTCCATATCATCTGACTTGATGCTTTGCACTTCACTTTCTGGCAGCATTGGCTCCAGTGACAAAGCTGGGGGATTAGACAGTCCAGAAGGCCTAGCTTCATCTCCAGGATTGACTAGGGGATTGCCCCGAAACAATTGACTCAGTTCGTAAGAAGGGTAGTATTCAAAGTCACATTCACTTTCCTCTGACATGGACTGACAGTCATGTTCAACTGGGACTTGCGAAGGGGAACACTTTAACTCATCTTCTGTAGGTCCAGGCTTTCTTGATTTTTTTCTTAGCAGCAGCTCTAGTCACTGGTCCAGAGGGAGCATTTTCTGGGGGCTCAGACTCAATCAAGATTTGTCCAATGGGCAGTAAATGATTTCTATGCATTGTTTTCACATCTTTTGAATTATTCTCAGGCCTTACTTTGTACACAGGCAGATAATCTAGTTTGCCCACTACAATATGAGGGAGATGGTGCCATCTGTCAGCAATCTTATGTTTGCCATGCAGTCCCAAATTTCTTAGCAATACCCGATCTCCCTCCTGGAGTTCCCATGCTTTCACCTTTTTATCATACCTTTCCTTGTTGGCCAGATTTCTTTTGGCAGCCATGATTTGAGCCAGTTGGTATGCATTATTTAGCTGGGCCTTTAACTTTTGCACATACTGTAAATAGTTGTCAGCTCGAACCCCATCAGGAGAAAATCCAAAACATACACCTACCGGCAATCAAGCTTCTCTTCCAAACATCAGGCGGTAGGAGGAGAACCCACTGGCATCACTTTTGGTGCAGTTGTAGGCATGTACCAGGGTGCTAATTTGTTGGCTCCATCTAGGCTTGTCCTTTGGGTGGAGGGTGTCTAGCATATTTAGCAAAGTGCAGTTAAATGTTCAGGCTGCGGGTCCCCCTGGAGGTGGTAAGGGGTGGTTCTGGACTTTTGCACTCCCCACAGAGAAAGCATCTCTTTGATCAGACGACTCTCAAAGTCTCTCCCTTGATCAGAATGGATTCTTCGTGGAGCCCCATAGTGAACAAAAAAGTTTTCTACAAGTACATTTGCCACAGTGGATGCCTTCTGGTCCTTGGTGGGGAAAGCTTGGGCATATCTCGAAAAATGGTTCGTGACCACCAGCACATTACTAATATTTCTTTTTATCTGACTCCAAACCCAGGAAATCAATACAGACCAGCTCCATGGGTGCACTGGTGCTGATGTTAACAAGGGGGGCAGCCCTCTGGGGCAGGGCTTTCCTCTGTAAACAACGACTACAAGTTTGAATGTGTTGCTCAACATCAGCCCCCATCTTAGGCCAATAGAATCTGGATCTCACCAAGTCAAGTGTTCTGTGTATACCAAGGTGCCCCATGTGGTTGTGTAAGGACCTCAGGATTGAGTCTCGAAAGGCAGTGGGCAGCACTAGTTGTTGTTTGTCTATTTGTCCCCCTCTGTCTACTGTTTCTCTGTATAACAGTCTATTGATCAGTTTCAACTTAGGACCTTCCTTGTATAACAATGCAGCTCACAAACCAGTGGAGCGTAATTTTGGACACATCTTTCCCTGCGTAGAGGGCTTCTAAAGCTGATTTGATCATGGGGTCTCGGAATTGAGCCCGCTGAATACTGTCATTGTCCAGCTGAGGCAGTGCACCAATGTCTATTGCAGAAAAGTGGCAATAAGCAGCAGGTATGCAATTCTCAGAGGGTCCCAAACAATCCACCATACAGTCCACTGCGTCCGTGGACATTTGTTCCTCCCTGTCAAACTTCTGGCAGAGTGCTCGAATATCAGGTTCTGACAGTCTGACCCAGTCATTCCGGGAAACAGGCCTCCGGGAGAGAGCATCAGCATCTATGTGGTTCAGGTCTGCTCTGTATTCAATAGCATAGTCGTATGTAGATAATGCAGAAAGCCACCTATGGCCAGTGGCATCCAACTTAGCTGAAGTTTGCACATAGGTCAAAGGATTATTGCCAGTTTTTACTAGTATCTTAGCCCCATACAAGTACTCATGGAACAGGTCAACAATGGCCCTCTTCAAAGCTAGGAACTCAAACTTATGTACAGGATAGTTCTTTTCGGATTGGATCAGGCTTCTACTGGCAAAGGCCACTGGCCTCAGGCCATTCTCGTGCTCTTGGTACAATACAGCCCCCAAGCCTTGCAGGCTAGCATCAGTGTGCAAGACGTAGGGCTTCGCTGGATCTGCATAGGCAAGGACAGGAGCATGGGTAAGCTGATATATAATCTCATGAAAAGCAGCTTCACACTCAGGTGTCCATCTGGCTCCAAATACTTCATTAATATGGAAATACACTCTCTCAAGCTCAGAAGAAACCGACCTCTTATATTTTTTGTTAGTAGGAGGGTAACCTTGAGTAAGATTAAGTAAAGGACGAATCACTCTTGAATAGTCCTTGATGAACCAGAGATAGTAACCACAGAATCCCAGGAATCTTTGCAGTTCTTTTAGATTGTGGGGCTGTGACCAGGTGGTCAAGGCCTCAACATTACTCGGGTCTGTTTCTATTCCCTCAGTGGATACTATGTGTCCCACATACTTTACAGAGGTTTGGAAGAACTGACATTTATCAATGGATAGTTTAAGGCCAAAGGCTTCCAGTCAGTCCAACACCTTGAACAATCCGCTCTCATGTTCCTCCAGTGAGCTGCCAAGCACAATAATATCATCTAGGTATACCAGGCACTCTAACAAGTTCATGTCCCCCACTGCACACTCAATCAGTCATTGAAAAGTGGCTGGGGCACCTGAAATCCCTTGAGGCATCCTCACAAATTCATAGAAACCAAGCGGACAGATAAAGGCTGTCTTTTCATGGTCTTCTGGGGCCATCAGGATCTGCTAGTACCCACTGCGAAGATCCAACACTGAGAACCACTTACTACCGTTCAGGCAGTCTAAGGCATCCTGAATGCGGGGCATTGTGTACTGATCAGGAATAGTCCGGCAGTTCAAGGTGCGATAATCCACACACATCCTTACTGTCCCATTCTTTTTCCTCACTACCACGATAGGGGAAGCATAAGGGCTTCTGGATTCTTGTATTACACCAGCAGCTAGCATCTCTTGCAGATGCTGCCTCACATCATCTATGTCAGCAGGTGCCAGGCGTCGAGACCTGTCATGAAATGACCTTTCATCATGCAGCCAGTTATGGTGCTCAGCTCCTTGCATGCATCCTATATCCCATTCCTTTAAAGAAAACACCTGGTCTCTCTGGGCAAGCTTCTCACTGATCCTCACTTTCCATTCAGCTGGCAACGGGGAGTCACCGAAATCAAACAAGTCAGGCGTTACTCTGTCATTCTTCCCCAAACTCTTGCTACTGGGTAGCACTGCAGTGTCTGCACAGTGCAGATTAGCCAGGGTGCAACCTCTATTTACTCGAATCTCTCTGTCAGATACATTATGAACTTGAACCATTACCCGTCTGGCATAAGCATGGGCTCTAGCAGGCAAAATACTAGGCTTGACCAGCAGTCCCTCTGGCAATTTTCCATCACCTGGTGCATCCAACATTAATATTTTATTCTTGACATCCTTTCTGATATGGACCTCTCCCTGTAAGGTACACTGGGCATTTGATGCCAGGATCAGAAACTCAGGATCCTTTTTCCAGACAACTCCAACTGGTTCCTCTGGTTCCATTTTGTCAGCATCTCTCTGGACATCTTAGGCCTATCTGATCAAGGCCGGAATTCTTAGAGCTCTACCAGTCCAGGACCCCTGTTTTTCATAACACAACTGTGCCAGCCGTCCAAACATATGTGTGTAACCCCTAGATGGCGCTATCCCAGGGGCTACTACCCCTGCCTGATTTGCCACTAACAGGTTGAGGGGTCTGGATCCAATGGCGGGTGCCTCCACCCAGAGGTCAGGGTTTACAATAGTTAAACTAACTTGGTCACAGCCCTCTGGGACACTGCAACCCCCCTTTCTTCCCACTAGTGGCCCACGTAATACATCAGAATTACCTTTACAGTATACACTTACCCCCAGGACTGGTTCCGCACTGGGACCTCCTGTGAAATAAGATACAGTGCAACAATCACAGTACAGTACTTTAACATAGACAAATACCTCAGGCAGTATAACTTTGCTGAAACAAGCAGCTCTGATTTATTTAGGGGATATAACAAGGACAGGGGAAATCAGGTTAATTAGCTTATCACTCTACTCATCTACTTATGGCTCTGTGCACAGGCCTATCCCTATCAGT
Organism: Neoceratodus forsteri; assembly: GCA_016271365.2. Lineage (NCBI taxonomy): Eukaryota > Metazoa > Chordata > Ceratodontiformes > Ceratodontidae > Neoceratodus > Neoceratodus forsteri. The sequence goes on along the minus strand of CM057449.1, from coordinate 136,832,086 downwards.
TACTGTCCCTGGGTACCCAAGCCCTAGTGGCTAGTCCAAACCGTGGCAGCTGGTAGGGCCCTTTCACACAGAGAAAAGGAGAATTAAACAGTCAGCAGTACAGTAATTCCATTTGGATTTAATGTGGCATTCAACAGGAGCGACCCTGAATTAGTACTCACGACCTCCAAATAAGATAGGGTCCTTCAATGTCAGCAGGGCTACTCTTGCGCTCCAAGAGACTCCTCACACATTTATATGGTAAACAGTCACAGGCAAAAGTCACCTAATGGCAGCAGGATTCACTTGAGGTACACAAACCTCTTCACACATTTATATGGTAAAAAGAAAGCACTATACCAGGCAGTCTGCATCTGTATCCCGATCGCAATTACTGCACAATACCCGGGAGAACACACAGCAGATTCAGTTCCTGACAGACCGAGTGCAATTTTCAGCAATTCCTCCAGTCTTCTACAGGGTGAGCCTGGTTTCTATTCTTCAGATATTCTTTGATTCTCTTCATAGGACGGATTCAGTCCTAACAAGCTGCAGACTGGAACTCTGGACCTTCACATGTTTTTGACTAAAACTGTGCACTGAAGGACACAGGTTCCTTTCCCTTCACTGCCAAAGCTCAACTGAAACTCCCAACAGACAAAACCGGCACTTCCTTTGAGTTCCTCCCAGTTCTTGACTGGATTGGCTGTCACTCACAATAGACTGCTGCTGTTGGTCCAAAAAGGCGCAAGTCTAAACTACATCTCCCAGAGTCACTGCCCATACAATCCTCTTGTGGCTGGCTCAGATTATAAGTCCAAGTTCTGATTCGCAAGGCACTATTTTTAGAGCTAGCTTACCCCACACTGATTGGTCCAGTTCAGCAGTTCAAAACCAGAATGGGGAACTAGGCAGACACAGTTCTGACTGCAAAGAAAGCAGGTTAGACAAACTGTAATTTCATTATTACTGTAAATGATTTCTGGCAAACAGTTACATCTTTCAGATAGGTTCCCTTTGCACTCTAGTGACTGCAAAATGGAGTGAATTGGCAGCAGCTCGAGTGGTACTCAAACAGAGAAGCACAAAGTCCCCATACAACTAATTATGTCTGCAAGCAGACAGCTCTTAAAGAGACAGTACCAGAGGTTCTAAAACACTCACTGATAAATGGCTTAAACGCCAAACACCATTCAGGCTTGGAGCATTCAAGCAAGCTCCTGAAGTCTTTTGGGAACCCCCATTTGCAGGGGTTACACCCTTCCTGGTCTGGGAAAGCTTGACGTCGCGTCAAGCAAGTACCCCATAAGTTTCAACTGCAACCATATACATTTGCATTAGGCTCACACATGTAATCATCAGTCAATATATCATTTTACCAAGAACACATTTCTGAAACATTGCAGTATGTCACTCTTTATACAGTATTACACACACATTGTACCATAACTCAAGTTATTACCTCTTGTACATGAAACCTGAAGAGAGGGGCCCTTCCCTATCAGTTACCTTGGGCTGGACGGGCAAGGGCACCATACTTAGAGGCCAACACAAGTAACTTGAGTTAGCACTGACGCCAGTTTGGGCAATGAGCTCGGGACACATACACTCCTTTATGGACAACATTGAGAGGCAAATCCACAGGCCTCCCAAGGGAATCATAACTGAGGTGCACCACAGGCTTTACAGCTCGACCAGTCTTCTAGGGGAACTGTTACAGTCTCTGCACTCTGAGCCTCATTTTCAGCATTGTCCTCACTTGTCAGGAGTCTCCATGGGGTAGAGAGGCTAGAACTTGGGCACTTTTCAGCTCCAGGAGTTGCAGTTTCTGAGTCCACAACATTTGGCTCGCATGGAGAGCTGGACCCTGGCAGTGGACTGTCAGGGCACTCAAAATACTCTTCTTGTTCTGGTGTATCACCAGTCTGCCCCAATCTATCATTTTCCTCCCTGAAAGCTCAAACAGTTCAACCATGCACAATGATTCCATTTCATCTGATCTGATGCTTTGCACTTCACTTTCTGGGAGCATTGATTCCAGGACGAAGTTGGGGCTTGGACAGTCCAGAAGGCCCAGCTTCATCTCCAGTATTGACTAGGGATTGCCCCAAACAATTGACTCAGTTCGTAAGAAGGATAGTATTCAAAGTCACTCTCACTTTCTTCCGATATGGACTGACAGTCATGCTCAACTGGGACTTGTGGAGGGAACACTTTAACTTTGCTTCTGTAGGTGCAGACTTTCTTGATCTTTTCTTAGCAGCAGCTCTAGTCACTGGTCCAGAGGGGGCATCTTCTAGGGCTCAGACTCAATTAAGATTTGTCCAATGGGCAGTAAATGATTTCTATGCATTGTTTTTACATCTTTGAATTATTCTCAGGCCTTACTTTGTACACTGGCAGATCATCTAGTTTGCCCACTACAATGTGAGGGAGATGGTGCATCTGTCAGCAATCTTGTGCTTGCCATGCAGTCCCAGATTTCTTAGCAATACCCGATCTCCTCCTGGAGTTCCTGTGCTTCACCTTTTATCATACCTTTCTTTGTTGGCCAGATTTCTTTGGCAGCCATGGTTTGAGCCAGTTGGTACGCATGAGTTAGCTGGGCCTTTAACTTTTGCACATACTGTAAATAGTTGTCAGCTTGAACCCCATCAGAGAGACCCCAAACACACATCTACTGGTTGTCGAGCTTTCTTCCAAACATCAGGCGGTAGGGGAGAACCCAGTGGCATCACTTTGGTGCAGTTATAAGCATGTACCAGGGTGCTAATTTGTTGGCTCCATCTAGGCTTGTCCTTTGGGTGCAGGGTGCCTAACATATCTAGCAAAGTGCGGTTGAAACGCTCAGGCTGTGGGTCCCCTGGGGTGGTAAGGAGTGGTTCTGGACTTTCGGACTCCCACAGAGAAAGCATCTCTTTGATCAGACGACTTCAAAGTCTCTCCCTTGATCAGAATGATTCTTTGTGGAGCCCCATAGTGAACAAAAAAGTTTTCTACAAGTACTTTGGCTACAGTGGCTGCTTTCTGGTCTTTGGTGGGGAAAGCTTGGGCATATCTCGTGAAATGGTCAGTGACCACCAGCACATTACTGATATTTCTTTGATCTGACTCCAAACTTAGAAAATCAATACAGACCAGCTCCATGGGTGCACTGGTGGTTATGTTAACAAGGGGGGCAGCCCTCTGGGGCAAAGCTTTCCTCTGTAAGCAGCGACTACAAGTTCGAATGTGTTGCTCCACATCAGCCCCCATCTTAGGCCAATAGAATCTGGATCTCACCAAGTCAAGTGTTCTGTCTATACCAAGGTGCCCCATGTGGTTGTGCAAGGACCTCAATACTGAGTCTCGAAAGGCAGTGGGCAGCACTAGTTGTTGTTTGTCTACTTGTCCCCCTCTGTCTACTGTTTCTCTGTATAACAGTTTATTGATCAGTTTCAATTTAGGACCTTCTTGTATAACAGTGCAGTTCTCAAATCAGTGGAGCATAATTTGGACACATCTTTCCTGCATAGAGGGCTTCTAAAGTTGCTTTGATCATGGGATCGCGGGATTGAGCCCGCCGATCACTGTCATTGTCCAGCTGAGGCAGTGCACCAATGTCTATTGCAGAAAAGTGGCACAAGCAGCAGGTATGCAATTTCAGAGGGTCCCAAGCAATCCACCATGCAGTCCACTGCGTCCGTGGACATTTGTTCCTCCCTGTCAAACTTCCGCAGAGTGCCCGAATGTCAGGTTCTGCCAATCGGACCCAATCATTCTGAGGAACAGGCCTCCTGGAGAGAGCATCAGCATCTATGTGGTTCAGACCTGCTCGGTATTCGAGAGCATAGTCGCACGAGATAATGCAGAAAGCCACCCATGGCCAGTGGCATCCAACTTAGCTGAGGTCTGCACATAGGTTAAAGGATTATTGTCAGTTTTTACTAGTATTTTAGTCCCATACAAGTACTCATGGAATTGGTCAACAATAGCCCACTTCAAAGCTAGAAACTCTAACTTATGTACAGGATAGTTCTTTTCGGATGGGGTCAGACTTCTACTGGCAAAGGCCACTGGTCTCAGGCCATTCTCGTGCTCTTGGTACAACACAGCCCCCAACCCTTGCAAGCTAGCATCAGTGTGCAGGACATAAGGTTTTCTTGGATCGGCATAGGCCAGCACTGGAGCATGGGTAAGTTGATAAATGATCTCATGAAAAGCAGTCTCACAATCAGGAGTCCAGCGGGCCCCAAATACTTCACTCGGACGAAAATACACTCTTTCAGTCTTGAGGGACGCTGACTTTTGGTATTTTTTGTGGGTTGGAGGATACCCTTAGAAACATAGAAACATAGAAGTTGATGGCAGATAAGGACCGCAAGGCCCATCCAGTCTGCCCATTTCTTTTTCTACCTCATAAATGTGCCATCGGCCTTTGATCTGTCAGTGACCTATCTATTCATAGTCATTTGTATTGCTCCCTTATGCCTATCCCATGCCTGTTTGAAGCCCTGCACTGTATTCATAGCCACCACTTGTGGTAAGCCATTCCATGCATCCACCACCTTTCTGTGAAAAGAATTTCCCATATTCCCCTTAATCGGCCTCCCTCTAATCTCATGCTGTGTCCTCTTGTCCTGCTATTTTTCTTATATTTAAACATGTTAGACTCTTTCACCTTGTTTATGCCCTTAAGGTGTTTAAATGTCTCGATCATATCACCTCTCTCCCTCCTTTGCTCAAGGGTATACATATTGAGCTCCGTTAATCTGTCCTCATATGTCTTCTGATGCAGTCCCTGTACCATTTTGGTACTAACCAACGTTAGTCTTACCTCCTTGTTCTTTCGTCCGTGGTTCTTCTTTTTAGACAGGGGAAGGGCCCAGCCACCCACCCCCATCCTCTCCAGTTTTTTTGCTCCTCCTAACCACCCTTGAGTAAGGTTAAGTAAAGGGCGGATCACTCTTGAATAGTCCTTGATGAAACGCCGATAATAACCACAGAATCCCAGGAATCTTTGCAGTTCTTTTAGATTTTTGGGCTGCGCCAGGTGGTCAGGCCTCAACTTTACTTGGTCGGTCTCTATTCCTCGTGGATACTATGTGTCCCACATACTTTACTGATGTTTGAAAGAATTGACACTTATCAATGGACAGTTTAAGGCCAAAGTCCTCCAGTCGGTCCAATACCTTAAATAATCTGCTCTCATGTTCCTCCAGTGAGCTGCCAAACACAATAACATCATCTAGGTATACCAGGCACTTTAGTAAGTTCATGTCCCCACTGCACGCTCCATCAATCGTTGAAAAGTGGCTGGGGCACCTGAAACCTTTGAGGCATCCTCATGAATTATAGAAGCCAAGCGGACAGATAAAGGCTGTCTTCTCACGGTCCTCTGGGGCCATCGGATCTGGTAGTACCCACTGCGGAGATCCAACACAGAGAACCACTTGCTCCCGCTTAGGCAGTCCAAAGCATCCTGAATGCGGGCATTGTGTACTGATCAGGATAGTCCGCCGTTTAAGGTGCGATAATCCACACATATCCTTACTGTCCCATTCTTTTTCCTCACTACCACAATGGGGGAAGCATAAGGGCTTCTGGATTCTTGTATTACACCAGCAGCTAACATCTCTTGCAGATGCCGCCTCACATCATCTATGTCAGCAGGTGCCAGGCGTCGAGACCTCTCACGAAATGGTCTTTCGTCATGCAGCCGGATATTGTGCTCAGCTCCTTGCACGCATCCCACGTCCCATTCCTTTAAAGAAAACACCTGGTCTCTCTGGGCAGCTTCTCACTGATCCTCACTTTCCATTCAGCTGGCAACGGGAGTCGCCGAATCAAACAAGTCAGGCGCTTATCTGTCATTCTTCCTCGAACTCTTGTTGCTGGGTAGCACTGCAGTGTCTGCACAATGCACATTAGCCAGGATGCAACCTTATTTACTCGAATGTCTCTTTCAGACACATTATAACTTGGACCATTACCTCTTCTGGCATAAGCATGGGCTCTAGCGGCAAAATACTAGGCTTGACCAGCAGTCCTTCTGGCAATTTTCCATCGCCTGGTGCATCCAACATTAATATTTTATTCTTAACATCCTTTCTGATACGGACTCTCCTGTAAGGTACACTGGGCATTTGGGCCAGGATCAGAGACTCAGGATCCTTCTTCCATACAATTCGACCGGTTCCTCTGGTTCTATTTTTTCAGCATCTCTCTGTGCCTCATAGGCTTTCTTAATTAAAGCTGGAACTCTTAAAGCTCTACTAGTTTTTGACCCTGTTTTTCATAACACAACTGTGCCAGCCTTCCCGAACATATGAGCATTTGTTCCAATCAACAAAGGACACCATCATACAGTCCAGTGGGGGACACACTAAGGCTAGAGTCTCTACTTGTTCGGCCACTCCAGCCACGGAGGTGGGGAAAGACAGCCAAATTGGATATACCCGGAATAGGGGTAGGCCTTCTCACTTAACCCCCATACATGCAGTCCTTCTAATGGTTGTAAAGGTACGTCTGACAAATGCTTCTGATACCAATCTTGAACATAATTGTCACTTGGGAGCCACTGTCTAATACAGCTCTTGTAGACACTCCATTCACCTTTACAGTGGTCTCCATGGAGGGACTGTTTTTGAATTCCCGGATCTCTCTCAACAGTTCGCCCCATTGTGGCATATCTTTTTCCTTGCCAGAGCACTCATTTACTGCCAACCTCTGCCCCTGAACTTCACTTGATGGGTCACCCTCAGTCACTCGGGTTGTAGCCGCAGCTATTGGTGCAGGTCCCTCCCGAGGTCGTCTTTTCTCAACTCCTCGAATTTCTCTCATTAACTCATCATAGGAGGGTGGGGATTCCAGTCTATCTGCCAGGCGTAACTGAAGCAACAGCAGTTCTGAGAAGGGGGCAGACTTAAGGATCCTGTCCAGCCTGGTTCGGTCCAGTTCAGTCATTAGCAAACTACCTTTTCTGAGGCATTCTTGCAACAATTTTTCCAGCCGAGATACATACACAGACAACAACCCCTTGGTACTGTTGTGCATCTCTTACTCTCCACCATAGGTCCTCATCAGAATCTGGGCTCCCATACACATTCTCCAGGGCCTCAAGATAGGCCTGTGCAGTCACTTCAGGGTTACTGGCCCGTTTAGCACGAATGGTAGCCAGGGCAGGACCTCGGAGGCTCTCAACCCTCTTTCACTTTTCGCTTCCGAGCATTGCCATTCTAGCACTTGGGGGCAACATAGTCTATCCAGGTCTCCCAGTCATCCTCCCTTGGGGGTGGGAGGGTGCCAAGAAGATCCTCAACCTTCGGTAAGAGTCATGACTAATGGCAGGTGCAGAAATTGAGTCTGCGTTGGTTCAGCCACCATTACGGGCACTGGAGCGGAGAAGGTGTTGGGGAGGAACACCCCAGGTGGCAAGAATAGTTTCTTCAAGTCCTCCACAGTTTTCCCTTCCCCAGCAACCATTTAGCAAATTTCTCCTCAAAAGTTTCAGATAGTGGTGGGGGCTCATTCCCCCGGTCTTACTGTCCTTAGTTATCACTCTCAAGCAGTGAGGCTCCTCTGGGGTAATGGTCTGTGGCACTTTGGAGCTATCTATGGGATCCTTAAACTCTACTAGGGCCAGGAAAGTGTGGGTGAGCAGATTAGCATGCGACCCACCACCACAGGGTTTTGTAAACCTTCCACCTTGGAAAGTACTCCTGCACAGTGTCCGTATTGATACCCAGGGGATGTCCAGGATAAGCATAGCATTTTGGGGTCGATCTCCTCCCAGTACACCACACCAGCCGGTGCACAGCCACTTCTGTCGGGTACCCATTTTTTCTTAACAGTGGTTCAGTAATATGGCCACTAGAGGACACACAATCCCAGCGGTGAGCCTCAAGATGTAACCCCTAGATGGCGCTATCCCAGGGCTACTACCCCTGCCTGATTTGCCACTAACAGGTTGAGGGGCCTGGATCCAATGGCGGTGCCTCCACCCAGAGGTCAGGGTTTACAATAGTTAAACTAACTTGGTCACAGCCCTCTGGGACACTGCAACCCCTTTCTTCCCACTAGTGGCCACACAATACATCAGAATTACCTTTACAGTATACACTTACCCCAGGACTGGTTCCGCACTGGGACCTCCTGTGAAATAAGATACAGTGCAACAATCACAGTACAGTACTTTAACATAGACAAATACCTCAGGCAGTATAACTTTGCTGAAACAAGCAGCTCTGATTTATTTAGGGGATATAACAAGGACAGGGGAAATCAGGTTAATTAGCTTATCACTCTACTCATCTACTTTATGGCTCTGTGCACAGGCCTATCCCTATCAGTTACTGTCCCTGGGTACCCAAGCCCTAGTGGCTAGTCCAAACCGTGGCAGCTGGTAGGGCCCTTTCACACAGAGAAAAGGAGAATTAAACAGTCAGCAGTACAGTAATTCCATTTGGATTTAATGTGGCAATTCAACAGGAGCAACTCTGAATTAGTACTCACGACCTCCAAATAAGATAGGGTCCTTCAATGTCAGCAGGGCTACTTTTCGCTCCAAGAGACTCCTCACACATTTATATGGTAAACAGTCACAGGCAAAAGTCACTTAATGGCAGCAGGATTCACTTGAGGTACACAAACCTCTTCACACATTTATATGGTAAAAAGAAAGCACTATACCAGGCAGTCTGCATCTGTATCCCGATCGCAATTACTGCACAATACCCGGGAGAACACACAGCAGATTCAGTTCCTGACAGACCGAGTGCAATTTTCAGCAATTCCTCCAGTCTTCTACAGGGTGAGCCTGGTTTCTACTCTTCAGATATTCTTTGATTCTCTTCATAGGACGGATTCAGTCCTAACAAGCTGCAGACCGAACTCTGGACCTTACACATGTTTTTGACTAAAACTGTGCACTGAAGGAGCACAGGGTTCCTTTCCTTCACTGCCAAAGCTCAACTGAAACTCCCAACAGACAAAACTGGCACTTCCTTTGAGTTCCTCCCAGTTCTTGACTGGATTGGCTGTCACTCACAATAGACTGCTGCTGTTGGTCCAAAAGGCGCTCAAGTCTAAACTACATCTCCCAGAGTCACTGCCCATACAATCCTCTTGTGGCTGGCTCAGATTATGAGTCCAAGTTCTGATTTCGTCCAAGGCACTATTTTAGAGCTAGCTTACCCCACACTGATTGGTCCAGTTCAGCAGTTCAAAACCAGAATGGGGAACTAGGCAGACACAGTTCTGACTGCAAAGAAAGCAGGTTAGACAAACTGTAATTTCATTATTACTGTAAATGATTTCTGGCAAACAGTTACATCTTTCAGATAGGTTCCCTTTGCACTCCTAGTGACTGCAAAATGGAGTGAATTGGCAGCAGTCGAGTGGTACTCAAACAGAGAAGCACACAGTCCCCCATACAACTAATTATGTCTGCAAGCAGACAGCTCTTAAAGAGACAGTACCAGAGGTTCTAAAAACACTCACTGATAAATGGCTTAAACGCCAAACACCATTCAGGCTTGGAGCATTCAAGCAAGCTCCTGGAAGTCTTTTGGGAACCCCCATTTGCAGGGGGGTTACATGTGCATTAGTCCCAATTAGTAGAGAAACCCCATCATATAGTCCGGTAGGGGGACACACTAAGGCCTGGGTCTCTACTCGCTCGGCCACTCCAGCCACGGAGGTGGGAAAAGACAGCCAAATTCGGATATATCCAAAGTAGGGGTAGGCCTTCTCACTTAACCCTCAGACATGCAGCCCCTCCAATGGTTGTAAGGGTACATCAGACAAATGCTTCTGATACCAGTCTTGGAACATAATTGTCACTTGGGAGCCCCTGTCTAATACAGCTCTTGTAGATACTCCATTCACCTTTACAGTGGTCTCCATGGAGGGACCCACTATTCTGGACCAGTCTGGAGAGGCGGTAGCGGGGGCCTGGGCAACTGACCTTGCCACAAAGGGATGTGAGTTAGCATTTTTGGGGCCCTCACTGGGATCATTTCATGCACCTGTTAACCACTGATTTATTCTCCAAAGCTCTTCTTGTAGCCTATATGCAACTTTGTCTGTGTCTTTTGGGGACCGGCATTCTCTCTTCATGTGCCCATCCTTCCCAAAATTATATCAAAACATACTTTCTGGAGTTTGAGCTGGCTGGGGCGTCCCACAGGGAGCCAGGGCAGGGGTTCTACTAACTGGAAACCTTGGTACCATCTCTGTCTGCAGCGTGATAAGCATTTGGAGACATCTCATCAATTTCCCCACTTCCATGGTCAAGACATCGAGTTTTGAGCTGTTGTCAGCAGGAGATGCAGTTGGATGAGGGTCAGGGCCTGTACTTGCAGGAGCGGCCTTCATAAAGAGACTATTTTTTATTTCCCTGAACTCTCTCAGCAGTTCACCCCATGGTGGCACACCGTCATTGGTTCCCACTTCACAAGGACCTTCCGATGCTGTGATCACTTGGGCTGTGCTCACCCCAGAATTAAAATCCCCCTCCTCATCTTCAGCATCCCGAAGTTCTTTTATTAAGTCACAACAGTCCGGTGGGTTACGCCTTCTGTCTGGGAGCCTTAATTGAAGGAGCTGCAATTTAGAATGCTTTACATGTTGTAGTAGGTGCTCCAACCTTACACGGTTTAAGTCACTGGCGGCCACCCCACCTTTTCGGTAAGCCTTCTGCAGAGCTCTTTCCAGACGAGTAACATATGCAGAAAAACTTTCCCCTGGCAACTGTTTTGTACCTTGAAATTTCCACAACAAGCTCTGCCCTGACTCAATGCTCCCAAAATTGCCTTCAAGTACAGATAGGTACTTCTGGGCAGATGCATCAGGATTTGTGGACTTCAAATATTTAATGGCCTCTGGGGCAGGACCCCTCAGACTTTCTATGATTCTTTTTCATTTCTCAGCCTCCGCACACTGCATTCAGGTGTCAGGGGGGCAACACAATCTATCCAGGTGTCCCAATCATCCTCCCCCTGGGGGGTTGGGAGGGTGCCAGAGAAGATCCTCAACCTTCGGTAAGAGTTGTGACTAATGGCAGGTGCAGAAATAGGAGCCTGCATTGGTTCAGCTACAGAAAGAGGGGCAATAACGGGTGCTGGAGCAGGGGGGTGTTGGTGGAGGAACACACCCAGTTGGCAGAAATAACTTCTTTAAGTCCTCCACAGTTTTCCCTTCCTCCAGCAACAACTTAGCAAATTTCTCCTCAAAAGTTTCAGATAGTGAGATGGGCTCGTTTCCCCCCGGGTCTTTACTGTCCTTAGTTATCACTCTCCAGGCTGTGAGGGCTCCCTCTGGGGTAATAGTCTGTGGCACTTTGGAGCTGTCTATGGGGTCCTTATATGCTACTAGGGCCATGAAAGTGTGGGTGAGCAAATCAGCATGTCGACCCACCACCACAGGGTTTTGTAAACCTTCCACCTTGGAAAGTACTCCCTGTACAGTGTCTGTATTGATACCCACGGGGATGTCCAGGATAAGCATAGCATTTTGGGGGTTGATCTCCTCCCCAGAACACCACTCCACCAACCGGTGCACAGCCACTTCTGTCGGGGTACCCATTTATTTTTTTTAACAGTGGTTTGTAAATGTGGCCACTAGAGGACACAAAATCCCAGCGGTGCCTCCAAGATTTAACCCCCAATGGCGCTATCCCAAGGGCTACTACCCCTGCCTGCTTGACTACTGACAGGTTGAGGGGCCTAGGTTCTATGGTGCGTGCCTCCACCCAGAGGTCAGGGTTTGTAGTTGTTAGACTAGCTTGGTCACAACCCTCTGGGACACTGAGACCCCCTTTTATTCCCTCTAGTGGCTCACACAATGCACAGAAGTTACAGTCCCAATACTCCACATGTACACACTGTTCACTCATAAAGTAACACTTACCCTCGAGACTGATTCTGAGGTTCGTCTCTGAGGACCCCCTGTAAAATAAGGTTAATCAACATACACAGACCAATGTGATGCTTGATATATAGGTACTGACACTTCAGACAGTTTAAAGTCAACAACATCAAATCTGGTTTATTTAGGGGGAATGAAACACGGGAGGGGGGGAGATCAGGTTAATTGGCAGAATTAAATCACAGTACTGTGCACACATACAGGGTCTAAAAAGTCACACTCTGGGTACCCAGGTTGGGGGAGGTTAGCAAGGTCAGTTGCCCGGGGTTGGCCGGCAGGTGTAGATGGATGGGGCCCTGTAGAAGAACATATATGCACAACACCCAATTGTAATCCGGAGCCGGATGACTGAGTTCTTGAAGAGATGAAATAAAGGAAATTAGGTGACACACTGGTGATTGAAAACAGGCTGCAGGGGAATACCCTGATTTGTACTCACAATATCCAAGCTGAGGACCAGATGGTGGATGTTCTTCTGGATTACCAGAACAACAGGGCATGGAGACAAGGTCCTTGGGACTGGACCCCACTGCAGTTGGTACTAAACGGATTCAGTCCGAGACAAGCTGGGGTTTGCTTCCAGCTTCAACACACAGCACACAGTACAGGGGATTTGAAATAGCGATTTCCCACAAGCACTACGCACATTCATATGTAAAAGGAAAGTACTATACCAGGCAAGCTGCTCCTCGATCCCGATCGCAATTTCTGCAAAATACCCGGGAGCACACACAGCAGCTTCAGTTCCTGACAGACCGAGCGCAATTCAGCAATTTCTCCAGTGTTCTACAGGGTTAGCCTGGTTTCTACCCTTCAGACTTCCTTCTTTCTTCTCACAAGTCGGATTCAGTCCGAACTAGCGCTTACAACGGCTGCAGGCCGAACCTTAGGGCCTCACACTCACTTCCCGTGCGAAACTATACACCGCAGAAGCACAGAGCTCCTTCTCTCTTCACTGTCACAACTGATCTGATCTTTCCAGTCACAGAGCAGGGCATTTTCTTTAGCTCCACACCATTCTGTTGGTTGGTTCGGTTGTCACTCACAATAAGACTCCCTCTGTTGGTGGAAAAAGGCGCCAAGGTCAAAACTACATTTCACAGAGTCACTGCCCATACAATCCCCTTGTGGCTCGCTCAAAATTAAGAGTCCAAGTTCTGATTCGTCTACAGACTCCATTTTAGGGCTCCCTTAACCCAATTGGCCCATCACAGCAGTTCAGGTCCAAAATGAAAGAGCTACACTGAAACAGTTCATGCTAAAATAAAGACAGGTTAGACAAACTACATTTTCTCAGTCACTCTAAATGATTTCTGGCAAACAGTTATATCTTTCAACAAGGCTCTCTCTGCGCATGCAGCGACAGCAGAAACAGAGTGAACTGGCAGCAGCTCGGACGGGATTTGAGCATTAAACACACAGTCCCCCCATACAAACTAATTAAGTCTGCAAGCAGACAGCTCTTAAAGAGACAGTACGTGGAGGCTCAAATAGCACTCACTCGGAACCACATTTAAACAGCTCAGACACCGAACACCGCCCAGACTTGGAGCATTCAGGCAAGCTCCTGGAAGACTTTTGGGAACCCCCATTTGCAGGGGGTTGCACGCACGAATCCACTATGGATTGCTGCTCGAACTGTCTTGAGCTGTTACTTCTTCACTTCCCAACTCAGATCTAACTGAAACTGCAAGCAGTGTGGGACTTTCCCCAAGATCCAAAAAGTTGGGTTGTCTGATCTGTCTGTCAGTCACAAGAACAGCTCCCCCTCCAGGTTATTTTAGGTGCCAAAAGCCCAAAACTACAATTCCTACAAGTTTTGGCCCCACCAAGCCCCTGTAGGCAGGCTTCATTTTAGAGTCCCAAATGTACTGATTGGCCCATTCTGCAGTCCAGGACCAAGATGATGGAAACAGACAGAACTGTCCATGCTGCAAAGAAGGTAGGTTAGAACAAACTGCAATATTATTACTACTCTAACAAATGATCAGCAAACAAGCTCAGATTAATTATGACTGCAATCCAGGTAGCTCTTAAAGAGACAGTACACAGAGGCTATACAGGAACTCTCTGGCAATACATTTAAACTGCTAAAACACAGAACACCAGCCTGGCAGTGAGCATTTAGGCAAGCTCAAGGAAGACTTTTCGGGAACCTCTATTTGTAGGGGAGGTAACACCAGTAAATGGGGTTAGCTCACAGGAGGGACGGGTAGCAAGTGGCATGCCCCAGGGATCAGTTCTGGGACCAGTGCTCTTCAATGTCTTCATAAGCGATATTGCAGAGGGTCTAGAAGGGAAGGTTAGCCTGTTTGTGGATGATAAAAAGCTGTGTAACAGGCTAGATACACAGGAAGGCATAGAAACAAGCATTTGTCAATGCCAAATGTTTGCTTGCTGGCATTGGTATTGGTAGTGTAGAAGTTACAGAACTGCATAATAGGAATGGCAGTGAAGTATTGAACTGAAGCCAACCCCACCACCACCCTGCAGAAAGTGACAGGCATTGGGGTGTGCCTTTGGGTCGTCAGGCATAACGGCTACGCCATTTCACCACACCCTACCCTGCAGACACTGACAAGTGTCACGGTGTGCCTTGGGGTCTTTGGCCCTTATGCACACCCCATTCCATCAGGAAATATGGTGAGATGGGTGCGTATAGAGAATGGGTGAACTTTGAAATAAGAGTCCAAGGCATACCTTGATGCCTCTCATGACTGCAGGGTGGAAATGGTATGAATAATACAGGCAAGAATCCCAAGTCACCTCTGATGCCTGTCATTCTCTCACAGGGTGGGGCGTTATGGTTGGAAACCCTAACACCTCAGGCATTCGTTGGTATTTTCACTCCAAATTTTCAACATGGGTTTTTGACACCCCACCTCATGAACAGTGGCAATATCAGTTTGTTAGCCGAAAGCTGCTTATGCACAGCGACTACGGCATTTAGCACCACAGGTGCAAAAACACATTCCGAACAAGATGTGAAAAATGACAGCTGTACTGTTCATGGGGAGGTGTAAAAAATGGCAATGTTGCAAATCTGCAGTAAAAATATTAAAAAACTGGTGAAGTCACGAGCGTGCATAGAAACTGTGCAACGCACACCCGTAATGTAATTAGTTTGGGGATTTTTTACAGCAGATTGTCAACACAGGCATTCTGGGACCTCCGATCATGAACAGTGTCACTGTGATTTTCTTTATCTGTCCCGAACAATGATTTTCCACAGCGACCACGCATCTCTGCGCTGAAAGTGTGAAAACACATTTTGGCCATGTTGTGAAAAATGACAGCTGTACTGTTCATAAGGAAGTGTGGAAAAATGCCACTAGTGAAAATCTGGACTGAAAATATTACAAAGTCATGAACTTACGAGGGTGCGTGGAAACTGCACAATGCTCACTCGTAACACAGTCATTTTATGGAGTTTTGTCACCAAATTTTCAACATAGCCATTTTAAGACCTCTGCTCATAACAGTATAACTGTGATTTTCTTAATCTGTCCCAAACATTGCTTTTGCACACCGACTGCACCATTGTGCGCTACATGGGCGGAAACACATTTTGGGCGACATGAGAAAAATGGCAGCTGTACTGTTCATAAGGAAGTGTAATAAAATGGCAATGTTGAAAATCTGGAGTGAAAATATTAAAAATTCACAAACTTAAGAGCGTGCGTAGGAACTGCGCAACGCACGCTTGTAAAACAGTCATTTTTAGGAATTTTTTCACCAAATTTTCAACATAGCCATTTTAAGACCCCTGCTCATTAACAGTGTCACTGTGATTTTCTTAATTTGTCCCATACATTGATTTTGCACACTGACTGCGCCATTGTGTGCTACATGGGCGGAAACACGTTTTGGGCAAGATGTGAAATGACAGCTGTACTGCTCATAAGGAGGTGTGTGAAATGGCAATATTAAAAATCTGGAGGAAAATATTGAAAATTGTGAACTTACGAGCGCATGGAGGAACCGCACAACGATGCAGAAACAACGTTTCATTTTTAGGAACGCCCACCAAATTTTCAGCACAGACTTTTGAGAGCCCACCTTATAAACAGTGGCAGTGTTATTTCACATTTCCCGAAAGGTGATTTCGCAGTGACTGCGAAATCACCCTTCGGGCCCAAATAGCGCCATGACAGTGACAGCATTCATGAGAAGGGTCCCAAAAACCCCATGTTGAAAATTTGGTGCAAAAATTCCAGAAAAATGCCTGAGATATGCAGCAAAGTTGAAAAAACCCTATCTATCCCATTATACAGCTTACCGGCATTTCCTCAGTTCGCGGTCAGCTTTGAAGAGTGCAGACGTGTTCCCAGTCCACCAAGATCGCCACGCTGGAGTCCGGAGGAAGTATGGGGTGGGGTTGGGAGGCAGGGTGCGCAGTGGTGGGCGGGTGGGTGGAGACAGCGAGGGACCATTTTTGTGTTTCAGGGTTGTTGTTTTTTTAAAAAAAGGATGACGACGCGGGACGTTTGCCATGCTGGGGTGGGCTCCCAGCGTGGCACAAGGATGGCTGTTTGGGGGGGCATGGAGTCAACGGGGGATTGGGCACCCCGTCAGCGATAGGATCTGTTGCCACACAGGGGTGGGCTCCCAGCATGGCACCCTGTACTCTCTTGGGCGGGCAACAGTGGAGCAGACAGGGGATTGGGCACCCCCCGTCGGCTATATGATGTGTAGCCATGCTGGGGTAAGCACCCAGTGTTGCATGTGGAACTCTGTTTGAGAGGGAGCACAGCACAGGCGACAGGGGATTGGGCACCCCCGTCGGCTATACAGTGTGTGCGTGGGGGCGGTGCGCAGTATCTGCGTGCAGATGTGTGTAGGGGAGCTGCAGAGCAGGCAGCAATATCTTATCGCTGCTCACTGAAGCATAGCCCCCTTTCAACTGTACTCCACTGCATTTCGACCGCTGTCATAGAAAAGCTCAGCAGCCACTGGAGAACCGCGGCCGTGCCTGCAAACACACTGACTGGAATTGAAGAGGGCTGCCACACCTCCGAAAACTCGGATGATGGCACTATGTTTCTTGCACATGCGTGCAAGCAAACATAAAAATGAGGAGAGATCTGAAGAGGTTAGAAAACTGGTCCAAGGAATGGCAGTTGGGTTTCAATGCAAAAAAGTGCAGGATTATGCACCTGGGGAGATGGAATCCTAGGGTCGAGTATGAACTAGACAGGGTAACACTGGAGGCCACCACAGAGGAAAGGGATCTAGGGGTAGTCATAGAAGACAACCTCAGAGTGGCTAAACAGTACGACAAAGCAGTCAGAAAGGCTAACAGAATACTAGGGTGCATAGGGAGGGGTATAACAAGTAGAAGGAGGGAAGTGGTGGTACCATTGTACAACTCCATAGTAAGGCCTCATCTGAAGTACTTTGTTCAGTTCTGGAGGCTCCATCTCCAAAAAGACATAGACAGGATGGAGATGGTACAGAGGACGGTGACAAAAATGGTGTCCAGGATGCAACATAAGCCATATGAGGAGAGACTCAGAGCTCTCAATATGTACTCCCTGGAGGAAAGGAGAGAGAAGTGGGACATGATAGAGACCTTCAAGTATCTGAAGGGGATCAACAGGGTACCAGAGGGGAGCATCTTTCACATGAAGGGAAATAGCAGAACAAGGGGGCACAGCATGAGACCAAAATGGGGAAAACTTAGGGGGAAACTTGAGGAAATTCTACTTCACTGAAAGGATGGTGGAGAGATGGAACAGTCTCCCCCAGGAAGTGGTGGGGGCAGCCACGGTTCAGGGATTCAAGAATGCGTGGGATAGGCACATGAGAATTATCAAGTTAGGATGAAGGGGGGGCTTGTAGCATCTAGTGTACTTTAAGCTTTAGAAAGAGGGATTGGGCAGACTGGATGGGCCACAAAGCCCTTATCTGCTGACAACATCTGTGTAGCTATGTAGCAACCAGATTCCGCAGTCTAAGATCATAAAATATAAAACTAGCCAAGGAGCAAAAACTTAATCAGTGCCTGTGAGAGTACCATATAAATGCAACCCTAAAACTGTGATACTGTGATCATTGAACCCTTTTGCCAATGTCAAATGACTACCACAGTGTAAAATTCCAAATATCTACAGAACTGTTGACATCACCAAATGTCCAAGGAAACTGAGTGATGAATTCTTTGGTAAGGAATGCATCGAGAAAACATGTGAGACCTACAGCACACATGCCATGGAAAAAGGTGTCGAGGAACTCTTACACAGACACGACAATGAACAACTGAAATGGTTCCAATGGGAGAGTATTGGTGTTAGTTGAGACATAAATACAGGAAAACAGGAAGTTATTATCCCTCTGTACAGACAGCTGGTGAGACCCCATCTGGGGTACTGTGTGCAGTTCTGGAGACCCAATCTCCGCAAAGACATAGACAGGATGGAAGCTGTCCAGAGGAGGGCAACTAAAATGGTGCAGGGTCTGCACCGGAAGACATATGAAGAGAGACTTAAGGAGCTTAATATGTATAGCCTCGAGGAAAGGAGGAGAGGGGACATGATAGAAACTTTCAAGTACCTCAAGGAATCAACAAAGTCCAAGAGGGTAGCATCTTTCAAAAAGAGGTGTGCAAGAACAAGAGGGCACAATTTGAAGATAGAGGGGGCGGCTCAGAGGTAATTTAAGGTATTTTTCACGAGAGAGGTTGTGGATGCATGGAGCGGCCTTCGGAGGAGGTTGTGGAGTCAAAATCAGTGGTGGAATTCAAGCATGCATGGGACAGTCATAAGGCAATTCTGGGGGGTTGGGGTAAGAAGAAGTAGGCTGCTGGTTAACTAGGATCTGCAGCTTATCCAGTAGGTAGGGAAATGGGCAGACTGGGTGGGCCAAGCGGTCCTTATCTGCCGTCAAATTCTATGTTTCTATGTTAAATGGTGCTGAGACAAAACAGACCAGAAAAGTCCTGCAAAGAAAAACAACCACATTATCATGACTTGTGGAAGTCCTAAAAGAGGATATAACATTTTTGGGGTGACACCTGCATGTTGTATCTGGCAACAAGACCAGTTTAGGACCCTAAAAGAAAATCTGCCAATAGATTGGGTCACTATGGTCTTTTACTTTGCCAATGGGAGCCCCCACATTATGGGGCTTACCTGTTGGGGTTATGGCCCCTGTTTCCCCCATTGCTGGTTGCTTTCCCCCTCTGGTCCCTTGGACTAATCAGAGCAGAAATGGAGGGCTTCCAAGTTTATTCAAGGAGCCTTGGTGGGATCCGAGCCAGGGCTCCCTCACCTGATCTTTGCGGTAGCTGCAACAGTTTCCTTCCTACCCCTTGACCCCCAAAATGGAAGTGGGGCCAAGGTCGTACTGTTTCTGTGCTAGTGGGCACATGGGGAAATGTTTCTGCCCCCTGGTGGTTCAGCAGAGTTGGGGGGGTCTGAAACCAGATCTGCCAGTAGAAATGGTGGCCATGCATGTGGACACACTACTGCACGTGTGCGGCCTTAAGCTTAAAGCAACCATAACTCCATAAAATGTTTGGCCAGAGCGACTGAAAACTAAGGTCATTCCCAGCTCCAGAGCAGGCAGCAAAGCCAGGATTTAGACAGTAAGCACCATTGGGTGCATCATTGGAGCACTCCCAGTCCCCAAACAGTCAATGGGACTGGGAACCATTGCTCAGGGGGTGCGCATGTGCAACCACATCAGGGAGAATGGCGCGAACAGTCGTTTCCTCTTTCTGAAGCCCCATAGGACAAACAGGGCTCCTTACCAACAAATTGGGGGGTTTTATGAACCCAGAGCAGACAGCGGGGCCAGGTATAATTATTAACAGCCCTTAATGGGTTTGAATTAATGAGTGGGAGGCTGCAAAAGGATGGCAGCCTACTATAAACAAATATGGCGGCCACCAGGGATCTCCCTGCTGCCAGTGCTGCAGGGAAGGGTCATAGGTTAGCTACCATTTGCCCCAGAATGGGCTAACTGATCAGAAGGGGAGCAGGGGGGCTAATATAAAAAGAGCTGTGCTCAGGAATCTGTGAGGAGTCCAGACAGAGCTAGAGGAAGAAGATGGGTGGAGACTTTGTAGAGGAGGGCTGCAAAAGCCACAGTGGGCCACAGTGGGCTCAGGAAGGGTGAGGATGGTGAAACAGAGGCACACCCAGTCAGTTGTTCCACTCCACAATCCATACACCATTCTGGGGGAGCATGGCTCCCCTATGGATGCACCCACAGAGGAGACTAAGGAGGCTGAAGACAGCTGTCACAAGGGAGGCCCACAGGAAGGAGACAGAGGACACCACAAGGAAAGGAAGCAGCCCTGGTAGGGACTCCAATTATTAGGGGATAGAACTGGGGGAGCAGGGAAAACTGAAGTAAGGTGCCTGCCTGGTGCCATGGCTTGGAGGGACAGGAAGCGATCCTCAGGATCACGGGAACAGCTGCACGGAGTTCGAGCTGGACGTCATTGTCCACCTAGGGACAAATGACTTGGCTCATCATGAGATTAGAGCAGTGCAGAAGGACTTTGTAGAATTGGGAGGGGCCTAAGACAAGTAGCACACACAGTATCCTTCTCAGAGGTGCTGCCTGTCAATGGCATGAGTGAGGCAAGGGTACTTTGCACCATGCAGTTTAATGAATGGTTGAAAAATGGTGTGGAGCACAGGGTTTGGCTTCATTGGGGACTAGGGTTCCACCTGGAGGGACACCAGCCTATACTGGCAGGATGGTCTGCATCTGTCCAGGAAGGGAACAAGTCTTTTGAGCAATCGGTTTAAATGCTTCATTGGCAAGCTTTTAAACTAGTCAAGGGGGGAGGCACTGATAAGCAGCAGGAAAATCCCAGCCTCCCCCTACAAAACAGGGTACTAAATGAGAAAAAGACCAAGGTAGAAAGGTCAGTGGGGATGCTGCAACAGAAGGTAAAGCCATCAAAAAATGGAGAGCAATGAGTACCAATGCCCGTAGTCTGAGTAACAAGCTTCCTGAATTAGTGGCCTTGATGGAGGAGGAACATCTGATATCGTGGCAGTCACAGAAACATGGTACACATAAAAACCATGACTGGGATGTAAACATACCAGGATACACTATCTACAGGAGGGACAGGGAGGGTAAAAGAGGAGAAGGAGTAGCTCTTTACATAAGGGAAGGAATCAAAGCAACAGAACAAAAAGGTAAACAGGGAGGAGAAGAAGCACTGTGGGTAAATTTGAGACCGCAATAGCACAATACGCACAGGGTTCTATACAGACCTCTTCTCAGGGGAGGAAATGGACAAGGAAATGATAGAAAGTATACTTAGAATGGCAGAAAAAGGGGAGATATTGCTGATGGGTGATCGAATATGCCAGATGTTAACTGGAGTGCAGTTGCAGCAGCCACTTCTAAGAGTGGGTTATTCTAGATGCCCTACAGGGGCATGCCTTGACAACTAGTATTGAAGCCCACTCGAGAGGGAGCAATCTTAGACCTGGTTCTCTCAAATGGAGATGAAGAGAGGATCACAGATGTAGAAGTGGGTAGCCATCTGGGAACTAGCACCATCGAACAATATGGTTCACAATAAACACAGCAATAGAGTCAAGCTTCACACAAAGACAAAGGTACTGGATTTTAGGAGGGCTGACTTTGTCAAAATGGGTGAGTGCCTAAGGAATGCACTAGCAAATGGGCAGAAGGAGGGGTGGAAGAACAATGGGAATAATAAAACTGCCATCACAGAGGTATCAAGCCTTTGTGTAAAGCAAATAAACAAAACGAAACGAGGTAAGAAACCACTATGGTTCTCAAAGGAAGTGGCAGTGAAGGTTCAAGAGAAAAAGAAAACATTCAGGAAGTACAAGGAATCACAGAAGGAACAGGACAGAGAACTGTATCAGTTAAAGCAAAAGGAAGCTGGGAAGGCAGTCAGAACAGCAAAGGCCCAAACCGAGGAAAAGATAGCCAACTCAGTTAAGAAGGGGGATAAACCTTTATAGGTATGTAACCCCCTGCAAATGGGGGTTCCCAAAAGACTTCCAGGAGCTTGCTTGAATGCTCCAAGCCTGAATGGTGTTTGGCGCGGTTCATTTATCAGTGAGTGTTTTTAGAACCTCTGGTACTGTCTCTTTAAGAGCTGTCTGCTTGCAGACATAATTAGTTTGTATGGGGGACTGTGTGTTTCTTTGATTGAGTACCACTCGAGCTGCTGCCAATTCACTCCATTTTTGCAGTCACTAGAGTGCAAAGGAACCTATCTGAAAGATGTAACTGTTTGCCAGAAACCATTTAGAGTAATAATGAAATTACAGTTTGTCTAACCTACTTTCTTTTGCAGTCAGAACTGTGTTTGCCTAGTTCCCATTCTGGTTTTGAACTGCTGAACTGGACCAATCAGTGTGGGGTAAGCTAGCTCTAAATGGTGCCTTGGACGAATCAGAACTTGGACTCATAATCTGAGCCAGCCACAAGAGGATTGTATGGGCAGTGACTCTGGGAGATGTAGTTTAGACTTCGGCGCCTTTTTGGACCAACAGGAGCAGTCTATTGTGAGTGACAGCCAATCCAGCCAAGAACTGGGAGGAACTCAAAGGAAGTGCCTGGTTTTGTCTGTTGGAGTTTCAGTTGAGCTCTGGCAGTGAAGAAGGAAGGAGTCCTGTGCTTTTTCAGTGTGCAGTTTTAGTCGGGAAACGTGTGTAAGGCCCAGAGTTCCGGTCTGCATCTTGTGTAACTGCTTGTTAGAACTGAATCCGTCCCTGTGAGAGAATCAAAGGATATCTGAAGAGTAGAAACCAGGCTCACCCTGTAGAAGACTGGAGAAATTGCTGAATTGCACTCGGTCTGTCAGGAACTGAATCTGCTGTGTGTTCTCCCGGGTATTGTGCAGTAATTGCGATCGGGATAGAGAAGCAGCCTGCCTGGTATAGTACTTTCTGTTTTACCATATAAATGTGTGAAGAGGCTTGGGAGGCAGTATAGCACAGTGATCTAAGGCTCTGAGCTGCAAATCTGGTGACATCCAGCAGACCAGACCTAGGTTTGAATCCCACAGCTTCCACTTGCATACTGTGTGACCCTGAGCAAGTCAAGGAAATATAAGGGAACACAGCGGGATGAAGATAGGGAGGCATACCAAACTGCCCTAAGGGAAGCAGGGAAGGCAGTAAGGCAGGCAAAGTCCCAAACTGAGGAAACACTAGCACGAACAGTAAAAGAAGGTGACAAGACTTTCTATAGATACATTAGTGAAAGGAGAAAGTCCAGAGGGGGTATTGCTAAGCTTAATGGAGAAAAGGGAGCATGTGAGGAGGAGGACCCTGTAAAGGCATCTATCCTAAATAGATACTTTGCCTGGTATTCACTGAAGAGAAGGTAGGCAGGGCCCACAGCTCAGCATCATGGACACAGGGGGAGGGAGGTGAGCACTACTCCTTCACAAAAAAGGGTCCTACAAGAGCTTGCTAAGCTCAGGGTGGATAAGGCAATGGGACCTGATGGCATACATCCCAGGGTACTTAAGGAGCTAAAGGAGGAACTAGCAGAGCCATTAGCAGAATTGTTTAGTGAGTCTCTGAGCACAGGAGAGGTCCCAGAAGACTGGAGAAGGGTCATGTGATCCCGCCCACAAGAGTGGTAGCAGGGAGGAGGCGGGAACTACAGACCAGTCAGTCTTACCTCAGTAGTGGGCAAGATTATGGAGGCACACCTTAAGGAAAGGATAGTGCAACACCTGGAATCCATAGGGCACAGGATCCAAGACAGCATGGGTTTACAAAGGAAGGTCCTGTCAAACTAATCTCATAGATTTCTTTGACTGGGTAACCAGAGTAGTGGACCAAGGGGAGCAGTTGATGCCTACCCTTGACTTCAGCAAAGCTTTTGACACTGTTCCACATAGAAGATTGATAAATAAGCTAGGTAGGCTCGGGGTGGGTCAGAAGTTGGTCAACTGGGTGGCAAACTGGTTGACTGGCAGAAAACAGAGGTGGTGGTAAATGGTATACAGTCAGAAGAGATGCAAGTCACAAGTGGGTACCTCAGGATCAGTCCTGGGGCCAGTCCTATTCAACATCTTCATCAGTGACCTCGCAGATGGACTAGGAGGTAGGTTTGTCTGTTTGCAGATGACACCAAGATCTGCAACAGAGTAGATGATCCAGATGGGGTGGGCAGAATGAGAAGAGATCTGGATAAACTAGCAAAATGGTCAGAAGAGTGGCAACTGGGATTTAATGCAAAGAAGTGCAAAATCATGCACATAGGGAAGAGAAACCCTGAAGCCACTTATAGGCTGGGAGGAGTTGCTAGCAGTCACAGGGAAGAAAGAGACTTGGGCATCATCATCACTGATGACCTAAAATCATCCAAGCAGACCCCAAAGCAGTAGGTAAGGCTGGGGTGTTAGGGTGTATTAGTAGGGGTATCAAGTCGTAAGAGGGAGGTAATAATCCCTCTGTACAAGACATTGGTTAGGCCCCATCTGGAGTACTGCGGAGTATTGGAGGCCACACCTTCACAAGGACATTAACCAAATTGAGGCAGTCCAGAGAAGGGCAACCAAAATGGTGCAGGGACTGCATCAGAAGACATATGAGGACAGATTAACGGAGCTCAATATGTATACCCTTGAGCAAAGGAGGGAGAGAGGTGATATGATCGAGACATTTAAACACCTTAAGGGCATAAACAAGGTGAAAGAGTCTAACATGTTTAAATATAAGAAAAAATAGCAGGACAAGAGGACACAGCATGAGATTAGAGGGAGGCCGATTAGGGGGGAATGTGAGGAAATTCTTTTTCACAGAAAGGGTGGTAGATGCATGGAATGGCTTACCACAAGAAGTGGTGGCTATGAATACAGTGCAGGGCTTCAAACAGGCATGGGATAGGCATAAGGGAGCAATACAAATGACTATGAATAGATAGGTCACTGACAGAGCAAAGGCCGATGGCACATTTATAAGGTAGAAAAAGAAATGGGCAGACTGGATGGGCCTTGCGGTCCTTATCTGCCGTCAACTTCTATGTTTCTATGTTAAGTGAATCCTGCTGCCATTAAAGGACTTTTTGCCTGTTGCAGTTTGCCATATAAATGTGTGAGGAGTCTCATGGAGCTCAAGAGTAGCCCTGCTGACATTGAAGGACCCTATCTTGTTTGGAGGTCGTGAGTACTAATTCAGGGTCGCTCCCTGTTGAATTGCCACATTGAATCCAAATGGAATCACTGTACTGCTGACTGTTTAAACTAATTTTTCTTTTCTCTGTGGAATGGGCCCTACCAGCTGCCACGGTTTGGACTAGCCACTAGGGCTTGGGTACCCAGGGACAGTAACTGGTAGGGATAGGCCTGTGCACAGAGCCATAGGTAGATGAGTAAAGTGATAAGCTAATTAACCTGATTTCCTCGTCCTTGTTATATCCCCCAATAAATCAGAGCTGCTTGTTTCAGCAAAGTTATACTGCCTGAGGTATTTGTCTATGTTAAAGTATTGTACTGTGATTGTTGCACTGTATCTTATTTCACAGGAGGTCCCAGTGCCTGAACCAGCCCTGGGGGTAAGTGTATACTGTGAAGGTAATTCTGATATATTGTGTGGGCCACTAGTGGGAAGAAAGGGGGGTTGCAGTGTCCCAGAGGGCTGTGACCAAGTAAGTTTAACTATTGCAAACCCTGACCTCTGGGTGGAGGCACCCGCCATTGGATCCGGGCCCCTCAACCTGTTAGTGGCAAATCAGGCAGGGGTAGTAGCCCCTGGGATAGCGCCATCTAGGGGTTACAGGTACATCAGGGAGCGAAGGAAGACCAAGGAAGGGATAGTGAGGCTTAATAAAGGGGGAGGAAGGGTGGGCAGAGGGTGACTGTGAAAAGGCAGAGATACAAAACAAATATTTTTGCTCAGTATTTACAAAGGAAGAGGGGGGGAGGTACCTAAAACAAACAGTACAAACACTCTGGATACAGAAGTTGATACCAGCCCATTAACAGAAGAAAGGGTTCTGAAAGAACTCTTAAAACTGAAGGTGGACAAAGCAATGGGGCCTGATGGGTTTCATCCCAGAATTCTAAAAGAACTAAGGGTAGAACTAGTGACACCACTGACTACCCTCTTTAACAAATCATGGGAGGATGGGGTGGTACCCGAGGACTGGAGGAGGGCAGATGTGATTCCCCTTCACAAAAGTGGGAGCAAGGCAGAAGCAGGAAACTACAGACCTGTTAGTTTAAACTCAGTGGTAGGGAAAATGATGGAATCACTTCTGAAGGAAAGAATTGTTAAATATCTAGAGGCCAGAGGGGCACAGGACCCAAGGCAGCATGGATTCACAGCGGGAAGGTCATGCCAGACAAATCTGATAGATTTCTTTGACTGGGTGACCAAAGTAGTTGATCAGGGAGGGCTGTGGACATGGCCTACCTAGACTTTAGCAAGGCATTTGACACAGTCCCACACAAAAGATTAATATACAAGTTAGCCAGCCTGGGAGTGGGTCCCAAGATGACAGCCTGGGTAAAGAATTGGCTGGAGAATAGGACACAGAGAGTAATAGTAAATGGAGTCCACTCTGAAAAAAGGGGAGTTAGTAGTGGGGTACCTCAGGGTTCAGTATTAGGACCAGTCCTCTTCAATGTCTTTATAAGTGACATTGCAGAGGGACTGGAAGGAAAAGTATGTCTCTTTGCAGATGACACAAAGATCTGCAACAGAGTTAGATGCACAAGGTGGAGTGGAAAGGATGAGAAGGGACTTAGCAAGGTTAGAAGAATGGTCAAATGTATGGCAGCTTAGATTCAGTGCTAAGAAGTGCAAGGTAATGCACCTGGGAAACAAAAACCCAGGGGAAAAGTACACAATGGGGGGTGAGATACTAACAACAACAAAATGGAAAGGGACCTGGGGGTAGTCATATCAGATGACCTAAAGGTGGGCAAGCAATGTGAGAGGGCAGCAAGGAGGGTGGGGGATACTGGGATGCATAGGAGAGGCATCACCAGCAGTAAACAGGAAGTTATTATCCTCTGTACAGACAGTTGTTGAGACCCCATCTGAGTACTGCTGCAGTTCTGGAGACCCAATCTCCGCAAGGATATAGACAGGATGGAGGCTGTCCAGAGGAGGGCAACTAAAATGGTGCAGGGCCTGCACCGGAAGACATATGAAGAGAGACTTAAAGAGCTGAATATGTATAGCCTCGAGGAAAGGAGAGAGAGGGGGGACATGATAGAAACTTTCAAGTATCTCAAGGGAATCAACAAAGTCCAAGAGGGTAGCATCTTTCAAAAAAAGAGGTGTGCAAGTGTAACCCCCCTGCAAATGGGGGTTCCCAAAAGACTTCCAGGAGCTTGCTTGAATGCTCCAAGCCTGAATGGTGTTTGGCATTTAAGCCATTTATCAGTGAGTGTTTTTAGAGCCTCTGGTACTGTCTCTTTAAGAGCTGTCTGCTTGCAGACATAATTAGTTTGTATGGAGGGACTGTGTGCTTCTCTGAGTACCACTCGAGCTGCTGCCAATTCACTTCATTTTGCAGTCACTAGAGTGCAAAGGGAACCTATCTGAAAGATGTAACTGTTTGCCAGAAATTATTTAGAGTAATAATGAAATTACAGTTTGTCTAACCTGCTTTCTTTGCAGTCAGAACTGTGTCTGCTAGTTCCCCATTCTAGTTTGAACTGCTGAACTGGACCAATCAGTGTGGGGTAAGCTAGCTCTAAAATGGTGCCTTGGACGAATCAGAACTTGGACTCATAATCTGAGCCAGCCACAAGAGGATTGTATGGGCAGTGACTCTGGGAGATGTAGTTTAGACTTCAGTGCCTTTTTGGACCAACAGCAGCAGTCTATTGTGAGTGACAGCCAATCCAGTCAAGAACTGGGAGGAACTCAAAGGAAGTGCCCGGTTTTTGTCGGTTGGAGTTGGAGTTGAGCTTTGGCAGTGAAGAAGGAAGGAGCCCTGTGCTTTTTCAGTGTGCAGTTTTAGTCAAAAAACGTGTGTAAGGCCCAGAGTTCCGGTCTGCAGCTTGTTGGGACTGAATCCGTCCTGTGAAAAGAATCAAAGGATCTCTGAAGAGTAGAAACCAGGCTCACCTGTAGAAGACTGGAGGAATTGCTGAAAATTACACTCGGTCTGTCAGGAACTGAATCTGCTGTGTGTTCTCGGGTATTGTGCAGTAATTGCGATCGGGATACAGATGCAGCCTGCCTGGTATAGTGCTTTCTTATATGGATGTGTGAAGAGGTTTGTGCACCTCAAGTGAGCCCTGCTGACATTGAAGGACCCTATCTTATTTGGAGGTCGTGAGTACTAATTCAGGGTCGCTCCCTGTTGAATTGCCACATAAATCCAAATGGAATTACTGTACTGCTGACTGTTTAATTCTCCTTTTCTCTGTGAAAGGGCCCTACCAGCTGCCACGGTTTGGACTAGCCACTGGGCTTGGGTACCAGGGACAGTAACTGATAGGATGAGGCCTGTGCACAGAGCCATAGATGAATTATTAGAGTGATAAGTAGTTAACCTGATTTCCCCTGTCCTTGTTATATCCCCCAAATAAATCAGAGCTGCTTGTTTCAGCAAAGTTATACTGCCTGAGGTATTTGTCTATGTTAAAGTACTGTACTGTGATTGTTGCACTGTATCTCATTTCACAGGAGGTCCCAGTGCCGGAACCAGACCTGGGGGTAAGTGTATACTGTGAAGGTAATTCTGATATATTGTGGGCCACTAGTGGGAAGAAGGGGGTTGCAGTGTCCCAGAGGGCTGTGACCAAGTTAGTTTAACTATTGCAAACCCTGACCTCTGGGTGGAGGCACCACGCATTGGATCCAGGCCCCTCAACCTGTTAGTGGCAAATCAGGCAGGGGTAGTAGCCCTGGGATAGCGCCATCTAGGGTTACATCTTGGAGGCACCGCTGGGATTGTGTGTCCTCTGAGTGGCCATATTTACGTAAACCACTGTTAAGAAAAAAATGGGTACCCCGACAGAAGTGGCTGTGCACCGGCTGGTGGAGTGGTGTACTGGGGAGGAGATCGACCCCCAAAATGCTATGCTTATCCTGGACATCCCCCTGGGTATCAATACGGACACTGTGCAGGGAGTACTTTCCAAGGTGGAAGGTTTATAAAACCCTGTGGTGGTGGGTCGGCATGCTAATCTGCTCACCCACACTTTCCTGGCCCTAGTAGAGTTTAAGGATCCCATAGATAGCTCCAAAGTGCCACAGACCATTACCCCAGAGGAGCCCTCACTGCTTGAGAGTGATAACTAGGACAGTAAAGACCGGGGAATCAGCCTCACCACTATCTGAAAGCTTTGAGGAGAAATTGCTGAATGGTTGCTGGAGAGGGAAAACTGTGGAGGACTTGAAGAAACTATTCTTGCCACCTGGGGTGTTCCTCCCAACACCCTCTCCTGCTCCAGTGCCCGTAATGGTGGCTGAACCAATGCAGACTCCTATTTCTGCACCTGCCATTAGTCACGACTCTTACCGAAGGTTGAGGATCTTCTCTGGCACCCTCCCACCCCCAAGGGAGGATGACTGGGAGACCTGGATAGACTATGTTGCCCCCAAGTGCTAGAATGGCAATGCTGGGAAAGGCAGCGAAAGAGGGTTAGTGAGGCCTCCGAGGTCCTGCCCTGGCTACCATCCGTGCTAAGCGGGCCAGTAACCCTGAAGCGACTGCACAGGCCCTATCTTGAGGCCTTGGAGAATGTGTATGGGGCCCAGATTCTGATGAGGACCTAGGTGGAGAGTAAGAAATGCAACAGTACCAAGGGAGTTGTTGTCTGTGCACGTCTCTCGGCTGGAAAAGTTGTTGCAAGAATGCCTCAGAAAGGGTGGTTGCCAGCGATTGAACTGGACCGAACCAGACTGGACAGAATCCTTAAGTCTGCCCCTTCTCAGAACTGCTGTTGCTTCAGTTACGCCTGGCAAATCGATTGAATCCCACCCTCCTATGATGAGTTAATGAGAGAAATTGAGGAGTTGAGAAAAGGCGACCTGGGAGGTACCTGCACCAACAGCTGTAGCTACTGACCCGAGTGACTGAGGGTGACCCATCAGTGAAGTTCAGGGCAGAGGTTGACAGTCAATGAGTGCTCTGACAAGGAAAAGATATGCACAATGGAGCGAACTGTTGAGAGAGATCCGGAATTCAAAACAGTCCTTTATGAAGGCCACGCCTGCAAGTATGGGCTCTTGACCTATATCCGACTGCATCTGCTATGGGGTGGGGGTACCTACCCATGTATCTCCTGCTGATAACAGCTCCAAACTCAATTCCTTGACCATGGAAGTGGAGAAACTGACAGATGTCTCCAAATGCTTATCACGCCGCAGACAGAGATGGCACCCAGGTTTCCAGTTAAGTAATACCCATGCCCTGGCTCCCAGTGTGGCGCCTCGGCCAGCTCAAACTCCAGAAGTATGTTTGCTATAATTGTGGGAAAGATGGGCACATGAAAAGGAATGCCAGTCCCAAAGACACTGACAAAGTGCATATAGGCTACAAGGAGAGCTTGGAGAAGAAATCAGTGGTTAAGAGGTGCACGACATGATCCCAGTGAGGGCACCAAAATGCTAATTCACGTCCTTTGTGGCAAGGTCAGTTGCCCAGGCCCCACTACCACGCCTCTCCAGACTGGTCCAGAATAGTGGGTCCCTCCATGGAGACCACTGTAAAGGTGAATGGAGTGTCTACAAGAGCTGTATTAGACAGTGGCTCCCAAGTGACAATTATGTTCCAGGATTGTATCAGAAGCATTTGTCAGGCGTGCCCTTACAACCATTAGAAGGACTGCATGTATGGGGGTTAAGTGAGAAGGGCCTACCCCTATTCCGGGTATATCCGAATTTGGCTGTCTTTCCCACCTCCGTGGCTGGAGTGGCCGAACAAGTAGAGACCCTAGCCTTAGTGTGTCCCCCACTGGACTGTATGATGGTGTCCCTTTGTTGATTGGAACAAATGCTCACATGTTCAGAAGGCTGGCACAGTTGTGTTATGAAAACAGGGGTCAAAGACTAGTAGAGCTTTAAGAGTTCCGGCTTTAATTAAGAAGGCCTATGAGGCACAGAGAGATGCTGAAAAACAGAACCAGAGGAACCGGTTCGGAATTGTATGGAAGAAGGATCCTGAGTCTCTGATCCTGGCGCCAAATGCCCAGTGTACCTTACAGGAGAGATCCAGATCAGAAAGGATGTTAAGAATAAAATATTAATGTTGGATGCACCAGGCGATGGAAAATTGCCAGAGGGACTGCTGGTCAGCTTAGTATTTTGCCCGCTAGAGCCCATGCTTATGCCAGAAGGGTAATGGTCCAAGTTCATAATGTGTCTGAAAGAGACATTCGAGTAAACAGAGGTTGCATCCTGGCTAATGTGCATTGTGCAGACACTGCAGTGCTACCAGCAGCAAGAGTTCAAGGAAGAATGACAGAGTAACCCTGACTTGTTTGATTTCGGCGACTCCCCGCTGCCAGCTGAATGGAAAGTGAGGATCAGTGAGAAGCTTGCCCAGAGAGACCAGGTGTTTTCTTTAAAGGAATGGGATGTAGGATGCGTGCAAGGAGCTGAGCACAATATCCGGCTGCATGACGAAAGACCATTTCGGAGAGGTCTCGACGCCTGGCACCTGCTGACATAGATGATGTGAGACGGCATCTGCAAGAGATGTTAGCTGCTGGTGTATACAAGAATCCAGAAGCCTTATGCTTCCCCCATTGTGGTAGTGAGGGAAAAGAATGGAACAGTAAGGATGTGTGTGGATTATCGCACCTTAAACCGGCGGACTATCCTGATCAGTACACAATGCCCGCATTCAGGATGCTGGACTGCCTAAGCGGAGCAAGTGGTTCTCTGTGCTGGATCTCCAGATGGGTACTACCAGATCCCGATGGCCCCAGAGGACCGTGAGAAGACTGCCTTTATCTGTCCGGCTTGGCTTCTATGAATTCATGAGGATGCCTCAAGGATTTCAGTGGTGCCCCAGCCACTTTTCAACGACTTGATGGAGCGTGCAGTGGGGACATGAACTACTAGAGTGCCTGGTATACCTAGATGATGTTATTGTGTTTGGCAGCTCGCTGGAGGAACATGAGAGCAGATTATTTAAGGTATTGGACCGACTGGAGGACTTTTGGCCTTAAACTGTCCATTGATAAGTGTCAATTCTTTCAAACATCAGTAAAGTATGTGGACACATAGTATCCACCGAGGAATAGAGACCGACCCAAGTAAAGTTGAGGCCTTGACCACCTGGCCACAGCCCAAAAATCTAAAAGAACTGCAAAGATTCCTGGGATTCTGTGGTTATTATCGGGCTTCATCAAGGACTATTCAAGAGTGATCCGCCTTTACTTAACCTTACTCAAGGGTATCCCCAACCCACAAAAAATACCAAAAGTCAAAGTGCCTCAAGACTGAAAGAGTGTATTTTCATCCGAGTGAAGTATTTGGGGCCCGCTGGACTCCTGATTGTGAGACTGCTTTTCATGAGATCATATATCAACTACCCATGCTCCAGTGCTGGCCTATGCCGATCAAGAAAACCTACGTCCTGCACACTGATGCTAGCTTGCAAGGGTTGGGGGCTGTGTTGTACCAAGAGCACGAGAATGGCCTGAGACCAGTGGCCTTGCCAGTAGAAGCCTGACCCCATCCGAAAAGAACTATCCTGTACATAAGTTAGAGTTCCTAGCTTTGAAGTGGGCTATTGTTGACCAATTCCATGAGTACTTGTATGGGGCTAAAATACTCAGTAAAACTGACAATAATCCTTTGACCTATGTGCAGACCTCAGCTAAGTTGGATGCCACTGGCCATAGGTGGCTTTCTGCATTATCTACATATGACTATGCTCTGAATACCGAGCAGGTCTGAACCACATAGATGCTGATGCTCTCTCCCCGGAGGCCTGTTCCCCAGAAATGATTGGGTCCGATGGCAGAACCTGACATTCGGGCACTGTGTCAGAAGTTTGACAGGAGGAACAAATGTCCACGGACGAGTGGACTGTATGGTGGATTGCTTGGGAGCTCTGAGAATTGCATACCTGCTGCTTATTGCCACTTTTCTGCAATGAGACATTGGTGCACCACCAGCTGGACAATGACAGTATTCAGCGGCTCAATCTCGCATCCCATGATCAAAGCAGCTTTAGAAGCCCTCTATGCAGGAAAAGATGTGTCCAAATTACGCTCCACTGATTTGAGAACTGCACTGTTATACAAAGAAGGTCCTAAGTTGAAACTGATCAATAAACTGTTATACAGAGAAACAGTAGACAGAGGGGACAAGTAGACAAACAACAACTAGTGCTGCCCACTGCCTTTCGAGACTCAGTACTGAGGTCCTTGCACAACCACATGGGGCACCTTGGTATAGACAGAACACTTGACTTGGTGAGATCCAGATTCTATTGGCCTAAGATGGGGCTGATGTGGAGCAACACATTCGAACTTGTAGTCGCTATCTTAGAGGAAAGCTTTGCCCCAGAGGGCTGCCCCTTGTTAACATCACCACCAGTGCACCCATGGAGCTGGTCTGTATTGATTTTCTGAGTTTGGAGTCAGATCGAAGAAATATCAGTAATGTGCTGGTGGTCACTGACCATTTCCACGAGATATGCCCAAGCTTTCCCACCAAAGACCAGAAAGCATCCACTGTGGCCAAAGTACTTGTAGAAACTTTTTGTTCACTATGGGCCTCCACAAAGAATCCATTCTGATCAAGGAGAGACTTTGAGAGTCGTCTGATCAAAGAGATGCTTTCTGTGGGGAGTGCGAAGTCCAGAACCACTCCTTACCACCCCAGGGGACCCACAGCCTGAACGCTTCAACCGCACTTTGCTAGATATGCTAGGCACCCTGCACCCAAAGGACAAGCCTAGATGGAGCCAACAAATTAGCACCCTGGTACATGCTTATAACTGCACCAAAAGTGATGCCACTGGATTCTCCCCTACCGCCTGATGTTTGGAAGAGAAGCTCGACTACCAGTAGATGTGTGTTTGGGGTCTCTCTCTGATGGGGTTCAAGCTGACAACTATTTACAGTATGTGCAAAGTTAAAGGCCCAGCTAACTCATGCGTACTAACTGGCTCAAACCATGGCTGCCAAAAGAAATCTGGCCAACAAAGAAAGGTATGATAAAAGGTGAAAGCACAGGAACTCCAGGAGGGAGATCGGGTATTGCTAAGAAATCTGGGACTGCATGGCAAGCACAAGATTGCTGACAGATGGCACTCATCTCCTCACATTGTAGTGGGCAAACTAGATGATCTGCCAGTGTACAAAGTAAGGCCTGAGAATAATTCAAAAGATGTAAAACAATGCATAGAAATCATTTACTGCCCATTGGACAAATCTTAATTGAGTCTGAGCCCTAGAAGATGCCCCTCTGGACCAGTGACTAGAGCTGCTGCTAAGAAAAGATCAAGAAAGTCTGCACCTACAGAAGCAAAGTTAAAGTGTTCCCCTGCACAAGTCCCAGTTGAGCATGACTGTCAGTCCATATCGGAAGAAAGTGAGAGTGACTTTGAATACTATCCTTCTTACTAACTGAGTCAATTGTTTCGGGCAATTCCCTAGTCAATACTGGAGATGAAGCTGGGCCTTCTGACTGTCTAAGCCCCAGCTTCATCCCTGGAGCCAATGCTCCCAGAAAGTGAATGCAAGCATCAGATCAGATGAAATGGAATCATTGTGCATGGTTGAACTGTTTGAGCTTTAGGAGGAAAATGATAGATTGGGGCAGACTGGTGATACACTAACAAGAAGAGTATTTTGAGTGCCCTGACAGTCCACTGCCAGTGTCCGGAAAGCTCTCCATGCGAGCCAAATGTTGTGGACTCAGAAACTGTAACTCCTGGAGCTGAAAAGTGCCCCAAGTTCTAGCCTCTCTACCCCCATGGAGACTCCCCTGACAAGTGAGGACAATGCTGAAAATGAGGCTCAGAGTGCAGAGACTATAACAGTTCCCCCTAGAAAGACTGGTCGAGCTGTAAAGCCTGTGGTGCACCTCAGTTATGATTCACTTGGGAGGCCTGTGGACTTGCCTCTCAATGTTGTCCATAAAGGAGTGTATGTGTCCCCGAGCTCATTGCCCAAACTGAGCATCAGTGCTAACTCCAAGTTACTTGTGTTGCCCTCTAAGTATGGTGCCCTTGCCCCATCCAGCCCCAAGGTAACTGATAGGAAGGGCCCCTCTCTTCAGGTTTCATGTACAAGAGGTAATAACTGAGTTATGGTACAATGTGTATGTAATACTGTGTAAAGAGTGACGACTGCAATGTTTCAGAAATGTGTTCTTGGTAAAATGATATATTGACTGATGATTACATGTGCGAGCCTAATGCAAATGTATACTGTTGCAGTTAAAACTTATGGGTACTTGCTTGTGCGACGTCAAGCTTTCCCAGAACCAGGAAGGGTGTAACCCCCTGCAAATGGGGGTTCCCAAAGACTTCCAGGAGCTTGCTTGAATGCTCCAAGCCTGAATGGTGTTTGGCATTTAAGCCATTTATCAGTGAGTGTTTTTAGAGCCTCTGGTACTGTCTTTAAGAGCTGTCTGCTTGCAGACATAATTAGTTTGTATGGAGGGACTGTGTGCTTCTCTGAGTACCACTCGAGCTGCTGCTAATTCACTTCATTTTTGCAGTCACTAGGAGTGCAAAGGAACTATCTGAAAGATGTAACTGTTTGCCAGAAATTATTTAGAGTAATAATGAAATTACAGTTTGTCTAACCTGCTTTCTTTGCAGTCAGAACTGTGTCTGCTAGTTCCCCATTCTAGTTTTGAACTGCTGAACTGGACCAATCAGTGTGGGTAAGCTAGCTCTAAAATGGTGCCTTGACGAATCAGAACTTGACTCATAATCTGAGCCAGCCACAAGAGGATTGTAGGGCAGTGACTCTGGGAGATGTAGTTTAGACTTCAGTGCCTTTTGGACCAACAGCAGCAGTCTATTGTGAGTGACAGCCAATCCAGTCAAGAACTGGGAGGAACTCAAAGGAAGTGCCAGTTTTTGTCGGTTGGAGTTGGAGTTGAGCTTTGGCAGTGAAGAAGGAAGGAGCCCTGTGCTTTTCAGTGTGCAGTTTTAGTCAAAAACGTGTTAAGGCCCAGAGTTCCGGTCTGCAGCTTGTTGGGACTGAATCCGTCCTGTGAAAAGAATCAAAGGATCTCTGAAGAGTAGAAACCAGGCTCACCCTGTAGAAGACTGGAGGAATTGCTGAAAATTACACTCGGTCTGTCAGGAACTGAATCTGCTGTGTGTTCTCCCGGTATTGTGCAGTAATTGCGATCGGGATACAGATGCAGCCTGCCTGGTATAGTGCTTTCTTTTATATGGATGTGTGAAGAGGTTTGTGCACCTCAAGTGAGCCCTGCTGACATTGAAGGACCCTATCTTATTTGGAGGTCGTGAGTACTAATTCAGGGTTCGCTCCTGTTGAATTGCCACATTAAATCCAAATGGAATTACTGTACTGCTGACTGTTTAATTCTCCTTTTCTCTGTGTGAAAGGGCCCCTACCAGCTGCCACGGTTTGGACTAGCCACTAGGGCTTGGGTACCCAGGGACAGTAACTTGATAGGGATAGGCCTGTGCACAGAGCCATAGGTAGATTATTAGAGTGATAAGCTAGTTAACCTGATTTCCCCTGTCCTTGTTATATCCCCTAAATAAATCAGAGCTGCTTGTTTCAGCAAAGTTATACTGCCTGAGGTATTTGTCTATGTTAAAGTACTGTACTGTGATTGTTGCACTGTATCTCATTTCACAGGAGGTCCCAGTGCCGGAACCAGACCTGGGGGTAAGTGTATACTGTGAAGGTAATTCTGATATATTGTGTGGGCCACTAGTGGGAAGAAAGGTGCAGTGTCCCAGAGGGCTGTGACCAAGTTAGTTTAACTATTGCAAACCCTGACCTCTGGGTGGAGGCACCCGCCATTGGATCCAGGCCCCTCAACCTGTTAGTGGCAAATCAGGCAGGGGTAGTAGCCCCTGGGATAGCGCCATCTAGGGGTTACACAAGAACAAGGGGACACAATTTGAAGATAGAAGGGGGGCAGCTCAGAGGTAATTTAAGGAATATTTTTCACAGAGAGGTGGTGGATGTATGGAGCGGCCTTCAGAGGAGGTTGTGGAGTCACAAACAGTGGTGGAATTCAAGCATGCATGGGACAGTCATAAGGCAATTCTAGGGGGTGGGGGTAGGAAGAAGTAGGCTGCTGGTTAACTAGGATCTGCAGCTTATCCATCAGGTAGGGAAATGGGCAGACTGGGTGGGCCAAGCGGTCCTTATCTGCCATCAAATTCTATGTTTCTATGCTGTGGGGGAGAAGTTCACTCTCAGAAACCAAAGTTCCAAAGCAGGGCAGCCTGTGCTCCTGCTTTCCCCAGCCATGAAGTTACCGAACCTGCTCTCCTGTTTCCCAGCAGGGAAGCAAACTAATTGGTCTGGTGTTAGTCTGAAAAGAAACCTACCCCGATTTGAGTTCCAGGGGTACCAGTTGACTAAGTACGATGTCCAGGGGAGCCACTAGCCTGGGTGTAACCCTGGTCACTTTAAGCACTCTGGAGGCAGTGGCCATCCTTCACCTGCAGCCTGGGTGGGGGTGTCTGATCTCTCCGCCGGAGGGGTCTGGAGCACCATCTCTGTGGGGCAAAGACAAGAAAAGGCCCAAGTGGCAAAGATGATGAAAGGCCCATTAAGGGTGACTGAAACAATGCCTACTTTGAAGTGTTTCAGTCTGCATCTCCTATTCTTCAGGAGGCTTCCTCCTGTATGTGGAGTGGCACAGCTAAGCAGTATCCTTCAAGAGCACCCCCTGTACTCTTAAAAACTGTGAGTATCTTTGGGATGCGGCCCTGAGAAGTTTGTTTGAAAGTTAGTTAGCAAGCAAGATAGTTACAAAGGGGGTGAAGTCTTGGGCAGGACTTTGTAAATCTTCAGGAAAAGCCCAGGTAGAAGACTGTAAAGTCCATCCGCCCACCCTTTTGTGAAACATAAATAGGGTCCCCTTACAATAGTTGTTTTCAAGTTCCAAATTGCTTTTTCCACAGCATCCCCAAGAGCACCAACGCTATGACAACTGGTTAGCTATTAGTAACCCTCTGAGGTACCCACCACAACAGACATCTATCTTTCCTCACAGCCATTGGGGGAAGGGGAGCCAGATGCACCCACAGGGATGGGACGAGCACTGTGTGGGGGGAAAAGTGAAGGGGCAAATTGTCTATGTAGTTCCCACTGTCTTTCATTTTTTCCTATGCCTTTTCGTTTTCCCTTACCCCTCCCTCCTAATTGGTTGGAGGTTAGTGCATGTTACAGTTTGTACTAAAGGTCATTGCACTGTGTTCACTCGTATTGTGTGGGAAGGAGTGAAAGGTGTGTGGGAGGGAAAAGCATACTTGTTCCCGTGGGAGGTCAGGGCTACATTGTGTAGCCTTTATGAACCCCTGCCCCAGGCGGGTTCCTATTTTTTTAAAATTTAAAAATGTTATTACAAATACTTAAATACATCAGGTGCACATTTGTACTCTGTCAGTGTACTGTACCCAAAAGAACCCAGGCCGACCTCAAGGTGGTTCGGTTGGTGAAGGGGTGCTGGCCGAGCACATACACTCCCCCCTTACTCCAAGAACTATGCCTGTAAGTTACAAGATGACATTTAGTCATGTAACTGGTACCATGAACAGGCCACTGTTTACCCTGCAGTAACAGACTACAAGCGTCATCAATGTGCAGGTACAGGCACAGAGTCAATAGTATGCATAGAAACACAGAATTTGATGGCAGATAAGGACCTCTTGGTCCACCCAGTCTGCCCATTTCCCTACCTAATGGATAAGCTGCTGTAACACCCCCTGCAAATGGGGGTTCCCAAAAGTCTTCCAGTAGCTTGCTTGACTGCTCCAAGCCTGGATGGTGTTCGGCGTCTAAGCCGTTTATCTGTGAGTGCTTTTAGAGCCTCTGGTAATGACTCTTTAAGAGCTGTCTGCCTGCAGAGATAATTAATTTGGATGGGGGTCTGTGTGTTTCCCTGCTTGAGTCCCACTCAAGCTGCTGCCAAATTGCTCCGTTTCTGCCGTCACTAAGTGGGCAGAGTGAGCACTTTTCAAAGATTTAACTGTTTGCCAGATATCATTTAGAGTAATAACGAGAATACAGTTTGTCTAACCTGCTTTTCTTTGCAGTCAGAACTGTGTTTGCCTAGTCCCCCATTCTAGTTTTGAACAGCTGAACTGGACCAATCAGTGTCGGGGGACCTTTGAAATGGAGCCTGCTGCTGGCAAATCAGGACTTGTACTGTCATTGTGGAGCCAGCCACCTATGTACTGTATGGCCAATGCCTCTGGGAATTGTAGTTTGGACTTCGGGGCCTTTTTTCCACCAACGGGGGAGTTTATTGTGAGTGACAGCCAAACCAGCCAACTGAACTGGGAGGAACTCAAAGGAAATGCCCGGCTCGGTCTACTGGAAAGATCAGATCAGTTTGAGATGTGAAGAGACAGGGAGCTGTGTGCTTCTTCAGTGTGTAGTTTTAGCGCGGGGATCTCGTGTAAGGCCCTAAGTTTCAGTCTGCAGTTTGTGCAAGCACCTGTTCGGACTGAAACCAACCTGTGAAGAGAATCAAGATCTGAAGAGTAGAAACCAGGCTCACCCTGTAGAAGACTGGAGAAATTGCTTAATCACGCTCGGTCTGTCAGGAACTGAATCTGCTGTGTGTTCTCCCGGGTATTTTGCAGTAATTGTGAGCTGGATAGAGAAGCAGCCTGCCTGGTATAGTACTTTCCTTTTACATATAAATGTGTGTAGTGCTTGGGGGAATCACGTTTCAAATCCCCTGTACTGTGAATAGAGTGCATGAAGCTGGAAGTAAACCCCAGTTTAATCCAGACTACATCCATTTGCTCTAAACTGCAGTGGGGTCCAGTCACAAGGACCTTGTCCACATGGTCTGCTCCTCCTGGCAATCCAGGACAATCAGCCTTCCATCCAGTTCCCAGCATTAACTTTGTGAGTACAAAGCAGGGTAGCTCCCTGCCATCTGTTTATTGAATTGCAAGTGTGTCATCTAATTTTTTTTTTTTTTCACTTCTTCACGAACTGAGTCAACTGGCTCCGGAATACAATTTGGGTATTGTGCCAGTGTTTTTTCCATCACAGGGCCCCAACCAGCTGCAACCGATCCTCGGCTAGCCCCCCCCCCTCAATCCTGGGTACCCAGTGAAAGTGACAATTTGGAACTTTGAATATGCACACTGTACTGTGATTATTAATGTGTTTAACCTAATTAACCTGATTTCCCCCTGTCCTTGTTACAGCTCCCTAAATAAATCAGATCTGTTGGTTTCACCAAAGTTACACTGGCTGGGGTATTCATTTATGTTAAAGTATTGTACTGTGGTTTTTGCACTGTATCATCTTGTTTTGCAGGGGGTTCCTGGGGTCCAGTCGATGGAGCCAGTCCTGGGGGTAAATGTACATTGTGAAGATATTCCTAATGCATTGTGTGGGCCACTAGTGGGAAGAAAGGGGGGGGGGGTTACAGTGTCCCAGAGGACTGTGACCAAGTTAGTTTAACTACTGCAAACCCTGACCTCTGGGTGGAGGCACTCGCCATTGGACCT
Source organism: Neoceratodus forsteri (assembly GCA_016271365.2). Lineage (NCBI taxonomy): Eukaryota > Metazoa > Chordata > Ceratodontiformes > Ceratodontidae > Neoceratodus > Neoceratodus forsteri. Next base: position 136,791,607 of record CM057449.1, on the reverse strand, counting down.
AGGCCCCTCAACCTGTTAGTAGTTAAGCAGGCAGGGGTAGTAGCTCTTGGGATAGCGCCACCTAGGGGTTACACTGCAGATGCTAGCTAACCAACAGCCTACTTCTTCCAACTCCACCCCTAGAATTGCCTTATGCCTGTCCCATGCATTCTTGAATTCCACCACTGTTTTTTACTCCACAACCTCCTCAGAAAGGCTGTTCCATGTATCCACAACCCTCTCCATGAAAAAATACTTCCTCACATTACCTCTGAACCGTTCCCCCTCTAGCTTCAAATTGTGCCCCCTTGTTCTTGCACACTTTTTTCTGAAAGATGCTACCTCTTGGACTTTGTTAATTCCTTGAGGTACTTGAAAGTTTCTATCATGCCCCCCTTTGCTCCTCGAGGCTATACATATTAAGATCCTTAAGTTTCTCTTGATATGTCTTCTGGTGCAGACCCTGCACCATTTTAGTTGCCCTCCTCTGGACTGCCTCTATCCTGTCTATGTCTTTGCGGAGATTGGGTCTCCAGAACTGCACACAGTACTCCAGATGGGGTCTCACCAGCTGTCTGTACAGAGGGATAACAACTTCCTGTTTTCTACTGGTGATGCCTCTCCCTATGCATCCCAATATCCCACCAGCCCTACTTATTGCCTTCTCACATTGCTTGCTCACCTTTAGGTCATCTGATATGACTATCCCCAGGTCCCTTTCCATTTTTGTTGTTGTTAGCATCTCACCCCCCATTGTGTACTCTTCCTCTGGGTTTTTGTTTCCCAGGTGCATTACTTTGCACTTCTTAGCATTGAACCTAAGCTGCCGTACATTTGACCATTCCTCCAACCTTGCCAAGTCCCTTTTCATCCTTTCCACTCCACCTTGTGTATCAACTCGTTGCAGATCTTTGTGCCATCTGCAAAGAAACATACTTTTCTTTCCAGTCCCTCTGCAATGTCGCTTATAAAGACATTAAAGAGGACCAGTCGTAGTACTGAACCCTTTGGTACCCCACTAGTAACCCTCCTTTCTTCAGAGTGGACTCCGTTTACTATTACCCTCTGTGTCCTGTTCTCCAGCCAATTCTTTACCCAGGCTACCATCTTGGGACCCACTCCCAGGCTGGCCAACTTGTATATTAATCTTTTGTGTGGGACTGTGTCAAATGCCTTGCTAAAGTCTAGGTAGGCCATGTCTACAGCCCCTCCCTGATCTACTACTTTGGTCACCCAGTCAAAAAAATCTATTAGATTCATCTGACATGATCTTCCCGTTGTGACTCCATGCTGCCTTGGGTCCTGCGCTCCTCTGGCCTCTAGGTGCTCAACAATTATTTCCTTCAGAAGTGATTCCATCATTTTCCCAATCACTGAGGTTAAACTAACAGGTCTGTAGTTTCCTACTTCTGCCCTGCTACCGCTTTTGTCAAGTGGAATAACATGTGCCCTCCTCCAGTCTTCAGGTACCACCCCATCCTCTCATGATTTATTAAAGAGGGTAGTCAGTGGTGTCACTAGTTCTACCCTTAGTTCTTTTAGAATTCTGAGATGAATCCCATCAGGCCCCATTACTTTGTCCACCTTCAGTTTTAAGAGTTCCTTCAGAACCCTTTCTTCTGTGAAAGGGCTGGTATCAACCCTCGTATCCAGCGTGTTTCTGTTGTTTGGTTTAGGTACCTCCCCCTCTACATTTGTGAATACTGAGGAAAAAGTATTTGTTTAGTATCTCTGCCTTTTCACAGTCACCCTCTGCCCCCCCTTCCCTCCTTTATTAAGCCTCACTATCCCTTCCTTGGTCTTCCTTCGCTCCCTGATGTATCTATAAAAGGTTTTATCCCCCTTCTTAACTGAGTTGGCTATCTTTTCCTCAGTTTGGGACTTTGCTGTTCTGACTGTCTTTCCTGCTTCCTTTTGCTTTAACTCATACAATTCTCTGTCCCGCTCCTTCTGTGATTCCTTGTACTTCCTGAATGCTCTCTTTTTCTCCCTAACTTTCCCTGCCACCTCCTTTGAGAACCATAGTGGTTTCTTACATCGTTTTGTTTTGTTTATTTGCTTCACATAAAGGCTTGTTGCCCCTGTGATGGCAGTTTTGATTATTCCCCATTGTTCTTCCACCCCTCCTTCCTGCCCATTTGCTAGTGCATTCCTTAGGCACTCTCCCATTTTGGCAAAGTCTGCCCTCCTGAAGTCCAGTACCTTTTACTTTGTATGGCTTGACTCTACTGCTGCGTTTATCGTGAACCATACTGTTCAATGGTCACTACTTCTCAGATGGTTACCCACTTCTAAGTCTGTGATCCTCTTGCCCTCTTCATTTAAAAGTACCAGGTCTAAGATTGCTCCCTCTTGAGTGGGATGCAAAACTAGTTGTCTAAGACATGTCCCCTGTAGGGCATCTAAAATGACCCCACTCTTAGAAGTGGCTGCTGCAAATGCACTCCAGTTAACATCTGGCATATTCAGATCCCCCATTAGCAATATCTCTCCTTTTTCTGCCATTCTAAGTATACTTTCTATAATTTCCTTGTCCATTTCCTCGCCCTGAGATGGGGATCTGTATACAACCCCCGTGGTCAGTAGAGGATCTTGGATCCCAGCCTCGGACTTTGGGTTGGGATTGAGCAGACCACGCAGGTGAGGAGGAGGGCCATCAGTGGTAAATTTAAAGGTCAAACTCAAAGAGGAGTAGGCCAGTTTATGTCATATAGTAGGCCAGTGGAGATCAGCAAGGACCTCACAGTGGTACCTTCAAGATGTGGAGTTAGTAGCGAAATGAGCCACCGTATGGTAGAGTGTGGTAAGTTTTCTTTGTTCGCCTTCCTTTAGGACCTGCAGCAGTGGAGCCCCATAGAGAAGGGAGGGGAGTAGGGTGCAGTTGGTTAAGGCATAACAAGCCTCGAGAGAAAGAGAGTCACCCAGCCTATAGAGAAGTCCTAACTTCTGGTGGGTGGACTTAACAACAGAGTCAATGTGAGGTTGGTAGGTCATTGCCTGATCAAGCAGGACCCCGAGGTACTTGATCTTGTCTGTGACCTCCACTCGCTTTCCTTGGACAGTGTGAAGCCAGGCAGCTAGACCTGAACATGACTGCCTTCATATTTTCTTCATTCAGCACAAGTGAGTTGGAGGAGAACCAGGCTTCCAGTGCAGCTAGACTGGACTGGAGGTTGGCATTGAGTACGCTAGGAAGTGGATCACTGCAGTAGATGACAGTATCATCTGCATAAAGGATGAGGTTGTTCCACCTGCAAACCCCCTCTACATCATTGACAAAGAGGGTAAATAACAGAGGACCAAGGATTGAGCCCTGGGGTACCCTGGAGATTACAGGTTTAGTACTAGACTGGATTCCCCTCCATAGGACTTTTTGGGTTCAGTTGAGCAAGTTGCTCTCAAACCATGAAACAGAGAGCCCGTCCAGTCCTAACAGGTGACGTTTAGAGAGGAGAAGTTCATGGCTGATCAAGTCAAATGCCCTGGATAGGTCAATGAATAGTTTTTTGGTATAGGAACAACAGTTTGCTTCTTTCCATAAAGTAGGGAACATAGAAGAATATAAGGAAAGATTATAAATAATAGTGAATAACACAAAATGTCCGCGGCGATCCTCACGAGCCTAAAGTCAATATCATCCTGGCCCATGGCAGGGTGAGGATTATACTTCTGTAGATATTGCTGTCAGTAAGACTTTTTCTACTGCACATTTCAAAATGTGGCACATTATGCCATGATAGTAAATAGTTTTATGTATGTACATATGTATGTGTTTAATTTTTGCTGACCGAGAAAGGAGGACTAGGCAGTTCTGTCTATTTTCAGCCTCATCCTAGGGAAGATGGCTACAGATGGAAACCAACTGACACCGAACCAGATTAAGTTGTTTTTGGTATTTTTAGTGAATGTCTTTGATGAATTTTTGATGTCTGTTGCTAGTTACCGAAAACATAGTTATAACAGACCTTAGGATTACAACCTTTGAGTCAGGGACTCATTTACAAAGGCTCCGCATCAGAAAAAACAAACATAAACACTTAATACATATAGATATAGAATGGCAGCTAAAGGTTACCATTTTTTCAGTTATACAACATTGCAGAACCAAGATCAGCTATACATTGCATTGAATGTGTTACAGATAGCTGTATTTTACAGTTTTCAAGAGAACAATAAGTTTGCTGATAGAGGAAGGGAGTAACAGGTTTGATATTTACAGTGAAGTAAAGAATTAGACAAATATGTTGTGAGTGCAGCCACAGGAGGCATTGTTAATAAGTAAGTTTGGTAGCTCTATCGGTAGGAGCTCAGTGGCGGGGTGATCCTGTAAGATGATAGATAGATGACCCAGCACTAGCTGGTACATTGGCAGAGCCGTGAAGTGAGAATGTGCTCTTTGAGGGCTGACTTGAAAGGTCCTAATTTGGAGATGGAGGAGACATCGGAGGGGAGTTCGTTGTACCAGGCTGGGACCCTGTGTGGGAATGATCTTTGGGCTAAGGAGGTTCTAACCCTTGGGGTGGACCACACCTGTCGGTTGGCAATGCGGGTGTTCATCAAGGTGTGGGAGGATAGGAGAAAGGCAGAAACCCCCAAGGGGGTAAGCCCCAGGTGTATTTTCTTTGTGAGGAGACATGTTTGATAAAATAGCCTTTCATCCAGGGTAAAGAGATTTGTCAGGGCATATAGGGTACAAGGGTGGGTACGCTTGTCTGCCCCAGAGAGGAGTCTGCACACTTTGTTTATGGCCAGGTGGATTTTGTTAAGGGCTGTTTGGTCAGCAGCCAAGAAGATAGTGAGCCCATAATTGACTAGGGAGAGGACTGTGGAGGTGACAGCCAGATTAAGGGCTTCTGGAGGTAGGCAATCCTTGTGCTGATACAGTAGGCCTATACAGACATTTATGGTGATAGAGTGTCAATGTGTGAATGGAAGGAGAGGCTCGAATCAAATGTAAGGCCCAGGTATTTATATGTATGGACCTGTTCTATAGGAAGGAGAGAGTGGGAGAGGATTGTTAGCTGTGCATTCTTGGTCTTATTCTGTAGGTGGGCAAAGAGCATGGTCTTTGTCTTTTTCACATTGACCACAAGTCTTTGATCTATGAACCAGTTTTCAGTCTGGTTAAATGCATGTTGGAGTGAGGACTGCAATACTGTGGTATCTGGGTGTGGGGCAAAAAGAACCATGTCATTTGCATAGAGTAGTAGGTTGCAGGAGCAGGAATTGGGCAAGGTGTTTAGGTAGATGCTGAATAACAGAGGGCTGAGGATGGAGCCCTGGGGAACCCCAGAGCGGACAGGCAGGGTGGTTGAGAGGGTGTTGTTTATTTTGACACATTGTGATCTAGCTGTGAGGTAACTGGTAAACCAGGAGACAGATCCTTGGGACAGACCTATGTGGTGGAGTGTGCTTAAGAGTAAGGGGTGGGAGACTGTAACAAAGGCCTTTGACAGGTCGATGAAGACAGCTCCAGCTAGGTGTTTTCTATCCAGGGCAGAGGGCATAAAATTAGAGAACTCAGTGAGAGCCGTAGTTGTGCTGTGCCCAGATCTGAAGCCATGCTGCTCCCTGCAAAGTAGGTTATGAGCAAGCAGGTACTCAGTGAGTTGGGTGGCTATAATTTTTTCGAGGGTTTTTGAGAGTGGTGGGAGAATGGATATGGGACGGTAGTTATTGGGGGAGGTGCTGTCACCACTCTTCAGTATTGGGGTGACTGTGGCAGTCTTCCAGGCTGCTGGGAACTGCCCCATATTTAGGGAGGGTTAATGAGGTCAGTCAGTGGGGAGAGGACTGTATCTAGTACTAGATGTAGGATTCTCATATCAAAAGAATCTTTGCAATAGCAAGAGCCACTGAGTGTTTTAATGAGATAAGGCCTTGCCTCATTCGTAGAGATCACCCTGAGATGGAAGGGGGAATGCTGGGTGTTAGGGTGGTGGGGTTGCAGGAGTGGGGTCAAAGAAGTTAGTTGGGAGTACTGCACTAAGGTCAGAGAATGATGAATTGAGGCAGTTAGCGATGGCCAGCGGGTCGGTGGTAGGGACATTGTTGACAGTTAGTAGGTGGGGGGAGCCAGGATTTGCCTTTGAGTTCCTTGATATTGTCCCAGAACAACCAAGCATTCCCCCAGGAGGAGGCAAGGGTCATTTTGTAGTAGCCTGATTTGGCTTGTTTTATGGCCCAAGTGCATCTGTTACGAGCCACTTTATAGGCTTACCTGTCCGCCTGCATGCCAGATGCGATTGCTTTTTGCCAGAGATCATCTCTGTGCTTTAGCTGTTGGAGCAGTGCAGGTGTGACCCAGGGGACATTACATTTCTTGGATTGCACTTTTGCTAGTGGGGCATAGATGTCACATGCTTTATTAAAAGAACAGGTGAAACAATCAAGGGCTTCATCTATAGTAGGGGCCCAGGAGATGGGGGACCAATCCCATTGAGTTAAGTATTTTCTTAGTTTTGTGAGGCCTCCAGGTCAGAGATGATGCCGGGCAATATAGTTTGGTTTGGGTTTCTGCTGAAGACATGACCAGGAAAAGAGGACGGGTGAGTGATCGCTTAGGGAGTCCAGAAGGACCACCAGGTCAGAGATTCTGTGGGGACGGTTGGTGAAGAGAAGGTAAATCGAGGTGCTAGAGCCGTTAGTGGGGTTCACCCTGGTAGACTGGCTAACCAGCTGGGTCAGGTCCAGTGCAGCGAAGGTGTCCTTGGTGTGGGAAGCTGAACTGGCAAGCTAGTTCACATTAAAGTCTCCAATTATGATGTTTTCCATTTTGGGAGGGAAGCTGGAGATGTAGTCAGCAAGGGATTGTATAGCAGGAGTTTGGTTTCTTGAGGGGACATTTGCAACAGTAAGAATTACAGGGGCTCTGGAGGGATCTGGAGTAAGTTTTAATGATAAGGCTTGGGCACCATGGCCTAATGGAGGTGTTGGAAAAGCATGGCATATAACGGAGTCACAGAAATACACAGCACACCCCCACCACGTTTGCCCACTCTGTCAGCTCTGTGAAGGGTGAAGCCAGGGAAGTGACCGAAGAGTCAGGTGTTTTTTTGGAGAGCCAGGTTTCTGTGAGGGCTAGCACATCTGGCTGATGTTGCAGTATCCAGCAATGGAGACCTGCTGTCTTTTTGGTTAAGCTGCAAATGTTCATTGCAGCTATTCTAAGCCTGTGGTGCAACAGGCAAGGGCTGGGTGAGACAGGGCCCGGCTTAGGATGAACATTTCCTGAAATTAGTAGAAGAATGGCAAAGACTCTGAGGAGAGCAAAAGAACGTTGCCTTATTATTAAGTATAGCTGCCACCTAGTTATAGTCGTGGTGGTACATGGGACGACCAGGGTGATAAGGGCTGGAAAGGATAGGAATGTGATCCGCTTGAGGTTAACGGTGGCGCCACGACTGCAGGGAGATATGTGGGGGATGGGGATGCATGACCGGCAGTGGCAGTGTGGGTGGCAGTCAGTGATGGTTCATGGGGTGGGAGGTGTGGGAAAGACCCTTGAGGAGAAGGCTAAGGGATCCAAGAAGTAGGATAGTAAAAGCGATCAGTAGGAGCCTGTGTGGTCCATGTGACAATGGGTGCCCAGCAAGTAGTGATAAGGGGGGTAGTGGCCCAGTGTCGGTATAAGGGGGGGCACTCCAATACCCATAATTGTGGTGGTCTCTATGGTACAGCGATAGGGTGATGGACTATGGTTTGTTAAGGTGTAGTAATTTGCTCTATGGAAGAAGGACCCAGGACGAGAAGTGCTTAGGGAAGAGCAGTGGGAAGAGGAATGCAACCTCCAAGAGTTGTTGCCCTCTAGTGGCTTTGCAGTATAATTTGCAAATGGAAAAGTAGATATAAAAAAAAAAGCAGTTCTTGTATTAAAAAAGAGACAGCTCAGGAAGGGTAGAGTCAAGAGCCAATAACAGAAGGGGGAATAGAGTTATGCCTAAGCAGAGCTCAGGAGCAGAAGTAGTGCAGCTAAATGGCCTGAAAGGCAAACAACGCCAAGTTCAGTCCCATTGGTAGCTGTCAGCTGCTCTTCCAAATGTGTACCTGGTTGTAGGCCAAGAGGCAGGCGGGTCAGTGCAGAAACAGCCACTGGGGTTCAGAGCAGCTCCTGCAGCTTGCAGGAGGAGGCAGTCACCCATACCGGGCAGGATGCCTGGTTGTAGGCTGAGAGGCAGGTGGGTCAGTGCAAAAACAGCCACTGGGTTCAGAGCAGCTCCTACAGCTTGCAGAAGGAGGCAGTAACCCGTAGCGGGCAGGATGCCAGGTTGTAGGCTGAAAGGCAGGCAGGTCAGCGCAGAAACAGCCACTGGGTTCAGAGCAGCTCCTGTGGCTTGCAGGAGGAGGCAGTCACCCGTACTGGGCAAGATGCCTGGTTGTAGGCCGAGAGGCAGGCGTGTCAGCGCAGAAACAGCCACTGGGTTCACAGCAGCTCCTGCGGCTTGCAGGAGGAGGCAGTCACCCGTACCGGGCAGGATGCCTGGTTGTAGGCTGAGAGGCAGGTGGGTCAGCGCAGAACAGCCGCTGGGTTCAGAGCAGCTCCTGTGGCTTGCAAGAGGAGGCAGTCACCTGTACCGGGCAGGATGCCTGGTTGTAGGCCGAGAGGCAGGCGGGTCAGCGCAGAACAGCCACTGGGTTCAGATCAGCTCCTGTGGCTTGCAGGAGGAGGAGGTAGTCACCCGTACCAGGCAGGATGCCTGGTTGTAGGCTGAGAGGCAGGCAGGACAGCGCAGCACAACCACTGGGATCAGAGCAGCTCCTGTGGCTTGCAGGAGAAGGCAGTCACCCATACCGGGTAGGATGCCTGGTTGTAGGCCGAAAGGCAGGTGGGTCAGTGCAGAACAGCCGCTGGGTTCAGATCAGTTCCTGTGGCTTGCAGGAGGAGGAGGCAGTCACCCGTACCAGGCAGGATGCCTGGTTGTAGGCCGAGTGGCAGGCAGGACAGCGCAGTACAACCGCTGGGTTCAGAGCAGCTCCTGCGGATTGCAGGAGGAGGCAGTCACCTGTACCAGGCAGGATGCCTGGTTGTAGGCTGAGAGGCAGGCGGGTCAGCACAGAACAGCTGCTGGGTTCAGTGCAGCTCTTGCGGCTTGCAGGAGGAGGCAGTCACTCGTACCAGTAAACTAGTAAACTCAATAATAGTTATAATGTTTTTTAGTGTTATGTAATTCATTATATCAATGTTAGTAACATTTTTCACCGAAACAATGATGTGGTGACCTTTGTTACACTCACCATGCCAAAGTTTTTTTTTCTTAGGCACCTGAAAAAATCTGAGCTCATGGTACAGTGTATTTGCAGACGATACAAAGTTAGGAGGAAAGGTGAATACAATAACTAAACACGAGGCTCTGCAAGAAGATCTAGGTCATTTGGAAAACTTGGCACAGAAGTGGGGAATGCCATTTAATGTTGATAAATGTAAAGTGATGCATTTTGGGAATTCCAACCCCAAATACAAATATTACTTGCAAAATCAATTGCTTGAGGAGACAAGTAGAGAGAGAGAGAGGGAGAGAGGGATCTGGGAGTTATTATAAAAAATGACCTTAAATGGCAAACTCAATGCAAAGAGGTATTCAGAAAAGCCAATTATCTGATAAACCAAATAAATAGGCATTTGGTCAACAGATTAAAGGAATTGAGACTACCTGTGTATAACTCATACATAAGACCACATTTGGATCATTATTTGCAATTTTGGGGTGCATTGAATAAAACAGATAGACTCAAAATTTGGAGGCAGTATAGCGCAATGGTTTAAGGCTCTGAGCTACAAACCTGGAGATCTGGGTTTGAATCCCACAGCCCCCACTTGCATACTGTGTGACCCTGAGCAAATCACTTAACTTCCTTGTGCTCCCAGGTCACACCTGTAGACTAGCTTTCAGCTTAGTGTGGCTCTCCTGGTAAAAAAATAAAAATAAAAATTGAGCATATACAAGAAAAAGCTACAAGATCGTTAAAGGGATTAGAGAATAAATATTATTATGAGTGCCTCAAAACTCTTAAACTAAATAATCTCCATAATAGATAGATAAGAGGGGACTTATGTATAAAATTATTAATGATGAGCAATTAATGACGTGTATGAAGTTCAAATATAGAACACAGCCTAACTTAAGAAAACACAATAAGCAAAATCAGCCAAACAATTTCAGAACTGAAAAACGCAAAAACGATTTTACCCAGAGTTATAAACATCTGGAACAGCTTGCCATTGGAGGTGGTAGATATCGGGGATTTCATTACTTTCAAGGAAAGACTAGATAAATATCTGGCAGAGAGTGGACTATCAGATTACTATTATTAACATGGGACAGCATTTATGGGCAAATTGCTCTCTGCAGTCTCTAAAAATCAAAGTAATTCAAAGTATTTATCTCGCAATATGGTTCATTGTTCACTGTTGGGTCTTAAAATGCATTACAAAATCAATCTACAATTGATTTGAAAAATTCACACTCATATCACACTTTGGTAACCCTTTTCATGAAAATACTCAGCATAGTTTGATCAGGAAGTGATCCCTCGACTAACCTTCTCTTTAGGTGTCAGTCTGCCTAGGGCAATTTCAGTGTATATGACAAACAGCTGTTGTGCCGAACCATGAAATTCCACCATGTGCTCATGATATAACAGCAGAGCCTTGCAAACATCTAGCGTGTGGAGTGCACAGTCAGCCTCTGAAGTGTGAGTCTTTAAGAAAAAGGTCAGTAACATAAGGGTTTGATTCAGGGTGAAACATTAATCTACCTGGGCAGGGATTTCATTTGAGGGGCCTTGTGAAAAACAAGTATGGTGACTCCACAGACAGTGCATGCTGCTCACTCACCCTTCTGTCTAAGGTGATGGTGACCAGAAACAGTTTTCCATGACAAATTTGAGAGATCATGTTTGTCCACCAACTTCAATAGTTTACCTAGTAGCCAGGACAGCACCAGCAGTAAGTACCATGGCAGAGGTAGCTGTGACCCTCCCTTTAAAGAACTGTCTGACCGCTTTATCTTGTGCCACCATTGGCATATCATCCTTAACCAGGATTAAAGATATGGCATCCAGGTGCACCTTCAGGGATGTGGCTTGTAACCATGCCCAAGACAGAGACCACAGTTAATCGAGAGTGTATGAAACCAGACTGGAGAAGGGTATCAACCCCCCATTTCTTGCAGCAACTCAAGAACCTCATCCACTTGCAAGTGTATATCTTGTGAGATGATTTCTTCTGGAATGCCACCAATACTGAGAGAACATCCTCAGAAAGCTGCAATTATAGGCAAGGCCATCCCTCCAGACCATGTCAATAGGTCCAGTTTGAGTCAAAGCAGCCATAGGGGTCTGGTTGCTGAGACAGCAAAGATCCAGGTACCAGAACTGGCACAGTCAGTCTGGTGCAATCAGGATCACTGATGCCTGTCCAGCCAAACTTTGAGGACCACCTTTTCGACTGGAGGAAACAGTGGAAAGACATATAAAAGGCCCTGGGCCCAAGACAGAAAGAGACACCCCCCTCCCCGTGCTTGCAGAGAGGACTAAGCACAGAACAGACTCATTTTCCTGTTTTCTCAGAAGGCAAACAGGTTCATTGATGGTGTGCCCCACAATGGGAACAACTAAGACATCTCCAGGAACAGAAACCACTTGTAGGATGCATCCTGTACATGAATGAGAGTGTCTGCTAGCAGGTTGGTTGCCCCACCACATGGACCACCAACAGGTTGTCCTGCAAGGAGTAAGCCGCAGACTACATCCAAAGTGCCTCCAAAGTGCCACACGACACAAGGGAAGGAAATGCATGTCACCCTGTTTGTTCAGGTAGAACATGGTACTGTTGTTGTCCATGCTGACCAAATACTCAACTACAAAACAGAAGAGTAAACTCCATCAGTGCTAGATGAACTGTACAGAGCATAGTCAGGGTGATGTGGAGCCAAATGTTGCTCAGTGACCAAAACTCAAGTGTGTTGCGATACAGCAACCCACCAGAGATGCATCTGTCATCAAAGTGGAAGAGGTTTCCTCCTGGACAAACTGGTGCCCTTCAACAAGTTCACAGGCACAGCCTCCAACTAATGGCATCTAGCACTTATTGAGTCACTAGGTCCTGGTGGGTCACGGTTGCATGTGATTGGGACAACTAATGCCCCAATGCACACTGAAGTGGATGCATGAACCACTGTTCTCAGTGTACCATGGCCATGGTGGAAGCTATGAAACCCATAAAATGACTGAAATCCCTGGTCAGGAGCAATTGTGCAACCCTTAATGATTTGGCAAAGGAGGACTGATCCTCAGCCCAAGTCTTGGGGCAGACAAGGTCTGGATTGAACAGTCAAATTCCGCCCCAATGATGAGGATCACCTACTTCAGGAAGAGGTTAAACTTGGCCAGCTTGACCATCAAATCCAAATCACACAACATTCAGACAGCCTAGTCCCTGAACCACTTCAGGTCCTGCAACAAGCTCCCCATAATGAGACAGTCATCAAGGTATGGGAACACCTTGACATCTCTGCACCTCAAAAAACATCCAAGTGTGAAATGAACTTGCACAGAGTTTGCAGATCGAAAAATTGGGTGCCAGCCTTCATCTGCTTCTGTACCAAAGTAGTCGAGATGTGAACCCCTGCTGAGTTGATTCTTGAGGACAGGCTTTATTGCTTTCTGCTTGAGGAGCTGAATGACTTGTTCTAAAATGTGGGGAGAGACACCAGCAAAACTGACTCCTCCAGCATTGCTTAGGATTGACACGGTAGTAAGGTCTTGAATTCCAGAGACAACCCCAATCCCACCACTTTCAGAACTCACTTGTCTGAGGTAACAGTGGACCACTGTGGGAGGAACTGAGAGAGTCAGACCCTGACCAGAAGCTACAGCAGGGCTCTGGATGGTAGGGAAATGAAGCCCCTGAACCCATAATTTTTTGACTTTGGTAGAGGCATGGTTGACTTACTGTAGTGGAACCGGCCCCGCCATCTTTGCATTGACATTGCCCTCTGGACTTATGAGGCTTGACCAGTCAGTATTGTTGAAACTGTTGCCTCTGTTGCTGCTACACGTATGTCTCTCTGAAGGAAACACAAAAGGAGCCTGAGCCTTGAGGCCCTATATACGAACATATGAAATTTGCCAGCAGATAAAGGCCTAGAGGTCTATCAAGTCTGCTCGAATGTGCAGCTAGCACCCCTTATTCTGCAGCTGCCCCTCCCTTCCACCCTTCCCCTTCATTAACCCTCCCCCTAGTCCTGTCCCATCCTCGTTTGAAGCAGTCCACTGTTCTACTGCATACCACTTCAGCAGGTAACGCATTCCACCCAGCCACCACCCTCTCTATAAAAGTGTCTCCTCATCTCCCTTCTTGAACCTTCCTCGCTCCAGTCTCATATCATGGCCCCTGGTGGCCCTCCCTCCCTTACTTTGAACAGCCCTCTGTATCCATCTTGTTTATTCCTTTCATGTATTTAAAGGTTTCAATCATGTCACCCTGTCTCTCCTCTCCTCCAGTGAGTACATGTTCCAACTCCTTCAACCTCCTCTTGTATGATAAGTCCTCCAACCCTTTGATCATCTTTGTCGCTCTGCCCTGCACCCCCTCCAGTAACTTAATGTCCCTCTTCAGATATGGACGCCAGTACTGCACGCAGTACTCCAGGTGTGGTCAAACTAATGACCTATACAGTGGCAGAATCCCACCTCCTCCTCGAGGATATATCCCTGCAATACAACCCAGCATTTTGTTGGCCTTTGCAGCTGCCTTCCTACATTGTGCAGAGTTGTTCATTGACCCTGTAATGAGCACACCCAGATCCTTCTCCTCCTCTGTCTGGGCTAGCTGCACTCCCCTAGCTAGTAACTCCTCCTTGGGTTCTTCATCCCAAAATGCAGCACCTTGCACTTTTTGGCATTAAAGCCCAGTTGCCAGGTGTCTAACTAGTTTCAAGCTTTTCCAGATCATCCTGCAACCCCTGCCATCCCCCTAGGTCATCCACCACCGCGCCTACCTTGGTATCATCAGCAAACAGACTGATCTTGCTCTTGATGTCCCATGATATGTCTGCAATGAATATCCCAAACAACACTGGTCCCAACACTGAGCCCTGTGGAACACCGCTTATCACTGCCCCTTGGGTGTGAGAGGCTCCCCACCCACCACCACCCTCTGCTGCCTTCCCTGCAGCGGTTTCCTACCCATCTCACCAGCTGTGCACCCGCCCCTGTGCCTACTAACTTCCTTCCCAGCCTTCCATGTGGCACTGAGTCGAATGCCTTACTGAAGTCCAGATACAGGACATCCACTGCATGGCCCCTGTCCAGTTGCCTAGTTACCCAGTCATAGAACTCGACCAGGTTGGTTTGGCAGGATCTGCCACGTATGAAGCCATGCTGTCTGTTGTCCTGTAGTCCCCTGACCTCCAGGAGGGCCACCAGCCTCTCCTTCAGGATAGTCTCCATTAGCTTACCCACGATGGATGTGAGGCTCACTGGTCTGTAGTTTCCCGGTTCATCCTTGGGGCCACTCTTGTGGAGGGCACCACATGAACCATCCTCCAGTCCTAGGTACACACCCCAGATGTAGTGAGGCATTAAATAGGTCTGCCAAAGGTCCTGCAGGACCTCTTCCAGCTCCTTCAGTACCCTGGGGTGGATGCCATCTGGCCTGGCGCCTTGTCCACCCTCAGTGCCTTCAAACCCTCTCGAGATTCTGCTCCTCCATGAGTTCCCATCTGTCACCACTTCCCCCTGCTTCTGCCATTTCTCCCCACCTTGGGTGTCACCCCCCTCTTCTCTTTAGTAAATACTGAGCAAGTACTCATTTAGTGCTTCGCCTTATCGCACCCTGCTTCCACCAACCCCCCTCCTTCTAATCCTTACTATGTGGTCCTTACAGCTCCTTTTCTCCTGATGTACTTAAAGAGTCCTTTTCCCCTTCTTAATGCCTTGTGCCAGCCTGAGTTCCATAGATGCTTTGGCTCCCCTACTGCCCTTGTCACCTCCTTTGATTCTATCAAGTACTCCTCCTGTCCTCCCCTCCCTGTTTTCTTGTAGCTTCCTAAAGGCAACTCTTTCCTCCTTACCTTTCCATTACCTCCTTGCTCAACCAGATCGGTTTCTTAGCCCTAGCCTTCTTGCTCTGGGCTTTGCAGCAGAGTTTTGGTTGCTCCACTATCCCAACTTGAGGCTCCACCTCTGGTTAGTGTCCATACTAGACTGAATTCTGGCCAGGTACCCTTTTACCACTTCCCCCCATCCTCCCAAAGTCGGCCCTCCTGAGTCCAGCACTCTTGTGCCAGATTCTCACCTTCCTTGCCAATATCAATGTGAGCCATACTGAGTGGTGGTCACTTCCTGACAGCGGTTCCTCCACTGTAAGTTCCCTCACAAAGTCCCCATTTGCCAGCACAAGGTCAAGGGTATTTTCTAACCTGGTTGGTTCACTGACCATTTGCAGCAGGAAGCTGTCCTGGAAGGCATCCAGCAGTACCTGCTCCTTCTGTTCCTGGTTGTTGGGGTACTCCAGTCCACTCTGGCATGTTGAAGTCCCCACAATCACCACACCTTCTTGCAGGTCCTCCTGATCTGTCCCGCTAGTTCCCTGTCTAACTCCTCCATCTGAGATGGTGGCCTGTACACCACTCCCATTCTAAGAATCCTATTCTTGGAATCCTGGATTTGCATCAAAGTGACTCCGTACTACCCTCCTCCCTTCCTCCTTACACACTTCAGTCCTTCCTTCACATATAGTGCCACCCCACCTTTCCCAATCACCCTGTCCCTATGAAATAACCTGTATCCTGGTACAGACAGGTCCCAGTCATTGTACTGGGTGGCCCATGTTTCTGTGATGGCTGCAATGTCCACCTCTCCCTCTGCCATGAGAACCTGTAACTGCAGTTTTCCTCCCAAGGCTCCTAGCATGAAAGGTAGCCACCTTCCACCCTCCCCCCCCCATCCTGCCCCCCTGTCCTAGCATCACCAACAGTACTTGCCATTTGTCCTTTGTCACTGTTATGGGGGGTAAGCTCATATGGTTTCCCAACCTGTGGTCTCTGCATATCTCTTCTCCAACTGCCACCCCACTCCTAGTTTAAATTCCCAACTTCCTCTATGTACTCCTCCATCCTCTGTTTCAACACTTTCTTTCCTCCTCACTCCAAGTGTAGTCTGTCCTTGGCATAGAGACTACCGTCCTCCCAGTCCTCCCACCCCCAACAGCCCATACCCTTTAGCACAACACCAAGTTCTTAGCCATCCATTAAATTCCTCTATTCTCAGCTTTCTTTTTGTGCTTGCCTTTGGCACAGGAAGTATCTCTGGAAAAGCTACTGATCTTCCTGCCCCCTCACATAATTGTGCTAGTTCCTCAAACCTCCTCTGGACTGTATCTACTGTCTTGTCAGCCAGGTTATTTGTCCCAAGATGTATAATTAAATGAGGCTTGTCCCTACCCCTTCTAGCGTATTTCAGAACAGACTGTCCCACCCTTTCTGCTGTCATTCCTGGCATGGCCTCCACCCAAATGCGACTATGCCTCTCCCCCTTGCTACCCCACCTTGCAGTGGGTCCCAAGATGGTAGCCTGGATAAAAAGTTGGCTAGAAAACAGGATGCAAAGTGTAGTAGTAAATGGAGTCCACAGTGAAGAAAGGAGGGTTACTAGCAGGGTACCGCAGGGTTCAATACTGGGACTGGTCCTTTTTAATGTCTTTATAAGTGACATTGCAGATGAACTGGAAGGAAAAGTATGTCTCTCTGCAGACGACACAGGGCTCTGCAACAAGGTTGATACACAACATGGAGTGGAAAAGATGAGAAGGGACTTGGCAAAGTTGGAGGAATGGTCAAATGTATGGCAGCTCAGATTCAGTGCAAAGAAGTGCAAGGTAATGCACCTGGGAAACAAAAACCCAGGGGAAGAGTACACAATGGGGGGTGAGATACTGACAACAGTAAAAATGGAAAGGGACCTGGGGGTAATTATATCAGATGACCTAAAGGTGGGCAAGCAATGTGAGAAGGCAGTAAGGAAGGCTAGGGGGATACTGGGATGCATAGGGAGAGGCATCACCAGTAGAAAACAGGAAGTTGTTATCCCTCTGTACAGACAGTTGGTGAGACCCCATCTGGACTACTGTGTGCAGTTCTGGAGACCTCATCTCTGCAAAGACATAGACAGAGGCTGTCCAAAGGAGGGCAACTAAAATGGTGCAGGGTCTGCACCAGAAGACATCTGAAGAAAGACTAAAGGAGCTTAATATGTATACCCTTGAGGAAAGAAGGGACAGAGGGGACATGATAGAAACTTTCAAGTACCTCAAGGGAATCAACAAAGTCCAAGAGGGTAGCATCTTTCAGAAAAAGAGATGTGCAAGAACAAGGGGGCACAATTTGAAGATAGAGGGGGGACAGCTCAGAGGTAATGTGAAGTAGTATTTTTTCATGGAGAGGGTTGTGGATGCATGGAACAGCCACCCTGAGGACGTCTTGAGTCAAGAACAGTGGGGGAATTCAAGAATACATGGGACAGACATAAGGCAGTCCTAGTGGGGGGTAGGAGGAAGTAAGCTGTTGGTTAACTAGGATCTGCAGCTTATCTGTTTGGTAGGAAAATGGGCAGTCTAGGTGGGCCAAGCGGTCCTTATCTGCCATCAGAGTCTATGTTTTAACATTTTTGTCCCTGCTCAGTGTAGTCGGCAGAGTGTGGTGGGGCAAACTGTCTCTCATTTCAGCATCCATCCCTGTAAATTTTTTGCTTAAGACTGATCTAGTCACTTCCCCCGGTGTCTGGTAGCCAGTGCAAGCTTCTAGGTAGAAAGGAGATGCAGAAGTTTTGCTGTTTGAGAGAGTGGTTCGGGAGCTCAAGAAAAGGCGTCCTGCTCAGTTGGCCTTCATGTGCCCCCCAAAATCCATTAAACTTACAAAGTTGTGCCCCTTGAATGATACAGAGACATACCTGACAACTTTCGAAAAAGTTGCCGCAGCCTGCCAATGGCCAATGCAGCAATGGACAGACTGGTACCCTACCTGACAGGGAAAGCCCAACTTGCCTACAGCAATATGGACACTGCACAGTCAGAAAACTATGACCTGGTAAAAAGCAAAATCCTGAAAAGGTATGACGTCTCAGGAGAGACATACTAGCAGAGATTTCGATCTCTGAGGTACAATTCGGTTGACAATCCTCAAGAAGCCTTCACCCGACTCAGAGAACTCCTGATAAAATGGATCCAACCAGAGAGCAAAACAGTGCCACAGATCACCAACACATTTGCCATGGAGCAATTCATCAACATGTTGCCTTCAGATGTGAAGCTATGGGTAAAGGAACACCGACCAGAGGCTGCTGTTTCAGATTGGTGAACGAGGTCAGAGTCCAGTGTCACACTGGATTTTTCAACATGGGTGAGGAGATTCATGACGCTTGAGACAAGGAGATCTTTGGTTCCATGTCATAATAGCAATGCAAAACAGTGTTTGCTATTATAGCGAGTGAATATCTCTGAAAAGCAAATTGGCGATATACACTTTAAAGCAACCCAACCTCTGGATGTAAAAAAAAGTGTTTTTGCACCTCCCCTCGAACCCCCCAAAATTAGGATTCTCAACTCCAGCTCGGGGGGGGGTGTAACCCCTAGGTGGTGCTATCCCAAGAGCTACTACCCCTGCCTGCTTGGCTAGTAGCAGGTTAAGGGGCCTGAGTTCTGAAACGGGTACCTCCACCCAGAGATCAGGGTTGGTAGTGGTCAAGCTAACCTGGGCACAGCCCTCTGGGACACTGTAACTCCCCTCTTTCCTTACTAGTGGCCTGAACAATACACAATAATCACTTTCACAATACCCCTGATACACCACACAAGTACCCACACTGTTTGCACTTACCACCAGGGCTTTCCTCTGGCCCCGCCCTGTAAAACAAGGTTATACACAGCAAATAACAGCAGTACAGTACTCTTGTACAAACTGGAACCACAGTCAGGGTAAATGCAAAAAAGAGTTGGATCTGATTTAAGGGGCTTTGTAATCCGGAGCTAGAGAGCTCAGTTCGTGAAAAGAAAACAACAAGACAATCAGATGACACATTTTTAGATTAGGCTGTTGTTGCAGGGAGCTACTCTGATGATTACTTACAATACCCAAGACTGGACACAGGCTGGACGAAAATTGAGACAGCAGGTGGTTAATCTGAAGTGCCAGGAGAAGCAGGGCCCACACGATTCACTGAGGCATCATTCCTGTTCAAGTGTGGAGCAGGGGGCTGATCCCCAGGCAGGTCTCTCATCGATGGCTTTCTTTGTGCAGCGGGGTAGTCTGGCAGGACCAGCATGGCATGGCTCAGGCCAAATGGATATGAATGCAGATTCAGTCCAATTAGGCTGGATAAAGCTTCCAGCAAGCAGAACACAGTTCACACAGTGGGGAACCAAATCATGACCCACTTTTGATACACAGCACATTTACATGTAAGGAAATTCTAATGTACCAGGCAAACCGCTCTCCAGTCACGATCGCAAAGTCTCTGCACAAACTGGGGACTCAAAAGCAGCTGAAAATCCTGACATGCCAATCGCATTCAGCAAATCTTTGGCATTCTTCAGGTTAAAGCTTGGTCACAGTCCAGTGGATTAAATAGTCCTCACAACTCGGATTCAGTCCGAATAAACTCTATTTTCCCTCTCAGGGACAGCAGGCAGATAGGAAGGCCAAAATTCAGCCCTTTCACAGTTCTCCCATGCAAAACTACACAGAACCGCTGCTCAAAATCACTTGAGCTGCTACTTCTTCACTTCTCAGCTCAAAACTGAAACTAGCTACAGCAGCCTGGGAAATTCCCCAAGATCCAAAAGGTTTGGTTGGCCGATCCTCTTGTCAGTCACGACAAAGGCTCCCCCTTCAGGTGCAAAAAGGCACAAAAAGCCCAAAACTACAGTTCCTACAGATTTTGACTCCAGACAGCTCGTGTAGTCCGGCTCCATTTTAGGTCCCACCAGTACCGATTGGTCCAGTTCACAGTCCAGGACCAAGATAGTGGAGATAAACAAAACAGTCCTTGCTGCAAAGAAGGCAGGTTAGACAAACTACATTATCATTAACACTCTGAATGATTTTCAGCAAATAGTTACATCTTTCAACAGAGCTCCCTCTCAGATTACTTATGATTGCAATCCAGGCAGCTTTTACAGAGACGGTACACAGAGGCTATACAGGCACTCTCTGGCAATCACATTTAAACTGCTAAAATGCAGGACACCAGCCTGGCAGAGAGCATTTAGGCAAGCTCGAGGAAGACTTTTTGGGAACCCCCATTTGTAGGGGGGTTACATCCTTCCCTGCCTGGAGAAAACTTGGCGTCCACGTCAAGTCTGTACCATCATGCATCAGTTAACATAAACTTATTACTTTACTTTACATATTCACTACAGTTCGTGATACTATATCCATTCTGACAACACACTGTGCATATTTCACACAGGTAAACTGAACATTACTATACTGAATCAGGTAGTAACTTCTTGTACCTTAAACAATGCAAGAGGGGGGCCTTCCCTATCTGCTAACTTGGGGCTAGAGGGGGTGGGAGAACCATGGTGAGAGGGAAAGACAAGTAACCTGGAATTGGCTGTCAAGCTCAATTTGGGCAGTGAGCTTGGTGAGACATAAACACCTTTGTGCACCACATTGAGAGCCAAATCCACTGGCCTCCCGGGAGAATCATAAATGAGGCATACTACTGGCTTGACAGCTCGGCCAGTTTTTCTAAGGGGGACAACTACAGTCTCTGTACTGTCAGCACTGATCTGGGGACTCTTGCCACTTGTGAGGGGTGCTTCTGCCTGGGTGGGAATGTCCAAATTTGGGGCATAGTCAGCTCCTTGCTCTGCAGGCTCTGTTTCTACAACACTTGACTTATTTTGCGAAGGATCAGGCACAATCAAGCTTTGAGGCACTGAAGGGGTGATCAGCAATCTCATAGTGTTCTTCAAGTTCTGGTATGTCACCAGAAAGACTCAAACCCTCAGCCCCTTCTTCAGGTAAATCATACAGTTCCACAATACACAGAGACTCAACATCTTCAGATGTGATACTTTGCACTTCACTTTCTGGAAGCATTGACTCCAAGGACGAAGCTGGGGGGGGGTTAAGGCAGTCCAGAAGGCCCAGCTTCATCCCCACAATTTATCAGGGGGTTACCTCGAAACAGCTGACTCAGTTTGTAAGAGGGGTAATAGGCATGGTTGAATTCACTTTTGTCAGAAGTGGACTGACAGTTACTATCATTCTGGGCCTGCTGCAGAGGAAACCTTAAATCTGTGACCACCGGGGTAGGTTGATTCTGTCTCTTCCTTGAAGCAGCTTGAGTCATAGGCCCAGGAGGCTCAATTTCTGGGGGATCAGCCTCAATCATGACTTGGCTGATAGGTAGCAAGTGGTTATGGTGCATGGTCTTGACAGCTTTGGAGTTGTTCTCTGGGCGCACCTTGTACACAGATAAATCATCCAACTTTCCAACTACTACATAGGGAAGATGGTGCCACCAATCAGCAATTTTGTGTTTACCATGCAGCCCCAAATTGCGTAACAACACACGGTCTCCAGCTCAAACCTCTTGAGCCATTACTTTTTTATCATGCCTCTCTTTGTTGGCTAGATTTCTCTAGGCAGCCATTGTCTGGGCCAGTTGATAGGCATGGTTCAATTGAGCTTTCGGTTTTTGTACATATTGCAAGTAGTTTTCGGCTCGGACCCCATCTGGAGATACCCCAAAACAGACATCAACTGGCAGCGGGCCTCTCTCCCAAAATGAGCCAGTAGGGAGAACCCAGTAGCATCATTTTTCGTGCAATTGTATGTGTGTACCAAGGTGCTAATCTGCTAGCTCTATTTATGCTTGTCTTTTGGGTGGAGGGTGCCTAGCATGTCTAGAAGGGTGCGGTTAGAATGTTTTGGTTGAGGGTCTCCCTATGGGTGATAGGGAGTGGTTCTTGACTTTCACCCCCCCCCATAGAGAGAGCATTTCTTTGATTAGCTGACTCTCAGAGTCTCTGCCTTGATTAGAATGAATCCGTTGGGGGCACCATAGTGGACGAGACATTTTCCACTAGCACCTTGGCCATGGTAGATGCCTTTTGATCTTTGGTGGGAAAAGCTTGTGCATACCGTATGAAATGATCCATAACCACTAACACATTGCCAATGTTCTGCTGATCAGGTTCTAAACACAAGAAGTCTATGCAGACTAATTCCATGGGGGCACTGGTAGTAATATTAACAAGGGGGCAGCCCTCTGAGGGAAGGCTTTTCTTTGCAGGCAGTGACTACAAGTCTTTACATGGTGCTCAACATTGGCCCCCATTTTGGGCCAGTAGAAGCAAGATCGTACCAGGTCAAGGGTTCTGTCAATACCGAGGTGCCCCATGTGATTGTGGAGGGACCTCAGTACCAAATCTTTAAAGGCCATGGGCAGGACCAATTGTTGCTTGTCTACTTTGCCACTATGATCTACTGTCTCTCTATACAACAACTGATTGAGCAACCTCAATCTGGGGCTTTCTTTAAACAATAAAGCAGTTCACAAGTCAGTGAAACATAACTTAGACACATCTTTCCCCACATGCAGCGCATCAAGTGCTGACTGAATCATAAGATCTTGGGATTGAGCCCACTGAATGCTGTCATTGTCAAATTTAGGTAGTGCACTAATATCTAGAGCAGAGAAGTGGCAATAAGCAGCTGGTATACAGGTGTCAGAAGGGCCCAAGCAATCTACTAAACAGTCCACTGTGTCCGCAGACATCTGTTCACTTCTATCAAACTTTTGGCACAATGCTTGAATGTCAGGTTCAGACTACCTGACCCAATCACTCTTGGAAGTGGGCCTTCGTGATAGGGTGTCAGCATCAATATGGTTCAGGCCCAGTCTGTATTCAACAGCATAATCAGAAGTTGATAATGCAGAAAGCCACCGGTGCCCAGTGGCATCTAACTTAGCTGCAGTCTGTACATAGGTCAATGGGTTATTGTCAGTCTTCACCAATATCTTTGCTCCATAGAGGTATTCATGAAACTGGTCAATGATGGCCCATTTTAGCGCAAGGAACTCCAACTTATGCACAGAGTAGTTTCATTTGGATGGGATCAAGCTCCTACTGGTGAAAGCTACTGGTTTCAGGACATCCTCATGGTCTTGATACAGCACCACTCCTAGACCCTGCAGACTAGCATCCGTATGCAGCACATAGAGTTTGGTGGGGTCAGCATAGGCGAGGATGGGGACGTGGGTGAGCTGGTATATGATCTCATGGAGGGCTGCTTCACAGTCGGGTGTCCAGCGGGGCCCGAAGAGTTCATCGGGGCGGAAGTATACTTTCTCTGTTTTTTTAATGGCCCCTTTTTTGTATTTACGATTGGAAGGAGGGTAACCCTCGGCAAGGTTCAAGAGTGGGTGAATCACCTTGGAATGGTCTTTTATGAACCTGCGGTAGTAGCTACAGAACCCCAGGAAACATTGTAGTTGTTTCAGATTATGGGGCTGGGGCCAAGTAGTCAGTGCTTCAATCTTACTGGGATCAGTCTCTATCCCTTTTGTAGATACTATGTGCCCCATATACTTCAAGGAGGTTTGGAAAAACTGGCACTTGTCAGTGGACAGCTTGAGGCCGAAGTCTTCCAGTTGGTCTAGGACTTTAAACGGTCAGTTCTCATGCTCCTCTAAGGTGCTCCCAAACACAATGACATCATCCAAGTACACCAGGCATTCCAGCAAATTCATATCTCCCACCTCATGTTTCATCAGTCGCTGAAAGGTGGCCGGGGTGCCCGATATCCCCTGTGGCATCCTCAGAAACTCGTAGAACCCCAATAGACAGATGAAGGCTGTTTTCTCACGGTCTTCCGGGGCCATCG
This sequence comes from Neoceratodus forsteri, assembly GCA_016271365.2. Classification (NCBI taxonomy): domain Eukaryota; kingdom Metazoa; phylum Chordata; order Ceratodontiformes; family Ceratodontidae; genus Neoceratodus; species Neoceratodus forsteri. The sequence continues at coordinate 136,767,731 of CM057449.1, read as the reverse complement.
GGATCAGGTAGTATCTGCTGCGAAGATCCAACACCGAGAATGTTTTGCACTGATAGAGGGGGGAGAGGGGAGACTTGGGGGAGTGTTTGGTATCCTGCATCTGGAAGGGTGGGGGGTCGCTGGTGGGCAATGATAGCAATGGGTAGGGTGGTAGGCTGCAACAACTGCGGTGCACCAATCTTTCTAAACATTGCCTGGAGTGTGGGAGGATGTTTAGTGTGCAACCACATAGAAAAACTTAGAAAGGAGATTGAGGGTCTGCAGGAGGAACTAAGACAGGCAAAGCAGACTGGGGTGGGTTTAGCCCAATACTGGAGGGAGGAGGAGGGAGATGAGGGAGGCGATTTAAGCCAACATTGGTGAGGAGAGGTCAGAAGAAGGGAAGCAGAGACAAAGGCGCAGGCCAGGAAGAGCGATTACCAGGAAACAGGTCAGGAGACAAAAGACAAATGGAAGGAGGAGATAGGGACTTGTGAGGGAGGAGAAGAAGTGGCAAAAGTCATGGAGTGGAAAGGAGAGAACAGGTCACTATGAAGAGAGAGAGGGAGTGGGCATTTGTGAAGGGTCTTCAGAAAATAGTTTTCCACTGCTAGAGAGGAAGAAGGAGGAGGGAAATGATGCAATTGGAGGAGTAATTGATAAATGCCTGGACCAAACCGGTGCGGGGGGAAGTTCTGCTGGGAGAATTGCAACAGGGGCACAAGGGAGAAATAATGTGCAGAAGGAAGAAGAGGAGCTGGAAATGAGAGATGGAGATGAATGGAAGCAAGTAGGGAGTAAGAGGGGTAGAATCTTAGTGCTGGGGGACTCAATACTAAGAGGAGTCAGGTGGGGTAGCAAGGGGGAGAGGCATAGTCGCATTTGGGTGGAGGCCATGCCAGGAATGACAGTGTAAAGGGTGGGACAATCTGTTCTGAAATATGCTAGAAGGGGTAGGGACAAGTCTCATTTAATTGTACATGTTGGGACGAACAACCTGACTGACGTGACAGTAGATATAGTCCACAGGATGTTTGTGGAACTAGGACAATTATGTGAGGGGGCAGGAAGATCAGTAACTTTTTCAGAGATGCTTCCAGTGACCAAAGCAAGCACAACAAGAAAGTTGAGAATAGAGGAATTTAATGAATGGCTAAGAATCTGGTGTTATGCTAAAGGGTATGGGCTGTTGGGGGGTGGGGGGTGGGGAGGGACCTGGGAGGACAGTAGTCTCTATGCTAAGGACAGACTACACTTAAGTGAGGAGGGAAAGAAAGTGTTGAAACAGAGGATGGAGGAGTACATAGAGGAAGTTGGGAATTTAAACTAGGAGCGGGGTGTGGCAAGTGGGCAAGAGACATGCAGAGACCACAGGTTGGGAAACCACATGAGCTTCCCCCCCATAACAGTGACAAAGGACAAATGGCAAGTACTATTGGTGATGCTAGGACAGGGGGGCAGGATGGGAGGGGTGGGAAAGGGTGGGAAAGGTGGTTACCCTTAATGCTAGGAGCCTTGGCAGTAAAACTGCAGATTTACAGGTGTTCATGGCAGAGGGAGAGGTGGACATTGCAGCCATCACAGAAACATGGGCCACCCAATACAATGACTGGGACCTGTCTGTACCAGGGTACAGGTTATTTCGTAGGGACAGGGTGATTGGGAAAGGAGGGGGGTGGCACTATATGGGAAGGAAGGACTGAAGTGTGTAAGGGAGAAAAGGGAGGAGGGTAGTGCGGAGTCACTTTGGATGCAAATCCAGGATTCCAAGAATAGGATTCTCAGAATGGGAGTGGTGTACAGGCCACCATCTCAGATGGAGAAGTTAGGGAGCTAGCGGGACAGATCAGGAGAACCTGTGAGAAGGGTAGTATGGTGATTGTGGGGGACTTCAACATGCCAGGAGTGGACTGGAGTACCCCAACAACCAAGAACAGAAGGGAGCAGGTGCTGCTGGATGCCTTCCTGGACAGCTTCCAGCTGCAAATGGTCAGTGAACCAACCAGGTTAGGGAATACCCCTGACCTTGTGCTGGCAAATGGGGACTTTGTGAGAGAAATTACGGTGGAAGAACCGTTATCAGGGAGTGACCACCACTCAGTATGGCTCACACTGGATATGGGCAAGGAAGGAGAGGAAACTGGCACAAGAGTGCTGGACTTCAGGAGGGCCGACTTTGGGAGGATGGGGAAGTGGTAAAAGAGTACCTGGCCAGAATTCAGCCTAGTATGGACACTAACCAGAGGTGGGAGCTCATAAAGCTGGGGATAGTGGAGGCAACCAAAACCTGCTGCAAGGCCCAGAGCAAGAATGCTAGGGCTAAGAAACCAAGCTGGTCGAGCAAGGAGGTCATGGAAAAGGTAAGGAGGAAAAGAGCTGCCTTTAGAAGGTACAAGAAAACAGGGAGGAGGGAGGACAGGGAGGAGTACTTGACGAAATCGAAGGAGGTGACAAGGGCAGTAAGGTGAGCCAAGGCATCTACAGAACTCAGGCTGGCACAAGGCATTAAGAAGGGGCAGAAGGACTTCTTTAGGTACATCAGGGAGAAAAGGAGCTGTAAGGACCACATAGTAAGGATTAGGAAGGAGGGGGGTTGGGTGGAAGCAGGGTGCAATAAGGCAGAAGCACTAAATGAGTACTTCTGCTCAGTATTTACTAAAGAGAAGAAGGGGGTGACACCCAAGGGGGAAGTAATGGCAGAAACAGGGGGAGTGGATGACAGATGGGGAAATCATGGAGGGCAGAGTTCAGGAGGGTTTGAAGGCACTGAGGGTGGACTAAGTGCCAGGCCCAGATGGCATCCACCCCAGGGTACTGAAGGAGCTGGCAGAGGTCCTTGCAGGACCTTTGGCAGACCTATATAATCCCTCACTACACTTGAGGAGTGTACCTCAGGACTGGAGAATGGCTCATGTGGTGCCCCTCCACAAGAATGGGCCCATGGATGAACCGGGGAACTACAGAGCCTCACATCTATCATGTGTAAGCTAATGGAGACTATCCTGAAGGAGGGGCTGGTGGCCTTCCTAGAGGCCAAAGGACTAGAGGACAGCAGACAGCATGGCTTCATATGTGACAGGTCTTGCCAAACCAATCTGGTGGAGTTCTATAACTGGGTAACTAGGCAACTGGACAGGGGCCATGCAGTGGATGTCCTGTATCTGGACTTCAGTAAGGCATTCGACTCGGTGCTGCATGGAAGGCTGGGAAGTAAGTTAGAAGGCACAGGGGCAGGTGCAAAGCTAGTGAGACGGGTAGGGAACTGGCTTCAGTGAAGGCAACAGAGGGTGGTGGTGGGTGGGGAGCGCTCACACCCAAGGGTAGTGACGAGCTGTGTTCCACAGGGCTCGATGTTGGGACCAGTGTTGTTTGGGTTATTCACTGCAGACATATCATTGGACATCAAGAGCAAAATCAGTCTGTTTGCTGATGATACTAAGGTAGGAGTGGTGGTGGATGACCTAGGGGGATGGCAGGGGTTGCAGGATGATCTGGCAAAGCTTGAAACCTGGTCAGACACCTGGCAACTGGGGTTTAATGCCAAAAAGTGCAAGGTGCTGCATTTTGGGATGAAGAACCCAAGGAGGAGTTACCAGCTGGGGGGAGTGTAGCTAGCACAGACAGAGGAGGAGAAGGATCTGGGTGTGCTCATTACAGGGTCAACGAACAACTCGGCATAATGTAGGAAGGCAGCTGCAAAGGCCAACAAAATGCTGGGTTGCATTGCAAGGGGTATATCCTCAAGGAGGAAGGAGGTGATTCTGCCACTGTATAGGTCATTGGTTAGACCGCACCTGGAGTACTGCGTGCAGTGCTGGTGCCCATATCTGAAGAGGGACATTAAGTTACTGGAGGGGGTGCAGCGCAGGGTGACAAAGATGACCAAGGGGCTGGGGGACTTATCATATGAGAGGAGGCTGAGGGAATTGAACATGTACTCCCTGGAGGAGAGGAGGAACGGGGGGACATGACTGAAACCTTTAAGTACATGAAAGGAATAAACAAGACGGGTACAGAGGGGCTGTTTAAAGTGAGGGAGGGGAAGGGAGGGACACCAGGGGCCATGATATGAGACTGGAGGGAGGAAGGTTCAGGAGGGAGATGAGAAGACACTTTTTACAGAGAGGGTAGTAGCTGGGTGGAATGCATTACCTGCAGAAGTTGTATCCAATAGAACAGTGGACTGCTTCAAAAGGGGATGGGACAGGACAAGGGGGAGGGTCAGTGTAGGGGAAGGGTGGAAGGGAGGGGCAGCTGCAGAATAAAGGGTGCTAGCTGCACATTCAAGCAGACTTGATAGACCTCTAGGCCTTTATCTGCTGGCAAATTTCATATGTTCGTAGAACCATTTGCTCCCATTCAAGCAGTCCAGGGCATCTTGTATACGAAGCATAGTGTATTGGTTTGGGATGGTCCACCGGTTCAGGGTTCGATAATCAACACACATCCTCACAGACTCATTCTTCTTACGCACAACCTCAATGGGAGAGGCATATGGACTCCTGGATTCTTGTATCACGCCAGCAGTGAGCATTTCCTGCAGGTGTCATCTCACATCATCTATCTCTGCTGGGGCTAGGTGTCGGGACCTCTCTCAAAATGGTCATTCATCGTGCAGGTGTACGTGATGCTCAGCGCCCTGGACACATCCCACATCCCATTCCTTCAACGAAAACACTTGGTCTCTTTGGGCAAGTCTCTTGCTAATTCTAGCCTTCCATTCAGCTGGCAACGGGGAGTCACCAAAGTCAAACAAGTCTGGGGTCACTCTCTCTCTCTCTCACCAGGATGCTTGTTGCTGGGCAATCCTGCAGTGTCTGTACAGTGTACCATAGCAAGGGTGCACCCTGTGTTCATCTAGATCTCCTGATCTGACACATTGTGAATGTGGGCCATCACTCGTCATGCATAGGCATGGGCATGAGCAGGCAAGATGCAGGGCTTGACCAATAATCCTTTTGGCAATATTCCATTGCTTGGCACATCCAACATCAGTATTTTGTTCTTGACATCTTTCTGGAGGTGGACCTCCCCTTGAATGGTACACTGTGCGTTTGGGGCCAGTACCATTGAATCGGGATCCCTCTTCCACACGACCCCTACCGGTTCATACTGGTCTATTTCCTTGGGTTTCTGTTTCAAATCATAGGCCCTCTTAATCAGAGCTGGAATTCTCAGGGCCCTCCCAGTCCGTCACCCTTGTTTCTCATTACAGAGTTGCGCCAGTCTCCCAAACATATGGACGTTTGTCCCAATTAACAGGGGGAACCCCATCATACAGTCCAGTGGGTGGACACACTAGGGCCAATGTCTTTACTCGCTCCTCTACACATGCTACAGTTGCATGATAAGACAACCAGAGCTGGACATACCCTATGTAGGGATAAGACTTGTCGCTCAGGCCCCACACATGTAGGCCTTCCGGAGATTGCAAAGGCACATCAGATAAGTGTTTGTTATACTAGTCCTGGAATACAATGGTCACTTGCGACCCACTGTCAAGCACAGCCCAAGTATGAATACCATTCAGTCACCATAGTATCCATTGAAGGGCCCACTATTTTGGACCAGTCTGGAGAGGCAGTAGCAGAGGCCTGGACAGATGATTTAGCCACAAAGAAATTTGAGTTAGGGTTTCTCAAACCCTCACTGCATTCATTTTGGGCACCTCTTGGCCATTGATTTGCTTTTCGGAGCTCCCCTTGGAGTCTGTTTACTACTCTTTCTAAGTCCTTCTGAGACTGGCATTCTCTTTTCAAATGGCCATCCTTTCCACAGTTGTGACAAATGATAGACTCCTGGGTCATCCTGGGAGAGAATATCATATGAGGAACTGAAGCAGTAATAAGAGACTGGGGTCTAGTATCTGCTTGCAGCATTGAGAGTGGTGCAACTTGTCTTAACAGTTCCTTTAGAGTGCAGCCAATCCGGTGAGCTCAGCCTTAGAGCCACCTTGGTAGAGGATGCCTGAGGGTGCAACCCCATCCCTATGGCAGTCACATCCTGAAAGGGACCAGAATCTTGTTCCATGGGGGAAACCCTTGCAGAGGCACCCATCTTCAACTCTTGGACTTCCTTTAGTAGCTCGTCTTTCCAATGCTAGGCCCAGGGTGAGAAGTTCTTTGCATTCTCAGAGTGCTCGTTAAGTGCTGACTTTTGCCCCTGAGCCTCACTTGGCTGATCACTCTCGGTCACTTGCGCAGCAGCAGCAGATATAGGGTACAATTCCCCACAGGGTTCCTTTGCTCAACCCTCAAATTTCTTCATTAGCTCTCGTCATGGGGGGCGATTCCAGTCAGGTGGCAAGGTGCAACTGAAGCAGTAACAATTCTGAAAATGCAGCAGACTTAAGGATCTGGTCCAGCCTAGTTCGATCTAATTCATTTGATGACAAACTACCCTTTCTGAGGCACTCTTGTAGCAGCTTTTCAAGCCGAGGTACATACAAAGACAATGGCGCCCCTGGTTACTGCTGAGTGTTTCTTGCTCTCCACCACAGATCCTCATCTGAATCTGGGCTCCCATACACATTTTCCAATGCATCAAGATAGTCTTGTGCAGTTGCTTCAGAGTTATTGGCCCACTTGGCATGGATGGTAGCCAGGGCAGGACCTCAGAGGCTCTCACACAACCTCTTTCATTTCTCTGCTTCTGAGCATTGCCATTCAAGTACTAGAGGGGCAACATAGTCTATCCAGATCTCCCAGTCATCCTCCCCCTGTGGAAAGGGTGCCCGAGAAGATTATCAGCCTTCAGTAGGAGTCATGACTAATTGCAGGTACAGATACAGGGGCCAGCATTGGCACAGGCACAGAAGGAGGGGCAGTAACAGGTGCTGGAGTGGGAGGGTGTGTTGGGGAAGGAACACCCCCAGGTGGCAGGAATAGTTTCTTAAAGTCCTCTATGGTTTTTCCCATCCTCCAGCAACAACTTAGCAAATTTCTCCTCAAAAGTCTCAGATAATGGTGGGAGCTCATCCTCTCTGGGGTCTTTACTGTCTTTTGATATCACTCTCCAGGCAGCTGGAACACCTTCTGGGGCAATAGTCAGCGGCACTTTAGAGCTGTCCATGAGGTCACTATACTCTACCAAGGCTATAAAAGTCTGGGCGATCAAATCAGCCTATCGACCTACCACCACATGTTTTTTTAAACATTCAACTTTGGAAAGTGCTTCCTCTACAGTGTCTTTACTGGTAACCAGGGGAACATCCAGTATAAGCAGAGCATTTTGGGGGTCGATCTCCTGCCCAGTACACCACTCCACCAACTTTTGTACAGCCATTTCTACTGGAGTAGCCATTAATCTTTAACAGTAATTTGTAATTTTTGGCCACTACAAGGCACAAAATCCCAGCGGTGAGCCTTCAAAATGAAGGGACCTGAGTTCTGAAATGGGTACCTCCTCCTGAAGGTCAGGGTTCGTAGTGGTCAAGCTGACCTGGGCACAGACCTCTGGGACACTGTAACCCCCTCTTTCATTACTAGTGGATGGAAAAATACACAACAAACACATGCACAATACCTGGTACCACACGAGTACCCACACTGTTTGCACTTACCACCAGGGCTTTCCTCTGGCCTGGCCCTGGGGACCCCCTGTAAAACAAGGTTATACGCAGCAATAACAGCAGTACAGTACTCTTGCACTAACTGGAACCACAGTCAGGGTAAATGCAAAAAAGAGTATCTGATTTATTTAAGGGGCTTGAACAAGTGAGGGGCGTAATCAGGTTAATTTGCTTAAAGGCTCTATCAATCAAACAGTTATGCATGCACTTAAGGGTCCATAAACAGTCACACACTCTGGGTACCCAGATGGAGAATGGAATGCGGATTGAGTCCGATTAGGCAGGATAAAGCTTCCAGCAAGCAGAACACAGTTCACACAGTGGGGAACCAAATCACGACCCACTTTCAATACACAGCACTTTTAAATGTAAGGAAATTCTGCTGTACCAGGCAAACCACTCTCCAGTCACGATCGCAAAGTCTCTGCACAAACCGGGGATTCAAAAGCAGCTGAAAATCCTGACAGGCCATTCGCATTCAGCAAATCTTCAGTCTTCTTCAGGTTAAAGCCTGGTCACAGTCCAGTGGCTTAAATAGTCCTCACAACTCGGATTCAGTCTGAATAAACTCTATTTTCCCTCTCAGGGACAGCAGGCATACAGGCAGGCCAAAACTCAGCCCTTCCACAGTTCTCCCATGCAAAACTACACAGAATTGCTGCTCAAAATCACTTGAGCTGTTACTCCTTCACTTCTCAGCTCAAAACTGAAACTAGCTGCAGCAGCCTGGGAAATTCCCCAAGATCCAAAAGGTTTGGTTGGCTGATCCTCTTGTCAGTCACTACAAAGGCTCCCCTTCAGGTGCAAAAAGGCACAAAAAGCCCAAAACTACAATTCCTACAGATTTTGACTCCAGACAGTTTGTGTAGTCCGGCTCCATTTTAGGTCCCACCAGTACTGATTGGTCCAATTCACAGTCCAGGACCAAGATAGTGGAGATAAACAAAACAGTCCTTGCTGTAAAGAAGGCAGGTTAGACAAACTACATTATCATTATCACTGTAAATGATTTTCAGCAAATAGTTACATCTTTCAACAGAACTCCCTCTCAGATTACTTATGACTGCAAGCCAGGCAGCTCTTAAAGAGACAGTACACAGATGCTATACATGCACTCTCTGGCAATCACATTTATACTTTCCGTTTTATCCCATCTATTCTGCCCCCTCAATCCACTCCTTTGGACTTGGTCAATTCCCCTTAGTGGATCCCCACCTACGGTATATTGCCCCTAGAGTGCCCGGTCAACTCCTACCTCCATCCAGTTCCCAGCATTGAGTTTGTGAGTACAAAGCAGGGTAACTCCCTGCCGTCTGTTTATTGAATTGCAAGTGTGTCATCTAATTGTTGTTTTTTTGTTTATTTGTTCATGAACTGAGCCAGCCGGCTCCGGGTTACAATTTGGGTATTGTGCCAGTGTTTTTCCATCACATGACCCCAACCAGCTGCACCGATCCTGGCTAGCCCCCCCCCCCATTCTGGGTACCCAGTGAAAGTGACAATTTGGGACTCTGAATATGTGCACAGTTCTGTGATTATTAATGTGTTTAACCTAATTAACCTGATTTTCCCCTTCCTTATTACAGCTCCTTAAATAAATCAGATCTGTTTGTTTCAGCAAAGTTACACTGCCTGAGGTATTCGTTTATGTTAAAGTATTGTACTGTGGCATTTACATCGTATCATCTTGTTTTACAGGGAGTCCCCAGCATCCACTCGACAGAGCCAGTCCTGGGGGTAAGTGTATACTGTGAAGATATTCCTGATGCATAGTGTGGGCCACTAGTGGGAAGAAAGGGGAGTTACAGTGTCCTAGAGGGCTGTGACCAAGTTAGTTTAACTATTGCAAACCTTGACCCCTGAGTGGAGGCACTAGCCATTGGACCTAGGCCCCTCAACCTGTCAGTAGTCAGTCAGGCAGGGGTAGTAGCCCTTGGGATAGTGCCACCTGGGGGGTTACACATTTTTGTTACCAGCCCTGAACATGGTTTCCATAGAAGTGCACTGCAGGTTCTCTTTTCACTTTTGCATACTCTCTTGTGTGCATTCACTGGTGAACAGCAAGCTGTGATTTAGCTGTGAAACACATTCTACACTTAGTATAAAGATACATAGACTAAGATGTCAGAAAAAGACCCGTCAGTCCACCCTACTGACTCTGCACTGGCCCAGGTAGCCATCGCCACCTTTTTTGCTGCCACTCCTTTTCTGACTAATCCCATATAACTGTTCCATACCTTCCTGAAGATGTTCACTGATCTGGCCTATACCACTGCCTCTGGAAGCTTGTTCCCCTTCTCAACCACTCTTTCTGTTTAATGTGCTCGCGGATACACCTCTTGAATCTCCCCTCTGTGAGTTTAAGTGAGCTCTAACTTGTCCCTGAATTGAGCTCAAGAGAAAAGCACCTTTCTGTCCACCTTATTTAGTCCATGCAGGTACTTGTATCCTTCAGTCATGTTTCCCCTTTCCCTCCTTTACTCAAGTGTGCACATGTTCAAGTCCTGCAGGCTCTCTTTATTTATTTATTTTATTTATTTAGTTTTTGTTGACCGGGTAAGTGCACTAGACAAATCCTGCCTATTTTCAGGCACGACCCGGGGGAGGGGGATACAGATGAATGCCAACTGACCTTGAACCAGATTAAGCTGTTGGTGGTATTTTTAGTGAATGAGGGAAATTTGGCCAGGACACCGGGGAAATTCCCTACTCTTGACAAGTGCCATGGGATCTTTAACATCCACCTGAACTACCACCAATCCAGGCAGATGGGACCTCAGTTTAACGTCTCATCCGAAAGACGGCACCTCAGAAGTGCAGCACCCCTCTCATGCTGCACTACAGTGTCAGTACTGGGATATTGACCCACGTGCCAGATGTGGGAACTGAACCCACGGCCCTCTGATCTCCCGGCCTCAGAGGCAAGTGTGCTACCTACTGAGCCACTGACACTGACAAACTTTATATTTCTTGCTGCCTAGTCCATGGACCATCTTGCTTGCCCTGTGCTGTACTGCCATCATTTTGTTGCAGTCTTTCCTCAGGTGTCGACTCCAGTACCTTGCCCAATACTCCAGACATCTTCACACCAGTGACCTGTACAGTGGGAGGATCACCTCCCAGCTACCACTGCCTATCCCCCACTCTATGCATTACAGCGTTCTGTTTGCCTTACTCACAGGTCTGTTACAGTGTGCTGTTGTTTCTGTGCTCTCCAATATCATGACCACTAGGTCCTTTTCCTCCATGGTGCTTTCCAGCACTATTACCCCCTTTTAAAATGCTCTTATGGATTACTTTGCTCAGCGTGCATCGCCTTACATTTTTTTGCATTGAAACCCAGCTTCCAGATCTTTGTCCAGCTCTCCAACCAGCCCATGTCTTCCCTGAGTTCCTTTATCCCTTCCTCAAGGTCCATCCTTGTGCAGATCTGTGTGTCATCTGCAAAGAAGCAGACCTAATGTCTTCTTCTGTGTCACAAATGAACACATTGTGAAGGACCTGGCCCAGTGCTGACCCGAGATACTTCACTTGTTACTTCCCTTACCTCTGAAAACTACCCATTAACCACTACCCTTCGTGTACTCCTCCTCAGCCATTTCTCCACCCAAGTCTCCACTTTTTCCTTCATCCTGAAGTCCCTTAGCTTCTTGGCCTGTCTTCTGCAGATGACTGAGTCATAGGCCTTGCTGAAATCCAAGTATGTACCTGATTGGCTCCCTTAGTCAACCAGTTGAAGTCGTCACTCAGATTCATCTGACAAGATCTTCCCATCATGAAACCATACTGTCTGGGGTCCTATAGCCCGTTACCCTCAAGGAAGTCCACTATTTCCTCCCCTAGTATAGACTTCATAATCTTTCCCACTAAAGACGCTAAGCTGATGGGTCTGTATTTCCCTGACTCATTCTTCCTTCCACTCTTGTGTAGAGAGACCAAGCCTTCTGCTCTCCAGTCCTTAGGGACCACCCTCTGTTGCCAGTGAGCAGTTCAGTATGTCTGCAAGTGGCTCTGTTATCACCTCTGATGTTTCATTAAGCATCCTCAGGAATGAGCCATCAGATCCCATAGATTTAATTGATTTCAAGTCTGTAAACTTTTCCAGATCCCTTTTCCCCGCTGTTATGCCCATGCTGCTTGAACACTTGCTCTTTGCTGTTTCCTTTTTAACCCAAAATTCTGGCAGTGGCACATCCTTTTCCCTAGTAAATACTGACTTCTACCTAGTAAATAATGTATAAAAGTATTTGTTCAGAATCTGTCTGCTTTTCCTTTTCCCTTTCCTCCCATCCTCCATCACTTTTGAGCCTCATTATACCCTCTTTAACCTTGCTTTTCTCCAGGATGAACCTGAAGACTGACTTTTCCCCTTGCTTCACTGTCATTGCAAGCCCTATTTCTAACTCTACCTTTGCCGCCTGTACCTTTCTGCTGGCTACCTTTGTTGCCACCAGGTACTTCCCCCTCTCTTTCCCCTTTGACTTCCTTTTAAGAATACTCTTCTCTTGGCTTTTATCATTATCTTTACTTCAGCTGTGAACCACATTGAGGCCCTTGCCTTTTTTCTCTTCGATACCTTCCCAAGTGAGATTTCTGCCACCGTTAACAATGCTCATTTCAAGTATTTCCATTTTTTCTCTACCCCATCTACCTTTCCTATTCTCCTCATGCTTCTTTCCAACAGCCCCCACATCTTGTCAAAATCTACATTTTATTAATCCCATACCGTTACTGTGTTTGCCACTTTGCCAGTCCCTATTGGGGCCTCCAACACCTCTGTTCTGTTGTCAATGGAGCAAAGTGAATCCTGGACTACCACATGTTGGATACTCTCACTGTTTGTACCAGATCCAGTAATGCCCCTTCCTTTGTCATGCCTTGGACAAGTTGAACTAGAAACACCTCCTGTAATGCATTTACCAGGAGCAGATTCCTAGTACTTGCTGTGTTTGGAGTTCCTTATCTACCCCTTGATCTTTACCTGATGGTCACAGATACACCGAAGGTGACTGCAAATAAGGGACCGTATAGCCCACCTAGTCTGCCCCTTTTTTCTACCTGATGCATTACCGCAGACCTTAGTTAATCTGCTACTTACCCTCTCTTCCCTATTGCTACAGTACTCTTATGTCTATCCCATGCATTCTTGAATTTTCCTACTGTTTTTCCCCCACCACCGCTACAGGAAGGCTGTTCCAAGCATCCACTACTCTTTCTGTGGAAAAGTACTTCCTCACGTTGCTGCTGAGCCTACCCCCCCAGCCTCATATCATGCCCCCTTGTACTCGTACACCTTCTTTTCCGAAAGATGCTACCTTCCTATACCTTGTTTATCCCCCAATGTACTTAAATGTCTCTATCATGTCCCTCCTCTCTCCTCTTGGGAATATATATTGAAATCCTCTAGTCTTTGCTCACATGACGTTTGGTGCAGTCCTTGCAGCATTTTTGTTGTCCTCCTCTGGACTGCCTCTATTTTGTCTATGTCCTTCTGGAGATGCAGTGTCCAGAACTGGACACAGTACTCCAGATGAGGTCTCATTAGTGATCTGTACAGTGGCATAACCACCTCCCTTTTTCTGTTGGTGATACCTTTCCCTATGCACCCTAGCATCCCACTGGCTCTCCCCATAGACTTCTCATATTGTTTGGTTACCTTTAGGTCATTGTAATAATCACACAGACACCAACGTGAAATGAGCTAGTAAGTTTACTGTATGAAACACACACTTAAAACAACTGCAGAAAACGTGGGTTTCTGCTTGCCAAGCAAGGGTTTGTATATCCATGTTAGCGTATGCGCATTAGTAAAGCAAACGCAAATCGTGCATGCTAATTAACTTCCTTACATCTCCTTTCTCAATTGAACTCACCCCGCCCCAGTAAAATATTTAAAGTTCTATGTAGCTCAAATATTTTGTGAGTCTATATAGTCACGATGCCAGGTGGGCCTTCGGATCTCCTGCCCACTGACACGGCTGATTCTCGGGCTGGAGCTGGTGCCCATCACTTGGTCCCAACTACTCAGGGGTGAGGCAGATGCCACAGGTTCACTTTGTGACTGCCCCGACATCACTTGTGGAGGGACCTCTACTGCAGGCACCTTGGGATCCTATCATCCTCCATACTGTTGTCCTTCTCATGTCTCTCCTCCTTTCCTTGGATGTGTGAGTTTTGTGGGCCACAGGAGCGGTGTGGCTCAGGGGTTAACAGAATGCCACTCCTGTTTCTGTGATACCATTTCCCATTTGCTTGGACTACATAGGACTGTGGCTCTTCAGTATGGTATTCCACAACTACGGGGGTCCAGGTATTCTCAGGTGTTCACAGGTAAACAGGCTGTCCCTGCTGTAAGGCCGGGAGTGGTCAGGCATGCAAATTGTAATAGAATTTTTGTTTTTCTTGAGCCCTAGCTTAGCTTGCACCTCAACTTCTGGTACTTTTGGTTTAAGTAGCTCAGATCTGGTAGGCATTAAAGTTCTGGTTCTGCGGCCCATAAGCAGCTGTGCTGGAGATCTTAGCCCCTCCAGTGGGGTATTTCTCAATTCCAAAAGTGCTAAGTAAGGGTCTTGACAGTCTACTTGTGATTTCTTTAGCAGTCTCTTTATTGTTTGAATGGCCCGTTCTATCATGCCATTACTCTGGAGGTATCTTGGTGAAGATGTTACATGTTTAAACTCATACCTTCATCGAAAGTCTCTGAATTCAATACAGGCAAATTGCTGGCTGTTATCTGTTACAAATATTTCTGGAATACCACGTCTTGTACATTGTGATTTAATATGGTTAATCACTGTTTCGCTTGTTGTATTTTGCAACTTGGATATCTCAATGTATTTGGAGTGGTCATCAACTATTGCCAGATAATTTTCCCTTTCAAATTCAAATAGGTCAGCCCCAAACCTTTGCCAAGGTCTGTTTGGTATCTCATGTGGCTGCATTGGTTCTCTAACTTGTGCTTTCTTGAACCGATGGCAAATGCCACACTTCAATTTTATTGGTTCAGAAGATACCTTTGAGCCAAGCTCTTTTACAAAGGTTCCATGTCAGTGACAAGACAAGGTACAAAGTAGTAATCATGAGAAGAACTTACACTTGGCCACCATGTCACTAATCTGACTGTTCATCCCTGGCCAGAATAAAAGATCTCTGGCCCTGCACTTGCATTTTTCAGTGCCCAAGTGGCTGCTGTGTAATCTGGTTAACATGTCTGATCTCAGTGACATGGGGACTATCAGTCTTTCCCCCTTCAGGAAAAGTGCATTTTCTATCGAGATTTCATCTCTGAACTGCCAGCACTGCCTTATCTTGGGGTGCACTGATGTTTTCTCCTGGGGCCACTCATTCAGAACAATGTCTCTCAACTTGACCAGTGCTGAATCATTATCCGTCTCTCGCTGAAACAATTTCAGTTTTTCATCACTGATTGGCATATAGTCCACCGTGTGAACCTCATATTTGTCTAGTTCAGTTTCTGGCACAGAATTTTCTCCCACAGCCCTACTCAGGGCATCTGCTATATGAAGTTCTTTACCCACTTTGTACTGTACTCACAAATCATACCTTTGCAGTTTTAGCATCATGCATTGAATTCTCCGTAGGACTGTGGCCAGTGTTTTTTGAAAAGGCTTTCTAGGGGCTTGTGGTCCAATTCAACATGAACCCAGGGTCTGCCATAAATATATTGATGAAACTTTGAACAACCAAACACAATAGCTAGTCTTTCCATCGCATTTGTGTAGGAGAGACAGGGAGGGTAGAAGAGAAGGAGGAGTAGCTCTCTATGTAAGGGAGGGAATCAAAGCAACAGAACAAAAGGGCAAACAGGGAGGAGAAGAGGCACTGTGGGTCACCCTGGAGACTGGAAATGGCACCACAATCCACACAGGGGTTGTATAGAGACCCTCATCTCAGGGGGAGGAAATGGATGAGGAAATGATAGAAGACATCCTTAGGATGGCAGAGAAAGGGGAGATATTGCTGATGGGGGACCCGAATTTACCAGATGTTAACTAGAGCACCTTTGCTGCAGCCACATCCAAGAGCAGGGCCATTCTCAATGCCCTACAGGGGCATGCCTCAGACAGCTAGTGTTGGAACCCTCTCGGGAGGGAGCAATCTTAGACCTGGTACTCTCAAATGGGGACAGTGAGAGAATCTCAGATCTAGAAGTGAGTAGCCATCTGGGAACAAGTGACCACCAAACAATGTGGTTCACGATAAACTCAGCTGCAGAGTCAAGTCATACGAAAGGGAAAGTACTGGACTTCAGGAGGGCTGACTTTGGCAAGATGGGAGAGTGCCTCAGAAAAGCACTAGCAAACAGGCAAGAAGGAGAGGTGGTGCAACAGTGGGGAAACATCAAAACTGCCATCACAGAGGCAACAAGCCTTTGTGTGAAGCAAATAAACAAATCAAAATAAAAAAAAAACACTATGGTTCTCAATAGAGGTGGCGAGGAAGGTTAGGGAGAAAAAGATAGCATTTAGGAAGTATGAGGAAACACAGAAGGAGCAGGACAGAGAACTGTATCAGTTAAAGCAGAAGGAAGCAGGGAAGGCAGTCAGAATCGCAAAGGCCCAAACCGAGGAAAAGATAGCTAACTCATTTAAGAAGGGGGATAAAACCTTTTATGGGTACATTAGGGAGTGAAGAAAGATAAAGGGAGGGATAGTGAGGCTGAATAAAGGGGATGGTGGGTGGGCAGAGAGGGACAGTGAAAAAGCAGGGATACTGAATGAATACTTCTGCTCAGTATTCACAAAAGAAGAGGATGGGGAGATACCTAATCCAATCAAGAGAAGCACTGGATAGTGGGGGTCAATCCCAGTCCTTTTACAGAAGAAAGGGTTCTGCAAGAACTCCTAAAACTGAAGGTGGACAAAGCAATGGGGTCTGACAGGATTCACCCCAGAATTCTAAAAGAATTAAGGGGAGAACTAGTGACACCACTGACTAGCCTTTTTAACAAATCATGGGAGGATGGTGTGGTACCTGAGGACTGGAGGAGGGCAGATGTGATTCCTCTTCACAAAAGTGGGAGCAAGACAGAGGCAGGAAACCATAGACCTGTCAGTTTGACCTCAGTGGTAGGGAAAATGATGGAATCACTTCTGAAGGAAAGAATTGTTGAATACCTAGAGGCCAGTGGGGCACAGAACTCAAGGCAGCATGGATTCACAGTGGGAAGGTCATGTCAGATGAATCTAATTGATTTCTTTGACTGGGTGACCAATGTAGTAGACCAGAGAGGTGCTGTGGACATGGCCTACCGAGACTTTAGCAAGGCATTTGACACAGTCCCACAGAAAAGATTAATAAATAAATTAGCCAACCTGGGAGTGGGTCCCAGGGTGGTAGCCTGGGGAAAACACTGGCTGGACAACAGGACACAGAAGGTGATAGTAAATGGAGTCCACTCTGAAGAAAAGGGGGTTACTAGTGGGGTACCGCAGGGTTCAGTACTGGGTCCGGGCCTTTTTAATGTCTTTATAGGTGACATTGCAGAGGGACTGGAAGGAAACATATGCCTCTTTGCAGACAACACAAAGATCCACAACAGAGTTGATACACAAGGGAGAGGGGGTGGAAAGGATGAGAAGGGACTTGGCAAGGATGAAGGAATGGTCAGAAGTATGGCAGCTTGGATTCAGTGCAAGAAGTGCAAGTAATGCACCTGGAAACAAAAACCCAGGGGAAAAGTACACAATGGGGAGGTATTAACAACAACAAAAAGGAAAGGGACCTGGGGTAGTCATATCAGATGACCTAAAGGTTAGCAAGCAATGTGAGAAGGCAGCAGGGATGGCTGGGGGATACTGGGATGTATAGGGAGAGGCATCACTGGTAGAAAACAGGAAGTTGTTATCCCTCTGTACAGACAGTTGGTGAGACCCCATCTGGAGTACTGCATCCATTTCTGGAGACCCCATCTCCGCAAGGACATAGACAGGATGGATACAGTCCAGAGGAGGGCAACTAAAATGGTGCGGGGTCTGCAACAGAAGCCATATGAGGAGAGACTAAAGGAGCTTAATATGTATACCCTTGAGGAAAGAAGGGAGAGGGGGGACATGATTGAAAGTTTTAAGTACCTCTAGAGAATCAACAAAGTCCAAGAGGGTAGCATCTTTCAGAAAAAGAGATATGCAAGAACAAGGGGACACAATTTGAAGACAGAGGGGGGGATGGCTCAGGGATAATGTGAGGTATTTTTCACAGAGAGGGTGGTGGACGCATGGAACGGCCTTCCTGAGGAGGTTGTGGGGTCAAAAACAGTGGGAGAATTCAAGAATGCATGGGACAGACATAAGGCAATTCTTGTGGGTGGGGGTAGGAAGAAATAAGCTGTTGGTTAACTAGGATCTGCAGCTTATCCAGTAGGTAGGGAAATGGGCAGACTAGGTGAGCCAAGCGGTCCTTATCTGTCATCAAAGTCTGTGTTTCTATGTTTCTATTTCTCTCAACTTTATTAAGTGATCTGGAAGCAAAAGCAACAAGTCTGCTTTCCTGCAGCAGTCAGGCACCCAGTCCTTCATAGGATGCATCAACAGATAACTCAACAGGTTTCCTTAGATTATAGTAGGCCAGCACCCGGGGGGGTTAGTAACAACTGTTTTCAGTTCTTGAAAGGCCTGTTGGTGCCCCTCCTCCCAGTGCCATGCTGTTTCTTTCTCTAGTAACTCTTATTTACAGTTGATAGGTTTGGAATAAATTTTGCCAGGTGGTTTACCATGTCCATAAATCTCTGTAAGTCAGTCTTATTTTGTTGAACAGGCATCTGGGTAATTGCTTTAATTTTCTTGGGGTCTGCCAACAACCTGTCGTTACTTAACTTGTGTCTGATATACTGGACCTCTGACATTTTGATTTCTTTATATTTATAGACAAATGCTTATCTCTGGCTCTTTGTAGAACATGACGTAACCTCTCATTGTGCTCTTGTACATTGGCTCCCCATATTAGGATGTCATCCATAATGACCTCTGTGCCCTTGAGCCCTTCAAAAATGTGTGAAGTTTTCTTTTGGAAGATTTCTAGTGCTGAGCAAATCCCAAAGGGAAGATGCTTGAACTTTTACTTCTCAAAAGGGAGGCTGGGAGATCAGAGAGCTGTGGGTTCAGTTCCCACATCTGGCACTTGGGTTAATATCCCAATACTGACACTGTAGTGCAGCACGAGAGGGGTGCTGCACTTCTGAGGTGCTGTCTTTCTGATGAGATGTTAAACCGAGGTCCCATCTGCCTGGATTGGTGGTAGTTCAGGTGGATGTTAAAGATCCCATGGCACTTGTCAAAAAGAGTAGGGGAAATTTTTATTAGACAACAAAAACAAATATACGAAAAGAAAGCAACAGACATAATGTTATACAGGGAAAATAAATCAATAGTTCCAAACATCATATGTAATAATTTGTCACAGAAAAAAAGAGAGAAAACAGTAATTCATCCTACCCATCCAATATTATGCCATAAAAAAGCACCTACTTCTTCTCCTAAAGTGCAGAATTCATACTCATAAAGAGTGTCCAGTTCTTCCTGTACATGAAAAAAAACATCTTGCAGCTGTAAAACTTTGTTCTGGAGCACTCTCAAACACCTGGCCTGCCAAATATGCCATTTTAGACAGGCTAACAAAACTATTACTGTGCTTTTATGCCATTTGTTACACTCCGCTGGAATCTGCCCTAATACAAAAATATCATAAGAAGGTAAACCAAATAGTGGCTCTCCCCACCAGTGTGCCAATGCGGACCAAATATTTTGAGTAAGGGAACATTCAAAAAACAAGTGCTGCATTGTCTCAAACTGCCCCTGGCATGATTGTTCCTGACAAATCCTATCACTAAGCTGCTTGTGCTTTTGATTGGCTGTCACATTGAGCCTTTGATGAGCACACAGCCAAACCACATCCTGCATTTTTTTCCGGATTCTAGGTTCTATTACACTTGCTAATAATGAAACTGTGTTTATGCTAGTAGGAACATTAAAAAGAGGGTCTTCAAAATAAGAAGTGGATACAACATAAGTGTAAAAGGATTTCCGTTCACGAGAAACAAACCAGCAGAGCTCCACTTTCCACATCCTAATATACTTCAATGTCTGCTGAACATAAATAGGGAGTTGTTTGTCTGTAGAATGCCACTTACCCCGTCCCCAGGCTGTTAAAAAGGGGCGACCCCACAGTGACATACACATTCGACCCATATTATCTTGCTCTAATAACATAGGCCTAATTGAACTATAAAAAAAATTACCAAAAAAATAGATAATGGGATGTATCATACCCAGTCCACCTGCACTCCAGGGTCTGTAGGTGTGTGCCCTCTTCACAGGGCTCAAATGACTGCCCCGCCGCAGCTGAAAAAAAAGACTCATAATTTTTGTATGCATGCAAAACGGCAATGGGACTATACGAGAAATAAACAAAAAAAGAGGCGCAATATAGAATTTCAGGAGAAACACTCGTTTCTTACGTGTCATCTTCCACGATTGCCATTTTTTGACCTTGTGATATGCTTTGTCATAAGCCATGTCCCAATTACTCTGTACAGACTCTTGAGAACCAAAATATACACCAAGGAGTTTCAATTTATCTGTAACAACCGGAATATCAAAGGTGCTTATACTAGGGGCCGTACCTAAGTGCATCAATGAACACTTAGAAGTATTCATCTTAATTCCAGTACTGGCTTGCAAAGAATCCAAAATGACAAGGACTTGCGTTCCAGAATCCATATCAGCTATACAACATATACCGTCATCCGCATAGGCCAAAACTTTAGAAAAGTAATAACCATCTGAGGAAACAATAGCCAAAATATTATCATCTATTTCAATGGAACGCAACAAAGGATCTAGACCAAAAACAAACAACAACGGGCTCAGAGGACATCCCTGGCGAACCCCAACCTGATAAGGAACAGGGAAACTCAAATGTCCATTAACCAAAGGTGTCACTCTTGCTGAACTGTAGAGGGTTTGAATCAAAGCCAAAAAATGAAAAGGAATACCATAGTGTGTCAGAACAGCCCAAAGATAATCATGGCGTATGGCATCAAAGGCTTTCTCTTGACTAGGGCTAACAGATAGCCAGATAGCCTATTTCGAAGACCTTGATCTATTAATTCCCTAATATAGACTAGGTTCTGAGAGATGTTTCTGCCAGGAACAGCACAAGTTTGCATGGAAATTAACAATTTGTTGGCAATCTTGGAGAGACCTTGAGTTAAAATATTAGCCAGAATTTTATAATCAGAGGTTAACAAACTCAACGGTCTCCAATTTGGTAATAAAGCAGGATTCCCTTTTTTATATAGAAAAATCATTATACCATTATACATACTAGTAGTAAGTCTTTTTTCTGCCCAGACAGCTTGAAAAACTAAAAGTAACCACGGAGAGAGAATATCTACGTATGTTTTGTAAAATTCATTCGGCAGGCCATCTATCCCTGGTTTAGTGCGTGTAGACAAACGGCTTATGGCTTGGGTAATTTCGCCTAAAGAAATAGGGGACTCAAATGCCTCAATTTCTGAGGGTGATAGTGACGGAATTTCAAGACATTGAAAAAAAGGATGGAAAGAATCAGAACTGGGCTTTTTAAAAGTCTGAAAAACACAGGACTGAACTATAGTCCGTAATCCTCTGGTGTCGTGGACAAATGACCCATCAGGAGCCTGTAAAGCAGACATACAGAATTTTGGCTGTTCTTGCTCAGAAAGATCAAGTGGGTTTACTTGCTCATGAGTACCAGTAATGATATATTTCTGTTGATACCTATACCTACGTTCTCGTGTTTTAAGGAAGTCAATCATCTTATTTTTAATAGCTAAAAACTGTTGGCACATAGTACCTGGTGAGGAGCATGCATGTGACAACATGAGGTCACCTATTTTAAACACTGTGCTCTATAACTTAGATAAGTTAAATAGGAATTCCTGGCTTTAGTCCGAGAGACTTGAAGAAAAAGTGTCTTCAGATCACGTTTAGTGTCTTCCCACCAATCAAGTGGACTGTCATACAAAAAAACATCATCTGATCTGATCGAAAAAAAGGAATGTATCTGTGAGGAAAGACCATCACCCTGTAACAAGGACGTATTCAACCTCCAATAAGCACGTCCCATCAGAAGTTCTTGAAATGAGCCAATAGTTAATTTGAGAATTAAATGATCAGAAGTCTCTAATGGTAATGTAGTAATGGTAAAACATGTAAGTCTCTCTGACAAAAAACAGAAATCTATTCTGGAAGAAATGGTACCTTTAAAAAAGGTATGTACTGGTGTCAGCTGTAATTTGTCATAAGCATCTAATAAGTTATTACTTTTTAAGACTTGCAATAACACATTAGCATCACAAAACAGTTTCTGGGTTTTACGACCCCAATCTCTAGCAGTAAGACCACAATTAAAATCACCGGCCCACAGGACCAGCTTTGAAGTATGCAAATACGGAGAGATGAGATGAAACAAAGCTGACCTGTCAGCCTTTGACTGAGGGGCATAAACATTAATAAGGTGGTATACACAATGGGAAACAATGATATGCAAAAGCATAGCCCTACCAGGTAGAAGGTCTAAGACCTGCAAAACTTGTACTTCTATATTAGAGAATAATATACCCAAACCATAACAAACATCCTCTCCTAGCGACCAGAAAGAGACACCCCACCACCAATCCTTTTCTGCATTTTTTATGTCTTTCAGTGAAATCAATCTGGTATCCTGTAAGAGGATGATAGAACCAGGATGTTCACTTAAGCTGGCAAAAGTAATACGTCTCCTTAATTGAGATTTGATACTGTTTACGTTAACAGTAAGGAAGGAAATGTCTTTTACCATAAAATTAAGGAAGGTAAGGGTCAAGGACTAGGAGAAAGAGTAAATCATTTCCTTTTCTTCCTCTTTTTTGGTTTAGGTTTATCCTTAACCTCTGTATCAGGGGAAGGTTCTGGAAGTGAGGAGGCAACCGAGGAGAAATCAGAGTCTACCCCGTCATCATCTCCCTAATGATCCAGTAAGGGGGCCAAAGGATTGGGAGCTACAACTGGATCAGACTCAGTAAAAGGAGAAAGGGCTTCAGAACTAGATTTCAAAGACCTAGAACCAGTGAACTTTGAAAGGGAATTTCACACTGCACTCCCGGGGCGGGGGCATACTATTAGATTCCTGTTCTTCCACAGGCACACTAGTCCGGGGTACATCAAGTAGAGGGACTCCCCTATCAACCAAAGGAAGAGCCATTTGTTCAGAGTTTGTAGGGAGAGTAGAGGAAACAGGAAAAAGTTCCACACCCTCTCCAATGGTAGTAGGAGGAAAAGAGACTGGGGCAGTAGTGTCCATGTGCTCTAGGGCCTGAGCCTGAGCTGTTCCATCTTCAGCAGGAACTGAAGAAGAGGCAGATGGTATGTGAGGAATAGTAGTAGGTAAATCAGTATGCAGAAGTAAATCCTGCATCTTCTGGTGCTCCTTTTGAGCAGTAGCAACATACACATCCTGTTCAGCACGGAGAGCGGGATTAGCCTGATGATGAGAAGCCCAAGAGCAAGAGCGGAAAGTGTGTCCCTGCTCATCACAGAGGTTACACCTCATTGGATGTCTGCAGTGAGCCTCTATATGGCCTAAATCTCCACAAAGCCCACACTTCTGATGGTCACACACATTACTCAAATGCCCCAATGCCCCACACTTATAACAGGCCCTTGGTTGCCCCGGATAAAAAAGAACACCCCTGTCCCATCCTAGAAAAAAACAGTTAGGCAGGTGTTTAGTTAAGCCATTCTCCAAACGCAGGTCAATTAAATAACGCCAGCCCCCTGTCCAAAGATGTTCATCGTCAAGAATGGGCTCAGGGGGGCCTTTAACAGTACAGTGCTGCTGTAACCAGTAGGTTATATCAGCAACGTTGACTCCTTCGTTGCGAAACAAAATCGTAATTTTCTTTGTAACAGGTTTAGTTAGGGGAATAGCTATAAAAGGTTTCCATAAAGGAGTGTTTTTTAAAGCCTGATATTGTTTCCAAAATCAGTACAACCCTTCAGGATGCTTGAAACTTATGTCGAAAATAGAATCCCCAGGCAAATGAATTAATGCATAGATCTCATATGCATAAAACCTCATACTTTTCTTCAGTAATTCCCATCCTATAAAAAGTCTATTAGGAATATCATCCACTGATCCCCAAAATTTCAATCTTACTGCATTATGTCTGGCTGCAGGCTAATTTAATAAACCAAACGTAGCAGGAAACAGTTTTTCATCCACCTTGGCGTGCCATACAGATGAGGTAGATTGTTGCTCAGGTTCGGTCAACGAAGGTGCTGCAGGATTAGGCAGTCGAGATACAAAGCCATCATTCAAGGCCTCAGCGAGGGGGAGGTCAGTGGGAAGTGGCAGGCCATCTTCTTCTAGCTGCCTAATATCATCCATTAAATCAGAACAGGGAACAGGTGAAACAGGATCAGGCCTTTCAGCAGGTAACTGACCTGGAGTAATTTCTGAGTCTGCAACTGGGGAAGAAAGAGCTTTGTCCCCTCCTGCTGGTAAATTTGCATCCCGAGAGTTCCCATTAGGGGATTTCACCCACCCCCGCAGCTTCTAAGGCTGCAGCTACCCAGGTAGCAGGGGCTTTAGCTTCCCCATCTATCGGTTGCCTAGTTGATGTAAAAACAGGCGCAGCCACAGACAGCCCTTTAACAGCCTGCATACTTACACCCCCAGTCCGAGAGCGGTTGTCCTTCGGGGACAGGTCTATAGAGAAAAGCCCCACTTTCGAGCCTTAAGGAGTAACAGTTAAACTACTAGTGTTAGCAATCCCCACAGATTCGGTAATTGGATGCTGTAGTACAGTGGCAGAAATAACCGTAGACTCACCCCTTTCCAGTTGTGGTGTCTTAGTGGAGCAAGAAGGTTGTTCAGGTAGCAGCTCCGTGGGTTCCATAGCTGGTGCTACAGGGAGAGAAACTGGTGCAGCGGTGTTACGTGACCCTTCCTGTTCCGGAGCGCGGGGAACATCCTCTCGAGGCTGCTGCAGTTCCAAAAGCAAAAGGTTCCATTGGCGGTCAAGCTCAGTGAGCCGAGAACGAATTCTGACAGCAGCACTGGCCAACAAAGACTCTCCTGCTTCCAAAGGAACATTGCAGGAGCCAACCTCAGCAGATAACTGCAAACTATCGGTAGAAACTGTCTGGTCCATAGCCGAGTCCGATGCCAGTTTGATCACGTTGTCCATCGGGAGCTGAGGAGGTGATCGGCTCCTCAGCCTCCCACACGTCTGTTCTCGCCAAAAAACTTCCACACACTGACCAGAAATCGCAAGGATGCAGCGCCCTCTGTCTCACAGAGTAGGGGAATTTCCCTGGTGTCCTGGATAAATTTCCCTCATTCACTAAAATACCACCAACAGCTTAATCTGGTTCAATTTCAGTTGCTTACCATCTGTATCCCCCTCCCCCCGGTCACCCCTGAAAAAGGGACTTCTAGGCCCAGTGGGCTTACCAGGTCAACAAAATTCAACAATCAAACAGACAAACAAAAGTCACTGGATCAGAGCTGGGCCCATCCAGTTTAATCTGCCAGGAGGCATGCCCAGCATCTAACACTGTGAATACTTTGGCCCTTGCTAGCTTGGCCGCAACCTCTTCAACTGTTTTCATTGGGTGATGCTCCCTTTTAATTGCTTTATTAAGATTTTCTGGAATCTATACAAATTCGTATTTGGTTTTTCTACAACCACTATCAAATTGACCCTGCTCGTCGGTTTCTCCACATTCTCAATAACCCCCAATCTCTCCATGTTCTCTAGCTCAGTTTTCACTTTATCTTTTAATGCAAAAGGTATTTTCCTAGGGGGTTGTATCGCAGGGCTGACTGTCTTATCTGTTTTAATGTGGTATTCATCTTCTAAGCATCCCAATGCCTCAAATATATCAGAAAATTCAGTCAGTATGCCTTCTGTGGTTTACTCTGCATTTCCATTTGTAGCATCTACTGAAAATAGCTTCTTTATAAGCTTCCTTTTCAAGCAAGTAGACAGGCCCAACACTGGGGTCTCATTTGTGTTAACCACTTGAAATGGCAGCAGGTAATACTTCTGTTTTAAACTTGTTAGCAACATCACTTTGCCTTTGCATCCAGCTTATGTCCGGAATAGGAAACCAATCTAGCGGATGACCTTTGAATAGCTTCTCCAGACAGTGTCTTATACATCTGAAAATGCATCACATTACACTGTGTTCCTGTGTCTCACTTGAACATCACCATTTTCCCATTTATACTCGGATTTACTTTCCAATTAGTCTCTGGCTTATAGGAAGCCACAGTTTCAGTGATGAAAGTACTTTCATTCTCCTGAGCATCTTCTCTAACAATATGGATCTCATTGTGTTTGCCCACATGACGTACCCTAGCAAAATAATTTTTCCTTTGGCACAATCTACAAACCTGTCCATATGCTGGACATTTCTTTATCTCATGCTCACGACCACACTTTTCATATCTGACTTTATTCACTCGAGGTTCATAACTCCCCTTGCTCACATCGGCACTCGCTTTGGCTCTTTCTTCCTGGACAACTGCTACTTGCATTGTGCTTTCATCCTGAGCATTCCCACTTCAGCGTTTTATTTGCATTTCACTCAGTTCAGCTGCCCTGCACATATCT
The DNA here is from genome assembly GCA_016271365.2 of Neoceratodus forsteri. Classification (NCBI taxonomy): domain Eukaryota; kingdom Metazoa; phylum Chordata; order Ceratodontiformes; family Ceratodontidae; genus Neoceratodus; species Neoceratodus forsteri. Next base: position 136,741,521 of record CM057449.1, on the reverse strand, counting down.
CTGGCATCATCTAATGTTAAATCTGCTTTTGTCAACAGTCTGCATCTTATATGCTAACTCTGTATGCCACATACAATTCTATCTCTGATCAACGATTCAGTTAAATCTCCAAATTCACATGATTGAGCCTTTAGCCTCAGTTCAGTTACATGTGAATCAATGGACGCACCTAGATTCTGGTTCCTTTCTTGGGTTACAATACCTCTCAAATTGTCCCCTAATTTTAGTCAGCTGCCCCTTCTCTTCCTCGTTTTCCCAAACAAAAGTATTAAATACCTTTAATACATCAGGGCCTGCCATGTGCAAGAAGGTCACAGCCTGGATTTTATGGGATTTTTCAGTGAGTACACTGGCAACTGAGAAAATTTCAAATTGCTGCTTAAATCTTTTCCAGTTTTCAGATGCATTTCCATGTAAATTAAGAGTGGTGGGAGGCTGCAGGCGGTCCATTCTGACACCATGTAATAATCACACAGACACCAACATGGAGTGAGCTGTTAAGTTTCCTGTATGAAATACACTTGAAACAACTGCAGACATCGTGGGCTTCTGACCGCCAAACAAGGGTTTATATATCCATGTTAGCACATGCGCATTAGTAAAGCATACGCAAATCGCTTATGCTAATTAACTTCCTTACAGTCATCGGATATGATTACCCCCAGGTCCCTTTCTTGACTGGTGGCTGTCAGTACCTCCCCCCAATCTTGTACTCCTCCACTGGATTTCTGCACCCCAAGTGCATGATTTTACACTTCTTTGCAATCTACCTGGTTACAAAAAACAAATAAATAAATAATTAAATAAATCTTAGCTGCCAAACTCCCGACCACTGCTCAAGCATGTTTAGGTCCTTTCTCATCCCTCCACCCCCGCCCCGGAGTGTCAACCCTGTTGCAGATCTTAGTGTCATCTGCAAAGAGGCATACTTTCCCCTCAAGCCCCTCTGCAATGTCACTTATGAACACATTAAAGAGGACCGGGTCCAGCACAGATCCCTGTGGCACCCCACTGCTTACCCACCTTTCCTCAGACTGAATGCCATTTACCACCACCCTTTGTGTCCTGTCATTCAACCAGTTTCCGACCCAGTTTACCAACTTAGGGCCCACTCCCAGGCTGCCCAACTTATTTATCAACCTCCTATGTGGGACGGCGTTGAAGGCCTTGCTGAAATCTAGGTAGGCCACATCCAACGCCCTTCCCTATCTACCTCCCTGGTCACCCGGTCAAAGAAATCTATCAGATTTGTTTGACAAGATCATCTGTAGACCATTCCAATCCTGATTGGCTTCCCATTCCATTACTGCTGGCACCCACAGAGTTTCTAGTTTTCTCAAATCCCCTATGCTGTTTGTTTCAGTTGCCTTTATCCCCTCTTTTACATACAATTGTAACCCCCCTCTGGGGGCTTACCTGAACTGCCCCGGGTGTTCTCCTGTTTTCTCTATGCTATGGAGTTCCCCCTAGCCTAGATCATGCCCCAATAAAAGAGCGGGAAATGTTGATCACTATAGATATTGATTATTGAAAGGCTTCAATAGCCAATCAGGATATTGGGATTTCAACTGGTACAGTGTGGACTTTCTGGGATTTAGTTAGTCTGCTGCTGGGCTCTGTATGAGTCAGGACTGTGCTGTGAAAGTGGACATTGGACTTCAGGGGCTTGCCCAGGCCCTAATCTGAGGACTGTGGTTGCTAGAGGATTCCCCATGTGCTTGCTACAGGACTGAGTTGCAAGGGGAAATGAGAGAAAGAGACTGAACTGTAATCCTGTTTCTCCAGGTACTGAAAAGTTGCTTAACAAGTGTTGGGAGAAACTAAGTGCTGCAGACACCCTGCACTAAGAAATTGAGCTAGATGAGAGGACTGGAAGCAGATCAGCTGAGTGCTACAGTTGCTGCTGAAAGGTCGTTTGCTTGTGTGAGACTGTAATTGCAATTTTCTTGAAGAGGCAGTGCATCTCTGGTCGTGGGGTACTAGCCAAGAACTGTGTGTGTCCCGAGTGAACTGGTTAAAGTGGCTGAGAGCTGAGTTCTTGCTGCAGCCAAAGGAAAGGGTGTGGACACTGCTAACCAGAAAAGTGTAGACTGGTGTACAGAGGGTTACTGCTGCTGAGTTTCCCCTGCTGAATTGCACTGGTACTGATCGAGGTTGAGGCTGGCACCCACTTAGCTTGGCACTGGACTTTATTTATTTATTTAGGTTTTGTTTACCGGGTAAGTGCGCTAGCCATGAAATGACTAGTTTCAGGCAGGACCCAGGAGACTTCATTGGAGCAACTGCCTGAAAATCTTGCTTGTTGAGAGCTCAGTGCAAGGACTGCAGGAGGACCCCCACCATTTGTGAGTCCTCACCCAGAGCCAGGGAGGGAACTTGCAAACCCCTCCCAAGTGGGACTCACTGTCTCAGTTGGTCACCTGTGCCTGCTGGGGTGCTAGGGCACCTGCGACCCATTGTGGGGGCTGGGCTGTGGAGCCACTCTTGGGTCTAGGCCTTCTGGGGCTGGTGTTGTCCTGCCGCAGCGCTCTGCCACGGGCCAGAAGTGGCTGAAGGTGACAAGCGGCCAGAACTACAATCAAGGTGACCAGTTGTAAGACCCTTGAGCATGTTCCATCTGGACAGAGGGATCCTGGCTGGCCTGTTTTTCCTTTTGCTGCACAAACTCAAGGAGCTCCATTTCCCCTGGTGCAGAGATCTTCTAACCGTGAGTACCCAGGCCCTGACTCCTGGGAGGGGAAAGGGGAAGTTGTCTGTTCTTAAAGTTAAAGTTTTCACAATTTCAGGGCCCCACCAGCCAGCCAACCCACGGCACTGATTAGGGCTGCACCTAGTGGGTACCCCTAAGGAAAATACTGGGACACTGGTACCAGTGGGGGAGGGCTTGGCCTGCAGGCCCACATGTTGACATTGCATATTCCACTAACACTTCTCCTTACCTTCACAGCTGCCCTATATCCAGGTATCCCCTTCCCTATTCCTCAGCCCCCCCGAATAAAGCTGAGAATGTGTTGTTTGAATCTGCTGTGTTAGTGAACTTCATTGCATGTGCTTATTGCTGAGTCATATGGTGTATGGTGGAACAAGGCATTGGGAGACACAGTGTGCAAAGTAATTGATTGATGAGGTGGGTAGGCACAGTATCCCAGGGGGCCATGCCAAGCGGATATCTGGCCCACTGATACTTTACTCTGGGTGGAGGCACTGCGCTATTTTCAATATTTCTAGGAACGAACCCCCAATTGTCCCGTAGCAGGAACCAGGCCCCTTGCCCGGTACAAGGGGGGTGGTAACATGGTGCTGGGTCTACATCTTGGAGGCACTACTGGAATCTCCTGTTGACCAGCCATGTCTGCAGCAGGAGATCAGTGTGTTGATGCCCCTGAGAGGTCCTCCGGCCCCAAGCCCACTCTGCCCCAGCCTAAGTTCAGGTCTAACATACTAAAATGCCAGCAGAATAGGCCTAACGGTCTTTCGAGTCTGCTCGTTTGGTCAGACCCCACCCTGGGAGCTAACCTTGATGCCCCCCTCGCCTTCTCTGGCTTCTCCCTTCCCAGTTCCGGATATTCTTGCTGCAATGGATTTTGCTTCCAGAACCCTTCCCCTGTACCTGTCCCAGCCCCTCTTGAACCCCTCCACTTTCTCTGCCTCCACCAGCCCCCTAGGCAGTGCATTCCATGGCTCCACCACCCTCTCAGTGAAGTAGCACCTCCTCCTTTCTCCCCTGAATCTTCCCCTCTCCAGCTTCCACCCATGCCCTCTAGTGGCCCCCTCCTCCTTCCTTCGAAGCACCCTGACTGTTCCTCCCCTATTTACCCTCTTCATGTACTTGAAGACCTCTATCATGTCCCCCCGGTCCCTTCTCTCTTTCAATGTGTACATATTTAGCTCTTTGAGCCTCTCCTCATAGGTCCTGTCCCCCAAGCCCCAAATCATTTTGGTTGCCCTCCTTTGGACCCTCTCCAGGAGTTTAATGTCCCTCTTTAAGTGTGGCCTCCAAAACTGCACGTAGTACTCAAGGTGTGGCCTCACCATGCAGTTATACAGAGGGAGCATCACTTCCCTCCTTCTGGAGGTGATCCCCCTAGCGATGCATCCCAGCATCCTGTTGGCCTTGGCTGCTGCCCTCCTACAAGTCTCCGAGTTGTTCATTTTGACATCCACCACCACCCCCAGGTCCCTCTCAGCCATAGAGACTTGTAGCATTTTCCCCCTAGGGTGTACACTTGGCCCGGGTTTCTGGCCCCCAGGTGGAGAACCTTGCATTTCCCTGCATTGAACCTCAGCTTCCACTTTCTAGACCATCTTTCCAGAGCCTCCAGGTCCCCCTGTAGGGCCACGCTCCCCTCCTCCCCATCCACCACCGCCCCAGTTTTGGAGTCATCCAAAGAGACTCATCTCACTCCTGATTCCTGTCCTTATGTCAGAGGAGGGGCGTTGAAGAGGAGGGCCCAAGGACTGATCCCTGTGGGACCCCACTAATGACCCTCTTTGGGGTTGAGACTATCCCACCAACTACAACCCTCTGGGTCTGGTCCTGGAGCCAATTGCCTATCCAGCTGATCATCTGGTTCCCCACCCCCATTACTCCCAGCTTATCCAACAGGCCCATGTGAGGAACAGAGTCAAATGCCTTGCTGAAGTCTAGAAAGAGGACATCCACTGGTCTACCAAGGTCCAAGGCACTTGTCATCCAGTCATAGAACTCCACAAGGTTTGTCTGACATGATTTCCAGGGCGAATCCATGCTGTCCTCGTCCAGGCACCCTGACTTTTCCAGGTCCCCCCTAGCCTCTCCCTTGACAATGCCCTCCATCACCTTGCCCACCACCGATGTCAGGCTGACAGGCCTGTAGTTCTCTGCCACCTCCCTTGATCCTCCCTTGTGGATAGGCACTATATGTGCCACCTTCCAGTCCTGGGGCACCCACCCTGTCCTCAGAGAGATGGTGAAAAGCTCCGCCAGGGGTTTCGCCAGGACATCCACAAGTTCCTTCAGCACTCTGGGATGTAATTTATCCAGCCCCAGTGCTTTCTCCATCTTAAGGGAGCTGAGGGCTTCCTCACTCTCTCTGCTGTGATTTCCACTTCCAGTACCTCTTCTCCTGCTTAGCCTCCCCCCTCCTGCCAGTGATGCCTCCCCTCTCCCCAGACCCACCGATTGGTAGGGTTCCCCTCCTCAGTATCTCTGTCTCCTTCCATGTATGATGCAGCACCCCATTTTCCTTGGTGGAAACTGAGGTGAAGTACTCATTTATTACCTCAGCCTGCTCCCCGGGTCTTGTGCCCATCTCTCCCTGATTTAATCCTGCTAATCTGCCCTTCACCCTCGTTTTCCCCAATGTATCTAAAGAACCCCTTGTTCCCTCTCCTGATTTCCCTGGCCAGGTTCTGCTCCTTCCTTGCCTTAGCCACCCTCACCACCCTAGTGGCCCTTCTAGCAATCAGCTCGACTCCCTCGATTCCTTTCACTCCTGAGCACTTGAATTTTCCTATAGGCTGCCTTCTTTCCCTGCACCACCTCCTGGACCTCCCTGGTCCACCAGCAGAGTTTTCAGCCCTACCGCATTTTTGCCTTACTCTTGCACAGGTGCTGGTAGCATCTTGCACCCCTCTCCTGATGATTTCCCACCTACTATCAGCGTCCATGTCTGACCCAATCCCATACAGATGCTCCTTAAGGATCCTTCCCATTTCCTTAAAATCCATTCCCCTGAAGTCAGTTACCTCCGTCTTTGTGCAGCTTTCTAGCCCTCCTAGGTCCAGGCAGAACCAGACCGTGGCATGGTCACTCCCCGCCAATGGGTCCCTTACCTCCAGGCCCCTAATCTGGTCACTGTCTGCCAGGACCACATCCAGTACCCGCGCCTCCCTGGTCGGTTCCCCACCTGCTGAGTTAGGAATGCGTCTTGAAAGACATCCAACAACCTCTGTTCCCTGGTCACAGAAGATGTCATAGTCTCCCAGTCTGTTCCTGGCATGTTTAAGTCCCCCAACACCACCACTGTTCCTCTGCCCAGTCTGCAGTGTCTCCCAACATCTGCCACCAGACTCTCCTCCAGCTCCTCCGCCAGGGACAGGGGTCTATACACACCACCCTATTTTACTCTCTTGCCCCCTTGTTATCAAGGGTGACCCAAATTGCTTCCACATGTTCCCTCCACCTCCTCTACTCCCCCTATGCCAATGCAGTTTTGACTATCATTGCTACCCCTCCTCCCCTTCCCTCCCCCCTGTCCCTCCTGAACATAGTGTAACCCTCCAGGTTCAGGTCCCAGTCATGTTCTGCAGTGGCCCAGGTCTCAGTGACCGCTGCCACATCTACTGCTCCCTCAGTTAGCATCACCTGGAGCTCAGGCATTTTATTTCCCAAGCTCCTGGCGTTTAGCAGGACTACCTTCCACCCTTTCCCTATACTTCCATTTCCCCTGCTCGTGTTCCCATGGGGAGTCTGTTTTCCCCTGGTCTGCACTTTACCAGTCAGCCTTTTCCCGCAATCCTCCAGCTCCCCAGGGGGGTGGAGACAGAGTCCCTCCTTTATCGGCACCCCCTTGACAGCCTTTTCTCCCATCCCTCCCCCTTCACAAGTTTAAACCCCACTTTTCACCAATGAACCTCTCATTTCAAATTAAGGATTCCTCCTTCCAAATTGAGATGGAGTCTATCTCTAGTATACAGCTCCTTATCCTCCCAGGTCTCCCCCCAATCCCCCATCAACCCATACCCTCTGGCCTCACACCACTCCCTGAGCCACTGGTTTATCTCCCAAATCTTCCTTTTGTGCTCCCCACTAGCCCTTGGCACCGGCAGGATTTCTGAGAAGGAAACTGTGCATCCTATGTCATGACAGACCCTGGCCAGCTCTCTGAATCTTGCCTGTACCTCTAGCTCGCTATTTCCCTCTATTGAAGGTCTATTGAAGAGGATTAGATGAGGCTGGTGGAATGGAGTGGAGGAATGAAAATGCATCCCCAGAAGTCTTTTCTCTTGCTGGGGGTTCCCCCAATATGGAAGAGGGGGATGTCGAAAAATGGGTATCCTTTCATTTCATTTTTTATTTATTAACCGGGTAAGGACACTGGGACAAGACCATTTTCAGGTCCGACACAACAGAAGACAAAAACAACAACAATAAACTATAAAAGTTACATTTGGACAAGGCAAATACATGACTACATTGAGTTCAGATAAGCCCTAAAATTATTCTTGAAATTTTAAAGGGAAGTGGAAGAATGAACTTCAAGGGGCAGTGCATTCCAAAATTGAGGAGCTGCCACTGAGAATGCCCTTGCTCCCACTTTTGTTCTAAAAGAGGCATTTTTTAGAGTAAAAGACAAAGAACCTCTGTGCGTAAACACTGAGGCAAGGGTTACCCCAAAGGGCATTTGGCTGGGAAGCCAAGTTTCAAGAAAATACAAAATCACACATGCCCCCACAATGCAAAGCATCATGGGCTGCATATGCAAATCACCACAGAATGTTATGCTGGTCCAACTTTAAGCAGAATTGCATGGTGCCAAGGCCTCTCACACAGTTTGCAAAGGGTGCTTATAACAGTATGTCTTCTGTTGGCACCCATGCAGCCCATGATGCTTGCATTGTGGGGCATGTGTGATTTTGTATTTTCTTGAAACTTGGCTTCCCAGCCAAATGCTCCTTTGGGGTAACCTTGCTTCAGTGTTTACGCATAGAGGTTCTTTGTCTTTAAATGTTTTTTTATTTTAATGAGTTCACTACAATATATCCTAGGCACACTGCCTTAGGGGTATGCTGGTCCATTCCACTGGGGTGTCAAACAGACAAGGTATACTGATGAGTCCTGTAGGACGACAACACGTGTCTATGTCTTCTGTTAGCACCCTTGAACTGTGTGTGAGTATTTTCGGCACCATGCAATTCTGCTTAAAGCTGGACCAGCATAACATTCTGTGGTGATTTGCATATCAGCCCATGATGCTTTGCATTGTGGGGGCATGTGTGATTTTGTATTTTCTTGAAACTTGGCTTCCAGCCAAATGCCTTTGGTAACCCTTGCCTCAGTGTTTACGCATGAGGTTCTTTGTCTTTTAAATGTTTTTTATTTTAATGGGTTCACCACAATATATCCCAGGCACACTGCCTTAGGGGTAGCTGGTCCATTCCACTGGGGCGCAAACAGACGAGGCATACTGTTGAGTCCTGGTAGGACGAAACACGTGTCTATGTCTTCTGTTAGCACCCTTTGCAACTGTGTGGAGAGGGCCTTTCGGCACCATGCAATTCTACTTAAAGTTGGACCAGCATAACATTCTCTGGTGATTTGCATATGCAGCCCATGATGCTTTGAATTGTGGGGTATGTGATTTTGTATTTTCTTGAAACTTGGCTTCCCAGCCAAATGCCCTTTGGGGTAACCCTTGCCTCAGTGTTTACGCACAGAGGTTCTTTGTCTTTTAAATGTTTTTTTATTTTAATGGGTTCACCACAATATATCCCAGGCACACTGCCTTAGGGGTAGCTGGTCCATTCCACTGGGGCGTCAAACAGACAAGGCATACTGATGAGTCCTGGTAGGACGTAACACGTGTCTATGTCTTCTGTTAGCACCCTTTGCAAACTGTGTGAGAGGCCTTTCGGCACCATGCAATTCTGCTTAAAGTTGGACCAGCATAACATTCTGTGGTGATTTGCATATGCAGCCCATGATGCTTTGCATTGTGGGGGCATGTGTGATTTTGTATTTTCTTGAAACTTGGCTTCCCAGCCAAATGCCCTTTGGGGTAACCCTTGCCTCAGTGTTTACGCACAGAGGTTCTTTGTCTTTAAATGTTTTTTATTTAATGGGTTCACCACAATATATCCAGGCACACTGCCTTAGGGGTAGCTGGTCCATTCCACTGGGGCGTCAAACAGACGAGGCATACTGATGAGTCCTGGTAGGACGAAACACGTGTCTATGTCTTCTGTTAGCACCCTTTGCAAACTGTGTGAGAGGTCTTTCGGCACCATGCAATTCTACTTAAAGTTGGACCAGCATAACATTCTGTGGTGATTTGCATATGCAGCCCATGATGCTTTGCATTGTGGGGGCATGTGTGATTTTGTATTTTCTTGAAACTTGGCTTCCCAGCCAAATGCCCTATGGGGTAACCCTTGCCTCAGTGTTTACGCACAGAGGTTCTTTGTCTTTTAAATGGTTTTTTATTTTAATGGGTTCACCACAATATATCCCAGGCACACTGCCTTAGGGGTAGCTGGTCCATTCCACTGGGGCGCCAAACAGACGAGGCATACTGATGAGTCCTGGTAGGACGAAACACGCGTCTATGTCTTCTGTTAGCACCCTTTGCAAACTGTGTGAGAGGCCTTTCGGCACCATGCAATTCTGCTTAAAGTTGGACCAGCATAACATTCTGTGGTGATTTGCATATGCAGCCCATGATGCTTTGCATTGTGGGGGCATGTGTGATTTTGTATTTTCTTGAAACTTGGCTTCCCAGCCAAATGCCCTTTGGGGTAACCCTTGCCTCAGTGTTTACGCACAGAGGTTCTTTGTCTTTTAAATGTTTTTTTATTTTAATGGGTTCACCACAATATATCCCAGGCACACTGCCTTAGGGGTAGCTGGTCCATTCCACTGGGGCGTCAAACAGACGAGGCATACTGATGAGTCCTGGTAGGACGAAACACGTGTCTATGTCTTCTGTTAGCACCCTTTGCAAACTGTGTGAGAGGCCTTTCGGCACCATGCAATTCTGCTTAAAGTTGGACCAGCATAACATTCTGTGGTGATTTGCATATGCAGCCCATGATGCTTTGCATTGTGGGGGCATGTGTGATTTTGTATTTTTTAGAGTAATGCCACTATTACAGCAGAGCACAAGTTACAGATAGGGGGCCTTACTATAACCAAATCAGATAACGGGTACTTAATATTTAAAAAAATAGATTTGAAAACTTACCAGCCAAGATAAAATGTAATCCTATTATTTAATGCTAGCCAGCCAAGCTTAGAGTACATTAAACAATGGTGAGATACATATAGATGTAACCCCTAGGTGGCGCTACTGTTAGTGTTACACCCCTGCCTACTACCTACGAGATAGGCTTAGGGGTTTGGGTTCTTAAACTCACATTAGGTTCTAAATTGCACAGTGCCTCCACTCAGAGTTTTCCTTTAAAGGTGACCTGTAAAGAACAAGAGTACCCGTTCCCGTCCCCGTCCCCACATACCTTTCTAGCACTGCTGCGGGAGTCCAGGGATGTAATTGTCTTTATTTTTAATTCCATAGTTTCATTTTACTAAAAGCGGCGAGAGTTACGGCCGAACACGGGCTGAGGCGGCCCGATTGAGCGGTGCAAGTGTTTATGGTATTATGCTCATTTAGTGACATTACTTTTCACTGCTCTTATTGCAGCAGCAGTGGCGGTAGTGTATAATATTTATTTATTGCTTCCCGGGGGTCTTGACACCTGAGAATATTGCCCATCAACAGCCTGTCCAGGTGTTGCTGTAAATAATATTTGGTACCAAGATTTCCGGTAAGCTAATAAATAAAGTATTATACCGCCACCTCCTGCTGCGGCAACGGCTGATAGTCATCGTGTAATACCATAAACACTGCACCAGCTCAATCGCGGGCTGCTTGCTCGTTTTGCCAGGTCGTTTTAGTAAAATGAAACTATGAAATTAAAAATAAAGACAATTACATCCCTGAACTCCCGTAGCAGTGCTAGAAAGGTATGTGGGGACGGGGACGGGAACGGGTACTCTTGTTCTTTACAGGTCACCTTTAACGTGGGCTAGCTGTCACCTGGTACAACCCCCTGAGATGTTATACCACCCACAATTACCATTTGCCACCCCAAAACATGACCCATTATCATTTCCCCACATTTCAAGCATTTTGTAATTAAAGACTCTCTCTAATAATATGCTCATGACAACCATTTTCAAAAACAGTAACAAATATTTATTTAGGGGGACATAGGAGTTGGGATGGGGAAACAGATGGGGTAGAGGTTATGCAGATCACTATTTGCAAATGTACACAGGGTTGGATTGTGCTAGTGAATCCTCCAACTGGGTAACTACCATCTAAGCAGAAAAGAGAATCACATTTTACCAATCCATAAGATATCCAGAGCCCTGGCTATCTAAGCTGCTGACTAATCAGATGTTACACAGTAATTTTCCCAACCACGGGTACCAGTTCCCAGACACATGTGAAACCCCTCAATCTCACATTATACCTGGGGTACCCAGATACCAAAGTCCTGGAAGGTTGCCGGCCTGGTGGATCTTGCAGCTGGTGGAGTTGGCCAGGTTTGATTCAAAAAGAGGGAAATAACTTGGAAGACAATTTAACAACAACAACTGTAGATCCTAGAACATGCAGGGGTTGCCCTGCTTTTGGTAGATTAGCAGGGGTGGCCCTGATTGATTTATTTATTTATTGGAATCTCGGATAACACCTTTGAGCTAAAAGCTCCTTTACAAAGATTCCACGTTGTAAGGCAATAGACAAGGTACGTAAACATTACAAAACAGATAGGGGTATATACAGCAGGCAAGTACATTATGGTACATACAGATACAGATTCAAGCAAGTACAGTTAATATACATCAGGTAGGAGAGGTCAACTTTATTGCAACAGTACTAAGAGCATACCTAAGGTGGACAAGCAATTTATAGTGGTAGATGAGCTTTAGAGTGTACAGGTAGAGTTATGGAGAGTCAGAAGTGGTGGTGACCAAGAGGAGGAGGAGAGAGAATAGATGAGAGGCAGAGGCAGAGACAAAGGGGTGACAGAATAAGGGTTGAGTAGTCAGATGGGTGGGATTGGATAGGAATCTACCCAGGGTTATGTAAGTAGGTGATAGGGCAGGGCTGGGTGATGTGGGGGGAGAGGGATAAGAGAAAGGGTTTAAAATGGAGGGGTGAGGTGAGGGGAACTGGGGGTAGGGGTGAAAATAGGGGGGATAATATTTGTGAAGAGAAAGCAGAAAAGGCGGGGGATAAAGAGGGGATGTGGGGGTAAGTGCTCAGTGGGGTCACACCAGGCAGGGGAGAAAGTTGGGGGGAGGGAGATGGGTGTTATGCAGGACAGATAAACTATCAATAACGGTAGGATTATGCACAGGTGATGCAGTTGCAGTTACTAAGAGTGGCCAGGTACTGCAGCAGCTTGGCCTTAAATGGGTGTAGTTTCATTTCCTCAGTCAGCTCACAGTTAAGGGAATTTAGCCAGCAGGGGAGCCCTGTATTCAAAGGACCATTGCCCTAGTGAGGTCCGACAGACTGGGATAATGAAGGCAGCTTTACTCGACCCCTAGTTAGTCTGGAGGAAGTGGAGTTTCGTAGCAGTTGCCTCACTCCAGGAGGAGCAAGACCTAAGGCGGATTTTTTCGCTAATAGACAGACTTGGTACTAACTGTCACAGAAGAACAGGGATTGCCCTGCTTGAACAGACTGAACAATTCAGAAAAGGCAACTAGCACGGTACCTTGGTCAGATCTTGGATTCGCAATCCTGAAATATTCAGCACAGCTATATGGTTGTCACATTCAATACATTTACATACCAATACATCTTCTAAGAAGGGTGGAAACTGTCATTTTCCAAGGTCATAAGCCAGACTTAATTGACTTTGAGGTATCATGTCCCTTTGTGTGGCAGTGCAGCTATAGCTAGTGGCTCCACAGGACAGTTTTGACCAGACAGTGGAACACAGGTGCATACACAGCACATTTATATGATTTCACTTGACACCGGTGCATACACAGCACATTTCAGATACCATTAGGCTCCAATGGGTCCCCCAATAGTGGAACACTGTTTGGGCTCTCTTGGGTTCCCCAGCAATAGCTACAATCTGCAAGACACAGTTCCAGAGATCCACCCATGCTAGGCCAGACAGGGCAGCAGGCAAGGTGCAAACTGACGAACCACTTATATTGAACAAACAGTCACTGAGGGCAAGGTGGCCCACATTCCTTAACTTGCTTTCTATCATTTGCACAGTTACTTAGGGCATGGCGGCCCATATTTCTTGGCTTGCTTTCTCTCCCTTGCACTGGGGGTTACAAGGGTACTTATTCAGCCGGTCCCTCACGGTCGATCCCTGCTATAGAAGGCTCCTGAAGGTCTTCAGTCCTCTCACAACTGAGGTTCTTTTCAGTGCTCTCACCACTGCTTGATGTCGTCTGGTTTCGGTCCACATCTTTCCCTGATGTGGGAGGGAAGGCTAGCACCTGGAGGACAATCTGGCAACCTCCAGGCTAACAGTTCCAAACTTAACTAAATTACTTTAACTTCAAATAAACAGCAACCCCCTCCTGGATGGAGGGCTTAACTGGAATGACCAGGCCCATTTACTCTGCAAAGCATTTATTTAATTAAACACTCCCCTCCCCTCGTAACACACTTCCCCTACACACAGCAGCAAGTTACAGTATTTATTTTAAACAGAATATTTCCTTTTCTTTCAGCCGCAGCTGAGAACACACTGCCCCGAAGGCAGACAGACCCTCCTGAATATTTTAATGATTGGGGCTCTTGCTCACTAATATGAATGAGCCCTGATCTAAATTCCCTCTTGGATCTCCTTTAATTTAATTTAATTGTCAGTGTCAGTGGCTCAGTAGGTAGCACACTCGCCTCTGAGGCCGGGAGATCAGAGGGCTGTGGGTTCAGTTCCCACATCTGGCACTTGGGTTAATATCCCAGTACTGACACTGTAGTGCAGCATGAGAGGGGTGCTGCACTTCTGAGGTGCTGTCTTTCGGATGAGACGTTAAACCGAGGTCCCATCTGCCTGGATTGGTGGTAGTTCAGGTGGATGTTAAAGATCCCATGGCACTTATCGAAAAGAGTAGGGGAATTTCCCCGGTGTCCTGGCCAGATTTCCCTCATTCACTATAAATACCACCAACATCTTAATCCAGTTCTAAAGTCAGTTGGCATTCATCTGTATCTCCCTTCCCTGGGTCGTGCCTGAAAATAGGCAGGATTTGTCTAGTGCACTTACCCGGTCAACAAAAACTTAATAAATAAATAAAATAAAAATTTCAGGGAGAGTGGCCTCTCAGTGGCCTGTCTGTGGTCACCGGGTCCCACTTAGCTGATGGGGATCCCAGGACCGACGGAACACTCTCTGGTTCAACAGCAAACTGGAGCGGTTGAAGCTCAAAGGCGCTGCTCACGCCAGCACGATCCTCCCTGCCCTGAGGGCAGAACTACAAGTGGGTGATCGCGGTTGCTTTTTTTGAGCCCCGGAGGGCTGGATTAGGGCTTGGGCTGCTTACTGGGGCAGAAGGACAGAAACAGGACCGAGAGGACAAAAAAAAAGAGATTTGCTGGCCACATCAGGAGGTACCCAGGAGAGCAGGAGGACAGAGCTACAGAGTGGCAGGTAAGCCCACTTTTGGCAGGGGAGTTGTACAGACAATCCAGAACAAACTGGCAAACATTATTATACTGTAGGTCACAGTTAGCACTTTAAGCTCTCCAACTGAGAGTCTATAATAAAGACTAGCAACATAATCAAAGTCGGGCAAGAGTGTTCCCATTGCAATGGACTTTATAATATCTTCAGAAAAGTATTTCTTCATTTTAAATAAAATACCTAGTTTTGGTGTAACCCCCCTGCAAATGGGGGTTCCCAAAAGACTTCCAGGAGCTTGCTTGAATGCTCCAAGCCTGAATGGTGTTTGGCATTTAAGCCATTTATCAGTGAGTGTTTTTAGAACCTCTGGTACTGTCTCTTTAAGAGCTGTCTGCTTGCAGACATAATTAGTTTGTATGGGGGTACTGTGTGCTTCTCTGAGTACCACTCGAGCTGCTGCCAATTCACTTCATTTTGCAGTCACTAGGAGTGCAAAGGGAACCTATCTGAAAGATGTAACTGTTTGCCAGAAATTATTTAGAGTAATAATGAAATTACAGTTTGTCTAACCTGCTTTCTTTGCAGTCAGAACTGTGTCTGCTAGTTCCCCATTCTAGTTTTGAACTGCTGAACTGGACCAATCAGTGTGGGTAAGCTAGCTCTAAAATGGTGCCTTGGACGAATCAGAACTTGGACTCATAATCTGAGCCAGCCACAAGAGGATTGTATGGCAGTGACTCTGGGAGATGTAGTTTAGACTTCAGTGCCTTTTGGACCAACAGCAGCAGTCTATTGTGAGTGACAGCCAATCCAGTCAAGAACTGGGAGGAACTCAAAGGAAGTGCCAGTTTTGTCGGTTGGAGTTTGAGTTGAGCTTTGGCAGTGAAGAAGGAAGGAGCCCTGTGCTTTTCAGTGTGCAGTTTTAGTCAAAAAAACGTGTGTAAGGCCCAGAGTTCGGTCTGCAGCTTGTGTAACAGCTTGTTAGGACTGAATCCGTCCTGTGAAAAGAATCAAAGGATCTCTGAAGAGTAGAAACCAGGCTCACCCTGTAGAAGACTGGAGGAATTGCTGAAAATTGCACTCGTTCTGTCAGGAACTGAATCTGCTGTGTGTTCTCCCGGTATTGTGCAGTAATTGCGATCGGGATACAGATGCAGCCTGCCTGGTATAGTGCGTTCTTTTATATGGATGTGTGAAGAGGTTTGTGTACCTCAAGTGAGCCCTGCTGACATTGAAGGACCCTATCTTATTTGGAGGTCGTGAGTACTAATTCAGGGTCGCTCCCTGTTGAATTGCCACATTAAATCCAAATGGAATTACTGTACTGCTGACTGTTTAATTCTCCTTTTCTCTGTGTGAAAGGGCCCTACCAGCTGCCACGGTTTGGACTAGCCACTAGGGCTTGGGTACCCAGGGACAGTAACTGATAGGGATAGGCCTGTCACAGAGCCAAGGTAGATTATTAGAGTGATAAGCAATTAACCTGATTTCCCTGTCCTTGTTATATCCCTAAATAAATCAGAGCTGCTTGTTTCAGCAAAGTTATACTGCCTGAGGTATTTGTCTATGTTAAAGTACTGTACTGTGATTGTTGCACTGTATCTCATTTCACAGGAGGTCCCAGTGCGGAACCAGACCTGGGGGTAAGTGTATACTGTGAAGGTAATTCTGATATATTGTGTGGGCCACTAGTGGGAAGAAAGGGGTTGCAGTGTCCCAGAGGCTGTGACCAAGTTAGTTTAACTATTGCAAACCTGACCTCTGGGTGGAGGCACCGCCATTGGATCCGGCCCCTCAACCTGTTAGTGGCAAATCAGGCAGGGTAGTAGCCCCTGGGATGAGCCATCTGGGGTTACATCTGGAGGCACCGCTGGGATTGTGTGTCCTCTAGTGGCCATATTTACGAACCACTGTTAAGAAAAAAATGGGTACCCCGACAGAAGTGGCTGTGCACCGGCTGGTGGAGTGGTGTACTGGGGAGGAGATCGACCCCCAAAATGCTATGCTTATCCTGGACATCCCCTGGGTATCAATACTGGCACTGTGCAGGAGTACTTTCCAAGGTGGAAGGTTTACAAAACCCTGTGGTGGTGGGTCAGGCATGCTAATCTGCTCACCCACACTTTCCTGGCCCTAGTAGAGTTTAAGGATCCCATAGATAGCTCCAAAGTGCCACAGACCATTACCCCAGAGGGAGCTCTCACTGCTTGAGAGTGATAACTAAGGACAGTAAAGACCGGGAGAATGAGCCCCACCACTATCTGAAACTTTTGAGGAGAAATTTGCTAAATGGTTGCTGGGGAAGGGAAACTGTGGAGGACTTGAAGAAACTATTCTTGCCACCTGGGGTGTTCCTCCCAAAACACCTTCTCCCGCTCCAGTGCCCGTAATGGTGGCTGAACCAATGCAGACTCCATTTCTGCACCTGCCATTAGTCACGACTCTTACGGGGTTGAGGATCTTCTCTGGCACCCTCCCACCCCCAGGGAGGATGACTGGGGAGACCTGGATAGACTATGTTGCCCCCAAGTCCTAGAATGGCAATGCTCGGGAGCCCGAGCGAAGGGTTAGTGAGGCCTCCGAGGTCCTGCCCTGGCTACCATTCGTGCTAAGCGGGCCCAGTAACCCTGAGTGACTGCACAGGCCTATCTTGAGGCCCTGGAGAATGTGTAGGGAGCCCAGATTCTGATGAGGACCTATGGTGGAGAGTAAGAGATGCACAACAGTACCAGGGGATGTTGTCTGTGTATGTATCTCGGCTGGAAAAATTGTTGCAAGAATGCCTCAGAAAAGGTAGTTTGCCAGCGATTGAACTGGACGAACCAGGCTGGACAGGATCCTAAGTCTGCCCCTTCTCAGAACTGCTGTTGCTTCAGTTACGCCTGGCAGATCGACTGGAATCCCACCCTCCTATGATGAGTTAATGAGAGAAATTGAGGAGTTGAGAAAAGACGACCTCTGGAGGACCTGCACCAATAGCTGCGGCTACGACCGAGTGACTGAGGGTGACCCATCAAGTGATTCAGGGGCAGAGGTTGGCAGTCAATGAGTGCTCTGACAAGGAAAAGATATGCCACAATGGGGCGAACTGTTGAGAGAGATCCGGGAATTCAAAAACAGTCCTTTATGAAGGCCACGCCTGCAAGTACGCCCTGACCTATATCCACTGCATCTCGTTATGGGGTGGGGTACCCACCCATGTATCTCCTGCTGATAACAGCTCCAAACTCAATTCCTTGACCATGGAAGTAGAGAAACTGACAGAAGTCTCCAAATGCTTATCACGCCGAGACAGAGATGGCACCCAGGTTTCCAGTTATAATACCCCGCCCTGGCTCCCAGTGTGGCGCCTCGGCCAGCTCAAACTCAGAAAGTATGTTTTGCTATAATTGTGGAAAGATGGGCACATGAAAAGGAATGCCAGTCCCAAAGACACTGACAAAGTTGCATATAGGCTACAAGGAGAGCTTGGAGAACAAATCAGTGGTTAAGAGGTGCACAAATGATCCCAGTGAGGGCACCAAAAATGCTAACTCACGTCCTTTTGTGGCAAGGTCAGTTGCCCAGGCCCCACTATCGCCTCTCCAGACTGGTCCAGAATAGTGGGTCCCTCCATGGCGACCACTGTAAAGTGAATGGAGTGTCTACAAGAGCTGTATTAGACAGTGGCTCCCAAGTGACAATTATGTTCCAAGATTGGTATCAGAAGCATTTGTCAGACGTGCCCTTACAACCATTAGAAGGACTGTATGGGGGTTATGTGAGAAGGCCTCACCCTATTCCGGGTATATCCGAATTTGGCTGTCTTTCCCCACTCCGTGGCTGGAGTGGCGAACAAGTAGAGACCCTGGCCTTTAGTGTGTCCCCCACTGGACTGTATGATGGTGTCCCTTTGTTGATTGGAACAAATGCTCATATGTTCGGAAGGCTGGCACAGTTGTGTTATGAAAACAGGGTCAAAGACTAGTAGAGCTTTAAGAGTTCCGGCTTTAATTAAGAAGGCCTATGAGGCACAGAGATGCTGAAAAAATAGAACCAGAGGAACCGGTCGAATTGTATGGAAGAAGGATCCTGAGTCTCTGATCCTGGCGCCAAATGCCCAGTGTACTTACAGGGAGAGGTCCGTATAAGAAAGGATGTTAAGAATAAAATATTAATGTTGGATGCACCAGGCGATGGAAAATTGCCAGAGGGACTGCTGGTCAAGCCTAGTATTTTGCCCGCTAGAGCCCATGCTTATGCCAGAAGGGTAATGGTCCAAGTTCATAATGTGTCTGAAAGAGACATTCGAGTAAATAGGGGTTGCATCCTGGCTAATGTGCATTGTGCAGACACTGCAGTGCTACCCAGCAGCAAGAGTTCAAGGAAGAATGACAGAGTACGCCTGACTTGTTTGATTTCAGCGACTCCCGCTGCCAGCTGAATGGAAAGTGAGGATCAGTGAAGAAGCTTGCCCAGAGAGACCAGGTGTTTTCTTTAAAGGATGGGACGTAGGATGCGTGCAAGGAGCTGAGCACAATATCCGGCTGCATGACGAAAGACCATTTCAGTGAGAGGTCTCGACGCTGGCACCTGCTGACATAGATGATGTGAGACGGCATCTGCAAGAGATGTTAGCTGCTGTGTAATACAAGAATCCGAAGCCCTTATGCTTCCCCATTGGTAGTGAGGAAAAGAATGGAACAGTAAGGATGTGTGTGGATTATCGCACCTTAAACCGCGGACTATCCTGATCAGTACACAATGCCCCGCGATTCAGGATGCTTTGGACTGCCTAAACGGGAGCAAGCGGTTCTCTGTGCTGGATCTCCGCAGTGGGTACTATCAGATCCCGATGGCCCCAGAGGACCGTGAAAGACAGCCTTTATCTGTCCGCTGGCTTCTATGAATTCATGAGGATGCCTCAAGGATTTCAGGTGCCCCAGCCACTTTTCAGCGATTGATGGAGCGTGCAGTGGGGACATGAACTTGCTAGAGTGCCTGGTATACTAGATGATGTTATTGTGTTTGGCAGCTCACTGGAGGAACATGAGAGCAGATTATTTAAGGTATTGGACCGACTGGAGGACTTTGGCCTTAAACTGTCCATTGATAAGTGTCAATTCTTTCAAACATCAGTAAAGTATGTGGGACACATAGTATCCACGAGGAATAGAGACCGACCCAAGTAAAGTTGAGGCCTTGACCACCTGGCGCAGCCCAAAAATCTAAAAGAACTGCAAAGATTCCTGGATTCTGTGGTTATTATCGGCGTTTCATCAAGGACTATTCAAGAGTGATCCGCTCTTTACTTAACTTACTCAAGGGTATCCCCAACCCACAAAATACCAAATCAAGTCGCCTCAAGACTGAAAGAGTGTATTTTCATCCGAGTGAAGTATTTGGGGCCCGCTGGACTCCTGATTGTGAGACTGCTTTTCATGAGATCATTTATCAACTTACCCATGCTCCAGTGCTGGCCTATGCCGATCCAAGAAAACCTTATGTCCTGCACACTGATGCTAGCTTGCAAGGGTTGGGGGCTGTTGTACCAAGAGCACGAGAATGGCCCTGAGACCAGTGGCCTTTGCCAGTAGAAGTCTGACCCCATCTGAAAAGAACTATCCTGTACATAAGTTAGAGTTTCTAGCTTTGAAGTGGCTATTGTTGACCAATTCCATGAGTACTTGTATGGGGCTAAAATACTAGTAAAACTGACAATAATCCTTTGACCTATGTGCAGACCTCAGCTAAGTTGGATGCCACTGGCCATAGGTGGCTTTCTGCATTATCTACATATGACTATGCTCTCCGAATCACGAGCAGGTCTGAACCACATAGATGCTGATGCTCTCTCCGGAGGCCTGTTCCCCAGAATGATTGGGTCCGATTGGCAGAACCTGACATTCGGGCACTCTGCGGAAGTTTGACAGGAGGAACAAATGTCCACGGACGCAGTGGACTGCATGGTGGATTGCTTGGGACCTCTGAGAATTGCATACCTGCTGCTTATTGCCACTTTTCTGCAATAGACATTGGTGCACGCTCAGCTGGACAATGACAGTATTAGGGGCTCAATCCCTCGATCCCATGATCAAAACAGCTTTAGAAGCCCTCTATGCAGGAAAAGATGTGTCCAAATTACTCCACTGATTTGAGAACTGCACTGTTATACAAAGAAGGTCATAAGTTGAAACTGATCAATAAACTGTTATACAGAGAAACAGTAGACAGAGGGGACAAGTAGACAAACAACAACTAGTGCTGCCCTGCCTTTCGAGACTCAGTACTGAGGTCCTTGCACAACCACATAGGGCACCTTGGTATAGACAGAACACTTGACTTGGTGAGATCCAGATTCTATTGGCCTAAGATGGGGGCTGATGTGGAGCAACACATTCGAACTTGTAGTCGCTGCTTACAGAGGAAAGCTTTGCCCCAGAGGGCTGCCCCCCTTGTTAACATCACCACCAGTGCACCCATGGAGCTGGTCTGTATTGATTTTCTGAGTTTGGAGTCAGATCAAAGAAATATCAGTAATGTGCTGGTGGTCACTGACCATTCACGAGATATGCCCAAGCTTTCCCCACCAAAGACCAGAAAGCATCCACTGTGGCCAAAGTACTTGTAGAAAACTTTTTTGTTCACTATGGGGCTCCACAAAGAATCCATTCTGATCAAGGGAGAGACTTTGAGAGTCGTCTGATCAAAGAGATGCTTTCTCTGTGGGGAGTGCGAAAGTCCAGAACCACTCCTTACCACCCCCAGGGGATCCACTGACTCGCGTTTCAACCGCACTTTGCTAGATATGCTGAGCTCCCTGCACCCAAAGGACAAGCCTAGATGGAGCCAACAAATTAGCACCCTGGTACATGCTTATAACTGCACCAAAAGTGATGCCACTGGATTCTCCCCTACCGCCTGATGTTTGGAAGAAGCTCGACTACCAGTAGATGTGTGTTTGGGGTCTCTCTGATGGGGTTCAAGCTGACAACTATTTACAGGTATGTGCAAAAGTTAAAGGCCCAGCTAACTCATGCGTACTAACTGGCTCAAACCATGGCTGCCAAAAGAAATCTGGCCAACAAAGAAAGGTATGATAAAAAGGTGAAAGCACAGGAACCCAGGAGGGAGATCGGGTATTGCTAAGAAATCTGGGACTGCATGGCAAGCACAAGATTGCTGACAGATGGCACCATCTCCCTCACATTGTAGTGGGCAAACTAGATGATCTGCCAGTGTACAAAGTAGGGCCTGAGAATAATTCAAAGATGTAAAAACAATGATGAAATCATTTACTGCCCATTGGACAAATCTTAATTGAGTCTGAGCCCTAGAAGATGCCCCTCTGGACCAGTGACTAGAGCTGCTGCTAAGAAAGATCAAAAAGTCTGCACCTACAGAAGCAAAGTTAAAGTGTTCCCTCCACAAGTCCCAGTTGAGCATGACTGTCAGTCCATATCAGAAGAAAGTGAGAGTGACTTTGAATACTATCCTTCTTCTGAGCTGAGTCAATTGTTTGGGGCAATCCCTAGTCCATACTGGAGACAAAGCTGGGCCTTCTGGACTGTCTAAGCCCCCAGCTTCATCCCTGGAGCCAATGCTCCCAGAAAGTGAAGGCAAAGCATCAGATCAGATGAAATGGAATCATTGTGCATGGTTGAACTGTTTGAGCTTTCAGGGAGGAAAATGATAGATTGGGCAGACTGGTGATACACCCGAACAAGAAGAGTATTTTGAGTGCCCTGACAGTCCACTGCCAGTGTCCAAAGCTCTCCATGCGAGCCAAATGTTGTGGACTCAGAAACTGTAACTCCTGGAGCTGAAAAGTGCCCAAGTTCTAGCCTCTCTACCCCCATGGAGACCCCTGACAAGTGAGGACAATGCTGAAATGATGAGGCTCAGAGTGCAGAGACTGTAACAGTTCCCCTAGAAAGACTGGTCGAGCTGTAAAGCCTGTGGTGCACCTCAGTTATGATTCCCTGGGAGGCCTGTGGATTTGCCTCTCAATGTTGTCCATAAAGGAGTGTATGTGTCCCGAGCTCATTGCCCAAACTGAGCATCAGTGCTAACTCCAAGTTACTTGTGTTGCCCTCTAAGTATGGTGCCCTTTCCCGTCCAGCCCCAAGGTAACTGATAGGGAAGGGCCCCTCTCTTCAGGTTTCATGTACAAGGTAATAACTTGTTATGGTACAATGTGTATGTAATACTGTGTAAAGTGGACGTACTGCAATGTTTCAGAAATGTGTTCTTGGTAAAATGATATATTGACTGATGATTACATATGCGAGCCTAATGCAAATGTATATGGTTGCAGTTGAAACTTAGTGGGTACTGCTTGACGGACGTCAAGCTTTCCAAACCAGGAAGGTGTAACCCCTGCAAATGGGGTTCCCAAAGACTTCAGGAGCTTGCTTGAATGCTCCAAGCCTGAATGGTGTTTGGCATTTAGCCATTTATCAGTGAGTGTTTTAGAACCTCTGGTACTGTCTCTTTAAGAGCTGTCTGCTTGCAGACATAATTAGTTGTATGGGGTATATTGTGTGCTTCTCTGAGTACCACTCGAGCTGCTGCCAATTCACTTCATTTTTGCAGTCACTAGAGTGCAAAGGAACCTATCTGAAAGATGTAACTGTTTGCCAGAAATTATTTAGGTAATAATGAAATTACAGTTTGTCTAACCTGCTTTCTTTGCAGTCAGAACTGTGTCTGCTAGTTCCCCATTCTAGTTTGAACTGCTGAACTGGACCAATCGGTGTGGGAGTAAGCTAGCTCTAAAATGGTGCCTTGGACCGAATCAGAACTTGGACTCATAATCTGAGCCAGCCACAAGAGGATTGTATGGGCAGTGACTCTGGGAGATGTAGTTTAGACTTCAGTGCCTTTTGGACCAACAGCAGCAGTCTATTGTGGTGACAGCCAATCCAGTCAAGAACTGGGAGGAACTCAAGGAAGTGCCCGGTTTGTCGGTTGGAGTTTGAGTTGAGCTTTGGCAGTGAAGAAGGAAGAGTCCTGTGCTTTTTCAGTGTGCAGTTTTAGTCAAAAAACGTGTAAGGCCCAGAGTTCGGTCTGCAGCTTGTGTAACAGCTTGTGGACTGAATCGTCCTGTGAAAAGAATCAAAGGATCTCTGAAGGTAGAAACCAGGCTCACCCTGTAGAAGACTGGAGGAATTGCTGAAAATTGCACTCGTTCTGTCAGGAACTGAATCTGCTGTGTGTTCTCCGGGTATTGTGCAGTAATTGCGATCGGATACAGATGCAGCCTGCCTGGTATAGTCTGCCTTTATATGGATGTGTGAAGAGGTTTGTGTACCTCAAGTGAGCCCTGCTGACATTGAAGGACCCTATCTTATTTGGAGGTCGTGAGTACTAATTCAGGGTCGCTCCCTGTTGAATTGCACATTAAATCCAAATGGAATTACTGTACTGCTGACTGTTTAATTCTCCTTTCTCTGTGTGAAAGGGCCCTACCAGCTGCCACCGTTTGGACTAGCCACTGGGGCTTGGGTGCCCAGGGACAGTAACTGATAGGGATAGCCTGTGCACAGAGCCATAAGTAGATTATTAGAGTGATAAGCTAATTAACCTGATTTCCCCTGTCCTTGTTATATCCCCTAAATAAATCAGAGCTGCTTGTTTCAGCAAAGTTATACTGCCTGGGTATTTGTCTATGTTAAAGTACTGTACTGTGATTGTTGCACTGTATCTCATTTCACAGGAGGTCCCAGTGCCGGAACCAGACCTGGGGGTAAGTGTATACTGTGAAGGTAATTCTGATATATTGTGTGGGCCACTAGTGGGAAGAAAGGGGGGTTGCAGTGTCCCAGAGGGCTGTGACCAAGTTAGTTTAACTATTGCAAACCCTGACCTCTGGGTGGAGGCACCCGCCATTGGATCCAGGCCCCTCAACCTGTTAGTGGCAAATCAGGCAGGGGTAGTAGCCCCTGGGATAGCGCCATCTAGGGGTTACATTTGATTGACTCTTTTATTGGTGGCTTTAACTTGCAAGGAAAATGTTAAACCTTGGTCCAAATGGACTCTCAGATATCTGAATTCTTTTACAGATTCAACAGTGATCCTGCCAGGATTATAAATTAACAGAGTAGGATCCTTCTTCAACAAATGGGGGGTTGCGAACAACATTGCTTTTGTCTTGCTAACATTAAGAGCCATATGATTGCTAGTAAACCAAGTGCAAGCATCGTAAAAATCAGACTGTAATAGAGAAGCTAATTGAGAGTTTGAATGAGATTGAGAATATATAATCATATTGTCCACATAAAGAAGACAATTGCAGGCCTGCAAAATAGAAGGGAGAGAATTAACAAACAATGAAAATAAAAGAGGGCCCAGAATGGAACCCTGAGGTACCCCTAAATTCATGGATCTAATGGAGGAAGTAACCAGCCCTATATCTACTACTTGGGACCCATTGGATAAATAGTCTCTGCTCCAGAGGAAGGGACCCTCAGAGAAACCAGGATGGCCCGATTTTGAGCATAACAAAGAGTGATTAATAAGGTTGAATGCCTTGGTCAGGTCCACAGAGACCGCCCCTGTTAACAGGCCCATGTCAAAGCCCTGGAGGATGGACTTCCGGTGCAGCACTTCGTGTGAATGGCCGTGTAAACATCCAGCTCCATGCCCCCTGCCCCCTCAACCCAGGAAAACAATCAAACGTCTCAATTACCAGCAAATTCATATTTAAAACTAAAGAAATACAGGATGGCAAAAACAGACCCAAAGGGGGCATGAATCAATTCGAAGTTTTACCAATAGAGGAAAATTCTGACGCTGAGGTATCGGACTCTGCAAACTCGAGTAAGTCCCAACCAGCTACGAGAACAACCACCTCTAAAACAACTAAAGGAAAAGAGAAAAAAATACTAAAATGGACACTAAACTGGATCGAATTCTTAGCGAGTTGCAGGAGTTTAAAATGGAATTCCATCAGATTAAGATAGAGCAGGAGCAGCTCCGTTCAGATGTAATGGACCTTCGGGCCCAGGGGAGCACTCTCGAGCAGGAATCATCAGCCCCCGGCACCTCCAATGAGCAAATGCAGTCCACACTCTCACAGATGGTTGAAATAACCCGGGCCCTCAGAGAGAGAGAGAGAGAGAGAGTGGAGGATGCAGAAAATAGAAATCACAGGCAGAATCTGAGGGTATATTGAGTTCTGGAAAATACTGAAGGCTCTAACATGCTAGCATTCATAGAAGATTTACTCCATGCATCACTGGCCTTGGGACCTGAAATTCAGCTAGCGGTAGAGAGGGCACATTGGGCGCTGAGCCCTAAACCTTCACAATGGGCAGACTAGATGGGCCTAGCGGTCCTTATCTGCCATCAACGTCTATGTTTCTATGTAACCAGGAGCTTGCCCCCATTCGATAATTATTAGATTCCTAAGGTACTCAACTAAAGATTCAGTACTACGGGTGACTTGGGCTCAGAGCAAGATTTTCTACAAAGGCACCAGACTGTTCTTTGATATTGACTACGCGCCAACTACAATGCAGTGACGCAGGGAATATATAGCACTATTTCCAATACTGAGACAGCGAAAACTTAAATTCCGGACCCCCTATCCAGCTCAGCTGCAGATTCAATCTCCAACGGGGCAACACACTTATGACACATTTCCAAAGGCAGGGGAGGATTTAAAGAAGAAGGGATATGAACTACCGTCCCATATGGCCCTTCCTCAACATACTTCATCAAGCCGCCCAAGAAGAGAACAAAGTGGAGCCCCAGATGTCATGCCTCAATGGGCATCCCTTGAAGAGATCAAAAATTGGTGACACAGTACACATCTAAGAACTGAGAACAACGGCAGAATCAGTAAGTGACTGTTGGAGAATGGGGTGGGTCTCCCTGCGGTTGGGTTTCTCTGGGTCCTCTTACCTCAAGCCGGGAAAAATGCTGGGGCGATGTGGGAGACTGGGTCTATCTGGTCAAATCTAGAGAGCAGAGCTCATGGAAAGTTGGGAGGTGTGGCCTGCCAAGGCATGAGCAGCTAGATGGTTCAGATGAAATGGCCCAGGTGGGGGATAGGGAGACCTCCTGAACTCAGCCTGAAAATGAGATGCCAAGAGAGGCAGAACAACTGATTTGGAACAAAAAGGGGCTAATCTGAGCAACACAGGACCAGAGAATCCCTGGACAGGTTCGGGTCATCCCCCCGGGAGTGGGGGGCGGGCTGACCTGAGGCTGGTCTAACCATTACCTGACACAACAGCACGGAAGGAAATGAAACAGATTTGGGCCAGTGGTGCAGGAGGTTCCGGGAAACCAGACCTCTGGCACGAAGTGAGATCATTTGACAAACTCAGCCTATCTGCAACAAAACAAGGGTAGATGTCAGGAGAATTGAGTGGCTCAGGCCCAAAAAATGATACTCAAATCAGGTCGCCTGATGTCTCCATCTGGGTCTCAGAGGACCCCATAGGGCTGGGCTTGGCCTTTCTGGTGGTTCAATCTGGGGTCCTCCCTCAGGGAGGATCCCATGGCTGGCATGGGTGCTGAATTACCCCATCCTTACTGAAGAAGTCGGCTGAGGCCTTAGCAGTCTTAGCTTGACCCATCAGGCTACTGAAACCTGAACCTGCACTCTCCCGACAAACCTGGGCATGGTCTCATGGTAATTGAGCCCAAATCGATTCCCTGGGTTAGAGACTAGATGATGGCTCCGACTCATGCTCGTAGAAAGACGCTGGACCGGGGGGGGGCAGGGAGGCTGACCGGGGGGGCTGCCCCTCCCAAAAGAAAACAAAGATATGCGGTTCTCCTTGGGACATGGTGAAAATACTCAAAAATCAAGGGAGACTGATCCAGAACTTGGCAGTTGAATAACTTGATAACTGAATAAGGAAGAACTTACCCTGTCAACTATTTTAATCACTTTTCTCCCTTCAGAAAACTTTATCTGGCTGGTTGGAGGGACACTGGAGAAAATCTAATTACATGGACAGTACCTTTATTTTTCCCTAATATTTGTTAAGATTATTTATTTTAAGGAACCCACTAAGTTGGACGCTAGTTGTACCTATATTCTCCTTATGTTTAAGGGGCTTACTGTACCCCTTGGGATCATTCCCTGCTTGGGAAACAAAGTCCCCTAATGAGTAAACAGTAAATTTGCTCCAGTCAACAGCTCCGGGCTTGACCATGGAAGTCACAGTCAGACAGTTAACACTGTATATAGTTCAGACCCAAAAGTTCATTATCCAGTTTAAAGGATATACATGTTTATACTGTTGTTGAAACTTTAAGAATTATAAAAGAGAAAAGCAGATGGTGTTCAGTGTTCAAGAGAAATGGAATCAAAGACTTCAGAGAAAAGTATTCAGTAGACAGAGGCATAGATTAAAGGGAATAACCAGGAGGGAGAAAGGGGGACCCAGTGTACATATTAACCAATGATACAATCTAAGTCAATTAAAGTGGTATATACATACATAGATACATAGATACATAGACAGTGTCGGCAGATAAGGGCCTATGGCCCACCCAGTCTGCCCATTTGAGCTTGTAAGTTCAGTTTATGTTTTCCAAGAAGTCTGTTGCCCCTTACCCCTGACCTCCAGAATTTCTTTATGTCTATCCCATGCATTCTTAAATGCTGTGATTGATTCAGCCCCCACCACTTCCTCTGGCAGGGTGTTCCACTTGTTCACCACCTGTTCTGTGAAGTAATTCTTCCTCACGTTTCCTCTGAATCGTCCTCCCTCCAGCTTCATCCCATGCCCTCTAGTCCTGGAACATTTTTTTCACTTAAAAATAGTGTATTTCTGCACCCTTTTCCTCCCTGTAAGATACTTGTATGTCTCTATCATATCCCCTCTTTCCCGCCTCTCCTCCAAGGAATACATGTTCAGTTCCTTCAACCTGTCCTTATAGGAGTTGTGATGCGATCCATGCACCATCTTTGTTGCCCTCCTCGGAACCTTCTCTACCCTGTCTATGTCCTTACATAGGTAAGGTCTCCAGAACTGCACAGTGTACTCCAGGTGGGGCCTCACTAGTGTCTTGTATAGTGGAATTATGACCACCCTTTTCCTGCTGGTGATGCCCCTGCCTATGCATCCCAGCATCATATTTGCTTTACCTGCTGCCTTGTCACACTGTTTCCCTGCCTTGAGGTCATCAGAGATGATAACCCCAAGATCCCTTTCATGCTTGGTGCATGCTATATCCTCACCCCCAATTGATATATTGTGCCAGGGTTTTGTGCCCCATATGCATTATCTTGCACTTCCTTGCATTGAATTTCAACTGCCAAACCCCTGACCATTCTTCAAGTTTCTGCAGGTCCTTCTCATTCTGTCTACACCCTCTGGTGTGTCTACTCTGTTACAGAGCTTTGTGTCATCAGCGAACAGTGAAATTCTGCCTTCTAGGTCCTCGCTAATGTCATTGATGAAGATATTGAATAGGACCGGTCCCAGCGATCCCTGGGTACCCCACTGGTCACTCTTCCCTCTGTGGGTGACAGCCATTTCACCACCTCTGTGTCCTGCCGCCCAGCCAGTTACCTACCCACCACACTACTGTCCTGCCCACACCCATATTCCCCAGTTTGTGCAATAGTCTTCTATGTGGCACAGTGTCAAGAGCCTTGCTGAAGTCCAGATATGCCATGTCCACTGCCCTCCCTGATCCACCTCCTAGTCACCCAGTCAAAATTCAATGAGGTTGGTCTGACATGGCCTCCCTGGTGAAACCAACTGCCTTGGGTCCTGTAGTCCACTGACAACCAGATGTTCCACCAATCTCTCCTTTAGTAGTGCTTCCATGATCTTCCCCACTACCGAGGTGAGGCTGACTGGTCTGCAGT
The DNA here is from genome assembly GCA_016271365.2 of Neoceratodus forsteri. NCBI lineage: Eukaryota > Metazoa > Chordata > Ceratodontiformes > Ceratodontidae > Neoceratodus > Neoceratodus forsteri. The sequence goes on along the minus strand of CM057449.1, from coordinate 136,712,336 downwards.
TCCTCGCTTCCTCTTTGTTCCCACTTTTATATAAAGGGGACTACATCTGCTATCCTCCAGTCTTTGGTTACCTCCCCTGTTTCCAGTGATCGGCTAAACAGGATAGCCAGAGGTTCAGCCACCACCTCTCTTAGTTCTTTAAGGACCCTGGGGTGCACCCCATCTGGCCCCATTGCTTTATCAACTCTTATTACTTCCAGTTCCTTCAGGACCCTTTCTCGTATAAAGGGACTTGTGTCCATTTCTGCACCATTCTCACCCCTTGTGCTCCATTCAGACCCATTACCCTCCTCTTCCTCAGTAAAGACTGAGCAGAAATACCTGTTCAATATGTCAGCTTTGCTGTTGTCATCCTCCACACAGCCCCCATCCTCCCCCTTCAGTCTCACTATCCCTTCCTTTGCCTTTCTTTTTTCACTTATTTACCTGTAAGAGGTTTTGTCTCTCTACCCACTGATTTTGCAATGTGTTCTTCTGTCTGAGCTTTGGCTTCCCTTACTGACCTCCCTGCCTCCCTTTGCTTCTCCTGGTACTTCCCTATCCCCTTCTGCCTGTGTCTTTTGTATTGCCTGAATGCAATCTTTTTGGCTTTCACTTTTTTTGCTACCTCTTTGGAAAACCATAATGGTCTCCTCTTCCTTTTCCTCTTGTTAACCTGCTTAATACATAATTCTGTTGCTCTTGTAATCCCCATTTTAAATACTGCCCACTGTTCCTCAACCCCTGATGCTTGCCCCATTCCCCTTAATGCCTCTTTCAAGTATCTCCCCATTTTCCCAAAGTCTGTTTTTGTGTGGTTTGGTTCTGCTCTTTCAGTGATTTCAAACCACAGTGACTGGTGGTCACTGTTCCCCAGGTGCTCCCCCACTGTTACCCCCATCACACTGTCCCTGTTTGTGAGCACAAGGTCCAGTATTGCCTTCTGCCGAGTTGGTTCCATGACCAGTCGCTTGAGGAAGGCACCCTAAAGGAAGTCCAGGATAAATCTACTCCTAGTTGATGCTGCTGCTGGGATGCTCCAGTCCATGTCTGGAATATTGAAGTCTCCAACCAGTACTACCTCACCCTTGTCTGCCATCCTTTGGATGACTAGCATCAGCTCCCTATCTGTTTCTTCCTCCTGGGCTGGTGGTCTATAGACCACACCTGTGCGGATGGCTGACCCCATTTTCCTTTCCAGCTTAACCCACAGTATCTCTCCCCCATTTTGTTCCTCCTGGATCTCTGTGGCTCTTATGTCATTTTACATACAGTGCCACTCCTTCTCCCTTCCTGCCTGCCCTGTCTCTTCTGAGATATGTTGTAGCCAGGTATGGCCAACTCCCAGTCATGGTTATCATTACACCAGGTTTCAGTGATGGCCTCAATGTCCAGGTCTGACTGCACCAGGACAGCCTCCAGATCTTCCATCTTGTTGCTAAGGCTCCTGGCATTTGCACACATGGCTTTCCATGATTTGACCTCCCTAGACTGTTTCTAATATCATAATATAATATCATAATGTTAATGGTCTCTCAAACTCAATTAAGAGAAGTAAATTTATTTCCCATTTGAAAAAGCACCATCCAGACATGATTTTATTATAAGAAACTCATCGTACAGTATGAGCATCAGAAACTAGTCAAGTTAGGGATGGTACAGTGGTAGCTAGCACGTACTCTTTCGGTAGAAGGAGAGAAGTGGCAGTTCTGATACCTAGGAGATCCACATTCCACATACAAGACTCATACCAAGATAAGGAGGGATGCTTGGCATTTGTAAGGGGGAACTGGTTTGGCCAGCAGTACACAGTAGGGAGCATATATATATATATATATATATATATAAACCAGGAGCAGACATCTCTACTCACCAGCAGTTATTTGACAAAATATTAAAATTCCACCAAGGTATAATGACCTTAGGAGAAGATTTTAATTTATTGATGGACCCAGGAAGGGACAGTACCAATCCACACCCTCAGACAGCGACAACGGGCCAACGTCATGGCAGATGGCTAATTAAGGAACTGGGGCTGATTGATACATGGAGATACCTCAATCCCACTAAAAAGCAATACACACACTACTCGGGTGCTCACCATTCTTACTCAAGAATAGATTACTTCCTGATAACAACCAAACATATAGATATACTACAAAAAGCAACTATTCAACCAATCTTACTTTCTGATCATGCCCCAATCCTGATCGAATTACAAACTACAGAAAGAAAAATCTCTAAGCAGTGGCCTCTAAACAACTCCCTTTTGAGAGACACTCAGTTAAAAGAAAGGATACAGGAGAAACTTTCTCAAATAGTTAATGAAAATGTATCCCCAGATATAACCTCAGGGATGCTCTGGGATATGGTAAAAGCAGTACTTAGAGAGGAGCTAATAAGTTATACCCACAAAAATAAAATAAAAAGAGAACAAGAAAGAGAACAAGAACAAAAACAACTAGAGGTGGAATTAGATTTTTGCAACAGATCCAATCACAGGGGGATATATCTATTCTCCCACAAATGGAAAAAGTTAGAACAAAATTACAAAACTTGTTAAATTATAGAACAGAGCAACCCCTATTGTATTTAAAACAGAGATACTATGAAGGGGGAACCAAGGCCTCTAGAATTTTAGCCTTCCATTTAAGACAACAACAATGATAATCTAATGTCCCTAGACTCAGACATCCCAACACCAAAAACATGTTGACCTCCTCCAGGGACATACTACAAGGCTTTCAGTACTACTATAAACAACTATATAAACAAGATCCGGAACCAGAGAAAGAGAGGTATGTCAAATGTTTGAGTAAGATACATCTTCCACAGCTTATGGAAGAGCATAAAGCTAAACTAATACAACCAAGTTCCACACCTGAAATTATATTTGCAATTCAAAAAGTGAAATCGGGGAAAAGTCTTGGCCCAAATGGGGATACACCAGAATTTTATAAAACCCACCAAAACAATCTACTGCCAATAATGGGTAACTTATATAGGGACCTCCAGGAGGGCAAATCATTAACCCCCAAGTTGGCACTATGCCAATCTATCAACAATATTAAAACCAGGTAAAGACCCACTGAACTGTGAGTCCTACAGACCAATTTTGGTCCTGAATCAGGACTATAAATATTATACCAGCATACTAGCAAACAGATTAGAAAATATCCTCCCAGACATTATACACAGAGATCAAGCAGGCTTTACAGCAGGTAGACAAACCACAGACAATATTAAACGCACCCTATATATCCTTGGAAAAATAAATAAATCCTTATCCCCATTTTTATTGTTAAGTATGGATACACAGAAGGCCTTTGATAGGGTCTCTTGGAGATTTCTAGAACATGTTTTAGAAAAATTTGATTTCCTGCAGGAATTCAGAGATATTGTTAGCTCACTAGATGACTCACCCCAAGCAACTGTAAAGATTAACGGTGTGTACTCAGATCACTTTCCCCTGACAAGAGAAACTCTCCATTGTTATTCGCCTTATATGCAGAGCCCATTGCTCAAACAATAAGAGAGGATCAATAGATTAAAGGAATAACTATAGCGGATACAGAAAACAAAGTGGCATATTACGCAGATGACCTCTTGATCTATTTAACTTACCCTGAAACTTCCCTACCTAAACTGTTAAATCACCTACAAGAAATTGAAAAACTATCTGGATATAAATTAAACCCCAGCAAGACAGAGGTATTAAAATACTTCTATGATCCATCCCCAGACATACAATCTATGTGCCCATTTAAATGGCAGAGCGACCCTCTGAGGTACCTGTGAATTCATATCCATAAAGACATCATAGATTTGTATAAGATCAACTATACACCATTGATGAAGGCTATACAGGAAGATCTCCAAAAATGGACCCCTCTCCCCATACCATTCATTCAAAAAATAGACTCAATTAGAATGAATATCCTTCCCCGTTTTCCGTATCTCTTCCAGAATATCCCTATAGTCCTGAATAAAAGCAACTTTCAGAAATGGAATAAACTGATTGCTCATTTTATTTGGCAAGGCAAGAAACCATGAAAAGCCCTTAAACTCTTGTATTTATCCAAAGCAAATGGAGGGCTTGCCCTCCCAGACTTGGAAACATACTGCCAAGCAGCAATAATAGCACACACCCTACACTGACTAAACACTAGTCCAGATAAACACTGGCCAACCGTAGAAATACAAGAGGAGGAAGCAAATCTGGGTGAACTCCTCCACATCAACATCTCTAGACCGGGAGAACAATCTAGATTTACACAACAAATTATAAATGCTTACAAGAAAGTGCTCCAAATCTGTTTAATTAAAGAATCTGCCAGTATATTAAATATACCAGCTGTGGACCCCCACTTCACACCATTAACACTGGACCACACCTTTTGGCAGTGGCATGGAAAAGGGCTAAAATATCTGCATCAGTTCTTCAGTGGAGGGTGGTTCCTCACATTTGAAGATTTAAAGCAACGTTTTCAACTTAGACAGCAGGATCATTTCCGATTTCTTCAATTGAGACACTACTGCTCAGGAAGATCTCAGGCCTAAACTGGGACATGGAATTGGCCCACCCTTTGATACAGTTAATTATAGCAGTAATAGAGAAAACAATCCCAGATCATATTATCTCAAGAATATATAAAGCTATACAGGCCTCCTCTACGCAGGCAGTAAGAATACAATACAAGTGGGAGCAGGAAATGGAGCTCATATTCACAGATGTGGAATGGAAACACATATATTCAAGTATTCACCAGATAACCTTGTCCTATTCCTGGAGAGAGTTCTTTTAGAAAAGCACTGTTAGATACTTCAGAACCCCTCAGATAGTAGGGAAATATAAACAGGCTCAAAGTTCTAGCTGCTGGAGGGAATGCGGGGAAACCTGCGCCACACACACCCGTATCTTCTGGGAGTGCCCCCAAATTAGGACCTTTTGGAGATCAGTGGAACAGGCTCTCTCAAAAATATTCATTGAAACCATAGAGTTAACCTCCCCAGTTGGCCATCTTGCAGCATTTTCCAAAGCAAATTAAGGGAAGATCCACTAGAAAACTTTTGGCTACTCTCCTAGCCACTGGAAAAAAAGTAACAACATGTAGATGGCTACAAAGGGAACCCCCATTGCAGAGGGAACAGGAAGATACAGTGATGCAGATTTATAGAATGGAAAAAATTACAGCAGAGATTAACTTAAGAACTGAAAAAATAATGTTATTTTGGAATAAATGGCTGATGTGGATAATGTTACATAGGGTGGATGTGATACCATGATAGCTTAGAACATAAGCAGTATACCACTGAATGATGACTATAATATGAAAGAGCATTATTGAAACAAGACTAAGTGATTCCTCTGCAATACTTTATTATTTTATAATGGATTTGTTCCAATCTAGGTAGCGATAACATGAAACGCTGTCTGTATGTTTCTCAAAAACTGAATAAACTTCAAATAAAAAAAGCCATGGAAGACGGCGCTCAAGAACCTGACCAAGGCAGTCTCTGTTCCATGGTTTCGCCAAAAGCCATGTTGCACTGGGTAAAGAACATGATATGTCTCCAAATACTCCATAATTTGATTCGCTACCACTTTTTCAAGCAATTTGCTCAGGGGATTGAGAATTGATATAGGTCTAAAGTCATCAAGAGAGTCAGTGCCAGGTTTTTTGGGAATTGGAACCACCCTAGCTTGTTTCCATATAAGTGAGAATTGGGCAGTGATAAGACATAAATTAAAGATGGTACAGAGAGGGGAAGCAATCTGAGGTTCGATCAACTTAAGAAAACGGCTGTCTAATCCTTCACCACAGTTGGCAAACTTATTAGGCAAGCTGGCAATTAATTTTACCACTGCTGACTTTGTGATCCTGTTAAAATAAAATTTCAGTCTGTCACTCAAAACCTCACTTGTACTTGGATGAGTCAAGGAATTAGAAAAATGGCATCCATAGCTAGAAAAGTTCTCCGCTATAACTAAAGGATCAGTTAAAACTCCATCCAAAGAGGACATTTTAATAGCTGACCTTTCAGAGGGAGCAATCACATTTTTTACAGAATTCTAACATTTTTTAAGAACTGCCCAGTTCTCACTCAGTTGTTTTTTTATAAAAAAGATTTTTAGAACTTTTCATGAAATTACTAACCTTATTCCTTAAGAATCGATATCTATCCAAAAGTACCCTTGATGGTAACTGCTTGTAATATTGCCAAGCAAGATTTCTTGCCTCGATCCACTCTTTAATTTCACCTTTGAACCACCTATTCACTGACCCCTTTACTTTAAGGTTACGTAAAGGAAAATAAACTTCCTGAACTGGTCGACGTAGCGTACAAAAATAATCTACCGCACAATCAGGGTCTGGAATTAAATCCAGAACAGACCAATCAATTAAAGAAAGACTGTGCACCAAGTTTGAAAATCGAAATTCTTAAAGTTATGTGATTGAATAACCCTAGGGGATACCTTTCTCTTTTTGAAATTCAGGACACAGTAAGTGTCGTGGTGATCGCTGGTAGATTCAGCAAGTAGCCGGGATGAAGAAATAACATCAACTCTATTGGTAACTATCCAATTGGGAGTGGAGTGGTTTCCAGTGAGATGGTTAAGCCTGATAGGTTCTGCAATCAGTTGGAACAAATTATAAATATACAATAATGTGTCCAACCCCAAATCAGCTGACTGCAACCAATTCAAGTTTATATCACCCACCAAAAGAATATCAGAGTAGCCCAAATGACAAAAAGCTATATCCAGAAACTCCCTCAACTCATCCAATCCACAGTTAGGGTGATTATACTTGCAAACCAAAGTAACATATTTCTTACCTCCTAAGAGAAGTCTTAACAACAGCCAATCATTCGGAGAGTTGGAGTTAATACTACTGTCCAGTACAGACACTTGTAGATTTTCCCTAGTTAGCACTATAACCCCAACCCCTTTCTTACATCCTTTCCTATCGGCCCGAGTAACTTTATACCCAGGAATTAAACAGTTATTATCAGGTGAAGAATACTTCAACCAAGATTCAGAGAAAACAAGAACATCAGGTTTGTTGTTCAGAATGATAATCTCAACCTCAGGTTTTTTAAAGAGGTAACTTCTTACATTTAGATGCATTACTTTCAACCTATGTTCTGTCCACCACTTCTTCCCACAAACAACTGGAACAGAATTGGTGGAGGGTCCTGGGTTTAATCCAACATCCCCTGATAATATCAGCAGTAAATGGGACAGAGCCAAACCCTTAGGGCTACTGCAAATTTCAAGCAAACCCCTTAGAAGATAATGCAAAATAGAGAATGAAAAGTGAAAACCACAACCCCTCAAACCATTTTCAGATTGTAATAACAGCCCATAAATATCAGTAACCCTATGATTCTGTACTAACTTATTGGACATACTATAATCCAAATCAGGGTTTGCCCAGCCTTCCTCAGTTTCAATATAGCCTGTTGGAATATTAATAAATATGACTAAACAAACTAATACTACACAGTTCCATCTGGTCACCAGAGTGCCCAACATTCTCGATGGGCAGCAAAATACTCTAGCCAAATTACAACTATACTAATGTGCCCCAGCTCCCATGACTCCCTCTGACTCCCTCTGACTGCACACCTGGCCGCACTTAGCCACAGGAAGCTGCCGCTCAAGATGCTGCTGTATCTTGAGAGTGCTGGATATTTAAACCCCGTTATCCATCGAATTGGGCTGCCACCACCAATCGGGGGGGGGATACGGCTCTGTGCAATGAGCTAAATGACTGTAGTTAAGCAACACAGGTGGCCGGGCTATGAACAGGTAGGGTAGAGAGAGGAGCCAGCTGCAATTAAGGGCTAGGCAGACATCCAGGGCCAGGAGACCAATAAATATCTACACAGTCTCGAAAGTTGAAATAAGGTGTAATTAAAGTAAACATGTGCAAAGTTCGTTCAGCATCCAGCAGCAGTTCAAAAAGCAGCAGCAGCAAGATAGGTGCAATTTATCAATCTTCGGCAGCAAATTAAAGTGCACTTGCAATATTCAACACAGTTCGTCACACATCCAGCAACAATTAAAGTGCAAATACCTAAATTTCGGCACAGTTCGTCTCACATCCAGCAGCAATTAAGTGTGGGTAGTTATACTTTGGCACAGTTCGTCTCACATCCAGCAAATTTTAAAATGACTGCAGCTAAATATCAGAACACAGTCACAACAGCAGCATATGTGGGGCAAGAGCAATCAAAGTGCTACGTCCTTATCTTCTCTTAGTTAAAATACAGCAGATCATTCATTCAGGTGCAGTATTAGTATTAGTTGTGGGTTCAGGTTCTGCTGAAGCTCCCGGAATGAGTGATATAGTCCCTAATGTAGGCCCAACCATGTTTGACACTGGGCCGTCTGTTCAGGCACCCTCCTCTGACTCCAGAGTTAAGGCTCAAGTGGAGGAATTGGTATGGAGGGTGGCTGAGTTAGAGAGGGTGGGGGCGCTGGTTGCTGCCCAGGGAAATTAGCAGGTTGTAGAATGGAATCACATAGCTCAGAGTGCCCCAGTGGGAATGCCTGGGGCTCATCTGGTGCCACCAGACCAGCCGCAGCCCTGGAAACCTGTTATTTGTTATAGGTGTGGTGGCAAGGACCATATACAGAGGGGGTGTAGAGCACCTTTAGACTGATTGTCTAATAGAGACAGGGCACCCTCTAACACTGCCTGCAAGCAGAGAAATGATGGAGGGGCCCAGTAAAGGAGCGTACCAGAGACTCTGGCAGGTCCAGCTCCATGGCTCACACAAGAGTCTCATCTGGTAGAACCAACACGACAGCATTAGATATGCAGAAATTAGTGGGGCTGACAAATGAGACTAAGATCACCATCAATGGAGTCCCCACTCAGGTTTTTCTGGACAGTGGCTCCCAGGTTACCATCACCTTCAAATCCTGGTATGATCAGAATTTACCAGACATGGAAATACAGCCACTTAAGGGACTGCACATGTGGTGCCTCAGTGAAAAGACATACCCTTATCTCGGCTATGTCAAGGTACGACAGGCGTTCCCTACTAAAGTAGCTGGAGTGAGTGAAGCTGTAGAGACCCTAGTTTTGATTTGCCCTGAAGCTAACATTTCTGATGGAGTGCCGGTACTGGTGGGCACTAGTGCCCATATGTTTGGATGCCTGGCCCAGCTGTGTCATGCTCGAGTGGTTGAACAAAGAGGAGAGGAGTACCAGTTGCACCCCCTGGTCCTGGAGGCCTATCGAAGGAAGGGGAAATTCCCTGTTGAGGAGCCTGATGATACAGTGGGAATAGTGTGTAGAAGGGACAGAGATGAAATTGTGCTCCCGCCAAACATGGAATGCAACATTGCCAGTGTAGTGAGACTGAAGAAGGATGTCAAGAACCAGATATTGATGTTGGATACTCCAGATGAACATGGATTCCTGGTGGGACTGTTAATCAAGCCTAGCATTCTGCCAGGCAGAGGGCATGCATATGTTTGAAGCGTGAATGTGCAAGTGAAGAATGTTACAGATAAAGATAAGGATGTGGTAGTACAGAAAGGACAGACACTGGCTCAGATATATTGCACTGACACAACAGTGCATACTGCCGCAGCAAGGAGAAGCACCCCAGTCGGACTTGATCCTGAGTTGTTTAATTTGAGTGACTCCCCCATCCTGGAGGAATGGAAAGAGAGAGTGAGGGAGAAGCTGTCTGCTCAGATGGATGTTTTCTTTCTGCAAGAGTGGGATGTAGGGTGCATGGGCAGAGAGCAGCATCGGATACGGCTCATAGATGACAAGCCTTTCTGAAAAAGATCTAAGCAACTGGCCCCAGCTGATATAGATGATGTTCGGTGGCATTTGCAGGAAATGCTGGCCGCAGGGATTATCCAGGAATCCTGGAGCCCCTATGTGTCATCCATTGTGGTGGTGAGAAAGAAGAGTGGGGACATTCAAATGTGTGTGTGGACTACCACACCCTGAACAAGTGGATGATGCCAGATCAGTACACTATACCCAGAGTGCAGGATGCACTGGATTGTTTAAATGGTAGCCAATGGTTCTTGGTTTTAGACTTATGAAGTGGCTATTACCAGATCCCAATGGACCCTCAGGATTGGGAGAAGATGGCTTTTCTATGCCCCCTTGGATTTTATGAGTTTCTGAGAATGTCCCAAGGGATCTCTGGTACCCCTGTCACCTTTCAGCACCTAATGGAGAAGGCCGTCAGGGATATAAACTTGCTGGAGTGTTTGGTCTACCTGGTCGACATCATTGTGTTCAGGGAAACCCTAGAGGTGCACAAGGCCCAGTTGATGAGTGTTGGACCACCTGGAAGAGTTTGGATTGAAGCTATCCATAAACAAATGCCAGTTCTTCCAGACTTCGGTCAAATACGTGGGGCATATCATCTCATAGAAAGGCATACAGACTGACCCCAGCTAGGGTGAGGCTCCATCACCTGGCATAAGCCACACACCCTGAAGGACTTGCAGCAGCTACTGGGTTTCTGTGGCTGTTACTGAAGATTCATAAAGGATTACACCCGGGTGGTGTGGCCCCTTTTGAACCTGCTACATGGGTATCCACCCATGAACAAGAGCAAGAAAACTGCCTTGCTTTGGGACTCTGCCAAACCCGTTAGTTATTTCCACCCATCTGAACCATTTGGTGAGAGGTGGAATGGGGAATGTAATAGAGCTTTTGAGGACATCATCTGTTGTCTGACCCATGCCCTGGTATTGACTTATGTGGACCCACAGAAACCCTACATCCTTCACACCGCCACCAGTTTTAGTAGATTGGGGGCTATGTTGTATCAGGAACACCCCGAATGTTTACGTTCAGTGGCATCCGTCAGTCAGAGTTTAAACCCTTCAGAGAGGAGGTATCCTGTCCATAAGTTGGAGTTCCTGGTGTTGAAGTGGGCCATAGTTGATCAGTTTCATGATGATCTGTATGGGGCCAAGATTACTGTGAAGATGGATAATAATCCCCTTACTTATGTACAGACCATGGCCAAGCGGGATGCAGCTGGTCATAGGTGGCTGTCAGCCTTGTCCACCTATGACTACTGCGTAGAGTACTGCCTGGGTCTGAACCATTTAGATGTGGATGCTTTGTCCAGGTGACCCCAAGCCTGTAAGGATGACAGCTCAAACTGGGTACACATCTCGGAGCAAGCTGTAAAGGCCTTGTGTATGAAGCATGATGGCGAAGAGATCTTTCCTACTGAAGACACCTCTTGTTGTTGGTAGACTGTCTGGGGGCCTCAGACAATTGTTTTCCAGTTCCCTATTGTCAGCTGGCCACCCTAGATGTCGGATCCCTCCCACAATTAACTACTCAAGACCTGGAGCGTAATCAAAGAGTCAGCCCAGTCACCAGGCAGATTGTGCAAGTGTTGAAACGGCAGGGAGCCAGGAGTAAGTGGACGCCATTTTTCCTCAGGCTCGGCTACTATTATGTGAATGGCCTAAGCTATGGTTAAAGAAGGGGTTGTTGTACCGAGAGACCCAGGAGCAGCAGGGGGCCCCACGATAGCAACTGGTACTCCTGGAGAAGCATGTTAGGACTGTGTTAAGGGCCCTGCATGATGATATGGGGCACTTGGGAGCTGAATGCACTTTGGATCTGGCTAAGAGTTGATTTTATTTGCCAAAGATGGGGGCAGATGTAGAGGTGTATTGCAAGAGCTGCATGAGGTGTATAAAGTGAAAAGCACTTTCCCGGAGGGCTGCTCCATTAGTCAATATCAAAACTAGTGGCCCTGTGGAGTTGGTATGCATAGACTTCCTTACCCTGGAGCCTGACTCATGCAATATCTCCAACGTGTTGGTGGCCACTGACCATTTCACCCGATATGCTCAAGCCTACCCCACCAAGGATCAGCGAGCTTCCATTGTGACCAAGATATTGGTGGAGAGCTGGCACAGTGGCACTGAGGGTTGAGGTGCTGGACACCTTTCCTCACACTACACCGGCGACCCAGGTTAGGGAGGGACCTCGGGTCACCGGGATGCTGGCACGGGGGGGCGGAGGGGGGCAGGACTGAGCAGTGGCTCTCTTCTCCCGGGATATGGGGTCACCCACCCGTAGTCCTGCCGCCACCAGATGGAGGACCGATGGCTGGCAGAGGTGGTTATCAGTGCAACAGGAAGGGAGGGGAATCCTGTAAGGCATGTGCATGCATGTGCCTCCACATGCACGTGTCATGGACATGTGGGAATGGGCTGAGAGAAAACCCATAAAAACCCACAAAATGTATATATAAAAAAAAATATTGGTGGAGAAGTTTTTCGTGCACTATGGCTCCCCCCCCAGAGGATCCACTCAGATCAGGGCTGTGATTTTGTGAGCCATTTTATCAAAGAACTATTGTCACTGTGGGGCATTGGGAACCTGGACCATGCCTTACCATCCCCAAGGTGACCCCCAACCTGAAAGATTCAACATGACCCTCTTAGATATGCTGGGCACCTTGGATCACCGGGACAAGCACACATGGAGTCAGCGGGTGAGTGCTCTGGTCCATGCCTACAACTGTACCTGAAATGATGCTATGGCATTCTCTCCCTACCAGCTCATGTTTGGGAGGGAAGCTCATCTGTCTGCCAGTAGGCCTGTGTTATGGCATCTCCTCGGATGGACTGGGAGCAGGATATCTGCAGTACGTGAAAACCCTGAAACAACAACAACTAGATGATGCACACTGGCTTGTTTCAAAGATGGCCACTAAGAGGAACCAGGCGAATAAGGAGTGCTACGATAAAAAAGTGCAAGCTCAAAACTTGGAAGCGGGAGGCAGAGTGCTACTACGCCAGTTGGGCATACCAGGAAAGCACAAGATAGCCGACAGATGGGGAGACACCCCATATGTTGTAGTGGAGAAATTTGCAGACCTACGGTGTACAAGATTTGTCCTGAAAGAGAGACTCGAGGGCATAAGGTTTTTCATCGCAACCATCTGCTACCTGTTGGCGACAAGGTAGTGAATGCCAAAGACATTGCAGAAGACAGAGGCAGAGAGACAGTGATGCCATGGGTTTTTGGTCTGCCCAGGGTGGGGAGACCTCAGGTGAAGGAGACACTGAATATGAGTCTGAGGGGGAGGACAGAAAGAGAGACCCCCCCATAGTCATTACCCTACCTGGGAGTCCGCCAAGTTATTTCAGGGATCGCCCCTGGTCAGGGATATTCCTAGAAGACAGGGTAGGGTCAGGGAGTCTGTTATGGCTGTGCCCCTTGGGGGACCACTCCGGACTTGAATACTGGTCCAGCTGAGCTGCTTGAGTGGTACCGGAGCAGCTTCCCTGCAGATACACCCAGGGAATGGCTGCAGAGTGATTCTGAGGATCAGGAAGATGAGGGGGCAGATATGTCTTTTGAAGGGCCCACATTGGAACTGAATACTGATCCAACTGTGCCCTTTGAAGGAGCCTGAGTTAGTCCCCCTAGGTTGTGCCTGATGGTAGAGAAGTGTTAGAGTTGTTCACCCTGTTAGCTGAGGAACAAGAGGAAGGTGAAGAAGATGAGGAAATCATCACTGACCCAAGGGTAGGTAGGGGTGCAGGTATTCAGGTGACCCCTCACAGGACAGGGAGGATGACAAGGCCTGTCCTTAAATTAATGTATGATGCCCCTGGGGTTCCTACAGACTTACCTTTGTTTGTAGTACATAAGGGAATGTACATTTCTCCTAGGTCCCTACAGAAGGTGATTATGTGCCCTGTGGATGCTAAGCCCCCTAGGTCAGGGAAAGGTGACCCAAAGGAGAAGAGGGAGGTGAACAGGGTACCTAACAGGTTCAGAGGGAAGGTAATGTACTATGTGAGACTTTAGTACCTGATGGGTCAATCTGATGGGCGCCACTTTGCATGTGGCCAAAGGGCTCAACGAAGGACCAGAAGTTGCTAAGATGTACATAATGTTCAGTATTTATTTAGTTTTTGTTGACCGGGTAGGGTGCACTAGCCATGGCAATGACTATTTTCAGGCATGACCTGGGAGGTTACAGAACAATACATTAGAGAAACATGAGTAGCAGTGTAGACAATAAAACAATCTATTTGAATGTTCTTCAGGAAGAGGCAGTATAGCACAGTGGGTTAAGGCTCTGAGCTGCAGATCTGGAGACCTGGATTTGAATCCCACAGCTGCCTAGGTGCATACTGTGTGATCCTGAGCAAGTCACTTAGCTTCCTTGTGCTCCCAGGTTGCATCTGGAAACAAGCTTCATCTTAGTGTGCTACTCCTGGTTAAACAATGTTCCCTTCCCCTTTTCTTATGGTTATTACCTGTTAGATAGGAATCAGGTGTATAGCCAGAAATGTTAATAATGTTGATGTTCTCATTGGGTATTTATCCCTTATGCTTGGCATGGAAGCCAAGCATTTCAAAGGGGGGGAGTGTAACCCCACTCTAGGGGCTTACCTGAATTGCCCCGGGTGTTCTCCAGTTTTCCTGTTTTCTCTGTGCTATGGAGTTCCCCCTGGCACTCCCCAATTCCCTTTTCTGTCCCTGGGGTATTTTGTTTGTAGCTCCGTGGTGTCTTCAGCCCACTTGAGCTCACCAGGCATAGTTGCAGGCCAGCAGCATTCCCCCATGCAGCGGTGATTGTGCCTGTGTGAAGGAGTGCAGCTGACAGCTGAAACGGGGAGTGTTTCCTGCACCTGGTGCCCCTGTTTAGTTATTTGGGGCTCGGGGTCCAGAGGAGGCCATTGAGAGGCCGTTTTGGGGGAAATAACGGTGGAGTTAATCTCAGGCATGAATGAGGGCTCATGAATCATTCATGAGCCATCTTGAATATTAATTAGTTGCCACCTGCCGCCTAGAGGGACTTAGTTTTGGTGGCAGAGACAGTAAAACTGCTAGGGCAGAGTGTATGAGAGAGGGCTCAATCAACAGAGGGCAGTTGGGGCTACAGTCCTGTGGGGTGATGGTGCAAATGGAGTAAGGTGTTGGGCGGCACCAGATCTGAAAGGGGGAGAAATTGTGTTGAACTGAAAAGGACTCCATATGAACTAGTGGGAGCTGATGTGTTTGTAACACTTAACCCCATTTCTTTAGCCAATCAGAGGTCTAGGCACCCAAATCTTGAACAGAGGGACTCTTGGGAAAAGGAGGGGACTAATTCTGGAACTGAGATCATGCCCCAATAAACGAGCAGGAAATATTGATCACTATGAATATCGATTATTGAAAGGCTTCAACAGCCAATCAGAATCATATGAAAAGGGTCGCTCCCAAGGGGATGGTGCTTCAGGTTCCAATATACGAAATGCAAGACAAAATGCAAGTCAGTAAAGGATCAAGCACTCAGTGCCAAAGAAAGACGTAGACCAACTTGTCAATCTGGCAATAATCTTTTTTTTATTTTAAAAAGCAAAATATATGTGAAGAACAGTGTAACACAGGAAGGCTACCCACTACCAACATTTCATGTCCTGACTGGATTATTGCCAGCCTGAAAAATTGGTCTACAGCTTTCTTTGGCACTGAGTGCTTGGTCATTTACTGTCTTGCATAGCCAATCAGGATGTTGAGATTTCAACTGGTAGAGTGTGTGGACTTTCTGGGATTGAGTCAAGTCTGCTGCTGGGCTCTGTATGAGTCAGGACTGTGCTGTGAAAGCAGACTTTGGATTTCAGGGGGCTTACCCAGGCCCTAATCTGAGGATTGTGGTTGCTAGAGGATTCCCCAGGTGCTTGCTACAGGACTGAGTTGTGAGGGGAAAGAGAGAAAGAGACTGAACTGTGATCCTTTCTCCAGGTACTGAAAAGTTGCTTAATTAGTGTTGGGAGAAACTAAGTGCTGCAGACACCTGCACTAAGAAATTGTTTGCTTGTGTGGGACTGTAACTGCAATTTTTTTGAAGAGGCAGAGGATCTCTCATTGTGGGGTGCTAGCCAGGAACTGTGTGTGTGTCCCAAGTGAACTGGTTAAGGTGGCCGAGAGCTGAGTTCTTGCTGCAGCTGAAGGAAAGGGTGTGGACACTGCTACACAGAAAAGTGTGGACTGGTGTACAGAGGGTTACTACTGCTAAGTTTCCCTTGCTGAATTGTACTGGCACTGATCAAGGTAGGGGCTAGCACCCACTTAATTTGGCATTGGATTTCACTGGAGCGAATGCCTGAAAATTTTGCTTGCTGAGAGCATGGTGCAGGGACTGCAGGAGGACCCCCACCATTTGGGAGTCCTCACCCAGAGCCAGGGAGGGAACTTGCTTACCCCTCCCAAGTGGGACTCACTGTCTCAGGTGGTCACTGGCACTTGCTGGGGTGCTAAAGCACCTGTGATACATTGTGGGGGCTTGGCTATGGAGCTACTCCCGGGTCTGGGCCTTCTGGGACTGGTGTCCTGCCACAACACTCTGCAATGGGCCAGAAGTGGATGAAGGAGACAAACAGCCAGAACTACAATCAAGGTGACCAGCTGCAAGACCCTTGTAGTATAATATTTAATCACCTTTATATCTGTAATATTTCATATTTTATAATATTTAGCTTTCACCTTTTATATTACAATATGTAAGTTCATAATATGTAAGGATTGTAGTGTAATATTTCTTTAAAGTGGAAAATTCCATGCACTGCAGTATTTCTGTATATTTCCATTAACTGTTTTGTAATCACCTTCTTTAGGAAGAAATATTAAAATGTTAGAAAGAATCTTTCTGAGGATGGTGTGCATTTGCCTTATCAAACAGCAAGCTTGGACAAAGCGTAAGATAACAACATCCTTGGGCAAAGTATAAGATAACAACATGTCTAGGCATTGAATTTTTGAACAACCTGAAAAGGCAAGCCTTAAGTTGTTGTACGTTGCTATGGTGTGAGTGAAACTCATTGTTTTACTTAGGTCAGATTGACCCACTGGCATATGTATCAAGAAATATTGGGTAACAAAAATGAAGTAAGCTGTGGAAAAGTACACCCCATCTTGGTATCAACTTGTTATTCTGTTTTATGATTGGCTTATACTGAAATGTTGATATTTTTAAAGATAAGAATTGTAAAATTTAGCTTATAAAAACACTGTATGTAAGCTGAGTAGCTCAGCTCCAAATTGATGACCAAAATGAACATGCATGTCACTCTGAATGAACCACAATAAACTCTTTGAAGAAATCTGAAGGCTCGAGTCCAATATAACAAACACAGCGCAATATTACAATTGGTGCTATGACTCGGATGTCTGAAGACAGTCTATATAGTTGCTGAAGACATTAAATGAACCGAGGGGGCTAAACTACGGGGAACGCCTTACTGCACCTGATCTGATCAATCAAGTACAGAAAGGAGTCAAACAAGGGACTCACGAGGGACTGGTGTGAAATCAGACGTGATTGCCAGCCACAAGATAGATGTAAGTATGGATACCATATTACGTACATTTTTAGAAACACATTTAAAGGAAGGTCTGTACCACTCTCCTGAACAACAGGAAGATGCGTACTTATGTTTTACTAAGCAATGTACAGACAGAAATGAAAAAGTTAAACTAGATAAAATCAAGTTAGCCAACATCTGTCAAATGTATGTACAATATCAGTGTGAAATGACAACTAGGATGTGTAATATACAAAGGCAGATGTTAGAAAATGAAGAAAAACATAATGAAAGTTTAGTGTTCCAGTCAAAAGAGATGCAAAAATGTACCACTAAAATAAAAGACATAGAATATAAATTAAGTGTGGCACAAGGGGAGGTTTGTGGGTTAAAAATAGAAAATAATCAGTTAGAAGAGAATCTTAAATTTGTAAATAAACAGAGTCGGTCACAAATTAATGAACTGACTAGACAATTACAGCAGGCACTAGAAAGATTAGACCATGCCAATCAGGAGCACGCCCAAGACCTCTCATATAAGGAACAGTCCTTGTATACATTACAAGCAGAAGCACAGTTACAGTGCCAGAACTCCCTAGAATTAAGGCAACAAATTACCTCATTGGGCGTAGAAGTCCAAAAATATAAAATGGCTCCGGTGCAAGTGAAGCACCCCTTCCAGCCAAAGCATCACTGTGCTGTGAAGCAGTGACTGAAGAGAGTTCAAGCTCTAGTAGTTCAGAGAGTGAGGAAGAGCCCCCTCGAAAACTAAAAGGAAAAATGGCTCCTTTTAGTGTTAAAACAAAAGGAGAAACTGAAAAATTGCCCCGTCCAAGTAAACGGATGAAAAAGTTAACTCCTAAGGTTAGGAAGGAATTAGAGGAGGACATAAGGCTACTGACAGTAAATATTGAAAACTACACAACTCGTATTGAGAAAGCAGAAAATGCGCAGGATAAGAAAAGGTTAGAGGAGAAAAAGGCAGAGTGTGAAAGGCACAAAGAGGCCAAAATGGAAAGGTTAAAGGAGGATCTTGAGGCACAAACCCTAGAAAAGGAGGTACAAAAGGCTATAGAAAAGGTAGAAATGGTCCAAAAATTCTCACAATGAGACTTGACTATCCAAGAATCTATGCAATTGGTAGAACAGTTAGGCAAGTAAACATATGTATTCTTACTGTTAAAAACTTTTCAGTCTCCTGACTGTACTGATCTGTTACCTGTATGTTGTTGTTTCACCCGGGTCGCCCCTGAAAAAGGGACCTCCGGGGCCCAGCAGGCCTACCCGGTCATCAAAATTCAATAAATAAATAAGTGGGAGCCAGGACAAAATCCAGTACCTTATTGCTCCAAGTTAAAAACACTTGTAGCTAATTTTAATCTGACTAACAAAGATGCATGTAAAGTAGTAACACTTTCCCTACCTACTGTGTTACTCCAGAGCCTTCCGGCTAATATGGTCGGTACACTGGCTAATTCTGAAAATAACGAAACTTGGGCAATTATAGATGAAATTCAAGCAGCGTTACAGTCAATGCATGGAGTGTCCCACAATGACTGGGGTAAGATCTATGAAGTACAATTACTCCCAGGAGAGTCCCCAGTCATGTTCATTAATCGATTTACACCACTTATGGGGGTGTGGCAGACCTCGGTAAGGATAAAGAATCTTTTCTGAGTTTAATCGATCGACAGGTTACATTGGTCCCTGCGTCGATTCGCATGTTATATAAACAAGTCAAGACATGTGCAGAAAAGGAAGAACTGCTCACCGATTGGTGGTGAATGCAACAAGATGATCAAAGCCCAGAAAAGGGAAAGGACAAGTGGACAGTAGCTGCTACAGAAGGTAAAAGTAGATATACTTGTAATGATTGTAATAAAGTAAGACACGTTAAACGAGATTGTTGGGCAATACGTGGAGACATGGAGGGAAAACAACAACAGGTATTGGAGAGGAGACGAGCACAAAATCCTGGTAATAATGATAAACCAGGTGGTAAGGCAGACTTGCAAAAATGTATTGAAATGCTCAGTAATTTTATCAATACTAAGGCTATGGTAGCCATTAAAAGGACCCTGATGAAGAAGAACTGATACAATTAGGGCAATGACAGGACGAAGACCCCACCTTCCAAGTCCTAGGGAAATTGGTAGAGGACTGGGAGGGTTGTCCTACTATATCAGCTATAGTCAGGGGCTGCCAAACTGTGATATTGGTCGATACTGGAGCTACAGTTAGCATTACAGATAGTGATATGCCCTTAACAACCCATGGGAAGCAGCAAATAAGTTTTCAGGGCTTCTCGGGGGGGGGGGTGTTAACAGCATACCTAACAAAACCAATCATGGTCCAGATTGGTGAAGAGCATGTGAAATGTATGTTCTGGAAATGTAATACCCATGAAGGTACCATCATGGGTATGGACATTCTGGCACAACATATCTTAGTAGTAGATCTTAGTAACATGATTTTATGGAACGGAAGTACTACTAATCCAAGCCCAAATGTGGATGATTCACATAGTATATATATATACTGTGAAATCATTAAAAATCTACCATTTAGAGGAATTATGAGAGCATATACCTCAGTGGATAGTACATGTTATCAAGCAACATGAAACAATTTGAGCTAAAAATGCTACAGAGTGTGGCAGGGTGTCTAATATGGAAGTCCAAATTGAAGGACCAGACCCCCCTCCACAAAAACAATATGCTTTCCCCAAGGAAGCGTATGATGAAATTTGTGTAATGCTGAAACAGTTACAGTCACAAAACGTCATTAGACCCATATGTTCCACGGTGAACAGTCCCCTTTGGCTGATACACAAACCCAATGGTACCTGGAGATTAACAGTGGACTATAGGGTGCTGAATAAGGTTACGCCCTTGGTCTCCCCCGTGGTAGCAAGGCTTCCTGATCTGATCTCTCGGCTGTCCCCTACAGCTACAATTTATACTGTACTAGATGTGCCAAATGGCTTTTGGTCCATCCCTGTCCATCCTGATAGTCAGTATAAATTCACTTTTACTTTTCAGGATAAACAGTACACTTTTCAGTGTTTACCACAGGGTTTCCACTCATCCCCCACTTTATTCCTTCAGCGTCTGGCTGAGATACTGTTGGAATTTTCCCACCCTGAGGCAATGATCCAATACGTGGATGATATGTTGTTACAAACTGATACTTATCAGAAACATGTCAATTTATTAGATGAGCTGTTAACTGTACTACAGAAAGAGGGTTAAAATTGAACCCGAGCAAAGCTCAAATTGGGCAATCACAAGTCACCTTTTTAGGGATTTGTATTAATCAGGAAGGACGTACTGTAGATCCAGATAAGAATCGGGTCATACAACAATTACCATGACCTAAAACGAAGACAGCACTTCGACAGTTTTTGGGAATGGTAGGCTTCTGTAGGGATATTATAGAAGCTTTTTCTAGTGTGGTAAAACTGCTATACAATTTGTTAAAGGGAGGAAAAGAAACAGATATTCTCCAGTGGGAACCAGAGCATCAGCAGTCTTTTATGGCTCTAAAACAAGCACTAATGATGGCTCCTGCCCTCATTAGCCCTCCTGAGTCATCAGATTTTGTACTACAGGTACATGCTACTGATCAAGTGATCAATGCCATCCTGTTACAAAAGCGATCAGAACGTTACGTCCAGTGGGATATTTTTCTCGAGTATTAACTCCAGTAGAGAAAACCTATGAAGAATGTGTAAAACACTTGTTAGCTGTATATTGGGCAATACAAGCTACTGAACATATTGTGGGGTTTAATCACATTGTTTTGCAAACCTCACACACACCTGTAAAATTTCTCTTAGAAAGGGATGTATGGGGTGTATCCTCTCAGAGACTGGTAAAATGGGCATTGGCCCTACAAGAGAAAAATATCACTGTAGAAAAATGTACCGCCCCCATGTTGGTAGAGTTAATGGCATGGGAGGGAGATGTGCATGACTGTGGGGAAGTCATGGGTATTGAATATAAATCAATTTTTGCTGCTGAACCTAATATTGGGGCACTGATGTATATGTAGATGGCTCCCGCTTTTGGGATGATGGGCATTTCCATACAGGGTATGCTATTTGGACGCCTGAAACAAATCAGGAAATTTTAGTACGATGTCCATCAACGTTTTCTGCCCCACGAGCGGAATTGGAGGTAGTACGTGGAGCTATTATGACGTATCCAAAGGAAGCCATTAATATCTTCTTGGATTGTGCTTTTGTTGTCAATTCCTTGTTAGATTTTCTTCCTATTTGGACGAAAAGAGGCATGCGAACAGCCGCCGGTGAACCCGTGGCTTTTGCCCCCATATTACAACATATATGGGATATAGGAGCTCAAACCCCATTTAGAATTAATATTTGTAAAGTCAAAGCTCACCAAAAGAATCCAAAAGATATCCATGAACTAAACAATAATTTGGTAGATAATTTGGCTCAAATAGCTGCGAAACAAACAAACTTATGGGTAGACCCTCTAGGAGATGACTCTATACAATTGTGGGAAGTTGAAGAGTGTGATAAAAAATCATCCAAAACGGATATCAGCTTTATCACAAGTCCCTAGTTTGGGAAGAATCCAGGATACTGATGCTTGGCTTCTTGGTTGTCGGAACCAATGGAAAGATACAGGACAGTGTTCAAGTTCAAGTTCAAGTTTATTGCAGGAAAACTCCATTGAGCAAGCTCATTCACAAGGAGGTCCTGTGACATAAACACTTAAAGTACAAACACAGATAGGTAATTACAGTATATACATGAAATACACGTTACATGATGCAGGCTGGATATACATACAAGGGTACCACATAGGGTGACTGCAGGTGGTAAACATTGATGTGAGACAGGGAAGCGACTTATAGGTCGCATACTGATAAATGAAACATGATGACTGGTGTGATTTGATTTAATCAAATCAAATCAAATCAAATATACAGTATTTTGGCAGCTAGAACAAACAACAGTCTACAACTGATATGGGAGAGAGGAGAGATTTGATAGAGTAGCAGTGGAGCGTAAGCAAAGATAAAGCCAGGAGTAGAAGGGGAAGGGAAAGCAGTTAATATGACAAATCAATTATACCTTACCAGTGGATAAATATGGCACACATGGGGAAGGAAGAGACTTAACAACAGTTACAGGTGTCTTTTATTTTGGCTGAACTTAGCAATTTGTAGAAGTTTATTGAAACTGTGCTAGTTAGTTTCAGTACGGTTTGTAATTGGTTCCAAATGGAGGGAAGGGCATATGCAATAGCACGTTTACCAAAGGAAGTCCGCGGAAGTGTACCACCAAACATGTTACCATATGGGAAGATATGGTAATATGGGAATGACAACCAGGGTTTAGGAAGTGGATCCCACCCACTTCATTTAGAAAATATATTATCATGGACAATCACAGAATTGGGGGCCATTGTGGGCTCCATAAAACTTGTAAAATGTTGGCTCAAAAATATTGATGGCCAAAAATGGGAAAAGATGTCAAACAATGCCTGGAGGCTTGTCTCATCTGTGCACAGATGAATCCTCCAGTGCCTGGAAAAAGGGTTCCGTTAGGGCATATACCCCTGGCAGACAGTACTTGGTCCAGCTTACAAATTGATTATGTGGGGCCCTTGCCTACTGCAAAAGGGGGGGTTCTGATATTTATTAGTCATTGTTGACATATTTTCCAAATGGGTAGAAGCATTGCCCATATGAAATGATAGTGCTACAGCTACTGCAAAAGCATTGTGGGAACAAGTATTCTCACATTGGGGTTTTCCCAGAATCCTTGAAAGTGACAGAGGGACTCACTTTACAGCGAAAATAATGACAGCTTTGTGTGATATCTTCAGTATCACTCAATGCTTGCATTTACCCTACCATCCACAATCCTCAGGTATGGTAGAAAGGTTAAACAGCACTTTGAAAAATGCACTGAAAAAGGCAGTGTTGGATACTGGTAAAGGCTGGGTGACACATTTACCAGGAATCCTAATGGGTATTAGAGGTACGGAAAACAAGAGTACTGGCTATAGCCCATATCAATTGATGACTGGATGAGATATGCGACTGTATTATCCTTCTGATCCAGATTTGTCTACACCTGTGTTAGACCGTATCAAAACTGATGTGTTTTTGCAACAGTTGCAAAAACAATTAAATCTGTACCTACCACATGCTGCCAGAAATATGGCACGGACTCATTGGAAAAACAAAAAGAGACATGATAAAAAAGTGATACCGCCCATTGAAAGGGGTCATCATGTCATGATTAAAAATTTTGGTCAAATAGGACCATGGGATGCTAATTGGATTGGACCCTATATTGATATTGATGTATTAGGGCCATGGGTTATTCAAGTTAATTGAATTCGACAAGGGTCTATAGAGACCAAATGGGTCCATGTAGACCAATGTAAATTGTATCAGCCTTTAAATGATAACAACTGATACTGCTCTGTTTTTCCCAATAGGTGAAAGACAATGATGTTTCCTTTGCTTGTACTGAGCAGTGCCTTATTGATTCCGGTAATTTCTGACCAAAATGGATGCCCAGGACACATATGGAACAGTTTATACAACAAGAACTATGCTAATCATACTGTATGGCGTAATCCAGTATTGTTGAGAGAACGACATGAACATACTGGTTATCTTCTTATGAAATGGTACTTTATTTGCTATGGACAATGTCAATATGCAACATGGGGATGTTCATCAGAAGCCTGACCTGGCACGGCAATGTGTGTGGTCAACACAGCAGCCCAAAGAGGCATCTATATCCGCTCTACTTTGGGGGCTATGACTAATTTAACCAAAAAAGAACAAGACTTGTTGCGAATGAACTTAAAAGACATATTACAATATCCATCAGATACAACTGCGTTAAATTATTCTTATGGTTCAAGACGTAATATGTGGCATTTTTTATACAATACATCTATTGTAGTGAACTACACAGTAGGATTAAAGCAATTTTTTACAGTACTGCAGTTAACAAATAAATATCCATTGTTAACATATACTACCAATGCACAATGGCCGGAAATGTCCTGTAATGTTAATTTAACATCATGGTGCAATTTTGCTGCATGGAAAATAGTATATCAAAAACAAGGTATATCAAGGCAAAAAGTCTTGCCCCCATCTGATGGCATTATTTTGACGCAGAATGTATATCCTCTATATTATCCATGTAAATCAGAGTATTATAATGTTTTGCTACATTTTCCCTTTCCACGATTACCAATACAATGTAAAGATCGGACTTCAGTATTATTGTGGCAACAGTATTATAACAATACTTTGAATCAATGCCATGAGAGACACAGAAAGTGGTCATTTAACATTCCTGCAGAAGCATCGCCAGGCTTATCTCGTCATAAAAGAGATATGTGGGTCTGGGTAGGCTCAGGATTAGGAATTGCTAATGGTGTCAATTCAATGGTTTTAAAGGTCATATTCATTCTTTGGAAATGACTTTAAAAAATATGGCTCCTTTATCAACTTCTGTGAAATTAGCAGCTGATAATGAAGAGATTGATTGGTTTGCATTTAAAGTAACCTTACAGAATTTTTAAATCATTGCTCAAATAGCAGCCCATTTTTATAACTCACTTTCTAATATGCCTAGAGAAAGCTATGTAGAATTAGCTTGCTCTCAATTAGCTGCTGAAGCACAAGCTTATCTAGTTAATGAGTTAAATAGAATTGAGACTGATAGGTTACTCTTAGGCATAGGCAAGGATAATGTGACTCAATTATTGGATCATCCCAATGTGATCTTGCCACCCTTGGCCATGATTAAAGTATGGAATTCGCCAAATCAATATGCACAAGTGCTGCAACATGTGATTCCCATACTAGTGATAACACCTGTATGTTCCGAACCACCAAAAATATTGTGGCAAATCAGTATTTTGGGGGTATTGATACATGACCAGATCATGAGACTCCAAATACCAGGTGACACTATTATCACAGTACACAATAAATATGTTGTATTACCTAAACAACAGTGTGTCCAAGAACATGAAACCTTGATATGTGGGGAAGAGACATCAACCGCCCCATGGTTTCCTGATCAATGTAAATTTACCCTAACGTCTGCAAATGAATACCGCCAAGCTATAAGATGGAACCAATCATGGTGTGTAATTGCCAGTCAACCTTGGAATGTATGGGAGTGTAGTGACAAAACCTGGTGGGTTGCAAATTGGACCCTCTGGGAATGTCCTGCCTATAGCCGAACAAATGTTACCCATATTGATGGTTCCAGTATGGCCTTGGATTCACTCACTGATTTGGCAACTCCACCTCATTATGCATTACCCAAAATTGATAAAATGACACTTGGTGCCTTGATGTATCGTCAACAAACTAAAGGACTTGTTTTCTCACAAAAGACCTCTGCTAAAGAGGTAAAAAGGCAGTCATCTTATATCCCTATTATATCCTGGTGGGATTGGGGTATGGCTGTTTTAGGTACTAGTCCAACCCTAATAGTGGCAGTATGCAGTATTGCAGTAATCTGTGTTCTTGTTATTATACCAGTGCTCTTGTATAGTAAGATGAAACACATGATTCACCAAATACAAATGTTACAATGGCAACAACGTCTCGTGTGATCTCCAATTAGAGAGTCACAAAGGGGGGGTTGTAGTATAATATTTAATCACCTTTATATTTGTAATATTTCATATTTTATAATATTTAGCTTTAACCTTTTATATTGCAATATGTAAGTTCGCAATATGTAAGGATTGTAGTGTAATATTTCTTTAAAGTGGAAAATTCCATGCACTGCAGTATTTCTCTATATTTCCATTAACTGTTTTGTAATCACCTTCTTTAGGAAGGAATATTAAAATGTTAGAAAGAATCTTTCTGAGGATGGTGTGCATTTGCCTTATCAAACAACATGCTTGGACAAAGTATAAGATAACAACATGCTTGGGCAAAGTATAAGATAACAGCATGTTTAGGCATTGAATTTTCAAACAACCTGAAAAGGCAAGCCTTACGTTGTTGTACGTTGCTATGGTGTGAGTGAAACTCATTGTTTTACTTAGGTCAGATTGACCCACTGGCATATGTATCAAGAAATATTGGGTAACAAAAATGAAGTAAGCTGTGGAAAAGTATACCCCACCTTGGTATCAACTTGTTATTCTGTTTTATGATTGGCTTATACTGAAATGTTGGTATTTTTAAAGATAAGAATTCTAGAATTTAGCTTATAAAAACACTGCATGTAAGCTGAGTAGCTCAGCTCCAAACTGATGACCAAAATGAACATGCATGTTACTCTAAATGAACCACAATAAACTCTTTGAAGAAACCTGAAGGCTCGAGTCCAATATAACAAACACAACACAACATTACAACCCTCAAGCAAGGTCCATCTGAATGGAGGGATCCTGGCCAGCCTGTTTTTCCTTTTGCTGCACAAACTCAAGGAGCTCCATTTCCCCGGATGCTCAGATTGTCTAACCATGAGTACCCAGGACCTGGCTCTTGGGAGGGGAAAGGAGAAGCTGTCTGTTCTTAAAGTTTTCACAATTTCAGGGCCCCAACAGCCAACGAACCCATGGCACCAATGAGGTCTGCACCTAGTGGATACCCCAGGGACAATACGGGGACATTGGTGTGATGCTTGGCCAGCTGGTTATTATTATTGTATGATATTGGTATTATAAATACATGGCCTGTGTATGACCATTTCAGTGGGAGAGATTTGGCTTTTAAATTACAAGGTCAGAAGCTGGAATCACAGGATGTAGTACACTGACCAGGAGATTCCTGTAATTAAGACTTCCTTAAAGAAATTGCATTTTATTACCTTTTTATGATATGCTCAGGCTTTTGAAGTTGAAACAAAATCTAAAGTTCATGAATTCAGGAAAGAAAGGGTAATTTTGGCTGTTCCTATCAAGTTTAACACCTTAATGACAAATGATGGGATTGCTAAGATCAAAGAGAAATATTTAATTAAAGGAGGTCATATTTAGGAAATGTGTTTTTTTTTCTTCTGATGTTCCATTAATTAAAGTTACCTCCTGGTAGGAAATCATGTTTGTAATTTTATATTCTAAAATAAGGAGCTAGATGACTCATCAAGTGGGTGTAGAAATAGAGTTGAAAATGTATCAGCGTATCTGAAATGTGATATATCATCTTGGACTCTGAAGAAACAAATTTCTCTGACATCTAACTTTAAATGCACTTACAGAGGTAATACATTAGATATAAAAGATCTAAATGTATTATGGTAGGAGTTTTATTCTGTAACTTTTTCCATTTACTTTTGAGATTGTAAGCACTTGATATTTATTCTGTATTTTATCTTATTTTCATATTTTTAGTAAAATCACATTTTCTTGAAATACTGCCTGTGTCTTCCCAGTTCTTTTTACAGGTAAAATGCCAGCATTTTAAGTCTGACAACTGTTTAAAAGGCTTGATGGTGTTACTAAGTTGGAAAAATGTAAGAATATACCTAAGGTTTCTTATAGAGTTTTAAGTGTTCACTTTGGATGCCTGGTTAGGTGCCATTAGGAGAAATATATATTGCATCCCCCCGAAGAGAATTTTATCTGAGCCTATGCATTTGGGTATGATAGCATAAGGTTTACAGTTTGAACCCCCCCCAGAACTTGAGGCTAAAGGTGATTTGGACCCAAAAGCAGACAGGAGGGTTACCCCGTCTGTTACCTGTTCACACTATTGTGCTCTGAGGTTGACACTGTGGAAGCAGAGGGCCTGACCTGCGGAGTGTGTTTGTGACAGATTTGGTTGGCAGCAGTGCGATAAAATATTGGTAACACAAGCTTTAACAGTTTAGTGTGTCCACTTAATACTGTACAGCTCACTTGCAAAATATGGCAGTGATTTAATTTTAAAAAGTAAACAGAACTATGTAATTTTGCTTACAGTCAAAGTTCCTACCTATTTTATTTTTTTTAAAGTGCAAGTTAGAGTAGCCATAGTTAGGGGAAGAAGATGGCTTCCAGCTACAGTGGGTACACTGCAGACTGTGACGTAGACAGCCAGCTCTGAGTGCTCAAGTGCTGTATTAATTTTTGTTATTACATATAAAATATGTGAAGGGAAGGTCAGTTCAAGGAAAAGGTTGTCTTACTGGAACTGACACATCAAGACCCCCCAGGGATATGTTCAAAGGACAGGAGGTATTTTAAACTACAGAGATCTGGGGTGCAATTACCTTATCAATTTGCTTTGATCCCAGGAAATGAAATTAGCTATTCATGGCATCCCCAGGGGAAATCCTTTGATTCTGCTGTAGGTGTCATATGGAAAAAGCATGCTTGTGTTATGAATAACCTCCCAGGAACCATTTCATTTCATCAAAGAGGTTACTGACTGGGCCAAATAGAACCTAAACGAATTTGGAAAGCCAAATATACATTCCTGGGGAACCCTTGAATTACATCAGAAAGACCTGAGGTGTAGATTCCAAGGTCCAGATGGGATTAAAGAGGCCAATGAACTTTTGCTTTGAATACAGTGACTTAGATGACAGAAACTTTTGAAATGTATGTATAGCAGAGCACAAACCAGTTCTGACCAGTTAACCTGTGGAGAGGAAAGTCAGTGAGGTCATCTCATATGTTTTTTTAAATATTTAATTTGGAGACCCTGTATTGTAAAATATAGAGTTTGATACACCAAGGCAGAGTCAGCGACCTCATGAGAAAGCCGGCTCAGAAGTGTGCTTAATTGCTGAAAGAACCTGACAGAGACACACAACAAAATATTTCTGACTGAGAGAAGGGAGATCCTCAAAGCACTGAAAGAAAGTAAGCATTAGATTATACCAGTCTGAAGTTATAAATTGTAGGAACTGTACTTTTTTTACCTGTTTGTTTTAAGGCTGTATGTGTTGGGATATATATTTGTTCTGTAATTATTGTTCTGTTTTAATATTTTTAAAGTAAAGATATTTTTTTACAAATGAAACTGCATGGAGTGCCTTTGACATTTCTTTTTATTTTAAGTGGAGCTTTTAAAGATTATAAGTACACTGTGTATGGGCTTATTGTATACTAAACTGGGAAATGGATAGAGTTCTCTAAAGTCTTGCATAGAGTTCTAAGGGTTCATTTGAAAGACCTGGTTGGGTGATCTTAGGCAAAAATACCTGGCCCCTTGAAGACAGAATTATCTGAGCCTGATAATTGGGTACACTAACAAAAGGTTATCATTTTGAATCCCTTCCAGAGCTTGAGACTAAGGTGACTTGAGCCCACAAAACAGACAAAAGGGTTACCTTGTCTGTTCACTGTACACATATCATACGCTCAGAGGTTGGCACTTTGGGAGTAGAGGGTTGACCAGCTGAGTGAGATTGTGACAGATCGGTGGCAGCGGTGGGATATAAGTTTGGTGGTATAAGCTTCATTGTTCAGTGTGTTAGCTTGAAACCGTTTAGCTCACTTGGAAACAAAGAAAGGCAGTATTTTTTTTTCAAAAGGAATCAGAACTATATCCCTTGACTTACAGTTAAGTTCCCACCCATTTTAATTTTTTCTGAAGTGACAGTCAGTATAGTATTAGTAGTGAGAGAAGAAGAACATGGCTTCTGACTACAGCAAACACACTGTAGATTTCTTAAAGCAGTTGTGAGGGGACAGGGGCATCCCATTTGGGGTGAAAGCCAGTAAGCAGAACCTCATAGAGGCCCTGATGGTAGCAGATACCCAGAGCAGTGAGTCACCAACTGTGACTGAAAGGGACAAAACCTCAAGTGTGGAAGGGCTGGTGGCCAGTGAGGGGTCCCGAGCCAATGAGGTGGACAGTAGGGCCACTGTCAGTGAAGGGCCAAAGCAGCAGGGACAAATCACCAGTATCCTGAATCCAGAAGTTTTCAGGTTGCAACTTGAGTTGCGCAGGATGGAGCTGGAGTCCCAGAAGAAAGGACAGAAAGGGAACAGAAGGAGGCAGACCATGAGGAATGTGAGCACCAGCGAGAGGCAGAGGAGAAGACAGAGTGAGAACGTAGAGCTGCAGAGGAGAGGAGAAGAGAGAGCAGCGCCAGTGGCAACACAAACTGGAGAAGCTAGGACTTCAACCAGCGGCATCAAGGCAGGTAAGTGGCTTGGGGTTAACTGGGACTGCAGGACTGGGTTACAAATTGGACTCTACATTAATAGCTGAGTTTAAGGACGGGGAGGATATAGACACCTTTTTAAATTATTTTGAAAAAGTTTGTATTCAGGCTAAAATTCCTAGAGAGTCCTGGAGCGTCCAGCTATCCATGCTACTTAACGGAAAAACTCAGGATTCATTGGGTCACATGGACAATAAAGACAGTGATGATTACAGCAAATTAAAATCAGCACTACTAAAAAATTTTGAATTAACTGCTGAATCATACAGAGCTAAATTCTGTAAGCTCAGGAGAAGCCCTGATATGAGCTATAAGAAGCTAGCCCCGAAACGACGTCAGTTTTTAAAACGTTGGTGGGAGCGAATTGAGGCAAACACTGTTGATAAAATTGAAAATGTGATCTTATTAGAACAGTTTTATTGGGCATGCCCAACAGAGTTAAAAACCTGGCTAGAGGACCAAGATCCAAAAACAGTGCAAGAGGCTGCTGAACTCTTGGACCGCTATGCCAAGAGCAGACCTGCTCTGAGAGCAAATGGGGCGAGTGTGGCAGTGCAGAAAGGGAAAGGTGCACCTTCAGGGCAGCTAAAACCCTCACTGCCTCCATCGAAACCAGTTAGTCTCATGTTTCAAAGAAAAGATTTCTCTGAAGTAAGAAATATTTGTTGGTTATGTAAAGAAACTGGGCACATTGCCAGACAGTGTCCAAGAAGGGCAAGCAATAATACGTAAAGTAGTACCAGAAGGGAAGTAGGTTGTTTGTGTATCACTGGAAGCATGCCAGTGAACATGAGGGAACACAAGCACCCAGTAATTGTAAATAGCATACAGATGCAGGGGTTAAGGGACACAGGGGCATCCCTGACATTGGTAAAAGGGGATCTGGTACAGCCTGGTCAGCTTATACCCAGCAAATACATAACTGTACAAGGGTTTATTGGTGAAGAGAAAACATTGCCCCTGGCCAGTGTTCTCCTGGACTGGGATGAAACAGGAGGAACTGTGCAACAGATGGCTGTAGCTAACACATTAGCAGTGGATATGATCCTGGGTAACAATCTCCAGCAGGGGGTGGTATGTGCAGTTACCTGTAGCCAAGCGGCCAGGGAAAATTGTAGTTCCATGACCCCCCCCAAAAGCCATTGGGGAAGATACTGAGAGGCTGGTTCCCCAGCCTGTGTCTCAGAGGAGACTGATAAAGAGGGTAGAAATTTCCCCAGGAGCAAGTAACCACCCAGCTACAGAGGGTTACTCCAAAGAGGGAGGGGTAACCCCTTGTCAGAGGGTTGGGATTGACAGTGATCCTGAAGGCCCTGATGCTAGTGCTAGGGACCCTAGTTTAGTGACTGAAGGGGACCTGTCCCATGCCTTGGGAAGGTGTGAGGGGTTCGCAGCTGCTCGGAGAAGTGACCCTAGTTTAGAAAAGCTGAGGGCTTGGGTAGACTCGGACGGTGCACAGGGAGGTGGCGGAAGACATAGGGTTTATTGGGAAAATGGACTTATGTATACACAGGCAGTACAGACAGAGGGAGGGAGGGATGCTAGGCAGGCAGCTTGTCATTCCCCAGGGATATCGTGAGCAGTTGCTCAAGGTTGCCCATGATATTCCCTTATCTGGTCATCTGGGAATCACATGAACTATGCAGCGGTTGGCCCAGAATTTCTACTGGCCTAACTTCACCCACCAGGTGAAGGAGTATTGCAGGTCTTGTCACCGGTGCCAAGAAATAAAGAAGGCGGGCAAGAAAACCCAAGCCGCCCTGATCCCCTTGCCCATAGTGGAGGAGCCATTCCAGAGGGTGGGAATGGATACTGTTGGGCCTTTAAATACCCCCAGCTCCTCAGGGAAAAGGTCCATCCTGACTGTGGTGGATTATGCCACCCGGTACTCAGAGGCAGTTGCTCTTTCCTCACTGAGGACAAAGTGGCAGAAGCCTTACTTGGGATTTTCTCCCGAGTTGGGTTTCCGCAGGAGGTAATCACCAAACGAGGGGGTTCATTCATGTCGGACCTAATGAAATGTCTATGGAAGAAGCGTGGGGTGGTGCAGAGATGGACGACACCGTATCACCCACAAGCCAATGGGTTTGTGGAACACTTCAATGGTACCCTAAAGTCAATGCTCTGGGCATTTGCTGAACAGCATGGGAGGGACTGGGAGAAATACCTTCCCCACCTGTTGTTCGCCTACAGGGAGGTGCCCCAAAAGTCAACAGGATTTTCCTCCTTCGAACTCTTGTATGGATGCCGGGTATGTGGGCCCCTAGACTTAATCTGGGAGGACTGGGAAGGCAAGCACGCCATCCAGGGAACTCCCTTTATGGATTACATCCTAAGGTTTAGGGAAAGGCTGAAGGTGCTTATGGGGACAGCCCAGAGCAACCTGGCTGCTGCCCAACAGAAACAAAAGGTATGGTATGACTGCAGAGCCAGAGCTTGCTCATACATGGTGGGTCAGGAAATCATGGTCCTTATTCCAGTCTGGAAAGACAAGCTGCAAGCTGAATGGGCAGGACCATACAAAGTGGTTAGGAAGGTAAATGACGTAAACTACATAATGGAGTTACCCGACCGTTGACAGACAGAAAGGATGTACCATGTCAACATGATGAAGCCATATGCAAATAGGGCTGACATGGTGTTCACAGTATGTAGTCATTGGGAGGGGATGAACGAAGGAGACCCCCTTCTGGACTTGCTGGAAGAGAGTAAGTGAGAGTCCTCTGTGGAGGCAATAAAATTGTCTCCCCAGCTGAGCCCGGGCCAGATCCAGAAAGTGAGGGAGGTTTTAGCAGACTTTGCCCCCTTGTTTAAAGCCAAGCCTGGACTAACCCCCTTGGCAACACACGATGTGGAGACAGGGACACAGACGCCCATACGGCAAACAGCATATTGGGTGTCGGAAGCTGTCCAAAAGGACAATAGGAGGGAAGTGGAGGAGATGCTGGATTTAGGGGTAATTCAGAGATCCCACAGTCCCTGGGCCTCACCCATAGTCCTTGTACCCAAGCCAGATGGCTTGACTTGTTTCTGTGTAGACTATCATGGACTGAATGCAGTCACAAAGTCAGATGCCCACCCAATGCCCTAGACGGACGAACTCCTGGACAAGTTGGGGGGGGCAACCTACCTTACAACCACTGACCTGACAAAGGGGTATTGGTAGGTATAGTTGACAGACAGAGCTAGGGAGAGGGTGGCCTTCCTCACTCCGATAGGCTTATTTGAGTTCAAAGTAAGGCCTTTCAGAATGAAGAACGCCCGGCCACTTTCCAAAGGTTGGTGAACCAGGTGTTAAATGGTGCTGAGGAGTATGCCGTGGCATACCTGGATGATGCTGCCATCTTCAGTAGCAGCTGGGAGGAACACATGTCACACCTTAGGGAAGTGCTGGGCAGAATACAGAGAGCCGGGCTCACTGTCAAAGCCGAGACATGCCAGGTGGCCATGGGAGAAGTGGCATACCTCAGGCATGTGGTAGGCTGGGGACTACTCCATCCTAACCAGATACAAATAGAAGTAATACAGGCATGGCACAGACCAGAAACTCAGAAGCAGGTCAGACATTTTCTTGGGACAGCAGGGTACTACAGAAAACGTGTACCAAATTACAGTGCCCTGGCTGCTCCCCTTTCTGACCTGACCTGACAAAGAAACGGATGCCCAAGAAAATTACCTGGGGTCCAGCCTGTGAGGAAGCCTTTACCAAACTGAAGGAGGCACTGTGCAGTGCTCCTGTTTTGACAAGTCCAGACAATAGCAAAACTTTTGTAGTTCAGATGGACACCTCAGATGTGGGTATTGGGGCAGTACTAAGCCAGACATTCAGTGAAGGGAGGGACCACCCGATAGCCTACCTGAGCTGAAAGCTGCTCCCCAAGGAACAAGCATACTCCACGGTGGAAAAGGAGCGTCTTGCCCTAGTGTAGGCCCTAAAGAAATTGGAACCATACTTGTATGGACAGCCTGTTGTGGTGCAGACTGACCACAACCCCCTGGTTTGGTTGTCACAGATGGGGAAAAACAATGGCAGACTGCTCAGATGGAGTCTTGCTTTACAAGGGTATGATTTGAAAATCGTACATAGGGCCAGAGTCAAAAATAAGAACTCAGATGGACTGTCTAGGGTCTATGAGGAGTGAACTGATTTGGGAAGCTTATCCCATATAGGGGATGTATCCCCCAAATTCAGTCTAGGTGGGGAGGAGTGTGATGTAGACAGCCAGCTCTGAGTGCTCGAGTGCTGTATTAATTTTGGTTATTACATATAAAATATGTGAAGGGAAGGTCAGTTCAAGGAAAAGGCTGTCTTACTGGAACTGACACATCAAGACCCCCCAGGGATAAGTTCAAAGGACAGGAGATATTTTAAACTGCAGAGATCTGGGGTGCAATTACCTTGTCAATTTGCTTTGATCCCAGGAAATGAAATTAGCCATTCATGGCATCCCCAGGGGAATCCTTTGATTTTGCTCTAGGTGTCATATGAAAAAAGCATGCTTGTGTTATGAATAACCTTCCAGGAACCAGCTCATTTCATCAAAGAGGTTGATAGCTGGGCCAAACAGAGCCCAGACAAATTTGGAAAGCCAAATATACAGCACCAGGGAACCCTTGAATTACATCAGAAAGACCTGAGGTGTAGATTCTAAGGTCCAGATGGGATTAAAGAGGCCAATACACTTTTGCTTTGAATACAGTGATATAGATCAAAGAAACTTTTGAGATGTTTGTGTAGCAGAGCACAAACTAGTTCTGACCAGTTAACCTGTGGAGAGGAAAGTCAGTGAGGTCATCTCATACACTTTTTTAAATATTTTATTTGGAGACCCTGTATTGTAAAATATAGAGTTTGATACACCAAGGTGGAGTTAGAGACCTCATGAAGGCCGGCTCAGAAGTGTGCTTAATTGCTGAAAGAACCTGACAGAGACACACAAGAAAATATTTCTGACTGAGAGAAGGGAGATCCTCAAAGCACAGAAAGAAAGTAAGCATTAGATTATACCAGTCTGAAGTTATAAATTGTAGAAACTGTCCTTTTTTACCTGTTTTAAGGCTGTATGTGTTGGGATATATATTTGTTCTGTAATTTTTGTTCTGTTTTGATATTTTTAAAGTAAAATATTGTTTTACAAATGAAACTGCATGGAGTGCCTTTGACATTTCTTTTTATTTTAAGTGGAGCTTTTAAAGGTTATAAGTACACTGTGTATGGGCTTGTTGTATACAAAACTAGGAAATGGATAGAGTTCTCTAAAGTCTTGCATAGAGTTCTAAGGGCTCATTTGAAAGACCTGGTTGGGTGCTCATAGGCAAAGATATCTGGCCCCCCAAAGACAGAATTATCTGAGCCTGACAATTGAGTACGCTAACAAGAGGTTATCAGTTTGAATCCCTTCCAGAGCTTGATACTAAGGTGACTTGAACCCACAAAACAGACAAGAGAGTTACCTTGTCTGTTCACTGTACACAAATCATATGCTCAGAGGTTGGCACTTTGGGAGTAGAGGGTTGACCGGCTGAGCGAGATTGTGACACAGACTACTTGATGCAGTTGTGCCAGGACAGAGGAGTCCAGTATGAGGGGAGAGCCAACAAGCAGAGCCTCATAGATACTCTGATGGCTGCCAACGGCCAAAGCATTGAGTCACAGTCTGTGACTGGAAAGGACCAAACCTTGGGTGTAGAGGGGCCAGCGGCCAGTACAGTGTCCAGGTCCAGTGAGGAGGACAGCAGAGCCAGTGCAAGCCAAGGGCCACAGCAGCAGGGGAAGGTCACCAGCATTCTGGAACCAAAAGCAATCAGGCTACAGATGGAGTTGTGGAGGATGGAGCTGGTGTTAGAACAGAAAAGGTTCGAAGCCCAGCAACAAAGGGAGCTTGAACAGAGGAAGTTGGAGATGGAAAGAGAGAAGAGGGAGCGAGAACAGCAAGAAGCTGAATATAAAGAGTGTGAGCACCAGCGAGCCGTAGAGGAGAAGAGGGAGCGAGAACAGCGAGATGCTGACTGTGAAGAGCATGAGCACCAGAGGCAACATGAAGTGGAGAAGCTATGACTGAAACCACCAGAGCAGGTAAGTGGCTTGGGTTTAACTGGAGCTACAGGACTGGGTTACAAATCAAATTACAGATTGATAGCTGAATTTAAAGAAGGGGGAGGATATGGATGCCTTTTTAAATTCCTTTGAAAAAGTTTGTATTCAGGCAAATATTCCTAGAGGGTTCTGGAGCTTCAAGCTATCCCTGCTGCTTACTGGGAAAGCTCAGGATGCATTGGGTCAAATGGAGAATGATGACAGTAATAATTACAGCAAACTTAAAGCTGCACTTTTACGAAAGTTTGATTTAACTGCAGAAGCATACAGAGCAAAATTCCATAAGCTCAGGAGAAGCTCTGACATGAGCTACGAGGAGCTAGCCACAAAACGTCAGTTTTTAAATTGTTGGTGGGAAGGAATTGAAGCAAATTATGTAGGTAAAATTGAAAATGCTATATTGTTGGAGCAGTTGTTTTGGGCATGCCCAGCAGAGCTGAAAACCTGGCTGGAGGACCGAGATCCCAAAACAGTGCAAGAGGCTGCTGAACTCTCGGACCGTTATGCCAAGAGCAGACCTGCTCTGAGAGCAAATGGGGCAGGGGTGGCAGTGCAGAAAGGGAAAAGCACACTTTCAGGGCAGCTAAAACCTTCATTGCCTCCACTGAAACCAGTTAGCTCCAGGTTTCGAAGAAAAGATTTTCTGAGAAAAGAAATGACTATTGGGTTTGCAAAGAAACTGGGCGTATTGCCAGATAGTGTTCCAAAAGGATGAGCAATAAGCAAGGTGGTGCTAGGAAAGAAGTGGGTTGTTTGTGTGTCCCTGGGAGCATGCCTGTGAACATGAGGGAACACATGCACCCAGTCACTGTGAATGGTGTACAGACACAAGGGTTAAGAGACACAGGAGCATCCCTGACATTGGTAAAAGGGGATCTGGTACAGCCTGGTCAGCTTATACCCAATAAATTTGTAACTGTACAAGGGTTCACTGGGAAGGAGACAACACTGCCAATTGCTAGTGTTCTCCTAGACTGGGGTGAGACAGGGGGAACTGTGCAACAGGTCGCCGTAGCAGAAACTTTAGCAGTTGATGTAATCCTCGGCAACAATCTCAAATGGGGTGGTGTGTGCAGTTACCCATAGCCAAGCAGCAAGAGAAAATTGTAGTTCTCTGGACTCGTTAGAAGCCACTGTGGAAATCACTGGGAGGTTGGTTTCACAGCCTGTGTCTCCTGCTATGGAGACTAGTGAAAGGAAGTAGAAATTTTCTCAGTAGCAGTTAACCAAACAGCTATGGAGGGTTACTCTGATGAAGGAGTGGTGACCCATTGTCAGAGGGTTAAGGATTGCAGTGATCCTGAGTGCCCTGATGCTAGTGCTAGGGACCCTAGTTTAGATTCTGTCCCATGCCTTGGGAATGTGCAAGGAGTCTGCAGCTGCTCAGAAAAGTGACCCTAGTCTAGAGAAGCTGACAGCTTGGGAAAACTCTGACGGAGCACAAGGAGGTGATGGAAAACATAAGGTTTATTGGGAAAATGGACTGATGTATACGCAGGATGCTAAGACAGAGGGAGGGGTGATAGGCAGGCAGCTTGTCATTCTGCAGGGGTACCGTGAACAGTTGCTCAAGATTGCACATGATATCCCTACGCAATGGCTGGCCCAGAATTTCTATTGGCCCAACTTCACTCAGCGAGTGAAGGAGTATTGCAGGTCTTGTCACCGGTGCTAAGTAATAGGGAAGGCAGGTAAGAAAACCCAAGCCGCCCTAATTCCAATGCCCATAGTGGAGGAGCCATTCTATAGGGTGGGAATGGATATTGTGGAGCCTTTAAATACCCCCAGCTCCTCAGAGAAGAGGGTCATCCTGACTGTGGTGAGTTATGCTACCCGGTATCCAGAGGCAGTTGCCCTAGCCTCACTGAGGACAGACAAAGTGGCAGATGCCTTATTAGGGATTTTCTCCTGTGTTGGGTTTCCACAAGAGGTTATTACAGATCGAGGGAGTTCCTTCATGTCAGACCTGATGAAATGTTTGTGGGAGAAGTGTGGGGTGGTGCAGAGACGCATGGCACCTTATCACCCGCAAGCCAATGGGCTTGTGGAAAGTTTTAACAGTACCCTGAAGTCAATGCTCCAAGCATTTGCTGAACAGCAAGGGGAAGGACTAGGAGAAATACCTTCTCCACCTGTTGTTTGCATACAGGGAGGTGCCCCAAGAGTCAACCGGGTTTTTCCCCTTCAAGCTCTTATATGGACACTGGGTACACGGTCCTCTAGACTTGATCCAAGAGAACTGGGAAGGCAAGCATGCCACCCAGGGTTTTCCCATAAGGATTATGTACTTAGGTTTAGGGAAAGGCTGAAGGAGCTTATGGGGACAGCCCAGAGCAACCTGGCAGCTGCCCAACAGAAACAAAAAATGTGGTATGACTGCAGAAGCCAGAGCTCGCTTGTACATGGTGGGTCAGGAAGCCATGGTCCTTATCCCGGTCTGGAAAGACAAGCTGCAGGCTGAGTGGGCAGGACCATGAAAAGTAGTTAGAAAGGTGAATGATGTGAACTATATTATAGAGTTACCTGACAGAAGACATACAGAAAGGATGTACCATGTCAATATGATGAAGCCATATGCTAATAGGGCTGACATGGTGTTTGCAGTGTGTAGTCTTGGGGAAGGGACGGACAAAGGAGACCCCATTCTGGACTTGCTGGAAGAAAGCAAGTGGGAGTCCTCTGTGGAGGCAGTTAAATTTATCTCCCCAGCTGGCCCTGGACAAGATCTAGGAAGTAGGGGAGGTTTTAGCAGACTTTGCCCCACTGATCAGCTCCAAGCCTGGACTAACCGCCTTAGCAATGCACGATATATAGACAGGGACACAGACACCCATACGGCAGACAGCATATCGGGTGTCAGAGGCTGTCCAAAAAGACATTAGGAGGGAGGTGGAGGAAATGCAGGATTTAGGGGTAATCCAGAGATCCCACAGCACCTGGGCCTCATCTGTAGTCCTTGTGCCCAAGCCAGATGGCTCTACTCATTTCTGTGTGGACTATCGGGGGCTGAATGCAGTCACTAAGTCAGACGGCCACCCGATGCCCCTGACGGATGAACTCCTGGACAAGTTGGGAGGGGCGACCTACCTTACAACCATTGACCTGACAAAGGGGTATTGGCAGGTAGAGTTAACTGACAGAGCTAGGGAGAGGTCGGCCTTCATCACTCCGATAGGCTTATTTGAATTTCAAGTAATGCCTTTCGGAATGAAGAATACCCCAGCCACTTTCCAGAGGTTGGTGAATCAGGTGTTAAATGGTGCTGAGGAGTACGCCATGGAGTACCTGGATGACATAGCCATATTTAGTGCCAGCTGGGAGAAACACCTGTCCCACCTTAGGGAAGTGCTGGGCAGGATACAGAGGGCCGGGCTCACTGTCAAAGCTGAGAAGTGCCAGGTGGCCATGACTGAAGTGACATACCTTGGGCATGTTGTAGGCTGGGGACAGCTCCATCCTATTCAAGTGAAAATAGAGGTGATCAAGGCATGGCCCAGACCCAAAACACAGAAGCAGGTCAAGAGTTTTCTAGGGACAGCAGGGTACTATAGGAAATTTGTACCCAATTACAGTGCCCTGGCTTCTCCCCTAGCTGACCTGGTAAAGAAAAAGATGACTAAGAAAATTACTTGGGAACCAGCCTGTGAAAAAGCCTTTACCAGACTGAAGGAGGCACTGTGCAGTGCTCCTGTATTGACAAGTCCTGACGATAGCAGACCCTTTATAGTCCAGACTGATGCCTCAGACTTGGGTATTGGGGCAGTACAGAGCCAGACATCCAACCAAGGGGAAGATCACCCTGTAGTGTACCTGAGTAAAAAGTTACTTCCCAGAGAGCAGGCATACTCTGTTGTGTAAAAAGAGTGTCTTGCAATGGTGTGGGCCCTAAAGAAGCTAGAGCCATACTTATACAGGCAGCATTTTGATGTACAAACAGACAACAATGCCCTGGTTTGGCTGACACAAATGGGAAAAATGAATGGTAGACCATTAAGATGGAGTCTTGCCTTGCAAGGGAATGACATGACAATCTTACATAGTGCTGGAGCAACCAATCAGAATGCAGATGGCTTGTCGTGTCAATATGAGGAGTGAACTGACTTAGGGAGCTCATCCCATGCAGGGGATAGAGCCCCCAAATTCAGTCTAGGTGGGGAGGACTGTGACACTTGGCCAGCTGGTTATGATTATTGTATGATATTGATATTATAAATACATGGTCTGTATATGACCATTTCAGTGGGAGAGATTTGGTCTTTAAATTACAAGGTCAGCAGCTGAAATCACAGGATGTATTACACTGACCAGGAGATTCCTGCAATTAAGACTTCCTTAAAGAAATGGCATTTTATTACCTTTTTATGACATGCTCAAGCTTTTGAAGTTGAAACAAAATCTAAAGTTCATGAGGTGAGGAAAGAAAGGGTAATTTGGCTGTTCCTATCAAGTTTAACACCTAAATGACAAATGCTGGGATTGCTAAGATCAAAGAGAAATATTTAATTAAAGGAGGTCATATTTAGGAAATGTGTTTTTTTTCTTCTGATGTTCCATTAATTAAAGATACCTCCTGGTAGGAAATCATGTTTGTAATTTTATTTTCTAAAAGGAGGAGCTAGATGACTCATCAAGTGGGTGTGGAAATAGAGTTGAAAATGTATCAGTGTATCTGAAATGTGACATATCATTTCGGGCTCTGAAGAAACAAAGTTCTCTGACATCTAACTTTAAATGCACTTACAGAGGTAATACATAGAAACATAAAAGTTGACGGCAGATAAGGACTGCAAGGCCCATCCAGTCTGCCCATTTCTTTTTCTACCTTATAAATGTGCCATCAGCAGGGCCACTGGAAAACTGAGGGCGCAATTTTTCCACAATTTTGACCCTTCTCAGCACAAAATCCGCAATTTCTTACATTTATGGAATTTTTGACTGAAATTGTATAAAAATATTTAAATTCTCAAGGAAATCTACTCAGATATGGTACATAGACTTGGATTTGACCAAAACAGTACAGTGCGAGGTGAGAAGGGGTCAAATGTGACTCTGCTTTCATGTGATTCACTTCCCTGCTTTCGTTTCAGAATCCTCTGATCATGCATATGTAGACTTGAGCACTTAAAATCTGTGTTAAAGCAGACTATCAGAGAACTTTTTGCTGACACAGAGACTGAAACAATAGTTGTGAGAAGAGGTGCAAAGTGCCCCATTCACCTAAATGATGCATTGACCACAATGCTTGTTTTTGAATGGTAGGGTAGATTTTCCCTGTATAAATACTTTCAGTCTGAAAGGATTTTGATTCAAATGTGTCAGGAGTTTGGATGGCCCCGCTTATTATAAACTTGAATGTGCTTCTGAGGGGGTTGGTGAGAGTGATTCCTTACATGTCAGTCTATCACAACTGTATACTCGCATACAAAGCCTACAAAAAGCAAACATTTCTGAAAACATGCTGAACAGGTTAAATATAGTTAAACAGTTACCTTCAAATTGACAAAATAATTGCAACCCAAGTAAAATCACTGCAAACCGAGTGGAACAAAAATACAATGTATTAAAAATTATTGTATAATGTAATGAAAAGCTGTTGGTATGATTTGATACTTTTATCAAGTGATTTTAAAATGTACTTACAGTGCTGATTAAGAACAGTAATCATTTTAACAAAATAAATATTTTTCTTACTAGACCTTCATTAGGCACCCTGGTTATCTGTTTATTTTTTTCTTGCACCAAATCAATTAGTTTAAACAGGCTTCATTATTTAACATCTAGAAACTGGCAAAATATGCTGTTTCAGGATGTATTCAGTACAGACTAATTGTAAATTACTGAATAAAATCTAGTTAGCACTGCATGACTTTGATGTCTTGATTTTTAGAAGATATGCTACATAATGATTAGTTTACAGTGAGTTTCAAAAACACACATCTTTCTTAGAAAAAGCATTTACAAGTGGCAATACATTTATCTAACAATTTATGTGATCAATACATGCTGCAGCAAACAATAAAATATTTATTAGGGGGCAGTGGGGATGTATAGTGAACCACAGCAATTTTTGCAAGAAAATCCCCACATTTTTGGGTAAAATTTTCCGCAATTTTCCAGTGGCCCTGGCCA
Organism: Neoceratodus forsteri; assembly: GCA_016271365.2. NCBI lineage: Eukaryota > Metazoa > Chordata > Ceratodontiformes > Ceratodontidae > Neoceratodus > Neoceratodus forsteri. The sequence continues at coordinate 136,669,664 of CM057449.1, read as the reverse complement.
TCAGCCTTTGCTCTGTCAATGGCCTATCTATTCATACTCATCTGTGTTGCTCCCTTATGCCTATCCCATGCCTGTTTGAAGCCCTGCACTGTATTCATATCCACCACTTCCTGAGGTAGGCCATTCCATGCATCCACCACCCTTTCTGTGAAAAAGAACTTCCTCACATTACCTCTTTATTGGCCTCCCCCTAATCTCATGCTGTGTCCTCTTGTCCTGCTATTTTTCTTATATTGAAACATGTTAGACTCTTTCACCTTGTTAATGCCCTTAAGGTGTCTGAATGTTTTGATCATATCACCTCTCTCCCTCCTTTGCTCTATACATTAGATAGAAAAGATCTAAATGTATTGTGGTAGGAGTTTTGCTTTGTCACTTGTTCCCATTTTCTTCTGAGATTGTAAGCTCTTGATATTTGTTCTGTATTTTATCTTACTTATTTTCATATTTTTAGGAAAATCACATTTTCTTGCAATACTGCCTGTGTTTTCCCAGTTCTTTTTGCATGTGAAGTACCCGTATTTCAAGTCTGACAACTGTTTAAAAGGCTTGATGGTGTTACTAAGTTGGAAAAAGGTAAGAATATACCTAAGGTCTCTTATAGAGTTTTAAGGGTTCAGTTTGGATACCTGGTTAGGTGCCCTTAGGCGAAAGATATATTGCATCCCCTGAAGAGAATATTATCTGAGCCTGTACATTTGGGTACGCTAGCATGAGGTTCACAGTTTGAACCCCCAGAACTTGAGGCTAAAGGTGATTCGGACCCAAAAGCAGACAGGAGGGTTACCCTGTCCATTACCTACCTGTTCACACTATTGCTCTTTGAGGTTGGCACTGTGGGTGCAGAGGGCCTGACCTGCAGAGTGCGTTTGTGACAACTGGTAGCAGTGGGGGAGGTCATGGCCTGCAGGCCCACATGTTGACATTGCATATTCCACTAGCATTTCTTCTTGTCTTCATTGCTGCGCAATATCCAGATATCCCCTTCCCTATTCCTCCCCTCCAATAAAGCTGAGAATTTGTTGTTTGAATCTGCTGTGTTAATGAATTTCATTGCATGTGCTTATTGCTGAGTTATATGGTTATTGGTGGAACAAGGTATTGGGGAATGAGAGTGGTTGGTTGAGGAGGTGGGAAGGCACAGTATCCCGGGGGCTGTGCCAAGCGAATATCTGGCCCACTGATACGTTACTCTGGGTGGAGGCACAGCACTAGTTTCAATATTTCTGGGAACAAACCCCCAATTATCACTGTAGCAGGACCCAGGCCCCTTGCCTGGTACCAGGTACAGTTAACAATGGGGGAGGGGTAGCCCATTGGCACATGGTGCTGGGGCTACACAATGCTACTCACTCTCCTCTGCCTTCTTCTCTGTTCTTCATGAACTACTAGTAACCTGGTATGGTCATGTCCCGTTCGTGGTTTGAAGTTGCCCACACCTCCATGGCAACCGCCAGGTAGAGGCTCCCTTCAGTGAACATTGCCTCTATTCTGGCATTTTGTTGCCAAGACTCCTTGTGTTGGTGCACATTATTTTCCAACATCTATCCCTGCCTCCTCGTTACCCTGGGTGTGGTTGATTCCATTGAATTGGTTGATGGAGGAGGCTGGCAAGGCCCCCTTGTTTGTGACAATGGATGTTTGCCTTGCCACACGGACTTCCCCCTCCCCTCACTTGTTTAATCTAGTTATGTGCTATGCCCATCTTTCTTCCAGTATATATTCAGATGCAAGCTCTTCCTTTTGAACAGCCTCCAATACCTCCAGGTCTAGCCCCATTTCCCACGGAACCAAAATCTTATTTCACTGCACCAACCCATTAGCCGTGCACTGACTTGCAACACATAGAACTATTTTCTTTGACTCACATGGCCGTAGTACATATGAACATATGAAGAAGCCAACAGAAGAAGGCCATTTGGTCTATCAAGTCTGCTTGTACTGCAGGGTCCACAGCTTGAGCTAATGTCCCTGCCCTCCCTCCCCACTCCTCCCATCCTCCCTACCCATGATCTTTACCTTCCCCAATACCTATCACAGCCTCTCTTAAAGCTGCCCACTGTATTCAATGAGATGACCTCTTCCAGCAGCACATTCCAAGTGTCCATCACCCTCTCTGTGAAGAAGTGCTTCCTGACCTCCCTCTTAAACTTCCCACCCTCCAGCTTAAGACTGTGCCCCCTTGTGTTATGGTTGCTACTCAGCATAAAGAGACTCTTCTTATCAACCTTATTTATCCCTTTCAAGTACTTGAAGGTCCCAATCATGTCCCCTCTGTCTCTCCTGTCTTCCAGGGAGTACATGTTCAGTGCCTGGCCTCAACCACTCCTCATATGCCTTACCCTGTTGACCTGCTATCATCTTTGTAGCCATCCTCTGGACCTTCTCCAGCAGGTTAATGTCCTTTTTGAGGTGTGGGCACCAGTGCTGAACTACATACTCTAGATGTGGCCTTACCAGTGCCCTGTAGAAGGGCAGTATAACCTCTTCTCTTCTACTACTGATCCCCCTAGATATGCATCCCAGCATCTTGTTTGGCTTTGCTGCTACTTTCTTGCACTGCGTGGAGTGCTTCAGGTCACTAGTGATCATCATGTCCAGGTCCTTCTCCTCCTCTGATGCAGATTTATTTATTTATGTTTTTGGTAACCAGTTAAGTGCACTGATCCAATGGACCATTTTCAGTCATGACCTGGGCCACAAGGTGCAGTACAGGGAAATACAGGAGTGGATACAAATTCACATTGAAGTGTATGGTGGTTACAACATTAGGACAGTGAGAATAGTCATCATTTACATAATGTTTACAGGCATGGAGATAACATAACATTAGACAAAGAATATAGGCCGAGACACAGAGGAGAATTAGTTAAGCATATGCGCATAGTAGCTAAACGTTTTCACAAACTAGGCAAAAAGGAGCAGTTCAAGCCTGTCAGACTGCTATTAATCTGGACTAGGTGGACACACCTGTCCTGGTAGATTGTTGGAGCAGGCTGAGTAGCAGGAGCTTGCAAGGTAGGCAGTGTGAGTCATCGAGCGAGTCATGTTTGTTCATAGTGCTCCAGAGAGTAGGTGGCAGTGGCCAACAGTTATGGTAGTTTTATGGTGGTTCAGGGGTTTCTGCTCTGCCCAGCGAGCATTTGCAGGGTGACTCTTTCAGTAGCCAGGCTTTAAGGTTGGCTTTGAAAGACACATGGGATGGAGATGTATGAATGGAAGTGGGAAGACTGTTCCAGAGGGAGGGGGCAGTTATAGAGAAAGCCTTGCTGCCCATCATCATAGAGACATGAGGAACTTCGAGGGTTAGAAAAGAAGAGGCCCTAAGGGGTCTTGTGGCTGCTCTAGTTATGAATAGGGGAGTATAATGGGATAGCTGGTTACTTCTGACAGGCGCTCACCCAGCCATGCAGCATAGTTTAGGGTGCTGGAGGAAGCCATCCTAGGGACTGATAGAGGTTGCAGTGGTGGGTTAACGAGGGGGCTTTGAGGACAAAGCGACAGATAGCATTATATGCCGTGTATAGGTAGGAGATACTCAGACTCCATCCTGGTAGTACTCTGCCCTGGGGTTCTTGGTGACAATATGCATAACTTTGCATTTCTTGGCATTGAAGCCAAGCTGCCTGATCTAGACCACCTCCCCAGCTTTTCCAGATCTTCCTGTAGATCCTGTATCCCTTCAGCTGTGTCCACTCCCCCCACAGAGCTTGGTGTCATCCATGAATAGGCACATTTTGCCCTTAATGCCATCCCCAATGTCATTGATGAAAACACTGAACAACATGGGCCCCAGCACCGAGCCCTGCGGGACCCCACTGGTTACCTCTCTGGTGCCGGATAACTCTCCCATCACAACCACCCTCTTGGTTCTGTCCCTCAGTCAGTTTTCCGCCCATTTTGTCATTTTTTTTCCCAACCCCAAGATCCACCAATTTCCTGATCTACCTTTTGTGGGGCACAGAGTCAAAGGCCTTGCTAAAATCAAGATGGAGGATGTCTACCATTTGGTCCCTGTCTACTGTCTTAGTGACACAGTCAAACAAGTCAATCAGATTTGTTTGACACGATCCCCCCCCCCATGAACCCATGCTGCCTCGCATCCTGGAGATCATGCTCTAGATATTCCACCAACCTTTCCTTTAGTATGGTCTCCATGAGCTTGCCCACAATGGAGGTCAGACTGACTGGTCTGTAATTCCCTGGGTCATCCTTGGGACTGCTTTTGTGGAGGGGCACTACATGTGCTGTTCTCCAGTCCTGCAGTACCATGCCTGACTCTAGTGAACTATTAAATAGTTCTGCCAGTGGCCCTGACAGCTCCTCGGCCAGTTCCTTTAGTACACTTGGATGTACTCTGTCTGGGCCTGGTGATTTGTTCACCTTCGATGCCAGCAGCCCCTTCCTCACTCTATCCTCCTCTACCACTACATCTGTGTTCCCCTCCTCCTGCTCCTCTGTTCCCTCTTGAAGGCACTGGTCCATCCTTCTCCCTGGTGAAGATGGAACAGAAGTATTCATTTAGTATCTCTGCTTTCCCCCCATTATCCTCCACCCACTCCATCCCTTTCTTAAGCCTAACAATCCCTTCCTTCTTGCCCCTTTTCTCACTTATATAGCGAAAGAAAGCTTTCTCCCTTTCTTAATTCCTTCAGCTATCTGAAGCTCCTTCTGTGCCTTTGCTCACTGGACTTCCTTACTTGCCTCACTAGCCAACCTTAAGTAACTTTCCCTATCCACCACTCTCTTGGTCTTCCTGAATTTTCTATAGGCCAACCTCTTTTTCTTTACTGCCTGGGCAACCCCAGAACTGAACCAGCTGGGAGCTTTGGCTCTTGTGGTCTTTCCCCTGAGCCTAACACACTCATCTGTGGCAACCAGTATTCCTTCCTTAATGATGGACCACCTTTGGTCCACCCCATATCTGTTCATAGCACCTCAGAGAGGTTTACCACCCTTGGAGTCTCCTTTGCTACCTTCCCCAGAACACAGAATTCTTACTCCACGTTTGCATGATCTGCCTACTCAGATCATTCATGCCCATGTGCACAATTAGATCTGGCCATCCCATGAATGGGGCTCTCCTGTCCTACAGTAATCATCTAATAAACAGCAAGGAAAAAATACTCACATTAGTAATTATGTTTCTTCTAGTGGAGTCTTGCTGTATTCTGACTATTGCAGTTAGGTCCTGCCTTTCAACTGCCCCGGAGAACAAAGGGTTAACTTTTCTATGCCTTGCATAGAATGTTCATCACGAGCTCGGTTGAAGCCCCTGTCTGTTGTTGTTCAAACTGCAACCGCCAGATCTTTACAAGCAAAAACTCACTAGGTGTTCTGTGTGGAAACTATAAAATTTTTACTAGCCAACTGGCAAATATATAATGTTTTTGGTTTCAAAGGAAGACTCAAGTCAGGAAACCCAAAAACAAAAACACATCCAAAACACAACATTCCACCCAAACAAAAAAGAGGGTGTAAAAAGGACACCCCTAGGGTGCCAACACTGCTCCTGCCCACCCACATCCCAAAAACTAGGTTCTTGGGGGGGGGGGTCAGAATACAGCAAGACTCCACTAGAAGAAACATAATTACTAAGGTGAGTAATTTTTTCTTCAAACAACATGAAGTCTTGCTGTATTCTGACTAGTGCAGCAGTGGTGGAGCCAGAGGGGGGCTGGGGGGTGGTCGCCCCTCCTGGCTGCCCCTCTATGAGTGGTGGCGCCCTGCCACCATCTTTAGTCACTGTTTAGTGCCCATTGTGGAGCCTGTCATTGACTGAATGTCCCTTCCTGGCTCCCAAATGATCCCAAACCTGGCTCCACTACTGTATTGCAGACTACCAAGCAGTACCTCCATGGAGGAGGGACAGAACCTACTTAGGAAATAGGCTCTGAATTACTGCTGTGCCAAACCGAGCATCACTCCTAGCCTGGATATCCAGAGAGTAATGCTTGGTGAAAGAATGGACTGTTTTCCAGGTGGCTGCTTGACAGATTTCTAACAGAGGAATATCCCCTGGCAGCAGCCAGAGAAGCAGCTGTACCTCTTGTGGAATGAGCCCTCAGGCCTGAGGGTGGAGTTCTACCCAGTTTTTCATAGCAGAATTGTATACAAGAAACAATCCACCTGGCAATAGATCTCTTAGTGGCAGGTTTGCCTTCATCAACTTCCCCATAAGTGAGGAACAACTGGAGGGATTCAAACCTGTGACCCTTGGTACGCTCTATGTAGTAGCTAAGGGCTCAATTAACATCCAAACTATGCAGCCTCCTCCCCTCTCTCTCGTGGAGGAATGGTCAGTGAAGAAAACAGGGAGAGATATAGACTGGTTGAGGTGGAAATCTGAAACCACTTTAGGTAAGAACTTTCTGTTAGTTCTAAGGACCACTTTATCTCTGTGAAAAGAGATGAAATCAGATTCCACTGACAGGGCTTGCAATTCACTGATACATCTGGCAGAGGTAATGGCTACCAAAAACACAGTTTTCCAAGTCAAGTACTTAAGCTCTGCTGAGGACAAAGGCTCAAAGGGGGGTTGTATAAGCTGAGCAATGCAAACATTAAGGTCCCAAGCAGGAGTAGATCCCTAAAGGGGAGATTGGTGTGAAGCAATCCCTTGAAAAACTTACAAAATACAGGATGGGATGACAGAGAGGAAGACTTGCCTACCGACAGGAAAGCAGAAACAGCTGCCAAGTGTACCTTGAGGGTAGCTGGTCTGAGGCCTAGGCCAATAAGATGGACCATATAATCCAGAACCGTAGGCAATTCAGCAGAGTCTGGAGAAATATTCTTCTTAGAACACCAAATGCTGAATCTTTTCCATTTGGAGTTGTAAGTCTTTCTGGTGGAAGGCTTTCAAGAAGCCTTAAGGATATCCAGAACCCTTGGGAAAGATACAGATCTGCAAACTCTAACTCTTCAAGAGCCAAGGTTTGAGATTGAGAGACTGAAGATTTGGGTACCAAATCCTCCCCAGAGAGGATGTTAACAGGTTGCAATTCCTGGGAAGAGACAGGGGAAGGTGGACTGCTAAGGACAGCAACAAGGGGTACCATGGCTGTCTGGCCCAGTCCGGAGCAACAAGAATCACTTTGCATGGTTGTGACCTTATCTTGATTAACACTCTGAACAGGAGAGGGAAGGGGGGGGGAGCATACAGAAATTTCCCTTCCCAGTTCAGAGTCAGAGCATCCGGGGGGACTGAGCCCAAGACTGGGGGTCTGCAACAAAAGACAGGAAGTTTGTGATTGTCTGGGGCTACAAAAAGATCTATTTCTGGAGTGCCCCATCTCAAGAAAATCACTTTCAAAACCAGAGGATCCAGGGCCCATTCGTGATGGCCCTGGGATATTCTGCTCAGTGCATCTGCTAGGACATTGTCCTTCCCTGGGAGGTGAACTGCTATCAGAGAGGTTTGCAGGGAATAGGCCAGGGACCACAACTTCATTGCTTCTTTGCACAAGGCCATAGACCGAGTGCCTCCTTGCTTGTTGATGTACCACATGGTGGTAGTGTTGTCTGTTCTGACCTGAACCATCTTGTTCTGTACAGATTTGGAAAAAGCTTGCAGTGCCAGAAGCACTGCTCTGAGTTCCAAGAGATTGATGTGAAGCAGAGATTCCTGAGGTGACCACAGTCTCTGGGTGGTAAGATCCCCCAAATGGACTCCCCAGCCCAGCAGGGAAGCATCTGTGGTAAGTATCACTGAATGAGACTGAGTGACAAATGGAACCCCTCGTCTCAAATTGTCCTGATCCTGCCACCATTGCAAGGCTTGGATCAGGGTTCGAGTCACTGGGATTAGTTTGGTAAGGGAGTCCTTTCTTTGGCACCAAAAGGCTCTTAAGTGGAACTGAATGTCCCTCATTTGGAACCTTGCTCCCTGGACCACTGCTGTGGAGGCTGCCATGTGGCCCAGTAGCTGAAGGAAATGCCTTGCTGGACGAGACACTTGAAGAGTGAAAGAAGAGGCCAGTTCCATAAGGGTCCTTGCCCTTTCCAGAGGAAGAAAGGCTCTTGCTTTTACCGTATCCAGTTCTGCACCTATGAAGGTGAGGAGCTGCACTGGTTTGAGAACTGACTTTGATAGGTTGAGAAGGAATCCTAAAGAAGTGAGCACTTGCTGGGTCACTTGCAGATGTGACTTGACTTGGTCTAGAGACTGACCTACTATGAGCCAGTCATCCAAGTACGGGAAAATGGAAATCTTTTGTCTTCTTAGGAAGGCAACAACTACTGCCAGGCACTTTGTGAAGATCCTTGGGGCTGATGTTAGGCCAAAGGGCATTGCTCTGAAATGATACTGGCCTGAGGGCAACTCAAACCTGAGGTACTTTCTGTGGGAGCACCTGATGGGAATGTGAAAGTAGGCATCTTTGAGGTCCAGGGAGGCTGGCCAGTCCCCTGGCCTTAGAGAGGGAAGGATAATTCCCAGAGTTACCATTTTGAATTTTGGCTTTAACAGATGTTTGTTCAGATATCTTAGGTCCAGGATGGGTCGCCACTCTCCTGTCTTCTTGGGGGTTAGGAAGCACCTGGAGTACAATCCTTTGCCCCGTATAGGGTGGGAACTCTCTCTATAGCTCTGAGAGCTAGGAGAGAAGAAACCTCTGCCTCTAGGGCAAGGGTCTCTGAGAGATATGCAGGTGGAAAAGATCTGGCTCTCATCTTGGGAAATTATTTGAAGCTGAGAACCAGTCCCTGGCTTACTACTTCCAGCACCCACCTGTCTAATGTAAGAGACATCCAGTCCTGGACAATGTAAGCCAGCCTGCCCCCTACTGGTATTGGAGAATCGACCCGGGCAGACCCATCAGGGTGTCTGCTTGGCAGGGGCTTTAGGCTGAGGGGTGGATGCAGGCCTGCTCATCCCCCTTCTGCCTCTCCCTCTATAGAACCCCCTCTGGGAAAAAGAAGAAGAGGAGGATTGAGCTTGGTAAAAAGGCCTTTGGAAAGGCCTACCCCTGCCCCTGGACTGCTGCCTTTGAGGAGTTGCTTGCCTTTCTTTGGCCTGAGCACTCCTGTCAGTGGTCCTGTATTCATCCATTTTCTTCATGTAATTCTGTCTGCTCCCCAAACAGAGAATTACCAGCTACAGGAGAATCCATGGCCTTAGCCTGGGTATCCTGTGAGAGGCTAGTACATCTGAGCCAAGCCATTCTCCGAAGAACCACAGATGTAGCCATGACTCTTGATGATACATCATTGGAGTCTACAGCAGCATGAAATTGTACTTTCGATGCATCAATCCCATCTTCAGCCACCTGCTTCAGCTCCTTGGCAAGCTGGGGAGGAGCCTGTTTAGCCAGTGCCAGTACAGTGTCCCATCTGGACTTCTGGTACCTGGCTGCATAGGCCATATAATTAGCCTGCCTGAGTCCCAAAGATGATGCCATGTACTGCCTTTTTGCCATGGCATCAATCTTCCTGGAGTCCTTGTCTGGGGGGGTGTGATGCCAAGGGAATGTTTGCCTTATCACAGGCAGCAGCCTGCACAACCCCAACATGGCTGCATTGCTGAAAAAGGAACTCCATGTCTGAGCCTGAGAGAGTGTACCTCTTGTCCATTCGTCTGTCCCCAGGAGGTATAGAATTAGGAGACTTAAGAATTTTTACTGTCTGTTTCCCAAAGGATTTGTGGAGGGGAATAGACAGCCTCCTGGACTCTGGGATGTCCATCATCTCAACAAAATCAGGCTCTTCCTGATCCTCAACTACTTCCTCCACAAGAAGCTGGAGGGTATCAGCCACCTTTCTGTAGAACATGTAGTGTGAAGGGGACTCAGAAAGCCTAGGAGGAGAGACACCTGAAGGTCTGTCTGGAGAGATGTCTGGGTCAATAGGCACATCCAGACTTTCACCATCACCATAGTTATCCTCATACTCTCCCTCCTCCTCAAACTCTGGTTCATAAAATTCTTCCAAAGTATAATCCGGAACCAGGGGAACCGACTGAACCGAGCCCCTGCCAGATGGTGCTGGTTCAGTCAGAACCGAAGTAGGCGATAGCACAATCCTAATCGCCTTGGCTATCTCATCAGTGGTTGGAGTATGAGATTCTGGGTCCGAACTGGTCGATTTGTCTTTTCTTTTTCTTTTCGTCGGAACCACCTCAGAATCGGCTCTTTGCCTTCGAAGAAGTATCGCCCTGGTCAGAGGGCACTCCTTCTAGTTCGGTCGAAACCGAACTGGGCTGGCCATCCGGGTCAGCGGACTTCTCGGCCTCCCTTTCCCTCAATCTACCTAATCTCTTTTCTAGGGTAGATTTGAAAATTTCTTGCAAATTTGGCAGTCTGAATTGAGGTGGTCAAATCCCAGACAGTAAACACAGGTGGTGGGGATCAGCCTTAGCAAAGACCTCCCCACACACACTGCAGTGTTGAAACCCAGTGGGCCGGTTTTCTTCTTGAGTTTCTCAGACATGGCCAACCTAACCAAAAACTTACCCTTTTTTCGGCAATCTGCCAGGCAAGACTCCCCTATCGGTTCCTGACCGTGTCACAGGTCTTGGAAAAAAACGTAATTAAAATCCATTTTTTTTAGAACTGATATGGACCGGTATCCACACTCTAAAGTAAAGCACAAGTTTTTACCTCAAATTGATCGGTTCAGCCGAACCAATCCACAGTTTACAAGATCCACACAAAAACAGAACAAAAACCTATCTAGTACTCACGGTACCACAGACAGAGACTTGAACCGACTATGCAGAAACAACAATTCGGTAGAAACCGACCGAAAACCGACACTTCAACCGACTTTTGAACCGAGCAGCAGGAGAAATCTCCGGAGCGACTGTTCAGTGAGGCAGAGTAAAGAATCTGGCAGTTGCAGTTTGAACAACAACAGACAGGGGCTTCAACTGAGCTCATGATGAACGTTCTATGCAAGGCATAGAAAAGTTAACCCTTTGTTCTCTGGGGCAGTTGAAAGGCAGGACCTAACTGCAATAGTCAGAATACAGCAAGACTTCATGTTGTTTGAAGATGGGAATTGTGTGCAGATCCTTACCACATTCAGTACATTTAAAATGTTTCTCATTTTTATGAATTCATTGGTGGTTAATGACCTTTGTTTTAGTTGTAAAACTCTTCCCTCTACCACTGAATATGTATGACTTGCCTTGGGAGGCTTAATGTCTCCTATGTTTTTCTCTGCTGAGTGAACCCACTGGTGCTTACTATGATTTGATTTATCATTTAGTCTTCTTCCACAGTCAGTACATTTAAAAGCTTTTTAGAGTATGTGAATCTGCTGGTATCTAGCAAGAAGTGATAGCATTATAACACTCTTTCTAGATTCCACACATTTAAAATGATTCAATTCAACGTGAATTTCTTGATGCTGAGCAAGAACCACTTAATAAGGAAGATCCGCTTAATATGTGAAACCTGTCCCACATTCAGTGCACATAAATGGTTTGTCCAGTGAAAATCAGATGGCGTCTATATAATTATTATGTTTATTGACTATACATTTAGGATAGTGTTATAGGCCATTTAACCTCAGATCTTTCTCAGTTATGGCCATGTAATACAAACATAAACATTTACAAAGCAAATGTTGGTAAATACATACAGAATAAAATTGTAATACATAATACAGTTTTATCTACATAATGGCACCAATACATTCATTACACGTTGCCCAAACTGCAATTGGCACTATATTTTTCTTTTCTAACAAATAAACTAGTAATCCTACCAGCACTGGGCCTCGACTGGTAGGCATTCCATAACTGTGGATCAATACAGACAAAGGCATGTTTACCATTTAAAGCCCTGACACTTGGGGGTTCAAATTCAAAACTACAAGTAGCTCGTAATCCAGGCCAGACACCGTAATACTGGAGGAGCACACTAATATACAGCATAAGGGGACTCTAAAAAAAACACACATGGATACATAAATGAAATCATATGGCTCCTCCTTCTGTTCTCCAGGGAGACCCAATCTGTATCACAGAAAGTGTCTCATGGGGGGCAGTGCCAGAAAGGGGTAGAGGCAGAGTGGGGAACAAAAAGGAGGGGCATGATTAAGACAATCAGCCTCTGAGTGAAGGAAGTGAGTAAAAGAAAAAGGAAAAAGAGACCGTTATGGTTGTCTATGAAAGTGGCCACAGTGGTGAAAGAAAATCGGTGGAATTCAGGAGGTATAATGAAATGTAAAGGAAGGAGGACAGTGAGATATACCAAGTAAAATGGAGAAAAGCAGGAAAAGCAGAGATGGGAGCAAAGGCGCAGATAGAGGAAAGGATATCCAGAGGGGTAGCTAAAGAAGAGAAGACTTTCTCCAGATACATAAGTGAGATGAGGACAGTAACAGGAGGAACAGTAGGGATTAGGAGGGTGCCTAGGTAAGAGTGTACCGAAGAGGACCAGGAAAAAGCTGCCATCCTGAACAGGTGCTTCTGCTTAGTCTTCACAGTGGACAGAGGGGGGATGGACCACCAGGGAGTAGCAGGAACAAAGGAGGAGGTGAGATGGACACAAGTCCATTTATAGAGGAAAGAGTCCAGAAGGGACTTGCACTTCTGAAGGTGGACAAGGCTACGAGACTGGACAGGATACACCCAAGGGCACTAAAGAAACTCAGGGAGGTGTTAGTTGCCTCACTGACAGCCTTATTCAACAGCTCACTGGTAACAGGTGTGGTTCCAGAGGACTGGAGAAGAGCAGACATGGTGCCTCTACATAACAGTGACATCATAGAGGAGGCTAGAAACTACAGGCTGGTCAATCTCACCTCAGTGGTGGGGAAATTAACAGTAACCCTGTTTAAGGGAAAGTTGGTAGAGTATATTGTACCCAGTGGACTGCAAGACCGTGGCAACATAGATTCAGGGGAGGTCATGCCAGGCAAATCCGATTGGTTTCTTCAACTCGATGACCAAGGAAATAAATCAGGGGAAGGCAGTGGACATGGCCTATCTAGACTTTAGCAAGGCCTTCAACATTGTGCCACACTGGAGACTGGTAAAAAAAAAAAAATTGAGCAGCCTAGTAGTGGGATCCAAAGCGGTGAACTGGGTTAGAAACTGGTTAATGGATAGGTGGCAGAGGGTGGTGGTTAACGGTACTCACTCTAATGAGTGGCAAGAGACCAGTGGGGTGCTACAGGGCTCGGAACTGGGACAGGTCCTCTTCAATATCTTCCTAAGTGACACTGAAAAAGAACTGGAAAGGAAGGAAGGTAGGACTTTTTGCAGAGGATACCAAAATCTGTAATAGGTTGGACACTCAGGAGTGGGTAGAGCGAATGGGCAGGGATCGTGGGAAACTCGAGGAGTAGTCAAGAGCATGGCAGTTGGTGTTCATGCCAAAACGTGCACAATCATGAACCTAGGGAATGGGAACCCAGGAGGGAAGTATACAATGGGTGGGAAGTACTGGCTATCACTAAGCAGGAAAGTGACCTTGAGGTTACCATAACTGACAATCTCAAAGTGGCAAGGCAATGTGACAAAACAGTGGGTAAAGCAAGTGGGATGCTGGGGTATCTCCAGCAGGAGAGAGGTGGTGTACGCTCATTGGTGAGACCCCACCTAGAGTACTTTGACAGTTTTGGAGGCTGCACTTCAGAAAGGACATAGGCAGGGTGGAGTCTGTCTAGAGGAGAGCAACTAAAATGGTAAGGGTTGCATGAGAAGTCCTATGAGGGCAGACACCGAGTGATCTCAACATGTACATCCTGGAAGATAGGAGAACAAGAAGAGACATGATAGAGACCTACAGCTACTTCACAGGGGTGAAGAGAGTGCAGAAGACGAGTCTCTTTCAAGTGAGAAAGAGAACCAGGGAACATGTGATGCAGCTGGGGGGGGTTAGAGGGATGTGAGGAAGTATTACTTCACTGAAAGGGTGGTAGATACCTGGAACAGACTGCCAGCAGATGTGGTGGAGGCAAAAACAATGGGGGCTTCAAGCACGAACGGGCTAGATATAGGGGAAATTAGTAAATAGGCAGGAAGGAGAGGGATTGTTGGAGACAAGCTAGGGCCTGCGGAGACAGATTAGGCATGGAACATCTAGGCAGACTGGGTGGAACAAGCAGTTCTTTTCTGCTGACAAATAGCCATTACACAATGAGCATCAGATGAGATTCCTCAGAGTACTTGGGACAAACCTGGCCACCCAACAATGAAAAGCATCTAACTGACCTAATATAGCACAAGAGGCTTGCTGATAAAATATGTATCCATAGGCGAAGATACGTAGCATCATGGAATTAATATTAGCTTTAATTCCTTGCATAAAGCAATGCTTTATATGTACAAGAATGCAAATATTGGCCCAATCTTTATTAAATGGAGCATAAACCCTGTGTTTTACATTTACTAGAAGTATAAATTTGGGATGTATTGTTTTATTTGTTTATTAATAGCCCTCCTTTAGCTGGCCCAGTGGCGTGGAGGGCTGAGGCATCATGCCTTACCTCCTGCCACACCAGTGACCCGTGTTCACGGTGCGAGCAGGTTGCCGGAGGTTGGCTGGGGAGGGAGAGGATCGAGCATCCAAAGGACAGCTCTCCTCAATAAATATCTTTATTTATCCAGCTCTCCTCTCCCAGGGAGGGGTGGGGACGGAGTCCACTGCCTGCCTGACCCCTAGCGGTGGCTGGGGGCTGGCACAGTGGGCCCACACATATGGGGCACATGAATGGCACACGCCTGGCATGCCGCGTATGGAAGTGTGCATGGCTCGGCCATTGGCATCATTGCATGCTGCTGAGCTTGGGGAACCCAAAAACGGAGGAGAAAATATCAGCCAGCAGGATGAAGCTGGCCCCTCACAGGCTCCGCACCCGACTAGCTGGCACCTCGCTAGTGCCAAGAGAGGTAAGTCCAGTGGACGCCAGGGTGATGTGGCTGGGGAGGGGCCGGATGGAAGGGGGCTGCGCACAGCAGCATAAAGAAATAAAAAAAGGAATAGCCCTCCTTTTTTCCTTATTAAGGGTCCCTTTTTAATGTAGTTTCTCGAGACACAATATTCATTTTTGAATTACTTAGCAGGTCCAGAACAAAACCAAATCAGTAAAGTGGGAAACCCTGCATGGAAAGTGTCGGTATAGTCATTGGCTCAACTGATGTCAATAGGTTCCTGAACTTGTATGTAATTAGGAAATATTTTCTGGAGAAAAGGCACTATTAACAAGAGACCCTAAAACGGAAAATAACTATTTCAAAACAAACATGTAAAACAACAGAAGGGAGAATTAAAGATACTTTATTCATGATCCAATTAACAATTGTATTAAAATGTAGCAGGTTTTAGGTAGTTAACATGGGATGGAGCTGGCAGTATAGCCTAGAGGTTAGAGTAACTAGCTGTGAATGAGCTTGGTACATCCAGCAGACCTGGGTTTGATTCCCACAACCTCCCAGTGCAGACTGTGTGACTCTGACCAAGTCACTTAATCTTCCTAGTGCTCCTGGGTCACCCCTGAAAACAGGGACTTGTGCCTAATGGGTCCTACCCAGTTACCAAAGAATAAAAAAAATTCCTCAATTGAGAATCACCCACACTCCCAAATATTTAGACTGATGCATTCTGTGACTTTTTTAGTCAAACATATCCATTTCTAATGGGCGTAAAATAGATTTTGGTTTATGTACTGAACCATTTCATTTTCATGGTTTTTTTTTTTTTTTATTTTTAACCAGAAGGTGAACAGGGCACAGCCCTTTTTCAGTCAGTTCTGATAAATATTAAGACAATACAAAGAGAAGCAACTATACAATAATACATACTGTATGAATATATAACTCTGAATCTAAATATATTTGTACAAGATCTATGGAACATCATAACAATAACGTTCAAATTCATCAAAGTACAAGTTCTTCAGACGATTTTTAAAATGAAGGGTATTTTGAGCATACTTCACCTATGTTGCCAAATCATTCAAAATTTTAGAGGCATACCAACTGAAGTATCCTTTACCCATAGTTAGTTTTGGAATCTATACTGTAAAGAGAAACAAACTAGTTTAACGAGTCAAAAACTCATGAATTATGCAAGAAATTAGGAAGACAAGATGCTAGGGACAGAATGCAGGGTTTTACAATACTGGTATAGCATAGCAAAACGGGGTAATGCTAACCATTTCTATAAATGCGTAGCAGTAAACTGCAAACCATTTTTTTCAGTGAGTCTATGGCACAGTAGACAAAATTAATAAAATTATAAATATTTTTAAATTTTGCTAACCATTCTGTGCCAAGTAATATGCATTTTTACAGCTGATTAGCACTTTCACATGTGAGACTGCTAATCATTTTTTTGGGGCTTATTTAATATCCTGAAATAGCAGTATATTTTGTGGGCAAAAACTGCAATATTGAAGTCAGTTCTTATCTGGGGTGGGAGTATCCCATATATGGAGCCTGTAAAGCAAACTGACATACACTATTCAAGATATAGCTGTACTTGGACATAAATGCTTCACCCTGGCTTGCGCACAACACAATCCCATAATCCAATATTAGTATTGTTGTTTTGCAATCAACATTTGAGCTTCATCTGTGAATGAATTTATGATACAGAAAACCTAACTTTTAGTTTTGCCTTTCATCCATCTGTTCCAAATGTGGCATCAGGCTCAAATTCAAATCTAAAAACACTCCCAAGTATTTAAAAATGTTTTCCTTAGATAATAATAGTCCATTGTCTTTGTAAATACACAGGCCATCACTGACTCGGGTCAGCCTCTGAGCTATACCAAACACCATCACTTCATATTTTGTTTCAATCAATCTTATCTTAACTAAGCAAGAAGCTTATTATAGCCTACTTGTAGTTCACTTTGAAGTTCTAACAAAGAGGGGCTGGAGTCAAAGATGACCGTGGCATTGGCACATAAAAGGATCTTCACCACCATGAAAGCCTTGGGCAGGTAGTTTATAAAAACTGAAAACAGCAGTGGTCTGAGTACCAGTCCTGGGGGAACTCCTACAATATCCCCCAGTGGCTCGGACAGGGAGTTCACAATCCTTGGCCTTTGAGCATGCAGAGGTAACCAGAGGATGATCGGCAAGGTAAAACGTGCTGGTTGGCTGAAATGATGTTTTTATAAAAATGTGTTCGCATAAATAATTTAGGCAAATTAAAGAACAGAGTAGTATAAAGCAGGCATGTTAAGTAGTAACTCATGCACTGGTCACTCAGAACCAGCAATTTCTATGAAAAGATGACAGTGACCCTTTAACAGCAATAAAAGTGCAGTATAGCACAGTGGTTTAAGGCTCTGAGCTGCAAATCTGGAGACCCGAGTTTGAATCCCACAGCCCCCACTTGCACACTTTGTAACCCTGGGCAAGTCACTTAACTTCCTTGTGTTCCTAGATTGCACCTGTAAACAAGCTTTCAGTTTAGTGCATCTCTCCTGGTAAAACAAAACAAAACATATGAACATACAAACATGCCAGCAGATAAAGGCCTTACAGTCTATCTAGTCTCAATTGTGCAGCTCCCCAAGTATTTACAAAGGGAACTGCCCCCTCCCCATCTCCCTGTTGACCTCCCTTAACTTACCTCTCTCCTCCCGCCGCTGTCCTCCCTTCTATCTTCAACTATTCCCCTCACCTGGTCCCAACCCCTCTTCATGCTGACTGTTTTTAAGGATACCATCTCCTCTGGCTGCTCATTCCACTTAGCCACCACCCTCTCAGTGAGAAAGTGCCTCCTCATCTCTCTTCTAAACCTTCTCCCCACTAGTTGTAGGCTGTGCTCTCTAGTGGTCTTGTTTCCACCAAGGCTGAAGAGGCCCTCAGTGCTCACCCTGTTAATACCCTTAAGGTACCTTAAAGTCTCAATCATGTATCCCCTGAACAGTAACATACTGGTAAATTAATTACAGCAAGTCCAAGGGCAAAGAAACACCTTTGCAAAACAACATATGAAAGAATCATACTGGGTAATAAACACATTGTAGTAATAAATACTGTAACCAATGCTCCAGATAATGTTGGCAGGTAGCAGTAATTTACTCACCAGTTTTAAAATATAGTGAGTAAAATAAAACTGGGGTGCGTACCAGTGCTGTAAATCTGGAAAAAAATGCTCCTTTTGAATCACTAATTATGTTATTTATTTATTTATGTAAGAGTGTAAACCAGGAGAGCATGCCGCGCAGATGTCCGCTCGATTCCAGATGCATTCTGTGGAGTGTGGAACATTTACAAATGTTAGGTCAGTACTGGTACTCATTAAAAAAATTTTCTGAAGAGTATTTCCTAAAACGAAGTGAATAAAATAGGTCAGTACACACCTTATCTGGAGCCCTGACTGTAACTATACTGGCTCCAACTGAGACATTAAAAATGAGGATTCAAGTACAGGAACGAGTGTCTGATGCAATCAGAAATTTATGTAACTTGCACATAAAATGCAAGTGAGAAGGGGAGCAGCGATGAGACACACTGGGAAGTCCAAAATCTGGGGGCAAATAGGGGAAGCCTTGTTCACCACTGTTGGTGGAGCATTTGGGGGTAAGCAGAGAAGCAGGGGTAGAACATCTGGGAATTTTATCAGTGAAGTGGTCTAAGGCACAGGATCATCTAGCAGGCAGAGACTGCAACCCCAACCCCAAACAGAGTAAACAATGATGGATGAGAAGAGATGTGGCCAAAGCAAAACAACAAATACTGTTGTACTGTACACTAGGTGGTGTTCCATTTGTCCATGTTACTTTCAGAAGAGGTAAAGCAGGGAAGGAAGCTATTTTTTAGTCTAGGCAGGAGAATGTGTTGTGCAACAGCAAGACAGGATTTAGAGGTTAGATCATGCCTTACCCTATAAATAAGGCCTAATTTAATATGCACAGATTTACAAGCAGTGGAGATGCATAAGAAGTCATGTGAGGGGTTCAGGGTGAGTCCAAAGTACTTAAAGGACCCCACTGAGACAAGTGGAGCACATTCAAAATGAGTGTCTGAACATGCCATGAAGTTTAATGGTGGACCCCAATAGCATAAACTATGTTTTAACAGTATTGAGAAGCAATCTGTTATGCAAGAGACAGGTCTGAACATTATGTAAACAGAAACACAGACAATGACAGCAGAAGAAGACCAAAGGTCCATCCAGTCTGCCTAAGTTCCCTAAATCCCTACAGTCCTTGGAACCTAATGTTCCTCCAGGGTACTAACCCTCCGGGTCCTCTCTCCAGTTTCTTCTCTGGACCTGTCACCCCAGGCAGCCACTATTCCCTTCATTCTATCCCAGGCCTGCTTGAATCCTCTGATTGTGTTCACTCCCACCACCTTGGCTGGCAAACTGTTCCAAGGCCCTACCACCCTTTCCGTAAAGAAGCATCTGTCCCTCCTGAACCTCCCATCTGCTAATCTCTACTTGTGTTCAGATGACCATGTGTTGGCATTCAGGTTAAATAATTCCCCCCCGTTTACCTTGTTAATTCCTTAGAGGAATTTAAAGGTCTCAATCACATCTCCCTTCTCCCTTCTGGCTTCCAATGAGTACATATTTAGTGCATTGAGGTACTCCTCACAGGATCTACCCTGCTGTCCCTGAATCATTTTGGTTACTCTGCATTGCACGGTCTCCAACCTACCCTTCTGTTTTTCTGAGGTGAGGACTCCAGAACTTGGTGCAGTACTCCAGGTGATGCCTAACCAGGGATCTGTAGAAGGGATTATTACCTCTTTTCTTCTATCAGCCACCCTCCTGATACCTCCAAGCATCCTGTCAGCCTTGCTACAGGCCTTGTTGCACTGACTCATTTGTTTAAGGGAGCTATTAATGATAACTTCTAGATCCCATTCCTCATCAAAGTCTTTCCCCTCTCTCTCAGTACTCCGTCTTGGGGTTCTTTTCTCTAGGTGCATTATCTTGCACTTTTTGGCATTGAATTTTAACTGCCAGACCTTTGACCACCCCTCAGGCTTCTGTAGGTCCTTCTGCATGTCCCTTATTCTCTCTTCACTATCCACCCTCCCACATAGTTTTGTGCCATCTGCAAAGAGACACAGCCTGTCTCAGATTCCTTCAACAACATCACTAATAAACACGCTGAGGAGGAGCGGACCCAAGACAGATCCCTGAGAACCCAACTCATTACCTCCCTGTCCTCCAACTTAATACTATTGACCACCACCCTCTGTTGCCTCCCTGCTACCTAATTATCCACCCAGTTCACTAAAGTTTTAACAGCATCCAGGTCTTCAGTCTTCTTAAGCAATCTCTTGTGTGGTACCGAATCAAAGGCCTTGCTGAAGTTAAAGTACAGCAGGTGCACCACATGGCCCTTGTATCTCCTTTGTCGCCCAGTCAAAGAAAACCTTCCTGCCACAAAATCATGTTGTTTACTATCCTGGAGTCTGTTGCTCTCCAGGTAGTCTACGAGGTCCTCTTTGTTCAAAGATTCCATCAGCTTCCCCACAACAGAGGTCAGACTAACAAGCCTCTAATTCCATGGTTGCTCTTTTTCCCACTCCCTTATGGAGCTTGCGCCAA
Organism: Neoceratodus forsteri; assembly: GCA_016271365.2. NCBI lineage: Eukaryota > Metazoa > Chordata > Ceratodontiformes > Ceratodontidae > Neoceratodus > Neoceratodus forsteri. The sequence goes on along the minus strand of CM057449.1, from coordinate 136,649,187 downwards.
GCCTTGTGTCAAATCTGGCCGTCGGATCAGCTGCGTCGATAAGTTTGCTGCAGAATGCACCCAATTCAAGAAGACTGGGTGCATTTACAACACTTTTCATGCTTTACAGCAGCTTACACCAAATATTTTGTGCAAGCCCTGTAAAATGGGTACCCGAGTTTGATGCAAGCTAGACCAGAAAAAGCTGGTCTAACTTGCAGCAATTGGTGGACAGGATCAAGAATCCTGATCACCAGCTGGGGAACACCTCAAGTCACATGCACCATATGTTCAGCACACCTGGGGCCTGTGGTATTCTTGGGGAGTTTTGTTACTCAACCCCAATGTCAAGGTTATCATGTTGACCAGATGGGAAACAGGAAAACTTAGACAAATCATAGAAATGGGCATTAAAGGTTTTGGCAATCATGTAGTGGCAATAGTGTATATGGTAAGAAACATTTGACTTACATGTGAAGTTGACCTATAGGTATATATATTCAGTAGATACAGAGGGACTTACTGTAGGTTCAGGTATGTATAGACAGAGCACAGATGAAGGCTCTGAAAGGGAAATACCAGGAAGCAGAGGTGAGATCTGGAGGGTGGTTACTTCAGATGAAGGAGAGGCAGGGAGAGAAGCCAAACTGCCCAAAGGAAATGTTATAGTAGGGGGCAGAGAAAGAGCAGGAGTCAAAGGATCGAATGAAGAAAGAAGAGGGGAGGGATGGGGTAAGGCTAGGGGAGAGATAGTATGCTGGTGATCAGTGAGCTCTGTTTTAACTCCATAACTATTTTCATAGTTGTCATATGTATCTGGCGTGTATTTCCGAGTGAATCTGCTCATGCCTAGTAAAACTATATTTATTGCGGAAACATTTTCCACACTCAGGACATGTATAAGATTTATCTCCAATGTGAGTTGCTTGATGTCTAACAAGAGATGCTTTATATGTAAAATTCTTCCCACAATCAGTGCATGTAAATGGTTCTTGGCCTGTGTGAATCTGCTGGTGTCTAGTAAGAAATGACTTCCATATAAAACTCTTTCCACACTTTGTACATTTAAAAGGTTTCTCCCCCATGTGAACTGCCTTATGTTGAATAAGACCCGATTTACTTATGAAACTCCTTCCACATTCAGTGCAGTTAAAACGCTTCTCCGTTCTGTCAACTGACAGATGTTGGGCAAGATCTGATTCATTTGTAAGGCTCTTATCACCAGAGTCACTGCATAAATATGAAGAATCTTCTGTGTGAATCTGCTGGTTTCTGGTAAAATCTGATTTAATGTCAAAACGTATCCCAGACTCGGTACCTTTAAAAGGCTTCTCCTGCATGTGACTTGCTTTATGTTTAGTTAGGGTCGATTTTCTTGTGAAACCTTTCCCACATTCAGTGCACTTAAAGGGTTTCTCCCCCATGAGACTAGTATGATTTCTGGCGGGATCTGATTTATTTGTGAAACTCCTCCCATAGTCAGCACATTTTAACAATTGTTGTCTTACATGATTCTTTTGGTGTTTAATAAGAAGTAATTTTCTTATAAAACTCTTTTCACACTCAGAGCACTTGAAAGGTTTATCTTGTCTGTGAATTGCCTGATGTTGAGTAAGAGTTGATTTTCTTGAAAAACTCTTCCCACAGTCAGTACATGCATATGGTTTCTCCCCCCTATGAATTGCCTTATGTCGAGTAAGATCTGATTTGTAGAAGAAACTCTTCCCGCAATCATCACATTTAAACAGTTTATGTCCTGTGTGAATCTTTTGGTGTCTAGTAAAATTAAATTTACTGTTGAAACTCTTCCCACACTCGGTACATTTAAATGGTTTTTGTCCTGTGTGGAGCTGCTGGTGTCTAGCAAGAACTGATTTCCATATAAAACTCTTTTCACACTTAGTACATTTAAAAGGTTTCTCCTCCATATGAATTGCCTTATGTTGAATAAGACCTGATTTGCTTGTGAATCCCTTTACACATTCAGTGCATTTAAAAAGGGTCTTCCCCTTGTGAATTGCCTGATGCTGGGTAAGATCAGATTTATGTGTAAAATTCTTCCCACAGTCATTGCATGAATGGAGGTTGTCTTCTGTGTGAAGCTGCTGGTGTCTAGCAAGAAATGACCTCCATATAAAACTCTTTCCACACTTAGTACATTTAAAAGGTTTGTCCTCCATATGAACTGCCTTATGTTGAAGAAGACCTGACTTACTTATGAAACTCTTCCCACATTCAGTGCATTGAAAATGTTTCTCCTCCCTGTGAACTGCCTGATGTAGGTCAAGATCCAAGTTATTTGTAAAACTCTTCCCAAATTCACTACATGAATACTGTTTGTCTCCTGTGTGAATCGTCCGAAGTCTAGTGACATTTGATTCAGTGTTACAACGTTTGCCATACTCAGTAAATTTAAATGGTTTCTGCTCCATATGAACTGCATAATGTTTAGTAAGATTTGATTTTCTTGTGAAACTCTTCCCACAATCAATGCATTTAAAAGGTTTCTCCACACTATGAATTGCCTTATGTTGAATAAGTTCTGATTGATACAAGAAACCATTTTCAGAATCCTCACATTTTAACACTTTGAATCCTGTGTGAATCTTATGATGTCTAGTAAAATTAAATTTATTGTTGAAACTTTTTCCACACTCAGTACATTTAAATTGTTTTTGTCCTGTGTGAATCTGCTGGTGTCTAGCAAGAAGTGATTTCCATATAAAACTCTTTCCACATTTTGTGCATTTAAATGGTTTCTTTTCCATGTAGTTTGCTTGAGGTTGAGTAAAAAAAGATTCATATGCAAAACTCTTCTCACACTCGGTATCTTTAAATGGATTTTGAACTCTGTGAATCTGTTGGTGTCTAGTAAAAAGGGTGTTCCATATTAAACTGTTTTCATATTCTGTACATTTCAAATTTGTTTCCTTCCTATGAACTCTCTTATGTCGGATAAGATCTGCTTTATATGAGAAACTCTTCCCACAATCATCACATTTAAATAGTTTTTGTCCTATGTGAATTTTTTGGTGTCTAGTAAAATTAAATTTATTGTTAAAACTCTTCCCACACTCAGTACATTTAAATGGTTTGTGTCCAGTGTGAAGCTGCTGGTGTCTAGCAAGAACTGATTTCCATATAAAACTCCTTTCACACATAGTACATTTAAATGGTTTCTCTGCCATATGAATTGCCTTATGTTGAATCAGACCTGATTTACTTGTGAATCCTTTCACACATTCAGTGCATTTAAAAACTTTCTTGCCCCTGTGAATTATCTGATGTTGAACAAGATCAGATCTATTTACAAAACTCTTCCCACAGTCACTACATGAATGGAGCTTGTCTTCTGTATGAAGCAGCTGATGTCTAGCAAGAAATGATTTCCATATAAAACTCTTTCCACACTTAGTACATTTAAAAGGTTTCTCATCCATATGAATGGCCTTATGTTGAAGAAGACCTGATTTACTTATGAAACTCTTCCCACATTCAGTACATTTAAAATGTTTCTCCTCCCTGTCAGTTGCCTGATGCTGGGCTGGTTCTGTGTTATTTGTGAAACTCTTCCCTAGTTCACTACATGAATATGACTTGCCTTCTGTGTGAATCCGTTGGTGTCTAGTAAAATTTGATTTATTGTTAAAACTTTTTCCACACTGTGTACATTTATAAGGTTTCACCTGCATGTGAATTGCTCGATGTTTAGTAAGAGATGAGTTTCTTGTGAAACGTTTTCCACAATCTGTACAAGTAAATGGTTTCTCCCCCCTATGAACTGCCTTATGCCGAATCAGATCCGATTTATACATAAAACTCTTTCCACAATCATCACATTTAAACAGTTTAGGCCCTGTGTGTATCTTTTGGTGTCTTGCTAAATTAAACTTATTGTTGTAGCTCTTCCCACACTCAGTACATTTAAATGGTTTTTGTCCTGTGTGAATGTGCTGGTGTCTAGCAAGAAGTGATTTCCATATGAAACTCTTTCCACATTTAGTACATTTAAAAGGTCTGTTTTCCATATGAATTGTTTGATGTTCAGTAAGAACTGATTTATAAGCAAAGCTTTTCCCACATTCAGCACACTTAAATGGTTTTTGACATCTTAGAATATGTTGGTGTTTAGTAAAAAATGATGTCCATAAAAAACTGTTTTCAAACTTAGTACATTTAAAAGGTTTCCTTCCCTTGTGAGTTGCCAGATGTCGAGTAAGGTTTGATTTATATCTGACACTCTTTCTAAAGTAAGCACATTTAAATGTTTTTTGCCCTTTGGAAATCTGCTGGTTTCTAGTAAGACATAATTTCATTATAACACTCTTTCCGATGTTAGTATATTTAAAGGGTTTCTCTTCTGTGTGTTTCTTCTGCCATTCAGCACATTCAGAGACTAGAATTAAAGGAAAAAGAGATGTTTCATTAACTTCAGTTCTGTGATATATGCCAAAGAAAACAAACATTATACAGTTATCAGATAAATGACACACAAAAGATCCCTTCAAATCGTACAAGTTTTAGTAATAAGGGCAGTGGAGACAGTGTTTTACATTGTATTGTGGTGACAGAAGGGACTTGGGATCCATACTGTCTGGTCCTCCTAGCACATGGCAGTGAATAGTGTACACCCCAAATATAGACACAGTTCAAACTCATCAGTCAGAATGCTACCCTACAGATGTTTTGTAACCCTCAATGTGATTATCCCTTCAGGAATGAGTACAGACACAAATTCTAGCTTGTCAGTCAGAATGGTACCCTATAGATGTTGTTTAGCTCTCAATGCGATTATCCTTTCAGGATTGAGTGTACACACAAATTTAAGCTCATCAGTCAGAATGATACCCTACAGATGTTGTGTAGCCCCCAATGCGATGCCTTTTCAGGAATAAGTATAGACACAAATTTAAGCTCATCAGCCAGACTACTACCCTACAGATATTCTGTAACCTTCAATGTGTTTATCCTTTCAGGAGTTTGTCTAGTCCTTTTTTTTGAATGCTTGAACCTGGGTTTAAAAATCTCAACAAGTAATGCTTTGTAATAAATAACCTTATCCTGCTTCATTCTCAGTTTGAGTGCATGTTCTCTAGTTCTGCTCACATCAAGCATCTGTGTATACAACTTGCCTTTTTCTAACCTTCTTTAGACTGGATAATTGATAAATGTTCAACTTCTCTGCATAGCTCCTGCCCTCAAGTTACTAATCTACTTAGCAGTCCTATGCTGCACCCTCTCAATATTTTCAATGCCCCTTCTGTACTACATTACTGAGTAAGAAAACCCAGCTGAGGGTCTAAATTGGCCTTGTACAGGGACAGGATAACTTCCCCTAACCTGCTCCTTACCCCTTCCCCAATGCATCCAAACAGTGATTTTGTTGTTTTGACTGCTAGTGCATACTGTCTACTGGAATACATCTTAGTGTCCATACTTATCCGTAGACCTTTTCTAGGCATGGAGCACCACACTGAGGGTATGACCCAGATTCCACTCACTTATGAGTCATATTTTGCATTTTGCAACATTAAAGGGGAACAGTCCCACACCCAGTAGTGGACTGATCCCAATTTGCACTCTGTGTGCCAAAAAAACCATTTTTTATTACTTACTGTTTATTGCAGTATAGCAGATTGTATCAAGTGGATTCTGCTGACTTGCAAGCTGACATTTTCTGTAACTACAAATCCCAGTATCCCCTGAAGCTAACATCAAAAGAGGACTGTAGCAGTGGGAGATTCAACAGCCTGCAGTGCATGTTAGAGCTTTTATAAGCTCCGATTAGATGCCTACTGGTCCTGCTGTCCTCCTGTGGCTAAGTACAGTCCTATGTGACCATACTTTGCAGGGGGGTTGGGGGTAGTGGGACCAGCAAACACAAGGTCACAGCTTATAAAAAAACTTCTGCTTTACAGTATACAGAGAAAAAGAATTTCACCACCATCACAGGGTCTATTATATCCCCCTACTGAAGCCATCCTTACCACTCGGCAACAGAACATGCACACTGTGCATGACCATGTATATGGCAACTCTGGTATTGAACCCTCTTGTTTACTAGTCAGTAACTTCTTTTCTGATACACTTGCCTGTAACTAAATCTGGGTCACCCCTGAAAAAGGGACCACTGGTGTCAGTGGACCTACCCAGTTACCAAAATGCAATAAATAAATAAACTTGCCCCTCAGATCCCAGGCTACTCTCAAAAGGAATTAACATCTCCCATCACCTCTGTATTAAATAGCAATACCGCCCCAGGTTCACATTTGAGAATAATGTTATGTACTGTAACTGTTTTTCTTTATGGTCGTTAGTTAAGTAAGCTTGCATGTTAAGTCCTGAACTGTCTTCTTTGTATCTTTACCCATATAGGAAAAAGTGCTTCCACCAGACTAACTGAATGAGATGTATTCCTGTACCATCTGAATAAATAGTAGATCCCTGGCAAATATCCCTGGAATTAATAAAGGGTGATACTATTCTCGACATGACTGGTAAAACAGGAGCACATGGATAAAAGATAAAAGAATGGTTTATTTTTGAAGTTTTTGGTTAACAGCAGTACTTTATAAAAGTGTTAGAATTTAATAAAACTAATGTACATGTTTAACATGGAATTAGAAAGAATCCCTGTTAAGAAACCATTTAATCTCTCAGCAGATTTGCTAGAGATGGCAAACATATGTTTTTCCTGTTTATGTTAAATTTCTTTAATAACTAAGCAACAAAACTATGATGCAATATATTAGGTAATCAAAAAGGGACTATAAAAATGTTAACATGGTCTCCTAAAATCTGCCCCCTGAGGAAGCCTTGCATCAGAGGCAAAGTGCTATACTGCTAGCAGAAGCTGTAATACTTTATTTAAATAAATCATTTAGTTTTGGAATGCAACAGCTTCTGGTCATTTGTTCTTTGGGAGTGCACACACTTTGAAAAAGACTGCCCCAGGTTCTGCAGGCCTCCTCTCTAAATTTTATAAAAGGTTCTCTGAACAACTGGGTCCTGTAATGGCGAAGATGTTCACTGAACTTCTCAGTGAAAGCAGGCTGTCACAGTCAATGACTCAAGCTACTTTGATTTCTAATTTACAGTATTTTAATTTAAAAATGGTGATCAGAATGAACAAGCTAACTGGCTTTTTAAATACTGTTAAAATCCTGACAAGACTCTTATGAAACAGATCACAGGCTATGGTTACCCATGGAAAAGTTCATATGGGTGTGTTGCCGCACTGTCGGTGTTTGGGACTTAAAAAGATTAGCACCTCGGCTGCCTAGATCTGCAACTAGTGAGCTGTCTGAAGGTTTGTGGAGGTACACAGGCAGTTCTTGCCAAGGTGCAGCAGCGTTTTGCACATGGGGTGCTACATGCGAGTTTTCACGTTTTTGTTACAGGTATGTTAGCTTTGTCAATGGGAACTGGTGACTAATTTAAAACTCCTGATATTACTTACTTACTACACTTCGCTGTTTCGGATGTTCCCACATGAGCGGGAGCGAGAAGAACTGCAGCAGAGGAGGAACATCAATGGGGAGAGACTGTGAAACTGATCATGGCCTTGCAGGTAGATTTGGTTGTTGGGACCTCCAGGAATGGGATAGGGGCCGGGGGTATAGTTACTAAGCCCTGTTTATAGTGGATTCCCTCATTGATATTTACAAGGATACCAGTCTGATGACTGTTGGCAGTTGATTGTGAAAAAAATTCCTTTGAAAGGTACTGCTTTTGTTATTTCTAGCTGGTAATTTCATATCCAGGTCAATGAAATAAGAAAAATACTATTTTTTGAGAGCACTTAAACTCTCCGCGTATGGAGTCTAAATCTTGAATTTTGGAACTATACTGACCACATTTTATTAACATATGTTCACTCTGGTTGGAGTTCACATCTTTGCACTGTTTGGGTTCTTGACCTGCTTTTGATTTTATATGGAACCAAATTTTTATTGTGGACCCTGGGACTAATTAATTATATGGGTTTTTGGGATACCAAAGTCACGTATGAAATGCTGTGGTGTATTTATAATTATGATGAAGGACTAATTTGTGTACTGTATATTTAAGGCAATTTTTTTAAGGGTGGAATTGCCTAAAAATATTTAAGTTTTCCTCAAATAAGTGGCTGACTATAGAAATGTGATTTTATCTGTTAATGTGTTTTAGCACAAGCATAAGCTAAGCAGAAGACAGCTTCCCAGCATTATCAATATTTAATATTTAACTTGGGACTTTAATTCAATAATCTGATTACTGGAATGGATTAATCTGAATCTAGCTGGGCCCACCTAGACATACCAATGTAGATATCAAACAATTAGCCAGTAAATGAGATGATTTTTAGAACCTATCTGAAGCCATCTGACATATACTGGAGAAACCGGTTAAAAACTGATGGGTTACAAGGTATCATGGGTCATTGTAAATTGATGGTACACTTTGCCCCTAATCCCCAACCTTTTTAGTGTATTTAGTACGTGGTCTAACTTCTTGGTAAACAGCCCGAAGTAAAAAAGTACTCTCTGAATTTACTTTAAAGCCTCAGGCAAAGATTACTTAGTATGCCAAATCTGGAAGGGATTTCAGTCCTGGCAAGTCGAAGCAAAAGTAGGGACAGGACCAAAGATTTACTGACGCTAGGGCAGTAGATATGTACCGATTTTGGCTCCCTTCCATATTAGATGTTTAGAATGTTAGAGACCGAAATAGTCTATAGGGGTCTACGTCAGTCTAGTCTCACTAGGTAGATGTTGGGAGACATATGGTCGAAGCATTAACTGACCTATAATTAGCAGAAGTGCTGGTAGAGTCCTTATGCAGTCTAAGACTGAAGCAGGATTGGGATTACAACAATGGGTAGCAGAAAAGTTTTCGCCGCTTGGCAAAATGAGTGTACTAGGAATGCTCTTTGAAAGGATGGCTTCATCATTTATGCTTAAGACCTTGAGAAACACCTATATTCAGAAGGAGACGATGAGGGAGTTGTCCCTCTGACAGCTTGGGGATATGCATATCTTGCAGAAGGCAGTTAGTTAGAAGGCATATTTCTGAGGATCGGGCATGGGAGGGGACTGCTCTGAGTTTGATACAAACAAAGCTTCCTCAGCTGTTTAAGTCTTTCATTGCGGTACACTGCTATGCTGCTCTGCTATGCAGTCTCATTACTGCAATTATCCAGTTCGACCTTTTACAGTGAGTTGTCCGTAACAGAGGCTGTAGCCATTTACTGTACCAGCAGCATTCTGATTGTATCCCATGGCAGCCACAGCTGTGTGTCTGACTGTCCCTTCACAGAAAGGGAATGGAAAGATCTGCCACGAAGGATATTTGTATGCGAAAGAGCGTAACTGGGGAGATTAGAGGTAAAATGATTTACTATATTGCCGCAAATGTGCAGTTTTAATGTGCTGCTGAGTGTATAGCCACCTTTTCACTGTCAGTCTAATTTGCTGTCTTGCATATAGCCACAGTTAATCAATATGCTGCAAGTGCCGCTGAGTGTATAGCAATGCCGTGCTACAAAGTTGACATGCATGAAGCGGTTGTCTCTTACATTTGTTTGTTGACATGAATGATTTTTGTTACCATGCTTGCAGCTCATCAGGCGGTCTCTTACATTTGTTTGCAGCAGCTTGTCAGGCTGATTTCTGAAGTGTTACTGCACTTTAAATATCGGGCATGTGATTGTCGGGTTTTTAAAATACAGGATTTTAAATATTGGGCATGTGATTGTTGGGTTTTTAAAATACAGGATTTTAAATGTTGGGCGTGTGATTGTCGGGTTTTTAAAATACAGGATTTTAAATGTCAGGCATGTGATTGTCGGGTTTTTAAAATACAGGATTTTAAATATCGGGCATGTGATTGGCGGGTTTTTAAAAATACAGGATTTTAAATGTCGGGCATGTGATTGTCGGATTTTTAAAATACAGGATTTTAAATGTTGGGCAGGTGATTGTGTCTGGATTTTGGTGTCTTTTTTTTTTTTTTTAATATATCGGGCAAAGTCATGTCGGGAATTAGTACAGATCCTGGTTGTTTTACCCCTGAGTAACCTTAGGGATTTCTGTTTCACACAGAAACATAGACTTTGAGGGCAGATAAGGACCACTTGGCCCACCCAGTCTGCCCATTTCCCTACCTACTGAATAAGCTGCAGATTCTAGTTAACCAACAGCCTACTTCCTGCCACCCCCCACTACAATTGCCTTGTGTCTGTCCCATGCGTGTTTGAATTTCCCACTGTTTTAGCCCCAACAACCTCCCCAGGAAGGTAGTTCCACACATCCACCACTCTCTCCATGAAAAAAGATTTCCTCACATTACCCCTGAGCCATCCCCCCTCTATCTTTAAATTGTGTCCCCTTGTTCTTACACATCTCTTTTTCTGAAAGATGCTACCCTCCTGGACTTTGTTGATTCCCTTGAGGTACTTGAACATTTATATCATGTCCCCCCTGTCCCTTTCATCAAGGGTATACATATTAAGCTCTCTCAGTCTCTCTTCATATGATTTCTGACGCAAACCCTGAACCATTTTAGTTGCCCTCCTCCGGACTGCTTCCATCCTATGTGCTTGCGTAGATGAGGTCTCCAAAACTGCACACAGTACTCCAGATGGGGTCTCACCAACTGTCTGTACAGAGGGATAACCACTTCCCTTTTTCTACTTGTGATGCCCCTTCCTATGCATCCCAGTATCCCCCTGGCTCTCCTTACTGACTTCTCACATTGCTTACCCACCTTTAGATCATCTGATATGACTACCCTCAAGTCCCATTCCATTTTTGTTGTTTTTAGTACCTCCCCTGCTATTGTGTACTCTTCTCCTGTGTTTTTGTTTCCCAGGTGCATTACTTTGCACTTCTTTGCATTGAATCTAAGTTGCCATATGTCTGACCATTCCTCCAACCTTGCCAAGTCCCTTCTCATCCTTTCTACACCCCCTTGTGTATCAACTCTGTTACAGATCTTTGTATCATCTGCAAAGAGGCAAACCTTTCCTCCAGACCCTCTGCAATATCACCTATAAAGATGTTAAAGAGGACTGGACCCAGTACTGAGCCCTGAGATACTCCACTAGTGACCCCCCCTTTCTTCGGAATGTGTTCCACTCACTATTACCTTCTGTGTCCTGTTGTGCAGCCAGTTTGCAACCCAGGCTACCACCCTGGGACCCACTCCCAGGCTGGCTAACTTGATTATTAATCTTTTGTGTGGGACTGTGTCAAATGCCTTGCTAAAGTCTAGGTAGGCCATATCCACAGACCCTCCCAGTCTATTACTTTGGTCACCCAGTCAAAGAAATCTATTAGATTTGTCTGATGTGACCTTCCTGCTGTAAATCCATGCTGCTTTTGGTCCTGTGCCCCGCTGGCCTCTAGGTATTCAACAATTCTTTCTTTCAGAAGTGATTCCATCATTTTCCCTACCACTGAGGTCAAACTTACAGGTCTGTAGTTTCCTGCTTCTGCCTTGCTCCCACTTTTGTGAAGGGGAATCACATCTGCCCTCCTCCAGTCCTCAGGTACCACCCCATCCTCCCATGATTTGTTAAAACGTGTGGTCAGTGGTGTCACTAGGTCCTCCCTTAGTTCTTTTAGGATTCTGGGGTGAATCCCATCAGGCCCCATTGCTTTGTCCACCTTGAGTTTTAGGAGTTCTTTCAGGACTCTTTCTTCTGTAAATGGACTGGTGTCAACCCCCCTACCCAGAGTGCTTCTACCGTCTGGTTTAGGTAACTCCTCGTCTTCTTTTGTGAATACTGAGCAAAAGTACTCATTCAGTATCTCTGCCTTTTCACTGTCTCCCTCTGCCCACCTCCCGTCTCAATTATTAATCTTCACTATTCCTCCCTTAACCTTTCTATGCTCCCTAATGTACCTATAAAAGGTTTAATCCCCTGTCTTAACTGACTTGACTATTTTTTCCTCAGTTTGGGCTTTTGCTATTCTGACTGCCTTCCCCACTTCTTTCTGCTTTAATTGATATAGTTCCCTGTCGTGCTCCTTCTGTGATGCCTTATACTTTTTGAATGCAGCCTTTTTCTTCTTAACCTTCCCTGCCACCTCTTTTGAGAACCATAGTGGTTTTTCACTCCGCTTTGTTTTCTTTATCTGTTTCACACAAAGGCTTGTTGTCTCTATGATGGCAGTTTTGATTTTTCTCCATTGTTCTTCCACACCTCCTTTTTGCCCATTTGCTAGTGTATTCCTCAGGTATTCACCCATTTTGCCAAAGTCAGCCCTTCTAAAGTCCAGTATGCTTGTTTTTGTATGGCTTGTCTCCATGGTTGTGCTCATTGTGAAGCACACTGTGCAGTGGTCGCTTGTTCTCAGATGTCTACTGACTTCTAAATTTGTGATCCTCTCTCCATTTGAGAGTACCAGGTCTAGTATTGCTTCCTCCCGAGTGGGTTCCAACACTAGCTGTCTAAGGCCTGCCCCCTGCAGGGCATCGAGAATGACCCTGCTCTTGGATGTGGCTGCAGTACATGTCATCCAGTTAACATCTGCATATTCAGGTCCCCATCAACAGTATCTCCCCTTTTCAGCCATTTTGAGAATGTCCTCTATCATTTTTTGTCCATTTCTCCTTGAGATGGGGTCTGTATACAACCCCTGTGTGGATTGTGATGCCATTCCCTGTCTCCAAGGTGACCCAGAGTGCCTCTTGTCCTCCCCCTTTACTTTTTAGTTCTGTAGCTTTGATCCCTTCCCTTGTGTATAGAGCTACTCCACCTCCTCTTTTCCCCTCCCTGTCCCTTCTGTAGACTGTGTACCCTGGTATGTTGACATCCCAGTCATGGTTCGCCGTGTACCATGAGTCTGTGACTGCCACAATATCTAAGTGTTCATCTTCCATCAAGGCTACTAGCTCAGGAAGCTTGTTTCCCAGACTACGGGCACTGGTACTCGTTGCCCTCCATTTAGTGTTGGCTTTATCCTCCCCCCCCATGCCTGCTCTTTTTGCCCTTGTCTATTTTTCCATTTACCCCTGTCCTGCCCTCTGTTGAGCACTGTACCACAGTGTTTACCTTACTACCGTCATGTTTTGTGGGGGGAGGCTTGAAATTTCCTGCCTCTTATTAGCACCTCCCCCCATGGCTAGTTTAAAAGCTTGCCAAGGAAGCATTTAAACCTGTCACTTAGGATCTTGGTTCCTTTCATGGATAGATGCAGACCCTCATGCCAGTATAAACCATCTCTACAGGTGTATCCCCAGTCCCCAATGAAGCCAAAGCCCTGTGCTCTGCACCAGTTTTGCAACCATTCATTAAACTGCATGGTGTGTAGTACCCTAGCCTCACCTGTGCCATGGAGTGACAGCACCTCTGAGAAGGTAACCGTGCTTGCTACCTGTCTGAGGCCCCTTCCCAACTCCACAATTTCATCCTGCACTGCACTGATCTCATGCCTAGCTAGGTCATTTGTCCCAAGGTGGACAATGATATCTAGTTCCCTCTCCTGTGATGCTGCTTCTGCAATCCTGAGGATTCGCTTCTTGTCCCTCCAAGCCATGGCACCAGGCAGGCACCTTACTTCCCTCTCCTCTCCCTTCCCCAGGTCTACCCCTCTAACAAGTGAGTCCCCTATCAGAAGCTGTTTCCTTCCCCTGTGGTGTCTCTTGCCACCCTTCTGTGGGTCTTCCTTGTATTTTATGTCCCGTTATATACCTCATAGTTCTGAATATTGAATACAAGTACATAAGGATATTTCGACTTATAAGAGTACCATAAGCTAAAGCAGATATGATAGTTTAAATATTGAGCTATGATGCCTTATTTATATACGAACATACATACGAATCTGCCAGCAGAAACAGGCCTCAAGGTCTAGCAAATCTGCTTGAGTGCACAGCTAGCACCCCTAGATTGCAGCTGCCCCAGCCCCTACCCCCTCACCTCCAGGAAGTTCTCAGCATTACTTACCAGACCCTCCCCCGTGCTCTATCCCATGCCCTTTTAAAACTACCCACCGTCTTACATAAAATCACCCCCTCTGGTAGGGCGTTCTATTTCAACACCACCCTTTCCATGAAGTAATGTCTCCTCTTCTCTCTCCTAAATCTACCCCCTCCAATCTTAGCCCGTGCCCCTTCCCTTCCTCAGTTTAAATAACCCACCAGTGCTAGATTTGTTGATCCCCTTCATGTACGTGAATGTTTCAGTCATATCTCCTCTATCCGTCCTCTCCTCCAGGGTGTACAAACTCAGATCCCTCAGTCTGTCCTCGTAGGTTTTGCCTTCCATCCCCCATATCATTTTTGTCGCCCTACATTGCACCCCCTTAAGCAATCTAACATCCTTCTTCAGATACGGACACCAGTACTGCATGTAATACTCCAACTGTGGCCTGACCAAGGACTTTTAGAGGGGTAGGATCACTTCCCTATACCTGGATGAGAATCCCCTTGCAATACACTCCAGCATCCTGTTAGCCTTAGCTGCAGCTTTCCTGCATTGAGCAGAGTTATTCATGCTCTCTGTTACCATAAGTCCTTCTCCTTCACGGTGACTCCCAGCCTCACCCCCCCACCCAATATTCCCTCCTCAGGTTCTTGGCCCCGAATTGCATAACCCTGCATTTCTTCACATTGAAGTCCAGCTGCCACTTTGCCAATCACTCCTCTAGTTTGGTTAGGGCCCCCTGTAGTTGTTTACGCCCATCAACTTCATCCACTACCACCCCAATTTTAGTATCGTCCATGAACAGACTGATCCTGCTCTCAGCTCCATGTGAGATGTCTGACATGAACAGACCAAACAACACTAGACCCGGCACAGAGCCTTGCAGGACTCCACTTATCACTGGCCTAGGTGTTGAGAGTTCCCCCACCACCACCACCCATTTCTGCCTCCCCTTCAGCCAGTTCATGATCCAGTTAACCAGCTTTGGCCCAACCTCCACAGATTTCCTTTTCCCCTCAGCCACCCGTGAGGCACTGAATCGAAGGCCTTGCTGAAGTCCAAATATAGAACGGCCACTGGGTGGCCCTTATCCAGTTTTCTTGTTACCCAGTCATAATACTCTATTAGATTGGTCTGACAAGATTTCCCTGAGATGAACCCATGCTGCTGCCTATCCTGGAGACCATTCACCTCGAGAAAGGACACCAGTCTCTCCTTCAGTATCACTTCCATAAGTTTTCACACTATGACAGTGAGATTGACAGTTCTGTAGTTGCCAGGGGATCCACGACGGGTCGTCGACAAAATATATGTCGAAGACCTGACAGTGAAACTGGCAGGTTGACTGCAATTTACAGTCGGCTGCTGGTTTGCAGAAGCAAAAAGTGTTTTCTTCAGGGGGCTTTTCCCCTCGCACACCCCCACCTAGGATTCCCAACTCCAAGTTGGAGCTGAGCCGGGGGGGGGTGCAGGAGACCCTACAGACAGTGCCAGGTGCCAGCGGGTTCCATACAGCAACATGGTACTGTAGTCACTGTAGGGGACTCCGCTGTCGACATATCGCCGTTGGGGATGTATACCACTGCGTGGCACATCCTGTGGGCCACTCTTGTGGACAGACACCACATGGGCCATTCTCTAGTCCTATGGCATGCATCCCATGTCCAGGGAGGTGATGAACATGTTTGCCAGTGGCCTGGCCAACACCTCTACCATCACTCCCTCAGCACCCTTGGGTGAATGTCATCAGGACCTGGTGCCTTGTTCACCCTTAGTGTCTTCAGACCTTTTAGTACTCTACTCTCCTCAATCATTCCGTCAGTCATCTATTCCCTCCGACCCCACCTTCCCAGTCCACAGAGGTAGTGGATCACCCTTGTCCTGCATGAACACAGACCATCAGTATTCATTTAATGCATCTGCTTGTTCTGCTCCTTTTCACCCCCCCACCCCCTCTTGATCCACATTATTTGGTCCCTGCACTTTCCTTTTTTCCTCACATATCTAAACAAGCATTTGTTAATGCTGAACGTTTGATGCACTGGGATATGTTTGCCCCTGCACCTTGTTTCTGCCCTCAAGTTACCTGAATGGGTCTATCATGTTCCCCGCTCCCTCCTTTCCTCCAGTGAGTACATATTAAGGTCTTTTAATCTCTCCTGATATGTTCTGTGTTGCAAGCCATCTACCATCTTGGTTGCCTTTCTGTGGACTGCCTCCACCCTGTCAATGTCCTTGCACAGTTGCGGCCTCCAGAATTGCATGCAGTACCGTAGGTGAGGCCTCACTAGTGAATTATACAATGGCATCACCACCTCCTGCCTTCTGCTAGTGATACCTCTGGCCATGCACCCCAGCATGCCACTGGCCCTCCTTGCAACATCTGTGCTCTGTTGTGACACCTTTAGGTCATCGGAACTGATAACTCCTAGGTCTCTTTCTTCCTTGGTGATCATCAGCACCTCTCCCCATCCTGTAACTCTCCCCAGGTTTTCCTATTCCCAGGTGCATTATTTGCACTTTTTTGCACTGAACATCAGTTGCCACTCCACAGACCATTTTTCAATCCTCTCCATGGCTCTGCTCATTTTCTATACCCCTTTTGGAGTACTGTATTCACCCTGTTACAGATGTTGGTGTCATCTGCAAACAGGCAGACAGACCTTTCCTTCTAGCCCTTCCCCTAGCCCCTGTCGTGTGGAGTTCCTTAGGGTTCAGTCTTGTCACCAATGTTGTTTGCCATGTATATGCTGCCTCTGGGAGAGCTCATTAGAAAATACAGTCTGGGTTTTCATTTCTATGCGGATGATACCCAGCTGTATTTCTCCTGTGCCCCTGGGACATCGCATGCAGTGGAAGCGCTAAATGCAAGTCTTGCCGAGATCAACGACTGGATGGCCTCCAGCTGGTTGCGACTGAACCCCGATAAGATGGGGGTACTGATTGTGGAGTCAAACAGAGGGCAGGATAGGATGGCCTCAGGTGCAGAAACAGGCTTGTTCCTGGGATCTGTGCCTTTGAAGGCCTCCTCTAGAGTGAGAGATCTTGGTGTGACCTTTGACAGCAGTTTGACATTTGAAGCTCAGGTGTCATCCGCTGTCCGGACCAGCTTTTGTCATCCGTTGTCCTGAACAGCTTTTATCTTAGGAATATTGCCAGGATCAAGTGCCTAGTTCCACCCCTGGACCTCCCCACCTTGGTACACGCCTTTGTGATGACAAATCTTGACTACTGTAATGCACTCTACCTCTGGGTCTCAGGAGGTATCCTCCACAGGCTACAGCTAATGCAGAATGCAGCTGCCATGCTGTTGATGGGCTGACAAAATACTGTTTCATCACCCTGGGTCTACGTGAGCTGCACTGGCTGCTGGTCAGGTGGAGGATCCTCTTTAAGGTGGGCTTGCTCACTTTTAAGGCCCTACATGGACTGGGCCCTGGTTACCTGTCTGACCTTCTGTTACCTGCTGCCTTGGTCTGCTCACTCCGCTCCTCCTCCAGGGGGCTCCTCGCAATTTTCAGGACAAGGTTGAAAACTGCTGGTGACAGAGCATTTAGCGTTGCTGGCCCCGTCCTGTGGAATTCACTTCCACCATCTGTACGGGAGGCCCCTTCGATGGAGGTATTCAAGGCACACCTGTTTAATCAGGCCTTCCCAGACATTGTATACTACATCTTAGTTTTGGGATAGCCCACTTTAGCTACTGTTTTTAGTTTTTTATTTTATGTATTTATTTCGTTTTTGTTGACCGGGTAGGTGCACTAGACAAATTCTTGCCAATTTCAGGCACGACCTGGGGGGAGGGGGATACAGATGAATGCCAACTGACCTTGAATTAGATTAATTCATTATACCCAATAGCTCCGTATGAAGTCCAAACCATCCACTGATTCTCCTGCTACAAAATGGCCACCCAGGGTATAATGAGTTAAGCTGTTGGTGGTATTTTAATGAACCTTAGACCGTATCTATTTAATTACATGGTCTGTGTTTTTTTTTTTTTTTATTACTGATAATTTTATTGTTTTACTGGATAGTTGTATTGTTGTGTACGGTGTCCAGAGCCTCCAGGACTGGGTGCATAAAAAAATTTGCCTTGCCCGTAACTTGCCCTTCTGCAATGTCTGTAACGCAGACATTGAACAGGACTTGTCCCAGGACTGATCCCTGAAGTACCCCACTCGGCACAAACCTCTCCCCGGATTGGATCCCATTACCACCACCCTTTGCCTCCTGCCCATCTGCCAGTTTCTAACTCAGTTTATCAGCTTGTGCCTTGTGGCCAGACTACCCATCTTGTTAATGAGCTTTCTGTGTTGGTCAGTGTCGAAGGTCTTCCTGAAATCAAGGTAGGTAACATCCACCGCCCCTCCCTGATTTACTTCTTTACTGAGGCATTAGGGTTTCCAACCCTAACACCAACCCCCAACCCCACCCTGCAGAGACTGACAGGTGTTGGGGGTGTGCCTTCGGGTCGGCAGCCATAACACTCACACCACTCCACCTCATCCCACCATGCAGACACTGACAGGCATTGCGGTGTGCCTTGGGGCCTTTGGCTCTTATGCTCACCCCATTCCATAAGGAAATAAGCCGAGATGGGTGCAGTATAGGAGAATGGGGTGGACGTTACGGCTGAAGAATCCTAAGGCACACCTCGATGCCTGTCACTGGCTGCAGGGTGGGGGTGGGGTGGAATGACATAAGCATCACGGCTGACAACCCCAATTCACACCCCCAATGCCTGTCAGTCTCTACAGGATGGGGGGGGGCATTACGGTTGGAAACCCTAATGCCCCATGCGTTTGTTGGTATTTTCACTCCAAATTTTCAACATAGGCTTTTTGAGACCCCACCTCATGAACAGTGGCACTTTCATTTTGTTACTCAATTCTGAAAGGTGATTTTGTGCAGTGACTGTGCCATTCGGCACCACAGGTGTGAAAACACATTTCAGGCAGGATGTGAAAAATGACAGCTATACTGTTCATATGGTGGTGTGAAAAACTGGCAATGTGGAATATATGGAGTGAAAATATAAAGATTTGCCAAAGTTACATGCATGCATAGCAAAATTTCAACGACTGCACGTAACTTGGGCATTTTAGGGTATTTTTGTACCAAATTTTCAACACACCCTTTTTGGGACCCCACTTCATGAACAGTGACACTGTGATTTCATTAATCCATCCGGAAAGTTAATTCCGCACAGCGACTGTGCCGTTCTGTGACACAGGTGCGAAAACAAGTTTCGGGCAGGATTTGAAAAATTACAGTTATACTGTTCATGAGGAGGTGTGACAAAATGGCAATGTTGAAAATCTGGAGTGAAAATATAACAAATTGGTGACGTTACGAGCGTGCATAGAAACTGTGCTCATAACGCAGCAATTTTTTGGAATTTTTTCACCAAATTTGTAATGTGGGCCTTTTGAGACTCTACCTCATGAACAGTGGCACTGTCGTTTCGTTAATTAGTCCCAAAAGGCGATTCTGTGCAGCGACCGTGAAATCACCTTTTGGGACCTAGTAATGAAATGACAGTGGCAGTGTTCATGAGGTGGGGTCCCAAGAACCCCATGTTGAAAATTTGGGGCCAAAATCCTTAAAATTGGCTGCGATATCAACATAAGTTGACCCTCCCCCGCAACTGACTGCCATTATACAGTGCTTACCTTTGATTCTTCAGTTTGCCGGTCAGCTTTGAAGAGTGCAGTCGTGTCCTGGTGTGTTCCAGTCCAGAGAAGATGACAGCACCGATCTCCGGAGGTAAGTATGTTGTGGGGGGGGTGCGGGGAGGTGGGTGCTCAGTGGGAGGGTGGGGAAGGAGGAGAGGGACTGGGGAGACAACGAGGGACTGTTTTCTTTTTTGCAGGTTTAAAAAAAAAAGTCATGGGACCATTTTCTTTATTTACAGGTAAAAAACAATAAATACTTTTGGGCACACTGGGGTGGGCTCCCAGTGTGCCACATGAGTTAGGGGGAGGGGATACATGCTGCTGACAGGGGGATTGGGCACTTCCGTCGGCAAAGAAAGTGGGCTTGGGGGCATCCGACACCGGGACTGAGCATCCCGGTGTCAGAAAGATAAATAAAATATAAAAAAGCAATTATCTGGCACACCGGGGTGGGCTCCCAGTGTGCCACAATGTGGGGGGGATACATGCCGACTTGGGGATTCGGCACCCCAATGTCGGCAAAAAGACTTTGAGGGAGCAAACCAGTTTGATGCAGGATCCTACATCAAAAATTTCGATGAAGGATTCTGCATTGAAGAAAAGACATCGGGGGATAGTTTTCTTTTTTCACAGGTTTATTTTTTTTAATAGCACATTTTAGCACACTGGGGTGGGCTCCCAGTGTGCCACATTAAAAGAGGGGGAACATGCTGACATGGGGATTGGGCACCCCGATGTCAGCTTTAACAGAAAGTTGCACCTCAACTAATGTTGAAGTGGGGGGGGGCAGAAAAACAAGCACCAGGAGATGGGAGACAAAGCCGCAGAGTGGCTAGTGCTGAGGCGGGGGAAGGGGCAGAGAAGTGAGCACTGGGAGAGAAAGCTGCACTGTGACTAACGTTTAAGCTTTTGGGCTGGGGATCAGAGGGAGAAAGACTGGCCGTAACTGTGGCCATGTGCATTAGTGTGCACTCTAATGCACATGGCCGGAGTTCGGGATAAAGAAAGAAATGAAGCACTCCCATTGGAGCGGTTCATTTCTTTTAACTCCAGTTGCATGACGTCAGCAAAGCTGAACTGCTGCCATGACCAGAGTGCCTAGTCATTGGTGTGCACTGCCAAACTCATTGCAGTTTCAGTTGTAATTGGCTTGGCAGTGACACACCTCTCATTTCCTGTTACTGTCCCAAGACGTTTGGTGCGCAAGCGCATCAAACGCAAAAAGTCCTTCTCCCCTCCCTTAATGGCCTGAGCCAACCTTTGCTCCCTGGAGGCCTTAGCTTCCCTAACCAGCTTGGTTACCTCCTTGGACCAACTCCCATACACCTCCCTGTCCTCCCCCCTCCCCGTCCTCTTGAATCTCCGATACACAACTCTCTTTAACCCCACCCCCTCCAGCACTCTGCTGTTTAGCCAACATAGCTTCTTGGCTCTGCTCTCCTTGCTCAGAGTCCTGCTGCAAGCCTCCATAGCCTCTGTTAGACCAAGTCTGATGATAGCCCACTTTTGTTGTGCATCCATCTCCAGCCTAATCCCCTCTAGTCACCCTTGCGGTATTTCCCGCATCTTCTCGAAGTCCAGCACCCTTGTTTCTGAGCCTAGAGACTCCCTACTCAGCCTGAGCGCGAACCACACTGATTGATGGTCACACCCAGCTAGTGGGTCTTCCACCCTTAGTTCCCTCAGCGTCTCCCCGTTCGACAGTACCAGATCCAGTGTATTACCAAGCCAAGTTGGTACGTTAACCAGCTGAGTCAGAAGACTATCCTGGAACATGTCCAGGAGTACCTGCTCCCTGGCACTGGAGGTGGCTGGGATACTCCAATCCATCCCAGGTAGACTGAAGTCCCCCACGATCAACACACTACCCTTCTTACATACCCACATAATCTGTTCTGCTAACTCCTTATCCAGCTCCTTGGACTGGGCTGGTGGTCTATACACCACCCCCAGCCTCAGCTTTCTACAAATTGAGTCCAGGAGTTGCATCCATAGCGCTTGCATCCTCCCTTCCTCCCCCTCATCCCTTGTGCATCTAATCCCATCCCTTACATTGACTGCCACCCTTCCCTCTCCCCACCCCACTGTCCTTCTGTATATTTTGTGGTCCTGGGATTGCTAGATTCCAGTCCTGGTGATGGGTGGCCCAAGTCTCAGCGATGGCTGCGAGGTCCACCATCCCTTCAGCTAAGGGAGCCTGGAGCTCAGCTGTTTTGTTACCCAGACTCCTCACATTCAGGAAGACCACCCTCCACCCATTCCCATCCATCCCTCCACCCCGTGGCCCCTTGACCTGCCCCCTCCCTTCTGTGGCCCACCGCTGCAGTCACTGCTGTCATGGGGGTCAGCTCATTTGGCTCCCCTTTCTGGCAACCCTGCATACTGGCTGCACACTCGTCGCCCCCCCCCCATCTAGTTTCAAAACCCACTTGAAACTATATATTCCTCCAACTTACCTTTCAACACCCCCTGCCATGCCCTACTCAAGTGTAATCTGTCCCTTGTGTAGTTTGCTGTTGTTCCATGTATCCCCAATCCTCCTACCAACCCATACCCGCGAGAGCTACACCACTCTCCCATCCAGGAGTTGAACTCCACTGTCCTTTCCTTCCTTGCTCTGCTTGCCCTTGGAACCAGCAGCACCTCTGAGAAGGCCACTGAGCTCTCAATTTCCGAACACAACTTCCCCAGCTCTTCAAAGCTCTCCCTGACTGACTCCACCATGTAGCCCCCCCAAGGTTGTTAGTGTCACAAACGCACTCCGCAGGTCAGGCCCTCTGCTCCCACAGTGCCAACCTCGAAGTGCAATAGTGTGAACGGGAGACAGACAAGGTAACCCTCCTGTCTGTTTTGGGTCTAAATCACTTACTAGCCTCGAGTCCTGGGGGGTCAAATGTGAACCTTATGTTAGCACACCCAGTTAACAGGCTCAGATATGTACCCTCTTCAGGAATGCAGAACCATCTGTTGCCCAGTGGCACCCAGCCAGGTTTCCAAAATGTACACTTATGACTCAATATGAGACCTAGGTAAATTCTTACCTTTTCAAGATTAGTAACATATTCAAGCCCTTAACAGCTGTCAGACTTAAACACAGGTTCTGCATTCACATGTAAAAGAAACTGAGAAAAAGCACAGGCAGTAGTTTAAGGAAAATACTGTTTACTAAAAATTGTAAAACAGGTAAAATCAAACACAAAACAATTATATCAATAACTTACAGTCACATAACATAAATGAGAAGTTACAGAACGCAACTATGCCTACCACAACTACTTAAAAGTTCTTGCCTAGCTAGATGTTACCATAAAGTCCAGAGAACTAAGTCTCTCTTGAGTTCAGAATAAAAAGCTATATTTTCCTCAGATGCCTGCCCATTTCAAAATCCATCTCCCACCCCTTTTGGTGAGGTCACAGTTAGATCCGCCTATAACTTTAACTTCTTAACATAACTATCCACAAGGATGTACTGTATGTTATTACTGTGAAAATCAGCAACTAGCCATTTCCCAAAATATGATAGTCTTTGATCAAAACATCCCCTTTGATGTTTCACTATCCCACAATCATGTCACTAATTCTCTGCTAGGTGAGAAAACCATAAAGGATCAGCCAGCTGGCTTCCCTTCCTGCTAGCATCATAAAATTCATATTTAGTTTCCAACTTCAAAAGCAGGAGCAGGTTATAAGAGGTAATAAACTGTCCCTCTGGAAGGAAGGCTTTTAATTAGGGGTTTCCCTGGTCAGTTTAACATAATGCTACTTCAGCAACACTGACACCTTGGAGGTCAAAGGTCACTTCTCTCTCACTGACTACCAATCTTAAGCAGGCAGTCACATACCATACACATTTTATTTATAACACAAATATTATACAATAAGCAGATGGCGGAGCATCACAATTAGTGCCTACATGTACCACCACGTGAGGTTTCTCCCTTCCCGACATACCTGCCTTGTCCACTGTTAAGCTCGGTACAAGTTCCACCCATATCCAACTGTGCTGCTCACCCTCCCCCCCACCTGATCCCTTTCAGGATAGAATCCCCTATCACTACAACTCCTCCCTCTCCATCCCCCCTTTTGGTTGCACCTTCCTCCCATCTTCATCCTTCCCATGTTCATCGACCCTTCCCTGTCCACCAGCTCTTGAACCTGGCCCACCTTCTCTCCCCCCCATTTCCTGTCTGCTTGGATTCCTTTCAAAACTAGCTGCCTCTCTCTTATTAGTCAATCCTTAACCTGTGACATTCCTCACCTCGTTATGTACCATGTCACCTCCCCCCTGGGCAGCAACCTCCATCCATTGTCCCTGCCCTGTCCCCCTCATGCCCCTCCTCCCCCTACCCATTATACCCTTTTCTCCCAATGTCCTGTACACCTCCCCCTCTGGAGCACTGGCATCTACACACCCCCTACCCTCATGCTCATCTGCCTCATTCTGGAGAGTCCTAACATCCTGTACTGCATACCTGTTGTTTGAACCTGCCCCCCACCACCAATCTGTGCCACTGCTGTTGTTCTGATACTGCCCCATATTGCTACCTGGCTTCATCGTCCCCTCTATAGGTCCTGCTACCCCATCTGCCTGATTCACTCGAGCAGGTGCCTAGCTTACCCCCCTCTCCCCTGCCCACCCCTCATTCTCCTTAACTCCCCCTCAAGCCTCTGGATCTCTGCCTGCAGGTCCCCTAATCTGTGGCATATGGGACACTCCTGTAGCTTCTATAATGTGCCCATTCATACTGCCATCCCACAGCCGCTGCAGTTCACTAGTCTGTCTCCCCCAGTTCCCCTTCTGCCCCCATTCTCCCACCCTCTCATAACACCCACCCCGTCCTGTTGCCTGCATCTCCCCTGACTGCCACCACCCCTGGTGACCCCATCTCCCCCCTCCTGCTTGGCCCTCGAGCCCCTGCTATACACTGTGTAACTGCATCCCTCCTCAGTCAATGTCTAGGGGCCCTGCCTAAATACCCCAATGTGTCAATCATGAACACTTACCACTAGGTAGAAATTAATCTCCCCTCTCAAGACAGTTGTGATTTGCACAGCAGTAAATTACCCCTTATGCCAGGAAAATACCCCCTTAATAGCAATAACATCAGATAAAATCAAAACCCCCTTCAAGACAGATGCTTTCAGCTCACGTAGACCTTACCTTTTAGGACAAATGCTCCAACTGCCCCCCGGCCCAGCACCAGTAGTGCACCACTCTTGTAGGCTCATTCAATTCCATCTAACAGTGATCCCCTTCCAGAACAGTTATGATCAGCCCCACAGAACTGTACCCACTTGGAGTAGATACCCTCTAATACCATAGTATAACCCTCCAGTTCACTATAACAATTCAGAGTATATCCCTCCAGACAATCGACCCCACCCAAGACAGCTGTCCAAGTCACCGAGTCCTTCACAGACTTTGCCGCTCTATATGAAACTGTGCCTTGAATATCAATAATGCTCACAGTACCTGAGGTTTGCCTCATTTCTCAGTCCTCATGCTGCTCTATAAGGAGCCCAGCACCTTGAGTATCAATAGTTTTCATAGTACCTGAGTTCTGCCTCGCTTCCCAGTCCTCTTGTACCCAGCTTCCAATATTGGTCCCTTTAATCCAGCCTACTCATTAGCCCAAAGTCAATCAAGTCAAGTTCAATTCCACCCTGGTGCCACCCCTTCAGGGTACTCCCTCCCATCACTACTCCCTGTTAGTGTACCACTATGGGGTGTGGTTCCTGCAGTCCTTTTAATAAAGGTGGTGGAGTAGGGTGGGCCGAAAATCCTGGTGGGAGCCTGCTCTTTTATAATGGCTCCCAGCTGCTGACCCCTGAAGCTCTCCGGTCTGCTCTCCGCTCTACTCCATCCTGGTGCCACCGATGCAGCCTTCTTCTCTGACACCTCCCCTCTGCCTTAGCAGACCACTGTGTGTGCAGCGCTGGGCCCCTGGTACAAATTACAGCTGCTTTACATCATCATTTTACATCATTTTGAAGGTATCTAGGAAGGGTCTCCCCTTCATTTCTTTTGTATTTTTATTTATTAGAATCTGTGCAGGATGTTTATCCATATATGATTGTTCTAAGAGAATAAAAGTTTGTTAATGTATTTTAACTTTTGCAAATATTGTAATGACACGACGTGTCACACAGTAAAGCAACTACTACTACTAGTGGGAAAAAAATAGATTAGGAAAAATAACTGACCTTCTAATATCACCTTCTCAGACCTATTCAACACCAACCAGAAATATGTTTGATAATTTGCTTTACTGGAGGGAGTTATTTGCTGCTGGTTGTGCTGGCATGCATCTGGGTGGTTACTTGCACTTGATCAGGAGAAGCTGTACAACAAAGTCTCCCACTCCTATCTCCTCAACACACTAAGGCATTATGGAATACCCCCACTTTTTTTTTTAAATAGGCAAATCTTCTACACACTCATGCTACAGTAGTACCGAGTGTCACTTGCTGTTTGGGTTCTGCCACAAGAATACTCACAAATGTCAGACAAGGCTGTCCCCTGAACCCGATGGTCTATATTTTTTCGTTGGAACCACTATTACAGAAACTTATCCAGAATCCACAGACTGTAAGTGTTCGAAATCCCCTCCCACCCACAATGGTGGCATATGCAGACGATACATGTTTGCTTCTACAGAATAGTGCCTCTGAACCCACTATGTTACACACACCAGCTGCCTATGAAGTTGTGGCAACTGTCAGAATCAATTATGATAACAGTCAAGGTATACACAATGGTATGAATCAGCAAAGAACTAGACCTTTCAGTGCTTTCAGACACTACCAGGCCCCATCAAAATTCTGGGATTTTTGGGGGGCATGCAGAAAGATACGAAACATAATTGGGACCTTACACTTACCTCAGCCACTCAGATAGGAGAACAATGGAAAATCAGAAGTGTTTCCAGAAGAAAATGTGTTTTTCTGAGAAAAACTCAAATATTGCCATTATTAATACACTTGGCTAATGTGTTTCCACCAGTGACCACAGCAGAAACATAGAATATGACAGCAGATATGGACTGTTTGGCACATCCAGTTTGCCCATTTCTCCCTACCTACACTATTACCGCAGACCATGCTCGATCTACAGCTCGTTCCACTATAATTCTCTTATTCTTATTCCATGAATTCTTGAACCCCACCACAGTTTTTGCCCCACCTCCTCTGGAAAGAATCCACCACTCTTTCTGTAAAGAGGTACTTCTTCATATCTTTACTGAATCTATCCCCTCCAGCTCCATAGGATGTCCCCTTGTTCTTGAGCACCTTTTCTTCTGAAAAATACTCCCCTCCTGTACCTTATTTATCTCTATGAGGTATTTTAAAGGTCTCTCTGTCATATCTCCCCTCTCCCTCCTCTGTTCCAGGGTGTACGCAATGAGGTCCTTTAGTCTCTCCTGAATGGGCTTTTGATGCAGACTCTGCACCATTTTGGCTGCATTTTTGTATCACCTCCACTCTGTCTATGTCCTTCTGGAGATGTGGTCTCCAGAACTGGACTCAATACTCTAGGTGGGGTCTTACCAGTGGTCTATACAGAGGCAATACCACCTCCCTCTTTCTGTTGGTGATAGCCCTCTCTATGCACCCCAGCATCCCAATCGCCCTCCCTACTGCCTCATCACACTGCCTGGCCACCTTTAGGTCATTCAATATAATTACTCCCAGATCTCTTTCCTGCTTGGTGGTTGTCAATACCACTCCACCCATTTTGTACTCTGCTCCTTGGTTTCTGTGCCATAAGTGCATTGTTTTGCACTGAAACACAGTTACCATACCCTTGACCACTCCTGTCATTTTCTCAGGTCTCTGCTCCTTCTTTCCATCCTCTCTAGAGTGTCCACCCTTTTGCAGACTTTGGGGTCATCTGCAGAGGAGACCCCCTAAGGAAGGCTTGTGCCTAAACGCTGTGGTTAGGGGGCGGCCGGCTGGTCAGTTGCTCTTGGGACAGGTCGGTATCTGATGTATGTCTTGTGCTTTTTGATGCTACTGATATTTGTGGTGCACTTCTCATAAGAGTTGCACAATATAGCATGTTTTGCACAATAAATGTGACTTGAGAGAAAATACATTCACATTTTTGTTGTGGTGTTACTTAAGCTTGACCTGCACCCTGTGCCCACCTACTTACAAAGAAAGCCAAAGAGACAGGACCTGTCCCAGCACTGATCTGAGGCACCCCGCTTATCACCCTCCCTTCCTTGGAGTGAACTCCGTTTACCACCACCCTCTGTCACCTACCCTCTAACCAAGGGACCAACCCCTAAGCTACCCAGCTTGCTTACTAGTCTCCTATGAGACTAGTAAGTCCTAGAAGCATGTTCATATAATGTGTTCTTCATTGTATATTGTTGCATGAATGAATGAATAAAATATATATGATTGTACCTTCTATCCTCACCCCCTGCCCTGGATCGCACCTGGAATCGAGCCTTGGCTCAGTGTGCCTTTCCTGGTTATCAACTTTTAAATAAGGAAATAAAGTAATTTAAAGCCCTTAAAAATAGATATTATTTAATAGGATTATGCTAAAGGAGGTATTAAAATGTGTAATCCCTTGGTGCTTTCAACTGTATCCTTGTTTACCCCAACTCCCTCCACTACTGTCGAATAAATTTAAGCTTTGGACTGACATTCTGTCAGTCTGGTTCATCCCTATAAAAGCACAATGTGATCAACTTTCCTTTAGACTACCTTCCACTTCAGCTTTACCCCACTTGCCAGAGTACTCCATTGTCTAGTTTTAAAAAGCTCAGACAGTGTTGATTCACTGCAGTCCAAATTGTCACAAATTCAAGAAAACAATTATACCAGTTTATTATAGCTATTTCTGGTGCCCCTCAGGCAAAGAGTTAAGTTTTTCTGCAGCTAACTGACAAAAGGTTATCAGCAAAGATGTGGGACCAAACTTGGTTAGCCGTTCGAGCTAAAGTAAGTGTCTAAAATTCCCTTAAACACAAATCTGTTGATGAAAGGGTATGTCCCTGTCCCGTGTGTTCCAATGTACTGGAAACATGGGTCCATTTTCTTTTGGACTGTCCATCCTTACAAGACTTCTGGACACACTTGACAACCATGTGGTCTCTACTTACAATGTTGCCCTGTGAAACTGCTGCATTAGGACTGTATCCCCCCAATTCTTTCACTGGTGCACTACATCACTTTAAGGATTCATTTCAGTGCTTGCAAGTATTATTCATGGCAGGCCAATGTGCCTGGATGGTACAACAGGAGTTTATGGAGGCTAGGGAGAAAGGGTCATTGAGACCAGAAACGCATCAGGCATGTTAAAATAAAAAAATGTTTTATTTATACTGCAGCGTCAGTTTATTGGTGGTGGTGAGTGCCTAGTTATAAAGTTGTGAAAAAGGCTAGGGAAGTCTTGTCTTTAGTGACCATTGCTGCACTCAAAATTCAATCAATCAAAATCTTTATTTATCCAGGCGAAACATCGTTGAGCAGAGCTCATTTGCAAGATGGACCTGGTTAGGATAAGCGGTTACAAATATATATATATATATATATATATAACCAAACAAGGTAATACATGAGGTTTAAAGATTACAAAAACATACAACAAGCATGGATAGGTGTACAGAGACATTACAAGTGTGATATCAATCAATCGAACAAGATCCTTAATTGTCCAAATGGACGTCGTTGCTCAATGTGTATTTGAGAGATGGACCAGGGTGGAGCATGGTGGATATAACAAAACAAGGTAATGCGATTAAATACAGATGTATATTGAAAACAAGTCCACAGGTAACAATAGAACATACAAGCAACTAGTGGTCAAGGCAATAGTGTAAAAGGAAAGCATGTGCATATATTCAACCTGGAAACAGAATTGAGGGAGAGGAAAAGGGAAGAAAGTGGAGGTGAGAAAAGGAGCAAAACTGGAGGGACATGATAGAATGAGAAGAGAAAGGGCAGCAGGTAAACAGAATAGAGGAATGTGGAGGGAAGAGGAGAGAGCTAGGGATGCGGGGGGGAGTAGGCACGGGGATAGTCTCAACCAGAGAATACAGGCAATTTCTATCCTGTTGATGGGAGACAGAGGCTGAGTGGAAGGTAAGGAGCAAGTGGGGAACAAGGGGATGGAAAGACTAAATCTTATGAGGTCAGTGGACGGAACCAGGAGTTTTTTTTTTTTAAAAACACGTCTTTATTCATTTTCCAAACAAGAGACAAGACAAACAAAAACCTGGGAATCCCAGGGCACACAGTCCAAAACTGACTGTGTAAACTATATACAGTCCAACTATATACATACACAGAGGTAGCACCACCCCCTCTAACCAAATCTAAACCTGTTCCAGCAATACTCTAAAATAAAGATAGCAGGACTGCATACAAATTAAGCCCTCTCTCACATTAACCCCAATGATAACCACATGCAGCCCATCAGATACTCTCTAACCCAGGTTCCTCCCTTGGTGCAGTCTGTTTAAGAGGTGGCACCCCTCTGCACCCCCTTGAAAGAGAGAGAGTCCCCATCCCCCCATATTAACCCGCCAGACCCTAACCTCTTACTACTAAACATATCCCAAGAACCTACCAAGTCAAATACAATCACAAAACAAACACTCCAATTTCTCTAGTGTCCCAACTGTCTATTACTCATTCCAGCAAGAATTTCTCCTGCTAATCGCAGCCCGACAGGCAGACCTGTGTCTGAACATATGCCCCTTGATGGGAGTATATCGCCTCTAGTACGCCCATCGTTTGGCATATGACCCTTCCCTTCCTTCTAAATATAAATGTCTCTTTATTCTACCCAGGGCCCCGATAAGATCTCCTGCCCAATGCTTATACACATAGGCTTGGTTATCCTTCCAATGCTGTACCACAAATGATTTGATTACTGCAGCCATCAAGGATAAGTGATATTTGGGTGTAACACCAGCAATTTGCGATAAATCACCTAAAACACATATCTCTGGTGTTATGAATTCTGAATAGTCTAGCATTGGGTCCATCTGTCTCTTTATTTCGTCCCAAAGGGGCGATATTTTGCTGCAATCCCACAGCACATGTAATAGATCTCCTCTCTCTAACTCACACTCAAAACACAGGTCTGTCTGCCTAAGGCCTCTATCACATAGTTTCACGGGGTAAAATATAAATTAGAAACAATAAAGAAATGTATACTCCTGTATTTAGGTATAACTATATATTTGCTGTTCTTCCATATATTGGCCCATTCAAGACTTCGAGGAGCCAACACTTTGTCCCAATATGGCACTGCTATGGGAGAGTTCAGACTAAGAAAATCCAAAAGTACTTTATATATTTGCGATAGGGCTCTAGATTTCGGATCGATCTCCTTCAGCATGTCCCACTTAAATGAACAGTCTGCAAGACCCCCTGATCTCTTTAGCACCCCCTCCAACATTCGTGTAAGCTGCAGCCTTTGAAAGAAAGGCATCCCATCACACTGAATCGGGAGGGCCACCCTATTATCCTGGATTACATCCCTTAATTTCAAGACCAGAACCTGCCTAGCCCACTTCCCCCTAATTACCTGGCCCCCTATGACTACATTGGGATTGCCCACCAGTGGTTGTTCTTGGGCCTTCATTTGACCCTTTTTCTGGATTGGGGTGAGAAACGACCACCAAGCTTCCGCCGCCTTCAAGATTGGGTTTCCCAACCCCTCTTTAAAACATGTGTCTATATTGGCATACAGTGGTACCTCCGGAGAAAGGCCAGCATCTTTCATCATTTGGATCTCTAGATGTAACCAATCCGGAATATGTCTCTCCCTCAGTACTTCTACCCCATCGAGTCATTAGACCCAATTGTCCCGTGACATAATATAAATGGAGATCTGGCAGCTTAATCCCTCCCAGCGAATATGGTAGTTGCAGATCGTTTTATTTTTTCCTAGGAGGTTTAAGGTTCCATAAAAAGTCTGAAAGCAGTTTCTTAATCATTTTAAACCATATTTTGGGGATACTATATGGGGCTAAGTACACCGGGTATAGCAACCTTGGTAGCAAGTTCATCTTAATAAGCCCGAGTCTAGCCATAAAATTCAAGGGAAACTTATTCCATCTTACTAAATCACCCCTAATAGCTGATATAGTCCCTTCCATATTTGCTTCAGCCCCCTTCTCAATATTCGCTGAGATCCAAATACCCAAGTATTTAATCTTGTCTGTCACCCACTGAATTCGCAGCTGAGCAAAATCTGCCCTATACACATATGGCGTCAAGGGGAGAATTTGAGTTTTGGTCAAGTTTAGTTTATAATTTGAAAATTTAGCAAATTGCCCTATTAATTCTCTAATCCTCTCAAACCCAGCCGCCGGATCTTGTAAGTGCAGGAGTACGTCATCTGCAAAAACTGAAAATGTTAACTATCGTCCCACTATCTCAACCCCATTTATACACCTGTCATTGTTAATTGCTCTCAACAAGGGCTCTAGATAGATATTAAATAATATCGGCGAGAGAGAGGACATCCCTGATGGGTCCCATTCTCCAGCTGAATTTCCTGTGAAATATAGCCATTACATAGGACTCCAGCCGTCGGAGCAGCATACAGATTCTTAATGCCTCTAAGCAGGCAATCGGGGAAGTCCATCCTCTTTGGTACCAGGAGTTTTTGATATTAGAGTACTGCGCAGGGCGGGATGAGGTACTATGAAAGACACAGACCCAGAGCGAGAGTGGGAAAAACAATTGCACACTTCTTTGAATGATTGGGAATATAAGATCTTGAAGGTGGAGAAGCAGACAGGGGTGCACAATTTAAGAGTTTTTTGTATTTTGTTCCATAGTGCGGGCAGCACATAACTTATGGCTGCTCTGCCAAAGCAAGATTTAGCCATAGGTACCTTGAGTAAGATAAATGAGAAGCTTCATAATGCGTAGTTACCTATTGTGTTTAAAGGAAGACAGTTGGTAATGTAAAGAGGCAGTTTTTTTGAAATAGCTCTGAAAGTCCAAAGTGCGGCATTTCTCTCTCTCCTAGACTTAAGGGAGGTCCAACCTACAGCCATGTACAGAGAACAGTGATGCATGCCGAGTAGGAGACCCGATATGAACCTCAAGTCTATGTGATAGAGTGTGTCCAATTTTGTCAAACAGTAGGTATGGCAATGGCTATAAATGAGATCTGCATAGTCTACCAACGATAGAAACGTGGACTGGACCAGCCATATCTTAGCATCTCTGGTTAGGAATTGGTTGATTCTAAAGAAAATTCCCAGCCTCTGCCTTAGTCTTTGTAGTAGATCATCAATGTGTTCAGTGAAGGAGAGTCCATGGTCTAGCCACACTCCCAGGTACTTGAATTTTGGGACATATTCCAGTTTTTCTCCTAGTAAAGTGGTGATCTGGGGGACTGAGCCAGTAGTTGCAGAGTTGATTGAAGGGGTAAATGGAGAGAACAGCATTGCTTTCATTTTTTTGGCATTAAAGGAGGAGCTTTTTATGAATAAGTTGTCTCTGGAGTAGATTGAATTTGGATTGTAAATCTTCACAGTCCACTTCTGGTGTAGGGCGACTTAAGTATAAGATAGTATCATCTGCTAACAGGTGAATACTGGCCTTGTTTATGCAATTGTCAATATTGTTAATGTATATCGCAAACAGTAGTGGACCTAAGATAGATCCCTGGGGCACGCCCCGCTGGACAGGTTTGAGAGGTGACAATTCACCTTTGGCTTTAACTTGCTGAAGGCGTCCTATAAGATAGTCAGTGAACCAATGCAATGATGAGGAGTCCATGCCTATGGTTTGCAGGGAGAGGAGGAGCAGGATGTGATCCACGGTGTCGAAAGCTTTGCTTAGATCCAGAAATACAGCACAGGCATAATTCTTGAGGTCCAACTCCCTCTGCCAATCTTTGGTCACTTTGGCGAGGGCTGTGATAGTGCTATGGTTAGCTCTAAAGCCGGACTGCATTGGGTTTAATAGATTCAAAGTTTCGAGATAGGACTGCAGCTGTACATTCACTATTTTCTCCAATAATTTGGATAATACTGGAAGGATGGAGATTGGCCTGTAATTATTAAGATCACAGGGGTTCCCTGATTTAAAAAGGGGGGATGACATGTGCGGTCTTCCATAAAGGTGGCAGAATACCCTGAAACATTGATTGAATAAATAGGAGGGTAATGGGCACGGCTAATAAATGATAGGCAATCTTTATAAAGTATGGGTCTAAGATTTTCGTTGCCTCCCTCTTCATGTACTCAGCGTATTTTTAAGTAATTGTGAGTGGATAAAAGAAATGCTGCCCTCACATGACTAGCCTGTTATACGATGAATGACCTGTTAATTTTTTTTCTCTCATCTTACGCTTTTTATTTACCCACTGTTTCTGGCCATTTTCATTATTTTTTTCTGTTCAGCTGACTAGGATTTAACTATTATGTGCCTGCTGTTGTTTTTTTATGTAACCCCCTTGTTACCCGGCGTTACTAGAATCAGTACACACCCTACACTACAGACTTCAAAAATGTGCGAACTGTCTGCAAAGACTCTCCCCTTAGGGACTTTGGCCTTTTAGAACTGTGTTTCACGGGGCTCCGGTCCAGGAGAGCCTCTTTATTGGACTAGCCTTCGGGCCTTGTGGTCACTAGTTGGAACTTTTAGGGCACTCCATCCCCCCAAATGTGTATTGTAAATAATGTCATTATTGTACTCTAATGTAAATACTGTGTTTTCTACCTTTTTCTAAAAAAAAAAAAAAATCTTTTTGGGATTGTTCAGTGTTTTTTGTATGGTAGGGTTGTTGTTTAGGTAGACTGTGTATGCAGATTAGGAGTGTGTTTTGTCTTTCTTTTTCTTACAGGTGTTCCTGGGAAGACAGAAGAGAAGACAAGAAGAGGAGGAGGGGCTCATCGGAGTTCCTCATCAGTGCTTTATTGTGTAGAATTTAGAGTACTGTGTTGTTATTGCTATGGTTGTTACTGTGTTAACCCTTTTCCTTCCACAGGTGTGGTCGTGGGGGTAGGGAGGAGGTAGTACTTGGTATTTTAATGGTTGTAGTTGCAGGTTGCCCAAGGTCAGGGAGGTCCCCGGGTTTTTTTTTTTTGTTTTGGGAATATTATGTTAGAGGCAGATCGGTTTTCTCTAGAGGGTTGGGGGGATGGACAGGCTGTGGCCCTGACCTGCAGTAGGGACCGCAGTGCTGATCTATCAGGGCTATGCTCTGGATGGTTCTACCAGAGCCTCTAGGTGTCCATAGTAAGTGGATAGTGTAGAGGCTGACATGTCAGCTATACGCCTCTAGGCCCTTAGTGTTGCCTGCCTGTGCTTGCACATGGTAGGAGGGGGCCTGATCCCCCCTCCGCAGGTAGCACATAGGGTGGGATGGCCTAAGGCTGGGTGCATAATGACTGGGGACAGTCATTTTCCTGGTCAAGGGCGAGTGTAACCCCCTTGTTACCCGGGGTTACTAGAATCCCAGTAAGACCTAGTGGTAGGCAGGGAAGGCAGCTTGAGAAACCCAGTTAAATGGGTTTCACACTGTCTCACTCTGTTCTCAGTCACAGCTGAGACTTGAGAGATGACATCACCATAGAACTGTCGCAGCTGCATAAGCCACATTGGAATCTGCAGCACAGGGAGTGAGTTAGAACCTTGGGAGTTTTCAAAGTCAGTCTTCTGTTTGTCTTAAAGCAAGAAGGAAGTCTACTGTTTTGTTTACAAGCAGGAAGGAAGTGTTTTTTCTGTTTACCTCCTTGGGAGAAAGTTAGAGTCCAGTTTAAAGTGGTGGAGACCGCTGTCCAGGTCTCAGTGCCCCCTCCCTCCGGGGGTGGAAGAGAAGTCCCTCTGTGGATTCCAGGGGCAATCCCCTAATTTTCCACTACAGAAGAAAGCTGCCTGTTTACAGTTTCTGTTCTGGTATAACAGTGAAAGAAGTGGTACTTGCCTGTGGGGCACCTGCAACGAAAGGGTGAGTGTTGTGCTCATTTGAGAGGGAAACAATACGTTTTCTTCAGTTTGGAAAATATGAAGAAAAAGCTGGGATGTGAACTACTATTTGGGAGGCCTATTGTACTAGTACAAACAAATGGAGTAGTTTAAAAAAAGTCTGAATGGATTTCAAGTACTGTTGTAGAGGGGGTGCTTCGGGTCATCCACCGTTTAATCTACATTTCAAAGTTTAAGTTTCTGTTTGTCCAGAGAAATGGCTGGGTATGGGCTGTGGGAGCTGGAGGTGGGAACACCCCCCATCTTTAGTAACCAGGTCCACCTCTACGGATTTCTACTGTGATTGCTACTTGCCTCATGCCTGGCCAGTGATGAGGTAGGTACCAGACGGGTCGCAACTGGAAAATCTCTAGGAGTCACAGACTCTAAGTGGTGTGGGGAGCCACAGGATGGGAAAATATACTCCTTGTTTGATGGGAGTCTCCTTGTTTGATGGGAGTCCGAAAGTAAGAAATTAAATCTCTAGGAGTCGAGACTTAAATGGTGTGGGAGCCACGTTTGGGGAAATATACTCCTTGTTTGATGGAGTCACCCAAGTAAAGTTGGGTTCATTCTTCAAATGGACCATCAGTCAAGTGGCCGGCAGGGGAGCCGGGCCAGTCAGACTGTGTATCCAAAGCGCATGCAAGTCCGGGCTGAGTGCCTGGTGGGTCCAGAGCCAGACCACAGTAGAAATGGGTTCATTCTTCAAGTGGACCACCTTGTAGTCTCTAATCTGCATATACAGTGAACGTAGCCTCTTGGGGGACCATCTATGCTTTGTTATGTTCAGCTAGTTTTGAATAAATCCACACTGAAAAATCCCAATCCTGGTTCTGGACATTACAGTTATTGCTTCCTGTAGTTGGATTTACTTGGGTGCCCCTGTGCAGAGTAGCCAAACCTAGGTCCCTTGTGCCAGGTAACCTCATCCTCCCCGAACCCAGGTCCCCACCAGGTATTGCTGCCAACGACAACCGCATGCCACCTGTCGTTTTAGTAAAAAGGCAGGGGTGAGGGGTTACAAAAATGGAGGCACCGCTTTGGATTTGTTCAGGAAGGAAGGTGCTTGGGCAAGTGGGCTAGCGTTTTGGCTATCTGGCAGTGGGTAGCCCAAAAAGCTGAAGCAATTTCCTAGTGTGTTGCTGTGTGCTGTGAATCTTGTGCTGCTGTTTAAAAAATGCCAACTGTTTACCAAGGAGCTGTAAAGCCAAAGAGTGTGCCCTTGTCCTGCATCAAAAATTGTTTACAGCGGTTTTGTCAGCTTTTAAAATGAATTCTGTGAAGAAAAGTGTGGAAAACTAGGGGTAGCAACAGAGAAATTATGCCCTGGATGTTTGAAATGCTTTTAAAGTGAATTCTGTGAAGGAAAGTATGGAAAACTAGGGGTAGCAACAGAGAAATTATGCCCTGGACGTTGGAAATGCTTTCTGTGTAAAGAGAGAGACTGCAGAGTTAATGGCAATGTTACATGGTTGAAATGGGCTCCCGCCGTGGAGTCAGTTGAGAAAGAAAAAAAGTGCATTTTACAGTTTAAATTTGACTGCTCGACGATTGCTGTGAGGAGAGGAGCCCTCGCGAGGAAGAAGAGGCTCATTTGCATGGCGTCGTATGGTTGGTCAGTTTGCCATTAGTCCCGCCCCTCAGCCAGCTCTTCTGAGTCTGCCTCAGCATTCGAGAGGGAGACAGAGAGTAGTGAGTGTACTGACAGTGGAGGAGTGTCGCGAGGATTCAAAGCGCTGAGAAACAGTTCAAAAAGTGACTTTTTAGTTTAAAATCGGGCTCAACCCGCAAATCGATCGTGGAATTAGTGGATTTTGTGGTTAAAACGACGATCGCGGAGACTGCCCGTTTGCACTCCGAGGCCTTCAAAATCTGGCTGCAGGCCGTTTTACCCCATCGCAGCAAGTTGCTACAAATAACAGTGAGTAAACAATTCAAAAACTGCTCAATCAGTGATTTTCAGTAATGCCATATAAAATGTGTGTGCAGCAGTGTAGTCGCTTTGCAAGTAACGACTGTGTGATGTTCTGCCAGCAAGTGCAAGTCTGTAAAGCCATTGAATGTGTGCATGGAAGTGAAAATAGCCTCAGTTTAAAGTTTGCAGCCAGAGAGCGACTGTGGGTTGTAGCAAAATGCAACACTAGTAGAAGCAGGCAATCCTGTGCTGAAACCTGAAGTTTTTAAGGGACTGTAAATAAAATGAATGTTACCAGCATGTGAAAAGTCCAAGGAAAATCCTGTAAATGTGTGAAAAGTCAGATC
Source organism: Neoceratodus forsteri (assembly GCA_016271365.2). Lineage (NCBI taxonomy): Eukaryota > Metazoa > Chordata > Ceratodontiformes > Ceratodontidae > Neoceratodus > Neoceratodus forsteri. Next base: position 136,611,396 of record CM057449.1, on the reverse strand, counting down.
AGAGCAAGTTGTGCAGTTTGAGTAAAAGTTATCAGTAGCTGATGTAAATCGGGTGTGCAGTGGCTTGACCCAGAGTCTAAATGTTGATGCACAGGAGTGCTGCCGCCGCCATTACAGGGTGGGGTAGTAAAGTAAACACAGCAGCAGAGGAGCCATTTTAAAGCTACAGAGTGTGTTCATTAAAGTGGGACTTCAGTTACAGTGAACTTTGTTTATTTTCTGCAGTTATGGCCTCAGGACCAGCTCGTTACCCGGATCATGCCCGGGTTGCAGTAACAGCAGCAGTAAACAGACAGAGATATTGAAAAGTGGTGCTATGGAGGGCAACTCCCTCCTGATGTGGCAATTCCTAATTATCCAGTGCGTGTATGCCAGATATGCTTGAGTGCTGGAAGGGATGTCTTCATGATTCCTCACTGTGCTGGATGTCTACAAAAATATGGTTTGTATAAAGCGCCTCCAATTCGTTTGGCTCCCACATGGACAAAAATTCAGGAATCTGCAGTTGGCAGCACACAGCATCAGGCGGAGCCTGTGGAAGAAGGTCCCTCAGGAGTGTGGCACAAAGCTAGAGGGTGCAGAGTTAGAGACTGAACCTGAAATTGAAGTTTTGGATGCTGGATCTCAGAAAGAAAGTTCGGAAAGCATCAATAGACCCCTGGGTGGGGGGCCTAGCCCAAGTCTCAGAGTGAAGATGAGATGCGGAGGCCTTTGAATGGGAGGTGTGCCGACCTCCGCTCTTGTGATGAATGGATAGTCTCGGGGGTGAGAACTACTGCTCACTCCTGGGCTCAGATCCTCAGTGAAGAGGAAGATGAGGGGGAACCTATGTGGCCTTGTGAGAAAGGAACGGGTACACAGCCTCAAGATCTTGCCTCGGAAGAATGTGTTGAAGAAGGTGGTGATGCCACTGCCCTGGCTTTACAAGAAGAAGTCAGGGATCCGTTTTTAATTTCTTTGAGGATGCGAAGCTGGCAGAACCAGGACTGGCCACCCCCAAGCCAGGCCAGCGGTCTTAGATTGACCAAAGCAAGTAAAGAGGAGAGACTGGTTCGTAGAAAGGCAAATGAGATCTATGGTATGTCCTTTCCTTCCTTTCCTCGGAGAGTCTGGGAGGAGATTGAGGACTGCAGGAAATCCTGGATCTGGGATGAAGCAATGAAACACATGCATCCTGGGGCTAACCAGCATGTAAAGAACAGACTGTTTCACGAAAAGTATACACAGTGGAAGAGAGGCAGGACACTGTTTATGGACAGAGTGAGAATAGTGGACGGAGAGGGACGTGAAGTCTCCCACTGTGTGAGTTATGTTCACCTAGATGGGGTAATAATTCAAGCCCCTGACCCCCGGTACTATTGGCCTCAGTGCAAGGACCTCCCAGCAATTAAGCCCGTGCCTACAAAATGGAGAGCCGAGCAGTGGTAGTCAATACTGCCACACCAGACTGTGAAGTGCCCTTATTGATCCGCCCAATATAAATAACCAAGGACTCAGGTGCTCACATTCATCAGTCTACAGTGTACTTGTCCTGTTCAGCAACCATCTACTGGCCCACCAGATGACTTCAGATCCAGAGAGAACACCAGCCCAGCTGTTTCCTGTTCATTGCCTGGTAATCGGATGACGTCGGACCAGCTGTTTTTCTTTTTGTTCCTGTTCTAAGGTTCCTTCTCCAGAGATGACATCAACCCAGCTGTTTCCAGATGTGCCCTCCTGTGGTTTCCCAGAAGATGTCCGCCCAGCTGTATCAGAAGAAATGCTGCTAGGGAGAGTCTTCGGCGTGGACAAGGTTGGTGCCGTTCGTATACTACAAATGGTTGGTAAGTCCGAAAAACACTTTTTCTATCTTTATGACACTGCAGTACACACCCTACACTACAGACTTCAAAAATGTGTGAACTGTCCGAAAAGACTCTCCCCTTCGGGACTTTGGCCTTTTAGAACTGTGTTTTATGGGGCTCCGGCCCAGGAGAGACTCTATTGGACTAGCCTTCGGGCCTTGTGGTCACTAGTTGGGACTTTTAGGGCACTCCATCCCCCCAAATGTGTATTGTAAATAATGTCATTATTGTACTCTAATGTAAATACTGTGTTTTCTACCTTTTTTCTAAAAAAAAAAAAATCTTTTTGGGATTGTTGTGTTTTTTGTATGGTAGGGTTGTTGTTTAGGTAGACTGTGTATGCAGATTAGAAGTGTGTTTTGTCTTTCTTTTTCTTACAGGTGTTCCTGGGAAGACAGAAGAGAAGACAAGAAGAGGAGGAGGGGCTCATCGGAGTTCCTCGTCAGTGCTTTATTGTGTAGAATTTAGAGTACTGTGTTGTTATTGCTATGGTTCTTACTGTGTAACCTTTTCCTTCCACAGGTGTACGTGGGGGGTAGGGAGGAGGTAGTATCAGATTTTAATGGTTGTAGTTGCAGGTTGCCCAAGGTCAGGGAGGTCCCCGGGTTTTTTTTTTTGTTTTGGGAATATTATGTTAGAGGCAGATCGGTTTTCCCTAGAGAGTTGGGGGGATGGACAGGCTGTGGCCCTGACCTGCAGTAGGGACCGCAGTGCTGATCTATCAGGGCTATGCTCTGGATGGTTCTACCAGAGCCACTAGGTGTCCATAGTAAGTGGATAGTGTAGAGGCTGACATGTCAGCTATAGGCCTCTAGGCCCTTAGTGTTGCCTGCCTGTGCTTGCACATGGTAGGAGGAGGCCTGATCACCCCCTCCGCAGGTAGCACATAGGGTGGGATGGCCTAAGGCTGGGTGCATAATGACTGGGGACAATCATTTTCCTGGTCAAGGGCCAGTGTAACCCCCTTGTTACCCGGGGTTACTAGAATCCCAGTAAGACTTAGTGGTAGGCAGGGAAGGCAGCTTGTGAAACTCCAGTTAAATGGGTTTCACACTGTCTCACTCTGTTCTCAGTCACAGCTGAAACTTGAGAGATGACATCACCATAGAACTGTCGCAGCTGCATAAGCCACACTGGAATATGCAGTACAGGGAGTGAGTTAGAACCTTGTGAGTTTTCAAAGTCAGTCTTCTGTTTGTCTTAAAGCAAGGAGGAAGTCTACTGTTTTGTTTACAAGCAGGAAGGAAGTGTTTTTTCTGTTTACCTCCTTGGGAGAAAGTTAGAGTCCAGTTTAAGTGGTGGAGACCTGCCAGGTCTCAGTGCCCCTTCCTCCGGGGTGTGAAGAGAAGTCCTCTGTGGATTCCAGGGCAATCCCTAATTTTCCACTACAGAAGAAAGCTGCCTGTTTACAGTTTCTGTTCTGGTATAACAGTGAAAGAAGTGGTACTTCGCCTGTGGGGCACCTGCAACGAAAGGGTGAGTGTTGTGCTCTATTTGAGAGAGGGCAAACAATATGTTTTCTTCAGTTTGGAAAATATGAAGAAAAAGCTGGAATGTGAACTACTATTTGGGAGGCCTATTGTACTAGGACAAACAAATGGAGTAGTTTAAAAATTTAAAGTCTGAATGGATTTCAAGTACTGTTGTAGAAGGGGTGCTTCAGGTCATCCACCGTTTAATCTACATTTCAAAGTTTAAGTTTCTGTTTGTCCAAAGAAATGGCTGGGTATGGGCTGTGGGAGCTGGAGGTGGGAACACCCCCCATCTTTAGTAACCAGGTCCACCTCTACGGATTTCTACTGTGATTGCTACTTGCCTCATGCGCCTGGCCTGTGATGAGGTAGGTACCCAGACGTGGGTCGCAAATTGGAAAATCTCTCTAGGAGTCACAGACTCTAAGTGGTGTGGGGAGCCACAGGATGGGAAAATATACTCCTTGTTTGATGGGAGTCTCCTTGTTTGATGGGAGTCCGAAGGAAGTAAGAAATTAAATCTCTCTAGGAGTCACAGACTCTAAATGGTGTGAGGAGCCACAGTTTGGGAAACATACTCCTTGTTTGATGGGAGTCACTCCAAGTAAAGTTGGGTTCATTCTTCAAATGGACCGTCAGTCAAGTGGCCGGCAGGGGAGCCGGGCCAGTCGGGCTGTGTATCCAAAGCGCATGCAAGTCCGGGCTGAGTGCCTGGTGGGTCCAGAGCCAGACCACAGTAGAAATGGGTTCATTCTTCAAGTAGATCGCCTTGTAGTCTCTAATCTGCATGTACAGTGAACGTAGCCCCTTGGGGGACCATCTATGCTTTGTTATGTTCAGCTAGTTTTGAATAAAGCCACACTGAAAAATCCCAATCCTGGTTCCGGACATTAGTTATTGCTTCCTGTAGTTGGATTTACTTGGGTGCCCCTGTGCAGAGTAGCCAAACCTAGGTCCCTTGTGCCAGGTAACCTCATCCTCCCCGAACCCAGGTCCCCACCCGGTATTGCTGCCAACGGCAACAGCATGCCACCTGTCGTTTTAGTAAAAAGGCAGGGGTGAGGGGTTACATTTATATTGTTGTTCTTTTTTGTTTGATACATTGCTACTACAAAATAACTTTGACAGTTATTATCGAATTTTCACACTGACTTTATTTGTATATACTTATGGTTGTCTAATTTTGTGAATCTTTTCCTAATAAAATTCCCCTACTCTTTTCAAGAAGTGCCATTGGATCTTTTAACGTCCACCTGAACAACCACCAGAACAGGCAGATGGGACCTCAGTTTAATGTCTCATCCAAAAGATGGCACCTCAGGAGTGCAGCTTCCTCTCATGCTACTCTACTGTGTAACTACTGGGATTTAACACAAGTTCGTTGTGTGGGGATGGAACCCAAAACCTTCCAATCTTCTGGCCGCAGAGGTGAGTGTGTAATCTGCTGAGCCATTGACACTGCTAATTTGTTTTTTAGTTAAACTGATTGACAAGGGGGGGTGCTGTAGTGATCTGGGATAGGAATGATTATTTAAAAGATGCTATGACACAACTCGGTAATGCAGAATCTTATACTAGACTTGACTACGATCCCATTTTCAACATACAGGAACAAGCTAATATCACTGGAACTAAATTCAGGTTGGTTAACCAAGAATTGCAGACTTCACTGGAGGATAGGAGGAAGAGGGGGGACATGACTCAGACATACAAATTCCTAAGAGGAATAAACAAAGTGCCCATGTCTGACCTGTTCAACAGAATTTCCAGCTCTAGCACTAGAGGTCATGAGTGGAAGTTGAGGGCAGGAGGGAGCTTAGGAAACACTATTTTACAAAAAGGGTGGTAGGACCATAGAATAGGTTGCCCGAAGAAGTGGTGGAAGTTAAGTCAGTGACATCATTCAAGCTGGGGTGGGATAGAGCTAAGGCTCGAACAGAAGTTGGGGGGGGGGGAGAGGGCCTTTAAATCGGATGGTGGTTACGTCCTGAGATCAGAAAAATTCTCAGGAACAACTGGGTCAACTAAATGGATCTTGATCTCCTTCTGTTGTCATTTTTTCTGTTTCTATGTATCACGTCAGTTAAAAATCTAAAGAAACCAGTCCTGTACCTGCTCCTGCTCCCTAAAATCTACAAAGCCACACCGCCAGTTTAAGGCCAACCAAAAGTGTCCTTTATTGGATCTATCTTGGAATCCATCTCTAAATCTGTTGATTTTTATATATCAAAAAAACTAGTACCGGACTACCTTCCTTTGTACAAGACACCAACGATATTGTGAAGATACTTCAAGGGGTTAGAATAACAGACAAACTTTTTGGTAGCAATTGTCGTTGAGAGTTTGTACTTTAACCTACCACATGAAGGTGGCCTTCAGGCTATCAAAACAAGCATTTGTCAATGCTAAACGTTCACTTGCAGGTATTTGGTACTGGTACTGGCTTCAGAAGAGCGAGGAGGCAGCAGTGAGAGCAATGGGTGCCACTTGGCTGAAGCTGCACCGTAAATGCGGGAAGAAGCTGAACAGAACTGGTCCCAGGTCTGATCCCAGAGGTACCTCACTGGTCACTTCCCTCTCCCTGGATTTGATCCCATTTACCACCACCATCTGTCTTGCTTGCTCCCGCCACCTCTTATGGCACACTATTCTATGTGACCACCGCCATCTCTGTGAAGAAAACTGTTTTTACATTTCCTCAATCCACCATTGTCCAATTTCATATCATGCCCCCTCATTCGTATACTCCTTCTACATTGGAAGATGTCTGCCCCTGTACCTTGTTTATGCCCTTCATGTACTTGAACGTGTTTATCATGTTCCCCCCCCCCGCTCCTTCCTTTTCTTCAGTGAGTACATATCAAGGTACTTTAATCTCTCCCGATATGTTCAGTGTTGCAAGCTGTGTACCATGTTGGTTGCCCTTCTCTGGACCGCCTCCACCCTGTCAATGTCCTTGCGGAGTTGTAGCCTCCAGAATTGCATACAGTACTGTAGATGAGGCCTCACTAGTGCATTATACAATGGCAACACCACCTCACGCCTTCTGCTAGTGATACCTCTGCCTATGCACCCCAGCATGCCACTGGCCCTCCTTGCAACATTTGTGCTCTGTTTTGACACCTTTAGGTCATCAGAACTGATAACTCCTAGGTCCCTTTCTTCCTTGCTGATCGTCAGCACCTCCCTCCCATCCTGCAGCTCTCCCCATGGTTCCCTCTTCCCAAGTTCATTATTTTGCACTTCTTTGCATTGAATCTCAGTTGCCACTCCTCAGATCATTTTTCAAGCCTCTCCATGTCCCTGCTCATTTTCTCCACCCCTTCTGGAGTATTCACTCTGTTACAGATGTTGGTGTCATCTGCAAACAGGCACACCTTTCCTTCTAGCTCCTCCGCAATGTCTGTAATGAAAACACTGAACAGGACTGATTCCTGAGGTACTCCGCTGGTCACCCCCCTCTCCCTGGATTGGATCCCATTACCACTACCCCCTGCCTCCTGTCCATCAGCCAGTTTCTAACCCAGTTTATCAGCTTGTGCCTCATGGCCAGACTACCCATCTTGCTAATCTGTCTTCTATGTTGGACGGCGTAAAAGGCTTTGCTGAAATCAAGGAAGGTGATGTCCACCTTCCCTTCCTGACTTACTTCCTTAATGAGGCATTAGGGTTTCCAACTGTAATGACCCACCCCCACCTTGCAGAGACCGACAGGCATTGGGGATGTGCATTTAGGTTGTTGTCCGTAATGCTCACGCCATTCCACCCCCACCCTGCAAACACTGACAGGCATCGCGGTGTGCCTTGGTGTCTTCAGCCTTAATGCTCACCCCATTCCATAAGGAAATAAGCTGAGAAGGGGGCAGTATAGGAGAATGGGTTGAACTTTAGGGCCGAAGACCCCAAGACACACCCTGACTCCTGTCACTGTCTGCAGGGTGGGGTGGAATGGTGTGAGCATTATGGTCGACGACCCCAAGGCACCCCCCCAACGTCTGTCAGTCTCTGCAGGGTGGTAGGTGAGGTGCTGTTGTTGGAAACCCTAATGCCCCAGGCGTTTTTTGGTATTTTCGCTCCAGATTTTCAACATGGGCTTTTTGGGACCCCACCTCATGAACAGTGGCACTATAATTTCATTACTCAATCCCAAAAGGTGACTTCACACAGCGACTGTGCCATTCCAAGCTACAGGTGCGAAAACACATTTTAGGCAGGATGTGAAATTGGAAATTGCCAAAGTTATGCGCGTGTTTAGGAAAATTTCAATGAACCTGCGAAAGATGGCCATTTTTAGGAATTTTTCCACCAAATTTTCACCATGGGCTTTTTGGCACCCCACCTCATGAACACTGGCACTTTATTTTCCTTAATCAGTCCTGAAAGGTGATTTCACATAGTGACTGTTCAATCCTGCGCCAGAGGACTGAAAACATATTTTGGCCAGGATGTGAAAAATGACAGCTACACTATTCATAAGGTGGTGTGATAAAATGTGTATGTTGAAAATTTGGAGTGAAAATATTAAAATTAGCGGAAATTGTCGTCGCACATACCAGCCATTTGGGGATTTTGCAAATTTTCAGCATAGGCACAGGACCTCTCCTCATGAACACTGTCACTGTCATTTTGTTACTATCCCGAAGGTGATTCTGTGTAGTGACCGAGAAATCACCTTTTGGAACTGAGCAACAAAATGAAAGTGCCAGTGTTCGTGAGGTGGGGTCTCAAGAACACCAGGTTGAAAATTTAGGGTCAAAATTCCTAAAAATGGCTGAAATATCAATGTAAGTTGAAAACCCCACTGACAGCTATTAAACAGCGCTTACCTTGATTCCTCAGTTCACAGTTCGGCTTTGAAGAGTACAGATGTGTCCCAGTCCACAGAAGATCACAGCCGTTGACCTCGGAGGGTAAGTACAGAGTAAAGGGGAGGGTGCGGGGAAATGGGTGCACAGAGGGAGGGTCAGGATTGGGGAGGGGCGAGGAAATGACTAGCGACCATTTTCTTTTTTTCAGGTAAGAAAAAAAATGACGGGGGCCAGTTTTCTTTTTTACAGGTACATTTGCAAAGGATTTTTGGGGACACTGGGAGTGGGCCCCAGTGTCCAGGACTAATGGGGAGATGAGATATGAGGACACTGGGAGGGCTCCTTGTGTCCCAGACTCACGGGGAGTAATTTGGGGACACTGAAGTGGCTCCCAGTATCCTGGACTATTGGGGGTATAGATATGGGGACACTGGGAGTGGGCTCCCCAGTGCCTGTAGGGCAAGGGGTGGGAAGAATAACTGGGACACTGGGAGTGGGCTCTCCAGTGTCCAGGACTATTGGGGAGTATAGATATGGGGACACTGGGAGTGGGCTACCTTGTGTCCCAGACTACGGGGGTATAATTTGGGGACACTGGGAGCGGGCTCCCCAGTATCCTGGACTATTGGGGGTACAGAGATGGGGACACTGGGAGTGGGCTTCCCAGTGTCCCTCAGTGGCGGCACGGGGGGGTAGTATTACTGACACGGGGATTGGGCACCCTGATGCCTGCTTTAAGAGAAAGCTGCACAGTGGCTAATGTTGAAGCGGGCAGAGCACAGGAGTGAGGGCCGGGAGAGAAATCCACACCACGGCTAATGTTGAAGCCTTGGGGGGGTCAGAGGAGCGAGGACGGGCAGAGAGAGAGAGAGAGAGAGTACAGCGGCCGTAACTCCAGCCATGCACATTAGTGTGCACTCTAATGTGTATAGCGGGATTCACGGCTACAGAAAGAAATGAAGCATTCCTATTGGGCGGTTCATTTTGTTTCAAAGTAGGCTACCATGTCGTGAAGCTGACAGTGTCTTGACCAGAGTGCCTGGTCATTGGTGTACACTGCCAAGCCCATTGCAGTTTCAGCTGTAATTGGCTTGGCAGTGACACACCTCTCAAATTTATTTTTTACTTATTTAATTAAACATGTGTTGACCGGGATAGGCACACTGAGCCGAGGCTCGTTTCCAGGTGCGACTCAGGGGATAGGGGATAGGAGATTACATACAATTTCACAAAAATACATAATTTATATCAGTGATTTAAAAACAAATAGATCCAATAGAGTTTGAACATATCAGGATGTTGTGACAAACTGATAATAGTTACAGCAATAATTCAATGATAACAGAAAATGCCAAAATTGAAATAAATTCCGGACATGAGACAACTGGTAGAGCAAAAAACACAAAAGTAAGTGCACATAGCATGGTCTAGATCTTGCAAGTGCTGTGGGGTGCAGCTAGATCACCTAGGACAATGGCAGGGAGGAGTTGGTAGGAGGCGTAGTTATGCCTTGCAAGCAGGGTAAGAGGAGGAGCTTCTGATGCAAGGGGCAAGCTTGTTCCACAAACTAGGGAGCCAGTAGGAGAAAGCAGCTTTGCCAGAAGATGAGGATGGGCGAGGAATGTGAAAAGATATATAATTTCCATGCCGCTGTAGATAAGGGGTGTCAGATGCCAGGGAGAGACAAGCTTCCAGGTAGGGGGGTAGCAAGTCAAACCAATATTTTGATATAAAGTTGAAGAACTGAATACAGTGCCTGTGGGATAGTGGAGTTATTCCTAAGAGGGAGTAAAGATCACAGTGATGGGTTCTGAGGGGTGAGTTGGTAGTGAAATGGCAGAAAGAGTTTAGGAGGGTGTCTAGCTTGGACAGGGAGGTTTCTGGGGCAGGACTGAAAACCACAACCACATAGTCGAAATGGGGAGGATCATTTTTGTTACGATTTGGCATCTGGCAGGAAGTTGGAGGAAGTCTCTGTGCTGGTAGAACATACCAAGTTTGGGGCATAATTTAGAGATGGTTGCATCAATGTGAGGCAAGAAAGATAAGAGAGGGTCTAGACAAACACCCAGGTACTTGTATTTACTGACCTGGTCTAGAGGAGTACCATCCAGGGAAGTGATGGGGAGGGGGGGTGGATCTGCTGAGTTTCTGTGCTGTGCCAAATAACATGGAGACAGTTTGGGAAGTGTTGAGTTTTAGTTGGTTTAGTCTGAACCAATGCTGAATATTGTTAAAGTCACATTGGAGAGTAGCTTGAACATCTCTTATAGATGGGATAGAGGTAAATAAGATAGTGTAATCTGCATACATGTGTATGCTGGAGTTAGCGCAGGAGGAGGGGAGGGGAGGTCGTTTATGAAAAGGGAGAAGAGGATGGGGTCAAGGACAGATCCTTGTGGAACACCTGCTAGGATGGGGAGGGGGATGAGACGTCAGCAATTCTGACTGACTGTGATCTGTTGAAGAGGTAGGAGTTGAACCACTTTATGGTGATGGGAGCAAGGCCTATTGCCTCTAATTTTGACAGAAGGAGGGGGTGGGATACTGAGTCAAAGGCCTTTGCTAGGTCGATGAAAACAGTGTCAGTAAGGAGGCCTTGGTCAGAGGCAGTGTGGATGTGGTTAGTGACATGCAGGACAGCGGAGATCGTGCAATGCTGTTTCCTGAAACCAGACAGGTGGGGAGATAGGAGGTTATTGGTAGCAAGATATTCCACCATTCTGGAGTGGGCCAGGGATTCTTGTAGCTTTGCAAGTGTAGGGAGGAGGGAGATTGGCCTACAATTACCAGGCTTAGAGGGGTCCCCACCTTTATGGAGGGGAATAACTGAGGCAGTTTTCCAGGCCTGAGGAACAGAGCCAAAGAGGAGAGGTTTAGTAGATGGGTGAGAAGCTTTGTGATTGCTGGTGCAGAGATTTGCAAAAGTTTGGGATGGATCCCATCAGGGCTGGATTTGGTGGTATTTAGCACGCTGAGGGCTGTGAGGACTTCATGTTCTGTGACAGGAGAGAATATGAAGTTGTTTTGACAGGGAGGAGGAGGGGGAACAGTGGATTTCGGTGGGGGCACATGAGGCACAGCGCAGGATGTGATGGGGTCGGACATAGGGTGACCATGTTGCATGAAGGAAGAAGAACTGGGCTGAGATGGTAGGTCTAGAAGAGAGTGAATGACGTTCCAGAATTTGGAAGGATGGGCATGGGTCAGTTGTGATTTGAAGAAGTCCGCTTTCACTTGTCTTATGGCTTTTGTGCATGTGTTGCGGATGGAGTTGTAGGCCTGCCTATTTTTAGGGGTAGGGCGGGACTGAAAGCAGACTAGGCTTTGTCTCTGGCCTTGCATAAAGCAAGGATGGGAGCAGACATCCATTTATGGTGATGCTTTTTTAACCTGATTTTTTTCTGCAGGGCATGTGAGTCCCAGATAGCTGTGAGTGTGTGCAGGAAGCTTGAGAAGGCAGCATCGACATTCAGGGAGGAGTATATCTGGTGTCAGTCAGTGTGATTAAGGCTGGTTAGCATGGATTCGACGTCCAAGGTGTTTAGGGAGTGTGTGTTAATGTACGTGGGAGCAGACTTGGGCAGATGGGCTTTTCTGATGTAGTAAGTAATGCAGTGATCACTTAGTGCATTTGCGAGAATGCCAGACGAGGTTACCCTGTGCGGATGTGACGTGAGGATCCAGTCAATTAGAGAATGGTGTTGTGAGTGGGGGTTGTAGTGAGTGGGTTCATTGAGGAGTTGAGTAAGGTTAAGGACTCTATTTTGGAGATGGGGTCTTTGAAGAGGAGGCGAGCCAGTCCAGACTGAAATCACCTAGCAGAACCAGTTCACCTTTGGCGGTCAGGTCAGAGAAGGTAGCTAGGGTGGAGACGAAGGATTCACATGCAAGATGGGGTGTGGCATATAATACTCCAATAAATAAAAGGAGAGAGGCAGGTAGGGCAAGTTGTGCCAGAAGGACTTTGTGGGAAGCTGGGTGTGATTCTTTAAAATAGACTGAGCTTGAGAGGGGTCATTTTGTGTATATGGCTAAATCACCACCTCATTTACAATGGTCCTGTCTAAGCAGAGTGCGGTTAGGGAGATTAAGGGAGGTGTCTGGAGTCCTTGCAGAGAGCCATGTTTCAGACAGGCATAGGACATCAGGAAAGTGCTGAGCTAGCCAGAGGTTAATTGGTCAAGTTTAGGCGGGAGACTTCTAATAATGATGTTTATTTATTTAAACGTTTTACCAGGAAGGCATGCTGAGCAGACTACTGCTCGATTCCAGATGCATCCTGGGGGGTGGGGGTAGGGAGAGTACAAAATGGACACAGAGTACACGTCCAAAAGTGAAATACAGAGTGCATACAAATACAATATGCAATAAAATACAAAGCAAGATACAGTGCAGTTGCAAGTATTCAACTAGGATGGCACATGCTTTAGAACACATCCGAATCATCACTTAATTACAATCGAATAGGAGGAACTGGCCCTTGGCGGACTCTATATTAGTCGGATGTGCAGATAGGGGGGAAGTGGGCTTTGAGGAGGGAGTTGAGGTGCTGGGCGGGGGTGGCATGCCGAACTTGGACAGGAAGGGAGTTCCACAGTTTAGGCATGCAATATTTGAAGACTGCCTGGCCAGCAGCGGTGGCCATGTGTGGTGCAGATAGGAGCCTGGCATCATTGTTCCGCACCGAGTAGGTTGTAAGGGTATGGCGGATAGTACAGAGGAGAGGTAAGTGGGCAAGGACTGGGTCCAGAACTTAGCCATTATCTGAGCGCAGTGGGACAGTCTTCGGTCCTGAAATGAGGGGAAGCCCAGGGTCCGGTAAAGGATTCAATGGTGGGTGGTGGGGGGACAGTCAAGGGCGAAGCAACAGAAAGAGTGGAAAAGAGGGTCCAATCTGGCTAGGGTGGACTTTGGTGCCGCACTATAGACTACATCCCCGTAGTCAAAGATAGGGAGGATCATTTTCTGTACAATGGCATGGTGAGCCGGCAGGGGGATGCAACCACGATTTCAGTATACAGCATCCAACCTGGGGTGGAGCTTGTTGTGGACGGCATCGATGTGTACAGAAAAGTCAAGGTGTTGGTCTAGCCAGACCCCAAGATATCTAAAGGTACAATCCTCCAGAGGAGTCCCATCTAGGGTGTGGAAGATGGGCATGGAGGGGAGCCGCGAGAGTCTCTGCCTAGTGCCGAGGGTCATCGAGACTGTTTTCTTGGCATTGAGGGAAAGCTGATTCAAGATAAACCATAGCTGAACATTATTGAAGTCCTGCTAGAGTCTGGTCGCCACATCAGTGGACGTGGGGCCAGACGTATACATTACCGTATCGTCCACGTACATATGAATGGATGTGTGAGGGCAAGCAGAGGGCAGGTCATTTAGGAAGATTGAAAACAAGAGTGGTCCAAGGACGGAGCCCTGGGGCACACCAGTAGTAACAGGGAGGGAGTCAGACGTACCATTGCCAATTCAGACTGACTGGGATCTGCCAGCCAGGTAGGAATGGAAACAGTTGGCTGCCACACTGGAGAGACCTGTGAGAGAGAGCTTGGACAAGAGGAGAGAGTGGGAGAGAGTGCTGAATGCCTTTGCCAGGTCGACAAAAATTGCTGAGGTGCTATGGCCTTTGTCCATACCAGTATGGATGTAATCCGTGAGCCTTAACAGGACAGAATATATTTATTTATTTATTTGAGTTTGGGATTAATACCTTTGAGTCAAGGACTCATTTTCAAAGGTTCCACGTCAGTACTGAACAAACATTACAAAAACACAAGGTTTACAGAGAAAAAAAAAAAGAGAAAATACATTGAAGCATATACACAGACAGTAATAGTAAAATTTGAACTTATACACATCAAAGTAGTAAATATTAACAGATAGACTGATTAGATAAGAGGGGGTTGGGGGGGATCAGCTGAAAGTGGCATTGTCTGAGGTGGGAGAAAGTTGGCACTTTCAACCAAGTGAGGCCATCGTCAGATATTTATTTATTTATTTATTTAAGCGTTTTACCAGGAAATGCATGCTGAGCAGATTACTGCTCGATTTCAGATGCGTCCTGGGGGAAGGGGGACCATAGGTAGACAGTTGAAGACAGTATAGACAAGTGAATACATAGTGGGAGAACACTAACATTTGGTTCTGATTACTAGTCAGTAGTGGATTGAGAGAGCCAGTTGGAGTAGGGGAGCGGGTTAAGAATAAAGTGGTATATAGTAGAAAGATGTAGAGGGGGTAAGTAAATGGAAAACTGGGGACGATGTACTATCACATTAGTGCAGGCAGGTGGCATCGTCTGAGGTGGGAGAGAGGTGGAGCTTTCAACCAAGTGAGGCCATCCTCAGGTAATCGGAGGTAAGGGAGTGGGTTAAGAAAAAAAGTGGTATATAGCTGAAAGATGTAGAGGAGGGTAGGTAAATGGAAAACTGGGGGCGAGGTACTATCACATTAGCTCAGGCAGGTACAATTCATTTTAGAGTCAAGGAGAGATTTGAGCCCAGCTTTGAAGGTACTGAGTGTGGCGTGACAGTGGAGTGTGTCCTCCTAAAGCCAGACTGGTAAGGTGTGAAAAAGGAAGAGGCGTCAAGGAAGGAGGAGAGTTCTGAGAGGACTAGGCATTCCTGAAGCTTACACAGTATAGGGAGGAGTGAGACGGGGTGGTAGTTCCCAGGGACAGATAGGTCTCTACCTTTTGGAAGAGGGAGGACAGTGGCATGCTTCCACTCAAAAGGGACAGAAGCAAGAGAGAAGGAGAGGTTGAAAAGTGCGGCCAGAGGGGAGACAATGGCAGGAGCTGACAAGTATAGCATTTTGGAGTCCAAGCCAGAGGGGCATTTACCTTTGGAAGGGTTTAGGGTGAGCAGCGCGTTTAATACTTCTTGTGGTGTAACCTGGTGGAAGGAGCAGGAAGAGGTGGGTGGAGGGGTTGGGCTGTGATGGCGGGGGATGAGGGGGATCTGGGGGCAGATGGGAGCGATGACAACAGGATGATGTACAGCTTGTGAAATATGAGTTGAATTCAGAGGCCACTGCAAGATGTGGGCGATGGAGAGGCCTTTATGGGAGCTTAGTGGTTGGGGACTGGCCTGGGGTCCCGGGTTGGGTTTAAAATCGCCAGCGAGGAGTAGGATGAGGAGGAGGAGGAAAGAGTATGCAGCAGGGAATTTAAATCTTCTGGTGTGCAGGATTGCAATAGGGGCGGATCTGATGACCCTAATAAGAGATGCACAGGTTTGCATCTGGTGAGGTAGGATGTTAGGACTGATAAGGTGGAGAGGCAAGTGGATGAGATACAAGATGCGGGCTAGGAAGAGGATAGGAGGCAGCTGATTTAGCGACGGGTGGAACTGGAGTGATGTGGGACTTCCAGAGGGGATGGCAGGCCGATGTGAGAAGATATGAGGCGAGCAGGATGAACAGGATGGGCTTATGCAGAGCCATTTTGCAACCAGGAAGTTGCCGGGGGGCAGAATAGGAAGACAGGAGTACAAAAGCAGTGTATAAATCGATACACTTTGGAGAAATAAGAATTTTACTATGGGTAATTGTAAAGCATTAAAGAAATTACCGATGTGGGGGGCGGGTATGGGGGTTGGTGAGATTCAAATTATGACAGACTTAGTGAGAACACAAAGGATCGCTCAAGAAATAGCCACAGAAGGGGGGAGAAGCTATTTGGATAAGATCCTGAATAGTGCTACACAGGAACCTCCTGTCACTTTAAGGGAGGTCTGTAGTGAAGATCCTGGGAGGAGTGAGGGAGAGAGACAGAGAGAGGGAGGAGCTGTGGGCAGAGACAACACATGTTTAACAGAGGTCTGGGCGGGTGGGTGGGCAAGACAAAATACCCTTAGCAGTAGTCCCTCAAAGCATAAATATCAGGCAATAGGGTTTCAAACCAGCGCGAAACAAGAGTTCTGAAGGCAGCCAATGAGGAGCCTGGTTTGGTCGTGCCAGCCAATGGGTTTGCGGCTCGAAAGCTGGGCTTCCCAGAGTCAATGTTGGTGTACTTGGGTCTGGATCAGGGGTGTCGGCAGGCATACGCACTGTACACAACAGAGTACAGTAAATAAAAAAAACAGGCAGGGGCAACACATCAGGCAGGGGCAACAAAAAGAGGAAAGCAAGGACATTGTGAGTCACACTGTGTCTGTGTCATGCCGAGTCCTTTTGCCTTTGTTATTGTTTGCTATGGGGCACTGATGCCACCAGCCAAATACACAAACAAGAACAAGAACAACTTACCAGGCAGGCAGAACAACAAAGGAGGGAGGATTACAGGAAGAAGCTGATTACTTAAACTCAGACATGGCTAGCAGAAGGGTAAGGGTGTGGTGTGGTAGTGCATATTTTGGTTTGTTTACATAACGGGGCGGGGGGCAACAGTGCATCAGTTTTGAGTACAAGTTTAAAATTCCTGGCTACACCCCTGGTCTGGATAGCAGGCGGGCAGGTTTCCTAAGGCGTCCGACTGGCATAGGAGATGGGGCCGCAGCCGTGGAGCACTCGATCAAGGGCAAGAACCTAAAAGGAAAGAGAGAGGGAGAGGGTTACAGAAGTAGGCCACTAGACACGGCTCGGGGACTAATCGGGGGGCGGGTCAGCAGGGAACAATGAGCGCGGGGGTGATTGAGGGAAAGAGGAGGGGAAGAGCAGGCAGGAGAGGAATTCGAGAAGGGGGGGGGGTGCCACAGGTAGTGGCGCTGAGGTCCCAGAAAGACAAAAGGAGGAGGAGGAGGAGGAGGATGAATGTTGTAGCAGGTTAGGGGAATAGGGGTGGTGGTTTGGAGGGAGAGGGAGAAAGATGGGGCAGAGATTCAAAGGAAGACAAGCAGCTAACAGTACATTTCAGCAGTGAGGCTCTAAACAGTATGCGACAAAAATTAAATTACAGAAATCCCAGCCCAAAATACCCTTAGCAGTAATCCCTTAGAGCATTAATATCAGGCAATAGGGTTTAAAACCGGTGCCGAAACAAGACTTCTGAAGGCAGCCAATGAGGAGCCTGGTTCGGTCGTGCCACCAATCAGAGTTTGCGGCTCGAGAGCCGGGCCTCCTGGTGTCAATGTTGGCGTATCTGGGTCTGGAGAGTGGGCAGGCAGGTTTCCTAAGGTGGCCGACTGGAATGGGAGCCAGGGCCGCAGCCGTGGAGTGCCCGATCAAGGACAAAGGCCTAGGTATGGAGAACGGGTGGGCAGGTTTCCTAAGATGGACGTCTGGAATGGGAGTTGAGGCCGCAGCTGTGGAGCGCCCAATCAAGGGCAAGAACCAGGGTCTGGAGAGCGGGCAGGCAGGTTTCCTAAGGCGGCTCACTGGAATGGAAGCCAGGGCCACAGCCGTGAAGCACCCGATCAAGGGCAAGAACCTGGGTCTGGAGAGCGGGCAGGCGAGTTTCCTAAGGCAACCGGCTGGAATGGGAGCTGGGACCATTGCCGTGGACTGCCCGATCAAGGGCAAGAACCTGGGTCTGGAGAGCGGGCAGGCAGGTTTCCTAAGGCAACCGGCTGGAATGGGAGCTGGGGCCATTGCCGTGGACTGCCCGATCAAGGGCAAGAACCTGGGTCTGGAGAGCGGGCAGGCAGGTTTCCTAAGGCGGCTGGCTGGAATGGGAGCAGGGGCTGCAGCCGTGGAGTGCCTGATCAAGGACTGGAATGGGAGTCATGGAGCGCCCAATAAAGGGCAAGAACCAAGACATTCCCTGCGCAATTAAACGCAAAAACACTGTCTGATCATCCAGAAAACTTGAGGACCTCTGCTCACTTCACTGTAGACGTCGCTCACTTTGTACTGGAAGCCAACGTTTTCTGGTGCAAACGCCAACATTATATTGGAACTACAACATAAGAAAACAGCGATGGGGACTACAGTTGCCCCAAATTTGGCAAATTTGTACATTGGGGCTTGGAAAGAGACATTTAGTTTTAATCAGAATGTGAATGAATTCTCCCATGTGAAGCTTTGGAAGAGGTACATTGATGACTGTTTGTTATCATGGAATGGGCATGAGCTGTCACTATAGAATTTTATATTATGTCTTAATTCCACCAACAGCAATCTCAAGTTGACTTGTGAGATAAATCGAAATCAGGTACCTTTCCTTGACTCAGTGTTTTTTCACATGTGATATAGAGCTTTACCCGAAATTATATAGAAGGACAATTACTATTCATGTCATACCGGCAGTTGTCACCTACACAGTTTGGTCAAGAACATTCCAAAAGGACAATATCCGTGAGTAAAAAGGACTTGTTTTGACCAAAATGATTTCTTGGATGAAAGTAAAAAAAAAAATAGGTGACCGTTTCATAGCCTGTGGCTACCAAAGAGATGTGGTGAAGGATGCCTTCATACAAGCTAAAGGATCCGACAAAGACTTGCTGCGATGTAGGAAGAATGTTCCAGCATGCAGAACATTTCTGACATTAGTAACACAACACAGTGGCAAATAAAATTTCCGATACTGTCAGCAAACATTGGGATATCTTGATAAGCAATACGTTTAGAGACACTCACAAGTCAGAGACCTAGAGTGACATTTACCTGGGGTACCAGCATTAAGGACAGCCTAGTGCATGCAATGCTGACAACAAAACAAACAACTCAAAATTGGCTACCAAGACCCCCGACTGGCTTTTTCAAATGTGGAAATCATGTCCACGGAGCTAAAAAGACCAATGATAAGACCTTTAATCATCCATGGTTGGGGAAAACATATTACATTAACCAATTTATCACATGTGCCAACAGTGGCATGATCTACATTTTGATGTGCCCATGCTGGTTGGTTTACATCAGCCAAACAAAGAGACAGCTGAAGCAAGGCATAGGCAAAGCGAACAGGCAACCCTGACTATGCGATGGCTCATCTTTTCAAAAAAGCTGGCCCAAACTCTGTTTCCATGTTAAAATTCTTAGCAGCTGAAAAAACTGAATTGGGACAAAGAGGAGGAAATCTAATTGAGACTCCACCAATAAGAAGCATTTTGGATCTCTGTCCCTGAATACTGTCAGTCCATCAGGAATAAATGAAGATATAGCATTGTCTGCTCCTTTGGATTAAAATGAAGCTTC
Source organism: Neoceratodus forsteri (assembly GCA_016271365.2). Taxonomy (NCBI): domain Eukaryota; kingdom Metazoa; phylum Chordata; order Ceratodontiformes; family Ceratodontidae; genus Neoceratodus; species Neoceratodus forsteri. The sequence continues at coordinate 136,592,193 of CM057449.1, read as the reverse complement.
CAGAGACAGGATATGAACATTGTGAATTCTGAATGAATCCATGAGGAGCATTCCAAGACAGTATTTTTGGGGTTAATTTTACTCTTTTGGATTTAATGATTATATTATTCAGCTTTTGTGAGTCTTTCACTGTTTTTTCTTGACTGTCAATTTCTTATTTTACTGTTCTCATTTTGTTGTTGTTTTCTCCCCCCCATCCCCAGTTTGCCCCCTTCTGCCTAGCACCCCAGCCCTGCCACCCTGACATCCACTAGGACTTACCAATGCCATCTTCCCCCAGAGATTGCCCCCCCCCCCAAGCAGGGTTGGTGGGGGTCCCCAATCCCAGCTATGCAACAGATCCAGTTCTGGCTGCATGCCCAACTAGTTGGCTGCAGGGCTTGTGGGTGCTCGGGGCCATTCTGCTGCCGTCGTTTCCCACTGCTGTCCCCCGAGAGTCATGGCATGCAATGGTGTAATGACGCATGCCACGGTGTAATGACGCATGCCGCATGCTACGAAATGGAATGCATCAATGTCTGCCACACCTCCCCTCTTGCGTCTTGGCCTGGGCTGCCTCCCCTGGCTTCCACAACAGAACATGCAAGCACAGGGCTTGGCCAGTCCCCGAGGAGGAGGCAATCCTATGGATGCTTGATCTTCCTCCACCAGCTGGCCCCTGATGTCCCAAGCTCGCTTCAGAACTCAGGTTTCATCTCATCTATCTCTTTCTCCTTAGTTTTTGTGTCTGTTTCAGCGAAGGTGTTTCTACTTTTTGTTGTGTACATGTTCACTTTAATTCTGTCTCTTTAAGAGACATCTTTTTAAATCGGGCACTCACAGACACATGATAACTAAAGAAGATGTTTTCGACCTTGATACATAAACTACAGTAGCTGCGACCACCTACTACCAACTAGCATGTCCATTGTTTGTGAGGGCACTCAATTTTTTACTTTCCAGAAATGGATTTTACGTTTGGTGTTTTGACTAAGTGCTGCTTGGCAACCTTGTAGGACTGTTTCTCTGTTTTGCTGTATCACATCTTTGTATGGAATAGTTGTTTTTGCATGGGAAAACCACTATCCTATATCTTTGCCCTCCCTCCTCAGCTGAAGTCAGTATTCTGATGTGAAGACTGCAACATGAAGAATATGTGGCTGTATTCCTTGTACAGTGCTGCCATTGAGTTTAATAAAGTCTGTCTGTGTGAAACGGTCTGGTAAGATCTATTGTTCCTTATATTTACCCTGGCAGTTGGTGCTGACCTATTTTCAACATCTGTTGAATTTTATGTGAATTGGGTAAGTTATAACTTTGCTGAAATAATTTACAACTTTGCTCAGGGGAGGAGCTGGGTATTAAGGTTGACAACCCAAAGGAACACCACACCATTGATTTGCCAAGCCTCCTAAGACTCCAAATCCTAATGTTTCAATGTCCCTGTCCTGTGCACTTTGACCTTTTGGGAACCCTATTCTCTGCATTAACACAGTTTTTTACAAATAATTTTCCTTCTTTTTGTGATAGTGGAATTGTACGTGGAAAGGCAGGGTCCTTGGAAGAGTCTGTCTGCAGATGCAGTGAATTTGTGGGGCTGTGTGGTAAGACCACATTTAGAGTATAACTCCGCCTTCTGTGTACCACAGAGTATAAGCAGAAAAAAACAAATTCTTGTCAGATCCACCACGGCTGCATTATGAAGTTTGTGAAGAAAATGGGCAGACTAGAATGGCCCCTGTGGTCCTTACCTAGTGTCAAATTGTATGTTTATGAGGGTAATGTAGTCAGTTGCTGTGGAAAATATGGAATGTTAATACACCAAGAGCTACCTTTTCTGTGTCATACTGCCAATTCTGATGGTAAATTCTGTTTAAATGACACCACGACTAGATGTAATTAAATATATTGTTACAAAACTAGGGCAATTAACATCACCTGCTGAAAGCCAGGAGATTAGCTGGGGATAAATAATGGTGTGCTAAAGACTCATATGTAGTCCACTGTGTGATCCCAACATTGTACTGCTAAGTGCAAGATCTTAAGGAGCTGTTTATCACAGCTGGGCAAAGTCCCCAACAGGTACAAACATCATTTTTAATTTACCAAGAGGAAAAAAGTAGACAAAATTAAAAACTCTACATATATGTCAACAAGTCACCAACAGTTACAAACATAACAAGACAGCATCACTCTATTCAGCTCCGTTTACAAAGCTGTTTTTTGTTTTTTTCTCCGAATCTTTGCCCTCGCTTCCCCTTTCATCTAAGCCACCTGCAAAAAGAGTCGGGTTCTCAGGAGTAAAAGCCAGAGCCACGGGTTCGGGGCTGGGGGGGGGGCACAATTCTGGCTGAAGGGTCTGGTGTAGGGCTGGGAACACTGTCGTTACCGGAGTTCTGTACACAACACCTGTAAAGAACGGGGTGGGCTTTCTTCCACTACATTCTAGGACTGGGATCGGAGGAGGGTTTTTCCAAGATTTGGGGAGAATGTCGGCGGGGAAATGGCACGTTGCAAACCAAACTCCATGATACCTTCCGACACAACACGGAGACAGAGACAGCGTCCTTCTTGGGCTCCGAGGGTGTATCGCTGGCAGTTCCCAAATTCAGTCCTACAGGGTCCCAGACCTGTAACTTAAAACAGCAGACCTGTGGGACATGGCTCCAGACCACTAGTTTGGCATTGTGTCACAAGGCTAGGGATGGGGAGGAGGTGGGCATTAGGGGTGGAAAAACCCTTACACAATATTTACCTGCTTTTGTGGTTTTGTAATCCTAATGTGTGCATCAATGTAATGTTTGCTATATATGTAATAGATAACCCACTTTAGGGTGTGCGGTCACGCTCTGATATACGCATGCCTTGGTCTGTGTTGTTACACATGAGGCTATAGGCCAAGTGCATCAACCACCCAAGGCGTGTGTATATCAGAGCATGACCGCATACCCTAGAGTGGGTTATCTACCTTATAAAATGGTAACATTGTTTTGGAGGGGGGTGAAAGTGCAGGTGTGCAGTTGTGCTCTGATACACGCACGGTCATGTGATGTGTTTCAACCAATTAGATGATTCCTTTCTTCTTACCCATTTTATAAAAAAATATATACTGTATATGTGTGTGTGTATAAAATGGGCAAGAAAAATCATTCCACATCATTGGTGAAAACACATCACGACTATGCATTATTCTCCAAGAACCCCATGCCTGCATCATTTTTTTGTGTGTTTTATTCCCTATATAGAAGGTTGTTTATCAGCTTGAGATCATATTGTCAGAAATGAACACTCACCAGTTTTAGACTTTTAGAGTTCTAGCTGGTACCTTGCTTGCTCAGAGTTGCCACATCCACTAGTTCATTGTATTGTCTTCTCCGCAAATATTTATTTATTTATGACTCTGATAACTGGGTGAGTGCACTGATCCCAGGGACCATTTTCAGGCATGACCCAGGCCAGAGTACATGGCGCAGAGCAGCATGGTACATAAATTCAGTAGGCAAAGTGGTACATGAAATATACTGTGAAAAAAAAGACATATACAGTGTATACTTCCCACACTCTGCAAATGCTCCTGACCCTTACTTCGTTTACTACTTTGTCCCCTTTTCGTATTCTCTGTACTGTTTCTCTTCCCTATCCTGCCTCCTTCCCACATTTTTATTCCCCTTCCCCCCTCACCTCCCCTTACTTCCTTCAGTACGTTACCCCTTTTCCTTGCTCCCCTTCCTAATTGTCTTACCTATCCTGCCTCCTTCCCTTATTTTTTAACCCCCCTGCCCCCCAATAATGTTTTAGATGGCTGTACATGTTTATGTGTGTGCAACGTCTTCTTTACTATATATGCTATTGTGTATGTACTTCACACACACACACACACACACACACACACACACATATTTAGATGAATATCTGTAAGCATATGTGTATAATACTCATTCTGGCTTATTGCATGGTTTTATTTATATTTAGTATTGTTATACCCTTTTGTTGTTCAACTGTATGTTATGCAATTTTGTTACACTCCTTCAATTCATGTTATTCTGTACTTGCTACGTATAATGTATCCCATTCTCCCCTCCCCCGGGAGACTTATGGAAATGAGCTCTTTGAACCTCATGATGTCTTTCCTGGTGAAACTATTAAATAAATACACAAATAAATAAGTTGCATAGAATGTGAGAGTGACACTGTTTCCAGTAACTGCAGCTTGTAGTTGGACGTTAGGAATCTGATGCAACAAGCTGATATTTCTAGACTGCATCCTTGCTACTGGGGTTAAACTTAATCTGCTGTATAGCTGCCATTGTGGGTCCTATGCAGTGCCAGCAGAGCAAAACAGCAGATGTTGTTGAACATTACTACACATTAGAACAGTAGTATTTTGGCATATTATGTCATATATGGCATCCACATTCTGATACAGGAAGAAGGAGCTGTTTTGCAGTTTAACACTGGGCCACACTGGATATAGTAAGTCCTTAATCCTGTACATGAACCCTAATTTCTAACTGTTGTTATTGCATTTATGAAATGGGTCTCCCATAAGAAAATATAAAAATAAATAAATAAAATCAATCACTTAAAAGAAAAGGAAAAGGAAGTGGGAACTGTTTTACCAGGAAAAGCACAATAAGCTGGAGCTTGTTTCCAGGTGCAACCTGGGAGCTCAAGGAAGTTAAGTGACTTGCCCAGAGAAACACAGTATGCAAGTGGGGGCTGATGGGACTCAAACCCAGGTCTCTAGGTTGGCAGCTCAGTGCCCTTAACCACTATGCTATATTGCCTCCTTGAAAAAAAAGTATGTATTTTGTGCCACTAAGTTTTGTTTGGAGGGAAGGGTATCTTAAATATAGATTTAGGACCCCCCCCCCCACAGTACTGTAAGAGTTAAGTCAAGAGAGAGACGGAAAACATTTCTCGTTTGCAGCGCCCCCCTTCCATGCTCAGTTCGCAGAGCAAGCAAGGTATTCTGTTCAGGTATATACCAAGGCTTCTCTACCGTCTTGTAGCACTTGCAGACACATTTCAAATGGGCGAGATGATCATACCTGTAAAATATAACGAAGCAGAACATACGCAATACAATACAGCAAACGAATCAGAAATCAAATAATTATCTCCATCAGGTTTTCTTTTGTACCACGCTCAGGACCAAAGGGAACAAAAAAAAAAAAATGTGTTGACCAAAGAACTGCTTAATGTCACTGACTATTTCATATATCTCTCTGCCTGTCTGTCTATCTATCCATGCATCCACCCAAATTATCACTGCTAATATGTCCACGGGAAAGTGGACTGTGTAAAAAAAAAAAATAGTTAAGGGCTTGGTGATAGCAAAAGGGATGAGCAGCATACAGAGCAGTACAATACATTAGTCAATAATTAAAACATCCATGTAATAAAATAGTCATACAACAGGATCACACAGGCACTACAGCCATAAAGGCACAGACTAACCACCCTTGAGTACACGACCACTCTTTTGCAACAGTCGCAATGCACACATCATTACAAGTGTACGTTTCCATTTGAAAATGCCTTACATTTTCTGTTTAATATGATTTGCTTGTCTTTTGATACAGTAACTTGTTTCATATAAAAATGCTACTGACACTTTAGACTGAAGAGTCCATCTGACTTTTTAAAATAATGTTGGTGTGTGTGTGCATGCGTGCATTTATGTAAAGATCTTCCTATTATTTGAGTTTAAAAAGGAAACATTTACTTCTATTCGTATTTAAAATTTAAGGAGAATGCCCGCTGATTTTCTGCCATGTTGCAAGAGTAGTTTATAACTATTTTCACTTGTAAAGAACCGTAACGTAGTGCCAGTAGATTTAAAGACGAACCTGCATGTTGCAGAACTAACTGGACTGTAAAACTATTGGTGTGATGATATATTTCAAATATCTGCTCTTTAGTGGCAAAAAAAAATGCCAAATTTAGGAGGGACAGAGGAAATCTGTAATGTTACATCAGTTGAGGGTATGTCTGGGACACCTAACCCAAACTTGTGCTTTATGTGTGCACCCAATCAAAGTAAAAAGCATTGAGGGATCTGAAACAGGAGAGCAATGTTTCAAGAAATGCATCCCCTTCCTGCAGTGACCATATAAAACTCCACAGTCCTGCTCTTTAAATCCTCCTCTCCATAATCGCAAGCCACTTCTCATATTGCAGTTACCTTGATGCCCTGAGATAAGGGAGGCCGGCCTCATGAGAATCACAGCAGTTGGGTGAAAAAAAAAAAAAAAGAAAATCAATTTCAGGCATGTGAAAGTTTTTATTGAACAGCAGCTACACGTCCAAAGTAATATACAGAGATTGCTGTCTCTGGTACCCAACCTGCAGTGGTTAAGGGCAAACGGTTATTGCGTAGGGGAGCTCGTCCCAGACAGTGTTTGCCTTTGTCATTTACTCGGTAGGAAGTGTAAAGCATTCTACTTACCACCTAATGAGTTCCCATCGCTTGTCACCAGGCTGTTTCTTGCTTTCCATAGCGGCCCTGCCTTCCTGAGCTCTGCGAGCCTCTCTTCTTCTTGTTGTTAACTGCTGCTGGGGGACGGATTAAGGACGTTGCAGCAGGCTGAGGATGCCGAGCCGCTGCAAAGTCCAGTCACCAGCCCTCTCCTCCTGCAGGACCTGCAGAGCCTAGTGCTGCAGTGTAGTGGCTGACTGCAGCGCTGTGTGAGAGGGGGAAAACTGCTGAGGTCCGTACTTAACAGACACGCATGCAAGCCGAAGCGGGTTACTTTAGGGTTGGGAGTAAGTTTTGTTGTACAAGTCCTTCCTGACTGCTGTTACAGATTGGGGAAGTGTGTGACCCTCCTGACTATAATGAATTTGAAAACTGCTAGTCCTCCCTGACTGCTCTTGTTTTCGAGAGCTGAATGTCTTTTGCCAGCATTAAGTGCTGAAACTACTTAGGGTAAACAGAATGTAAAGGGTAGCCGTATCTAATGCATCCCATATCACATCAAGTCTGCAGAATGTTGTATATACAACCCTGCTACTCGAATAATCGGGGTTGTCTTCATTAGTCTTACTTTCTGTAAAACAGGTTTAATAGTACACAGTAGGCGGAGAAGATTAAAATTATATCAGGCTACAAATTACTTCATTTGAAGTGTGGAATGCTGCACTTACACCGGTTATGTGTTGCACTGTAAGTGTGTGTGTGTGTGTGTGTGTGTGTGTGTGTTGCACTGTCTGTATAGTGACTATGGTTAACCAGCTGGTAGTATGAAGGACTGTGACTGCAATGCATTTTCATTGCAAAAATCAAAGTGCAGTAGCGGGTATGTAATTAAAAAAAATATGCGTGATGTGTTGTTACATGACTGGTTGTAGCTATGATAGACTTCCTATACAAACACACACTCCTCATCTATACAGTAACTGCAGCATCAGAACCCTTTCACTTTGAAACATCTGTGAGTACTGGCCCGAAGGATCAGGAAAGAAGAACAGTGAGCAGACCCGTAGCAACAGGGGGGCTTAGGGGCACACTGCCTAGCTACGGGCCTGATAGTGAGGGCTTACTTACAAAATTCAAACCCTAAAACACTGTAATTGTTCCTTTTGCAAATAATCAAGCTCTGACTCCCCATTCTCAGACTCGCAGGCCCTCTCAAGGGGATTCTTAGATCACATAGCTGTTCGACTCATATTGATTATTCTCGGCTTGTCCGCCTGAGAAAAGTGTGATTTATAGTTTCCATAGCCTTATGGGTTCCAAAGTTGCCATTTTTACTAACCATTTGTTTACAACTAGCTAACTTCGGAAACATAAATTATTCTGCATGGATCTACAGAACAGAAACTCGCAGTGGTTTTTAAATTGTTGGGGGATGCAGCTTCAAGAAATCTTTATGTTACTTATTTTGCAGAGCTCTTAGCTGAATCTGGCAGACCTAGACAGCAGCCTTTCCAGCAGCTCCAATATTCTCCAGCGGTTTCACCGAAACCCTTTTCAGTTGCCATTTGCAACGCTTATTCTAAGGGGAGGGGACAGAAACGCCCATAAAAAAAAAAAACGCCCACTGTGATATAGTGCAGTGCTGCAGTCCATAGGGACAACATGGGCGGATTGCTTCTTGGGGGAGGGTCAGGCGGAGGAAAAACAGTTCCACGGATGGAAAACATGACGTCAGCCCTCTTCTACTTGCAAAACGTCTGCAGGGCTCCGCCCATGCAGCCGTAATTACTGGAGGGAGTCCAGAGAAGTGCATCAAAAAAGATATGCACCTTAACAAACAAATCCTATCATGAAAGACTAGGAAAGTTGAAATTATACTCTTTACATTATAAAAGATTAAGAGGAGACCTTTGTCTGGTGTAAAGGGCATTAAAAGATGATAAACTTTGTGACAGCATAGGGCTAAGTAAGAAAGTGAACTACAGAGGAACTAGAGCACATAAATTACAGCTACAGAGAGAAGTACCCAAGACGGACAGAAGAGCCAAATGGTTTAATCAAAGAATTATATCTAACTGGAATGGCCTACCTAGTTGGGTGGCAACAAGTGACACAATGTCATCATTCAAAAAGGCACTAGATAAATACATGGGGAAGAGAAATGTTGGTATTACCACTGAAAAGTGGAGAGTTAATTATAGGTTTACCGACCTCAAGACTCATACAAGAACTTATGAACTTATGTCTGGAGGGCTGTGGAAGCACAGGGTCCTTGGGTGGCTACAGATGCAGACATGCAGGCACTGGAGTCCTTCTGGCTGCAGAAGCACAGGGCCCTTGGACACTTCTGTGCAGCTATGAGTGTAGAGGTTCAGGGCTCTGTGGGCCCTATGTCAAGAGAAGTCTTGTATTCACTATATGGTTATTTTTTGCCATGTAGCCAACACTGCATTAACCCTCCTGAACCTGAGGGTGGTGCCACATGGCAGCGCCATCCCCCCACCTTCAACCCAACCAGCTGGCTGAATGAGCTTGCCTTAGAACTTGGTGCACTGGCACGGAATCATAACACACTACCCATTGGGCCAAAGGTCAGCCTTGCTCACAGCGTTTCTTCACAACCTTTTTTTGTTTTTGACCCCACATCATGAACCTGGTCACTAGAATGTGTTAAATCCTGCTTGAAAGGTGGTTTTACAGAGCAACTGCGAAATCAAATTTTGACCTGTATTTGAAAATTCCCATCATCCTTGTTCATGAGGCAGGGTCATGTAAACAATATATTCAAAATCTGGGATAAAAATATTGTAAAATGGCCAAGTTATGAGTGAAAGTTATGTGAGACATGAAATCGTTTTCATGTGCACAAAAAATGGAATTCTTGGGTCGCACATTTAAGTGTAACCCAAGAATTTCACTTTTGTTATACACAAAAAATTCTTGGGTCACACTTACACGTGCAATCCAAGAATTTGCAGTCTATGACACAAAAATCGGCCATCCCAGTAAGCTGCTAGCCAGCGAACTTAAAGTCCAAAAAAGGTATTTCTGGACCATCTTTTGAAAAAGAAACACCAGAATAGAGCTTAACCTGTCCCAGTTAGCAAAATTCATGTTTTTTTAAAATAACTTGTTTTTATGTATTTTCACATTTTGTTTGCCCAGTAAAAAAGATGACAACTATAATGACCTAATTTTTTTTTTCAAAACCCCAAAAAACAATGGGCATGACTCACAAAAGGGATGCGCCTAGCGCATCCGAGATACGCCGGTGCATCCCTGACTTGCTCACTAACGTGATTCTGTAAGGGGACCAATGTGCTGGCACATCGCTGGTGCACCGCACACCACCCATAATGTAATGTTGGTCATCTGGAGGGGTTGTGCAGGGGGCGTGCCCATGCATATGGTGTGACCCAATTCACAGCCCAACTTGGAGGTGCATCTCTGGAGCAAGTCCAGAGATGCGCCTCCAAAAGATAAGTCTACAACAAGTAGACTTAAGTGGGTGTCTGCCCATAGGCAGGCTACCAAACTGCAGACAGCAGCTCTGCAGCCTGCCTACCCTGGCGGTCCAGTGGTCTCCCCCCTCCACCAGTAGCCCCGAACGTGACCTAACTCCCTGCGGAGTGCCCTGGTGGTATAGTGGTCCCTCACCCCCACCGTGCCCATATCCCTATCATGCCACAATGACATGTGGTCAGCCCTGGTAGGCTACTGGCCCCCCACCCTGCCCTGACACTATCGCACTGACGATCCGATACCACATGTATCCCTGGTGGTCCAGTGGTCCTCCCCTGCCTGAATCCCCATTCCCCACAGTACCATGAAATCCCCCGTAACAGCCCAGTAGGTGCAGTGTAACCCTCCTCCCTGCCCACATCCCCGGTAATCATAATGTCAAGTCAGCAGAAGCCCTGGTAGTCCAGTGGACCCCCACCTACAAAGGCACCCCTTCCCCATCCCACTCCCCTGTTCTAGCAAGTCCCGAAAGTCGGCGGGCAGCACAACCCACCCGCATACTGCCACAGAGCCAGTGAATGACAGATACTATTCTACTGTAAGCCCTTTGGTGACCCTGTGGACCAAAGGACTTGCAGTGCTACTGCAGGCTGTCATTCACAACTTTGTCAATGAAACAGGTCATTCACAAAGTTGTGAATGACAGCCTACAGTAGCACTTCAAGCCCACTGGTCTACAGGGTCTCCAATGGGCTTACAGTTGTACTGTAGCTGTCATTCACAGACGGCTCTGTTGGCAGGCAGCCATGGCGGTATGCAGGTGGGTTGTGCGCTGCAGACTTCTCAGGACTTGCTGAGATGGGGAAGGGTGGGGAGGGAGTGCCTGTATGAGTGGGGGTCCACTGGGCCACAAGGGCAGATCTGGAATGCATTTCTCTGTGCGCTCGGGTCGGGAAGGGGGTTCCACTGGATTACCAGGGCTTCCTTCATCGACATTACAATTACGGGGATGTGGCGGGGGTGGGGTTTACACTGCACCTAATGAGGCTGTTACCGGGGATTTCATGGTACTGCGGGGATTCGGGGGAGACACTGGACCACCAGGGAGTTCATGGTCCCTAGCCAGTACATTGCGATCAGGTCGTGGATGGGTGGGGGTACCACAGGACTGCCGGGGAATGTGTGCCAAACACAGCCCTTGCAGGGTGCCTGGCGCATTCTGCTGGGCACACCCCTTCAATACTCATGCAAATGGGGCCATAATGACATGCAAATGGCTCCATTGCACCTTGCATACCTAATGGCCCCATTTACATGTTTGTGGCTATGAATGGCAACTTTGGGTGTAGCACATCTGGAGATGTGCTGCCCCATTGGTTTATTAGCCTGACCAGGGGGTTGCGCCGGTGCATCCCGGGCTGGGCGCAACTGTGGTATTCACAGAGTGTATGCACTGGGAGCAATTCTCCAGTGCATCTTCTGTGAATACCACAGTTCGGGCATGGCGTATCTCATGTGCGTTGGGGCAGCCGAGATGCGCCATGCGCAAGTGCTTTGAGAATCCTGCCCAATTAGTCACAACCTAAAAATGTTTTTGTTGCTTGCTGCCTTCATAACAGCCAAAAATGTAATTTTGAGGCATTGGAGAAGTACAGATGCCCCTACAGTAGAGGAATGGCTTCATGGTCTTTTTGTTACAGCCAGTTAGGAGTGGGTGGCTTATGCCAATATTAACAGACTTGACAAATACTGGGATATTTGGGAACCATTTTTTAAATCCCATTTGGTATCTAGTTAGTCTAACACTGTAATGTTAATTTATTGGTAAAAAGATTTTTGTTTCTGTTTATGTCTGATGCTATATCAATTTAACATGTATAGAATCTTAGCTTCCTTTTTTGTTCTACTGTGTCCTTTTTCTTCACCTCCCTTATTGTTTTTTAAGCTGGTAGTTTGTTAAGGCATTCCTTGTAATGATGCTTATGCTATGTGTTTCTCTTAACAGTTATTATTTCACTTGGTTGATGATTGTATTTATGTCTTTTGCTGCATATCCTTGAAGATGTTAATAAAATATGGATTACAAAAAAAAAAGCTCAAGAAACAATTTTGGGGCTGTATCAGAGGATTATTTCAAGAACCCTCATGAACATGCTCAGACGCCAAATTTCAAAACCTTATAACACTGGAACGGATTAATATTTTTTCATCAAACCTTCGAAAGGCACACCTTTGGCAAAACTCCGTTTGGCCCTAAAGTTTCGGATCAAAATTCCCTACTGTCTTAGCTGTAGCTCAGCAAAAAAAAACAGCCAAAAATTGTTCTTTTTATGTATTTTTGTCATTATGTTTGCTTGCGTGCAGGGCAAGAAACATTATGGCAGCTTGCGAAGCAGGTTCTGGAGGTGCGGCACTGTTGTGTCATGTAGCACGGCATTTTGGGCGTGTGTGATGTCCACCAATAATGGGGGACACAGCCGGTGACACTAGTTTGAATGTTGCCACCAACGAAGAAAACAGCTGTGCCTCCCCACCTGCATGCATACTGCATGCTAATGCGCTCCCCACATGTATGGCCTCAGGTGCCCAATCCCCGCCGGCTCCACTATTCCCTCCCAACAGACAGCGGGTGCCACGCTGGGAGCCCACCCCAGCGTGGCAACTGTCCATATGGTCAACGGGGTGACCAATCCCGTCGGCTCCACTGCCCCCGCCCCAAACAGTTTTCCAGCTGCCATGCTGGAAGCCCACCCAGCATGGCAAAAGTCCCGCTCGTCAAAGGAAAAAAAAGAAACCTGAAAGAGAAACCTTCCCTCGCTGACTGTCCTGACCCTGCTCCCACCCTCTGCCACCCTGCCTCCCCCACCCCCCACCCCATACTTACCTCTGGAGCCCGATGTAATGATCTTGGTGGACCGGGAACACGCTGCACTCTTCAAAGCCAACGCGAACTGAGGAAATGCTGGTAAGCTGTATAATGTAATAAATAGGGTTTTCAACTTTGATGCATATCTCAGGCATTTTTGAATTTTTTGACCAAATTTTCAACATGGGTTTTGGGACCCCACCTCAGAATTCTGTCACTGTCATTTTGTTAATCAGCCCGAAGGTGATTTCGCGGTCACTGCGTGGAACCACCTTTCGGGACCATTCTGAAATGACAGTGTCACAGTTCATGAGGTAGCTCCCAAAAACCCTATGTTGAAAATTTGGTGAAAACATTCCCCAAATGACTGTTTTAATGAAAGCATGCGCCACCGTTCCTATGCACGCCTCGTAAGTTCGCATCACTATTTTCACTCCATTTTCAACATTGCCATTTTACCACACCTCCTTATGAGCAGTACAGCTGTGATTTTACATCCGCCTAAAATATGTTCCGCACATGAAGCGCATAATGGCGCAGTCGGTGTCCAAATCAATGTTCAGGACAGATTAAGAATATCATAGTGACACTGTTCATGAGCAGAGGTGTTACAATGGCTATGTTAAAAATTTGGTGAAAAAAGTCCATAAAATGACTGTGTTACGAGCGACCATTGCGCAGTTTCCATGTGCCCTCGTAAGTCCGTGGATTTCTAATATTTTCAGTCCAGATTTTCATCACTGGCATTTTTCCACACTTTAGGACACTGTCCTACATGCTGGGCCTTTGGAGATCTTAGGTCTCAGCTCCGGGCAGCATGGGCAGAGATTGCACGCCTCAAATTTCATATTGAAGAGGAAATACATTATAAGAACCACCCGCCATTTCCCCAGCATCCAACAGAAAAACCTCGACCGCACAGGGTAGTTGGTCCAGGAGGTTGGCAGGTGGTTAGGAGGAGCAAATCAGGTGCCCCATCACTCTCTGCTCTCCAACACATTACCTCCAAAAAACCATATAAACACTACAAACAGGTATCTGCCTCTATCTCTGAAATCATATAAAGAGGCAGAAGACACTGCAGAGCAGGACACTGCGGCACAGGAGCTAGCACAACAATACTCACCCAAATCAGGAACCAAAACTAAACAAGCACAAAGGAAACCAAAAAACTTGATCATAAGAGACTCCATGATTCGGGAGTTGATACCCATCTCCAGCCAGGGTGATGGTCAGATGTCTCCCAGGTACATCAGCATGGAGAGACACTGACCGCATTGCTAAAATTGTTCACAAAGCAGGAGAAAACATTGATGTCCTAGTACACATAGGGACTAATGATCTTGCCAGCCGGTCAGTTGTGGAGACCAAGGAACACCTGACTAGGCTGGGTGACAAACTATCATCTATTTCGTCCGGCATCTCCTTCTCTGAGATCCTGCCAGTCTGGGAGAAGGGAGCAGATGGACGGAAGGTCAGAGAAGGAGAGATAGGGGAGCTAAACACGTGGCTCACGGACTGGTGCCAGGAAAAAGGACACAGATTTGTAGGGAACTGGCAACAGTTCTGGGAGCAAAAGTTCTTTAAATTTGATGGACTGCATCTGACTAAAGAGGGAGTCAGTGCATTGGGGCAGAAGTTTGGCGTCTTTGCAGAATATTTAAACTAGCAAATGGGAGAGGGGTGCAGCACCCATCGTCGAATGGGAAGAACACCCTCCCCCTCAGCTAGTGGTCAAACAGGAATTCAGCGGGTTTGCCGTTCATTTGCATCACCAGGTAAGAAAAAAGGTTTGTCTCCCCATATGATGTACAGGGGTAATGCCAAACTTCACCAACAACTAACACACCAAAATCTGGCCAATGGAAAATCATGTACACAAATGCTCACAGCCTGGGAAATAAGATCCCAGACCTGCAGGCAATAATGTCAGAGGCTAAACTGACATAGTAGCAATTAGTGAGACGTGGTTTACCAGTAACCACACTTGGGAGACTTCAGTACCTGGCTATGTATTGTTCAGAAGAGACCGAGGTGAAAAGGGGAGGAGGCCCTGTATGTTAATGAAAATATCAAAGCTACAGAAATTCAGAATACACATAAGGAGCCAGAAGAACTGTGGGTCACCCTGGAAACAGGAAATGGGACAGCCATAAGAACTGGGGTTGTCTACAGGCCCCAGACCAGGGAGGACATAGACACATTACTGTTAGAAGATATACAAAACATGACAGCTAAAGGGAGGTTCTGATAATGGGAGACTTCAACATGCCAGATACAGATTGGTCAATACCAGGAGAACATCTGCCAGAACTAGACTCATAGTGGATTCCCTGCAGGGGAGGGCCTCAAACAACTGGTACAGCAACCCACAAGAGACAGGGCTATCCTAGATCTAGTACTGACTAACAAAGAAGGATCACAGATCTCCAGGTAGAAGGTCACCTGGGGGCCAGTGACCATCACATGGTATGGTTCAATTTGGCTACTACATCTAAATCATCCCATTCCAAGGCAAAAATATGGGACTTCAGAGGAGCTGACTTTGATAAGATGTGCAGAGTTAAGCTAGCCCTGGCAAAAGAAACACAGGTGAGGAGGTACAGGCAAAGTGGGCAAGCATTAAGGATGCAATACTTGAAGCAACATCCCATTGTGTTAGACAGAAAAGGAAGTGCAAAGAAGAAGGAAACCACTTTGGTTCTCAAATACAGTAGCAGAAAAGGTCAGAGCCAAAAGGCTGGCCTTCAGAAATATATAAGGGAACACAGCGGGATGAAGATAGGGAGGCATACCAAACTGCCCTAAGGGAAGCAGGTAAGGCAGTAAGGCAGGCAAAGTCCCAAACTGAGGAAACACTAGCACGAACAGTAAAAGAAGGTGACAAGACTTTCTATAGATACATTAGTGAAAGGAGAAAGTCCAGAGGGGGTATTGCTAAGCTTAATGGAGAAAAGGGAGCATGTGAGGAGGAGGACCCTGTAAAGGCATCTATCCTAAATAGATACTTTTGCTCAGTATTTACTGAAGAGAAGGTAGGGCAGGCCCACAGCTCAGCATCATGGACACAGGGGAGGAGGTGAGCACTACTCCCTTCACAAAGAGGGTCCTACAAGAGCTTGCTAAGCTCAGGGTGGATAAGGCAATGGGACCTGATGGCATACATCCCAGGGTACTTATGAGCTAAGGAGGAACTAGCAGAGCCATTAGCAGAATTGTTTAGTGAGTCTCTGAGCACAGGAGAGGTCCCAGAAGACTGGAGAAGGGTTTATGTGATCCCGCTCCACAAGAGTGGTAGCAGGGAGGAGGCGGGGAACTACAGACCGGTCAGTCTTACCTCAGTAGTGGGCAAGATTATGGAGGCACTCCTTAAGGAAAGGATAGTGCAACACCTGGAATCCATAAGGGCACGGGATCCAAGACAGCATGGGTTTACAAAGGAAGGTCCTGTCAAACTAATCTCATAGATTTCTTTGACTGGGTAACCAAGTGGTGGACCAAGGGGAGCAGTTGATGTCGCCTACCTTGACTTCAGCAAAGCTTTTGACACTGTTCCACATAGAAGATTGATAAATAAGCTAGGTAGGCTCGGGGTGGGTCAAGTTGGTCAACTGGGTGGCAAATTGGTTGACTGGCAGAAAACAGAGAGTGGTGGTAAATGGTATACAGTCAGAAGAGATGCAAGTCACAAGTGGGGTACCTCAGGGATCAGTCCTGGGGCCAGTCCTATTCAACATCTTCATTAGTGACCTCGCAGATGGACTAGAGGGTAAGGCTTGTCTGTTTGCAGATGACACCAAGATCTGCAACAGAGTAGATGATCCAGATGGGGTGGGCAGAATGAGAAGAGATCTGGATAAACTAGCAGAATGGTCAGAAGAGTGGCAACTGGGATTTAATGCAAAGAGTGCAAAATCATGCACATAGGGAAGAGAAACCCTGAAGCCACTTATAGGCTGGGAGGAGTTGCTAGCAGTCACAAAGGAAGAAAGAGACTTGGGCATCATCATCACTGATGACCTGAAATCATCAAGCAGACCTCTAAAGCAGTAGGTAAGGCTAGGGGGTGTTAGGGTGTATTAGTAGTGGTATCACAAGTCGTAAGGGAGGTAATAATCCCTCTGTACAAGACATTGGTTAGGCCCCATCTGGAGTACTGCTGCAGTATTGGAGGCCACACCTTCACAAGGACATTAACCAAATTGAGGCAGTCCAGAAGGGCAACCAAAATGGTGCAGGGACTGCATCAGAAGACATATGAGGACAGATTAACGGGCTCAATATGTATACCCTTGAGCAAAGGAGGGAGAGGTGATATGATCGAGGCATTCAAACACCTTAAGGGCATAAACAAGGTGAAAGAGTCTAACATGTTTAAATATAAGAAAATAGCAGGACAAGAGGACACAGCATGAGATTAGAGGAGGCCGATTAAGGGGAATGTGAGGAAATTCTTTTCACAGAAAGGGTGGTAGATGCATGGAATGGCTTACCACAAGAAGTGGTAGCTATGAATACAGTGCAGGGCTTCAAACAGGCATGGGATAGGCATAAGGGAGCAATACAAATGACTATGAATAGATAGGTCACTGACAGAGCAAAGGCCAATGGCACATTTATAAGGTAGAAAAAGAAATGGGCAGACTGGATGGGCCTTGCGGTCCTTATCTGACGTCAACTTCTATGTTTCTATGTTTCCTTATGAACAGTACAGCTGCAATTTTTCACACCATGGCCAAAATGTGTTTTTGCACTTCCAGCGCAGAAATGCATGGTCGCTCTGGGAAATCACTGTTCGGGACAGATTAAGAAAATCACAGTGACGCTGTTCATGAGAGGAGGTTCCAAAATGCCTGCTATAAAAAATCCCCAAACTAATTGCATCATGGGTGTGCGTTGCGCAGTTTCAACACACGTTCGTGACTTCACCGTTTTGTTTTTTTTTTAATATTTTCACTGCAGATTTTCAACATTGTCATTTTTTCCACCTCCCCATGAACAGCACGGCTGTCATTTTTCACATCCTGTTCGAAATGTTTTTTCGCACCTGTGGTGCCAAATGGCGTAGTCGCTGTGCAAAATCAGCTTTCGGCTAACAAACTGATATTGCCACTGTTCATAAGGTGGGGGTCACAAAAAACCCATGTTGAAAATTTGGAGTGAAAGTGCCAACGAACGCCTGAGACGTTAGGGTTTCCGACTATAACGCCCCACCCTGTAGAGACTGACAGGCATCAGGGGTGTGACTTGGGATTCTCGCCTGTAATGCTCATACCATTCCACACCCTGCAGCCAGCGAGAGGCATCGAGGTGTGCCTTGGACTCTTCGGCCCCAAAGTTCACCCCATTCTCCTATACAGCACCCATCTCACCGTTTTTCCTGATGGAATGAGGTGAGCATAAGGGCTAAAGACCCCAAGGCACACCGTGACACTTGTCGGTGTCTGCACGGTTGGGTGTGGTGAAATGGCGTGGCCGTTATGCCTGACGACCCAAAGGCACACCCCAATGCCTGTCAGTCTCTGCAGGGTGGTGGCGGGGTTGACTTCAGTTCAATACTTCACTGCCATTCCTATTATGCAGCTCTCTAACTCCTACACTACCAATGCCAGCAAGCAAACATTCGGCATTGACAAATGCTTGTTTTCGAATCTTGGAGTTAAGTGCCCATCATAAACTTCCCTTGTCTTGATAACTTACTTTCTGGGCTTCAGTACATATTTTAATGACAAATCCTCCTCTTGACTGCATTAACATACAGGGTGTGAAAGCCTATTTCGAGTCTCTCCCCTCCTGACTTTATATGAAACAACAATGCCTTCCCTGGCTGCTTTACCTCCTGCTAAGTTAGTTCCTTAAACCCACAGCACTCACCATGTACCTTGGGCTGTACTAACTGTAATATGTACCTCTATATTGGATAGCTTACAATTGTAAATAGAACATTGCTCTTGTTTCTTGTATTTTTTTGTCTCTGTACTTGTGCACCCATACTCTGTAACTACCTTTCTGTGCTGTCCTCCTGTCAAGATGTGGAACCTTTGAAAAAGAGCATTTTGCTCAAAGGTTATGTCCGAATGAAGAAATAAATATATGCCAAATTTCTGTGCAATTTCATCAAATGCTACTAAAGTTATTAAGCTGCAAAGATTGGGGTTTATCACTGAACAGTGCTCATCTCTTATGTTCATGCGGTACCGTGCATGTAGAATATCTGCTGTAAATTGCCTTGGATGACATTTCTTATCCACTGATAATGGTATTTATATTCTCCTTGGAACCTCTCTGGAGGTAGGACACCTTTCCTAGAGGTGGGGGGCCTACCACTTGGGAAAACAATAAAATAAGTACTGCAAACTAGTCAACCCGGAAATTGTTACTAGTACTCTTCAACCACTAAATGTTTAATTTCAACCCAGATTTATGAATCCCAAACTATATATTACCCCAATATATCTCTACATAGATACATAGAAGTTGACGGCAGAAAATGACTTGCAGTCCATGAAGTCCAACCTTGAGCTGTTACTATTACACTGGCAATATTATATTCTCTGATGACCAGCAGAGGTACAATATATTTCAGGAATAACATAATCAAAGGACAATGTGCTACATTCACACATCAGAGTTAAAAAAAAACTAACCGGCCTGGAGCCACATGGACTGCAAACTTTATCCTGAGATTTGGGGGCAGAATTTTACATTCTTCTCCTCAAGGGACTCGGCAAGGCCTCTACAAATTAGCTCATTTGAAAGCTTTTTAAAAAACAAACAAACATATAGCCCACTTATCTAGGTTCCAGCCCACCTGCGCATTGGTAGTGCTACCATTTGTGATGCCAATGACTCAGGTTCAGAAATGAGCCCGGAGCGTCAGAGGCCCGGCCAGAAGGGGGAGAGGTTGGATGAGTGTCCCACGGACAGTTCTCCACCTTTAGAAGGGAGGATCAGTGGCGCCGGGGACTTGGGTGACATATGGGGGCTGGGTGTACACCAAGCCAGGACCACACATTAGGGATAAAGCAGTGGCAGACGTCTGCAGGGCATCCATACAGCATGCATGCCCCATGTGCTGCCGTCACTGCACATCTGCATCTCAGGGGCACCAACCAAGAAAAACCCTTCTTGGCTCTGCAGAACTTCGCTGTGCCTTGGCGAAGCCTTGCCAGTCAAATGATGCCCTGCACACTTGGTGACCCAAGGACCATCTCGGTCCCTCCCATAACCCCCCCAGGAGAACCCGCCTCTGAGGTACGCCATAGGCCTCCCATGAAAGGGCAGGGGAATGCCAGGGACGGGTGGGGAGATAGCCCTCGGGCACCGGGTTGCAATATGAGTACAATCCCCACAGCCAGACCAAGAAAAGCATAAATGGCATTGGGGAAAAAACTTATCTAATCAGTCATCTACTTACTGCTGGGGGTGACTTTAAGATGATCTGTCTGCTGTTCAGTCTCTTCCTCTTTTACATCTCGTGGTTTCTCAACCTTCTCTATTAGTGATAAGAGGTGTTCCACTGGGATTATGTAACCTGTAGATTTATTGAAAATAGAAGAAAGATAACAGAACTGTTATATTTAATGAACACAAGAAAAAGCCAACAAAAAAAAAACATCAAAGGAATGTCTGTTGTTCCTGTATTGTAGGTAATGGAATCTGGTTGGTGGCAGTCATTAACCAGCATGTAACCTCTTTACACCTTCTGCCACTTTGCCCTTAGTGCTCCATGCCTTACCCATCGCTGCTCTACTATTCTCTCTCTCCCCAGGGGTTGAAAATAACTTTTTCAGCCATTTGCCAGCAGGGCTAGTGAGTGGGAAGCTCCCCCCATCCAGCAGGATTTTCAGTAGCCCAGCACAAAAATGACCAGTAATTCAGGGTTTTTTTTTTGTTAAGTTTTATTGCAGTTGACAACAATATTATTAAACTTTAAATGTAAAGGAAGTGTTTTGTTGTCTTTTTAACTGGCAAGGAAGTTTGCTGCAGAAACATGAAAAAGTTAACTTTTTCTGAGGGACAAACAACTCCAAGAACATTGAGAATACTGGATGGGCAACTATGCAAAACCAGTGTGTTCTGCCACAGAGGGGTTCTGATGTGACAGAACACACTGGTTATGCATAACGTTGCTCATCCTGTATTTTTTATAGTGTACAGCATTATGTGAAATATGTGAATTGTGTTTTTTTTCACTTTCACAATGAAACTGACTTGTGAAGTCTCTAGAGGTTCTAGAATGCTGTTCTACCACAGAATTGGACAGAGGAAAGCAACTATGTGGCAGCATTCCAAGTTGTTTTGCTGCAGTAGTGACATCACTACTGCAGCAGAACAACATAATGATGTCACTACTGCATCAGAACAAGCATATTCCAGACATGGAATTCCACGCATAACAGCATTCCGCAATACACAACACAGAGAATAATGGATGGGGAAGTGTGTGATATGAGAATTTAATGCACACCCGAGGGGTGGGATGCTACATAAACCCAGAGGGTGAAGCCCAAGGAGTTTATGAAAGCATCCCACCCTGAGGGTGTGCATTAAATTCTCATTTCACACTCTTCCCCATCTTTTATAATAAACTGGCAAGGATTTTTTCCCTACCAGAGTACAGGTGTCTTTTGTATATAAATGTTTTAGAAAATATCAGTCTTTTGTGAATTATGACTAAAGGTTTATTAAGTACAACGATACAACTACAGGAACACTGATATGCAAAAAAAAAAACTAACAGCGTAGAACAAGACATTTTGTAACATTTACTAACTTTTTTTTGCTTTATGAAGAGACTATGTAGGTAGACTGGTAAAAAAAATGATCACTTTTAAAATGAAGAGTTTTATGCTGAGGTCTACATTTCTTAAAATCTTTTTTTGAATGTTTAACAACTAAGAATTACTTGCTGTTGCAGTTTTCTTTTTCAGATCCATTTCTGCTGGTTCATCCGGGTGGAGGGGTTGGTTGTAATGGACAGTTGCTGTGCGTGATGGTCATGCTTGTGGGGAAAAGGGAGCGTGGTAAAAGTGCCTGTTTTTTGTTTACTGTATTAGGCTTTTTTGTGCATTTTTTTAAAGTTTTTTTAACTTGCAATATACCATTTGTGCTTAAGAAGCTGGTAGAGGTAAGAAAATTATGGCAGGAGGTCGCAGAGAAAGTGTTTACTTGTCGGTAGTGGTGGTTGTTCGATTAGGTGACAGGAGAACAGCTGTGGAGCTCACACTACGCTTTGTTTTGCTGAGCGCGTGTTGGTTGTTACGGCGAATATCAACCTGGTCTCGCCATTGAAAAAATTCCTTGCCAGTTATAAAATGATAAACAATACAGTTACATTTCTGAAGGAGTTTCTAGTCCCAGAATGACACATGAAAGTTTTGTTTGTATCCTCCTCGTCTTTGTCACGAAGGCAGATGCAAAGCTGTTCTTCCCCCTTGTCCTCTGTTTCATGGCTGGTGGTTGCAGGTGGTCTCCTCATTCTGATGCAGTCTGCATCTCCGCAGGGTTGGGATCAAACTATTTAATGTCTGGTGACACCAGCATGTCAGCGAGCGTGTCACATCTCAGTTTGGATTGCCAGTCATTTGTTATTTGCTTCATAATGCTGAAGGCCCTTTCACACTCAGCTGTGGAGGTTGGCAAGGACAGGACAAGATCGATGAGGTCAAGAACTGCAGCAACCTGGAGCCACTTGATTGCTGGCCAAGAAAGCCACTGTAAACTTTGTGTGCTAACTTGGGCTTTTGGTAGATCTTGGATTTCAGAATGGTCCACTGGTCAGGTATTTTATTTATCATGATCCCAGAAGAAACCAGAATAGCTTGGAAGTGTTACACTAATACATCGATCTCTGAGTCACCAAAATCTGCAAAAAAAGCCCCAAAATTACTACTAGCAACCCTGACACAAGTGAAAAGTGAAAAAAAAAAAAATTCCAGCCTCACATTTACCTGAAACATTTTCTGGGTCTGGCCAACCACTTTTGCAGCACAGAGCACTCCATCAGACATCAAAAAAATCAGTTGTTGAGGCTCAGCTTTAGCTCATCTGGCAGTATGCTCTTTGATGTAAAATTGGTACTGCAGTCCTTGATTGTCAGATTCCTGTCCTCAAAGCTGGTCTTGTCAATGAAGGGTCTTCAGCATGAGACCAGGTATAAAAGAAATGAGAGAATACACTGATCATCTGTCCCTTATCTTTCACTACGCAATTTTTTTTGGACAAAATCTAACACGAAGTTGCTCACCTGGATGTATACTTTTCAAGTAAAGTCTGAGTTGAGGTCAGGGCTGCATGCATTTCTGCAATGGCTACTGTTCTCTTTTGCAAGGTCTTGGACAGGCTGCTCAGGTTGACTAGAATATCGTGCATCAAACAGCTGAATTTCACCAAGTTGCTGGCTACAGTGGTCTTGAAATATTTGTTGTCCTTGTTTTGTTGGTCACCCTGAACACTTTGTGCAACTGAAGACTGAATCTAAAAAGGGATATTTCAAGTAAGTGGGTCAAAAAATACCTCATGAAATTTACCTGTTCCAGGTGCTGTGAAGTGGCTTTATAGCCTCTCAGAAAGTGGTCCACAGCATTTAGCAGGTGACCAACCCATCTAGTGCCTCCTATTTGTGTGGGTACAAGTGGCTTCACGCGAAGTGCTTTATAGCTGTTCATCAGGTGAGCCCTATTCAGTGGACTGTTATGACAGAAGTAGTACAGGCCCATCACTAGCTCATCCAGTCCTTTGCAGGAAGTGTTCTCTTTATAAAGTCCGCAAAGACCAGATCAAAGCTGGTGAGCCATGCAGTGAATGCTTAGCACATAAGGCCTGTCCCTATGGAGCCTGGTAATGACACCAGTTTCTGCTCCAGTCCTCAGTGATGCACCATCTGTCTCACGAGTAACCAACTTCTTCCATGTTTCTTCTTGTGTTGCTGCTGCGGTACACCTTCCTGGTCCTGGAATAACCTGTGTCATTAGTGAACTGATAGCTTCTGCAATATGCAGGGCATCAGCCTTCTCCACTGTCTGAATGTCCACAAAGTGCACCGTGACCTCTCCTTTGTGACAGGACAGGACACAGACAAACTCTCCTTCTAACACATACATATGAACATGGGAAGTAGCAACCGTAATTAGGCCTTCTGGTCTATCAAGTCTGCTCATTGTGCAGGGAGTTTGGCTCTGCTCAGGCAGAATTCCTCACTCCTCCCTCCCCACTATTTCATCCCTAACCTCCTCCCCTCCACTGATCTTAATCATCCTCCTATATCTTTTCAAGGAAAGGGGAGGTGATCCTGCCATTGCATAGGTCACTGGTTAGACCACACCTGGAGTACTGCGTGCAGTACTGGCACCCATACCTGAAGAGGGACATTAAGTTACTGGAGGGGGTACAGCACAGGGCAACAAAGATGATCCAGGGACTAGGGGACATACCCTATGTGAGCAGGCTGAGGGAGTTGAACATGTACTCACTGGAGGAGAGGAGAGACGGGGGATATGATTGAAACCTTCAAGTACATGAAGGGAATAAACAAGACAGGCACAGAAGGACTATTCAAGTTAAGGGGAAGTAGGGACACTCAAGGTCACAATCTCAAATTAGAGGGGGGAAGGTTCAGGAGGGAAATGAGAAGACACTTTTTTGTAGAGAAAGTGGTGTTTGGGTGGAACACATTGCCTGCAGAAGTGGTATCCTGTATAACAGTGGACTGCTTCAAAAGGGGATGGGATAAGGTAAGAGGGAGGGTCAGCTGAGGGGGAGGGGAGGGGCAGCGGCAGTATAAGGGTTGCTAGCTGCATACTTGAGCAGACTTGATAGACCATAAGGCCTTTATTTGCTGGCAAATTCATATGTTCGTATCTATCCCAGCTCCCCTTGAAACTACCCACCATTCTCACTGAGATCACCTCTTCTGGTAGTGTGTTTCAGTTGCTCACCAGTCCTTCTGTGAAGAAGTGTCTTCTAACCTCCCTCCTAAACACCGCCACCCCCAGCTTTCGGAAAGATACAGAAAAAGGATGGAACAGGGATGGTGCCAGGCTGCTATTTATTCACACATCCATGTAAAGTCTGTGAAAGGCCTCACATTCCCTATCACATGTGCCGTTCTAAACAGTATCCTCAGCTTTTCGAAGCTGACTGCCTTGAGTGATGCCAAAGCTTTCTCTGCCGCTGATAATGTTGGAGAAGCCTTTTTCACAGATGAAATTTGCATGCACTGCCAATGACCCTGTGACATTTCATGGTCCTTTATGCTTTCCAGCTTTCAGTTGGTTGTTCCTACCACAAATGGACTCTGTTTCAGAGAAAAGAGCCTGCATTCAGAGCAGAACATAGCCTGCTCTATCTCATTAAAACAAGACAAAAAAAAAAAAAACAGGTTACTCACCTGTAACAGTAGCTCTAGAAGTGGTATATGATGTTCATCCACACAGACCTACCTGACTTCCCCTGGCTCTGGTGCCCACATCTACTTCCAGCGGGCAAGATCTGTCGTCAGGTGGCAAAGCAGAGGGAGTTACCACCCGGTGGGTGGGAAGAGCCAGCTTGAAGACCTTCCGGCAAGCTCTTAAAGAGAAAGGATACTGCCAGAAGTGTGGATGAACATCATATATCATACCTAGAACTACTGTCACAGGTGAGTAACCTGTTTTTCTAAGGACATGGATATGGATATGATGTTCTATCCACACTTCTGGCAGACTCCTAATAGTTCTCTGGAAGGAGGGAGGCAAGGTGCACACCCTCTACTTATGGAACAGGGATTGGAGAACTGAGGCCCCAAAACCAGCATCCCGGCATGACTCAAGGTCAATGTGGTAATAGGAAATGAAGGTGTGTGCTGATCTCCAGGCAGCAGCCCTGCAGATTTCCTGGATAGGGACGTCCCCGGAAGCAGCCACCAACGCAGAGATATGGCGGGTGGAATGAGCCCTTAGCCCTCTGGGAGGCTCCCTAACCACCAACCTACAGCAGAAATCAATGCAGGATACAATCCACCTGTCAATCATCTGCTTGGCTGCAAGTCTGCCAGGTGTGGTTTCAGCATAGGTGACAAACAGCTGGTGAACTTCTTCCCAAACTCCAGCCACATGCTCTTTATAATAAGCAAGCGCTCGCTGCAGGTCCAAAGTATAGAGCCTGTGCTCAACCTCCTAGGTGTGACTGGTGAAGTACACCGGGAGATTAATCACCTGGTTAAGGTGAAACCCGGACACAACCTTTGGGAGGAACTTCAGATTAGGGCACAAAACAACCTTGTCCATGTGAAAGACCAAGTAAGGAGACTCCACCTAAAGTGCCTGGAGCTCACTGATCTTTCTGCCTGACATGATAGCCACTAAGAAGACAGTCTTCCACAACAGGTGAGACCTGTCACACCTGTGCATTTGTCTGAATGGCTTTCCAAAGAGCATTGCCAAAACCAGCAACAAGTCCCATGGTGGTGGTGGTTCATGCACCAGCGAGGAAGTGTGGTCAAGGCAGGGCTTGACAAATTTTAAAATTAGGTACTTGTCCATGGACAAGTGGCTTGTCCAAAAGTAGTTGTCCCAGTGCTTGAGTTGGTAGTCCCGGTATAAGATGGCATATTTTTAATGGAAAGTATCAAACTACAGAAAACTCAATGGATTTATTGTAGTAGTTATTTAGTGTTGAAATAGACAATAAGGAGAATAAATAATATGATTTTATTTTTGTCAGCAGCATGGCGAGGCTAGAGCATAGACAGAATTAGCATTAGCAGCGAGGAACTGACAGCAAGTGTGGTTGCAGCAGCAGCACAGAGTGCCAGCCTGCAGCACAGTGAGAACATCGTTACAGCAGAGTAGCAGACAGTACAGCATCAGCATTGGGAAAAGTTACAGGAAGCCTGAGCTTGCTCCAGCCAGAGCATCATATTCAGTCATGTGTCATCAAGACTAGTGACCGCCTCCAGGGACATTTTCGCGTGAATCAGCAGAACTAGTAGTTGAACTAGCATGACCATGATGACCATGAATGTGGCGTGTGCCAGGACCAGATAGTAGCCAGTGGTTGATAGCTTGATCCGGATCAAAGCTGTCTAATGCAGTGCCTTCAACTGCTATATGCAGAAGTGACTGGAGCGTGTCATCAGCCAAACTTGTTCTTATTTTTGTTTTATAAGATTCTGAATGGAGAATACTCTCTCATTTAGCAGTAGACACACTCATAGCCAGTAACATTTCTATTAGGTTAAGGATGTGAGCAAGCTGGGCAGGTTTCTCTCGTAGTAATCGTGAATACACTTGCAGATATGGCTTTCAACTGCAGACTTAAGCATTGCTTTTAATGCACAATACTCCTTTTATACTGGTTACATGATCTTCAGAAAAAAGTTGTGAAAGTAGTCTAATAAATTACTTAAATCAGTTGTGCCAAATTGTGCAAGTTCTTCTCGTGACAGATCAAAATTTTGAAATCCAAGCAACTGAACCATTTCAGAGGTTCTTCCGAGAAATTCAAAAGCTGATCAATGTAAGATACTGCTGCATCTATTAAACTGTGCAGCTGTGTATCAGTCGTAAAATTTACTTCTGGGCAGTTCCTTTTGAAAGTGAAAGGAACAATCTTGTCCTCACTGCCACGTTTTGAAATGAGGTAGTTCATGCATTTCTCTGCAGGATTATATTGGTTCAGAAATGATGTCATAAACTTTCCAGGTCTTGTTTTTAGCTCAGTCAACTGAAGTAAGCATGTCTCAACGAGTTGGGGACTTCTAATATTAGTAGGTCATCTTTCTGAAATTCAAGTGATAAATTTTTCAATATTGGCAGAAAATCTTGAAGAATAAACAGTGATTTTACAAACTGTACTGCGTGCATCTCTTAGAAGTGCCTTTGCTTTGGCCCCATCATCACCAGCAGAGTTTGACACATGTTCAAGATGCTGAATTACTGTAGGCAGGTTGACTTGAACAGCATGAACTGAGCATGTCTTACTTGCAAATAGCGCACTTGCTTTATTGCACTGAAATGAGCCAACTCGGTGTGTATGACATCTGCTATTTCCTGCAGTTCCCAAGTTTCTTGGGGCTGTAGTGGTAAAATTTAAAATTCCTTTCAAGGTGTTTTCTACTTTTTGAACAAAGGGATTTTTTTTCATGACGTCGAGAACTGCTAACTCCAGTTTGTGGGCTACGCAATGCATGGGTATTACAGTGGGGACATGTTCTCGGATTTTTGCTATGGTGCCACCTGTATGGCCCATCATCACACTGGCACCATCAAAGTGGCACATATGAGAACTGGTCCAGGTCTGCTCACATCGTTAAGGTCCACAAAGAAAGATCAACAGACTCAAGTGCAGAGGTTATTGCTTTAAAACTCCATCTGCATGAGAATGTTCAAGAGGTACAGCTTTAATTAACACAGTTGTAACTTTTTTTTCTGCGCCATCAACAAAACGAAGGAAGACATTTTCCCACTCTACAATGCTTGCATCTGTACTGCCATCTGCAAGAACGGTAACGAATTTTGTATTTTGATAGTCTGGATCTGTGTTGTAGACATG
Source organism: Neoceratodus forsteri (assembly GCA_016271365.2). NCBI lineage: Eukaryota > Metazoa > Chordata > Ceratodontiformes > Ceratodontidae > Neoceratodus > Neoceratodus forsteri. Next base: position 136,563,931 of record CM057449.1, on the reverse strand, counting down.
ACAGCTGATATTGCGTTACAGAAATCTCTGGCCTGCTACCATTTTAGTAATTGCTGCCAGTTTAACCCCATTTTTTCTGTTAAATGTGCAAAGCCACTCCATATCTGAGAAAGGACGTAAATTTTTAGCCAAGGAATATCGGTGTTAAATAAATGCCTCATTTTATTTTGGTGACTTCCTCCATCTGAGAAAATGCATGATATATTGCAGTTTCAGATATGTTAAAATTGACTGCATGTTGACCAGTTTCGTGACTATGGTGGTTTGCACAAATTATATGTGGATTCGATTTCTCATGGGCTCTCACGGACTCAATTCTGAAATTATTTGAACCAGTGGCAAACACGTTAGGTTTTTTTGAATAAGCAGGAGTCGCAAGAGTGGGATATTTCTCACAGGCAGAGCAGTACATGATGTATTTTTGGTCATCATACCTTAACCAGGTAAACTGATTTAGCCAGTGATGCTGAAATGTTCGAGCCCTTTTTTCAACATCATATTTTTTATCTTTGCTTCTTTTCTCAGTGTTTATTTCCTCATCATCTAAAATGAAAGGTCGCTTTACATGTACTGAACCAGAATGTGATGGCACTGAACTGCTGCTACTGTTATGCTCACTCGTTTCAGAAACTGGTACGGTCAAGTTAGACTGATCGCCTGTTATGTCTACAAACACAGACCCAGACCGAGAACCTTGGTCGTTTTTTTCCTGACCACTAGTAGGGCCAGGGGGGGCTGGTTGGGGCTGGCTTTCAGACTGTGAAGAAGGCTCAGGGTCAGGCTCTTTTACTTTTTGTTCTCGATGAAGAAGATTTTTCCCTGTCCAAAGGGAAAATAGAGTAGCTTGCTTTGGCTTATTTTGTTGCATTATTTTAACTGTCTTCTATGCTGCAATTGTGAAATAAACTAATAAAGATTGTTGTATTATTGTACACAATAAAATTCTATTTTGTGTTATCTTTGTGTGTGTTGTGTTACTGTAATTTTTTATTTTAAGCTGTTGTGCTTATGCAGCACTACAAGAGGGCAGGGACAGAGGTGGGTAGGTGGGAGGGGCTGAGTCCAGAGCCGGACGGAGTACTAGCAGGAAATTGCTTTTTCCTCTTAGGTCAGGTTCGGTCTCACAGCCACACACAAACAAACACTTCCACCAGTGTAGCTAGTACTGGTAGGTTTATTTTATTTTTTTTGTGTCCCCAAAATGCCTTTTCCTTCTCAGGTCAGGTTTGGCCTCACAGCCACTTACACACATACACCTCCACCAAAAGTACTAGCTAGGGTTTATTATTTTCTTCTGTGTAGTGTCACTGTCACTTTTCACACAAAAAATGTTTTTCTTTTTCCCCTTCCTATAGGTGGGTACTGGGTAGGTGGGAGGGGCTGGGTCCAGAGCCGGACGGAGTACTAGCAGGAAATTGCTTTTTCCCTTCTCAGGGCAGGTTCGGTCTCACAGCCACACACAAACAAACACTTCCACCAGTGTAGCTAGTACTGGTAGGTTTATTTTATTTTTTCGGTGTCCCCAAAAATGCCTTTTCCCTTCTCAGGTCAGGTTTGGCCTCACAGCCGCACACACATATACACCTCCACCAAAAGTACTAGCTAGTCTTTATTATTTTCTTCTGTGTAGTGTCACTGTCACTTTTCACACAAAAAATGTTTTTCCCTTTCCCCTTCCTATAGGTGGGTAGGTGGGAGGGGGCTGGGTCCAGAGCCGGACGGAGTACTAGCAGGAAATTGCTTTTTCCCTTCTCAGGGCAGGTTCGGTCTCACAGCCACACACAAACAAACACTTCCACCAGTGTAGCTAGGACTGGTAGGTTTATTTTATTTTTTCGGTGTCCCCAAAAATGCCTTTTCCCTTCTCAGGTCAGGTTTGGCCTCACAGCCGCACACACACATACACCTCCACCAAAAGTACTAGCTAGGGTTTATTATTTTCTTCTGTGTAGTGTCACTGTCCCATGCCTCTCAACTGTCCCTGATTTTGCCTCAAAATTTTACTCTGTCCCTCCTAAAAATTGTGTTTCCGTGACCAAACAGTGGGTGGTTATAAGCATAAACTAATGTCAAACATTTAAGTTACAGACTTGTTCTTCTTTAGATAATGCATTTTACACTAAGCCCTTTATTCTACCAGCTTCCTGAGTGGATAACTCCAATTTTGAAGAAGTGTCCTTGATTTTGGTCCTTTGTCCCTGATTTTTAAGCCTTGTCCCTGATTTGTGAGGCAGGAGGTTTTCACACAAAAATGTTTTCCTTTCCCTTCCTATAGTATATTTCTAAGAAAGAAGTCCGTAGTTGTTCCTCAAATTCCTGTACCTTCTCCTCTCAGGGCAGGTTAGGTCTCACTCACAGCCCACTGCCACACACACCTCCACCAAGTACTTGGTAGGACAAACAAAGTACTAGCTAATAAGTTTATTTAAGGTAGCTATCTTTTTTTTGTATCAATCTCTTTTATACTCATGACTGTTTACTTTATTAAGTATTCAGTTCTTTCCTTCCACAATTTCCTCTACTCTACCTTAGGCTCTCAGGGCAGGTTCGGTGGTCTTGCAGGAGGCACACATTATCAGTCAGGTCCAAGTCCCTGATCTCTGCTCTCTCTCAGGGAGGGCAGGCTTGTCTCACAAACACACACACACACACACACACACACACCAACCCTTATCACACGATTATTATTGAAATGTTTAGTAATTCCACAACTTAAATTCAACACACAATCACTTCCCCCACTTAGAGTCTCATGTTTTTTTGCCTTTTTTATTTATTTAAGAGCTGTGTATCCTTTTATTTTTCTTCACTTCACGCAGTCCAAACAACACACACAGCTCCCTGAATTCAGTGCAGTGTTTTTGCTTAGTTCTCCCTTTTTTTTATATATTATATAAAATCAGCAGATTGTTTAATCAGACTTTCCACTCTAAGCAAACTCTCTCTCTCCTACATCCCTCCCCCAAACTACAGATCCTCCTACTCTCCTGCTCCAAAATTCCCAATATATATTTGTATTATATTCTAACTCTCTCTCCTATTACTGATTTGCTAGTGACTCAGGCAATCAGCCCCAAATACACAGTTTGACTGTGCTCCAAACAGAACGATGTGCTCTCTGCCTCTCCTCGAGCAGCTTAATGGCTGGCTTGCCAACGCAGTAAGCTAGTGCTACTGCCACTCTGAGAGCTCCAGTCCAACCCTAACGCGATCACTGATAGCCAGGACTGACAGGAATGTACCATCAGCTGTAGGCTGCCTGAGCCTGTCAGTCTGGCTGATTTTGACCAGTTTCGAGCGCTTTTCTTCTTGGCGCCCTCGGCGCCTCCCAAGTGTCTGCTGGTGCCCGATTGCACAGTTAATTGGGAGTCGGGACATGGGGCATGCAGGCGCGCTGGGCCAGGAAAAAGGGCGGTGCGCGATTCAGCAAATGCGCACAAAGACTCCATCTAGTGGCCAGCGAGAGAAAAGCAGGTAAAAACCTGCAGATTTTAAACTGCAGTATGGTAGTCCGTGGGACAAGCAGAACTCTGGCATCTGCTTGTCCCTACATAAAAAATGGTAGTCCGGGACGTCGGGCTATAGGATTTGTCAAGCCCTGGGTCAAGGCCCTTGAAGAAGCACCAGGCCACCGTCTCCTGCACCACAAACTGCTGACTGGCCCACGCCCAGTAGGCAAAGATGACTGCCAGGTGCACCTTGATGGTCGTCAACCAAAGGCTCAACTGAGAAAGGGACCACAGGTAATCAAGGATGCTAGCCACTGGACAGGACAGAGGGTCCAACCCCTTACCATGATACCAAATGGAGAATCTCTTCCATTTGAAAGCAAGGTACTTCTTGATCGACTCCTTCCAAGATGCCTCCACAACGGTGAAGACATCTTCGGAGAGACCCAAACCTGGAACTTTAGCTGATCAGGAACCAGGCTGTCAGGTGCAGGGATTGAAGCTCCGGATGGAGAACCTTCCCCTGATCGATGGACAGCAGGTCTGGGTATAGCGGGAAAGACACCTCGGGAGCCTGCTGCTGAGGCTGAGGAGATCAGGGTACTATAACTGGTGTGGCCAGTCCGGAGCCACCAGGATCACCTGTGTCTTGTCCCTCCTGGACTTAAGCAGCACCTAGTGGATCAAGGGAACTGGAGAGAAGGCACAGAAGAGGACTGGAGTCCAGGGTCTCGAGAAGGCATCCCCCTGCAGCGTTTCCTACTGAGTGGGGCAGGCACAATACAGCCTCAACTGCGTGTTCTCCCTGAAGTCCAACAGGTCCACCTGAGAGGTCCCCCACTGGAAGAACAGGCTGTATACTACCTCTGGATGAAGAGACCACTCGTGAGATACTTCACCCACCCAGCTGAGAACATCTGCCAGCAGATTGGAGGCTCCTGCCACATGGATGGCTAGGAGATCCACCTCCAGGCTGCGCATGAGGGTCCACACACAGAGAGCTTCCTTGCATAGAGGCAGGGAGTGTGTCCCACCCTGTTTATTAAGGTAGTGCATGGTCGTGGTGTTGTCTGTATGGACCTGGATCACCTGATGTGTGAAGTAAATGCAGTCAGTGCCAGCCAAACTGCTCAGAGGTCCAGCAGGTTGATATGGCATCGGGACTCCTCAGGGGTCCAGAGCCCATGGACTCTGTGTCCCTCCAGGTGGGCACCTCAGCACATGACCATGAGAGGGGCAGTGGTTGTCAGGATGACTGTCAGCACTGGGCTGATAAATGGGATCCCTTCCTGCAGATGCGCTGGGACTAACCACCACTGGATGGCATCCCACATCCGCTGGGTCACAGTGACTAGCTGGTCGAGGTGACCCTTGCACCGAGACCACTGGCTGGCCAGCTCCCACTACAGGGAGCGCATTCACCAGTGGGCCCAATGGACCATGCTGGTGCAGGCCGCCATGTAGCCCAGAAGGCATAGGAAGTCCTGGGCAGGGTGCAACTGCCCAACCTGAAATGATCAGGCAAAGGAGGACAGAGCCTCTGCTCTGACCTCCGGGAGCCGGGCTCTGGCTCTGCAAGAGTCGAGTTCTGCCCTGATGAAGATGATCACCTACAAAAGCACGAGTGCTGACTTGGTCTTGTTGACCAGGAGGCCAAGGGAGACACAGGTCTGGAGGGCCAGGCCCCTGGACCGCTCCACCTCCAGCCTGAAGGGACCCGCAATCAGTCAGTAGTCCAGGCAGGCGTAGACCTGGACCCCTCGGCACCTCAGGTAAGTTGCCATCACTGCAATGCACTTGGTGAGGATTAGTGAAGACCTTGGGGACTGAGGAGAGGCCGAATGGTATGCCCTGGAACTCGTAGAGCATTCCCTCTGCTTGGAAGTGGAGGAACCTTCGATGAGACAGATGGATTATGACATGGAAGAATGTGTCCTGAAGATCCGGGAGCAAAACCACATGTTTCGCTCTAGAGATGGTATGGTCTGTGACTGAATTACCACCCTGAAGGTGCACGACCTAAGGAACTTGTTCAGGTCATGTAGATCTAGAATGGGGCACCAGCTCCTCATGCACTTTGGAACCAGGAAGTACCTGGAGACACACCCTGGGTGTTACGGAGTATCCGCGACAGTAACTGCGACCTCCTTGCAGAAGAGCTGGGCTATGTTGTCTCTGAGAGCTGACAGCATGTCTGTGGAAGCCAAGTCCTCCCGTGGGGCGGGGCTCAGCAAAGAGGGTACTGCTCGAATTCCAGAGGCACACCCTGACCCACCACTTCGGAAACCCACCTGTCTGTGGTGACAGTGGACCAGTCAGAAAGGAAGTGGCAGAGCCGGCCCTCCACGAGAGGACCCAGGGGAGGTGTGACAGGCATGAGGAAGGCACCCCTCACTCCATCACTGAGCAGGCTAGAGAAGGAGGAGGGTCCAGCTGAGGCACCACCACAGCCTCTCCCTCCATTCTTTTGGATGACCGAGGCCACCAACTTGGGCCGAGGTTGTCAAGCCTGAGCCTGCTGACCAGCCTGGGACTGGGCGGGTTTGCCCATAGGAGTAGAGGTGTACCGAAAGGGCTTCCTCTTCTGCTGATACTTGGAGCCCTTCGGGTCCTTCTAAGCAGATGTCATGGAGTCCAAGGTGGCACTGGACTGCTCAGTACAGGTGAGGTGGCCCTCGACCCTGGGCCCGAACAAGTCAGTGCCTAAAAAAGGGACATCTACCAGCTTGTGCTGAGTGTCCACCGTGAAGGTCGAGATTCTCAGCCAAGCACTGTGGTGCAAGGCCACTGAGGCTGCCACGGAGCGGGCACAGGAGTCCCCAATGTCCATGGCTGTCTGGACCTGTTGTTTGGCTACAGCCCCGCCCTGGTCCTGGACCTACTTGACTGTTGCCTGAAGGTCTGCTGGCAGATGAGGGGTTGAAGACAGAGCCTCTTCTGTGTTTGTCTGCACCTGCACGGTGAGAAAAGAGACTTTCCTTGATGTATTGCTGAGAGAGAGTTCTGGAATTGTGTGGGACCCAGAGCAAAAGTGATGCTATGTTAAAGTTGAAAGACTGTGAAAGCAGAAGGATGAGCAGGTGCTATTTGGTACGGTACCTACTGTCTGCTCCTGAAATACAGCTGACAAAAGAGACTGTTGTGATGAACCTGTAGTTCAGACACTGCACCCCCCAGTGTCTGGGAGATGGAGAAGAAACGGAGACTGCTTTGGCTACACACAGTAGCTGGTTATTCTGTGAAAGAGAGAGAGGACCTAAAGCTTCCATCCTAAACCCTGGGCCAGGTGGGGAACTCGCTAACACCCATCAAGTGGGGTCTGTTGGCTGCAGGAGATCACGTGTTTGTACCCTAGTGCTAGGGCACTCTAACTTGTGAAGGAGCTGGGCCAGGGGGGGCACTCCTACATTGGGTCCCTTGTAGTTGGCAGGCCTTGCCATGTGCTCTGCAACGGGCCTCAACAGGCTGAAGGGGACAAGCTGCAAGATCTTCAATGAAGCCGAAGATCTGCGCTGCAGTTTCCTTGCCCCTTTAAGTTCAAGCATCGAGCCCAGTTCTGCATTTTCTGTTTCCACCAACCCCAGGACTTCAGTCAGCTGTGCCACCTGAGGACTGATGTTGCAGAACTGTGAGTAAAAAGCAGGAATTGCCCTGCAAATTCTGGGAATGTACACAGTTGTTTAATTTGGTGCCCAAGGGCACAGGAAAATCTATAGAGAGAAAGAGCAACTGTACAAAGTTAATTTAATTCTGCAAGCACGCCGACTTCCGGTGACATCACCAAGGATATAGCCGCCTAATACTAAAGCTCCCCTTGCCTGCCAGCAAAGATTCGACTCCACACAACCTTAAAATATAAGAAGCTAAGAAGAAATGCATAACACATACAGTGGAGGTAAGACTGGAAATAGATCTCGAGCAAAAAGAACAAAACTGCAACCCGATCCACTTCAATTGAGCCCAGCAAGTTCTACGATCAGCGGGAGAGATTCCCCTACGAGTATGGCGGAAGCGGACACAGAAACAGAATTAGAAGCTCTATCTCGAACTAGATTCGAGACTCTATTAGGAGAAATAAAACAATCAAGGTCAGATACGAAACGAGGATTTGAACAACTGCATAATGATATCCTTAAACTTGAGAATCGAATTACCGCAACAGAGGAGAGAGTTTCAACAACGGAAGACGATTTGATGTGCCTCGCTCAAGCAGTTGAGTGCATCGTTCAGCAACAGGACTTGTTAAACGCTAAATGCCTGGATCTTGAAGCTAGATCCCGAAGAGACAATTTACGAATACATGGCTTACCAGAGGCAGCGGAAACTGGAGACACATGTGAATTCCTAGGAGACTTGCTGAGGCATGTACTCGATCTACCACAGGCCTTCAGCTTTAAAATTGAAAGGGTGCATCGAGCTTTAGTGCCCAAACCCACCTCGGCGACAGCAAGGCCCAGATCTATCGTGGTAAAGTTTTCCAGTTATAGAGATAAGGAACGAATCTTAAGGACAGTGTGGAAACAACGAATAGTAGAATACAACGGAGCAAGGTTGTTTTTTGATCAAGACTATCCGCCTACCATACAACAACAGAGATTATCCTATGCTCCTATTTTACACAAACTGAGGACACTAGGAGTTCGTTTCCAGACCCCTTACCCTTCTCACCTCCGGGTTTACTGGGATTCAGGCACAGAACTGTACCAAACTTCCGAGGAAGCATATCAAGCCCTGAAGAACAAGGGCCATGATGCTCAACTTGTGACGAGCCAAAAAGACCAACACCTACGTACCCAAGCACAGTGGAAATCTTTTTCAAGGAAAAACAATAGAAAACCTGGAGAGTCGTCGGCATCGCATACCATGCAAGATATAAAAAGGTTGCTGCACGAACTTACCCACCCATGAAGCACCGAGAAGCAGTTGGGGGAGAGAGATGAAGGCAGTTGAATGGAGGGCACTAACAGAGAATCACGATCCCCCCCTCCCTCCGTGCAGCGAGCACTGGAACCAACTCCTGAGAGGCTGTAGGTCAAATCTTTAAATGGAGTTCTGACTAGATTTGGGACCTCGTAGATGCCTAATGAAGCACTAACTCTGAGTGAGATGAGGGGAGAGAGGAGGGGGCATTTAGGGAGCTCTGGGCCTAGTAGCTTGCCGCCTCTCTTGTGTTATAATCCCATTGTTATTATCTATATGTGCAGGGTTATTTAAATGCTGACCAGTTAAAAAGAAAGGTGGCAGGGCGATATAGGATGGGGGGTGAGGCACATGACCTTTTATCCTAATGTGGTCTTACTGAGCACCTTTAGATCCACAGATGCACTTGGGATGATGGGTTTTTCGCCCCCCCCCCCTTTTAGCAATCAGTTGCTCAGAAACGGAAAGAATAGAAATAGAAGGGAACTTGCTCTGAGATAATCACAAAAATATTTCAGGGGGCTAGCAAGAGGTCAGAGGGAGCCTCTGTCTAAGTGCTCATGATTCGTCCACTTTTTCAGACACTCCTCCTCGTGAGCATGGTAGAGCGGACAAATCCCCTGCTAACTGGGCAGAGGGAGGCTACCCCAGTCATTATTGATCCAGACGGGGAAAAAATGGTGACGACAGGCCAATACATCAGGCCAGGACCCGATATAATTAGGGTCCAAGAGGAACGAGACAGGGCACTGATCTCCTTTCCTCTAACTTGGGTGCTTGTAACCCGAGTTTACAGGGAACATGAGAAATTGTTCCCCTACCTTGGGGGTCATTATGTACATAGTTCTTTACGTTATGGTAAGCTTAATGGGTTGGTATTATTTTGGGGTTTTTTAAAGTTACGGTATTGTATGTTTGCTGTTGCTTGCATGTTGCTCAGAAATTTTAAGGACATACATACAGTATACCATCTTTGTGAAAGACTGTAAAGAACTATGGTTTACATTGAGAGGACAGAGATACGGGAGGACTGAGTAAAATACTGAGAATCAGTAAAGGGATATCAACACAAGATAATACATATATATTTCAAAATGACAGATAAAGCTAATATAAGAATTATTTCACATAATGTCAATGGATTAAATAATCCAATTAAGAGGTATAAGACTTTGACAGATATAAAGAGACAAAGGCCCACATTTGTATTATTACAAGAGACCCATTTAAATAAAGGGGAGCACCAGAAGCTGCAGAAACTAGGATTCAGCCAGGTAGCTGCAGCATCATACAGGCAAAAAAAGAGGCGAGGTGTAGCTATCCTCGTATCCAGAAGCATTCAATTTCAAACAACCTCCACTTACTCAGACCCAGAGGGATGCCTGGTGATCCTTTCCGGAGACCTGGAGGGATTGCCCATCACCTTGGCATCGATCTATCTTCCTCCAGGGTCAACAAAGGAAGTCACTAGACTTCTAATGCAGAAAATTGTGGAACTACAGAGGGGGAGGCTGATTGTAGGGGGAGACCTCAATCAAATCTGGGAACAGGTGGACACATCTAAAAAAATGGCCTTCAGACAAAACCCAACCAGCAAAGGGATCAGGGCACATTTGAGAAAAGCTTTCTGGGTGGACGCCTGGAGATGCGAAAACCCAGGGAAGAGAGAGTACACACATTTTTCTCACCCCCATAGTTTGTATGCTCGAATAGATTATATATTAGTATCAGGGGAACACCAAAACCTAGTAACTGGTTGCCGACACATCCCATCCACACTTTCAGACCATTCTATGCTCCTGATGGAGATGGAGTGGAACAGTAAAAAGGGACACACCCTGTGGAAATTTAATAATTATATGCTGAACCTGAAGGAGTTCACAGATATGGCAAAAACCCGATTAGAACAAATAATTCGGGAGAATAAAACTCCTGAAATCTCACAAGCCACTCTTTGGGATACCATAAAAACAGTTATCAGAGGAGAGTGTATTAAATATGCAGCATATTTTAAGAGACAGCATAATCAGCAGTTGGAAAAACTCCAAGCCCAACTGTTAGAATTACAGAAACAGCATGCAGCCGGAGATGACTCTAGCTATGCAAACATAAGAGAAGTTAAACAAAAAATCCAAAAGCTGGTTAATATTAAAACAGAGCATGCGTTGCAACACATGCGTCAGCGATATTATGAATCAGGTCCACGGGCTACCCACCTTTTGGCTCACAGATTGAGACAACAAACCTCACAAAATACCATTACCCAGATTAGGGACCCTACCACAGGGAAAATGGTACGAAAACCGGAGGATTTGTTGGCCAGCTTAAAGCTGCCCTATCAGACCTTATACACTCCTGAAAAACCCGAGTGAACCACAGATTCAAGAATACTTAAAGAAGCTTAAATTGCCAAGACTATCGCAAGAAATGAGACACCTTAGAGAAACCCATAGCGATGGTAGAAATAGAAAATGCGATTAAAAACTCAAATCAAAGAAATCTCCTGGCCCAGACGGGTACACTTCAGAATTCTTCAAGTTCTTTAAAACAGAACTTAATCCCCAGCTACTGGAGACGTGTAGAACAGTGCAATCAGGGGAAGCTCTCCCAAATAGCTGGAACTTCACAGTTATCTCCAGTATCCCAAAACCAGGCAAAGACATCACACAATGCAAATCATTCCGACCTATTTCAGTCCTCAATATAGACTATAAAATATATACAGCTATCTTAGCAAGACGCCTGGAAAATGTATTACCCAAATTAATCGCATTAGATCAGACAGGGTTCATTCTGGGGAGACAGACACAAGACAATATCAAAAGAACCTTACATATATTACACCACGCTGCCTGTTCAAAGTCCCCTTTTTTACTGATGAGTCTAGATGCGAGAAGGCCTTTGACCGGTAGCGTGGAAGTTTTAAAGATGACCTAAGTAAATTTGGCTTCTTGAATCTATTATCAAAGCAATAAACAATATATACACAAATCCAAGGCCTAATATAAAATTAATGGACGGGTGTCTACCCCTATTTCGTTGTACAGAGGTACTAGGCAAGGCTGCCCCCTCTCTCCCCTTCTCTTTGCCCTGTATTTGGAACCGCTGGCCCAAAGGATACGTCAGGAGGAAGCGGTGAGGGGCTGGGAGATCGGAGGAGAAACACATAAACTAGCATTATATGCAGATGACCTGCTCATTTATCTTACAGACCCAGAACACTCCATGGAACCACTATGGAGCTGTTTAACAGAATTCAGTGAACTAGCAGGTTATAAAATAAATACAGTGGCGTGAAAAAGTATTTGCCCCCTTCCTGATTTTCTCTATTATTGCATATTTGTCACACTGGATGTTTTCAGGTCTTTAGAGAAAATGTAATATTAGATAAAGGGAACCTGAGTGAACAAATAACACTTCTTTTTTTTTTTAATTTCACTTATTTAATGAAAAAAAGTTAACCAACACCAACTGGCACTGTGTGAAAAAGTAATTGCCCTTACATAATAACTGGTTACGCACATTTAGCTGCAATGACTGCAACCAAACACTTCCTATAATTCAATATCAGTCTTTTACATCGCTGTGGAGGAATTTAACCCACTCTTCCTCATAGAACTGCTTTAATTCAGTAACATTTGGTAGGTTTTGAGCATGAACTGCTCGTTTCAGGTCCTGCCACAGCATCTCTATTGGGTTTAAGTCTGGACTTTGACTAGGCCACTCCAAAACTTTAATTTTACTTCTTTTTAGCCATTCTGATGTGGACTTGCTTTTGTGTTTTGGATCATTGTCTTGCTGCATGACCCAACCACGCTTCAGCTTCAGCTGACGGAAGGATGACCGGACATTCTCCTTAAGAATTTTCTGGTACAGAGCAGAATTCATGGTTCCTTTAATTATGGCAAGTCATCCAGGTCCTTAGGCAGTAAAGCATCCCCACACCATCACACTACCACCACCATGTTTGACTGTTGGTATGGTGTTCTTACTGTGGAATGCTGTGTTTGCTTTACGCGAGACATTATGGGATCCATGTCGTCCAAAATGTTCCACTTTGGACTCATCTGTCCATAGAACATTTTCCCAAAAGGCTTGTGGATCATCCAGGTGCTTCTTGGCAAATGAGAGACGGCGTTTATGTTCTTCTTGGTTAGCAGTGGTTTCCGCCTTGCTACTCTCACATGAAGCCCATTTTGCCCAGTCTCTTTCTGATTGTGAAGTCATGAACACTGACCTTAGCTGAGTCAAGAGAAGCTGCAGTTCTTGGATGTTGTTTTAGGATCCTTTGAGACTTCCTCGGTGATTTTACGCCATCTTGGAGTAATTTTGGCAGGCTGCCCACTCCTTGAAGATTCACTACTGTTCCAAGTGTTCCCCATTTGGAGATTATGGTTTCCACTGTGGTTCAATGGAGTCCCAGAGCCTTAGAAATAGCTTTGTAACCCTTTCCAGACTGATAGAGGGCAACAAATTTTTTCTGATCTTTTCAGGAACTTCCTTTGATCTGGCATAATGTGCTTGTTGAATCTTTGTGCTGGCAACGTGACTCTGATGGTAAGGGCAAAATAAGTGAGGTTTATATTGAGCAGGGCTAGCTGTAATCAAGCCTGACTGTGTTCAATCAGCTGACTCTAATTATCCCTTTAATTGGGTTGATTTAACTAGGGGCAATTACTTTTCACACAGTGCCAGTTGGTGTTGGTTAACTTTTTTCATTAAATAAATGAAATAAGTAAAAAAAAAAGTTATTTGTTCACTCAGGTTCCCTTTATCTAATATTATATTTTGTCTAAAGACCTGAAAACATCCAGTGTGACAAATATGCAATAATAGAGAAAATCAGGAAGGGGGCAAATACTTTTTCACGCCACTGTACTACCAAAACTGAGGTTTCAAAAAACCAATACACACCCTCAGCGAGGATAGTTGAGTCTTTCCCTTTTAAGTGGGATCGTACACATGTTGGGTATCTGGGGGTTCACCTTAGCTTCGATGTAGCTCAACTCTTTACACTCAACTTTACTCCAACCCTAGAAAAACTTAAAACAGACTTGGAGAGATGGGCCCCGACTCCTATTCCTCTGGTGCAGAGAATAGAGGCAATTAAAATGGTATTACTCCCTAAGCTTCTATATCTGAGTCAGACATTGCCCTACCCATCCCAGATTCATATTTCATGACTTTACACAGAAGAGTCTCTCGCTTCCTGTGGGGCCAGGAGAGGCCGAGAATACGGCTCTCGGCTCTTCAGATCCTGAGAGGGGAGGGGAGGGGGGGTCTTTCACTTCCCAACCTGAAATTATACCATCAAGCAGCCCAACTGAGAACAATCATGTACTGGTTGGACCACTCATACACAGCCAGATGGAAAACCATAGAATTGGGTGAAGGGGGCTTAATGAATTTAAATTGTGCCCTACTTACACAAAGAGGGAGCAAACATACAGGAAGGAGAATGAGCCCATATACGGAGGCCACCTTAAATACATGGCACAAAACCCTATCAGATAAAAAGGCTAAAGAGTGGAGACATCTAATGCTGTCAGTGCCTTATCTGACATCATTTACGCCTGCCAGCTGGGATAAAAGATTTAAGAAATGGGAGGAGAAAAAACTACACTTAATTTGGCATTTTCTGGAAGGAGAAGAGATTCAGGCCTTTCAAACTCTAGTTACCAGATACGAGATACCCTGGCAGAACAGATTCCGATACTTCCAGATTAGAACCTATATCAGATCACTTCAGATACGGCTACCACCTGGGAGAGCACCACCTCCCCAGATTGCAGAAATATTTAAATCAGCTATAGAAGGGAACCCACCTAGAGAACGTATAATCTCCATCCTATACAAAGCCCTGCTCAGTTGGAAGGGGGATTCTATCCAAGCTATTAAAAAAACATGGGAAGTGGATTTGGGAATCCAGATTCAAGATGAACAATGGAAATGGGCAATGCAGAGAATACAATGGGGGACTTCAGCCATTAGTTGGAAGGAATTTGCATGGAAAGTATTTAATAGATTTTCCGGACGCCAGCGTTCAGGGAAATACCAGGAGAGGGAGCCTCAATGTGCTGGAGGAAATGTGGATATTCCCAGCAACTATGGGACATATCTTTGGAACTGTCCAAAAATTCAACAATTTTAAAGGAGCTGCGGCAGACCCTACAGAACATAATAGACCCAATTTACAAATAACCCCATCATTTTATTTTTTCATGGAATACCCTAGGGGCTGTAGGGATCCCAACACAAGTAAATTCCTAAAAATTGCATGTTTAGCTGCACAAAAATTAATAACAAAAAACTGGCTTCCGAAAAGAGAAGTCACCTTGCAGGGGTGGCATGAAATCATGATTAATATATACAGATTGGAGGCCCTTACAGCGACTCTCAACAAAAAACTTATCCAATTCGAATTAATCTGGAGGAGATGGGTGCTCTACATGACAAATGAGTTTCAAGATTTCATCCCTTAGGGTGTTTTCTTTTTCTTCTTCTTAAACAAAATCAAATGTTAGTAATTCAAAGTTAATCCTACTAAGGAATTGAACTAAATATTAAATATTAACAAGGAGGGAACTGAGGTGTTCAAGGTATGGGCTGCTGTGGTTCCTCCCCCTTAAACTGAAATAAACGAACAAAAAAATATAAACTTTAAACTTGGGGCTCTTATATATTTAAACAATCGGATCAGCTCAGACTCAAATGTAACTAGAATAAGTATGATCAAAGATACTATCGGGAGTATGAACTATGTGGTGAAAATCTGTCTTACCATCCCAGATTCATAATGAAGTATAACTTGTAAAGGACATGTCCCCTTTTGCCTGTATGTATTCAGTCTATGTATGTAATCAGAAGCCTTGAAAATGAATGTATGTATGGTTGCCATCAAAATCTACAAATAAAGAAAGTTTTAAAAAAAAAAAATTCTGCAAGCACACCAACGCCGGCCGACCAGCTGCACCTCAGGCCTGCAACTAACATCTGGGTACCCAAGTTCAGAATTCGGGCACTGTTCTGGACTGGTACCAGTGGGTCCGTGTTTTGGGAACACCTGCAGCAGTTAGCTAGCTAGGTAGAAAGATGGTGGCTACACTGGTTAAAATGTGTGGGTTTGAATATAAAATGAGGAATACTGTTTGGGAAAATGCAAATCTTTAAATGCTAATTCAAATGTTTTGCTTAATCTCTATTCCATCGTACCCCATTCTAGCCCTCCCCATGTAAATAAATTATGATGTTGCTGTTTCAGAAACAGCTGACTCAAGAGCCTGATTTTGGTGAGCATATTATTACCTGAAGTTAATTATGCCAACCGTTTAGATGTGGGGAGGTTTGAGTCTGGTACGTCCATGGCTAGGGTAACTGTTTTGGGGAGGTGGGTTGGTACGACATCCCAGGGGGTTGTACTGCTAGCATCTTGTCCACTAAAAATGCACTCTGGGTGAACGCACCACCATTTTATTTGTATCTTGGGACAGGACCCCCGTGTAACAGCTTATGGGAACCCAGGCCCCTCAATTGTGGTCAGGCCTGCAAGGCAGGGGTAGTGGCCTTCTCTAGGACGGTGCCGGAGAGGGGCTACACACACAAGCGCACTGACACACACAAGTCTCTCATGTACACACGCGCACAGACACACATGACACAATTCTCTCTCATGCACACACACATGCACATGACAAATTTTCTTGGCAGGTGATAGCCTAGGGAGATCAGTGACAGAAAGATGGACGGGACTGACTGCACACACCAACTCACTCCTGCCAAGCTATTCGGATGCGTGGGCATGGCTGGCTGCATCCCTGGCCTGACTATTCAAGACAACCAGAGCTAACTGTGCAGAAAAGCTGAATAGTAGACTATCCTTGAGCTACAAAGAGAAATTAGCTGAAGGCAGAGCTGACAAATTCTGGAAGGGCAAAAAAGAAAATTCAAACAAACAGAAGAGAGAAAGAAATAAGTGCTTTAGCTGGGATTTGAACTCAGGCTACCCAGAATATCGAGCGACCTGTGTTCAAATCCCAGTTATTTCTTACTCGCTTTCTGTTTCTTAATTGGGATGTAGTATATCTATATCTATCGTTTTCTCTTTCTCTATATTATATATATATTTATATAGGTGTAACCCCTAGGTGGCGCTATCCCAAGGGCTACTACCCCTGCCTGATTTGACACTAACAGGTTGAGGGGCCTGGATTCAATGGCGGGTGCCTCCACCCAGAGGTCAGGGTTTGCAACAGTTAAACTAACTTGGTCACAGCCCTCTGGGACACTGCGACACCCCTTTCTTCCCACTAGTGGCCCACACAATATATCAGAATTACCTTCACAGTACACACTTACCCTCGGACTGGTCGGTCAGCGTGACTCCGGGACCCCTGTAAACAAGATGATACAGTGCAAACCACAGTACAATACTTTAACATAGACGAATACCTCAGGCAGTGTAACTTTGCTGAAACAAACAGATCTGATTTATTTAGGGGATATAACAAGGACAGGGGGAAATCAGGTTAATTAGTTTAAACGCATTAATAATCACAGTACTGTGCACATATTTCAGAATCCCAAATGTCCCTAATGTCACTCTTACTGGGTAGCCAGGCAATAAGAGGCTAGCCTATTTGGTGCAGCTGGTTGGGGCCCTGAAGATGAAAAATGCATGCACAATACCCAAATTGTAATCCAGAGCTGGTAGGCTCAGTTCATGGAGAAAGAAAGGAAAAGTAATCAGATGGAACACTTGCAATTAGATGATGGCAGGGAGCTACCCTGATTTGTACTCACAAATTCAATGCTGAAACTGAATGGAAGGCAGATTGTCCTGGATTGCCAGGAGGAGCACTTGCAGCTTCATGCACTCAATTCACTGTACAGGGGATTTGAAACGCGAGTCCCCACAAGCACTACACACATTTATATGGAAAAAGAAAGTACTATACCAGGCAGGCTGCTTCTCTATCCCAATCGCAATTACTGCACAATACCCGGGAGAATACACAGCAGATTCAGTTCCTGACAGACCGAGCGCGATTCAGCAATTTCTCCAGTCTTCTACAGGGTGAGCCTGGTTTCTACTCTTCAGATCTCCTTGATTCTCTACACAGGCCGGATTCAGTCCGAAGAAGCACTTGCACACGCTGCAGACCGAAACTTGGGGCCTTACACGTGTTTCCCAACTGCGCACCAAAGGAGCACAGGGCTCCTTCCCTCTTCACTGCCAGAGCTAAACTGAAACTCCAGTAGACAAAACCGGGCACTTCCTTTGAGTTCCTCCCAGTTCTTCTTGGCTGGATTGGCTGTCACTCACAATAGCCTCCCCCTGTTGGTGCAAAAAGGCGCCGAAGTCCAAACTACATTTCCCCAGAGTCACTGCCATTACAATCCTCTTGTGGCTGGCTCAGATTACGAGTTCAAGTTCTGATTCGTCCACAGGCACCATTTTAGAGCTCCCTTAACCCACACTGATTGGTCCAGTTCAGCAGTTCAAAACTAGAATGGGGAACTAGGCAAACACAGTTCTGACTGCAAAGAAAAGCAGGTTAGACAAACTGTATTTTCATTATTACTCTAAATGATTTCTGGCAAACAGTTACATCTTTCAGATAGGTTCCCTTTGCACTCCTAGTGACTGCAAAAATGGAGTGAATTGGCAGCAGCTTGAGTGGGACTCAAGCAGAGAAACACACAGTCCCCCCCATACAAACTAATTATGTCTGCAAGCAGACTGCTCTTAAAGAGAAAGTACCAGAGGCTCTAAAAACACTCACAGATACTGTAAATGGCTTAAATGCCAAACACCATTCAGGCTTGGAGCATTCAAGCAAGCTCCTGGAAGTCTTTTGGGAACCCCCATTTGCAGGGGGGTTACATAGGGGATATGTGATGGGCTGCTGTGGGATACACCATTTATTTGAACGAGCAGTGTGTGACCTCGGTTGACCTCACGAGTGACGGAGCCATGAGTGAGGTCCCGAGGTCACACACTGTGAGTTCCAATAAATGGTGTATCCCACAGCAGCACATCACATGTGCGATTTATGCAATGGGCTGTGTTTGCATTTTTCTTTATTTTTTTAAATTTGTTTTATGTTTTAGAGGGGACTATTTGTGATTTGGTTCATTGTTGTGGTGGAATTTTACTTTGGCAGTGATTAGGTGATGTGTAAATTTTGCTTGGTTGTTTTTGTAAATGGAGGTGGTTGTGGGCTTTCATTGGGTGGCTGGAGCGTGGGGAATGTGTTTGGATTGGTGGAGGGCATTACGGAATGTTTATGGGTGGGGTTTGATTTTTATGCCTCAGTTTTGGTTCAGTTGGCGTGGAGGCATCGAAAGGGACTGTTGGCCTGCGGATTCAACATTCAGAATAGCGATCAGTTTTACAGCAGGGAAGGTGGGATACAGTAGCTTGAGAAAAAAGTGCGGTGGCAGTGGAGATACGGATGGGTCATCAGTGGTTTAAGAAGGAGTGGATTTGGTCTGTGGAATTGGGGCATGAAGAGCTGAAGATGTTTTATTTGGGAATTTGTTTTTTGTGTGAATGAGAGGGACATGGACTAGTGAGGAAGCGAGAGAACGAGCCGGCAGCTAGTCGTGGAAAAGGAGTCTGGAAAAAAAAAAAGGAAAAGTTTAGCAGAAGATGTGGGTGAAAGGAATAGAAAAGGTACTGCTGTTTTTATTGCTTGGAGCTGGGGAACTGTGTGGAGGCACTGAGGAGTGAGGACGAGTGTGGTGGGAATGAATATTTTTTGAACAGCTGTGTTACAGTTTGAATGGATCATGAGAGGAATGGTATAGGGGGAGGCAGTTGCTGATGGTCTAGTTCCGGCAGGAGGGGAATGATTGATGGCAGGGTGTGGGATAAACAGTGGTTGATTGATGGCAGGGTGTGGGATAAATATTTGAATCACCGTTTATCACACGGCAGTAAGAATAAATGAATTTATTCCATTGTTTATCTGCCCACATACATTGCATAAATATATCTGTACAATAGGGGTGAGCATGTAACATTGACAATGAAAACACTTATTCTCACTGCAGTGGAATAACTCTGTGATGACACAGACACTGTGGGTTTATTTCCTGATAAACACACAGGCCCAGATATTCAAAATGGTTGCGCCATGCGTAACAGGGATGCACCAGCGCAAGTCCGAAAATGTGCCATTGTGCAATATTCAGTGGGAGGCAGCTGCGCCCCCCAAATTGCAATGCGCAAGAGCGCAATGGTAATAAATGCATGTGCAACTGAAGGGGAAGGAACCATGAATAAATGGGCGCAGTCGCGATATTTAACAGCATCGCCATCTGCGCAATAGGGAACAAAGCGGAAGTTGCTTGTGATGGAAATGATCCAAAATAAAAAGGAACAAGAGAGAGGTGCAAGAACGCTACAGGGAAGCCAGAGGTGGGAGCAAGGTGACAGCAACCAGGCAGACAGTAGCAGTGAGCAGGACTGGGCAAGAGCAGGACAGAGCACACCTGGAAACTACCAGGAGCAGAAAAGGAGTGGGGAGCCTGTGCCACTGTGCAGGAGTAAACAGGAAGTGCCACAGTGGACTGAGGGCAGTGACAGTGGGCAGGACATCCAAATCTGGGAGGTGTTCCCTGCAGGGGGAGTAGCATAAAGGACAGCGGGGGAACGGGAATACAGCTGCCGGGGGAACACAAGCCAGGGACATGGCCAGTGCCACCATTCAGATGGAGGCAGTAATGAGGGGTGTGAGAAGGCAGGCAGCAGAGGGGCACGGCCGTGGAAGGGCCTGTTGGCGGTATGCCCCCAACAGGCAGTACCGAGCCCGCACCAGCTTCGAGCAGTACAGTGACACCGAGATAGTGGGCCAGTACCACCTGAACTGGGCGATCCTGAGGCGGCTCTGTGAGCTGTGCAGTGATGAGATGCAGGCACCCACAGGCGGAGCCATGTTCTGTCAGTGGAGACAAAGGTGACAGCTGTCATGTGCCTGCTCACCACGGGTACCTTCCAGAGACCAACAGGGACACAACAGGCATAACCCAGTCGGCCGCGTCGCCTCTCACACAATTCCTCAGCGCACTGCTGCACATGCAGGTACATCCGTTTCCCAGCACACAGGTGGAGCGCACAGCACACATACAAGAGTTCCACAGGGTAGCACGTATGCCTGGCGTGCTCGGGGCCTGACTGCACCCATGTGGCCATCCGCACGCCACCTGGCCCGGATAGTGCTGCATACGTCAATCGGAAGGGCTATGAAAGCATCAACTGCCAGGTGGCGTGCGATGCTAGGGGTGCATAAACAATGTCTGTGCCACGCACCCTGGGGGAGCACATGATGCCTTCATCTGGCACCAGTCTGCACTGTGCCACAGGTTCGAAAGTGGGGACATCCCCACTGGCCACCTAGTGGGTGAGTATGCAATCACGCAGAAAGACATGGATCTTGGGAGGGGCATAGTCAGAGGTGACATGGGTACTGGCCTAGATGGCCCATGGCAGGGTAACGCTGATCACCAAACTAATGTCCACCCTCTACACACAGGTGACAGTGGATACCCACTCTGTCCCTGGCTGCTCACACCATACCGGCGGCCCGCGACCCCATCGCAGTAACGGTACAATGAGGCACATGCTACCAGACGCAATGTCATAGAGTGGGTGTTCGGGATGCTGAAGGCACGTTTCCGTTGCCTGGACATGTCTGGCGGTGCCCTATAGTACAGCCCCTCAAAGGCCTGCAGGCTATTCCTGGCCTGTTGCATCCTGCACAACATGGCCAACGACTGTGGGATAGCTGTACAGGTCGAAGAGGGGGACAGCGATGGGGACGATGAGGATGCTGGTGCAGATGGTGATGTGCAGCCCCCCCTTGGTCGAAGGGACCCCCGACTGATCCGGATGGCGCAGCTGCACCAGGACACTGTTACAGAGGAGCACTTCAACCAACCCAGGTAAGTCATGGGGCCATGTGCAACCACCAATGGCAAGTGCACAACCCACAAACACGCATGGACAAACCCCAGGGGTGCATGTCGTAAAGGGAATTGGCAGAGCATGGAACCGCACACACCGTCAGGGATGGGCAAGGCCTAACATGGCACGCAGTCACACACACAAACACACACACACACACACCCCCCCACAAGACATGCACAAAGGTAGTAAACACGCCGACCTCAACCGCCACCCCTAACCACACACACGTCCACAGACCACCACGCCCAGTGCCTGTCATTGTGCATGTCTCAGACGCTGGGCACCATTGCACAGTGGCGGACAGTGCAACACAGGCATCATCATGCACACGCCACAGTGGCCAGCAGCGGGGAGGGTGTGCACATGGAACGTGTGTGTGTGTGTGTGTGTGTGTGTGTGCAGGGATGGTACCCTACCCATGCATTGCACATTGAACAACACACTGCACACAGGGCAGCATCAGACAGTAGCCATGGTGGGAGACAGGTCAGTCACACGGCACAGTGCCACGGCTGCCACGGATGCGTGGGTGGCCCCGCCGAGACCTGCCAGCAGTGACAGGCTGACCAATGGCCTCATGGGGTGGCACCGACGGTCCCCCAAGGGTTCCGCTGTGGGAACGCGACAGTTCTCGAGCAGGGGTCTGCAGCTCACCGAACATACCTGCGCCAGGCGTGCTCGGGATGCCCACAGCTGAACCCGGTGTCGACAAGGACAGTGTCGCACGACGCCGGGAATGGGGGTGGACACTGCACTGCACGGTGTCTGCGACGCATGGGCAAATAACTGTGTGCCCATTGTGGCCATGACAGCTGTGAATGCCTGTGTCTGCCTGTCAATGGCGGCGGTCACATCCTCCCGCAGCTGGTCCAACCCTGCCAGGAGCAGACCAGTGTCCCTGCTGCGCTGCTCCTCTGCCTGGCGCAGGACCGCACTGAGTGCATCCACCGCTGTCACAAGCCGCAACTGCTGATCCACTGAATCATGGAGTATGCGGGTGTGCTCACCTAAGAGGTCATCCACCTGGTTGGCATGCTGTCCCTCATGGTGTTCGCGGCCGTGCTGGGCAGTACCCCTTGAGGTTGGGCGCTGCACACCAGGGCCATGCCTGGGCATGTCCACAGGCGGTGCACTGACGCCACCTCCCAACACTGTCCCCCCATCACCATTGGCCGAGACACTGCCCCTCCGGCCGGCGCTCTCCAGGGCTCAACGGTGCCGCCGCAGCGGCTGCAATAGCCCCACTGTCCTGGACACACACCAGTGCTGCCCCACTGGTGCAGACAGGCACAGGCTGGGACTGTGACATCATGCAGGCCTCCACGGTGGCACCACCCACGGCTATGCCCGTGCTGTAACCTGCTGTGCGGCCATCCTACGGCCCACACGTATCACTGTCCATGATGTGAGCTCTATCATCATCAGTGGCGGATCCGGCACCAGTCTGAGTCTCAGCATGCTGGCATCCATGGACGCTGTCACGCTGGGACACGGGCAGGTCCTCCTCTGCACCTGCTCCACCAACATCAGTCCGGACAGCCAGGCAGGCCCACTGTCGTCCTGACCCTCGGACACCTGTGGAGGTGGATGGGCCCTCCTCTGTGTCCAGGGTATCGCCCTCAGTGGACGAGCCCACCACCGCTGACCCATGTAGACGCTCAGGAGCTGTAAGGGAACACAGTAGCATTAATGTATCTGCCCTACCCTGTGGCATTTCCCCCCCCCCACAGTGACAGATCAGAACCTACCATGCAGTGATGGGCTACCACCCATCTGGAAGCCACCACCTGGAACACCCTCGATGGCACAACACCGCATGCTGCAAGCAACCCGCTCTTCCTGTGGCGTCAGGCGTTGCACAGCCGGCTATCCCCCACCAGTCACAGCCCGTGCTGCCCTGATGGCAGCCACCTTATCCTTAATCCTCCTCCTGTCCATGCCCACCTTCTTCTTGCACTCCTGCACGGACCACTGGTGGCTGCCATGCTGGTTGACAGCACCCACCACCTCACCCCATGCAGCAGCACGGGCCTGTGGTGTTCCCCGCTGTCCACTGAGCAGCGGTTCCTGGTCAAGGTAGGCCTCAAACAGGGCATCTGTTTCTGCCTTGGTAAAGTTTGGCCTCCTCAGTCCCCCACGTGTCTGTTCCTCCTCCACCTCACGTTCACTCATCATTGATCCTGTGGGAATGACAGGTGTTACCTTTGACTGTGCAGTCCCATGCATCTCCCACACACCACAGTCCACAATCCCAAACAGCATACAACTCACCACAATAGACTGCAATACTAGACTATGGCCTCTGCAGCCCAATGTCGCATTTATATAATAGCGCTGCAAATGCGGAGGCTCAATTTAAGTGGATGCTAATGCAGTATCGCCACCCTGAATTGCTGATGAGCTGATTTGCATAATCCGGCTGAATATCGGCGCTGTATGCGCCTGCGCAGTGTGCTGAACATGCTCAGGCAAGGCGCGGTTTCTGTGGCGTGCGCAGTGGACACGAACGTCGCATGCCGGGTGCTGACACCAATGCCTGCGCTGCTGATGTGCTGTGCGGCGGGAGGCAGTGCGGGGCATGGCCACCATTGCGCCAGTGGCGCTACTGCGCTGTTCACATGTATGGCGCTCTTGCACTGGGGCACCGTAGGCGCCGTGGAGCCACAGCATGGTAGGCCACTACAGGGCGTCCCACACAGGCACCCAATCGCGCTACAAGCAGGGAGTATCAATCGCGCTGTGGCGGTCCGTGCACGAGAGACCCTCGACCCTGTGCCCGACCTTTGCCCCCTAGGCGCCATGCATCCGCATGGGTGCACCACTATCGCGCTGTTCGGTGACAGTGAGATGGGAAATGGCAGCGCTGTACCGCGCAGCATCTGCACATGGTGGACCGTGCTACCGGGCGCCATTTTGACTCCGACCAGCTTCAGCGATGGCAAGACAGAGGGCTGCTGTTTGGAGCCAGGTGGAACTGGCCAATTTGGTGGCCACAGTGGAGGCCCATGCTGGGGCACTGTTTGGAAATGCACCCCCTGGACAGGGCCAGGAGTGCTGTATGGGAGGAGGTGGTGGTGGCGCTGGAGGAGGCCACAGGAATGGAGCGTACAGCTAAGCAGTGTCGCCACAGATACGGGGACCTCCAGCGCAGGGACCCAGACAGGCTTGCCCGCCTGTGGGCACATGCCAAGAGAGGCGCAGTGCCACGACCAGGTAGGTGCCCCATCCATACACTGGTTGCGTCCGTATGGGTATCGCGGTGGGCATGTGTCCACCACATGGGAGGGTGGGCCGTCCAGTGTGGGCAGTGGTGTTGGTGGTGGAGGTGGTGTTGGGGGGGGTTGCAGCATGGCTGGGTTGTGCAGGATCGCACACACCCGGGGGTGGGGGGCCTTTGATACTGGATTGTACTGATATTCCCCTCTCCATGTTTGCACCCTAGGCCCTGAAGAGCAGCGCCGAGCCCGAGAGGACCGACACCAAGGCGTGGTTAGGGGAGCTGGTCAACAGCCACAGGCAGCCGGTCGCATCAGAGTACAGCGCCCGGATCAGGCCGATGAGGGTGAGTGCCGTTCTTCTAGGAAATTCTGTGCATGCTGTGTTGCAGGGCAGGTGGCGGGGCATGGCCACAATCCATTGACACCACTGCCATGCACGCCACACAGTACAGTCAGCACTGTCCAGTGGCACTGCATGTGTGGGTGTGCATCGCTGGCGGTCCATGCGTGCACCGGGTACATGGCTGTGCCACTGCCTTCGCACCGCATAGCCATGTCACTGTACAGCCACGGTGGTGCTGTGCAGAACTTGGGCGGTGGGTGTGTGCAGCAGTCCACATGGCTGTGTGTGCCTGGGTGGGCAGGTCATGTGGACACGATCACTGTGGGTGGTTGCACACCATCACAGGGGCATGTCCCACGGCTGTATGCCATGCACAATGGGTGGGCTGCAGGGGGATGGGCATTCACAACTATTGACTCTGCTCCCTTGTCCTAGGTGGACGGAGGATGATGCACCTGGAGAAGGCTGTGCGGGAGCTGCTACAAGTGGCACGTGCCTCACTAGAGATCCTTCAGTGGATGGACCAGCATGGCGTCAGGAGAAGACGTGGTGGGAGGCGCCACAGGAGCGGGGCGCCCGCTGAAGATACCATGTCCTGGGATCAACCCTACCCCCCGCGGACCCACCCTCACACCCCTCCTTCCTCTACCATTTGTTCACCCTGCCCCTTACCCACCCCCACCTGGTTTGTGGCCCTCACCCCCAACAGTTGTGTACATATTTGTAAATAGTTGTTTTCTACCTTTTAATATACATTTGCTTTGTTATGCCTACTGTGGTGGTCTCTGATTTGCAGCAGGC
Source organism: Neoceratodus forsteri (assembly GCA_016271365.2). Taxonomy (NCBI): domain Eukaryota; kingdom Metazoa; phylum Chordata; order Ceratodontiformes; family Ceratodontidae; genus Neoceratodus; species Neoceratodus forsteri. Next base: position 136,538,230 of record CM057449.1, on the reverse strand, counting down.
TACAGGTGCTCAGCTGCAGTGGTGTGCATGGCGTCAGGGGTGGTGCAGTCATGGGCGTGTGTGTGCGTCCGTAGGGAAAGCGACTATGGTGTAGGCGTAGCTATCAGTCACGGTCTGTGGTTTGTGTGTTGTTCCCTGTGCACTGGATGACTGTGTGCAGTGGTCCACGGTGCATGCACTGTGTTCATGGTGCACCTGTCAGACCGTCCATGGCCTGTGCAGCTGACACCCTTGCATGTCTGTGACCTGTACGGTCCGCTGGCATGTCAGTGGTGGCTGTCCATGCTGGACAACCACTGTACCCGGTACAATGCCAGGTTGCCTCCTGTCACTGGTGTGGTGCATTTCTGCCTCGGGTGGCACTGTGGCCTCTGCTGTTGTTGGCCCACCTCCATGCTGTCGCTGGTGTCTGTTGCAGGGGATGTGCTCCACTGTCTGTCATTTGTGCTCCGGGCGCATGCTGGTGGCGTACAGCTTCATGGTGCCTGAGCAGGGTGGCTGGCACTCCTGTGCCATGGAGGGGTGCTGGCCATGTGTACACGGTTTCCATGGCCACACGTCAGGGGCTTGGTTGACCCGCTACTGTGTCCCTGTGTTGGGGTGCCCTTGGGTATGGGTGGGTGTTTGTCCATGCACTGTGTTGCATCCTGCGTGGCGCATGCTTCCATGCACCACTGTGGGTGTCTGCGCTGGCTGTTGTGGCCAGTGCTGGGTCGGGGTGTGTCCTTGGGAGGGTGTGCAGGGTGCTGTACCACTGGTGGTGGGGTCCGGGGCATGTCCTGTCACGTGTGTGGTACCTCGTGTGCCGACGCATGGTCGGTCTCTCAGCTGTACCTCGGGGGGACGTGCATGGCGGCACTGTGTATGCAGTCGTTGCATCACTGTCTGCTGCCGCCTGCTGAAGGGTGTTCATGGTGGGGCTGTCTTGCATGGTTCTGTGGTACACAGGGTTGCATTGTCACAGTGGGGGTGGTGGCATTCATGGGGTGTCCTGCACTGGTGGGCGCTGCTCCTGGGCAGGGTGTCTGGGGATCACTGTGCAGGGTGTGCTCTGCATTGGTGGGATGGTGTGGCACGGGGTGGCCGGACCTCCTTGTGTGCCGGTCACAGCTTGCCAGGGGGTGTGCTGGGGCACCATGCCCGGCTGTGGGTTTGTTGCTGGTATCCATGGGCGGTGGTTATTCCAGCTCTCTCCGCCAGCCGTGCATGGGGGCGATGTCTGTTCTGCTGTGTGCTCCTCTGCCCATCTCTAGCATGGGTGATGGGCCCATGCATCCTGTCCCTGCACATCCCTGGTTGTGCTGTTGCGCTGCTGCCCTGCTCAACTGAGCATCCCTGGTTGTGCTATTGCGCATCTGACCTGCACCACTGCACATCCCTGATTGCGCTATGGCGCAGTTGGCGCGATATTCAGTCATGTGCCACAGGCGCATCTTGACCTGCGCAGTGTTTGAATATCGTGCGTATTGCGCATGGGGGCAGTGGACTTGCGCTTGCTCCTGCTGTTGCGCATTTGTATGGTGCAGTTTGAATATCTGGGCCACAGTGTCTACATCACCAGCAAATATACTCACAATGGTGATGTCACCAGAGTGAGACTATCTACACTGCAGCCTGCATTTAATAGCTTCACAGTTTCTCTTTCTCACTGAATCCTGCAACTAACTCAATTAACACTGTAAAAGACAATCACCTGTGTCCCATAGTTATTCTGACAATCCTAGCACATTACTGTGCTGCTCTAATCTTCAAACCAGCCTCCTTCATAAACCAGTTTCTCTTTCTGAGTGCTGACTGCAACAGCTTCTCTGTCTCAGTGAAGCCTGCAACTTACTGAATAAACAGTCCGCTTCTCACTCCTAGCTGCAGGTAACACAATTATCATTGCAAATCACATGCACCTGTTTCTCATAGTGTCTAACAGTCTCAGCCCACTCAGAAACACTTACACACACTCAGACCACACACAAACAGTGCTGTCAGTATAGCCTAGAGTTTAGAGTAACAAGCAATGAACAAACTTTCTACATCAGCAGCCCAGACCATATTTGATTCTCACAACTTCCATTTCAATACTGTGTCACTCTGAACAAATCACTTAACTGCCCAGTGCTCCCAGGTCCCCCCTAACAACTTACCCAATTACCAAAATAAAGTAAACAGGGAGAGAACACAGAAAAAAATGTTCCTGAAGGGTACTAGCCCTATTGTATAAATCGCACATATGATGTGTGACTTGTGGAATATGGCAAACATTTGCACTCGTGCAGAGTGAACTGCAATAATATCACGAGTGCCTTGATATTATCACAGTTCATTCTGCACTCATGCAAATATTTTCCATATTTCACAGTGGTCCATCATGTATCCCCTATAAATACATATAAATACATATATATATATATATATATATATATATATATATATATATATATATATATATATATATATATATATATATATACACACATATATATACACATATATACACACACACACACACACACACACACACATATATATACATATACACACACACACACACACACACACACACACACTCACCTACCCACCCCGCACCATTATATAAACCTGTCAATTTGACAAATAAATTACGCTCTTAAATTGCCACCGAGCTCAAACAAGCTTACTTTTCATTCCCAGACATGTTTGAGCACATTTAAGGATATAGTGTTAGGGGGGAAAGTAAGGCACCTTCCATAGCAGTAAATGCCCTTCAGAAGGAAAATTCTACAGGCAAATCCTCCTGATTCATCAGCACTCCTAGAACAGACTACAGCAGTCCCCCTAGCTCTAAATGTTTCCCCACAATACAGCTTTTTGTCGCTTCTATTACTGCCTGCACCTACTTCTGGCAATGGGGGAGATATGCATTTCTACTTTTTTATCCCGTTACCCTGGATCACAGTCACGCATGTGCATGGAGGCGCACGTGAGCTCTGCAGCTCCAGTGACGGCCCCTTCCAAGTTCCAACCACCCGGCTGTGACAGGGAGCTCCTGCCACTCCTGAGGACCAACCTTTCTTAAATCTGTTGCAACATTTCTTCTATTTCTTAGCCTAATCTATTCTTTACAATTTCTAGTCCACACCTATGGCCCCCCTTCCCTTTCTTGACTATGCTATAGTGTCCTCTTTGGTTTTCCTTTACCATCTCAGGTCCTTGTACAGGGAGGTTATTGTGGTGACCTCCAAGTTTCGGTAAAACAGCAGGCTGTGTTTGTCATTGTTGGATTTAGTATGTAATAGCACCATGTGATAAAATACCTTGACGGAAGTAAATAAATAAGACTTTATTTGTGGAGTGCCTTTCCAAAGCCAAGGCACTTTACAAAGCATACCACCGCATATAAAAATAGAAACAGTAGCACTAACATAAATAACAATAATATTACAGACATGACAATTCCAATTAAAAGTCATAAAAAAAAAGCCTGATTAAAAAGATAAGTTTTAAATTCAGCTTTGACGCTCTAACGGTCAAGCATTCTCTTAACTGACGTAAATAGAATCTGCCAGGTAAAGCTACAAAGGAAAAGCTTGGGCACTAGAGGTTTTCAAACACACCCTGGCAATCTCTAGCAATCCCTCATCGGCAGATCGGAGAGGATGGAAGGGGCGGTAGGGAGTCAAAAGATCTTTCAGATAGCGGGGTCCCTGCTCGTGTAGGGCTTAGAAGGTCAGCAAGCCAACCTTAAAGGTTATCCGCCACCGAACAGGCAGCCAGTGCAGTTTGCGAAGCACAGGCATAATATGACAAGCCCTGGATGTACCAGTCAAAAGCCTGGCTGCCACATTCTGCACTACCTGCAAGAGGCAGATTTCAACCCCTTGAAGTCCTAGGTAGAGGGCATCGCAGTAACCTAGGCGAGTGGTGATGAAGGCATGGACCAAAGTTGGTAGGTCGTCCGGAGGAACCAGGTGTTTCACTCAGGCGATATTCCTCAGGTGGTAAAAAGAAGATCTGACCACAGCTGATACCTGAGATCTCAGAGTTAGGCCGTCATCAAAAATAACGCCCAGGTTCTTCACCCAGTCCGAGGTGGTGAGCTGGACACAATCAAGCCATAAACCTGATGCCTGCCCAGCCCCCAAACCTACCTCCGGGTGACATGGGTCCACCACCAACACTTCGGTCTTATCCGGGTTCATCCAGTCCTTGATCTCAGCGAGACAGTTGTTATAGACAGAAACTACATCCTCCTGTCCAGGTAGAAAAAGACATATACAGTTGAGTATCACCTGCATAGCAGTGAAAACTCAAACCGTATTGTCTGATGATATCTCCTATTGGCAGCATGTACACTACGAACAACATGGGCAACAATGTGGAGCCTTGCAGCACCCCACAGGACAGGGGGAAGAGTGTCAAATGAATAAATTCCAGTGATAACCCTCTGAGATCTGCCCGTAAGGAAAGATTGAAACCATCTGAGGACCGTACCCGACAGTCCACAAAGGAAACACAGGTGCTCTAAAAGTACACCATGGTCCACTGAGCTAAATGCCGCAGAGAGATCAAGAAGGACTAAGATGTATGGGCCTTTCGATCTATTGCTATTAGGAGGTTGTTCAATACCCGGATGACTGCAGTCTCAGTACTATGTGTCTTCCTAAATCCAAACTGGAGAGCCTCATAGATACCATGGGTCCCAAGATAATCCTCCAGCTGCGACGCAACCACCTTCTCAATAACCTTGCCTACAAAGGGCAGGTTAGTGATAGGCCTGTAGTTAGCGGAGTGGTTTGGATCCAAGGAGGGTTTATTAAGGAATGGTCGTATGACCGCCTCCTTGAAGGGATCTGGAAAGACCCCCTTTCCAATGAACCCCAAACAATTTCAGCTAGGATCGAGCAGATAACATCTACACAACCCACTAATAGAGGTGTAGGGCCCGGATCCAAACTACAGATGGTAGGGCACAGAGTCAGGATGATTCTCACAATATCTATGAGTTCCCTCCTCCTGAAATCTGACCAAGTGTTCATCACCTCCCGCCGATTCCCACAATCCCTCATAGGGAGAGCCGGGCTGGTGCTGGCCCAGATGCTGACAACCTTATCCGTGAAGAATTGAGCAAGTTCATTGCACTTAGCATGCGAAAAGGCTCCTCCAGGTTGGAGGCAGATCGGATTGCACAATCTGTCTACAGTCTGGAAGAATTGAGCCGATCAATTCTGCACAGCAGAAATCTCCCTGGACAGGAATTCTGCCTTCTTACAGGTGATTTCTGATTGATAGTTCTTATAATGTTCAATCAATCTAAGCTCGTCAGCATCTAGGCCAGACCTCCATCAAGTTCTCTCCAACCTTCGACCCATTCTGCTCAGCTCCTTCAAGGAACCATCAAACCAAGGGTTCCTTGGGCGAAGAGAGAGCGGTCGAACATGAGCAATCTTGTCCAGGGCATCTCCCACTGCCCTATTATAGGTCAGTACCAGATCCCCTGGACCCATGCATTCACTCGACAAACCCAATAGATCCAGCACTGCCGCTAGACCTTCTGGGGTACCCCCTCTTAAAGGGCGGTATTGGACCATCTCCATGGGGCCAGGCCCTTTGGGGGAGCCCCGAAACTTTTTTTTTGTTTAGTTGTTTAACCAGGAGTAGCACACTAAGCTGAAAGCTTTTTTACAGGAGCAACCTGGGAGCACGGGGAAGTTATGTGACTTGCTCAGGGTCACACAGTATGCAAGTGGAAGCTGTGGGATTCAAACCCAGGTCTGGTCTGCTGAACGTCACCAGATTTGCAGCTCAGAGCCTTAAACCACTGCACTATACTGAACCTTGTGTTGTGATGGTCAGACCAGCCAACTGGTTCTACCCCCTAGTCCCTCATCTCCATCCCCAGGAGGAACACCAGGTCCAACGAGTGACCCCCTATAAGGGTAGCAGAGGTAATAAGGCCCAGCATCGATATAGCTGGAGGAGATTTTGTCCAAAATGCGAGAGTTCATCATCGACCCAGGCATTAAAGTCCCCCAGAATTAACCATCTAGGGGACTCCAAGGCCATGTCGACGATGAAGTGCACAAACTCCTTCAGGAATTCTCCACCATCACCGGGTGGACGGTAGATGAGGAGTGTCCTGAAGCCCACACCCAGTGTATATACCTTATGTTTATGAAACCTGTAAATGTTGAAACTATCATGGCACTAGGTGTTTTTGATAAAGGTAAAAAGTACTAGGTGACTGTATTATAGAAATTACATTGGTTGTGTTGTTAAATGCATGCAAATTGGTACCATGCATTTCTGCTGCAGACTGAGCCAATCTGAAATGTCACTGTGATTTGCATATATTCCATGATGCTTTGCATTATGGAAGTATGTGTGATGTTATGTCTCTTTGAAACTTGACTTATTGTCAATGCCCTTTGGGGCAACCCTTGCTTCAGTGCTTCTGCACCGAGGTTCTTTTTAGCTTGTTTTACATTTTTTGTTTGTTTGAGCAACCCCCATCCAAGCAAACAAGACAAACATAGGGATGCCAGAATTTTCACTAAAATAAGTTACATCAGTAGGTGCTAACAAGTGCAGAGGAAGGACATACATAGTCTGTTGCTGCAAACTGATGTACTGAAGAAGGAATATGCCATTGCTGAAGGTGATATACTGTATTTTGAATAAACGTCACACAGAGATTGAGTGTTGAAACTGAAGTTCGGTGTCTGGTCCATCTGTTATCCCATAGCCCCTGCACACCAGCCTAATGCCAGGGTTCCCTATGGCTTGGCGCTACCACCTAGCCTCCACCAGGTGGCAGCCAAGAGCCAGGGAAACCTCACATCCTTCCCCAGAGAGGAGAGCTGCCTAACAGGATTTTGATCCTGCTCCACACCCCACACCCCCAGCTCAGCCCTGGTGGCCCGGGCTCGATCTCGAACTTGGGTCACTGGTGTGGTGCATGGTGTGGCGTTCAACGCCTCAACCCTCAGTGCACTGGGCCAGCTCAGCTCTAAAAGCTTGTTTTAATCCTGATGTTCTTGGGCTCGATTTTCAAACACTGACGCAGGGCTCGCGTCAAGTCCTGCATCAAACACTGTCTTTGGTGCACTTACACCAAACACCTTTGCCGGAGCTGCACCCGATTTTGGTAGGTCAGGCGCAGTTGCAACACTTTACCAATGTATGGCAGCTTGTGCCAAATATTTGGTGAAAGCTGCATAAAAAGGGCAACCAAGATTGCTGCAAGATAGACCAGAAGAAGTTGGCCTAACTTACAGTAACTGGCGCACAAGACTGAAAATCCCGATCGCCGGCTCGGAGAATGCTGCAAGCCCCATAAGCCATGTGTTCCACACACCCGGGGCTTGTGGCATTCAAGTACATGTGAAAATCGATCCCCTTGTCACTAAATAATGCTGTTAGACCTCCGGGGGAGTGCACTACATTATCTTCACTCCTGATATGATGATGTAACCCCCCCAAACAAATGGGGGTTCCCGAAAAGTCTTCCTTGAGCTTGCCTAAATGCTCACTGCCAGGCGGCTGGTGTTCTGCGTTTTTAGTAGATTAAATGTATTGCCAGAGAGTGCCTGTACAACCTCTGTGTATTGTCTCTTTAAGAGCTGCATGGATTGCAGTCTTAATTAATCTAAAAGGGAGCTCTGTTAGAAGATGTGCCTGTTTACTGATCATTTGTTAGAGTAGTAATAATATTGCAGTTTGTTCTAACCTGCCTTCTTTGCAGCAAGGACTGTTCTGTCTATCTCCACCAACTTGGCCCAGGACTGTCCGAATGGGCCAATCAGTACTGTTGGGACTCTAAAATGGAGCCTGCCTACAGGGGCTTGGTGGGGTCAAAACTTGTAGGAATTGTAGTTTTTGCATTTTAGCGCCTAAAATAACCTGGAGGGGGAGCCCTTGTTGTGACTGACAGACAGATCAGCAAACCAAACCTTTTGGATCTTGGGGAAATTCCCAAGCTGCTTGCAGCTAGTTTTAGTTCTGAGTTTGGAAGTGAAGACATGACAGCTTGAATGATTCAAGCAGCAGCCCTGGCGTAGATTTGCGTGGGAGAACTGTGGAAAGACCTGAGTTTTGGCTTGCATGCCTGCCTACTGTCCCTGACAAGGAACTTGTGCCTTTTTCAGACTGAATCCGAACTTGGAGAGCGAAGTAAGCCACTGAATTGTGACCAGGCTCCTACATAGAAACATAGAAGTTGACGGCAGATAAGGACCGCAAGGCCCATCCAGTCTGCCCATTTCTTTTTCTAAGACCACCGAAGATTTGCTGAATGCGATCGCAGGGTTTTATTTAACTCTAAAAATTGATTAGCGTTTTGCTCATAAAAGTTCTAAAACATTGTGAAAATGCATAGCACTTGCCTCACTGTGTTTAACAAACATAACACTTCTAGAAAACCTATATGAATGTTTTCTGTACAGTTAGTATTGTCCCAAGAAAAAAAACTGCTAATCAATTATTTAAAACCCTGCGATTGGCATGTCTGGACTTCCAGCCACCTCTGAACTCCCGGATTGTGCAGAGACTCTGTAATTGCAACCGGAGAGCCTTTTGCCTGGTACAGTGGAATTTCCTTACATGTGAATGTGTTGTGTGCTTATAGTGGGTCGTGATTTGGTTCCTACTGTGGTTTGACTTGTGTTCTACTTGCTGGAAGCTGCATTAAAATTTACTTACATGTAAATGTGCTGTGAGCTACTAGTGGGTCACGAGTTGGTTCCCCACTGTGGTTTGAACTGTATTCTGCTTGGTGGAAGTTGCATCCAGCCCCACTGACTGAATCCGAAATCATCTCCATTGGGCCTGGGCCTTGCCACACTGGCCCAGCCCGACTACCCGCTGCACAGAGAAAGCCACTGACGAGAGACCTGCCTGGGGATCAGCCCTGCTCAACAGTTGAACAAGGCAGCGCCTCAGTGATTCATGTGGGCCCCGCTTCTCCAAGCACTCCAGCTCAACAACCTGCAGTCTCGAGTTCGTCCTCCCTGTGTCTAGTATCGGGTATTGTGAATAAACATCAGGGTAGCTCCTTGCAACAATAGCTAAATCTAAAGTGTTGTCATCTGATTGTCTGGTTGCTTTTTCTTTCACAAACTGAGCCCTCCAGTTCCGGATTACAAATAGTGTGTATTGTGCATGTTGCTTTCTTCCATCACAGGGCCCCTGCCAGCTGCAACGTTCCTGCCTAGCCCATCGTCTCCCTACCGGGGTACCCAGAGGTGTGACTGTGTGGGGACTTAAAGCGCATGCATAACTATTTGATTAATATAGCCTTTAAGCCAATCAACCTGATAACGGCCCTTCCTTGTTCAAGTCCCCTGAATAAATCAGATCTGACTTTTTTGCTGCATTTAACCTAACTGTGGTTCCAGTTTGTGCCAAGAGTACTGTACTGTTGCTATTTATTGTGCATAACCTCGTTTTACAGGGGGGTCCCCAAGGTCGAGCCAGAGGAATCAGCCCTGGTGGTAAGTGCAAACAGTGTGGGTACTGGTATGGTGTACAAGGGGTACTGCGAAAGTGATTACTGTATATTGCTCGAGCCACTAGAAGAGAAAGAGGGGGGGTTACAGTGTCCCAGAGGGCTGTGCCCAGGTTAGTTTGACCACTACCAACCCTGACCTCTGGGTGGAGGCACCCGTTTCAGAACTCAGGCCCCTTAACCTGCTACTAGCTGCGCAGGCAGGGGTAGTAGCCCTTGGGATAGCACCACCAAGGGGTTACAATAATCTGTATGGGACCTGAAAGTCTACACAATTTCTTTCTCAAACATTATACAGGTGCTTATGGATTGCCAGGTCAGCAATTGGGGAGCTGCTTGTTTCACACCAGACAAGACTACAGCATCTATGTACTTAATGCCTGAGTAATCAAGGTGGACAGACTTTCAGGTCTTATACAAATTATTAGGAATGAAGAGAATTTAGTGCCCTCCAGCTCTAAATTCATTATATAGAGAGACAAGACTATCAGAGGACAAAAACATTTAGAGCTCTATATGCGTGTGTGTTGGGGGGACAATAAATTCTCTCTTCACTCCTACTAATTTGTATGGGACCTAAAAGTCTCGTCTTACTCGAGTAAGTGCACATTTATCATAATACCAGGTCACTGGGACAAACAACTGCTTCCTAAAGAGTAACACCCCTGTTTTTCAAGGAATGCATCAGGACTAACAAGCCAGTGATCAGAAAGTATCTTTACGAAATTTAAAGTTTCCTCCAAAATCACAGGACTTCTTTTAATCCTGCAAAGCAGTGTTACTGGCAGGCATGGCTTGGCTGCATGTCTTATCTGTGGCTTGACTCTTGGATTATGGCTCAACTCCCGAACAGAAGGCTTGCTCCTAATGGCGGCATTTAGATCGACCCTGTTCCATCCTCGATGCTGGCAAATGTGCTCAGTGGCGTACTGTCTCCCAAGCTTCCCTTTGTCATCATGTCCTCCTCTCATGTACTCTAGTGGTTTGCTGGTCTTCATGAGCAGTCGGAGCTCACTTCAGCAACTTCCACTGGCCACATCCTAGCAGCAATACCCGGAGCTGCACCGATACTTGTAAATAAAAGAAACGGTCCTGTACATGAAATGTTACCTGCTAACCTGAAAGCCACCTGCATTTGGTCGGCAGGTGCCAATTTTGACCCTCCTCAGAGGTCTGGCGTCTCTTAACTATTCCTCCTTTCAGGCCAAATACTGTCTTTCCGCTGTTCCCACTTATCTCTCGTCTCTACTTGACCTTGCCATTCCAGGGTTTTATTTAACTCTAAAAATTGATTAGCGTTTTGCTCTTAAAAGTGCTAAAACATGGTGAAAATGCATAGCACCTACCTCACTGTGTTTAATAAACATAACACTTCTAGAAAACCTATATAAATACTTTCTGAACCATTAGTATTGTCCCAAGAAAAAAACTGCTAATCAATTATTTAAAACCCTGCATTCCATTCTCCTACTCCCTCGAATCATCTGATGCTCGTTACTTTCTTATCCCTCGCAGTAAACCAGTAGCAGGTCAGTCTGCTTTCTCTATCTACTGTACCTTCACCTTCCAACGCTGTGCAACAATCCCCCCTTCATCCGTCTCTCATCCTCACTGCACTCTTTCAGACCAGTCCTACTAGCACTCTTCTCAAAAGCCATGTTCCAGTAGCTACCCAGCTCCTCTCTCCAACATAGAACCACTGCCCTCTTCACTCCTTCCTTCTTACTCATTTTGCCACTTACCCTTCTGCATAACTTAAAATGCAGGGTACTCTGTAATTCTGTGATATTATTTCCCCAAGGGTTTGTTAGAAGCATCTTTTTATTCCTAAACTGCAAACTCCTCTAGCTTTCATCCTTGCTACCACTGTAACGTGTATTTTTTGAACATTTATTGCATTTTTTTGTGGAATTAGTTACTTGTGACTTGGTATTTATTATTCCTGTACATAACCTGTTATTGTTGCTATATTTGCAATAGCTGCATCTCCCTCTTTCCGTGCTGAATCCCCTTCCCCAGAATGCATCTGGGAACAAGATCTGGCTCAGCACGCCTATTCCAGTCACCAGATTTTAAATAACTATTCTGCTATAGATAAAGAGCCTGCCAAATCTGGAGTCAAATAACTAATTATCAGACTATATTCCTACACCATCCATCTCTCTCTCTCTCTCTCCCCCCAGCTACTTAATTTACTCATCCCTGCACCCTCCAAAAAAAAAAAAAAAAAAAACAGTCACGTTTCAGCAATGGAAGGCATTTTCAATTTTTCATCCAAAAAGTAAAACATAAAGAGGGGTCTGACCAACAGCAAAGAGAAAAAAAAAATACAAAGAAAAGATTCATGGGAGAAGCCATGGCTCTGAGGCAGCTGCATCAGCCTACAAGCCACTCTGCCTGGGTCTGGTCAGACACCATGACAGCTGCTCTGGAGTGTGACAGGGACTTATCCAGCCAGCATTATCAGTGTGCAATTCCCATAATGTAGAGGGCGTCAAACCAACTGACCTTTGATTCTGGGATTGTGGTTTTCATAATGTTTGCTTCCTTATTAAAAGTTAACAGCACTAAGAGACCCACACTGAAGTATGAGGCTGGTTCCAATGTGCACTTTGTGTGCAAAAACATTTTTTTACTTACTGTTTACTGCAGCATAGCAGACTGTATCAAGCTGATTTTGCTGACTTCCAAGCTGACATTTGCTGTAACCTGGAATCCCATAATTCCCTGCAGCTGACAGTAGAGGAGGGCTGCAGCACTGGGAGAGTCAACAGCCTGCAGTGCATGTTAGAACGTTTATAAGCTCCAGTCAGATGTTTGCCCGTCCCACTGTTCTTCTGGGGCTAAGGAAAGTCCTCTGTGACTGTACTTAGCTCAGGAAGGACAGTGGGACCAGCAAACAAACGATCAAGCTTATAAAAATCTTAACATGTGCTGCAGGCTATTAAATTTCCCATTGATGCAGCCCTCCTCTGATGTCAGCTGCAGGGGATTCTGGGATCTGTAGTTACAGAAAATGCCAGCTTGCAAGTCATTAGAATCAGTCTGATACAATCTACTATACTACAGTAGAAACACAGAATTTGATAGCAGATAAGGACCGCTTGGCCCACCTAGTCTGCCCATTTCCCTACCTAATGAGTAAGCTGCAAATCCTAGTTAACCAACAGCCTACTTCCTCCAACCCCCCACTAGAATTGCCTTATGTCTGTCCCATGCATTCTTGAATTCCCCACTGTTTTTGACTCCACTAACTCCTCAGGAAGGCCATTCCATGTATCCACAACCCTATCCACAACCCTCTCCATGAAAAACTACTTCCTCACATTACCTCTGAGTAATCCCCCCATTATCTTCAAATTGTGCCCCTTTGTTCTCGCACATCTCTTTTTCTGAAAGATGCTACACTCTTGGACTTTGTTGATTCCCTTGAGGTACTTGAAAGTTTGTATCATGTCCACCCTCTCCCTCCTTTCCTTGAGGGTATACACAGTAAGCTCATTTAATCTCTCTTTATGTCTTCTGGTGCAGACCCTGCACCATTTTAGTTGCCCTCCTCTGAACAGCCTCCATCCTGTCTATGTCCTTGCGGAGACGGAGTCTCCAGAACTCACGCAGTACTCCAGATGGGGTCTCACCAACTGTCTGTACAGAGGGATAACAACTTCCTGTTTTCTACTGGTGATGCCTGTCTCTATGCATCCCAGTATCTTGCCAGCCTTCCTTACTGCCTTCTCACATTGCTTGCCCACCTTTAGGTCATCTGATATGACTACCCCCAGGTCTCTTTCCAATTTTGTCGTTGTTAGTATCTCACCCCCCATTGTGTACTCTTCCCCTTGGTTTTTCTTTCCCAAGTGCATTTGCACTTCTTTGCACTGATACTAAGCTGACATACATTCGACCATCCCTCCAACCTTGCCAAGTCCCTTCTCATCCTTTCCACCCCACCTTCTGTATCGATCCTGTTGCAGATCTTTGCGTCATCTGCAAAGAGACATACTTTTCCTTCCAGTACCTCTACAATGTCACTTATAAAGATATTAAAGAAGATCGGTCCCAGTACCGAACCCTGTGGTACCCCACTAGTAACCCCCCTTTCTTCAGAGTGGACTCCGTTTTATGTTACCCTTTGTGTCCTGTTGTCCAGTCAATTTTTTACCCAGACTACCACCTTGGGACCCACTCCAAGGCTGGCTAACTTGTATATTAATATTTTGTGTGGGACTGTGTCAAATGCCTTGCAAAAGTCTAGGTAGGCCATGTCCGCAGCCCCTCCCTGGTCTGCTACTTTGGTCACCCAGTCAAAGAAATCTATTAGATTCGTCTGACATGACCTTCCCTCTGTGAATCCATGCTGCCTTGGGTCCTGTGCCCCACTGGCCTCTAGAGACTCAAAGATTCTTTCCTTCAGAAGCGATTCCATCATTTTCCCTACCACTGAGGTCAAACTAACAGGTCTGTAGTTTCCTGCCTCTGTCTTGCTCCCACTTTTGTAAAGGGGAATCACATCCGCCCTCCTCCAGTCCTCAGGTACCACACCATCCTTCCATGATTTGTAAAAAACGGTAGTCAGTGGTGTCGCTAGTTCTACCCTTATTTCTTTTAGAATTCTTGGGTGAATCCTGTCAGGCCCCATTTCATTGTCCACCTTCAGTTTTAAGAGTTCTTTTAGAACCCTTTCTTCTGTGAAAGGACTGGTATCGACCCCCCATCCAGAGTGCTTCTATTCTTTGGTTTAGGTACCTCCCCCTCCTCTTCTTTTGTGAATACTGAGCAGAAGTATTTGTTCAGTATCCCTGCTTTATCACTGTCACCTTTTGCCCACCCTCCTTTCCCTTTATTAAGCCTCACTATCCCTTCCTTGGTCTTTCTTCACTCCCTAATGTACCTATAAAAGGTTTTATCCCCCTTCTTAACTGAGTTGGCTATCTTTTCTGCAGTTTGGGCCTTTGCTGTTCTGACTGCCTTCCCCGCTTCCTTCTGCTTTAACTGGTACAGTTCTCTATCCTGCTCTTTCTGTGTTTCCTTATACTTCCTGAATGCTTCCTTTTTCTCCTCCTCTATTGAGAACCATAGTGTTTTTTTTCTCCTTCGTTTTGTTTTGTTGAGTTGCTTCACACAAAGGCTTGTTGCCTCTGTGATGGCTGTTTTGATTTTTTCCATTGTTCCTCCACCCCACCTTCTTGCCTGTTTGCTAGTGCTTTTCTGAGGCAGTCTCCCATTTTCCCCAAAGTCAGCCCTCCTAAAGTCCAATACTCTTACTTTTGTATGGCTTGACTCTATGGCTGTGTTTATTGTGAACCAAACTGTTTGGTGGTCGCTTGTTCCCAGGTGGCTACCCACTTCTAAATCTGAGATCCTTTCTCCATCCCCATTTGACAGTACCCGGTCTAAGATTCCTTCCTCCCGAGTGGGTTCCAACACTAGCTGTATGAGGCACCCCCCTGTAGTGCATCAAGAATAACCCTGCTTTTGGATGTGGCAGCAGCAAATCTGTTCCAATTAACATCTGGCATATTCAAGTCCCCCATCAACAATATCTCTCCTTTTTTCTGCCATTCTAAGGATGTCTTCTATATTTCCTTGTCCATTGCCTCCCCCTGAGATGGGGGTATGTATACAACACCCATGCGGATTGTGGTGCCACTTCCTGTCTCCAGGGTGACCCACAGTGCCTCTTCTCCTCCCAGTTTACCCTTTAGTTCCATTGCTTTGATCCATTCCCTTACATAGATAGCAACTCCTCCTCCTCTTTTACCCTCCCTGTCCCTCCCTGTGTGGTGGAGGTTCCCCTACTCCTGTCCACTTTGGCCTGGAGACGGGCAACCTCCTCTCTCAGAGCAGAGAGTTGCCTGCAAATAGGGCAGCATCTCAGCCTCCAGAATGTCTTCCGGAAGACTGATGCCCCATAGTCAGTGCATTGCACTACTCCCCACTTGTGTGTCTTCTTTCCTGTTTATCCTTTGTAATATTTTTTTGTATTTAGTGTGTGCGCTTCTACCGTCAATGCAGCGTGCTGTGCTGGTAAGAATATGACAGCTGTAGGCCCCTTGTCATCTTGAGGAAATGATGTCACAACCCCTGGTATAAAGGAAATGACACCCGGAGAGGGTGGGTTGAGGGGAAGGGGAGCTTGGGCCTAAGCCATGCCCTCCAGAAACAATCAGCTACAAGTTCTGACCCACCACTACAATTAGCGTTGACCTTCCTTTCAGCAAGACAACCTGCACAACAAGTTAACAGAGAAAATACCCAGCAAAACAATCAATCAGAGAAAAATCAAGCAGTTCAGTCCTACACAGGTAAGTCTCTCTGACCCAATACAACCTGGTGTTGTGTGCTCTGAAAGCAATTAGGAGCACACTGCAATTTCCTTCACCTGAGGCTCTGTCTGGGTTCAAATACACAAACTGCAGGCTTTGCTATGACAATTCCTCAGCCACCAGTAAATTATTTAAAAATAGTTTGATGCAAACTTTTTACATTATTTAAAAATAGTTTGATGCAAATTGTCACAAAAATGGGAAGTACTGTTGGTGATGCTAGGAAAGGGGGGCAGGATGGGAATGGGGAAAAAGAGTGGAAGGTGGTTACCCTTAATGCTAGGAGCCTTGGGAGGAAAACTGCAGAGTTACACGTTCTCATGGCAGAGGGAGAGGTGGAAATTGCAGCCATCACAGAAACATGGGCCACCCAATACAATGACTGGGACCTGTCTGTACCAGGGTACAGGTTATTTCGTAGGAACAGGGTGATTGGGAAAGGAGGGGGGTGGCACTATATGTGAAGGAAGGACTGATGTGTGTAAGGGAGGAAGGGGAGGAGGGTAGTACTTAGTCACTTTGGATACAAATCCAGGATTCCAAGAATAGGATTCTTAGAATAGGAGTGGTGTACAGGCCACCATCTCAGACGGAGGAGTTAGACAGGGAACTAGCGGGACAGATCAGGAGGACCTCTGCGAGAAGGGTAGTGTGGTGATTGTGGGGACTTCACATGCCAGGAGTGGACTGGAGTATCCCAACAACCAGGAACAGAAGGAGCAGGTACTGCTGGATGCCTTCAGGACAGCTTCCTGCTGCAAATGGTCAGTGAACCAAACAGGTTAGGGAATACCGTTGACCTTGTGCTGGCAAATGGGGACTTTGTGAGAGAACTTACAGTGGAGGAAGCGCTGTCAGGGAGTAACCACCACTCAGTATGGCTCACATTGGATATGGGCAAGGAAGGAGTGGAATCTGGCATAAGAGTGCTGGACTTCAGGAGGATGGGGGAAGTGGTAAAAGGGTACCTGGCCAGAATTCAATCTAGTATCGACACTAACCAGAGGTGGGAGCTCATAAAGCTGGGGATAGTGGAGGCAACCAAAACCTGCTGCAAAGCCCAGAGCAAGAAGGCTAGGGCTAAGAAACTGAGCTGGTTGAGCAAGGAGGTCATGGAAAAGGTAAGGAAGAAAAGAGCTGCCTTTAGGAAGTACAAGAAAACAGGGAGGTGGGAGGACAGGGAGGAGTACTTGACAGAATCGAAGGAGGTGACAAGAGCAGTAAGGGAGCCAAAGCATCTACGGAACTCAGGCTGGCACAAGGCATTAAGAAGGGGGAGAAGGACTTCTTTAAGTACATCAGGGAGAAAAGGAGCTGTAAGGACCACATAGTAAGGATTAGGAAGGAGGGGGGTTGGGTGGAAGCAGGGTGCAATAAGGCAGAAGCACTAAGACTAAGGAGGCTGAGGACAACTGTCACAAGGGAGGCCCACAGGAAGGAGGCAGAGGACACCACAAGGAAAGGAAGCAGCTCCTGGTGGGGGACTCAATTATTAGGGGGATAGAACTGGGGGGAGCAGGGAAAACTGAAGTAAGGTGCCTGCCTGGTGCCATGGCTTGGAGAGACAGGAAGCGCATCCTCAGGATAACGAGAACAGCTGCACGGGATTCTGAGCTGGACGTCATTGTCCACCTAGGGACACATGACTTGGCTCATCATGAGATTAGAGCAGTGCAGAAGGACTTTGTAAAATTGGGGAGGGGCCTAAGACAAGTAGCACACACAATACCCTTCTCTGAGGTGCTGCCTGTCAATGGCATGAGTGAAGCGAGGGTACTTTGCACCATGCAGTTTAATGAATGGTTGAAAAAATTGTGTGGAGCACAGGGGTTTGGCTTCATTGGGGACTGGGGTTCCACCTGGAGGGACACCAGCCTATACTGGCAGGATGGTCTGCATCTGTCCAGGAAGGGAACAAGTCTTTTGAGCAATCGGTTTAAATGCTTCATTGGCAAGCTTTTAAACTAGTCGGGGGGGGGCATTGATAAGCAGCAGTGAAAATCCCAGCCTCTCCCTACAAAACAGGGTACTAAATGAGAAAAAGACCGAGGTAGAAAGGTCAGTGGGGGATGCTGCAAAAGAAGGTAAAGCCATCAAAAAATGGAGAGCAATGAGTACCAATGCCTGTAGTCCGAGTAACAAGCTTCCTGAATTAGTGGCCTTGATGGAGGAGGAACATCTGGATATCGTGGCAGTCACAGAAACATGGTACACACAAAACCATGACTGGGACGTAAACATACCAGGATACACTATCTACAGGAGGGACAGGGAGGGTAAAAGAGGAGAAGTAGTAGCTCTTTAGATAAGGGAAGGAATCAAAGCAACAGAACAAAAGGGAAAACAGGGAGGAGAAGAAGCACTGTGGGTAAATTTGGAGACCGGCAATGGCACCCCAATCCGCACAGGGGTTGTATACAGACCTTCAGGGGAGGAAATGGACAAGGAAATGATAGAAAGAATACTTAGAATGGCAGAAAAGGGAGATATTGCTGATGGGTGATCTGAATATGCCAGATGTTAACTGGAGTGCAGTTGCAGCAGCCACTTCAAAGAGTGGGGTTATTCTAGATGCCCTACAGGGCATGCCTTAGACAACTAGTATTGGAGCTCATTCGAGAGGGAGCAATCTTAGAATTGGTTCTCTCAAATGGAGATGAAGAGGATCACAGATGTAGAAGTGGGTAGCCATCTGGGAACTAGCGACCACTGAACAGTATGATTCACATAAAACACAGCAATAGAGTCAAGCCATACAAGGCAAAAGTACTGGACTTTAGGAGGGCTGACTTTGCCAAAATGGGTGAGTGCCTAAGGAATGCACTAGCAAATGGCCAGGAAGGAGGGATTGGAATAACAATGGGGAATAATAAAAACTGCCATCACAGAGGTAACAAGCCTTTGTGTGAAGCGAATAAACAAAACAAAATGATGTAAGAAACCACTATGGTTCTCAAAGGAAGTGGCAGTGAAGGTTCAAGAGAAAAAGAAAGCAGTCAGGAAGTACAAGGAATCACAGAAGGAGCAGGACAGTGAACTGTATCAGTTAAAGCAAAGAAGCTGGGAAGGCAGTCAGAACAGCAAAGGCCCAAACCAGGAAAAGATAGCCAACTCAGTTAAGAAGGGGATAAAACCTTTTATAGGTACACCAGGGAGGCGAAGGAAGACCAAGGGAGGGTTAGTGAGGCTTAATAAAGAGGAGGGAGGGTGGGCAGACGGTGACTGTGAAAAGGCAGAGATACTAAACAAATATTTTTGCTCAGTATTTACAAAGGAAGTGGGGGAGGTACCTAAAACAAACAGCAGAAACATTCTGGATACAGAAGTTGATACCAGCCCATTTACAGAAGAAACGGTTCTGAAAGAACTCTTAAAACTGAAGGTGGACAAAGCAATGGGGCCTGATGGGATTAATCCCAGAATTCTAAAAGAACTAAGGGTAGAACTAGTGACACAACTGACTACCCTCTTTAACAAATCATGGGAGGATGGGGTGGTACCCGAGGACTGGAGAAGGGCAGATGTGATTCCCTTCACAAAGTGGGAGCAAGGCAGAAGCAGAAACTACAGACCTGTTAGTTTAACCTCAGTGGTAGGGAAAATGATGGAATCACTTGAAGGAAAGAACTGTTGAGTATCTAGAGGCCAGTGGGGCACAGGACCCAAGGCAGCATGGATTCACAGCGGAAGGTCATGCCAGACAAATCTGGATAGATTTCTTTGACTGGGTGACTAAAGTAGTAGATCAGGAGGGGCCGTGGACATGGCCTACCTAGACTTTAGCAAGGCATTTGACACAGTCCCACACAAAGATTAATATACAAGTTAGCCAGCCTGGGGTGGGTCCCAAGATGGCGGCCTGGGTAAAGAATTGGCTGAGAATAGGACACAGAGTAAGTAGTAAATGCAGTCCACTCTGAAGAAGGTTACTAGTGGGGTACAATCAAGAGGGTTCTTAGTATTAGGATCGGGTCCTCTTCAATGTCTTTATGTTACATTGCAGAGGGACTGGAAGGAAAGTATATCTCTTTGCAGATGACACAAAGATCTGCAACACAGTTGATACACAAGGTGGGGTGGAAAGGATGAGAAGGGACTTGGTTAGAGGAATGGTCAAATGTATGGCAGCTTAGATTCAATGCTAAGAAGTGCAAGGTAATGCACCTGGGAAACAAAAACTCAGGGGAAGAGTACACAATGGGGGGTGAGATACTAACAACAACAAAAATGGAAAGGGACCTGGGGGTAGTCATATCAGATGACCTAAAGGTGGGCAAGCAATGTGAGAGGGCAGCAAGGAGGGCTGGGGGGATAGGGAGAGGCATCACCAGTAGAAACAGGAAATTATTATCCCTCTGTACAGACAGTTGGTGAGACCCCATCTGGAGTACTGCGTGCAGTTCTGGAGACCCAATCTCCGCAAAGACATAGACAGGATGGAAGCTGTCCAGAGGAGGGCAACTAAAATGGTGCAGGGTCTGCACCGGAAGACATATGAAGAGAGACTTAAGGAGCTAAATATGTATAACCTCGAGGAAAGGAGGGAGAGGGGGGACAGAAACTTTCAAGTACCTCAAGGGAATCAACAAAGTCCAAGAGGGTAGCATCTTTTAAAAAAAAAAAAGAGGTGTGCAAGAACAAGGGGGCACAATCTGAAGATAGAAGGGGGGCGGCTCAGAGGTAATTTAAGGAAGTATTTTTTCACAGAGAGGGTTGTGGATGCATGAAACGGCCTTCGGAGGAGGTTGTGGAGTCAAAACAGTGGTGGAATTCAAGCATGCATGGGACAGTCATAAGGCAATTCTAGGGGGTTGGGGTAGGAAGAAGTAGGCTGCTGGTTAACTAGGATCTGCAGCTTATCCATTAGGTAGGGAAATGGGCAGACTGGGTGGGCCAAGCGGTCCTTATCTGCCGTCAAAATCTATGTTTCTATGTTTCTAAATGAGTACTTCTGCTCAGTATTTACTAAAGAGAAGAGGGGGGTGACACCCAAGGTGGGAGAAATGGCAGAAACAGGGGGGGAAGGGGTCACAGATGGGGAAATCATGGAGGACAGAGTTCGGGAGAGCTTGAGGCACTGAAGGTGGACAAGGCACCAGGCCCAGATGGCATCCACCCCAGGGTACTGAAGGAGCTGGCAGAGGTCCTTGCGGGTCCTTTGGCAGACCTATTTAATGCCTCACTACACTCGGGTGTATATCTCAGGACTGGAGGATGGCTCATGTAGTGACCCTCCACAAGCGTGAGCCCAAGGATGAACCAGGGAACTACAGACCGGTGAGCCTCACATCCATCGTGGGTAAGCTTATGGAGACTATCCTGAAGGAGAGGCTGGTGGCCCTCCTAGAGGCCAAAGGACTACAGGACAGCAGACAGCATGGCTTCATACGTGGCAGATCCTGCCAAACCAACCTGGTGGAGTTCTATGACTGGGTAACTAGGCAACTGGACAGGAGCCATGCAGTGGATGTCCTGTATCTGGACTTCAGTAAGGCATTCGACTCTGTGCCGCATGGAAGGCTGGGAAGGAAGTTAGTAAGCACAGGGGCAGGTGCAAAGCTGGTGAGATGGGTAGGAAACTGGCTTCAGGGAAGGCAACACAGGGTAGTGGTGGGTGGGGAGCTCACACCCAAGGGCAGTGAGGAGCGGTGTTCCACACGCTCGGTGTTGGGACCAGTGTTGTTTGGGATATTCAATGCAGACATATCATGGGACATCAAGAGCAAGATAAGTCTGTTTGCTGATGATACCAAGGTAGGCGCGGTGGTGGATGACCTAGGGGGATGGCAGGGGTTGCAGGATGATCTGGCAAAGCTTGAAACCTGGTCAGACACCTGGCAACTGGGCTTTAATGCCAAAAAGTGCAAGGTGCTGCATTTTGGGATGAAGAACCCAAGGAGGAGTTACCAGCTAGGGGGAGTGCAGCTAGACCAGACAGAGGAGGAGAAGGATCTAGGTGTGCTCATTACAGGGTCAATGAACAACTCGGCACAATGTAGGAAGGCAGCTGCAAAGGCCAACAAAATGCTGGGTTGTATTGCAAGGGGTATATCCTCAAGGAGGGAGGAGGTGATTCTGCCACTGTATAGGTCATTAGTTAGACCACACCTGGAGTACTGCGTGCAGTACTGGCGCCTGTATCTGAAGAGGGACATTAAGTTACTGGAGGGGGTGCAGCACAGGGCGACAAAGATGATCAAGGTGCTGGGGATTTATCATACGAGGAGGTTGAAGGAGTTGAACATGTACTCACTGGAGGAGAGGAGGACAGGGGTGACATGATTGAAACCTTTAAATACATGAAAGGAATAAACAAGACTGGTACAGAGGGGCTGTTCAAAGTAAGGAGGGAGGGCCACCAGGGGCCATGATATGAGACTGGAGGAGGAAGGTTCAGGAGGAGATGAGGAGACACTTTTTACAGAGGGTGGTGGCTTGGTGGAATCGTTACCACATGAAGTGGTATCCAGTAGAACAGTGGATTGCTTCAAAAGGGGATGGGACAGGACAAGGGGGAGGGTTAATGAAGGGGAAGGGTGGAAGGGAGGGGCAGCTGCAGAATAAGGGGTGCTAGCTGCACATTCAAGCAGACTTGATAGACCTCTAGGCCTTTATCTGCTGGCAAATTTCGTAACATGGAAACATAGAAACATAGACTTTGACAGCAGATAAGGACCGCTTGGCCCATCTAGTCTGCCCATTTCCCTACCTACAGGATAGGCCATAGATCCTAGTTAACCAACAGCCTATTTCTTCCTACCCCCCACAAGAATTGCCTTATGTCTGTCCCATGCATTCTTGAATTCTCCCACAGTTTTAGACCCCACAACCTCCTCAGGAAGGCTGTTCCATGCATCCACTACCCTCTCTGTGAAATAATACTTCCTCACATTGCCCCTGAACCCCCCCCTCTATCTTTAAATTGTGTCCCCTTGTTCTTGCAAGTCTCTTTTTCTGAAAGATGCTACCCTCTTGGACTTTGTTGATTCCACTGATGTACTTAAAAGTTTCTATCATGTCCCCCCTCTCCCATCTTTCCTCAAGGGTATACATATTAAGCTCCTTTAGTCTCTCTTCATACGGCTTCTCTTGCAGACCCTGCACCATTTTAGTTGCCCTCCTCTGGACTACCTCTATCCTGTCTATGTCCTTGCAGAGATGGGGTCTCCAGAACTGGACACAGTACTCCAGATGGGGTCTCACCAACTGTCTGTACAGAGGGATAACAACTTCCTGTTTTCTGCCGCTGATGCCTCTCCCTATACATCCCAGTATACCCCCAGCCCTCTCTACTGCCTTCTCACATCGCTAGCTAACCTTAAAGTCATCTGATATGATTACCCCCAGGTCCCTTTCCTTTTTTGTTGTTGTTACTACCTCCCCACCCACTGTGTATTCTTCCCCTGGGTTCTTGTTTCCCAGGTGCATTATTTTGCACTTCTTTGCATTGAATCCTAGGTGCCATACTTTGACCATTCCTCCAATCTTGCCAAGTCCCTTTTCATCCTTTCCACGCCTCCTTGTGTATCAACCCTGTTGCAGATCTTTGTGTCATCTGCAAAAGGCATACTTTTCCTTCCAGTCCCTCTGCAATGTCACTGATGAAGACATTAAAAGGACTGGACCCAATACTGAACCTCTGGTACCCCACTAGTAACCTCTTTCTTCAGAGTGGACTCCATTTACAATTACCTTCTGTGTCCTGTTGTGCAGCCAATGTTTTACCAGGCTACCACCCTGGGACCCACTCCCAGGCTGGTTAATTTGACTATTAATCTTTGTGTGGGACTGTGTCAAATGCCTTGCTAAAGTCTAGGTAGGCCATGTCCACAGCCCTCCCTGGTCTACTACTTTGGTCACCCAGTCAAAGAAATCTATTAGATTCTGCCTGACATGACCTTCCCGCTGTGAATCCATGCTGCCTTGGGTCCTGTGCTCCACTGGCCTCTAGGTACTCAACTATTCTTTCCTTCAGAAGTGACTCCATCACTTTCCCTACCACAGAGGTCAGACTGACAGGTCTGTAGTTTCCTGCCCTGTCTGGTCCACTTTTGTGAAGTGGAATCACATCCGCCTTCCTCCAGTCCTCAGGTACCACACCATCCTCCCATGATTTATTAAAAAGAGCAGCCAGTGGTTTCACTAGTTCCTCCCTTAATTCTTTTAGAATTCTGGGGTGAATTCCATCAGGACCCATTGCTTTGTCCACCTTCAGTTTTAGGAGTTCTTGCAGAACCCTTTCTTCTGTGAAAGGACTGGGATTGACCCCCCTATCAAGAGTGCTTCTGTTAATTGGATTAGGCACTTCCCCCTCCTCTTTTGTGAATACTGAGCAGAAATATTCGTTCAGTATCCCTGCTTTTTCACTGTCCCCTCTGCCCACGCACCATTCATTCTATTCAGCCTCACTATCCCTCCCTTTGTCTTTCATTCGCTGATGTACCTATAAAGGTTTTATCCCCTTCTTAACTGAGTTGGCTATCTTTCCTCAGTTTGGGCCTTGCTATTCTGACTTCCCTCCCTGCTTCCTTCTGCCTTAACTGGTACAGCTCTCTGTCCTGCTCCTTCTGTGTTTCCTTATACTTCCGGAATGCTATCTTTCTTCCTGACTTTCACAGCCACCCTTTTGAGAACCATAGTGGCTTTTTTCTGCTTTGATTTGTTTATTAGCTTTACACAAAGGCTTGTTGCCTCTGTGATGGCTGTTTGATGATTCCCCATTGTTGCTCCACCTCCTTCTAGCCTGTTTGCTAGTGCTTTTCTGAGGCACTCTCCCATCTTGCCAAAGTCAGCTCTCCTAAAGTCCAGTACCCTCACTTTTGTATGGCTCGACTCTGTAGCTGAGTTTAACGTAGACCACACTGTTTTGATGGTCACTTGTCCCCAGATGGCAACCACTTCTACATCTGAGATCCTCTCACTGCCCCGCTTGAGAGTACGAGGTCTAAGATTGCTCCCTCAATGAGTGGGTTCTGAAACTAGCTGTCTAATGCCTGCCACCTGTATGGCATCAAGAATGGCCCTGCTCTTGGATGTGGCTGCAGCAAATGTGCTCCAGTTAACATCTGGCATATTCAGGTCTCCCATCAATAGTATCTCCCTTTCTCTGCCATTCTAAGAATGCCTTCTATCATATCCTTGTCCATTCCCTCCCCTGACATGGGGTCTGTACACAACCCTCAAGCGGATTGTGAGTCTCTTTCCAGTCTCCAAGGTGACCCACAGTGCCTCCTCTCCTCCTGTTTACTCTTTTGTTCAGTTGCTTTTATCCCTTCCTTTACACAGAGAGCTACTCCTCCCCTCTTCTCCCTGCCTGTCTCTCCTGTAGGTTATGTATCCTGGTATGTTAACATCCCAGTCATGGTTCTCTGTGTACCATATTCTGTGACTGACCGATATCCAGGCATCCCTCTTCCATCAAGGCCACCAGCTCAGGGAGCTTGTTGCCCAGACTACGGGCATTGGTACTCATTACCTCCATTTCCTGATGGCCTTACTCCCTTTGTCCCATCTCTGTCCTTCTTGCCTTTGTCACTTTCTCCATTTACCCTGCCCTTCTCCTCGACACCTCTATGTTGGTGTTTGCCTTACTACCATTGATTATTTGGGGGGCTAAGTTTCCTACTCCTTAGTGCCTCCCCTTGGCTAGTTTAAAAGCTTGCCAATGAAGCATTTAAACCTATCACCTAGGATCCTGGTTCCCTCCCGACAGATGCAGCCCATCATGCCAGTATAGGCTTGCATCACTCCAGGTGGACCCCAGTCCCCAATGAAGCCAAATCCTGAGCCAGTTTTTCAACCACTGATTGAATCCCATGGTGTGGAACACCCTAGCCTCTCCTATGCCATAGATGGGCAGCACCTCCAAGAAGGTTACCGTGCGTGCTACTTGACTAAGGCCCCTCCCCAATTCCACAAACTCTTCCTGCACTTCTCTAATCTCTTTCTTAGCCAGGTCATTTGTCCCTAGGTGGACAATTACATCCAGCTCCCTCCCCTGTGCAGCTGCTCCGGCAATCCTGAGGATTCGCTACCTGTCCCTCCAAGCCCTGGCGCCAGGCAGGCACCTTACCTCCCTCTCCCCCTTCCTCGTAAATACTAATAGACAATCCTGCTACCCAAAAGGGAAAACCAAATATGCAGTATTTCAATCCTTCTGAAGTAACTCACAAGAGAAGCAGTTTTGCAAACCCTGTTCTTGATTAAAAACTAAATGAATAAACAAACACAAAGCAATACCGAGTGTAAGAATTAAAGTAAGGTATGCCTCCCTCAGATTTGAGCAAGAGTGAGATTTGTTGCAGATATCTAGTCCAATATAGTGTCTCCCCACACAGCTCTCAGTTGTTTCAAAGCAGCAACTTGTTCCAACTTCAAGAAGATGGGCCTTCTGTCTGAAACTGTAACACACCAGTAGCTTATAGTAATCTGATCAATTCTGGAAGACTCCACCCAGGACAACTGGCTGGCGATGGCTGATGCAAGCCTTCCTGACTCAGAACAACACTTTGTAGCATACCTCTCAACCTTTCTTTACCAAACTGTGTGACAAGATGTGCGACAAATTAGTAAAATGTGTGACAAGATGTGTGACAAATGAGCAAAATGTGAGAAAATGTGTGACAAATGAGCAAAATGTGAGAAAATGTGTGACAAATGAGCAAAATGTGTGACAAGATGTGTGACAAATTACCAAAATGTATGACAAATGAGCAAAATGTGTGACACGTCAAACATGTCACTGCAAACTCAGAACACTATGGCTATCAGTGCACTAGTGTGCATAATGTTTGCTGAAAACAAAGTATACTGGATTATGATGCATTTCTGCTAAAGTCTCAGTGCGAAATGTGTAATATCACCTTCCCCATGTGGAACAAAGGATTTCTGAGAGGTAAAATGAGTGATGTACCTCTTAATGTGTGACAGTTGAGAGGTATGCTTTGTAGAGTTCTTAGTGCCGAGTGTTCCCCTTTAATTTAACAGGGCTTGTCCTGATGACACAAGACCTGGGGGTCATAACAGACAAGAGGCGATTCATGAAAAGCTATGTACAGCCACTGTCAAGAGGGCCAGTAGAGGCTCATCAAAAGGAGTGACCAGTAGGGCAGGGGGAAGTAATCCTGCAGCTTTACAAGGCCCTGGTCAGGCCCAAATGGAGTAATGTGTGCAGTTTACAAGGCACTGAACAGGCCTTACTGGAGTACTGTGTTCAGTTCTGGGCTTCTCGGTACAAAAAAGGGAACAAAAGCACTGGACAGAGTGAAACACAGAGTCACCACAATGATTAGGGGTATTAACGTTAACATGCTCACCTTAGGGAACAGGAGGATGAGAGACAAACAACATGATCTCAGTCTTCTTCTGTAACCCATACTTCTCTTAAGTCTTGTACCAGAGGTCAATTTTAACAATGTTTTACTAGAACAGAACCTAGTGCAAATTGACCACGGCTAGTGCAACTAACCCTCTACTTGTCCATCTTGACTAGAGCAGATTTTCCATGTCTGTTAATGAAAAAAAGAGTCCTTCTTTCTAGACCTCATGCCAATCTCCCTCAGTGTTCCAAATGGTCTGGTGTGATTAACAGTTTATTATAAGCTGCAATGATATGGCAGTTCAAGAGGGGGATTCCACAAAGGACTTAGTGCGAGTCATTATCACTCCATTGTTAGGGCTTTCAGATAGTGTCCATGCTATGATCAAGGGTAGAGTGCTGTTAAGTCATTAGCTTCCAGTTTTCCAAACATGTCATTGTCTGATGATTTGTCCCATATTATTAAGAACAGTGTCCCTCATTTCCTAAACTTTGAGTGTCTGTATCCAACATTTCAGTGACAAAATTGCTAAGAAGTATACAGGGTCCGCCCTGCAGGTGGTGGATTTTATCCCAGCCTCACCACAGCTGCTCCCTCTCTCCTCCCAGCTTCCCAACCATGTACTTTCCATGGACACCACTGCAGTCCAGACTCTGAAATTACCATCCATAGACCCATAGCTGCCACAACTGGCAGCTGTAGGTGTCCCCAGCTCTTCTTCGTAGATCATACCATTCAATGCCATGCATGCTGTCACACCCTTATCCCACCCAGCATGTCATTTCATCCTAAAAACAATGCTTTGGAGAATGTATGATACTAAAATAAACCTTAATACAATTTACACTTTGAAAGGTTAAAATAGGCATTCCTGAGGTGCACAGATCCTCCTAAACAGAAATAGTATAGCATCATGCCTGTGCACTGTTCCCCCTCGGCTGATGAAAGGACAAGGTTACAAAATATGTTATTGTTGGGGCAGAGCATGTTAAAATCAATACTTTTGTGCCTGGTATATATACATAAAAATGTCATAACATTTTCTATTTCCTAAGCCCCCTAGGTTTGTGTAGTGCCCCCTCCAAAATAAGAAATTCGAAAACTGCCCATGTAGGGTTGCCACCTATCCGGTTTTTGACCGGATAATCTGTTTTTTAGGGTCCTTATCCGGTCATCCGGTTTTGATTAAATGCAGTCCGGGTTTTGGGCCATTTTGAGTGCTCATATACTTTTAAAACTGATGTATCAAATCCTTCACTGTTGTGGCTTCATTGCATGTCCAGGTTACAAAAAAGTTCTGACAGCACAGTCATTCAGACCTGCCTTTGTTTGTAAGACCAGTCTCACTGGGAGGTGTAAAGTATGGCCATTAAGATCATCAGCAGTAAATTAACCTAATCTTTTCCATTCTGAATTTTAAGTATGATCTTTTATTGCTATGACAGGAAACAGCTTTTACACCTTTATGTGCTCTCATGTGTTTCTTTTTGTTTGTCCTATATTCTGGTATGTTTTAGACCAATTTTTGTTAACAGATAAACAGCATGGAATGGTGTGTCTGAAATTGTGGAATGTCTTAGAAATATGAAAAGAAACAGCAGTAGCTGCTGAGGTAAAGGGGAACACAGTGCAGTATCAAGGGTACCACAAGCACCAATAATTAAGTTATAAAAATTTTGTCAAAGCATCAGAATACATGACTGTCATGAAAAGGAAAATGGGAGAGTGTTTAACAGAGGGCTGAGCAATAAGCTGTGTTTGAGATTGGCACATTCAGCAGACCTGAGTTTGATTCCCACAGTCTCCACTTACATACTGTGTGACCCTGAGCAAGTCACTTAACCTTCCTGTGCTCCTGGGTCACACCTGTAAAATGGGCTATGTGGCCTATGGGAGTTAACCTGGTTGCCTAAGAATAAAAATAAATAAATCAAATAAATAACAGTATAAAAATGATTTCTTATCACTACTAATGTCCATTCCAACATTACAAATGTCTTTGGAGGAGGAGCGATATACTCACCAGTCATATAAAAGAGGTGGAGCCAGAGGCAGAGTTTGGGGTGTGGTTTAGCATCCGTTTTTTACCTCACTCAAAGGTGGTGACCCTATGCCCATGGCTTACTTGACAATGTATGAAATCTTCCAGAAGAGCAGGTTTCCGGTTGATCACAGGGAGGGAGCCGAGAGTGTTTCTTGCCTGACTCAGTTCACTGTCTTGTGGGTAGAGGTGAGAGTGGGGAGAGGGGTGTGGTGATGTTGGCTATAGTGTGTGTAGGGGGCCGAAGAGAGGAAGCCATGGTACATAACAATGGGATGGGGGCCACACTGTGTGATTGCATTGCAGTCTTTTTTTTTTTTTGCAGGGCAGGAAGCAATGTGTGAGCAGGATAAATGTGCAATAATCAGAGTATTTCTTGACTTGCATTTTTTCCTGTATAAGTAACTAAATGTACAATTGGGGGCTAGTGCAACCATCTGCAAGTTAGTGCAATTCTGAACCAACTTGCCCTGCTGGCTTGTGCAAAAAAAGATTAAGGCTGACCCCTGTTGTACTTCACATCTCTGGCTTCATCAGGCACTAGCTAAGGTAGGCATGGCCTGGGAAGACCCTTCATGTCTACTGGTAGGATGGTATGCTTGCAAGAGGACTCCCCTACAAGGATACCCGCAGTTACCACACATCCAAGGTCCCCAGTCATGGGGGTGAGTACAGCTCAGACTTCCATTCTGAGAGGAGCAAATCACTCTAACACAGTGGATTAAGCAGTGGTCAAACTTATACAGACAATTCAGAACTTACATGCGTACCTTTGGGGCACCTTGCAAAAGGTTGAACCCCACATTCAACTATGGAGCTGCACGACCCTCTCTATTCCTTTTTTCACTTGGCTCCACATACACTAGTCAGTGAGGTTATAATTCAGGTCATAGCCTGATCTACTCTGCACAAATAAATTAGCATTCCCACTATGCTACTACTTTAGGAATTTGGCAGGTTTCATGTCTTTGGCACCATGGCATGTGGTTAGCGAGGGATGTGGGAGGTAGCTACTGCCAGAAGAACAATTCATTTATACTTGTACAATTTGGTGGATCACACAGCCGGGAACAGTTCTTGACTCACTGATGCGGCACCCATGAGTTCTACTGATCCTGAGGGCAGCCGCTTCCATGCCAGGATAACCTCCACTTTGGAGCCAGGAGGTCACCCCTGTAGCAGGTGCCCTGCTTCACAACTCATGCTACTCACCCGACAGTGTGCTAAGAACAGCACTGCTGCACATCATCCAGCCTGCCCACTAGCAGTGGCTGGCAACTGCCCCAACCCCGCTGCCAGTAGCAGCTCCAGTACCCATCCCTGCTTGGGGTCTCCTTTCACTTTATGTAGGTGTAACCCTGAATCAAAGCTGGGCTACTAAAATGGACCCATTAGAGTATAGAGAGACTGCTAGGAAAATGTTACTGAACAGTGCAGAACAGAGTGCTTAGAAATCTGGCAAACAAGTAAGGTAGACAGTAAATGGAAGGAGTTAAGAGTATATAAAAGAAGCAGGCAGTTTAGCTAATGGGGAACATTCAGCAGTAAGAGCTCCACACCCAAGTATGGAGCTTGCCCTAATCTGCACTTTATGAGCAAAATAGTTGTTTTTTTTTTTTTTTTATTTACTGTTTATTGCAATATAGTAGATCATATCTGGCAGCTCCTGCTGACACCCGCCCTGCCATTTTCTATAACCACAAGTCCCAGAATCCCACATTGCTGATGTCAGAGCTGATCTGCAACCATGGGACAGTCAACAGCCTGCAGTGCATGTTACAGCTTGTATAAACTCTGATCAGCTGTTTGCCGGTTCCGTTGTTCTCCCGGGGCTAAGTACAGTCCTCAGTGGCTCTACTTAACCCCGGGAGGAGAGCAGAACTAGCAAACAAAAGAGCAGAGCTTATAAAAAACTCTTAACATGTAGGGGACCTCATTGCAAATGAGTTTTGGATTAACCAAGTAAATCCCTGTTCATGAATTTTTGTATGAATAAAACATTTAAACAAACATACTTCAGGCTGTTGAACCTCCTGCAGCTGCAGTCCAGCACTGATGTCAGCTGCAAGGGATTTTGGGATTGCTGGTTATATCAATTGTCAGGGTGGGAGTCAGCAGGATTAGCCAGATACAGTCTAATATACTGCAGTAAACAACAATGTAAAAAATGTTACACACAAACTGCAAAATGTGACCATCCTGCCACTTGGGTGTGGGGTTCTTAATGCTGACTGTTCCCCTTTAAGATAAGAGTTCTGAGCAGGAGGCGCGAGGACAGAAAAGCAGGAGCATCAGCTTCTTGGCCCTTGCTGAGGAGCCCCGGCCTCTGGGGGTCTGGAGCCGGGGTAAATCTGCTGAGCCTGAGTGACGGTAATGCCCAAAGTCTAGGATGTGGCACACAAACTTGTGGGTCCTGGCCCCCAGAGGGCCTGCCTGGGAAAAGATCAGACTGCAGACCAAAACAGAAGGCCAATAGAATGGAGACCTATAGGAGGACAGAAGCAGGTTTGCAGCAGATATTTCTGACAGACAAAGCAGTGAAGCACCCTAGAATGTCACGAGTGGTCTCCTCATTTTAGGAAGGAGGAAGGGGGTAAAATCTTGTTTCAGAGAGGAGAGAGTTCCAGACTGGTAAAGTACACCTTATGCAACTGTGAAAAGCAGAAATACTGTTACCCAGACCAAGAACGTCAAGTAGTCCACAAATAATGACATCAAAAATGTCAGTTGTAGCCACCTGCCCCCTCTTTCCAAGAATCAATTGCCCTCCCCCCCCAACATGAACCTGTCTGTCCTTACCTAATGAAGTCATGTTTTCATAATTCTGCACCATCACTTCCCTGTGTAGTGCCTTCTCCTGGTCACTTAAAATCTTCCACTCCTCTTCAGAAAATGTGACAGCAACATCTTCAAAGGTTTCTGGTACCTGAAATGAGATGAAGTGCTTCATGGTTCTTGGTTTCACTGCACACATTCAGAAATCAGCAATTTCACTACATAATGGAGAGAGACAGAGAGACTGGCAGTCAGCAATGAGCAAAGTTAGAGCAGTCATACATGCGTAACCTGTTTATTGCAAAGGGGGTTACCAGCTAGCCTGTGATTTTTCTCTGAAATCATATTGCACTATAAGGATTAATGTTCCAGACGGTTATAAAAATCTGAGTTTCCTGTTATTGCACATCATTCTGTACTGAGCATAGTCTGTGACTACTGGCTCAGAACTTTCATGGATATTTCTTCCAGTCTCCCCCCCCCCCCTTTCAGGTTTGTAACAGAGACTCGGTCCCACCAAAAGTAGAGTCTAGAAGTTCCACACTAGTGTTCCGTATCACAGCCCTCAGGGTTCAGGCACCAAAGGGTGTACTTCTCCGGCTGCAGCCAGCTTGGGGGAAGGGAGGCTTGTGGGCACAGAATGATGGCAGGGTCCTGATTTCCGACTGGCATGGGATCCCTCCAGTGTGGGTCCCCAGAGGCTTGGATCCCACCCAAGGTCTGGGATCAAGGACAGCGAGGACCTATTTGTGGCTCACCCTCAAGGAGGGCTGCCTGATGGTGTCTATTATCACCTCATTTCCAGCATTAAGAAATGTCATGAAGTTTCTGGCAGAGCAACAAGTGGCCAAACAGTCCAAATCTGTAACCATGGAACACCAGTACAGAAGGTGGCACCATGATCTCTGAACCTGAGAGCAAGGGATAAGATGTAGTGAGCCAGGTAAGCTGCAAATCTGAGACTGCAAGGTGCCGTTACCCTGAACCCAACGGCAAGGGGAAAGGTGTGGTGGCCAGTTTCTACCTTGTTCTACTATCTGCCCAAAGCAGGGTACCACGATCAATACGCACGAGGGTATACCTTCCTCCATGCTCCCTGCATTTTGAGCTCAGTATAAATGCAGTGCCATTAAGGGCACAGGTTTATATTGTGGTCCAGTCCCCTAACGGCCGCAAGGGGATATAATTTGACGGCAGATAAGGACCGCTTGGCCCACCCAGTCTGCCCATTTCCCTGCCTACTGGATAAGCTGTAGATCCTAGTTAACCAGCAGCCTACTTCTTCCTACCCCTACCCCCTAGAATTGCATTATGACTGTCCCATGCATGCTTGAATTCCACCACTGTTTTTGACTCCACGACCTCCTCCAGAAGGCCGTTCCATCAGCTGGTCCAACTGAACTGTAAATATGAATTCAGTGCTGCTAAGATCTGTACCTGTGGCTGGTTGGTTCAGGAACTGTAACTACAGATTAAGTGCTGATAATGATTGGGCCTTTGAAGGCATTTTTGTCAGAGCACTAGTCACGTAATCCTTCACCATCAATAGGTATATGCACAACACCTCTGTAAAATAAATGTTTGTGTTCCTGCAAGCAACTTTAAATCTCAAGTGTGGTGCCCCATGTACCATGTGCTTCTAACAAATGGGAACAAAGGTTTCTTTCTTTTTTTTAATTAACTTTTTCTGCTCCTCTGCCCCCGCCATCGCAGGTGTACCGCCTTCCAGCCAGGAATACTGGCCTTCCAGGAATTTACAGGGCACAGGGGATTTACCTTAGTTGCTTCCCCCTGTTCTTTGTGTGTTCTCTGTCCCTGTAGGGATGCCGGCATGTAGACCCAAAGTACCCAGTATGAGTATGCAATACGCAGCACAGCATCCCTCCCTTCTTGTGTTCTGAGTCGCTCTGCTACCCACAGTTCTACAGATTGCAGTAGTGATCCAGGACGTGGCCCCCCCCACTGGAAAATGACAGCATCCTCTGGGATGCTTAATCCCCCCTTCCCACTTCTGGACCCTCAGCAAGCCAGGCTCATTCCTGAACCTCAGTCGCCAGCACTGCAAGTGGTAGCCCTGCCACTGTGTCGACAGGCCAATGTGGAACAGAGTTTAACGAGCTAAAGGCAAACTAAATAATGAAGTTGGAGTTTGAAAGTAGAATAAATTATTCCCATCCTCAGTTGCCTTTCAGGGATCAACGTATCTAGTGTGATATGATTCACCAACCAAGGGTGCCACAATCATCCCTGGAGTCAAGCAAGGAAGAACATGATGAAGGCCCAAGTTGTGGGGACTGAACTGGCACACAAGGATCACTGGAAGCAGGGGTCACAGTGTCGGTGAATCCAAGCAGAAGATGGTGGCAGCCTGTATCCCCCTTGGGGACACAATATAGTGTGGCCAAATCAGTTCCATCAGGGTGGTGCAGAGATGTTTACAGATGCCATCTGGTGGTTACGCTTACAGCGGATGATGATGCCAGACCTGGAATGGCAGGCAGGGAGTGGCTCCTGGTGAAATGTTCCATCCTAACACCCTCCATCACAGGACTTGTCCCTGGGTTACTGCCAGTTTCCCTCCTCTTCCCTGGGCAGATGGTAAATGCAGCCAGTAGGAAGGGCTGTCAATATGCGAGTCTTTTGCCTGGCATATGGCACTGCGATTGGCTGCTGAAGACCTTAAATTTATTTATTTATTTTCGAATTTGGTAACCAGGTAAGTGCACTGATACCAGGGACCATTTTCAGGCAGGTCCCGGACCACATACAATGGCATAGAAGTAGACTAGAAGTACAGTACAATGAGCAGTAGGCAAGAAAACAATAGGACAAAACAAAAATACAATGTTATAT
The DNA here is from genome assembly GCA_016271365.2 of Neoceratodus forsteri. Taxonomy (NCBI): domain Eukaryota; kingdom Metazoa; phylum Chordata; order Ceratodontiformes; family Ceratodontidae; genus Neoceratodus; species Neoceratodus forsteri. The sequence goes on along the minus strand of CM057449.1, from coordinate 136,503,442 downwards.
AAGGTACAATGTTGCAAAATGCAAGAAATTCAGATTTACAAATACAATAAATTCAGATTTACAGTAAAGGGCAACAATAACAAGCAATATTCCTAAACGGAAATGAGGACCAACAGATAGGTGAGCAGTCACTCCAAGACGAGGAAGGGGGATGTCCAGAGATGGGGAGTAGGGGGATGAAGAGGATGGGGTGAGAATGTAGGGATAGGAGGGTTAACATAAAAGGGAGTAGCACTAGTTGGCATCACAGGAGAGGGTGAGACTGGGAAAGCACCAGGTGGTTAGGGTAGCTATCCAGGTGGGCACTTGCAGGCATGGTTTGTTAGTAGCCAGGATTTGAGGTGGTGCTTAAAGGAGAAATGGGTGTTAGAAGATCTGAATGGGGCGGGTAGCCCATCCAAAAGGTGGACGCTGCTACCGATAGAGTGTTCCCATCCATTCTGGTTTTGGTATGTGGCACCTGGGGCAGTACAGGATTGAAGACACCTAGACAAACTATGTGGCTTACAGAGGTTGGAGAGAGGCGAGACAGCACTATTTCTGATGATGGTATCTACAAAGCAGCCCAGAGTGAATTCAAAACAGTCTTGTAGGGGGATCCAGCCCAGGGAGCTGTAGAGGTCACAGTGATGCGTGAAGAAAGGGGCAGACAGCACGAAGCAACAAGCGCTGTTGTAGGCAGCCAATGCTCTAGCCCGCAGGGTGGTGGAGACACGAGAGTATATAGGGGAGCAGTAGTCCAACATGGGGAGAATGCTGCCCCTGACTATGGCAAGGCAAGCAACATTGGACAGATAGAGTTTTATATGATAGGCAGCGCCTAGTTTCTGGTTAATCCTGCAGATAACAAGGTCAACATGGTCAGTGAAGGACAGAGGGGGTCGAGTGTAATCCCCAGGTATTTAAAGGTGGAGACATTTTCAAGAGCAGGGCCGTCTGGTGAGAGAATTTGGAGAGAGGAGTTGTCCGCAAGGTATTTGGCAAGCGCTGGTTTAGATGCAAATAGCATTGCCTTGGTCTTTTTGGCATTTACCAGCAGTAAGTTGGAAGTGAACCAGCTGTGGGCAGCACTGTAGTTCTGGGTCAGGGAAGAGGATATATGAGGGAGAGACTTGTCATTGTGAAAGATAACAAGGGCTTCAGCGTAGAGGAGCATGTCGCAGTTGAGGTAGTCAGAGGGGAGGGTGTTTATGAAGATGGAAAAGAGTAGGGGGCCCAGGATGGACCCTTGGGGGACCCCGGTGGTGACTGGAAGGGCCATAGAAGAGACTGAGCGGATACAAACTGATTGGGAATGATTAGAGAGATAGCACTGAAACCATTTAGTGGTCTCAGCCGAGCAGCCAATCGATTACAATTTACAGAGGAGGAGGGTGTGGTTTACAAGATCGAAGGCTTTAGATAGGTCTACAAAGACGGCACCAGTGGCACAGCCATGATCCATATTACAGAGGATATGGTTGGTGAGGAGAACCAAAGCCATAGCGGTGCTGTGATACTTTCGGAAGTCGCGTTGTTGGGCACATAGGAGGTTATGTTTGGTGAGGTACTGAGATAGCTGGCAGTGGATGATCTTTTCAAGGAGTTTACTAAGGTGGGGGAGATAGATATTGTTACACACAAGACCCTTTAGGGGGCCTATTTTCAAAAGGTCTAGAGTCAAGCAATGTAGTGAAAACAGAAATATTTAACATAATTACAAAAGTATTGTACAGGTAACAGCGTAATTCAGTACAATAAAGAGAAAGAGGAAAACGGTTACATTGACAGGAGTTGAGTGGGGCTGTATTCACCAATTTAAGTTAGCAATTAAGAGTGTAAAATACAGGTGAGAATGCGTAAGAGAAAGAAGGTGCAGGGATGAAAGACAGAATATTGAGGGGGCTGAGGGCAAGTCAGCGGTAACAAGTACATGGGTGAAGAGGGGCAAGGGAGGCCAGGAGAGGAGACTTAAAATTGGCTAGTGAGTTAGTGACTTTAAATGATGGGTTAAGGGAGTTCCATAGTTTTGGGAAACTAAAGGAGAACAGGCCTGCCCATGGGAGTTTTTTCTACGTGGAAGCACCAGTGCATTATGTTGAACACCTCTAGTGGGATACCTTGAGTCAAGAGGTCTCAAAAGGGATAAGACCCCAAGGGATAGCAGGTCAGGAAAGGCTTTTTTGCCCGTGACTAGAGTATTATATTGTAATCGGGAGTCAAGGTTCAGCCAGCCTAAGTTAGAATACAAAGTGCCTTGTGGGTGTCCCACTTTAGACTGATGGCATAACAGCAAACCTTGTTTATAAGGCTTCTGACCCTGGCAAGCTCTCTATCACAGGTGGCAACACAGACCACCAGACCATAATCAATAAGACTTAGGATGTAGCACATGACAAGTTGTTGCTTTACTTCAGGGAGGAAGGCATTTCTGCGCCAGTAGAGCAGGCCAAGCTTGGAATTGGCTGCCTTGGTTAGCGTATCAACATGTGCCGAGTAGGTTAAGTTTGTGTCAAGGGCTATCTCCAGGTACTTGAAGGAGGACACCTGTTCAACTGCGGTACCGAATGCAGAGCTAATGTGTAGGGTGGAAGGAGTAGGGATTTTACATCTGTTATAGAAGAGCATGGAGTTAGTTTTTTTGGTGCTTAGGATGAGGAGATTATTACAGAACCAGTTGTAGATAGCCCAGAAATCAGTCTGGAGGTTCACCTGTATACTGGCTAATGTGCTGTGTGTGGCAGTGATAACATCAGCAGTGACACATAGGAGGAGTTTAGTTGTGTTGCGGGCTTTTGGAAGCTCATTGATGAAAAGACTGAAGAGAAGGGGGCCAAGGACAGATCCTTGGGGGACCCCCACTGTCACTGGCCCATAGTCTGAGATGCAGGTTCGGCATTTTACCACTTGAGATCTATTGGTCAGGTAGTTTTTTAGCCATTTGGTGGCATCAGAGATGCCAAGTGAGGACAGTTTTTGGCATAACAAGGTGTAACCCCTAGGTGGGGCTATCCCAAGGGCTACTACCCCTGTCTGCTTGGCTAGTAGCAGGTTAAGGGACCAGAGTTCTGAAACAAGTGCCTCCACCTGGGGGACGGGGTTGGTAGTGGCCAAGCTAACCTGGGCACAGCCCTCCGGGACACTGTAACCCCCCTCTTTCCTTACTAGTGGGCGGAACAATACACAATAATCACTTTCACAATACCCCTGATACACCACACAAGTACCCATACTGTTTGCACTTACCACCGGGGCTTTCCTCTGGCCCGGCCCTGGGGAACCCCTGTAAAACAAGGTTATACACAGCAAATACCAGCAGTACAGTACTCTTGCACAAACTGGAACCACAGTCAGGGTAAATGCAAAAATGAATTAGATCTGATTTATTTAAGAGGCTTGAACAAGGGAGGGGCGTAATCAGGTTAATTTGCTTAAAGGCTCTATCACTCAAACAGTTATGCATGCACTTCAGGGTCCATAAACAGTCACACACTCTGGGTACCCAGATGGAGAATGGTGGGCTAGCCAGGAACGTTGCAGCTGGTTGGGGCCCTGTGATGGAAGAAAACAACATGCACAACACACACTATTTGTAATCCAGAGCTGGAGGGCTCAGTTCGTGAAAAGAAAACAAGACAATCAATCAGATTACACACTTTTAGATAAGGCTGTTGTTGCAGGAAGCTACCCTGATGATTACTCATGGTACCCAAAACTGGACACAGGCTGGACGAAAATCGAGACAGCAGGTGGTTAATCTGGAGTGCCAGGAGAAGCAGGGTCCAAACGATTCGCTGAGGCGTCGTTCCTGTTCAAGCGTGGAGCAGGGGGCAGATCCCCAGGCAGGTCTCTCATCGGTGGCTTTCTCTGTGCAGTGGGGTAGTCTGGCAGGGACAGCATGGCATGGCCCTTGCCGAATGGAGATGAATGCGGATTCAGTCCGATTTGGCTGGATAAAGCTTCCAGTAAGCAGAACACAGTGGGGAACCAAATCACGACCCACTTTCAATACACAGCACATTTACATGTAAAGGATTCTACGGTACCAGCAAGCAGAACACAGTTCACACAGTGGGGAACCAAATCATGACCTACTTTCAATACACAGCACATTAACATGTAAAGGATTCTACAGTACCAGCAAGCAGAACACCGTTCACACAGTGGGGAACCAAATCATGACCTACTTTCAATACACAGCACATTTACATGCAAGGAAATTCTACTGTACCAGGCAAACCACTCTCCGGTCACGATCGCAAAGTCTCTGCACAAACAGGGGATTCAAATGTAACCCCTAGGTGGCGCTATCCCATGGGCTACTACCCCTGCCTGCTTGGCTAATAGCAGGTTAAAGGGCCTGAGTTCTGAAACGGGTGCCTCCACCCGGAGGTCAGGGTTGGTAGTGATCAAGCTACCAGGAGAACAGCCCTCTGGGACACTGTAACCCCCCCCCCTTCCCTTCTAATGGCCTGAACACTGTACAATAATCACTTTCACAAGACCCCTGGTACACCACATAAGTACCCACACTGTTTGCACTTACCACCAGGGCTGGTTCCTCTGGCTCGAACCTGGGAACCCCCTGTAAAACAAGGTTATGCACAGCAAATAGCAACAGTACATTACTTTGAGCACAAACTGGAACCACAGTCAGATTACATGCAGAAAAAGTTAGATCCGATTTATTCAGGGGACTTGAACAAGGGAAGGGCAAAATCAGGTTAATTAGCTTAAAGGTTATATCAATCAAGCAGTTATGCATGCACTTTGAGTCCCCCCCACACAGTCCACCTCTGGGTACCCAGGTGGAGAAGAGATGGGCTAGCCAGGACTAATGCCCTGGGTTGCAGCTGGTTGGGACCCTGTGATGGAAAACACAACATGCACAGTACACAACATTTGTAATCTGGAGCCAGAGGGCTCAGTTCGTAAAAGAAACGAAACAACAAGACAATCAGATGACACACTCAGATTAAGCTGTTGTTGAAGGGAGCTACCCTGGTATTTATTCACGATACCCAAGACTGGACACAGGCTGGACAAAAATCGAGACTGCAGGTGGTTGATCTGGAATGCCAGGAGAAGCAGGGTCCACATCAGTCACAGAGGCGTTGTTCCTGTTCAAGCGTGGAGCAGGGGGCTGATCCCCAGGCACGTCCCTCGTCGATGGCTTCTCTGAGCAGTGGGTAGTCTGGCTGGGCCAGTCTGGCAAGGCACAGACCACATGGAGATAAATTCGGATGCAGTCCATTTTGGGCTGGATACAGCTTCCAGCAAGCAGAACACAGTTCACACAGTGGGGGACTAATTCACGACCCACTAGCAGCTCACAGCACATTTACATGTAAGGGAATTCTACTGTACCAGGCAAAGCGCTCTGCGGTCACAATCGCACAATCGCAAAGCTTCTGCACATACCGGGAGCTTAGGGGGTAGCCGGAACTCCTGACAGACCGATAGCATTCAGCAAAATCTTCGGTCATCAGGTTGAGCCTGGCCCACTTCAGTAGCTTACTTTAGTCACATAAACTTGGATTTAGACCAAAATAATTCTCTTCTCTCCCTCTCAGGAGCAGCAGGCAGACATGCAAGCCAAACTCAGCCCTTTCACAGTTTTCCCATGCGAATCCGCTCAGGATTGCTGCTCAGAATCACTTCAGCTCCTCTCAGTTCACTTCCCAGCTCAGAATTAACTGAAAACTGCAAGCAGCCCAGGACTTCCCTAAGATCCAAAAGATATGGTTAGCTGATTTGGCTGTCAGTCAAAGCAAGAGCTCCTCCTTCAGTTGCAAAAAAGGTGCAAAAAACTCCAAACTAAAGTTCCTACAGATTTTGAATTCAGACAGCTCCTGTAGTCCGGCAACATTTTAGGTCCCACCGGTACTGTTTGGTCCAATTTGCAGTCCTGGACCAAGATAGTGGAGACAAACAAAACAGTCCTTGCTACAAAGAAAGCAGGTTAGACAAACTACATTATCATTATCACTCTAAATGATTTTCAGTAAATAGTTACATCTTTCAACAGAGCTCCCTCTCAGATTACTTATGTTGCAATCAGGCAGCTCTTAAAGAGACAGTACACAGAGGCTATACAGGATCTGGTAATCACATTTAAACTGCTAAAACTCAGGACACCAGCCTGGAAGTGTGCATTTAGGGAAGCTCAAGGAAGACTTTTTGGGAACTCCCATTTGTAGGGGGTTACACAAAAGCAGCTGGGAAATCCTGACAGGCCAATCACATTCAACAAATCTTTGCTCTTCTTCAGGTATGAGCCTGGTAAAAATCAGTGGCTTACTTGTTCGCACAAACTTGGATTTAGTCCGAAATACTTCTCTTCTCTCCCTCTCGGGCAGCAGGCAGACATGCAGGCCACAACTGAGGCCTTTCCATAGTTCTCCCACGTGAAACTACTCAGACGGCTGCTTGACTGTCTCAAGCTCTTGCTCATTCAGCTCCCAATCTGACTCAACTGCCAGAAAGCCAGGGACTTTCCCCAGAATCCAAAAGGTTTGGTTGGCTGATCTGTCTGTCAGTCACAACAAAGGCTCCCCCTTCAGGTGTAAAAAGGCGCAAAAAGCCCCAAACTACAATTCCTACAGATTTTGACTCCAGATAGCTCCTGTAGTCCGGTTCCATTTTAGGTCCCACCAGAACTGATTGGTCCAATTTGCAGTCCAGGACCAAGATAGTGAAGATAAACAAAACAGTCCTTGCTGCAAAGAAGGCAGGTTAGACAAACTACATTATCATTATCACTCTAAATGATTTTCAGCAAATAGTTACATCTTTCAACAGAGCTCCCTCTCAGATTACTTATGACTGCAATCCAGGCAGCTCTTAAAGAGACAGTGCACAGAGGCTATACAGGCACTCTCTGACAATGACATTTAAACTGCTAAAATGCAGGACACCAGCCTGGCAGTGAGCATTTAGGCAAGCTAGGCAAGCTCAAGGAAGACTTTTCAGGAACCCCCATTTGTAGGGGGGTTACAAAGGCATGACTGACAAGGTCAAAAGCCTTGGTGAGGTCAATGAAGATGGAGCCAGCGAGCTCCCCTCTGTCATGCGCGCAATGAAGCTGGCCAGTAGTTCCAAAAGGGCAGTTAAGGTACTGTGGTTTTTATGGAAACTGTGTTGTTCATGGGATAGAGGTCGTATTGAGTCAGGTACTGGGTGAGCTGGTCATTTTAAATTTTCTCAAGCATTTTGGAGAGGAAGGGACAGAACTGAGATGGGATGGTAGTTGGATGGTAGGTCTGGAGCACAACCCTTGTGGACTGGGGTGACATGAGCTGTTTTTCAGATTCTGGGTACCTGTCCTGTGGAGTGCAATAGGTTGAAGATGAGTTAGAGAGGGCATGTGACCTCCTGAAGGACAGATTTGAGGAGTTTCATATCGATATTGTCTCGTCCTATTTGTGTAAATATTTTAGTCCTAGTTAGGTATTTGTATCAGTACAAATTAATCTCATTAGGTAGAATTTGGGGTAAGGACCTTGCGTAGGGGTGCTAGCAGTGTCTGCAAGGTGGTTAGAGGGAGCTGGACTATAGGTGGAAAGGTTACCAAAAGTCTTATTGAAGGCATTGCTGTGTTCACATCTCCCTCAATAAGAGACTCTCCCAGTTGGATAGAGTGAGGAAGAGGTTTATGAGGGTTGCCGAGAATGTCGTTTATTCCATTCCAGAGAGATTTAGGCTTATTGAGGAGGTCAAATTGCTTGTTTTTATGATAGTTAGCCTTGGCTGCTTTAACTTGAGTTTTTATGTTATTTCTAAGCTCCTTATATTTTTGGAAGAGAAAGTTGTGCCCGAGCTCTTGGTACTGTGCCCAGACTGTCATGTTCTTTTGTTAGTGCCAGGAGGTTCCGGGTGAACCATGGTTGGGACATTCCTTTTTTGATGAGTGTTTTATAAGGGGCAGCAAGGTCACACACTTTGTTGAAATGATAGCTGAAGTAACCCAGGGCAGCATCTACATCCTCAGTCTGCTGCAGGAAGGACCAATCTATCCACTGAAGCAGTGCATGAAGCTGGGGTGCTTACGTGAGTGAAATACCCGGGTCCTAGTTAAATACTGTGCCATGTGCAGCGCATGTGTTCTGCACGTCCCAAGAAGTGCTGCTCTACAAAGTGCTCAGCTTCTAGTACTCTTTGCGACCTGGAAAGATATTGGGGACAATTCTGGTACATGGCTGAAGATTGCTATGTTGACCCTTCTGAAATGGGGCCCCTGGACACTTTTCTGGTGATTTCAGAGCAGAAAATGGAACATGCTTTGATACCCTCAGACTTTAATCTAAACATCATGCTTCTCCTTGGGGACCTTTCTGATCCTATTGATCCTACTGCCCCGGGGGAGATCTGCAGTGCTGGCCGCGGGCATTGGCAGTTCATGGTCCCCGTTTGGGATTTTTGGGCCCTATTCCTGCACGCTTCAGACTCTCGAGAAGAGGATTCTCAGTCTTAATCTTGCAGCTGTTCACCCTCACGTCAGACCTCTTAATTCTATTTTGTCTGCTGTACTATTGGTTTGGGAGGGCAGTGAGCGTGCCCTGTAACTTATTATGTCTCCCTGGCAGTGAGAGTGTTTGGGGGCAGAAAATACCACTAATCTATCACTATTATTATTATTATTATTATTATTATTATCTGTAAACACAGTGAGAGTGCCTTGTCTAGCCTCCTTCTGCAGTGAGAGTGTATGGGGGCTAGAAAAAAACACTTGGAACATATTCTTCTGTTTAGGGAGTGAGAGTCCCTGACCTCATTTGGCTCCTCGAGCTGTGAGAAGGCCTTGAGGGAGTTGAAGATTTTCACTTTTGGGTGAATTTTCTCCGGACTTCAGTTACTGTTACAACTTCCATTAATTCATTAAGTATTTTTCAGCTGGTCCCTCATTTCTGGATTTTAAGACTGTTTTATTTTACTGTGTAATTTAGGAATTTGTTTTGTTTTATTTTATGAGGTGGGTGTTTTGAGTGTATTTGTGGGTTATATAGTTGAAGTCCTTATTCTGGTCATTAGATTCATGACTTGCCTTGTTCTGGAGCTGCGAGATTTTGGGACCTTATTGTAAGTCTTCTCCGGAAGTGGGTGATTCATTGGAGACTGAAGAGACTTGGCTTTGGACTAGGATACAGAGTCAAATTGAAATTTTATATGGAACATCTGCCAGAACTAGACTCATAGTGGATTCCCTGCAGGGGGAGGGCCTCAAACAACTGGTACAGCAACCCACAAGAGACAGGGCTATCCTAGATCTAGTACTGACTAACAAAGAAGGGATCACAGATCACCAGGTAGAAGGTCACCTGGGGGCCAGTGACCATCACATGGTATGGTTCAATTTGGCTACTACATCTAAATCATCCCATTCCAAGGCAAAAATATGGGACTTCAGAGGAGCTGACTTTTGATAAGATGGCCAACAGAGTTAAGCTAGCCCTGGCAAAAGAAACACAGGTGAGGAGGTACAGGCAAAGTGGGCAAGCATTAAGGATACAATACTTGAAGCAACATCCCATTGTGTTAGACAGAAAAGGAAGTGCAAAAGAAGAAGGAAACCACTTTGGTTCTCAAATACAGTAGCAGAAAAGGTCAGAGCCAAAAGGCTGGCCTTCAGGAAATATAAGGGAACACAGCGGGATGAAGATAGGGAGGCATACCAAACTGCCCTAAGGGAAGCAGGAAGGCAGTAAGGCAGGCAAAGTCCCAAACTGAGGAAACACTAGCACGAACAGTAAAAAAAGGTGACAAGACTTTCTATAGATACATTAGTGAAAGGAGAAAGTCCAGAGGGGGTATTGCTAAGCTTAATGGAGAAAAGGGAGCATGTGAGGAGGAGGACCCTGTAAAGGCATCTATCCTAAATAGATACTTTTGCTCAGTATTTACTGAAGAGAAGGTAGGGCAGGGCCCACAGCTCAGCATCATGGACACAGGGGGGAAGGAGGTGAGCACTACTCCCTTCACAAAAGAAAGGGTCCTACAAGAGCTTGCTAAGCTCAGGGTGGATAAGGCAATGGGACCTGATGGCATACATCCCAGGGTACTTAAGGAGCTAAAGGAGGAACTAGCAGAGCCATTAGCAGAATTGTTTAGTGAGTCTCTGAGCACAGGAGAGGTCCCAGAAGACTGGAGAAGGGTTCATGTGATCCCGCCCACAAGAGTGGTAGCAGGGAGGAGGCGGGAACTACAGACCAGTCAGTCTTACCTCAGTAGTGGGCAAGATTATGGAGGCACTCCTTAAGGAAAGGATAGTGCAACACCTGGAATCCATAGGGGCACAGGATCCAAGACAGCATGGGTTTACAAAGGAAGGTCCTGTCAAACTAATCTCATAGATTTCTTTGACTGGGTAACCAGAGTGGTGGACCAAGGGGAGCAGTTGATGTCGCCACCTTGACTTCAGCAAAGCTTTGACACTGTTCCACATAGAAGATTGATAAATAAGCTAGGTAGGCTCGGGTGGGTCAGAAGTTGGTCAGCTGGTGGCAAACTGGTTGACTGGCAGAAAACAGAGAGTGGTGTAAATGGTATACAGTCAGAAGAGATGCAAGTCACAAGTGGGTACCTAGGATCAGTCCTGGGGCAGTCCTATTCAACATCTTCATTAGTGACCTCGCAGATGGACTAGAGGGTAAGGCTTGTCTGTTTGCAGATGACACCAAGATCTGCAACAGAGTAGATGATCCAGATGGGTGGGCAGAATGAGAAGAGATCTGGATAAACTAGCAAAATGGTCAGAAGAGTGGCAACTGGGATTTAATGCAAAGAAGTGCAAAATCATGCACATAGGGAGAGAAACCCTGAAGCCACTTATAGGCTGAGAGGGAGTTGCTAGCAGTCACAAAGGAAGAAAGAGACTTGGGCATCATCATCACTGATGACCTAAAATCATCCAAGCAGACCCTACAGCAGTAGGTAAGTAGGTGTTAGGCATAGTAGGGGTATCATAAGTCGTAAGAGGGAGGTAATAAATCCTCTGTACAAGACATTGGTTAGGCCCCATCTGAGTACTGCGTAAGTATTGGAGGCCACAACTTCACAAGGACATTAACCAAATTGAGGCAGTCCAGAGAAGGGCAACACAAATGGTGCAGGGACTGCATCAGAAGACATATGAGGACAGATTAACGGGCCAATATGTATACCCTTGAGCAAAGGAGGGAGAGAGGTGATATGATCGAGACATTTAAACACCTTAAGGGCATAAACAAGGTGAAAGAGTCTAACATGTTTAAATATAAGAAAAATAGCAGGACAAGAGGACACAGCATGAGATTAGAGGGAGGCCGATTAAGGGGAATGTGAGGAAATTTTTTCACAGAAAGGGTGGTAGATGCATGGAATGGCTTACCACAAGAAGTGGTGGCTGTGAATACAGTGCAGGGCTTCAAACAGGCATGGGATAGGCATAAGGGAGCAATACAAATGACTATGAATAGATAGGTCACTGACAGAGCAAAGGCCGATGGCACATTTATAAGGTAGAAAAAGAAATGGGCAGACTGGATGGGCCTTGCCATCCTTATCTGCCGTCAACTTCTATGTTTCTATATATTTTGCTTATGGTATTTACTGTAATTTTTGAGGGTGGGAGTTTGTTTTGGTTATTTTTAAGTTTAGTTTTATGTGTTTTGTTTTTGGGTTAATTAAATTTATCATCAACAGAATGTGTTGGAGGCCTGCCCCCACGGTCGTGCACTATTCATCCTCCACCCTCCACTCTCTTCGCCCCTTCGCTTCCCCCATTGCATTTTTCAATCTTCCAGCGCTAGAACACTGGGTATTATGCCACAGGGAGGAGGGGGCAACGGTGTTAAAATGGGTGGGGCCATCGCATCGGGGTGGTAGGGGTCCAGAAGACGCCTGGAGCCAAATGGAGTCCGGACTGTGATCCATCTTGTCTGGTTTATACCCAAGGGCACCACCAATTTTGGTGGGCACGTGGTCCGGGCAGCTCCGGAAGTTCATCCAACTTGAGCGGTGTTATGCAATGCCAGATCCTTCTTGTAAACTCAGTGGATCTGGCTTGCATCACCGAGACCTGGCTGGGTGAGAACTCTGGCCCTATATTAAAGGCCGCAATTCCAGCTGGCTACTCGGTGATTCACTGCTCAAGACTGGATCACGGGGTGCGGTCTGCTTTATAACCGACTTGGGCCTCGAGTGTAGCAGTTGAGGAGACTGAGTCCAAGGAGCGGAACACCACATACACCTGCATGATGAATGGCCATTCCGTGAGAGGTCTCAGCGCCTAGCACCAGCAAATATAGATGATGTAAGAAGACACCTGCAGGAGATGCTTGCAGCTGGTGTGATACAAGAATTGAGAAGCTCTTATGTTTCGCCTATTGTGGTGGTAAGGAAAAAGAATAGGACAATAAGAATGTGTGTAGATTACAGGACCCTTAACAGGTGGACCACCCCTGATCAATACACAATGCTCCGTATTCAGGATGCGTTGGACTGTTTAAATGGAAGCAAGTGATTCTCAGTGTTGGATCTCTGCAGTGGGTACTACCAGATCCCCATGGCCCCAGAAGACCATGAGAAGACAGCCTTCATCTGTCCGCTTGGGTTCTATGAATTTATGAGAATGCCCCAGGGGATTTCGAGTGCCCCAGCCACTTTTCAACGATTGATGGAGCATGCAGTGGGGGACATGAACTTGTTGGAGTGCCTGGTATATCTAGACGATGTTATGTTTGGAAGTACGTTGGAGGAACATGAAAGCCGACTTTTTAAAGTGTTGGACCGACTGGAAGATTTTGGCCTTAAGTTGTCTATCGACAAATGCCAGTTCTTTCAGACATCAGCAAAGTATGTGGGGCACATAGTATCCACCGAGGGGATAGAGACTGATCCTAGCAAAGTTGAGGCCTTGACCACCTGGCCCCAGCCCCACAATCTAAAAGAATTACAACGTTTCTTAGGATTTTGTGGTTATTACAGGCAGTTCATAAAGGACTACTCAAGAGTGATTCGCCCACTTCTGAGTCTTACCCAAGGTTATCCTCCCATGAACAAAAAACACAAGAGAGTGGCCTCCACCGAAACCAAGAGAGTATACTTCTGCCCAAATGAGTCTTTTGGGTCACGCTGGACACCTGATTGTGAAGCTACTTTCCATGAAATCATATACCAACTCACTCACGCTCCTGTTCTGGCCTATGCTGACCCTGCAAAACCCTATGTATTACATACCGATGCTAACCTACAAGGCTTGGGGGCTGTGTTATATCAAGAGCACGAGAATGGCCTGAGACCAGTGGCCTTTGCCAAGAGAAGTCCGACCCTATCTGAGAAAAACTATCCTGTGCATAAATTGGAGTTCCTGGCGTTGAAGTGGCGACTTCGGCAGTGGCTTTGTTAATCATTGTTGACCAATTCCATGAATACCTGTATGGAGCAAAGATACTGGTAAAGACAGATAATAATCCATTGACCTATGTGCAGACTTCGGCCAAATTGGATGCCACCGGCCATAGGTGGCTTTCTGTGTTGTCTACCTATGATTATGCTGTTGAATACAGAGCTGGCCTTAATCATGTAGATGCCGATGCTCTCTCCCGGAGGCATGTTTCCAGAATGATTTGGTCAAACTGCCCGAACCTGACATTCGAGCACTATGCCAAACATTTGACAAGGAGGAACAAATGTCCACATGTAACCCCTAGATGGCGCTATCCCAGGGGCTACTACCCCTGCCTGATTTGCCACTAACAGGTTGAGGGGCCTGGATCCAATGGCGGGTGCCTCCACCCAGAGGTCAGGGTTTGCAATAGTTAAACTTACTTGGTCACAGCCCTCTGGGACACTGCAACCCCTTTCTTCCCACTAGTGGCCCACACAATATAGCAGAATTACCTTCACAGTATACACTACCCCCAAGGCTGGTTCAGGCACCGGGACATCCTGTAAAATAAGATACAGTGCAACAATCACAGTACAGTACTTTAACATAGACAAATACCTCAGGCAGTATAACTTTGTTGAAACAAACAGCTCTGATTTATTTAGGGGATATAACAAGGACAGGGGAAATCAGGTTAATTAGCTTATCACTTACTATCATTTCATGGCTCTGTGGCACAGGCCTATCCCTACTCAGTTACTGTCCCTGGGTACCCAGGCCCCAGTGGCTAGTCCAAACCGTGGCAGCTGGTAGGGGCCCTTTCACAGAGAAAAGGAAAATTAAACAGTCAGCAGTACAGTAATTCCATTTGGATTTAATGTGGCAATTCAACAGGGAGCGACTCTAATTAGTACTCACGACCTCCAAAGAAGATATGGTCCTTCAATGTCAGCAGGGCTACTTTGATCTCCAAGAGACTCCTCACACATTTATATGGTAAAAAAGAAAGCACTATACCAGGCAGGCTGCATCTGTATCCCAATCGCACTACTGCACAATAACCAGGAGAACACACAGCAGATTCAGTTCCCGACAGACCGAGTGTAATTCAACAATTTCTTCAGTCTCTACAGGGTGAGCCTGGTTTCTACTCTTCAGAGATCCTTTGATTCTTTTCACAGGACGGATTCAGTCCTAACAAGCAGTTACACAAGTTGTAGACCGAACTCTGGGCCTTGCACACGTTTTTTGACTGAAAACTGCACTGAAGGAGCACAGGGTTTCTTTCCCCTTCACTTTCAGATCTCAAACTGAAACTCCCAACAGACAAAACCGGGCACTTCCTTTGAGTTCCTCCCAGTTCTTGACTGGATTGGCTGTCACTCACAATAGACTGCTGCTGTTGGTCCAAAAGGCACCAAGTCTAAACTACATCTCCAGAGTCACTGCCCATACAATCCTCTTGTGGCTGGCTCAGATTATGAGTCCCAAGTTCTGATTCGTCAAGGCATCATTTTAGAGCTAGTTTACCCCACACTGATTGGTCCAGTTCAGCAGTTCAAAACCAGAATGGGGAACTAGGCAGACAGTTCTGACTGCAAAGAAAGCAGGTTAGACAAACTGTAATTTTATTATTACTGTAAATGATTTCTGCAATCAGTTACATCTTTCAGACAGGTTCCCTTTGCACTCCTAGTGACTGCAAAATGGGTGATTGGCAGCAGCTTGAGTGGTACTCAATCAAAGAAACACACAGTCCCCACAGTCTAATTATGTCGCAAGCAGACAGCTCTTAAAGAGACAGTACCAGAGGTTCTAAAAACACTCACTGATAAATGGCTTAAACGCCAAACACCATTCAGGTTTGGAGCATTCACAAGCCCTGAAGTCTTTTGGGAACCCCCATTTGCAGGGGGGTTACACACAGACACAGTAGACTGTCTAGTAGATTGCTTGGGGCCCTCTAACAATTGTATACCTGCTGCCTACTGCCACTTCTCTGCATTAGATATTAGTGCACTACCTCAGTTTGATAATGACAGTCTCCAGCGGGCTCAATCCTGAGATCCTATGATCAAATCAGCACTTGAAGCTCTTTACGCTGGGAAAGATGTGTCCAAGATGCGCTCTTCTGACTTGAGGACTGCATTGTTATACAAAGAAGGCCCTAAATTGAAATTGATTAACAAGTTGCTGTACAGAGACAGTAGACAGGGGAGGTCGAGTAGACAAACAGCAGCTGGTTTTGCGTACCGATTTCAAAGACTTGGCGCTGAGGTCCCTACACAACCACATGGGTCACCTCGGTATAGACCGAACCCTCAACCTAGTGCGGTCTAGATTCTACTGGCCTACGATGGAGGCCAACGTTGAACATCATGTATGGACTTGTAGTCGCTGCCTGCAGAGAAAGGCCTTGCCCCAGAGGGCTGCCCACCCTTGTTAACATCACCACCAGTGCCCACATGGAGTTAGTTTGTATTGACTTTGAGTTTGGAGCCTGATCAATGGAATGTTAGTAATGTGTTGGTGGTCACTGACCATTTTACAAGGTAAGCCCAAGCATTCCCCACCAAGGACCAAAAAGCATCCACTGTGGCCAAGGTACTGGTAGAGAATTTCTTTGTTCACCGTGGAGCCCCACAGAGAATCTATTCAGACCAAGGACGAGATTTTGAGAGTCACTTAATCAAGAAGATGCTCTCTTGTGGGGAGTGAGGAAATCTAGAACTACCCTTTACCACCCACAGGGGGACCCACAGCCAGAACGTTTTAATCGTACTCTGCTTGACATGCTAGGCACTCTCCACCCGAAAGACAAGCCCAGATGTAGCCAGCAAATTAGCACCTTGGTACACACTTACAACTGCACCAGAAATGATGTTACTGTGTTCTCCCCCTACCACATTATGTTTGGAAGAGAGGCTCTGCTGCCAGTGGATGTCTGTTTAGGCGTCTCTCCCCGATGGGGTCCGAGCTGACAGTTACCTACAATACGTGCAGAAGTTAAAAGCTCAATTGAACCATGCACCAACTAGCTCAGACCATGGCTGCAAAGAGAAATTTGGCCAATAAAGAAAGATATGATAAAAAGGTGAAGGCCCAAGAGCTCCAAGCGGGAGACCGTGTATTGTTACAGAATTTGGGACTGCATGGCAAACACAAAATTGCTGACCGGTGGCACCATCTCCCCCACATCGCAGTAGGCAAATTAAATGACTTGCCAGTGTATAAAGTGCGGCCTGAAAACAACTCAAAAGATGTCAAGACAATGCATCGAAACCATTTGTTGCCCATTGGTCAAATACTGATTGAATCTGGGCCCCCAGAAACTGCTCCCCCTGGACCGGTGACAAAGGCTGCTGCAAGGCAAAGAGAGAAAGCCTGCCCCTGCAGTTACTGATTTAAGGTCTCCTCCCCAGCAAGCCCAGATCAATAATGACTGCCAGTCCACCTTGGATGAGAGTGAGTGCAACTATGGTTATTATCCTTCTTATGAACTAAGTCAGTTATTTCAAGGTAACCCCCCCCCGGTCAATTATGGGGATGAAGCTGGGCCTTCTGGATTGCCTAAGCCCCCAACTTTGTCCTTGGTGCTAATGCACCCAGAGAGTGAAGTGCAGAGTGTCAAGTCTGATGATACTGAATCACTATGTACGGTAGAACTGTGTGAATTCCCTGAGGAAGAAAAAGATGAGCTAACACCGACTGATGACCTACCAGAGCAGGAAGAGTACTTTGAGCGTAATGATAGTTCCCTTCCAGTGCCTTTCAAGTGAGCAAAGTGCTGTGGAACCAGAACTTGCAGATCCAGAGGCTGACAGTGCCTCAAGTCTGAACTTTTCTGCCCAGATAGAGACTTCCATTGCAAGTATGGAGAGTGCAGAGAGGGAAGCAAGAGATGCAGAGACTGTGACTGTTTCCCCAGGAAGACTGGTCAAGCTGTAAAACCAGTACTGCGCCTCAGCTATGATTCCCCTGGGAGGCCTGTGGATTTGCCTCTCAAATGTAGTCCATAAGGGAGTTTGTGTGTCCCAGAGCTCACTGCCCAAACTGAGCATAAGTGCAAATTCCCGGTTAATTGTTCTGTCCTCCAGATATGGTGCCCCTGCCCCATCTAGCCCCAAGGTAGCTGACAGAGAAGGGCCCCCGTTATCACTGTTCAATGTGCAGGAAGTAATAACCTGAAGTGTATAGTAGTATGTGTAAGTTACCTGTGTAAGGTGTGCCTGATGTAATGCAAAAATGGGTGTAGTAACCTAAAATGTAGAGAATATGTATAGTAAAGGTTAAGAATGTTGACATGTATAAAATATGGTATAACATGTTAATGGTGTAATTGCATAATATAATTTGTATCTGAAATTATAGTAATGGTACTTACTTGACGCGGACACCAAGTTTTTCCAGGCCAGGAAGGGTGTAACCCCCCCTACAAATGGGGGTTCCCACAAAGTCTTCCAAGAGATTGCCTAATTACTCACAGCCTGGTTGGTGTTCGGCGCCTAAGCCACTTAAATGTGATTGCCAGTGAGTGCTTTTAAAGCCTCCATGTACTGTCTCTTTAAAGGCTGCCTGCTTGCAGTCATAATTAGCCTAAATGGGGGGGGGGGGTCTGTGTGTTTCTTTGCCAGAGTCCCACTCAGGCTGCTGAATAATCACTCCATTCTGCCATCGCTAATTGTGCAGAGGGAGTTCTCTGAAAATATGTAACTGTTTGCTGATAATTATTTAGAGTAAAAAAGATACTGTTGTTTGTTCTAACCTGTCTTAATTGCAGCAAGGACTGTTCTGTGTAGCTCCACCATTTTGGTCCCGGACTGCCAAATGGGACCAATCAGTACTTGGGACTCTCAAATGGAGCCTGCTGAAATGGGGCTGTGTGGAGTGAGACTCTGGAAATTGTAGTTTTTGGACTGTTGGTGCCTTTTTGCACCTATAGAGGGAGCCTGTTGTGACGGACACCTGAACTGACCAATTGAACTCTTTGGATCTGAGTGAAAGCCCCTGGGCTGTCTGCTGGCAAGCCAGATTCAGGTTGGAAGCTGAAAGAGCAACAGCTCGGAGTGTTCGAGAACCGTGGAAGGCCTGATTGTTGGCCTGCTAGCCTGATTTCTGCCCTGAGAGGGAGAAGAGGACTTTTGTTCGGACTAAATCCGAATTCTGTGAGAACAAATCAAGCTGCTGATTGGGATCAGGCTTAACCTGTAGAAGACCGAGGAATTTGCTGAATGCGATCGGCCTGTCAGGAATTAGTCATTTCTGAGCTCCCAGTGTGTACAGAGACTTGCGATCGTGACTGGGGAGCATTTGGCCTGGTACAGGTAGAATTCTGGTATATAAATGTACTGTGTACTGAAAGAGAATCGCGAATTAGTTTGGCTGTGAGCGCTGGCTTGTACATATGAATGTGCTATGTGCTAAATGGGGATCGCGATCTAATACCTTTGCTGTGAACTGTATGCTAGTTACTGGAGGCTGTTCCCAGCTAATTTCGGACTGAATCCATTGTTGCCTGATGCAGATTGGCCCTGCCATGAGGGCCTTGTCTCCCTACCCTGTTGCACAGAGAAGATCCACCAACAAGGGACCAGCTAGGGGATCAGCCCCCTGCTCCTTGTCTGAACAAGAACAACGCCGAAGCAACTCGTGTGGGCCTTGCTTCCTCTGGCAATCCAGAACGTCCAGCCATCAGCCCTCCTGTGTTCAGCCTGGGTACCGTGAGTAATTATCGGGGTAGCTCCCTGCAAACTTTCTTAATCAAAAGTGTGTCATCCGATTCTTGTGTTGTTCCTTGTCCATGAACTGAGCCCTCCGGCTCCGTATCACAAATTGTGTGTGCGCATGTTCTTTCTCCATCACAGGGCCCCAACCAGCTGCGACGCCGGCCTACCCTTGGCAACGGTCCTGGCTAGCCTTTCCCTTCATCTTGGGTACTCAAAGAGTGTGACTCAGTGGGACTCTGACTGCATGCACAGTAGGGTGATTCTCAGTGTGAATAAGCCAATTAACTTGGATTACCCCACCATCCTTGTTATAGTCCCCTGAAAAAATCAGATCTGTTTTTTCTGCAATTTACAGTGACTGTGATGTCAGTATATGTAGAAGGTATTGCATTGTTGCTTTTGTACTGCATCACCTTATTTTACAGGGGGTCCCCAGAGTCAAGCTGAAGGAACCAGTCCTGGGAGTAAGTGCCAAATATAAATGTATGTACAAAGCATATCTGGGGTGTTGGGAAGGTGCATATTGTGTATTGTGTGGGCCACTAGTGGGAAAAGAGGGCGGGTCACAGTGTCCCAGAGGACTGTGGCCTGGTTAGCTTGACCAAAACCAACCCTGACCTTTGGGTGGAGGCACCCGTTTCAGAACTCAGGCCCTTTAACCTGCTGGTAGCCAAGCAGGTAGGGGTAGTAGCCTTTGGGATAGCGCCACCTAGGGGCTACACATACATGCTTTGCATGGCCGGGCTGGCATTCCAGACCTCAGCCAGTCTGGGGATTTTTAGACCAACAGGACATTGAGTTCAGTAAATATAAAAGGAAAATGAAGTAAACAAGCTGGGACAGTTCTGTCAGTATGACAAAGAGAAAGGAGCTGTGAGCCGGTGAGTCACTGTCTGCCAGGCTCTGAAGGCCTGATAGACTAAACAAGTCTGGGATCCCAGCAACTGAATCTTTTGTGAAGAAAAAAAGTTTTTTTTTTTAAAAAAAAAATCAGAACTGACAGTCTGAAGGAGAGGACTGGAGCCGGGGTTTACCTGCTCCACCAGTGACCTCCCCCTCTGAGGGACAAGTGTCTTAGAAGATTAACTGAGAAGGCCATTCTCTGCCCCAGGGTTCCTGAACCCCCTGGACCTGCAACCCTAGACAGACCATGTGAGAGAATCGAGACCAGGATGTTAACACCAAAAGTCTGCCTCCAGCCAGAAGCACATCCCGCTTGTGCTCTCATCAGACATCAGAGATATCTGTGAAGCTACAAAACTGTAACCATTGGGGTTTCGGCCTCACAACTGGGAAAACTGTAACTGTGCAAGGGACTGAGGGAGAAGCCCTGGGTGGGAATTTGCCACTTTGATAGGCCCAGGTAGAAGACCAGTGCAGGCCATCTGGCCACCCTTTTGTGTGTGTGGATTACAAACAGGGGCCCCGTTTCAACAATTTAATTGTTCAGCAACAGTTTGGGTTTTAAAGTGTGCTTTGCCTGCAACAGTTAAGGCATGCCATCGATCTCCTACCTGGCTAGCAATAACGGCATCCCCAGTGAGGTACCCAGTGTATCTAAAAAGAGAGTTCTTGCCCATGGCCTTTGGGGGGGGGGGGTTAAGTTGGATGCATCCACTTGGGGGTTGAAGGACTGCCGGAAGGTGGGAAGACTGTATGGGATAAATTGTTGTTGTTACTGCATGGAGTATAAGAAGTTTACTGCTCTCCCACTGCTCCTATTTTCCCTCCCCTTGTCCTTTCCATACCCTCCCCTTTAAATAAATTATCTGTTTAAACTGCATTTCTTCTGTTTGGGGGTTGCTTTTTTTTTTTGTAACTCTAATTTTGCTCCCCAAACCCTGAACTCTCTCAGTCTTCTAACTCACCTAGGTGCTTCTACCGCCCACCGTGATCCTGCCTTCCTCAGTTATATTACTGTCTCCTCACATTTTTCTTTTGTGACTTCAGCCAGGCAGACCATAGCTCTGGGCACCCCCTGGGAGTAGGCACACCAGAGCACCTGACCAGAGTCTATGACGACACCAAAGGGGGGCGGAGGCAAGGATCCGGTGTTGGGCGTGTGGTGCCGACACTGTGGGAGCCATCCCCCATCAGGGCTGAGGGTTTTCTGTACTTGTTTTTGTCCCCTCCCTTCCATGGAGCTCAGTTGTGCAGTGTCTGCTGAGCTCCGCCCCTGATGCCATATAGCGGCAACACTTGTTCTGGGCTACCCCCACAGCAGCCAGGGGTCGTGCAAGAGTGACACAATACCCTACACCCTCACGGGAAGGAAGAGCCATCTTTTATATGCTCGACCCCTTCCCTACCCCTGCCGACCCCCAACGGCCCGGGCTTGTTCCCGAACCTGGGTCTCCGGCGTGGCGTAAGGTGAAGCAACTAGTGCCTTAACCCTCACGCCACCGGGCCGGCTCGGGTTTGGAAGTTGTTATTGCTGTTATAGTGTCACTAGTTCTGGGAGTGGGACTATGTGGCAGGTTATGCACTGTTTTTTGGGTATAATAACCTTGTGTGTCAACATCCAGGTATCTCATACTGCTACGTCAGATGGAAGCACCACACAACTTTTAAGCCAGAGTACCTAGTCAATCAATCAACCAATCAATCAATCAAATCTTTATTTTACCAGGAGGAACAACACTGAGATAAACTCATGTTCAAGGTGGACCTGGAAAAGGTTCACAAAAGGCAACATGATACATACAAACAAAGAGCTCCCTTGACAGGCAGCATACAGGTACATACAATGAATACAGGACAGAGAAGGTATCCATGACAGCATACTAATTTATACACTACACAGGTGTAACCCCCAAATGGGGGTTCCTGAAAAGTCTTCCTTGAGCTTGCCTAAATGCTCACTGCCAGGCTGGTGTCCTGCATTTTAGCAGTTTAAATGTATTGCCAGAGAGTGCCTGTATAGCCTCTGTGTACTGTCTCTTTAAGAGCTGCCTGGATTGCAGTCATAAGTAATCTGAGAGGGAGCTCTGTTGAAAGATGTAACTATTTGCTGAAAATCATTTAGAGTGATAACGATAATGTAGTTTGTCTAACCTGCCTTCTTTGCAGCAAGGACTGTTTTGTTTATCTCCACTATCTTGGTCCTGGACTGCTGAATTTGACCAATCAGTACTGGTGGGACCTAAAATGGAGCCAGACTACAGGAGCTGTCTGGAGTCAAAATCTGTAGAAATTGTAGTTTGGGGCTTTTTGCACCTGAAGGGAGAGCCTTTGTTGTGACTGACAGGATGATCAGCCAACCAAACCTTTAGGATCTTGGGGAATTTCCCAGGCTGCTGCAGCCAGTTTCAGTTTTGAGCTGAAAAGTGAAGAAGTAACAGCTCACGTGATTTTGAGCAGCAGTTTTGTGTAGTTTTGCAAGGGAGAACTGTGAAAGGGCTGAGTTTTGGCCTGCCTGCTGTCCCTGAGAGGGAAAATGAGTTTATTCGGACTGAATACAAGTTGCGAGGACTATTTAAGCCACTGGACTGTGACCAGGCTTTAACCTGAAGAAGACCGAAGATTTGATGAATGCGATCGGCCTGTCAGGATTTCCAGCTGCTTTTGAATCCCTAGTTTGTGCAGAGACTTTGCGATCGTGACTGGAGAGCGGTTTGCCTGGTACAGTAGAATTTCTTTACATGTAAATGTGCTGTGTATTGAAAGTGGGTCGTGATTTGGTTCCCCACTGTGTGAATTGTTTTCTACTTGCTGGTACTGTAGAAACCTTTACATGTAATGGTGCTATGTATTGAAAGTGGACCGTGATTTGGTTCCCCACTGTGTGAACTGTGTTCTGCTTGCTGGAAGCTTTATCCAGCCTAATCGGACTGAATCTACATTCATCTCCATTCGGCCTGGGCCATGCCATGCTGGCCCTGCCAGACTACCCCACTGCACAGAGAAAGCCACCGACGAGAGACCTGCCTGGGGATCAGCCCCCTGCTCCACGCTTGGACTGGAACAATGTCTCGGTGAATCGTGTGGGCCCTACTTCTCCTGGCACTCCAGATTAACCACCTGCTGTCTCGATTTTCATCCAGCCTGTGTCCAATCTTGGGTATCGTGAGTAATCATCAGGGTAGCTCCCTGCAACAACAGCCTAATCTAAAAATGTGCCATCTGACTGTCTTGTTGTTTTCTTTTCACGAACTAAGCCCTCCGGCTACGCATTACAAATAGTGTGTTTTGTGCATGTTGTTTTCTTCCATCACAGGGCCCCAACCAGCTGCAACGTTCCTGGCTAGCCCACCATTCTCCACCTGGTTACCCAGAGTGTGTGATTATTTATGGACCCTGAAATGCAAGCATAACTGTTTGATTGATAGAGCCTTTAAGGAAATTAACCTGATTATGCCCCTCCCTTGTTCAAGCCCCTTAAATAAATCAGATCCAACTCTTTTTTGCATTTACTCTGACTGTGGTTCCAGTTTGTGCAAGAGTACTGTACTGCTGTTATTTGCTGTGTATAACCTTGTTTTACAGGGGGTCCCCAGGGCCGGGCCAGAGGAAAGCCCTGGTGGTAAATGCAAACAGTGTGGTTACCTGTGTGGCATATCAGGGGTATTGTGAAAGTGATTACTGTGTATTGTTCCAGCCACTAGTAAGGAAAGAGGGGGGACTACAGTAGTCCCGGAGGGCTGTGCCCAGGTTAGCATGACCACTACCAACCCTGACCTCTTGGTGGAGGCACCCATTTCAGAACTCAGGGCCCTTAACCTGCTACTAGCCAAGCAGGCAGGGGTAGTAGCCCTTGGGATAGCGCCACCTAGGAGTTACACAGGCAGGTCAGTTTACAATGCAGTCAGGTATAATATATAAATGTAGCACAACTTTAGGCAACGCAGACCAGTTCCCTCAGACAGTTTGGAGAGATGAACCCGGAGGACCACAGGTGGTCCACTACATGTTAAGTACTGTGATATATCGCTGGGTGAGTGCAGTATCTTTTTCTGCTCTCTGCCTGTTATATGTGACTGCCTGAATACATATGTTACTGTGTATCTAACCTGAAAAGGAAGATTCGGTGACAGATGGCACTGTAACCATGCCAGCCTATCTAGTAGCCATATGACCTCTGGAAGGATTACCCAGAGGAACTCCCTATAGTAAATGTTAGTTGCCATCTTACCTCCAGTCTGTGTGCATCATGGTCCTTATTCCAGCACACATAATACCTACCTCCTCCCCCTTCCTAGATAACTGAAAAGGAGATGATCAGCACCAGTAAATGACAAATAGCCCAGTAGGAATATTTGCAGAGGATTTGAAAAAAACACTACCTCGCATGCCCCTTGATTTTTTTTGTATTGCACTGGAGTGTTTTTTTAATTGAAACATGATGGCCATGACACAAAACAATAATTTCTTCCTAACGAAACAGGAATTCCGCCTTACGAAACGAGAATCTTGTTTTGTGAGCAGGAACTCGTTTCGTATCATAGACCCTACTGAGCATACTCAGAACTGAAATTTAAAATTCTTATAACTTGCGAACAGATTAATATTTTTTTCACCAAACCAATGAAAGGCACCATTCTAGGGCAAGCCCTTTCTAACCTTAAAATCTCAAGAACAAAATCCCAAACCATCTGGACTGCAGGGAAGCGCAAATTAACAGAAAACAAACAATTTTTTCTTCTTGTACTATTTGGATCTTGGAATCCGTATATCTGACCAGAACGAAACTTGCTAAATCAACAGATCTTGCCCCTAAACTGTGCATGCCAAATTTCACACAATTCCACTGAACAGGGGTGAAGGCATTAAGGTGCAAAGTTAGGAGTTTAACGTTATATACCATCCTCAACCCTAATTATAGGGGCACAGTAAGAAGTTTAACGTTATATACCGTACTCAGCCCTAACTATAGGGGCGCTACTGCACCCCTATAATATATATCTGTGGTTTATTTTCTTAGGTTACTAATCCCTTCCTTACCACCCTCCTCAAACCCAGTTCAGAACCTGAAAACAATTATACCTGGTAAAATAAATTTCAAAGAAATCAGATAAACTGAAAAGGTCTTGAATAGTTCTGTGACAGCTTGTTTACTTTGAGTGTCTTTCAAGTATACTCTGCTTTTGTACAAACATTTATAAATTGTTTTGTTAAAGGAAATGTGTTAAATTGACCCCTTCATTGTCCTTGTTTCAGCTTTGTGTGTTTTATTTAGACATCAGCTTTCCTTACCTCCAACTTCATGGTCTTTGTGCAGTTTCCCAACAGCTTCTCCTTACAACTCAAAACGTAACTGTTTAGGAATGCAGACAGCTGTTTTTCTGACTTTGGGATAAGAACAAATGCTATCCACAGAACACAAGTTCCCTTTGTAGCCTTCTGTATGTCCAGCTCAGCTGTCTACTGCCCTCTCTCTGTTCTCAGGAACTAAAGTGTACTTCCTGTCCTCCTCTGAAATGTGCCCCTTCACCATTCAAATTGGCTGATTAATATTCATGATGTGCTGCTGCGAGGTGGAGGCTCCCAAATACAGGGATGGCTTAATTAGAAAATTGGTTAGGAAAATCCTGAACCCTTATTGGCTGACAGCACACCAAAGCCATATGTACATCACAGAATGGAGCCCTCTAAAAAAAGAAGAGCCAGCACTGTACCTGTATAAGGACAATTTTACATATAAAACATTTCTGTAGTGCTCCACATTGTCAATGGGTACGGATAACAACTGGGTATAGAGCACCCCTACCATGGGAATGGCACAGCCTAAGCTTTAGGATGTTGGGCAAATGTGGATTTCAAACAGCAGCAACTCCCCAGTTCAGCTGTGCCACTAAAAGGGGAAATAGCTACCTTTATCTTCTCTCAAGATTTTCTCTTGAGGTTGCAGTTCTGCATAGCAGGTTGGAGCTGCCTGGTTCCACGGAGCACCCCTAAATTGAAATTACTCCTGTTAAACTGCAGCTTTTAAACTACCTAACCTGCCTTTCGTATTTTAATTTGTGGACTGGGAGCCACTTCTGCCTTGCTAAGGTGTTTTAATGGTCTCTGTTTAAAAAAGGGGTGCCTCGGTTCTGCGTCGCTTCATTCAGGTTTCTATGTGACAATTTTTTTTGCAAAATTCTGTTTTCTGGTATTTTTTACCTTGTGTTGCGATCAGAGGGTCTTAGGATTTTTTTCTACCTCAGCCCTCTGAGCGGCTTTTACTGCAACAGCATTCAGCCATGGTGATGGTTGGGCACACACTTCTTCTCAGTTAATTTTCCCCGCTTGGTTTGGCGTGCCAGAGGTGTGTGCAGTTGCGCATGGCGTGGCATGTTAGCATACACAATCACCTATCTTTTGCATTGCGCTAACGTGCATGCGCGCCAACAAGTGCATGCAAACCCGCAATACTGCGCTAATGTCACATAGGACATTATGACATGCGCACTCCCGCTAGTGAGCGCACACGCCTAGTCAGCTCCCTCTAGTCGCGCTGATCCCTGCCTGCAGCTTCAGTGGACAGCCATCAGCCCAGGCAAGCTAATAGGGCTAATTATTTTTTCTCTGGTAATTTTTTCTTTTGGCATTCACAGTTATAAACATATTCTTGGCACCATGGCTTATCGGAGACCATTAATTATGAAATGATGTAAGACCTGCAAAAGGGTGATGAGGCCCTCCTCCATGGGTTTCTGTTGCCCTCATAATATTTCTCTGCTTCCCCCCAGCTGGTCCTCTGAGCTGGGGAAGGAGGCACCTGGTTCTTCAGTCGGCAGTGGTAAAGCAGCTTTGCAAAAATCACTTTTGTTGCTCCTGAGTGAGCTTTTGGGTCCTGATGTTCCACAGGACATCCCAGCAGACAAACCCGACCCCAAACCAGGCCACTCAGGTCAGGGGGCCCACACAGGCATGTCCAGGTATATTGCAGTGAGAAAATGCTGCGGAAACAGAGGTGTGGGCAGACTCTGACCCTGACAACTTAGATGGCAGGATGAGGATTTTGAGGATCTTGGGGAAGCTCCTGACCTTAAAAAAAGATTCTGTTTGCATCCTCCTCTGCTCTAAAGTGTTTCCCAGGTTTTATTCACTGTGACCAAATTACTAAGCAACCATGGGCAGGTATGGATCAGAAAAAGTATCTTCCAAAACTGAAGACTTGCCCTTTTCCATTTTTAGGGGGAAAAATCTCACCAGTGGGAAGCCCCACTGCTGGTGGACAAGTCTGTTTATAATTCAGTCAAACACACCAATCTGCCTATCAAAGGCTCTCTGGCATTAACAGATTCCCATGAGAAATGAGTGGATGCCACATGTAGGAGGGCCTTCTCCTGTAACGGCACAAACCTACATCCTTCTTACACTTCCTTTATTGTTGCCAGAATCTTAAACATAGAAACACAGAATGTGACGGCAGATAAGGACTGCAAGGCCCATCCAGTCTGCCTATTTTTTCTACCTTATGAATGTGCCATAGGCCTTTACTCTCTCAATGGCCTATCTATTCATACTTATCTGTATTGCTCCCTTATGCCTATCCCATGCCTGTCTGAAGTCCTGCACTGTATTCATAACCACCGCTTCCTGAGGTAGGCTGTTTCATGCATAAACCACCCTTTCTGTGAAAAAGAACTTTCTCACATTACCCTTTAATCGGCCTCCCTCTAATCTCATGCTGTGTCCTCTTGTCCTGCTATTTTTCTTATATTGAAACATGTTACAACTCTTTCACCTTGTTAATGCCCTTAAGATGTTTGAATGTTTCGATCACATCACCTCTCTCCCTCCTTTGCTCTACGGTATACATATTGAGCTCTGCTAATCTGTCCTCATATGTTTTCTGATGCAGTCCCTGCACCAATTTGGTTGCCTTTCTCTGGACTGCCTCCATTTTGTTAATGTTCTTGTGCAGGTGCGGCCTCGAGCACTGCACATGCAGTACTCCAGATGGGGCTCTAACCACTGTCTTGTAAAGAGGGATTATTACCTCCCTCTTACAACTTGTGATACCCCTACTAATACACCCCAACATCCCTCTAGCCTTACCTACTGCTTTAGTGGTCTGCTTGGATGATTTCAGGTAATCTGTGATGATGCTGCCCAAGTCTCTTTCTTCCCTTGTGAGTGCCAACAACTCCCATCCTAACCTACAGGTAGCTTCAGCGTTTCTCTTTCCTATGTGCATGATCTTGCACTTCTTTGTGTTAAACTCCAGTTGCCATTCTTCTGACCAGTTTGCCAGTTTATCCAGATCTCTTCTCATTCTGCCCACCCCATCTGGATCATCTGTTGCAGATCTTGGTGTCATCTGCAAACAGACAAATGTTACCTTCCAGTCCATCTGCAATGTCACTGATGAAGATATTGAAGAGGACTGGCTCCAGGACTGATCCCTGAGGTACCCCATTTGTGACTTGCATCTCTTCTGATTGTATACCATTTAGCACCACTCTCTGTTTTCTGTCTGCCAACCAGTTAGCCATCGAGTTGACCAACCTCTGATCCACCCGAGCCTACCTAGCTTATAAATCAATCTTCTATGTGGAACAGCATCGAAGGCTTTGCTGAAATCAAGGTAGGTGACATCAACTGCACCCCCTTGGTCCACCACTCTGGTTTCCCAGCCAAAGAAATCTACAAGATTAGTTCGACAGGACCTTCCTGTTTTAAACCCATGCTGTCTTGGATCCTGTGCTGCTATGGATTCCAGGTGTTGCACTATTCTTTCCTTAAGGAGTGCCTTCATAATCTTGCCCACTACTGAGGTAAGACTGACTGGTTTGTAGTTCCCTGCCTCCTCCCTGCTGCCACTCTTGTGGAGTGGGGTCACATGAACCCTTTTCTAGTCTTCTGGGACCTCGCCTGTCTTCAGAGACTCACTAAACAGTTCTGCTAATGGCTCTGCTAGTTCCACCCTTAGCTCCTTTAGTACCCTGGGATGTATGCCATCAGGTCCCATTGCCTTATCCACCCTGAGCTTAGCGAGCTCTTGTAGGACCCTTTCTTTTGTGAAGGGACTTTTGCACACCTCCCTTCCCTGTGTCAATGTGACAATGCTGATTGTGGGCCCTGCCCAACCTTTTTATCAGTAAATACTGAGCAGAAGTATCTATTTAGGATAGATGCTTTTCCTTGGTCCAACTCCACACACTCACCCTTATCCTCTTTGATCTTAGCAATACCCCCTCTGGACTTTCTCCTTTCACTAATGTATCTGTAACCCCTAGATGGCGCTATCCCAGGGGCTACTACCCCTGCCTGATTTGCCACTAACAGGTTGAGGGGCCTGGATCCAATGGCGGGTGCCTCCACCCAGAGGTCAGGGTTTGCAATAGTTAAACTTACTTGGTCACAGCCCTCTGGGACACTGCAACCCCTTCTTCCCACTAGTGGCCCACACAATACATCAGAATTACCTTCACAGTATACACTACCCCCAGGGCTGGTTCAGGCACTGGGACCTCCTGTAAAATAAGATACAGTAACAATCACAGTACAATACTTTAACATAGACAAATACCTCAGGCAGTATAACTTTGCTGAAACAAGCAGCTCTGATTTATTTAGGGGAATATAACAGGACGGGAAATCAGGTTAATTAGCTTATCACTTTACTCATCTACCTATGGATCTGTGCACAGGCCTATCCCTACCAGTTACTGTCCCTGGGTACCCAAGCCCTAGTGGCTAGTCCAAACCGTGGCAGCTGGTAGGGGCCCTTTCCCACAGAGAAAAGAAAAATTAGTTTAAACAGTCAGCAGTACAGTGATTCCATTTGGATTCAATGTGGCAATTCAACAGGGAGCGACCCTGAATTAGTACTCACGACCACCAAACAAGATAGGGTCCTTCAATGTCAGCAGGGCTACTCTTGAGCTCCACGAGACTCCTCACACATTTATAAGGCAAACTGCAACAGGCAAAAGTCCTTTAATGGCAGCAGGATTCACTTGAGCTAACCAAGCCTCCTCACACATTTATATGGTGAACAGAACAGGCAAAAGTCCTTTAATGGCAGCAGGATTCACTTGAGGTACACAAGCCTCTTCACACATTTATATGGTAAAACAGAAAGTACTATACCAGGCAGGCTGCTTCTCTATCCCGATCGCAATTACTGCACAATACCCGGGAGAACACACAGCAGATTCAGTTCCTGACAGACCGAGTGCAATTCAGCAATTTCTCCAGTCTTCTACAGGGTGAGCCTGGTTTCTACTCTTCAGATATCCTTTGATTCTCTTCACAGGACGGATTCAGTCCTAACAAGCAGTTACACAAGCTGCAGACCGGAACTCTGGGCCTTACACACGTTTCCCGACTGAAAAAGCACAGGGCTCCTTCCTTCTTCACTGCCAGAGCTCAACTGAAACTCCAACAGACAAAACCGGGCACTTCCTTTGAGTTCCTCCCAGTTCTTGACTGGATTGGCTGTCACTCACAATAGACTGCTCCTGTTGGTCCAAAAAGGCTCCGAAGTCTAAACTACATCTCCCAGAGTCACTGCCCATACAATCCTCTTGTGGCTGGCTCAGATTATGAGTCCAAGTTCTGATTCGTCCAAGGCACCATTTTAGAGCTAGCTTACCCACACTGATTGGTCCAGTTCAGCAGTTCAAAACCAGAATGGGGAACTAGGCAGACACAGTTCTGACTGCAAAGCAGGTTAGACAAACTGTAATTTCATTATTACTCTAAATGGTTTCTGGCAAACAGTTACATCTTTCAGATAGGTTCCCTTTGCACTCCTAGTGACTTCAAAATGGAGTGAATTGGCAGCAGCTTGAGTGGTACTCAATCAAAAACACACAGTCCCCCATACAAACTAATTATGTCTGCAAGCAGACAGCTCTTAAAGAGCAGTACCAGAGGTTCTAAAACACTCACTGATAAATGGCTTAAACGCCAAACACCATTCAGGCTTGGAGCATTCAAGCAAGCTCCTGAAGTCTTTTGGGAACCCCATTTGCAGGGGGGTTACATATCTATAGAAAGTCTTGTCCCCTTCTTTTACTGTTTGTGCTAGTGTTTCCTCAGTTTGGGCCTTTGCCTGCCTTACTGTCTTTCCTGCTTCCCTTAGGGAAGTTTGGCATGTCTCCCTATCTTCGTCCCGCTGAGTTCCCTTATATTCCCTGAGGGCCAACCTTTTGACTCTGATCTTTTCTGCTACTATTTTTGAGAACCAAAGTGGTTTCCTCCTTCTTTTGCTCTTGCTTTTCTCTCTAACACAATGGGATGTTGCTTCAAGTATTGTATCCTTAATGCTTGCCCAATTTCCCTGTACCTCCTCACCTGTATTTCTTCTTGCCAGGGCTTGCTTAACTCTGTTGGCCATCTTATCAAAGTCAGCTCCTCTGAAGTCCCATATTTTTGCCTTGGAATGCAATGATTTAGTTCTAGTGGCCAAACTGAACCATATCATGTGATGGTCACTGGCCCCCAGGTGGCCTTCTACCTGGGGATCTGTGATCATTTCCCCATTAGTCAGTACTAGATCCAGGATAGCCCTGTCTCTTGTGGGTTGCTGTACTAGTTGTTTGAGGCCCTCACGCTGCAGTGAATCCACTATGTGTCTAGTTCTGGCGGATGTTCCTGCTGGTATTGAGCAATCTGTATCTAGCATGTTGAAGTCTCCCATTATCAGAACCTCCCCTTTAGCTGTCATGTTTTGTATATCTTCTAACAGCAATCTGTCTATGTCCTCCCCCTGGTCTGGAGGCCTGTAGACAATCCAGTTCGTATGGCTGTCCCATTTCCTGTTTCCAGGGTGACCCACAGTTCTTCTGGCTCCTTATGTGTATTCTGGATTTCTGTAGCTTTGATATTTTCATTGACATAATGGGCCTCCCCCTTTTACACTCGGTCTCTTCTGAACAGTACATAGCCGGTTACTGAAGTCTCTCAAGTGTGATTACTGGTGAACCATGTCTCATTAATGGCTACTATGTCCAGTTTGGCCTCTGTCATTGTTGCCTCCAGGTCTGGGATCTTGTTTCCCAGACTGCGGGCATTTATGTACATGATTTTCCATTGGCTAGAGTTTCCTGCATTAGTTGTTGGGCGAGGTCCGGCATTTCTCCTGCATGTCATATGGGGAGCTGGACTTTTTTCCTTACCTGGTGATGCAAATGAACTACAAACCTGCTGAATTCCTGTATGATCACTAGCTGAGGAGGGAGGGGTGTTCTTCCCATTTGATGTATCGGGTGCTGCACCCCTCTCCCCATTTGCTAGTTTAAATATTCTGAAAAGACATAAAACTTCTACCCCAATGCACTGACTCTCTCCTTAGTCAGATGCAGTCCATTGAATTTAAAGAACTTTCGCTTTTGCGACTTGTGGGTCACTTCTCTGGGCAGATTCGTTCCTCCTGATTTGGAAGGAACAAGTATTTTGCAGTTGGTTGCCATGGCCTACTCTTTTCTAGCTGCCTCTATAGTGCAGAATTTGCACATGTCGGCCCGTTCAGCCTATCACATTCTATCTGCCATGCAGGACATATGGCTTAGGCATTGGGCCGCTGATCAAGCTTCAAAATCTAGGCTGTTCAGCCTCCCCTTTGAGGGAGGCTTGTTGTTTGGTTCAGGCCTGGATGCTATTTTAAATGTTTTTTTTTGTTTTTTTTTCACCAGGAGAAGCTCCATTGAACAAGCTCATTTTCAAGGAGGTCCTGGATGGATAAGAGTTATAAAGAATGACAGTATGCAACAAATGAGTTTAGAGAGTCGAATTAAGTATATAAAGCATAGCACAATAAGTGCAATATTCAGAGGATATACAACATGCATTGCATAGTGCATTTACACATACAAGACAGTTTCATATTTGGTGGACGAGACTGGGTTATGGGTAGAAGGTAAAGAAGAGGAAGAAGGGACTGGGTTCAAGAGCGGAGGTGATGACAGAGAACAGAGACAGGGTTAAAAATGGTGGTTGCATTTTTCTTGGATAGCTTTGTCTAAAGAATTTTGAAGGCCCCTATGCAGATGGTAGAAGCTAGTTTAAATGAGCGCTGAAAGTTATTCCATAGTGAAGGGATAGAATGCCTGATAGCGGCTGCACCATAACGCGAAACAACCCTGGGTGTCTCTAACTGAAGGTAGGAATGCCTCCTCAGGGGGTAGGTGCTGGATGACTGGTTGAATAGGGCAATAATGTAATGAGGAAGTTTGCCCAGGATAGCTCTATAGGTCCATAGCAGAGCATTTTTTAGTCTTCTGTTGGAAAGCGAGGACCAGCCAATTTGCGCATAGAGTGTGCAATGGAGGGTTCTGGCTGGGGCATTTGTTATGAACCTTGTGGCTCTATGGTAGAGCATATCTTGTTTTTTAAGAGCAGAAGCCATGCAGTGGCAATATATAAGGTCAGCATACTCGAGGAGTGGGATGAAGGTGGTTTGTACCAGTTTTTTCCTGGCATCATGCTTGAGTAGGCATTTATTTCTAAAGAAAAAGCCCAGTCTCTTTTTTAGTTTTTTTTCTGAGCTCTTCCAGGTGTATTGCAAAGGAAAGCTGGTGGTCTAT
The DNA here is from genome assembly GCA_016271365.2 of Neoceratodus forsteri. NCBI lineage: Eukaryota > Metazoa > Chordata > Ceratodontiformes > Ceratodontidae > Neoceratodus > Neoceratodus forsteri. Next base: position 136,469,909 of record CM057449.1, on the reverse strand, counting down.
CCAGAAACCTAGATATTTGAACCTATCCACCACCTCGAGTGGTTCACCTAGCACGTTTACTATAAGATAAGGGTGGCAGGAGAGGGGGGCTGCTTGAGTGCGAGGGGAAAAGAGCATGACCTTCATCTTTTTTGCATTTAGCAACAGTTTGAGATGGAATAAGTTCAGCTGGAACTGGTTGAAGTCATCTTGTAGATCAACGAAGGTCAAGCAAGGGAAGGTCTGGAAACGTATAGTACAGAACCATCAGCGAAAAGATGTATGCTAGCGCTGGTGACATTTGCACTGATGTTATTAATGTAGATTAGAAATAATAAGGGCCCAAGTATGGAGCCCTGGGGTACTCTCCTGGTCAGAAGTTTGAGTGGGGAGAGATCACCCTGCACTTTAATTTGTTGTTGCCTATTTGAAAGGTAACTAGAGAATCAGCACATGGCAGTAGGGTCTAGTCCAAGGTTATTTAGATTGCTGAGTGTATCATGGGCAACAGTATCGAATGCCTTGCTGAGATCAAAGAACACTGCACATATGTGGTGTCTGTTTTCAAGGGTGGTTTGCCAGTCATTGGTAACTTTTGCTAGTGTTGAGACTGTGGTATGGTGAGGCCAAAAGCCTGATTGCAGAGGGTTGATGAGATTTGAAGATTCCAGGTGTTCTCTGAGCTGTGAACTAACTAATTTCTCTAGAAGTTTGGATAAGATGGGTAGGAGGGATATGGGGGCGACAGTTATTAAGGTCACTGGTGGTCTCTGATTTAAAGAAGGGTATGATGTGGGCACTCTTCTAGGATGTGGGAAATTCCCCTTGGGCAAGCACCTTATTGAAGAGGTTTGTGATGGGTGCTGTGAGACAGCGGAAGCCAAGTTTCAGGAATATAGGTTTGACTCCATCACCTCCTGTGCTTTTTTTGTGTCCAGGGGAGATCAGTAGATCCTCTACTTGTTTATGGGACATGGGGTTGAAGCAGACTGTGCTCCCATGGTGGGTGTCTGTGTGAGCTATTCGGGCAGGGCCATCAGCAGTGAGCGCAGGAAGGAATTTGCAAGCCAGGAACGTGTCAAATGCTAACCCAGCAGTACCAAAATGGTTGTTTTAAGGCTGTTAGTATAAGGCACCTGTCTGTGACAGTGGCCCCATGGGAAACAATTTTTGAGGGAAAATATGGAGAGGAGCTATGGCCTTCGATGTCACGGAGGGTTTGCCAAAATTTGGAGGCATTGTGTTTGGATGAGTACAGTGCATTTTTGAGGACCTTACAAGTTTTGTGCAGCTATTCCTTGCTGTCCAAAAAGTTGCCCAATCTGATACAAGTTTGGATTTACACACCCTGGCACAAAGCTTATCTCTAACTTACAATGCTAGTTTTAAGTCTCTAGTGAACCAGCGGCAGGTCCTTTTCCATATTCTTATCCTGACTAATGGGGCATGTGTGTTTATCACTTCAAGCAAGTTGCTCTAGAAATGGTTACAGGCTTCAACAGCCGTGGGAGCCAGGTACAATTTCTGCCAATTTATGAGACTCAGGCCTGTCAGGAAGTTGTCAGTGTTAAGTCTGTGGAGATTTCTTTTTAGTACAAATCTAGGTGGTGTATTTGTTTTGACGAATGCCCTCACACATGCAATGATACTGTGATCACTGTGATCATTATGGAACACTCCAACGTGTGAGACTTTGTGAGGCTTGTTGGAAAGAATCAGGTCAATCAGGCTGCTACTTGATGTTTTTTTGGCATTATTGCACGTGGGCTCAGAAACTAGCTGGGTAAATCCTAGTACATCACATAGTTCTTTTATGGGTGACAATTTGTGGCTGTACCTGTCATGGTTGATGTCTCCTAGGATGAGGAATTCATGCGGGTACGTGTCTACCAGGTTGCAAAGGTGAGGCAAGAGTTCTAGAATCATGGAGGGAGGTCTATAACAGCCCATGATGCACATTGTCTCACTGGTAGATAGAGAGAACTTAACCATTAGGCATTTGTATTAATTTGGTTTGGAGGCTGAACTAGCCACAGAGACCATGTATTTATCATGTATGTAAATTGCAACTCCCCCTCCTCTAGTAGGCTGGTCCATCCAATAAACATTATAGTTCAGGATAGCGATCTCGTGGTTTGCTGTGGATTCTTTCTGCCAGGTCTCAGTGAGGATGAGTACATCTGGTTTAGTATGACATGCCTAGGCTTGGAGGGCATCCAGTTTTCTGAGCACACTGCAAACATTGACATGGAAAAACTTAAAACCATTTAGTTGTTGCAGTTCTGAGGGTGCATTAAGAGGGATGGTAGGGCCAGAGTGCAGTTCTACACTGCCAGAATAAAGCAATAACAGTAGTATTACAGACTTTAGTTTAATAGCTGTGGTTCCGGATGTAAGAGTATGACGCAACTTAGCTGTTGGAGGGGCTATAGGGGGCACCATAATGTTCTGGTGTGGATGGGACAAGAAGGTAGCGGAGGCTAATAGAAGAGCAGAGAAGTTTTTTGTATCTGGGATAGCCAGATGTTTAGTAGTAGTATGATGTGGGTTTGGCCAATAAATAACTTTTCCTGTACCATACGAGGTCTTTAGCTGGGGGAGAGATTGTACGAGCGGGGATTTTTACCTAAGGGAGGCCATAGGGACCCTAAGGTTAGGATGTAGCCTATGAATGTGTACCTCATAATATCAGTTATGGACATTATTGCACTAGCACTGGCCAAAGGAGCCATAGCAGGGGGGAGATATTCAGGACAAGAAGGAACATCTTCCAGTGTCAAAACAAAGGCGTAAGACTAACTCAACCCAAAGGGGTCAAGGTGACGGCTGGTGCAGGCAGTCTAGAAGGGGTATCCTCCTTTTCAGAACTTTGGTAACCAGAGAAATAGAGAAGCCTATTCAGGTAACCAGGGTTACAGTACTGGAGGGACCCTGGCCAGATGCTGTATAGGTGGCCCAGTACAAAAGCCCGGTACCTCACAATGAGGGTACGTGGGTCCATCCCTGCCCCTCTTTCCTTGGTGGAAAACCACAGGAATTTTACTCAAGATGGGCCCAAACAATGGAGACGCCTGGGTTTTGGAAACCCTAGACTTGGGCTATGCCATAGAATTTTCAACAATCCCCTCACGGGGATATTTTCTGCCATCCCTGGTCTCCAAAAACACAGCAAAGAGACAGGCGGTGTCAGAGACCCTGAACCACCTCATTTAAATCGGGGCCACTGTACCAGTCCCTCCATGCGAGCAAGGTCAGGGGTTCTACTCAACCTATTTCGTAGTTCTCAAAAAATCAGGAGGGTTTCAGGTGCACCTGGATCTGAAGTATCTGAACAAGTTCATGTGCCACATGACCTTCAAGACTGAATACATGAGGTCAGTCTCCCAAGCTGTGCAGCCAGGGGACTTCCTAGCTCTGACAGATCTGAGGGATGCCTACCTTCACATTCCCATCCATCAGTCTCACCAAAAGTTTCTTAGGTTCTCGATACTGGGCCAACATTTCCAGTAGAGGGTGCTTCCCTTCAGCCTTGCAACAGCCCCCCAGGATCTTCTCGACTGTGCTGATAGTCCTGGTGGCTCAACTTTGACAGAAAGGGCATCAAGTCTGTCCCTATCTGGATGACCTAATTATTCATGCAGCGGTGCTCAGGACTCTGGAGATGCTCGAGTCCCATGGCTGGGAGGTGAACTGGGAGAAAAGCTCTCTCAAGCCACCTCAGACCTTGGAACACCTGGAGGCAGTCTTCAACACCAAACAAGGGATGGTCTTCCTATCGCCTTCCTAGAAGGAGACTTTACTGACGGAAGTTCAGTAGCTATGAACTCAGTTATCATCCTCTTCCCTCAGCCTGGTATGTATCTTGGGCCTCATGGCTGCAGTGATAGATCTAGTCCCATGGGCTCACTTTCATATGCAGACCCTCCAAATGGAATTGCTGACAGCATGGGATCTGACATCAGAAGATTATCAAGCCAGAATCTTCTCACCCCTCAGCTACATCACTCCTTAAGTTGGTGGCTGAATGTGCAGAATCTGAGCAAAGGGGTTCCATTGGAACTTCTCCCAGAGTTAATTCTAACAACGGATGTCAGTTTGCACGGTTGGGGGGCAGTTGTGAACCAATTACTCACTCAGGGAACTTGGTCAGTACAGGTACAGCATCCCCACATAAATGTCCTGGAAATGAGGGCAGTTCATCTAGCTCTTCTGAGATTTAATAGCCTGCTGCAGACCAAAGCGGTGAAAATAAGGTCAGATAACACCGTCATGGTGGTCTACATAAGCAATCAAGGCGTCACAAAAAGTAGGGAGATGCTCCAAGAAGCCTCCGACCTTCTCAGGTGGGCAGAGGAGAATCTTCTCTCTCTCTGTCAGCAGTACACTTGGTAGGGGAATTGAACATTCAGGTGGACTGGCTAAGTCATGAAAATGTTCACCCTGGGGAGTGGAGGTTGAAACTGGAGGTGTTAGACCTTCTGTGCAACAGGTTCCCTCAGATCAATCTGTTCGCCTCCAGCTACAATGCTCTGACTCCAAGTTTTTTCAGCCACTACTGGTGTTCACAGGTGGAAGCAGTGGATGCTCTGACTCAGGAGTGGACCTTCAGAAGAGAATATGCCTTCCCCCAGTTCCATGTGATAACAGCGATTGCAAAATAGCGATCGCCGTTAGGATGAGTGTACATCGCCAGAAATGAATTACGGAGATGTACACTTACAATGACTGGAGAACCGGTGACTAGTTTACTATTAGTGGCTGTACCAGTCATGGTTCGCCCCCTGCACCCCCTGCTAAAGGATTCTCAACTCCAGGAGGGTGCATGTCGGGGGAAGAAACCCCCCCGACCTGACGCAAAAAACAATCACTGCCAGAATCAAACCCGGTACCCTCCCAACCCCAGCCTGCCACCCACCCACCATGCCACACAGCCAGCTTGGCAGCCAACTGCCGACTACACCCCACATAACCTCCCTCTTCTCGCCCATCGCGATGTGTTCCTTCCTCCCACTGTGCGTGTGTGTGTATATGTGTGTGTGTGTATATATATATATATATATATATATATATATATTCTACACACATACATCCCATCACCATAGTCGCCTACCCCCGTATCCAGTTGCTACTCTGCTAGGGTAGCCCTGTACACAGGCACCATCATTGTCGCCCTTTTTGAAAGTGCTCAATTGTGGTTACGTTGTACACGGTATACCCTTCCCCCCACTGCCTCTTCTCCCCAAGGTTATACAAAAAATAAGACATGCAAGAGGAAACTTCCTCCTAGTAGCTCTGGAGTAGCCAAGAAGACCGAGGTTCTTGAACTTAGTGAATCTAGCTCAGCAAGCAACCCTTTGCCTTCCAGTGCAAGGAGACCTTCTGTCTCAGGGTCCCATTCTGCACCTAAATCCATGAGCGATGCAGCTCGTAGCCTGGCTTCTAAAATTGGGTTTCTCTAATAAAGTAGCAGATACTTTGATGGCTGTCAGGAAAAAAAATCCACTTCCGCAGCTTATGTTCGTGTATGGACCACATTTTCATCTTAGGGCAGAGGGAACAATCTCAGGCCTTCCAAGGCCTCAATTCGACAGATTTTGGATTTCCTGCAGGAAGGCATGGAGAAGGGGTTGGCACTGAGCACTCTGAGAGGCCAGATTTCTGCTCTTGGAGCATCCTTGGTCTTTTCTCTAGGGACTAATAGAGAGGTTATTTGTTTTCTGTGAGTGCATAGCAGGAGTCATCCTGTGTTCCAATCCCTGGTTCCTCCATGGGATCTAAATCTGGTTCTGAATGCTCTTTGTAAGGGGACTTTCAAACCACTGTCATCCATCTCAGTGTCACTATGGCTCAGTTGGTAGCACATCTGCCTCTGGACCAGAAGGTTGTGGGTTTTCATTCTACAGCGGGACTGGACTCATACCTAAAATGCTGGCATCTGAGTGCAGTATTAGGGGTGCTGTAATGCTGGGGGTGTACCGTCTTTTGGATGAGATGTTAAACCAAGGTCCCTTCTACTGGTAGGTGTCCAGGTGGAAGTAAATGAACCCAAGGCACTCTTCGCAAAGAATAGGGGACATTCCCAGTGTCCTGGCCAACATTCCCCTTCCCATAAACCAGATTGTGCAATTATCTAGGCTGTGTGTGGGTGTTGATGTGTTATATGGCTGCTACTAGACATTCAGTCACTTCACTACCAGTCTAGCATTGCTTGTAAAGTGCTTTGGGACACATTGTGTATGAAAAGTGCTATATAAATGCTGATTCTTCTTCTTCATCTCAGTTTCTGAATCTCCGTTTCTGAATCTCCAGGCTTCTGAACATTCCTTTCAAAGTGGATAATTACATTAAAGCAGTGGTGTCAAGCTGGTTTACTTTTGGTGCTTTGATGGTATCCAGTACTAGACCCTGGAGGGCCCCAGCCAAATGTTGCTTCTTTTCTCCACTGGAGCCTGCAGTTCCTGGACCATTTGGGATGCTTGTTCCATCCAGGTCTCAAAGACCTGCTCCCTTGCAGGGGTGAGAATGACCCCAGAAAAAACATTTTCAAACATCTGTATTTACATGAGTCAACTGGTGAAAGTGGAGATGTCGGAGCCTTCTCCATCAATGAGGCCAGTGTTTTCAAAAACGATTCTGCTGAGGACATTCCAGCCATGGGGGAGTTCAGCGTAGCTTAAAGATCTTGCATTGTCTTTCCCTCACAGGTTGTGTTCAAATTACTTTCCCAATCAGTTGGCTCTGTTGGTGGAGGAGGTGGAAAACAGAGCAGAACACTCCCCACCACACAGGTGCAATGCTCCTTCTATGCTGTTGAACATAAGAGTGGCAGGTTGCTTGCTTACATCAATTTCAGTATCCCTTTCAATTAAGGCACTCACACTTTTGCAGGAGTGATAATACTTCAATCCTTATACCTTTATTTTACCAAGACACACTAAAGTGTTCAGTGCTTCCAGAATACAGGACCTATCAGTTCCTTAAGGGATTCCTCTAACCATGATTGCCCTCTTCATACAAACATAGAAGCTGACAGCAGATAAGGACCGCTTGGCCCACCTAGTCTGGCCATTTTCCTTACCTTCTGTAATACCGCAGACCCTACTTGATCTCCATGTAACCCTTCCCCGCAAATGGGGGTTCCCAAAAGTCTTCCAGGAATTTGCCTAAATGCTCCAAGTCTGGGCGGTGTTCGGCGTCTGAACTGTTTAAATGTGGTTCCAAGTGAGTGCTATTTGAGCCTCCATGTACTGTCTCTTTAAGAGCTGTCTGCTTTGCAGACATAATTAATTTAGAAGGGGGATTGTGTGTTTCAATGCCCGAGTCCCGCCTGGGCTGCTGTCAACTCGCACCATTTCTGCTGTTGCTAAAGGTGCAGAGGGAGCTCTTTCAAAACATGTAACAATCTTCCAGGAATTGTTTAGAGTAATAATGAAAATATAGTTTGTCTGACCTGCTTTTCTTTGCAGTCTGAACTGTTTTTGCCTAGCTCTCCATTCTGGTTTTGAACCGCTGAACTGGACCAATCAGTGTGTGCGGACCTTTAAAATGAAGCCTGCTGCTGGCAAATCAGAACTTGGACTCTCATTGTGGAGCCAGCCATCTACGTACTGTATGGCCAGTGACTCGGGGAAATGTAGTTTTGACCTTGGCGCCTTTTTCTACCAACAGAGGGAGTCTTGTTGTGAGCGACAGCTGAATCAGCCAACAGAATAGTGTGGAGCTGAAGGAAATGCCCTGCTCTGTGACTGTAAAGATCAGATCAGTTGTGGCAGTGAAGAGAAAAGGAGCTGTGTGCTTCTGTGGTGTATAGTTTCACACAGGAAGCGTGTGTGAGGCCCTGAGTTTCAGTCCGCAGCCTTTGTGAGTGCCAGTTTGGACTGAATCTGAGTTGTGAGGAGAAAGAAGCACTGGAAGTGTGTAAACCAGGATCACCCTGTAGAAGACTGGAGAAATTGCTGAATCACGCTCAGTCTGTCAGGAACTTAAGCTGCTGTGTGTGTTCCCAGGTATTTTGCAGTAATTGCAATTGGGATCAAGGAGCAGCTTGCCTGGTATAGTACTTTCCTTTTACATATGAATGTGCGTAGTGCTTGTGGGGAATTGCTATTTCCAATCCCCCGTGCTGTGTGCTGTGTGCTGAAGCTGAAAGCAAACCACAGCTTAGCTTGGACTAAATACGTTTGCTATCAACTGCAGTGGGGTCCAGTCACAAGGACCATGTCTCCATGCCCTGTTGTTCTGGCAATCCAGAAGAACATCTACCATCCGGTCCTCAGCTTGGGTATTGTGAGTACAAGTCAGGGTATTCCCCTGCAGTCTGTTTTCAATCACAAGTGTGTCATCTAATTCTTGTTGTTTCCCTGCTTCATGGACTGAGCCATCCGGCTCTGGATTACAATTGGGTGTTGTGCATATGTTTTCTTCTATAGGGCCCCATCCATCTGCACCTGCTGGCCAACCCCAGGCAATGGACCTGGCTAGCCACCCCCCTCAACCTGGGTACCCACAGTGTGACTTTTCAGACCCTGTATGTGTGCACAGTACTGTGATTTAATGCCACCAATTAACCTGATTTCCCCCTCCTGTGTTACTGCCCCCTAAATAAATCAGATTTGTTGTTGCTATACTATATACTGTCTGTGGTGTTGGTACTTATGGAAACAGTATTGTGTTTTGCTGTGTATGTTGTTTAACCTTATTTTACAGGGGGTCCTCAGAGACGTGCTGCAGAATCAGTCTTGAGGGTAAGTGGTATCTATATGAGTGAACAGTGTGTATACGTGGAGTATTGGAGCTGTAACTCTGGGGTACTGTGTGAGCCACTACAGGGAATAAAAGGGGGTCTCAGTGTCCCAGAGGGCTGTGACCAAGCTAGTCTAACCACTACAAACCCTGACCTCTGGGTGGAGGCACCCGCCATAGGACCTAGGCCCTTCAACCTGTCTGTAGTCAAACAGGCAGGGGTAGTAGCCCTTGATATAGCGCCACCTAGGGGTTACATCCAGCTTTACCCTTCCTTTCTTATCCACTAAGGTTTCCTTATGTCTATCCCATGCATTCTTGAATCCCATTAGTTTCAGTACTTTCTCACGTTTCCCCCAAGTCTACCCCCCTCTAGCTTCATAGCATGCCCCCTTGTTCTTGAACATCTTTTTTTCTGAAAAATGCTTCCCTCTTGTACCTTATTTGTTCTTTGCCGACAGTGTCCTCTATCAGGACAGAGATCACTTCCAGTGTCACTCAAAGGGCTTGTGGGGTTCAGCCTGAGATATGCCGGGGCAACCCTCTTGTATAGACTGAGCTCAACCCAGTTGGAGTGGAGCGGGTGGATGAGATAGTCTTGAGGCTGCAACCAACATATTGTGATTTTGACCCAGGTCCTACCTGACTTTTGGTTGGATGTGTGGATCTGATAGGATCTGTGGTTGCTGAGATTATTCAGAGTGGGGAGTGGTGAAAGAGGCCTTGGTTAGACACCTACTGAAGAAACCCTCAATGAACCCAGACTGTCTCAGCAACTACAGACCAGTTTCAAACCTCCCATTCTTAGGGAAGGTTTTTAGAGAAAGTGGTGGCCATCCAGCTTGAGACGCGACATGCCTCCTCCGCCTTTTATATATAGGTGTTTCCAGTCTGGGTTTAGATCCAGGCACACCACAGAGATCGCCCTGGTGAAGGAGCTAAATGATCTCTTAGTGGCGAGAGATAGGGGATAGCGTACCATCTTAGTTCTCCTGGAATAATCAGCGGCATTTGACACCGTGGACCACAAGATTTTGCTGGACCGCCTGCAGAACTGGTGTGGACTAACCAGTAATGTCATCAACTGGTTTAGGTCCTACCTCATGAGTAGAGTGCAAAGAGTGATGATGAGGTTATCCTCATCTAGCCCAATGTCTCTACACTGTGGAGTTCTGCAGGGGTCGGTCTTGTCACCCTTGCTGTTCATGGTGAACATGCTACCATTGGGAGACATTACAAGGCTGTATGGGCTGGGTTTTGTTATGCTGATGATACCCAGCTATACCTGTCCTGTGCACCTGGAAACCAGATGGTGGCCTCTGTATTTAACACCTGCATGGAGGATATCCAGAACTGGATTACTCATAACTGGTTATGACTCAACCCAGACAAGATGGAGGTACTGGTGGTAGAGCCAGGCTTTCGATGTGATGGATGGGGGTCTGGCGATTCCCCTGGCCTAGTACTGGGGGGTGTTCCCCTGACTCCCTCCATTCAGGTTAAGGATCTGGGCATGATCCTCAATGATGGTTTGACACTTAATGCACAGGTATCAGCTGTCGTCAAAAGTGTTTTTGTCCATCCAAAGAACATTGCTAGGATCTGGGCCCTTATACCAGCTGATGACCTGACCACCCTTTGTCATGTCCAGGCTGGACTACTGCAACGCCTTGTACCTGGGGCTGTCTGGAGGCAATCTCCACCATCTGCAGCTGATGCGGAACACAGTGGCTAGATTGCTGACTGGCGCTCTGAGATCAGATCATATGACGCCTGTCCTATGTGAACTGTACTGGCTGCAGTAAGGTGGAGCATTGCCTTTAAGGCTGGATTACTGACCTACCAAGCCCTGCATGGGGGAAGGGACCAGCCTACCTGCAAGATCTCCTGGTTCCTCACTGCCGTCTTGGGCTCTCCATTCCTCTGAGGGTTGCCTCCTTGTGGTTCCCAGGGTGAGGTTAGAGCACTCTGGGGACCATGCATTCTCAGTGGCCGCACCAACCCTGTGGAACTCTTTACCAAGACACGTAAGAGAGGCACCCTCAGTGGAAACCTTCAAAAAAGGATTAAAAGCATTCTTATTCAATCATGCTTTTGATATTTGAAGAGCAAAAATGAACTGACTATTGCATTATTGTAAATCATTTTAGAGCATGATAGATAGAATTTTATACTGGACTCTGCTCTATGTCTCAATGTTGTGCATTGTGTATGAATTGTTTTTAAATGCTGTTAAGCACTCCAAGCCTCTGGCAAGGGGCGCTATACAAACAAAGTTTCTATCTATCTATCTATCTATCTATCTATCTATCTATCTATTTATTTTATTTAGACCCGTGAGGTATTTGAAAGTCTCAATCATATTCCCCCCTTTCCTCCAGGGTGTACATATTGAAATCCCTTAGCCTCTCCTCAAAGGGCTTTTGGTGCAGACCCTGCACCATTTTAGTTGCCCTCCTCTGGACCGCTTCTAGTCTGTCTACACCCTTTTGGAGATGTGGTGTCCAGAACTGGACACAGTACTCTAGATGAGGCTATCTCATGACAACTTTCAGATCTGTTATTGATAGGGGCTATTTTTGAATAAAGTAATGTTTCTGGGACCAGCTCTGTGGTGCAAGGAGATCCCAGTGGTGCAACCAGGTTTAGTATTCACTCAGGGCCCTTGGGGCCCTCCTCTCCCTACTTTCTGTGGGGGCCAGCCTGACTTTTGATGTTGTGTTGCACTTGGTGCTCACATCTATACTAGACATAGTGCCTCCAGTTGGGGTAGCAATACATGACACCTGACTGCTGACACTCGGGTGGGGGGCATTGCTCCTTAGGAACTACTACAGAAATAAAGATAAATAAAACTATGTGGTTCTGTCCCACACGCTTCCTCTCTGCAGCAGTGACACCATACCACAATAATACTGCCAACAAAGAGATATAAGGCAAACAAATAACACTTTATTAAGAAAGGCGGAGAAAGGAAAGACAAGAAGGCAAAAGAATCAAGACAGTAATGGGGCAGCAATCAATAAAGTCAGACTACACACTTTCACCGTTGATACCCCCCTTCCAGCAATCTCACAATCCCAAAGCTGGGGCACCTGGCTTTATCTGCCCCTCTCTGAATGGCTTTGGCGAGTGGTCGTATTTAGGTACTTCTTGGGGATGCAGCTGCTGCTAGCAGGGCAGGTGGTTCATTGGCACCCTTACACAAATTGTTGCACAAATAATCAAATACATTAAAGGGGCTCTGATTTGTAATCCAACAGTGTGGTGCCCGATGGCCTCCCTAGGTCTTCTGCCTGGGTTTTTCCACAAGCTCAGTCCCACCAGGACTTCTCCCTCTGTCCAGTGGCACTATACAAGAACCCCAGCTGCAGGGCGAAAACCACAGTTGTTATGATTATGTAGTGTCTGGTGCACTTTGGTTCTTTTCAATTGCAGTGGCAGGCAGGAAGCAGCCATCCTCACAGGGGTCATCTGGACAGGTTTATTAGCTTTCTTTCTCCTGTCTCCAGTAGTATTTCTGCAGCTTCAGCAGTGCTCCACAGAACTTTTTCAGACAGGTGGTAGCTTTAGTCAGTTCCTTTAGTGCTTTGGAGCTTTATCCCTGGGGGAAAATCTATTGGCCATAATTGCACCCAGGTCACTCCAGTACTTTTCTCCCACAAAGTTCCAGATAAAAATTCTTCCTCCCACAAAATCTTAAGCTATGCACATTTTGATGGCCTGCCAGGATCTCTGACTCACAGTCTCCCTGGTAATGTAGAATGAGAAACTAAGTCCAGAGCCTTGACACAGTCCTTTTTATATGTAACCCCCATGTGGTGCTATCCCAAAGGCTACTACCCCTGCCTGACTGACTACTGACAGGTTGAGGGGTCTGGGTCCAATGGCGAGTGCCTCCACCCAGAGGTCATTGTTTGCAGTAGTTAAACTAACTTGGTCACAGCCCTCTGGGACACTGTAACCCCCCTTTCTTCCTACTAGTGGCCCACACAATGCATCAGCAATATCTTCACAATGTACACTTACCCCCAGGACTGGCTCTGTCGACTGGACACTGGGGACCCCCTGTAAAACAAGATGATACAATGCAAAAGCCACAGTACAATACTTTAAGATAAACGAATACCTCAGACAGTGTAACTTTGCTGAAACAAGCAGATCTGATTTATTTAAGGAGCTGTAACAAGGAAGGGGGAAATCAGGTTAATTAGGTTAAACACATTAATAATCACAGTACTGTACGCATAGTCAGAGTCCCAAATTGTCACTTTCACTGGGTACTCAGGATGGGGGGGGGTGGCTAGCCAGGATTGGTGCAGCTGGTTGGGGCCCTGTGATGGAAAAACACTGGCACAATACCCAAATTGTAATCCTGAGCCGGTTGGCTCAGTTCGTGAAGAAATGAAAAAAAAAACAATTATTAGATGACACACTTGCAGTTCGATAAACAGATGGCAGGGAGCTACACTGCTTTGTACTCACAAACTCAATGCTGGGAACTGGATGGAAAGCAGATTGTCCTGGATTGCCAGGAGGAGCAGACCCTGTGGACAAGGTCCTTGTGACTGGACCCCACTGCAGTTTAGAGCAAATGGATGTAGTCTGTATTAAGCTGGGGTTTACTTCCAGCTTCATGCACTCAATTCACTGTATAGGGGATTTGAAACGCGATTCCCCACAAGCACCACACACATTTATATGTAAAAGGAAAGTACTATACCAGGCAGGCTGCTTCTCTATCCCGATCACAATTACTGCACAGTACCCGGGAGAACACACAGCAGATTCAGTTCCTGACAGACCGAGTGCGATTCATCAATTTCTCCAGTCTTCTACAGGGTAAGCCTGGTTTCTACTCTTCAGAGCTCCTTAATTCTCTTCACAAGTCGGATTCAGTCTGAACAGGCGCTTGCACAAGCTGCAGACCAAAACTTAGGGCCTTACACGTGATTCCCGTGCTAAAACTACACACCGAAGAAGCACACAGCTCCCTGTCTCTTCACTGCCCAAACTGATCTGATCTTTCCGGTAGACAGAGTTGGGCCTTTCCTTTCAGTTCCTCCCAGTTCAATTGGCTGGTTTGGCTGTCACTCACAATCAGACTCCCCCTGTTGGTGCAAAAAGGTGCCAAAGTCCAAACTACAATTCCCAGAGGCATCTGCCATACAGTCCCATTGTGGCTGGCTCAACTTAAGAGTCCAAGTTTTGGTTTGCCAGCAGCAGGCTCTATTTTAAAGGTCCCCCAGGCTGATTGGTCCAGTTCAGCAGTTCAATTCCAACACAGAGGGGAAAAACACACAGAGTCCCAGCTGCAATAAAACAGGCTAGATAAACTGCAATCTCACAAATGCTGCTAAATGATTACAGGCAGTTACAGCTTTCAGATGGGCTCCCTTTGCACTCTTAGCGACTGCAAAAACAGAGTGAATTGGCAGCAGCCCAGGCGGGATTAGGGCATTAGAACACACAGTCCCCCCTCCTCAATTAATTATGGTCACAAGCAGGCAGCTCTTAAAGAAACAGTACCAGAGGCTCTAAAAACACTCACACTCAAACAGCTTAAACGCTGAACACCTCCAGACTTGGAGCATTCAAGCAAGCTCCTGGAAGACTTCTGGGAACTCCCATTTGCAGGGGGGTTACATATAGACTTCTGAACTCAATGCCTTATTGGTCAAACAGTTCCTGGGTCAGCACACTTAAGAATTTTGTCCCAGTAAAAGTAGTTTTTTGTGTGCATGCGTATGAGAAAACATGAGCTCAGGACTGGTTTAAATTCTTAGGCACCACTCTCTGTGTGCCTTAGACCCCTTCCCAGCAATCCCTGTGAAGTTGGAGGGCTTTGATATGCATCACCACAGCTATGTTCATTTACACTCTGCAGATCTCCTTTTACATTCCCTGGATACCTTATCTTTCACCCTGTGAGGCAGCTTTGTCCATACCGTGGCCTTATTGCATTCTCTGTGGGCAGGAAGGTGCCTGGTGTGACGGTCACTCTGCTGGTTGCTAAGGTGGGGGATGGGGATGAGAGTCAGTAGCAGAGCCGTTCTTTAATGTACATGTAGGTGTGCACTCCAGTAGTGTGCCACCAGTCCCCCATGGCAGCAGTTAAAGCTCAGAGGACCAGAGGTTCATCATGACAGTCCTTATCGGGAAGCCATCAAGTTGGGGTCATTTCTTTCTTTCTTTGCTTTTTCTCCCATGGGGGCTGGAAGGCAAGACTTTGTTTCTCTTTCTGAGGGCTCTGATCAAACGCTCTATCCTCTCCCTCCCCATCCGACCCCCAGCTTTCGCCACCGAAAACAGGTCATCAGCGTGGCAGGAGGTAAGGCTTCCTTCCTTCCTTCCTTCCTTCCTTCCTTCCTTCCTCCTCCCTCCCTCCCTCCTCCTCCCTGGTGTGTAGCTCTAGGGACTATCAGGGTCCCAGATGTTATTCTTCAAGGCCAAAGTCTCAATGAAAGCTATAAATTCCACCTCAGTTTCTGCCAGCATCGCCTGGTCTGCTGGTGGAACTGCATCCAGGTTTGCTCCTCTTTCTATTCTCTGTGAATCTACTAATGTTTAGCAGATCTGATTTCTGTCTGAAACTCATCCCAAACTTAATGCCTTGAAAAGGTTTCTCCTGAGGGTAATAACTCCAATGTCTTGGGTTTTCTAATACCAGGACAAGAATGTACCCCATTCTTAAGACAATGTATGTTCAAAAAATCAGGAAATCAGTCTTTAAATTAATCTTTAATACAGTATTATGTTCACTATTCCTCAGACAGCTTCCTTTTTCCAGGGAGTAATATCTCCAATGTCGAGGGTTTTCTAATACCATGACAAGAATGGACCCTGTTCTTAAGCCAGTGCATCTTCTGAAATCAGGGAAACAGTACTATATGAATCTTTAATATTTACCGTTAGTGCTCGTCCTAATACATGCTGTTTCCTTGGATAGCTTACTTCTGTAGTTCACATGATGACATTGATACTGGGAACATAGTCAGATGTGCTTAAAGAGCAGCTGACATCTTCAGGATAACCTAAACAAAACATAATATTTAGAAATTGTTTCGTTTATATTTCACAGTAGTTTTGTATTTTTCCTCCCCATTATTTACTACTGAGGCCATCTACATGAAAACAGGATCGCTGCTCTTGAAAGGTTCGTCTATCCCTGTTGCTTTCTCCCCACCTGAGGTCATAATGCACTGCTTGTGACATCACAGATACTTTGATGGCAAACAACTGTGATGTCACAACAGAGGATTGTGACATGAAGTAAGGAGTAAGCTATAGAGGCAGATAAATTCTAACAGGTTAAGATTGTGTATTCATGCAAAGTTACTCAGTAATAAAAGATGAGGAGAAATGTATAGAATATATTTGGAATGCAAGCTGACTTGTACCTAAATATTATGTTTTTCAAAGTTTTCTATGAGGCGTCAGCAGCTCTTTAAACATTTTTGTTTAATTTGTCCTCCAGCTCCAAGGAAAACCGGGTCTACTTCTTTTTGTTTTCCCCCACATGCGTTTTGTTTCTGTTTGCAGACCCTGGTATTTCATGCTCTCGTGTCTCTCCATGTGTAAGACACAGAAGTCACTTGGGACACACACTTTGATTAACTAAGCTAACTCTGTTCATTTTTCTTGCCTTGTAATGTCTGTTTTTCCTGAATCCACTTGATTGACAGTTGGTACTGGGGGGTCCATTGTGATCATTACTTCTCCATTCTCTACGATTCCTTCTGACTCGTGAGTCTAGTGGTTTCTGCTACGTACACATTATTGTATGCATGTTGTAACTATGTCGTTTTTAAGTGATGGTATGATATGGACACCATTGCAAATTAGCTTTGGCTCACAGGTTCTTTTGTACAATAATAAATTAAATGAAATGCATGGTATGTTATAATGGTTGCATAGTTTCCAGTGGACTAGTCAGACAACATTATTGTGTATTTCTGTAAACAGGCCTTCTGATATGATTACCTTACATCCTGCTGCTAGACGAGAAATGGTTTCAAACTCTGTACCACAGAACCTAATCATATCTGTTTTGCCATTTTTATGTTGGCTTGCACGCATGCACATGAAACATCTTGCCACAGTGCGAGTCTTGGGGGAGCGGCTACTGTTGGGCGAATGCAGGGCACGCATCAGTAGGTGCGTCCCTCATTCCCCAATCAGCCTCCATGACACCGCCACACCATGCATACATAATGGGGCCAGCACATCAAAGCAAAAGACCACTGCACTCGTCAACGCAGCGGTCCTTTGCTTGACGTGCTTCGCCGCCATTATGGCCATGGTCGTGGCGGGTGGCCGCTCTCCCTCTGTAGGCATGGGGTTGCCCAATCCCCCCTGTCGACCTTCCAGTGTTTGTGTGCCCGGCCGGAGCCCTCCCGTCGGCATCCCCGCAAATGTGGAATGCCAGGGGTGCCTAATCCCCTCAGCTCGCGTCCCCACTTGCATTGCACGCTGATGGGGGAGCCCTCCCCATCGGCATCACCCCCAACTGTTGAATGCTGAGGGTGCCCAGTCCCCTCACACTCCCCGACTTTGTTTGCGCGGTGGTGCCCAATCCCCGGCATTAACCCCCGTGTTGTGCCGGCCGGTGCCCAATCCCGTTGGCTACTGACCCCCAAAACCACTTAGGTGGCACGCTGAGCCCACCCCAGCGTGCCAAATGCCCTACAGTGCCAAACTGTCCGCAACATTTTTCTTTTTTCCCTAGAAACAAAGCGTCCCTCGTAGTCAGGTCCCCTCCCACCCGCACCCACCCACCTCGCGCCCTGCCTCCCCTCACCCCCCCCCATACTTACCTCCGGACTCCGGCGCGACGATCTTCAGTGGACCGGGAACACGTCTGCACTCTTCAAAGCCGACCGCGAACTGAGGAAATGCCAGTAAGCTGTATAATGCAATGAATAGGGTTTTTTCAACTTTGTTGCATATCTCAGGCATTTCTTGGAATTTTGGCACCAAATTTTCAACATGGGGTTTTAGGGACCCTCCTCATGAATTCTGTCACTGTCATGGCATTAATCGCTCGGAAGGTGATTTCGCAGTCCTGCCTTGAAATCAGCTTCGAGACTCGTAATGAAATGACAGTGCCAGTGTTCATGGTGGCCTCTCAAAAAGCCTATGTTCCAAATTTGGTGGAAAAAATCAAAGAAATGCCTGTTTCACGGCGTGTGTGCGCGAGTTGTCGCGGGCTCGTAACTTCTTACGGTCGCAATATTTTAATGCGGTATTTTCAGCATTGGCATTTTCTGCACCTCCTTGTGAAAAGTGCAGCTGTCATTTCCCACATCCCGCCGAAATGTGTTTCCACACTTCCGGTAGCACAATTCTTGATGGCTGTGGGAAATCAGTGTTTTAAGGCCAGATTATGAAAATGACAGTGACACAGTTCATGAGCAGAGCTCCTAGAATGCCTATGTTGAAAATTTGGGCTGATGCTCATAAAATGACTGTGTTATGGCGTCGCGTTGGCAGATTGCCGCGCGTACTCGTAGCCGTCGTGCATTTTGTAATATTTTCACTCTGGATTTCCACCATTGCCATTTTACACCTCTTGATGAACAGTACAGCTGTCACTTCACATATCCTGCCCAAAATGTGTTCCGCATTTCGGGCAGAATAAGCGTTAATTAAGCTGTCGCGAAATCACTTCTTAGGACACTTTGAGGAAATGACGGTGACACTGTACATGAGCAGAGGTGCTAAAATGCCTATGTTGAAAATTTGGTGCCGCCCTGAAGCTACCAGTGCTGCAGGCGTGCCTTGCATATTTGCCAACACCGCCCTGCAGCTCCATGGCTTCGTATATTTGTATGCCACATTTTCAGCACTGCCATTTAATTACACCTCCTTATGTACTGTGCAGCTGTCATTTTCACATCCTGCCCAGCATGTTTTCCCGCACTGCACTACCAAACACCCACAGGGACAGCCTAATGCCTCTCACTCTCTGTAGGGTGGGGGTGAGTTGGCATCAGTCCAATACTTGACTGCCACTCCTATGCTGCATCTCTCTTAACTCCTGCACTGCCAGTGGCAGCAAGACAACATTCGGCATTGACAAATGCTTGTTTTCTATGTCATTTGTAAATCATCTTGTACATAGCCACTGGGGCAGCCAATATCAATCCCTCATCACAGGGCTTGAATTCTCCCATTTTTTTATTACTCATGTTGGGTCAGTTCTTGGTCAACAGGAGGTTGCTGTAGCAGATCCCTGAATTTTTCACTGTAGTTATGGTTACAGATGGGGTAATACTGGACATAGAAACACAGAAACATAGACTTTGACAGCAGATAAGGACCACTTGACCCACCTAGTCTGCCCATTTCCCTACCTACTGGATGAGCTGCAGATCCTATTTAACCAACAGCCTATTTCTTCCTACCCCCACATGAATTGCCTTATGTCTCTCCCATGCATTCTTGAATTCTCCCACAGTTTTAGACCCCACAACCTCCTCAGGAAGGCGGTTCCATGCGTCCACCACCCTCTCTATGAAAAAATACTTCCTCACATTGCCCCTGAGCCATCCCCCCTCTATCTTCAAATTGTGTCCCCTTGTTCTTGCACATCTCTTTTTCTGAAAGATGCTACCCTCTTGGACTTTGTTGATTCCACTGAAGTACTTAAAACTTTCAATCATGTGCCCCCTCTCCCTCCTTTCCTCAAGGCTATACATATTAAGCTCCTTTAGTCTCTCCTCGTATCGCTTCTCTTGCAGACCGTGCACCATTTTAGTTGCCCTCCTCTGGACTGCCTCCATCCTGTCTATGTCCTTACAAAGATAGGGTCTCCAGAACTGGACGCAGTACTCCAGACGGAGTCTCACCAACTGTCTGTACAGAGGGGATAACAACTTCCTGTTTTCTGCTGGTGATGTCTCTCCCTATACATCCCAGTATCCCCCCAGCCCTCCCTACTGCCTTCGCACATTGCTTGCTAACCTTAAGGTCATCTGATATGATTACCCCCAGGTCCCTTTCCATTTTTGTTGCTGTTACTACCTCCTCCCCCCGCATTGTGTACTCTTCCCCTGGGTTTTTGTTTCCCAGGTGCATTATTTTGCACTTCTTTGCATTGAATCCAAGCTGTCATACTTCTGACCATTCCTCCAACCTTGTCAAGTCCCTTCTCATCCTTTCCACCCCCCTTGTGTATCAACCCTGTTGCAGATCTTTGTGTTATCTGCAAAGAGGCATACGTTTCCTTTCAGTCCCTCTGCAATGTCACTTATAAAGACATTAAAAAGGACTGGACCCAATACTGAACTGTGTGGTACCCCCACTAGTAACCCTTCTTTCTTCAGACTGGACTCCGTTTACTGTTACCTTCTGTGTCCTGTTGTCCAGCCAATGTTTTACCCGGGCTACCACCCTGGGACCCACTCCCAGGCTGGCTAATTTGTTTATTAATCTTTTGTGTGGGACTGTGTCAAATACATTGCTAAAGCCTAGGTAGGCATTGTCCACAGCCCCTCCCTGGTCTACTACTTTGGTCACCTTGCACTCACTAACAGGGACAGTGTTGCAGATGTCATAGTAGGAGGCCACCTAGGGAACAGCAATCACTGCACAGTGTAGCTCAGTATAAGGACAGCTGCAGAACTGAACCACATAAGAGCAAATGTCCTGTAATTCAGGAGAGCAGATTGTAAAAAAGATGAGTGAATGCCTCAGGGATGACCTGGAAGGGGGGATGACCTGGCAGGGGAGGATAACCTGGGTGGGGTGGAACAGTGGGTAAAGGTAAAAAGGGCCATGGGAAAGGCAACAAAACCTCTGCATCAAGCAAGTGTGCAAAAGCAAGAGAACAAAAAAAAACAACAGCTATGGTTTTCGAAAGAGGTAGCAGAAAAGGTAAAGGCTAAAAGGGTAGCATTCAGAAAGTATAAAGAGATGCAGTAGAAGAAGGATAGGGAGACGTAGCAGGGAAAACAGAGAGAATCAGGGAGAGCAGTAAGGAGCGCAAAGGCATAAATTGAAGAGAGAATAGTCTAGACCATAACGAAGGGAGACAAGACTTTTTTTGAGGTATATAAGCGAAAGGAGGAAGACCAAGGAAGGGCTCATTAAATTAAAAAGGGAAGTGGGGGGACTGTACAAACGGGGACCAGGAAAAGGCAGACATCCTGAACAAATACTTTTGTTCAGCATTCATAAAGGAAGGAAAAGGGAAGAGGCCACAAAAAAGTAACAGGAGCACTGGAGGGAAGGAGGGAAGAATGTGGACACTAGTTCATTTTCAGCGGACAATGTCCTGAAGGGACTTACTAATCTGAAAGTGAGCAAAGCAATAGAGTCAGATGAGGCACATCCAAGGGTACTGAGGGAGCTAAGGGAGGTACTGGCTGTACCTCTGACAATCCTATTTAACAGATCACTGGAAATCAGAGTTTTTCCAGAGGACTGGGGAGTGGTAGCAGGGAAGAGGCTGGCAATAATCACAGAAGAAAAAACAGAACTCCAGGCATCAGTTTAAAACTTTTTACTGTGCACTTAGAAGAAGTTACAAAGGTACAATACCTGGTAGTATAACAGGTTCACAAACCACAAAACCAGCCCAGCACTTCGAGGTGCAATACCTCTTCACCAGGGGCGTGACCACCAAATCCCCCCCTTTGTGATTTTATACTTTACATACAGGTGTAAATGATAAATCATCAATTAACAATCACCTTGGAAACACCATTTAAAGAGCTAGTGGAGCCAAAACAGGCAGCCAGGAAAATAATAAAATTTTTAAGCAGTAATCAGTTGTAACTTTTTATTTCTGTAGTGTTTTTCTTTTTCCTTTTGCTCATCAAAAAGTATTCTATGTGATAATATCGTGCTGGATGTGTGGAACAGCTCTTAGCCTGACAGCTGACATGCCTAACTCTACTGCCCCACACTACATCATCAGCATTATGATCTCACTGACAGTGACATCACAGGTGACCTGGCAGTCACTCACTTGCTGTTCCTAAGTAGCAGTGATGTCACAGTCAGTGAGGTCACAGTGCTGATGATGTAGTGTGGAGCAGTAGAGCAAGATATGTAAGCTGCCAGGCTAAGAACTGTTCCACACATCACACCTACTAACATCAGGTAAACAATCTTCTAATTAAACAAAGAGAAAAGAAAAAGTACCTCAGATATAAAAGGCAATGGTTGGCTGCTTTTAAAATCTAATATTAGGTTTAGGCAGTACACTGGCTCTTTAAATATAATTCACAATCATCAACTAATTACAAATATGGTACCATATCTGTTAGCACTTAAAAATCTGTCATACTTTTTTACAATTTCTAGGAAAATGTTCCTTTAAAAGAATCAGACTAGCCAACTGAGGTGATACTCAAGATGCAACTTTACAAGTGATATGTGCATGAATTAAAACAATCTCAGTGTTAAAAAACGTATATAAATTGGGGTGGGGGGAATTTGCTTTCCTTTTTCCCCTTAAAGGACAATTAAACAAGTAATTTTGAGGGGGCGAATGAAATCACAGACACTCCAGTCTACTATCACAATAAGTGACACTGATTTTCCTAATGGTATTAGTTACCTGTAATTTTTTGATGTAAATAGTGTTCCTGATTGAGCAAAAGTTCACCAAAATATAAACAAAAGTCCCGATTCTCTTCGATCCGAGACACAGCTCAGCTCACAAAATGGCAAGGACGTGCCACACATGATGATGTCATCGAAGCGACTCTGCTCCAATTCTTTCATTGAAACCTATGGGCACTGTTTTTCCAGGAAGCCCCTGATTGGGCTGGACTGCTGCCCTACAGCGGCTTGTGGCAGGAAAGACTGCCTAGCCGAGCTGCCACTCCTGCTCCTGGCCACCAAATCCATGTCCAAGGAAGCTCCAGAGTGGGCTAGACTGCTGCCATACAGCAGCTTGTGGCAGGGAAGACTGGCTGGCCTCACAGTCACTCCTGCTTCTGGCCACCAAAGCACCATCCAAGGAAGCCCCTGATTGGGCTGGATTGCTGCTTTACAGTGGCTTACGGCAGGGAAGACTGCCTGGCTGTGCCACCACTCCTGCTGCCGGCCACCAAAGCACTGTCCAAGGAAACCCCTGATTGGGCTGGACTGCTGCCCAACAATGGCTTGCGGCAGGGAAGACTGCCCGGCCAGCCACCACTCCTGCTCCCAGCCACCAAAGCATCATCCAAGGAAGCCCCTGATCGGGCTGGACTGCTGCCTTACAGTGGCTTGTGGCAGGGAAGACTGCTTGGCCACACTGCCACTCCTGCTCCTGACCACCAAAGTACCATCCAAGGTGAGCTGCCTGACCAACTCAGAGACCGCATCTTGGGGGACCTATTGGTCGGTTCTCCCAGTACTGGGATTTGATTGGCCATTGTTGCCAGGGCTCCCACACCCATTGGAGTGCCTTTTTCCTATGCCTAGCAATGGGTCCCTGGACAATTTTTCAGCCTTTTCCTTGCCTGCTCTGAAAGGGCTTTTGAATTTTCTCCCTCCTGCCCACCCTGTCCCCGGCCTCTATTAAATACAACTCCCCCCATCCCCCTGTGTGAATATGCCCCCTTCCCTGTCTGTCACATCCCCAGACTCTCTCTTAAAGGGCCTCACCACCAGGCTTTCCCTTAAAGGGCCAAATAACCTAAGAAGCCCTCCTCACTTGGTGTACACACCGACTGCAAGAACAGTTCTCTGGAGTAAACACTCACACTGCTGGAACACTTCTTCAGAACAACTCGGCAGCATAGCTGACCTAACACATAGCCCAGCACCAAATCGGCCGCTGCATGGACCCCAAAATGGGTTTTCACCTTGCCCACTGAATTATCATCACACAATTATTTCTGATCCTGACGCTAGCCCTGACTCTGAAGGGCCCAGCCCTAGATTCCCCTACCGACCATCAAGGCTAACCTCTTGTACAAATGGGGACACCAGCCCAGTGGGAAACCAGCAGCAATATTCCCTTGTGCCCTCGATCCTCACATCCCCACTTCAGGACACATAGTGCCTCAGGGCTGACTATAACATTCTTGTGCCTATACTCTGGCCTTTACCGTGACCTTGGCACCCAACCAACCAAGCTAAATATCTGGATTCAGCAGCAAGCAGGATGGACCCGCCTATTCCCCAAATTACCAAGGAAGCTTCTCCTGATCCTACTACTGATCTCAGGAAACATTCACCCCAACCCTGGCCCCCTGTCTACCAACACTCAGACCCAGCCTCCTGCGGGGAAATTAAAGATTGTGTCCTTGAACATTGACAGCCAATTAACAAAGCTTACTCAGTTTGAAGCATGGGTGGCACTTTTCCAGCTGGATATTCTCACACTGACCGAGACCTGGCTCACGCCCAGAATGGCAGACTCAGCAGTTTCCCTCACAGGATACAACCTGTTTATGCGGATGCATAATCTACACCCGCAACCACCTCCAGTGTCACAATGTCCAGCTGGATGCTGCCAGCAAGCACTGTGAATGTCTTACAATAAGAATCTTACTAGACAAGGGGCAGAAAGGGCTGACTATCATGGCTGTGTACATCCCGCCAGGGCACCAGCGAGCTGGGCTAAATGACTTAGCCAAACTCTATTCTCAGGCTAGCCAGAATAGGGAAACCATCATGCTAGGGGATTTTAACTCCAACTGGCTAGCCAGCTCCTGTGCCCCCCACAGGGATCTGATAAAAGGACTATATCTAACAGAGGTGGTCCAGAAGAGCACCAGAACAAACTATAGAATTCATTTATTTAATTTTTGCTTACCGGATAGGTGCACTAGCCATAGGGATGACTATTTTCAGGCATACGAACATACAAAATTTGCCAGCAGATAAAGGCCTAGAGGTCTATCAAGTCTGCTCGAATGTGCAGCTAGCACCCCTTATTCTGCAGCTGCCCCTCTCTTCCACCCTTCCCCTACATTGACCCTCCCCCTTGTCCTGTCCCATCCCTTTTTTGCAGCAGTCCACTATTCTACTGGATACCACTTCTGCAGGTAACGCATTCCACCCAGCTACTACCCTCTCTGTAAAAAAGTGTCTCCTCATCTCCCTCCTGAACCTTCCTCCCTCCAGTCTCATATCATGGCCCCTGGTGTCCCTCCCCTCCCTTACTTTGAACAGCCCCTCTGTATCCGTCTTGTTTATTCCTTTCATGTACTTCAAGGTTTCAATCATGTCCCCCCTGTCCCTCCTCTCCTCCAGCGAGTACATGTTTAATTCCCTCAGCCTCCTCTCATATAAGTCCCCCAGCCCCTTGATCATCTTTGCCATCCTGCGCTGCACCCCCTCCAGTAACTTAATGTCCCTCTTCAGATACGGGTGCCAGTACTGCACTCAGTACTCCAGTTGCGGTCTAACCAATGACCTATACAGTGGCAGAATCACCTCCTCCCTCCTCAAAGATATACTCCTTGCAATGAAACCCAGTATTTTGTTGGCATTTGCAGATGCCTTCCTACATTGTGCCGAGTTGTTCATTGACCCTGTAATGAGCACCACTAGATCCTTCTCCTCTGTCTGGGCTAGCTGCACTCCCCCAGCTGGTAACTCCTCCTTGGGTTCTTCATCCCAAAATGCAGCACCTTGCACTTTTTGGCATTAAACCGCAGTTGCCAGGTGTCTGACCAGGTTTCAAGCTTTGCCAGATCATCCTGCAACCCCTGTCATCCCCCTAAGTCGTCCACCTCTGCTCCTACCTTGGTATCATCAGCAAACAGACTGATCTTGCTCTTGATGTCCAATGATATGTCTGCAAAGAATATCCCAAACAACACTGGTCCCAACACTGAGCCCTGTGGAACACCGTTCGTCACTACCCTAAGGTGTGATCGATCCCCACCCACCACTACCCTCTGTTGTCTTCACTGAAGCCAGTTCCCTACCCATCTAACTAGCTTTGCACCTGCCCCTGTGCCTTCTAAATTACTTCCTAGCCTTCCATGCGGCACTGAGTCGAATGCCTTACTGAAATCCAGATACAGGACATCCACTGCCTGGCCCCTGTCCAGTTGCCTAGTTACCCAGTCATAGAACTCCACCAGGTTGGTTTGGCAGGATCTGCCACATATGAAGCCATGCTGTCTGCTGTCCTGTAGTCCTTTGGCCTCTAGGAGGGCCACCAGCCTCTCCTTCAGGATTGTCTCCATTAGCTTACCCATGATGGGTGTGAGGCTCACCGGTCTGTAGTTCCCCGGTACATCCTTGGGCTCACTCTTGTGGAGGGGCACCACATGAGCCATCCTCCAGTCCTGAGGTACACACCCTGAGTGAAGTGAGGCATTAAATAGGACTGCCAAAGGTCCCACAAGGACCTCCGCCAGCTCCTTCAGTACGCTGGGGTGGATGCCATCTGGGCCTGGCGCCTTGTCCACCCTCAGTGCCTCAAACCCTCCCGAACTCTGCCCTCCATGATTTCCCTATCTGTCACCCCCTTCCCCATGTTTCTGTCGTTCCTCCCCCCTTGGGTGTCACTCCCCTTAGTGCTTCTGCCTTATTGCACCCTGCTTCCACCCAATCCCACTCCTTCCTAATCCTTACTACGTGGTCCTTAACACTCCTTTTCTCCCTTATGTACCTAAAGAAGTCCTTCTCCCCCTTCCTAATGCCTTGTGTCAGCCTGAGCTCCGTAGATGCCTTGGCTCCCCTTACTGCCCAAGTCACCTCCTTTGATTCCATCAAGTACTTCTCCCTGTCCTCCCCCCTCCCTGTTTTCTTGTACCTTCTAAAGGCAGCTCTTTTCCTCCTTACCTTTTCCATGACCTCCTTGCTCAACCAGCTCAGTTTCTTAGCCCTAGCTTCTTGCTCTGGGCCTTGCAGCAGGTTTTGGTTGCCTCCACTATCCCCAGCTTTATGGGCTCCCACCTCTGGTTAGTGTTCATACTAGGTTGAATTCTGGCCATGTACCCTTTTACCACTTTCCCCATCCTCCCAAAGTCGGCCCTCCTGAAGTCCAGCACTCTTGTGCCAGATTCCACTCCTTCCTTGCCCATATCCAATGTGAGCCATTCTGAGTGGTGGTCACTCCCTGAAAGTGGTTCTTCCACTGTAACTTTTCTCACAAAGTCCCCATTTGCCAGCACAAGGTCAAGGGTATTCCCTAACCTGGTTGGTTCACTGACCATTTGCAGCTGGAAGCTGTCCTGGAAGGCATCCAGCACTACCTGCTCCCTTCTGTTTCTGGTTGTTGGGGTACTCCAGTCCACTTCTGGCATGCTGAAGTCCCCCACAATCACCACACTACCCTTCTCACAGGTCCTTCTGATCTGTCCGCTAGTTCCCTGTCTAACTTCTCCGTCTGAGATGGTGGCCTGTACACCACTCCCATTCTAAGAATCCTATTCTTGGAATCCTGATTTGCATCCAAAGTGACTCAGACACCCTCCTCCCTTCCTCCTTAAGTACAACTTCAGTCCTTCCTTCACATAGTGCCACCCCCCCTTTCCCAATCACCCTGTCCCTAAGAAATAACCTGTATCCTGGTACAGACAGGTCCCAGTCATTATATTGGGTGGCCCATGTTTCCGTGATGGCTGCAATGTCCACCTCTCCCTCTGCCATGAGAACCTGTAACTCTGCAGTTTTCCTCCCAAGGCTCCTAGCATTAAGGGTAAGCACCTTCCATCCTTCCCCCCCCCTCTCATCCTGCCCCCCTTTCCTAGCATCACCAACAGTTCTTGCCATTTGTCCTTTGTCACTGTTATGGGGGGTTAGCTCATATGGTTTCCCAACCTGTGGTCTCTGCATATCTCTTCCCCAACTGCCACCCCCCACTCCTAGTTTAAATTCCCAACTTCCTCTATGTACTCCTCCATCCTCTGTTTCAACACTTTCTTTCCCTCCTCACTCAAGTGTAGTCTGTCCTTGGCATAGAGACTACTGTCCTCCCAGGTCCCTCTCCACCCCCAACAGCCCATACCCTTTAGCACAACACCAGGTTCTTAGCCATCCGTTAAATTCCTCTATTCTCAGCTTTCTTGTTGTGCTTGCCTTTGGCACCGGAAGTATCTCTGAAAAAGTTACTGATCTTCCTGCTCCCTCACATAATTGTGCTAGTTCCACAAACCTCCTCTGGACTATATCTACTGTCATGTCAGCCTGGTCGTTTGTCCCAAGATGTATAATTAAATGAGGCTTGTCCCTACCCCTTCTAGCATATTTCAGAACAGATTGTCCCACCCTTTCTGCTGTCATTCCTGGTATGGCCTCCACCTAAACAAGACTATGCCTCTCCCCCTTGCTACCCCACCTGACTCCTCTTAGTATTGAGTCCCCCAGCACTAAGATTCTACCCCTCTTACTCCCTGCTTGCTTCCATTCATCTCCATCTCTCATTTCCAGCTCCTCTTCTTCCTCCTGCACATTATTTCCCCCTTTTGCCCCTGTTGCAATTCTCCCAGCAGAACTTCCCCCCGCACCGGTTTAGTCCAGGCATTTATCAATTACTCCTCCAATTGCATAATTTCCTGCTTCTTTCTTACCCTCTAGCAGTGCAAAACTATTTTCTGAAGACCCTTCACAAATGCACACTCCCTCTCTTCATAGTGACCTGTTCTCTCCTTTCCACTCCATGACTTTTGCCACTTCCTCTCCTCCCCTCACAAGTCCCTATCTCCTTCCATTTGTCTTTTGTCTCCTGACCTGGTTTCCCTGGCAATCGTTCTTCCTGGCCTGGGCCCCTTTGTCTCTGCTTCCCTTCTTCTGACCCTCTCCTCACCACTGTTGGCTTAAATCGCCCTCCCTCATCTCCCATCCTTCCTCCCTCCAGTATTGGGCTAAACCCACCCCCAGTCTACCTTGCCTGTCTTAGTTCATCCTGCAGACCCTCAATCTCCTTTCTAAGTTTTTCTATGTGGTTGCACACTAAACATCCCCCCACACTCCAGGCAATTTTTAGAAAGATTGGTGCACCACAGTTGTTGCAGCCTACCACCCTACCCATTGCTGTTGTTGCCCACCAGCGACCACCCCACCCTTCCAGATGCAGGATACCAAACACTCCCCCAAGTCTCCCCTCTCCTCTCCTCCCTCTATCAGTGCAAAACATTCTTTTCTAAATTTTCCTTACCCCCTTTGTACACGTTTAGATAGACTGA
Organism: Neoceratodus forsteri; assembly: GCA_016271365.2. Lineage (NCBI taxonomy): Eukaryota > Metazoa > Chordata > Ceratodontiformes > Ceratodontidae > Neoceratodus > Neoceratodus forsteri. Next base: position 136,441,098 of record CM057449.1, on the reverse strand, counting down.
GCAACTGCTTTTTACTTTCCTATCCTTCCTATCCACACCCAAAAAGAGACTTTAAGTAACTATTGCACAACCTTCTTCAAACTCCTACTCCTCCTTTCCACAATGCAAATAGCAATGCAAAGAAGTACCAGTGAAAGCTCCTTGATTTGCAGTTAATTCCTTTTCGCTGAGATAGCAGTCACCTCTTCAGTCGCTGCTGTTCCTTTCCTGGATATCTGCTTCTGCTATGACAGGTGCATGTCCTTTGCCCATTTGAAGAAGTGATGTCAGAACCGGTGGCATGACTCAGGAGGTTACAGAGTAACATTACAGAGAACACAACAGGGTAACATTACAGAGAATACAACAGAAGGTAGATACAGCAAGGTATACACAGTGGTATTCTACAGCAGTTTATGCAGCATAAATAAGATACAAGGTATTGAGAGCAGATTACAGGACATACAATGGGAGGGCTTTAAGCCCGTGGTTTGATGGGCAGAGCAACAACGTCACTCCCTGATCAAGTAGAAAGGTCACAACATCCTGGGTCTCACCAGGATTCTTTCTGTGTTGTGGCCGGAGGCGCTGCTCTCCTTTGTCTTCCTGGACCGATGTTGTTTCCCTCGTCTCTGCAGCTTCCTCCATGTATCTGTTCATTTCTCTTCCCCCAATTTGACTCATTTTGCCTTCTACGTCTACTGCGGCTGCTGCTGCTGCTTTCTTCATTCTCATTGTCCTTCCCCATGCTTGCTCGCAGTCCCCCCCCGCTCTCTGCTAGCGTTCCTTGATTCATTGCTTGCTCGCTGCTTCCCATCACTCTTCTGCTTTTCTTTTTTCCTCCCTTCCCAGTACCTCTTTCTGCCTTCCGTTGCTCCCGTTTCGCATTATGTCTCGGCTCCTGTTTGCCCACTCATCCTCCTCTCTGCACCGCACTGCTGGTATACTCTTTGTTCGTAGCGGTTGGTGCTCCGTCCTAGCCTTGGGGTTTTCTGTCAATGACCACGACCACGCCCGCTGTCTGCCATATCTCGCTTCTCATACCCTGCCTTCCACGTCAGGCCTCTTGGTTTCTTTCCTCATTCCTTGTTTTGGGTTAGTTATCTATAATTTCCAGCCTGCCGTGCTTTGGATTCAGCCCGTATATCTGACCTTTCTTTTATCAGAGTCCGTGTCAGCCTGCAGTGTTATTCCGTCTTTTCTTGCGTCCCCATCATTTTATCCCTTTTCTGGGTTGCGTTTGCTATTTGTAGGACCGTATCCTTATCCCATTTTGATGCAGCCTCCGTTTTCCCTTCCTCCTGCCTACCTGAATTGTGAGAGTCGTTACCATGTTGGGTAGAACTTGCAATCCTGGCCTCCACTAAGCTTTTCGAGCTACCAGTGTTTCTAGTAATTTGGTAAGGTTTGTATTACCAGTTTGTTTTCTCGCATCGCAGTTTGTGTCATGGCTCAAGTTTAGGGCTGTTCTGTTTATATGTTTTATTAGCGCTAGTGCTTCGGAATTGGACCTTCTGTTTGGGTGATTCCACCTCCTTTTCTCTTTTATTTTGTGCTTGTATGCCGTACAGAACATGACTGGTGCTGTCCTTTCTGAGCTTCCACCACTCTGGTTCTCTAGCATTGCGATGATTGAAGCTTGTTACTCCTGTTCCTTGTAGTACATCTCGGCTATGCTGGTTTCCCAAGACATATCCTGAACTCCTACCATCTCTGTAGTTTTGTGCTGGAATTTCAAGTGGACTTCTTTGCTTCTGACCCCATCTGCGATTTGATCATCATGGTTACCTGTTCCTGTATCATTTCTTTCTCTCGCATTGCCTCTGGTCTGATTGTTGCTCCATGTAGCAGGACGTCCTGCATTCATGGCAGATTTCAGGCTCCCACCTCTATATATAAAAAAAAAAATTCTTGTCATATCTCTTATTCAGTTTTTTTCCGGCATTCCTTCTGCTTCTCCAGCTGCCTGTTGTTTCTTATGTCCACTGCTACTAGACTACCACTTACTGTCTGTAGCCTATTACGGCCTGTCCTCGTAGTTCTCTGTTGATTCCCTCTCCTTCGCTCTCCTACCGTCTCTGCTGTCTTACCTCACCTCGTTCTCCCTGTTCTTTTTTACATCCCTATCATGGATCTTATGCCACCTACTCTGTCTCGCCCTACTGCAGTTCTCATTCTCTGCCGGCGGGGTCCTATGCTACTCTATTGATCTCCCTATCGTCCTTCGTCCTTTCATACTTCGCTTTCTAGCTCCTGCCTTCTTGGTGTCAATCCATCATCATATCTCATTCGTTCCTCTGTTACCTTCCTCAGTCTAGCACCTGTTCTTGTCCTGGCCGTCATGGTTTCTCTCCTCTCCTGGCTTCCCTCCTCATCAGCCTCCATGCCTCCCTCCTTCCTCGTACCTAGCACTCTCCATTCCACTCTACCTTGCCTTGACCTGCCTATCCTGTTCAATCCCTACTGTTCTACGTTCTTTCTTACCTCACTTTCCAGTACCAGCATTCGTAGCATCCCTCCATCATCGTACCTCATTCATTCCTCTGTTACCTTCTTCAGCCTAGCGCATGTTCTCGTCCTGGCCGTCATGGATTCTTTCCACTCATGGCTTCCCTCCTTATCTTGAATTGTCCGAGTTTGGCTCCTCTCGATCTCCCATCCTGAACTCGTCATCTCAGGTTCACATGCCCTCTGGTTCCTGACTTGCCTTCTTGGCCTTGGAACCTGCCTCCTTTCGATGAATCTCATTGCTCGCATCGCTATCTAGAGCATGATTCTTCCACTCTTCGCTTCACTCCCCATAATATATCATCCAGTTCTGCTTGCTCCTCATCATACTTTGTCCTGTTTTGCTCCTCGTCTCCTCCTCTTCCAATTCTGTACTGGCAGTCCTGGATTTCCTCCACTCGTGACATGTTATTGATATTTCTCTTTAGGCATACCTGTCATGCCTCCTATGCTACCTAGTCAACCTGCGGCCATCCTGCTGCACATATCCATCCTGCCGCATGTATCGAGATCCTATCTCCAGTCATCATGCATTCCGCCTTCCCTCAGGATTTCTCCATTTACATCGCTTGCTCTACCATTCCTATCCGTGAATCCTATGCCTTTCCAGACCACCCAACCGGCATTCACCAATCAAGGCCATCAATCACTATTTCTGTTGGGCCCTATCTATCCTGCCTCTGATGCCACCTCCTCGAACCGAAGCATTAGTGCTGTATTCATCTGGTTCCTGACTTTGGTCATCCTATGGGTGTACCTCTCCCGAAGCCTATGCACCCTCTTCAATTTGCGCCAGCTTTGACTACTTCACTCTGGCTTATGCCGGCTGGGTCCCATGCAATCCCATCGACTGCTATTTTTGCCTCCAGTTTTCCCGACTCATGGTTCTCCACCCTGGTTCCCTGCCGGGTTCCCTGCTGCTCCACCGTTTGCGCTCTTTCTTCTTTCCTCTCCTCCTTCTGCTCCCCTCCCATTCAGGGCAATGTGCTGTCCCTCTCCCGCTCCGAGCTGGGCGGGGTGCATGCATCTGCCGTTTCTGTATTTTCTTGCGGCACTCTCACTCCTGCTGTCCGACCTGTGCCATGCTTCCACCGGGTCACTCCTGCATCACTGTTCAGCTCCTGCTGTAGCCGTTCTGCAGGCATGTGGGCTTGTAGTGGCTCCATCGTTTGTCCTTCTCATTAATTCTTGTTGCTCGTTCGCTCATATACATGTTAAACTAAAAAAAGAAAAAAAATCTGGCCTGCACTCGACATTTCATTTGGGCATCTTTATCATTCTCATGTGCCATCTCATTGCCCCGAGGCCCTCCTGCTGCATTTACCTGATTCGTGACTCTGGTCATTAACCCGCCTCATCGCACTGTGGGCACCTCTCATGACTCATACTTCACCTTCCTGTTCCAGCCTTTATGGTTTCCCTCTATCATCGTATGGTTAGCCTCTGATTCTCCTTTCTCATCTCTCTTTCCAGCTCATTGACCAATACCTTGGCTATCCTCGAACTGACTCGCTATCCTATCGTGGACATGCTGGTCCAAGATATCTTTCCTTGTCCTGTGCACCTATTTCATTCGCTCATTCAGTTTCAGTTATCTCGATTCAACTCTATCTCCACTTGTGGCTATGCCTTCCTGTCCATTGCCCTTTGCTACAGGCTGGCTGGCTGCTCTCCACCATCATTCTACTTCAGGTTTAAGTGCTGCATCAGTCCACGGCCCTCACGCCTCATGTATCAGGTTCCTGATTCTGTCCACCATCAGCTGTTCCAGCTTCACTCCATTCAAGGCTTCTCTATCTTATCATACCTCAGGTTTCTCTTAGCTTGCTCTGCTATTCGCTTCATTAGGCCATCTATGGCTGATTGCACGTGGCCTTCCATCGACCCCGGCCTGCGCGCCTCCTTCTCCGGCTCGCCCTATTGCAGTTCTCGTCCTGCATCAGCTGGGTCCTGCGCTGCCCCATTGACCTCCCTCCGTCCTTTGTCCTTTCATACCTCGCTTCCTCGTACCAGCCCCCATGGCTTCAATCTCATTTTGCCTCCTCTGTTTCTTTATTTGCCTCCCCTGTCCTAGTTTTTTTTTTTTTTTTAGCACCAGCTATCATGGCTCCATTCTGCTCTTGGCTTCTCTCTTCATCTTATTTGTCCAGTAGTGGTCCTTGATCGCTCCGCCTGAGTTACCTTTGGTTTCCGATCTCCCTTCTTGGCCTATGAGTCTACCTCCCTTCAAGGAGCCTGCTTCCTTTCCTTCCTTTGTCCTGGTTTGTCTTCAAGTTCATTCCAGTCTCTTCCTATTACAATTCCGCATCAGTCATCCAGGATTCTCTCCGCTCGTGGCCCACTTTTGATATTCTTTTTGGGTGTCCCTACCATACATCCTATGCCATCTATCAACTGCTGCTATCCTGACGCTTGTATCGAGTTATTACCCATAGTCATATCGAGTTCATAAATCCAGTCTTCATTCACTCAAGCATTACCTCAAGGTTTAGCGTCTAATCATTCCCATCGCCTATTTCACTCGCATCGCGCACCTCAGCATTACCTCAAAGTTTAATTATTTGCATCCCTTACTTGACCATTCCTATGATTGAATTCCATACTACCACTTTGACTACAAACCCTGGGTCTAACTATTCAAAATCTAATCATTTACATCGTATAATCAAACATGCCTCTTCAACCCCAGTGTCTATCAATAGCATCGCTCAATCAAGCATATCGTTCAATCAAGCTAGCATGCATTATCATCTGTCTCCTTATCATCACATCTGGAATCTGCTCTTAAGCACATCTGGATACACCTTGCTCTGAGTTATACATGGATCCACTCCCTCCCATCCCTGCTCCTCTGATCTGCTATCTCTCATCGAATACTCGCGCATACCCTCCTAGGGTCCCTGATATCTCATGTTCCTTAATCTTAATCCGTGCTTCTTTGGAGTTTTTCCCTATCCCATCGTTATCCTGTCTACTCATATCCCTCATCTATGAACCATTCTAACATATGTCCTCAAATCAAACGTCGTCAGCCTGGACGGAAGGCGACCTAGACCTTGGATCCCCAGAGGTTTCCTCCTATAAAGGGGGTTTTTCCTCTCCTCCGTGCCAATGGTCATAATATTAGTTAGAGTTGGTGCTTTATTCTCGTTAGTTAGTCAGGTTCCGCTGTTGGATGGAGGCAGATGGTGGCCCCGGCTTTCCCCTCTCTCCCTAGGAAGTTAGCCTTTCTCTTCACAGACATCATTCAACATCCTCGCCGCCTCGATGCTTGTCATCTTTAGGTATTCTTTTTTGGGCTTCTTCCTATCCTACCTTTAGCCATCGCATTCATTCCTGGCACCTATGGGGGGAACCCACCTCTAGGGTTCTTTGCGTTGTACTCCTACAGGGTGGTATATCCCATGGATAGAAAGGCGGAAAGCCACAAAGAAAACTCAAGTTACACAAGCATTCTCATATTATCTTATTCCAGTTGCGTCAGCACATCGAATGGGAGGGCTTTAAGCCCGTGGTTCGATGGGCAGAGCAACAACATCCTGGGTCTCACCAGGATTCTTTTTTCATCGCCTACCTTCCTCCCCTCCTCCTCCAGGGGCACGTCTCTCTTACCCGTGGGCTTCTTTCTACCCTACCTTTAGCTATCACATTCCTTCCCAGCACCAGTAGGGGGGGAACCCTCCTCTAGGGTTTCTTGCGTCGTACTCCTACAGGGTGGTATATCCCATGGGTAGAGAGGTGGAAAGCCACAAAGAAGACTCAAGTTACACAAGCATTCTCATATTATCTTATTCCAGTTGTGTCAGCACATCGAATTACAGTTATAGCATTGGGATGCAAGTTTCATAGTATAACAGAGTTTTTGAAACAAAATAAAATAATCCTAGCACTTAAAGTTTAAGACTGAGAAGATAAAAAAGAAAACAAAATATGTCAGATTAGGCGATAACTTGGTACAGTAGTGCAACTAAAACTAGCTTGAGGCGTGATCTGCAGAAATTACGTGCTAGCAGGCTGTATCACAAATAAGTAACAAGAGGTGGCTTCACTAAATATATTCTATAAACCGGAGGGTTTAAACATTGCAAAGATAAAAGTAGGACCACAGCAAAATCCTTATAGCTAAATTATTAGTTCTGTAGTTACAAATCACAAATATGCAATCACGTAGCACAGAGGAAACTACAGATGAACACAGTTTAAAAAATAGCTGCACTCAGTCCAGGCTGCCACAGCCAATTATGGGCCAGGTCTGGAACACAGGAGCCAAATGCAGAGGAGGCAGAGGCAGCAGGGACCAATCCTGATGCGCACTTTCAATCCTCGAGGTGCCGTACCTGATAGCCGAGAATTCGGCGGCCGGTGCAAGTAGAGCGGGTGGCAGATGGAGCTCCGCGCCGCAGCCGCTTGCAGCGGTGGATGCCCTTGGGGGCTCGGTCCTGATAGCTGAGAATTCGGCGGCTGGTGAGAGTACAGCGAGTGGCAGATGGAGCTCTGCATCACAGTTGCTTGCAGCGATGGATGCCCTTGGGGGCTCGGTCCTGATAGCCAAGTTCGGTGGCTGGTGCGAGTAGAGCGGGCGGCCAATGGAGCTCCGCACCGCAGCCACTTGCAGCGGTGGATGCCCTTGGGGGCTCAGTCCTGAAATGGGAACTAGCACCTTGATAGACTGGGTGCTGACCTCTCATCCAGAAAGGCTCATCAATGTTCATGTGCTCCTGGATGCCCTGAGTGATCACTCACCCATATAATGTGAATGGTCCTCAGAGCAGCCTAAACTACCCCCAAGGCTAGTGAGAAACAGAGTAATCAGAAATAGCTCTATGACCAATTTCAAGGACCACCTTGCTGGTATAGACTGGAGTTTCTTGGACTACTGCCCCTCTGTTGACTCTGCCCTCCAGTTCTTCCTTAATCATTTCAACTCAGCTGCAGACAAGTATGCTCCTTATTGCATGAAAATGATAAAAGGGAGGAGCATGGCCTGGAGTACCCCCAAAATCCTTGGCATGATGAAAGAACGGGATTTTCTATGGCAGCAAGCAAGGGCCTCAGGGACAGTCAAGAATGTCCAAAACTATAAAGCTGCTAGAAATAGGCACACTTGGGCAATAAGGCAGGCCAAGGCCTCATATCACAAAAATCAGCAGTCCCAATGTTTCAGTGACGGCAAAAAATTCTGGGCATCCATCAAGGACCTCCTCAGGACGGGGTGACAGGACCCCCCTACCGTGATCAATCACAATGACAGAGTCATACTTGAAGATGTCCCCATGGCAAAATTCAATGTGGCTTTTATAGACTACAGTGCAGTACTCCCACCCAAACCTTCTGCCCACATGGGGGCAACACTGACCTCTGAACCTCCACCACAGTATATCAGCTCCAGCCCAAAATTCTACTTCAGGCAGGTGACCCCCAAGGAAACACCTAAATATCTCACCAGAGTTCTGGGCAAAACAAGGATGGGAGGGGACGGGGTTGACATGAAGCTTTTCTCTATCGCCCTCCCTGAAGTGGTCGTATCTATCACCAAAACTTTCAATATGTCGCTCCGAATGTCAGCCTTCCCTTCTTCTTGGAAAACTACCCTAGTCACTCCAATGCTAAAGGGGGGGGGAGGAGACTGCTCATTGGTGTCCAATTATAGGCCCATCTTCATCCTGTCCCCTCTCTCCAAGTCAATGGAAAGAATCACCGCTGACCAGCTTGCTAATCACCTACATAAGTACAACCTCCTCAGCCCTCAACAACACGGATTCTGCAAGTCCCACAGCACTAACTTGGCTCTCGTTGACTTCACAGACTATGTTCATGAGGTACTCGACCAGGGTCAACTAGTTGGGGCAATCTTTATTGACCTATCCAAGGCTTTTGACCTTGTTAACCACCAGCTGCTACTACACAGGCTATCCTGCTTTGGGTTGTCCTCAGACACAGTTGGGTGGTTCCATAGCTACCTGTCAGGCCGCTCACAACAGGTAAAGATCAATGGAGCCATATCTGAGGCCAGAAAAGTCACAGTTGGGGTCCTGCAAGGGTCAATACTGGGCCTGCTCCTGTTCAGCCTCATTATAAACAACCTCCCAGATGCGTGCCCCTCCTCTAAAGTTCTGCTCTATGCAGATGACATGGTACTCTTCCTACGAGGCTCCTGTCAAGAAACATTGACCAGGAACCTGCAGCTTAATTTTGATCTCCTACAGGAATGGTTTAACTCCAGTCTGCTAATCCTCAATGGCTAAAAGACAAAGACTGTGCTCTTTGCAGGCCACCAGAAGAGAAGAGAAGATCTACCACACCCTTTACAACTGCCCTCAATTCGGGCTCCACCCTCAAACAGGTCCACTCATTCCGGTACCTGGGGGGTCACTATTGATGAGTCCCTTTCCTTTGATGAACACATAGGTAGTATCACTATGGCCACAAATAGGAAGCTGGGGGCACTCTATAGACTATGTTTCTGCCTCACACCCGGAGCCAGACTCTTGGAAGTCAGTGGCACAATCCTGCCAATCTTGGATTATGGAATTGTAGTGTATGGTGCAGCCAAGGACACCAGCCTTTACAAAGTCCACTTGACCCTCAACAAAGCCTGCAGATTCGTCTTGGATGCAGATCGCCTCACACATACATGTGAACTCTACATAAGGATGAAATGGCTCCCCCTAATGGATAGAATCAAGACCCAGACCTGCCTACTAGGGAAGGAGGCCCTGCTGGGACTTCCGCCTGCCTACCTGCAGGGGCTGCTCATGCCCATCCCAGGTGAACATGCCACAAGAAGCACCACTAGGGACGTCCGGTGAAGCCGGCTCCAATGGCAGACTGAACTTGCAGAGGTTCCCCCGGGTTGACCCTTTCATCTGCCTCCATCTCCTATTCATCCTGGCTAACTGCACCAAAAAAACAGAAAATTAAAGCAATAAGGCATCCACATGTCAGCACCTTAGAGATTTTGCAGCAGGGACCCCTATAAAAAGTCAAAAAGACCTTTTGTCGCAACAGCCAGACACAGGCCACATCTCGCCTAGACGTTCGGCTTCCTCCAGCTCGGAGTCGGCAGCAGAGAGTAGCTCGGACGAGGAAGGATCCTTTACTATAACATCAAAAAAATTGTTTTAAGAGCTGCGTTGTCTGGGGGACACTTTAAATAAAATCCAGACCGAGCTAGTGGAGGTTCACTCAGAACAGCGCGAGCAGTGCGAAAAAATCATGGACTTAGAGCAGATGGCCACGGAAGCCTCTAAAATTCTAGATATCCACAATGGAGCAATACTCCAGCTGCATGACAGAGAGGACTGGTTGCAACAAAAGCTAGAGTACCTGGAAAACCATTCTTGCAGGGTTAATATCAGAATACATGGCCTGCCAGAGAGAACGGAATCAGAGGACATGGTGGCCTTCATGGACAGTTTCCTATGAGAAATTCTGGGTCTGGAGGAAGGTTATCAGCTAAGCATAATTCGGGCCCACTGTTCATTGAATGCTATGCCCATAGACCCTAAAGCTCGTCCACGCTCAATTATACTGGCATTTTTGGACTACAGAATGAAATCGGACACCCTTGGCGAGCATGGGCCACAAAGGAACTTTTATTTGAAGATACCCACCTATTTTTTTAAGCACGATTATGCTTCTGCAACAATGGGTCACAGACACTAGTTACTCCCTATTCTGAAGCAACCTGGGCCAAAGGGGTAAAGCCTGTCTGGACTACGCAGCAGTTTTAAAAACGATCACAGATGCGCTGGCATGCAGTTCTTCCCGGCCATCTCAGATGCTGCAAAATTCCTTCAACAATGAGATAGTTCAGTAAACACTTTGCTCGACCCAGAGACCATTAAAGCATTGGAATACAGGCATTGGTACACTGTTAAAGGCCCAAGTAGGCACAGGGGAGCAACTAGAGCCCCTCCAGAAGGAACCCAGCCACTGGAGCAGTTGGACACAGCCCTCAAGACCTCAGCATCCCCATCGAAAGGTCCTCTGCCACTGAGAAAATCCAGAGGCAAATGGAAAAATTTGAATGAGAAGGCAGTCACCAACTCCTATAAAGTGAGAGACACTTGAACACTGTTTCCTGGCTACTGAGAATTCATGGGGTTGCAGCAGAAGGGGGGGTCTTGACCTTTGGAGATGATCCACCTGAACTATAAGAATATTCTTTTTTTTTATCTCTCTCTCTTCTTCTACAGGGTGTATCTTGCAGACTGTGTCTACAAAGGATTAATCGGTCAGGGTATGACTATTGGTGCCCTGAAGCATATTGCTTCTTGAAAAAGACTTGCAGAGACACTGGCTGGACAGATGTCAACTTTATCCAATAATTTTTGGATGCCAGCCTCAAATTCTTTGGTTAATGTTTATATCAGGGGCCGAGTAAATCGAAAAATGAATAAAATGAGACAAATATACTCTTTGCTGTTCTGGGGGTGGGGTTCATCTCAAAGTATAGAGTGACTTATAAACGGCTTGCCATCAGAAACAGTGGGTGGCTCCTTGCTTTTCATCCCCCATACTTCCTCTACTATGGGGGGGTGGTACAAGCAAGCTATAAGGAAATTGGTTTTGCTATAATGTTATGTGTTTCAACTGTCTGGTGTTGTTCTAAGGTTATGATTTAAAGGATTGGAGTGGGGGTGCATAGGGGTCGACTTCAGTGGAGGGGAGCAAACTGGTTCTGCTTGGATTAGACCCGCAGGGGGAGCCTGGTGTTCTACCTAAAGCTGCAGCTTAATTGTGAGCTGTAGTTAGGTGCATCCTAAGATGGTTGCACTACCTTCTCTCATTACCAACTTGGAGCGGGTTGGCCAAGGTGGCACTTTTGGAGGCCAGACAAGTAATAGGGGGATTCACCTATATGGTTTGGAAAAATGCATTGTTAACGTACAATTTTATGTACAAGTTTTGTTGCGAATTGTTGTTGCCTGGAAAATAGTAACAGGGTGTACACTGCAAATGGGGGAGAAGGGGGGGAAGGGGCAAATGAGTTAGTGCCCTAGAGAAGAAAGCCTTATTCGGGCCAATAACGAACATGGCTGAGTTTAAAACCATAACATACAATGTGAAGGGACTGAATGGGCCTGTAAAGAGGGCACATATCCTGCAAGAGTTGGGGAGGAAGGGGGTAGATCTTGCTTTCATACAAGAGACCCACCTTACGGAGTCTGAACACCAGAAGCTAAAGGGTTGGGTGGGGGAGGTTTATGCTGCGGAGTGGCCTACTCACCCCACAGGAGGGGGAATGGCAATTTTAATAATAAAAAAAAAAACGCACTCCAGATTAAGAAGGTAACAGCGGACCCTGGTGGGTGGTTTATAAAAATACAGACATTGTTCTTTGATATAAAATGTGTCCTGGTGTGATTATATGCTCCTAATGAGGAAACGGCTAGCAACTGTTTCCTCAGGCAACTGACAGAAAACACAACAGAAGATCCTGAAGCTTTATATATTATAGGGGGGGAACTTCAATAGGGTGCTATCCACCCACTGGTACAGGAAGAGCAGAGGCCCTCCCAGCTCAGATTGCCCAAGAGGGAGCTTCCTGGGGAGGCTTCTTGATGAAACAGGGTTAGTGGATGGATGGAGGGAGGACCACCCAAAGCAGAAAGACTATTCTTTCTTTTCCCATAGACATGGGAGTTTCTCCTGCATAGACATGTTCCTTCTCCCTGTGGAACGGAGGTCCTGCATTCAGGACTGCTCCATCCTTCCCATGACTTGGTCAGACCACTCCCCAGTGTACTTATGCCTGGACTTAACCCCCACAATACGAAACTCCAACTGGTGGCTGAATATAGGTCTACTAAATTCAGAGGACTTCAGAAAGAAAATGTCTGGAGGAATTAAAGCTTATTTAAACATGAATGACCCTGAGTCCATCTCCCCAGCAGTGAGATGGGATGCTCTTAAGGCGTACCTTAGAGGGCTGATAATTTCTCACTGTTCCAAACTAAAGAGGGATAGGATAGCAACACAGAAGTGTTTAGAGGATGACCTGAGGGAGGCAGACTTCAGGCACACACTAACCCTAGACCCTATAGATAAGGAACTGTGGCAGGCCAAGAAGGCTGCCCTGGAGCATCTTCTAACTTAACAGGTAGAGGGTGCCATGCGGAGAACCAACCAGAAATGTTACGAGTATGGGAATAAAGCAAGAAGATTACTAGCTTATACTCTAAACAGGTATGTAGCAGGGCGGTCTTAGGGGTGTGTGATGGGGAAAAGGGAGATGCTCTGGTGTCAGATCCACCCTCAATTTCACAGATGTTTGCAAAATATTATAAGCAACGGTACAGCCTTGAACTTACCAACTCAGATGGTGCTTTGATTGAGGGGTTCTTGTCTCCACTGGTCTTGCTACATTTAGCTCAGGAAGACAGGGACTTCCTTGAAAGTCTGATCTCTAGGCAAGAAATCTTAGCCAAAATTAAACAGCTGAAATCAGGGAAGTTTTCCAGGCCTAGATGGCTTGCCTTCTGAATTGTCTAAAGCTTTTTTCAAAGAATTAATCCCACCATTGCAGGCTTGTTTTCACCATATTCGGGGATCCCGGACTCTTGCTGATATGCCCAGATCTCAATCCTGCATAAAGATGGGAAGGATCCTACCCAGTGTGGTTCCTACCACCCAATCTCACTTCTTAATGTGGACTTAAAGTTTTTACGGGAATCCTGGCGGACCGCCTTCAAGGAATGGTCCCTAAGTTAATGCACCCCAGGCAAACTGAATTTGTCTCTGGATGATTCATACAAGACAATAAAAGAAAATTATTAAATATCATATCAGCGAAGTGGGGGCAAGGGGAATTCTAGTTGGCTATCTCCATGGATGCCGAAAAGGCCTTTGATAGGGTGAGCTGGCAATTCTTACAAAAGTCCATGGAGAAGATGAAATTTGGCTCTAAATTCTTAAAAGTAGTTTCAAACCTTTACTCATCACCCCAGGCCTAGGTCAGAGTTAATAGGATTAATTCTGGAAGATTTCCGATCGGAAGGGGAACTCAGCAGGCTTGCCCCTTGTCCCCCCCCCTACTCTTTGCAATTTTCCTGGAACCATTGGCAATAGCTGTTTGCCAGGATCAATGTATCGAGGGTGTAACAGTGGGGGGACTGGAGCAGAAGGTAGCCCTCTATGCCAATGACTCCATCTTTTTTTTTTAGACATCTGGAGACTTCTCTACCCAGGCTGCTACATATACTAGAAAGGTTTGGGAAGGTATCTGGCTATAAAATCAATTTTTACAAATCAGAAGCCTTAGTGCTCTGTGGTTCCTGCCCCTCAAGGTTTGAATCCTCCTCACCCTTTTCATGGGCTAAAAATAATCAGATTAAGTATTTAGGGGTTCAGATCTCCACAATTTAGTCTAGACTATTTGATATCAATTACAGTAAGCTTTGGAATGAGATGCAGAAAGACATGGTGAGGTGGACACTGATACCCCTGTCATTAGCAGGTAGGATTGACTCTGTTAAAATGAATTTACTTCCCCGCTTTTTGTTTTTAGTCTCTACTTTGCCGCTGCCCATACCACCCAGTTACTGGGTTAAAGTTAAAGCGGGGGTCAGATTTGTGTGGGGGGACACAGACCTCGCATAGCAATGAAGATATTGCAGAGACCAAGGTTGAGTGGGGGCCTGGGTATGCCAGATCTACAGAATTATTATCTAGCAAGCCAGATGATACCAATTTGCACCTGAGCAAAACAGCACCATGCATCAGGGTGGTATGAGATTGAAGATGGGGCCGGGGTATCCCCCAGCCACTTTTCACTCTGGCCTGTGCAGACCTAGCAGGATCCTGGAGAGGGGTGCTAGATAACCCATGGGTAAAACACTCTAAAAATGTTGGGACAGGTTAGACATAGACTGGCGTCAGGCTTCTCATTGGGCCCGATGTCTCTGATTCGGTACCACCTGGACTGTCTTCCTCCTAGGTTAGACCAGGGATATGTACTGTGGGAGGCCAAAGGCCTTATACGCTTTGCACAACTCTTTGAAAATGGTGCATGCATGTCTTTCCGACAGCTCAAGGCTAAATTCCAGTTGCAGAAAACAGACTTCTTTAGGTTCCTACAGGTCAGACACTTTATTAAAAGTGCAGACCATAAGACCCTATTAAGAAGACCCAAATCCCCTTGAGAAGATTTCATTTATAGTACAGTCACCAGGAAGAGAAAGGTGAGGTGTATATCAGAATTGTACAATTTACTGAATGAACGGGGTCCTGATCCACTAGGGAGGGTGAAGGAAGCATAGGAAAGGGAAATCCAGGCCGTAATCCCTAGGGAAGACTGTGACAAAAGGCTGAGAGTGGGATGGAGAGTCACATCTTCTCCTGGGTGAAAGGAATATTTTTGGAAAATCCTAGTTTGAGTCTTCCAAACCCCTACAGTAACTTACCATTTTCATACCACCCACACCGCCCAATGTTGGCGGAATTGTGGTAATGTTTATTTTGGATTTTGGTAACTGGGTAGGCCTACTGAGACCGTACAGTCCCTTTTTCAGGGGCGATGTTGAATCCCACTATCGTATTTTTGGGGCCTCCCCAATAATTAGGGCATTCTCGTCATCGGTGAGGAAGGTGGTATGGCAGATTATACAAGCTGATATCCCAGATGACTTCTCTGAATGGGTTTTTGGCACCCCCACTGTGGTGGGGCTTCCTTCTTCACAGAGAAAACTAGCTCCTGCCTCACTGGCGGCAGCCCTGAAAAGTATCACGTCACACTGGTTAAGTGTACAACCCCCCCATCCTTAAACAGTGGCAATATAAGATGTCACATATTTGTGAGACGGAGTGACTGATTGCCAGAATATACTTGAGGGAAGAGAAATACAGGATGGTGTGGGACCCGTAGTTCAGATGGATAGAGGACAGTGGGCAAGGCAGCCCCAGTACTTAATACAGGATGGCCCCTCTTCCACCCCAGAGAGTTACTTAGATGAGTGATTAATGTGGATCACCCAGACTTCAGAGCCACACTTGCAGGCTGGTCTTTTGTCTTCAGGATAATCAGACAGCAAAACAACTAGTGACTATTGTATAAGGGTTCCAGATAGGCCCCTCTTTGCTGCCCTCCATAATCTCCCCTTCCCTTTGTTTTTTTAATTACTTTTTCTTCTCAAAGGGAATGAAAAACAATAAAAACCTGTATCAATTATAAAGGAATAATAAAGTGCTAACCCCCAGGTAAACTGAAGATTAAACACGTGATAGTTTTTCTAAGTACTTTATTTTTCTTTAGAAAATGGGTAGGGAGCATTCTGCTTTCTGACTGGCTGATGCCACCAACTACCTGGTCCAGTATCAGGCAGTAGAGACCAGGAAATAATAAGCCCCAGTCTCTGACTGCCTGATTACTTTTTAAATCCCTGTGCCCATAGAATGTTCAATTATTTGGAGCTACCCTTTTTTTTCTCTCGCTTAGCGAGAGATACTTCTGCCCCGTGGCCCGCAACACTCGCTTGTTCTGTGACAGCTGCTCAAAACAGCACATCAGCCTCCCCTGGGCACATTTAAAGTAAAATTTTTGTTGTCTGTTTTGTTTTCTGTATTTATATAATGTACATCTGTAACTCCCTTGTAAATGGGGGTTCCTGACAGTTTTCTCGGAGCTCGTTTCCCTGCTCCATGCCTGGTTGGTGATCGGCATGAAGCCGTGTAAATGGGTAGCCAGTGAGCGCTTTTAAAGCCTCTGTAAGTTGTCTCTTTATGGGCTGCTTGTTGCAGTCATAATTAACTGTAATGGGGGGGGCTCTGTGGTTGTATGCCCGAGTCCCGCCTGGGACGCTGAAAAAGCTCCCTGTCTGCTATCGCTAGTGGTGCAGAGGGGCTCTGCTGGAGGATGTGATTGTTTGCTTGAAATAACGTAAATAATAATGATAATATAGTTGTTCTAACCTGCCTTCCTTTGCAGTAAGGACTGTTTGATTGTCTCTCCATTTTGCTCCAGAACTGAATTGGACCAATCAGTACCTCGGGACCCTACAGAGTCGGCTGACCATAGAGGGACTGTTTGTATTTTAGGAAAGGCATTATGGGCTATGGCTTTCGCACCACTGAGGGCAGGAGAAATGACTGGCATGTTCAGCCAGCCAATAGAAGCGGGTAGCGCCTGAACTGAAGGAAGAGCCCCTTACTGCTGGGGCCAGATTCGTTGTGGCTGAAGAGAGGAAAGGAGTTGTGTGCTTCTGCACTGGTGGAGTGTTGGCGCGGGAAGCGCGTGAAGGGCTAGGCGGCCGTTTTTGTCTTTTCAAGCAAGTCGGACTAAATCCGCCGGCGTGCAGTCGGAGGAGGCTGGTGCCAGCCCAGCTACCTACCAGGCTCATCCTGAGAGAACTGAAGAGAATTGCTGAGTCGCGCTCGGTCTGCCTGTAATGTTGAAACTGCCATTTGCTGTTTGAGTTCTTCTGCAATTTGTGATGGTTTGAAAGCAGCTGCTTGGTATGGTACTCCTCTGTTGTTGCCATATAAATGTGTGAGAAGGCTGGTGAAGTTCAGGCTCCATCCTGGCAGCATTGAAGGAATCGTTATTTGCTGGGGTTGTGAGTACTGATTCAGGGTAGCTCCCTGCAGAGTGTGTACACAGTGGTTTCCAGTGCATTATTATACTGCTGACTGCCTAATTAAACTTTCCTCCTATTCTGACCTGCTCAGGACTGTAATGTTTATCTGTGTTAAGGACCCCAACCAGCTGCCATGTTTGGACTAGCCGTTAGGGCTTGGGTACCCAGGGACAGTAAATCCAAGGGTTAGGCCTGTGCACAGAGCCCTAGGTAGCTAATATTAGTACAAGCTAATTAACCTGATTTTCCCCCTCTTCCTTGTTATCCCCCCCTTTTAATAAATCAGATTATCGTGTTGCAACTACATCCTGGCTGGTTTGTGCATCCCTGGTGAACTGCTGCATTGTGACTGTAACATAATTGTACCTTACTTTACAGGGGGTCCCCGGAGAGAGCGGAAAGATACTACCCAGGGGGTAAGTGCACTGGTGAAAAGAATTGTTGGTACACAGTGTGAGCCACTAGTGGGAAGAAAAAAGGGGGTTGCAGTAACCCAGAGGGCTGTAACCGAGGCGGTCTCAACCGTTTTAACCCCAACCTCTGGGTGGAGGCACCTGACAATGGATCTTGGCCCCTCACCCTGTCTCAGTGGAGGCAGGCAGGGGTAGTAGCCCTAAGGGTAGTGCCCCCTAGGGGTTACAAATTGGAGGCACCACTGGGATCAGCGTCCCCTAGTGGCCAAGTGGGGAAGCACACAAGAAATGGAAAAAATGGAAGGGGATATGCTGGGAAAAATTTAACTGGGACCCATCAAAACCATGGTACACAGACTGATGGGGTGGGGTGAAGCTGAAGAGCTAGACTCCCAGAAGATTGTGTCATTGTTAGATGTGCCTTTTGGAACCCCAACTGTTGACATCATTTCTGCTGCAGAGCGAGTAAAATGTTTGGGCAAAGTGGAGGTAAAAGGGCGTATGGCTGATTTGCTTGACCAGATGCTGCAGGTGTTACTTCTATGCAGTGTGGCCATCAACCCCAAGAAGGTACCTCCTGTGATTTATCCGGAGGGTGCTTCACAGGGATGGAGGCTAATTCATATTCAAAGTGGGTCAGTCACTCCTGGGGGGTCTCCTCAAATGAACAGTTTTAAAGACAAACTGCTTAAATTGTTGGCCGTGGAGGGGAGAACTACCCAGGAGTTGCTACAAACCTTAGATTTATCCAGTGATGCTACCCCTCAGGGCTCCCCTGGCACTTCCCCTTGCCCGCCTAAGAGTTCTGTGCTGGCTTCCCTGCCCCTGGTGGTCCCACCCATACAGCTCGATTCTTACCGTAAGTTAAAACTTTTCTCTGGCACCGTGCGGTGCCTCCAGGGAGGATGACCTGAGGCTTGGATGGACTATGCCTCCCCTTTAGTCCAGGAATGGCAATGTTCTGAGGGGGAGAAAAGGAAGAGGCTGATGGAGAGCTTGAGGGGCCCTGCTTTAGAAGCTATTAGATTCTTCCGGGCCACCCGTCCAGAAGCCACCACTGCAGAGTATCTCTCTGCTTTAGAAGGGGTTTTTGGGAGTACAGAGACTGGTGAAGACTTATTGTGGAAATTCAGGTCTGCTAAGCAGTGGAGAAATGAGAAACTGTCCGCTTTTGTCACTAGAGTGGAGCAGGCATTGCAGAAGGCCTATAGAAAAGGGGGAATCACTGCCGCAGCCCTGAATCAGGTCCGGTTAGAACATGTTCTAAAGTCTGCCAGATTTTCTAGTGTGATACTGCTGAAACTTAAGCTACAGGATCGGCGGGCCACCCCGCCTAAATATTGTCAATTAATGAGGGAAATTAGGGAAGTGGAGACTGATGAAGGGGGTGGGAGCCATGTGTGGGGGCGGTACACCCTAGTGGGACCCCTGAGCCTAACACCCCCGAGGAGACCGGTCTGTCCGGAGGGTCTGAGGGATCCCCATATTTTCCAGGTAATGTGGGAATGCGAGTTATTTCCTCCGACCTCCACGTAGAGAGTGAGTTGAGGGCCGAGGTCAGGAATTTACGGGAACTGGTGAGGGACTTGAAGCAATCTACCATGTACCCTATTAGGACCGGGGCCCCTAGGTCTGGTAGAAGCCCGAGGCCTGGCCAAGAGAATCTCTCACCTCTCAGAGCCCCCACAGATAAGGTGCCCCCGCAGAATAGTGACCCCGGGACCCCAAGTTCTGTTACCGTTCTATGGGAAGATGGGCATTTCCAACCCGAGTGCCAGAGGCCCGAGAATTTAAGGAACGTTAACAACAGACTGATCGCCCAACATCGCCAGGCCCAGTCTCAGGCTCCCAGGAAAAGTTTTGTGACTCAGGCCCATGCCCAGGCAACTATCAAGGCTGTGGCCCTCAACTGGTCTGATGTGGTCGGGCCTTCAATGGAGACCCCGGTGCAGGTAAATGGAATTCCCACTCGAGCTGTATTAGACAGTGACTCTCAGGTAACCATCATGTTTCAGGACTGGTACCAGGCACACTTACCTGAGGTGCCCCTGTAACCTTTGAATGGTCTACATGTGTGGAGGTTGAGCGACAAGGCCTATCCGTATTTGGGGTACATCCGAGTCTGGTTATCTTTTTCTGCAACTGTGGCTGGAATGGATGAGCAGGTGGAAACCCTAGTTTTAGTTTGCCCACCCACTGGACTGTATGATGGGGACGAATGCGTATATATTCGGATGATTGGCCCAATTGTGTTCAGAAAAACAAGCATTCCAGACCGGGCGAGCTTTAAGCATACCTGCTGTGATTCAATGGGCAAGTGCCACTCAGAAGAAGGTTAGTCCAGAGGAACCTGAAGACCCAGTGGGTGTGGTGTGGAAAAAGGATCCAGCCCCGGTGATACTTGCCCCGAATGCCCAATGTGTCCTGCATGGAGAAGTACGACTGAAAACCGATGTTAAGAATAAGTTGTTGATGTTGGATGCGCCTGTGGAGGGAAGATTACCTGAGGGACTGTTGGTCAAACTCAGCATCTTGCCGGCTAGAGCTCATGCTTATGTTAAGAGGGTGATGGTTCAAGTGCATTATGTGTCCGACAGGGAGGTTCAAATAAGAAGGGGGTGCACCTTGGCAAGCGTACATTGTACGGATACTGCAGTACTGCCAAACAGAAAGGGTTCCAGGACAGATGATAGAGTTACTCCTGATTTGTTCAACTTCGGTGACTCCCCGCTGCCAGTTGAGTGGAAACAAAGGGTCAGTGAGAGGCTTGCCAATAGAGGCCAGGTTTTCTCCCTGAAAGAGTGGGATGTGTACAAGGGGCTGAGCATTACATTCGGCTGCATGATGAAAGGCCTTTCCGAGAGAGATCCCGGCGCCTGGCCCCCGCTGATATAGATGATGTAAGGCAGCATCTACAAGAAATGTTGGCTGCTGGTGTAATACAAGAGTCCAGGAGCCCCTATGCCTCCCACATAGTAGTAGTAAGGAAAAAGAATGGGGCAGTTCGGATGTGTGTAGACTATCGCACTTTGAATCGGCGGACCATTCCAGACCAGTATACCATGCCACGCATACAGGATGCATTGGATTGTTTAAATGGTAGCAAGTGGTTCTCTGTGTTGGATCTTCGCAGTGGATACTACCAGATCCCGATGGCCCCAGACGACCGGGAGAAGACTGCTTCATTTGCCCCCTGGGCTTCTATGAGTTTGTCCGGATGCCTCAAGGATCTCGGTGCCCCAGCCACTTTTCAGCGCCTGATGGAACGGGCTGTGGGGGACATGAATCTACTCGAATGTCTGGTCTATTTAGATGACGTCATAGTGTTTGGCCGATCGTTGGAAGAGCACGAGCAACGATTATTCAAGGTCTTGGATCGGTTGGAGGATTTCGGCCTCAAGCTGTCTATTGACAAGTGTCAATTCTTCCAGACTTCTGTAAAATACATGGGCCACATAGTGTCCACTGCAGGCATAGAGACTGACCCTAGCAAAGTGGAGACTTTGACCACTTGGCCTCAGCCCAGGAATTTGAAAGAGCTGCAACGATTCCTGGGGTTTTGTGGATGCTATAGGCGGTTTGTTAAGGACTATTCTCAAGTGATTCACCCCCTCCTCAACCTCACTCAGGGGTATCCGCCTACGCACAAAAAGTATAAGAAGGCTGTGCGCGTGGAGACAGAAAAGAAGTATTTCCGGCCAAATGATATGTTTGGGGATCGTTGGACTGCTGAGTGTGAGGAAGCCTTTTATGACATCATATATCAACTTACTCATGCCCCAGTGTTGGCCTATGCTGATCTGGCCAAGCCGTACATTCTTCATACTGATGCTAGTCTACCGGGATTGGGGGCTGTGTTATACCAGGAGCACTTGAATGGTCTGAGACCTGTAGCATTTGCCAGCAGAAGTCTGACTCCTTCAGAAAAAAAATATCCAGTGCATAAACTAGAGTTCCTGGCTCTGAAGTGGGCCATTGTTGATCAGTTTCATGACTATTTGTATGGTGCCAAGATATTGGTAAAGACTGATAACAATCCTCTGACGTATGTACAGACCTCTGCCAAGTTGGATGCCACAGGCCATAGGTGGCTCTCCACCTTGGCCACCTATGACTATGCTGTTGAATACAGGGTGGGCTTAAATCATATAGATGTGGATGCTCTCTCTCTGAGGCCTATGCCACGAACTGATTGGGTCAGGTTATCCGAACCTGACATAAGAGCCCTTTGCCAGAAATTTGACAAAGAGGAACAGGTGTCTCCTGACGAGGTGGACTGCATGGTGGATTGTTTGGGACCGTCCGAAAATTGCATACCGACTGCCTATTGTCACTTCTCTGCACTAGACACTGGCTCATTGCCACAATTTAACAATGATAGTCTCCAACAGGCTCAATCCCATGATCCCATGATCAAATCAGCTTTAGAAGCTCTCTGTGCAGGAAAAGACATGTCCAAGTTACATTCCACTGATCTAAGGACTGCCTTGTTGTATAAAGAAGGGCCCAAATTGAAGCTGATTAACCAACTACTATACAGAGAGACTGTGAATAAGGAAGGCCGGGTAGACAAACAACAACTGGTGCTGCCCTCAGCTTTTAGAGAATTGGTCTTAGGGTCCTTGCATAATCAAATGGGGCATCTCGGCATAGACCGGACCCTTGATCTAGTACAGGCTTGATTTTACTGGCTGAAAATGAGTACGGATGTAGAGCACTATGTCAAGACCTGTGGTCGCTGTTTGCAAAGAAAAGCTTTACCCCAGAGAGCTGCTCCCCTGGTCAACATTACCACCAGTGCCCCTATGGAACTGGTCTATATTGATTTCTTGAGTTTAGAGCCCGATCTGAAAAGTGTCAGCAACATATTAGTGGTCACTGATCATTTTACCCGGTATGCACAGGCTTTCCTGACCAAGGATCAGAAAGCAACCACGGTGGCTAAGATACTTGTTGAGAACTTTTTTCGTCCACTATGGGGCCCCGCAGCGGATCCATTCCGACCAGGGAAGGGACTTTGAGAGTTGTTTGATTAAAGAGATGCTATCTTTGTGGGGGGTATGAAAGTCAAGAACCACCCCCTATCATCCACAGGGAGATCCTCAGCCTGAAAGGTTTAACCACACCTTGCATGACATGTTGGGCACATTGCAACCAAAAGATAAACCGAGATGGAGCCAGCAGATTAGCACCTTAGTTCACGCTTATAATTGTACAAAAAGTGATGCCACAGGATTTTCCCCGTACCGACTGATGTTTGGGAGAGAGGCTAGACTGTCAGTTGATGTGTGTTTTGGGGTTTCCCCTGATGGAGTGCAAGCAGAGAACCATCTACAATATGTACAGAAATTAAAGGCCCAATTAAACCATGCCTACCAACTGGCCCAGACTATGGTGGCTAAACGAAACCTGGCCAACAAAGAACGATACGATAAGAAAGTAAAAGCAATGGAGTTAAAAGAAGGGGACAGAGTGTTATTGAGGAATCTGGGACTACATGGGAAACATAAAATTGCTGACAGATGGCATCACCTCCCTCACATTGTTGTGGGAAAATTGACAGATATGCCTGTATATAAAGTGCGGCCTGAAAACAATTCTAAAGATGTGAAAACTATGCACAGAAATCATCTGCTGCCAATCGGACAAGTCCTGATTGAAGCTGAATCTTCAAATGCTCCCCCCTCCAGGCCTATGACTAGATCTGCTACCAGGAAAGGCATCAAACCCGTTGATTCTTCAGCAGGCCAACCAAAAGGGCCTTGCCCAAGGTCTGCAGAGGGAAGTGAGCAACCAGTGATGTCAGAAGATGATGAAGACGATATTGAATACTATCCCTCTTATGAATTGAGCCAGTTATTTTGGGGAAATCCCCGTGTTAACTCTGGAGATGAGGTTGGGCCTTCTGGACTGTCTGAGCCCCCAGCTTTGTCTCCAGGACCAATGCTTCCAGACCTTGAATCGGGTGGCAATAATGCCCAGGAGGTGGGATCCTTGAGCATGGCTGAACTGTCTGGCCTGGCTGAATTGTCTGACTTTTCAGAGGAAGAGAGTGAGATGGGGGAAATAAGCAAGTGATATGCCCAAACCGGATGAATATTTTGAATGCCCTGATGGTTCCTCACCTGTACCTAGACAGCCCCCAGCTGAGCCCAGTGGGGTGGGTCCGGGGATAGAAGGTCAGGCCCCCAATAGTACTACGAGTGCTGAGCCCTTTTCCCCCGTAGAGATTCCCGTCACTAATGTCAAGGAGACTGAAGTGGAATCAGGGCCTGTTTCAAGGTCCCCCGAGACCCCTAGGCGATCCGGCCGAGAAATACGGCCGGTAATAAAGTTGAGTTATGAGTCTCTGGGTCAGCCGGTGGACCTGCCCTTAAATGTGGTCCACAAAGGATTGTATGTGTCCCCGAGTTCCTTGCCTAAGTTGACCTTGGGGGATAACTCCAGACTGTTAGTATTACCCTTTGAGTGTGGTGCCCCTGCTTTAGGTAGCCTGCCAGTAGCTGAAAGGGAAGGGTTTCCCCGGGCCCGGTGTCATGAGCAGGAACTAATGACCTGATTTAAAAAAGGGAACAAGAGTTTGTGTGTATAATGTTGTATAAATCATAGTACATTGTGAATGTAATATTCATGTATGTAATGCAAAGTGTGATATAGTGTTAACTAAGATATTTGCCTGAAAGTAATTCAAGGGTAACTACTTGACGTGGACGCCAAGTTTTTCCAGGCCAGGGAGGGTGTAACCCCCTTGTAAATGGGGGTTCCTGACAGTTTTCTCCGAGCTTATTTCCCTGCTCCATGCCTGGTTGGTGATCAGCATAAAGCTGTGTAAATGGGTAGCCAGTGAGCGCTTTTAAAGCCTCCGTAAGTTGTCTCTTTGTGGGCTGCTTGTTGCAGTCGTAATTAACTGGAATGGGGGGAGCTGTGTGGTTGTATGCCCGAGTCCCGCCTGGGACGCTGGAAAAAGCTCCCTGTCTGCCATCGCTAGTGGCGCAGAGGGGGCTCTGCTGGAGGATGTGATTGTTTGCTTGAAATAATGTAAAATAATGATAATATAGTTGTTCTAACCTGCCTTCCTTTGCAGTAAGGACTGTTTGATTGTCTCCTCCATTTTGCTCCAGAACTGCTGAATTGGGCCAATCAGTACCTCGGGACCCTACAGAGTCGGCTGACCACTAGAGGGACTGTTTGTATTTTGGGAAAGGCATCATGGGCTATGGCGCTTTTTCGCACCACTGAGGGCAGGAGGAAATGACTGGCATGTTCAGCCAGCCAATAGAAGCGGGTAGCACCCGAACTGAAGGAAGAGCCCCTTACTGCTGGGGCCAGATTCAGTGGCTGAAGAGAGGAAAGGAGCTGTGTGCTTCTGCGCTGGTGGAATGTTCGCGCGGGAAGCACGTGAAGGGCTAGGCGGCCGTTTTTGTCTTTTCAAGCAAGTAGGACTAAATCCACCGGCGTGCAGTTGGAGGAGGCTGGTGCCAGCCCAGCTACCTACCAGGCTCATCCTGAGAGAACTGGAGAGAATTGCTGAGTCGCGCTCGGTCTGCCTGTAATGTTGAAACTGCCATTTGCTGTTTGAGTTCTTCTGCAATTTGTGATGGCTTGAAAGCAGCTGCTTGGTATGGTACCCCTCTGTTGTTGCCATATAAATGTGTGAGAAGACTGGTGAAGTTCAGGCTCCATCCTGGCAGCGTTGAAGGAATCGTTATTTGCTGGGGTTGTGAGTACTGATTCAGGGTAGCTCCCTGCAGAGTGTGTACACAGTGGTTTCCAGTGCATTATTATACTGCTGACTGCCTAATTAAACTTTCCTCCTATTCTGACCTGCTCAGGACTGTAATGTTTATCTGTGTTAAGGACCCCAACCAGCTGCCACGTTTGGACTAGCCGTTAGGGCTTGGGTACCCAGGGACAGTAAATCCAAGGGTTAGGCCGTTTTAACCCCAATCTCTGGGTGGAGGCACCCGACAACGGATCTGGGCCCCTCACCCTGTCTCAGTGGAGGCAGGCAGGGGTAGTAGCCCTAAGGGTAGCGCCCCCTAGGGGTTACACATCCATGTCTCACACAGTTACTGACTCTCTGAGAGCCTCCAACCACGCTGTTGTGCCCATTCCTCCAGCCAGCTACCCGCTCTCTGTCCCCTGGCTGTACAAGTGAGCACGGCATCTGAGTCTGACCGTGGTCACACTTGAAAAACAATAAATACTGTAAATAAATGGGACCTCAACCGCTCCCATGCCTGATTCCCTATTCCCTGATGAATAAATGGAAAACCACTTTGGTAACAATCCAAAATGGCACATCCACCCTTGCGCAACTCAGTTGTTTTAAATTTAGAGAGGGACAACCCCCTCGCCCTGGCCCCAACATCTGGCTTCACTAAACATCCCACAACAATGAGTTTTTACTGAGCACTTATTTTTTTCCTCACACTCAACAAGTTGAAAACACCTCTGGTGGTGCTCCCCCCAGCATTTGAGCCACTCGCTTAACTTAAGCATGTCACATGAGAACAGCGGACAGTCGCGATTTATTTCAAACCCTGTTCCCTATTAGCTTCCAGCAGAAAATTAAAAAAGCTGTCAGATTTTTCTAAAGCACTCCGGTACATGCTGTTAGTGCTACTGTAGAGCACTCGGATCCATCTTGTTGATAGGCATGGGGGCGGGCGGGATGGCAGCAGGCAGCCAGGTTCGCAACCGCAATGAACAGGATGAGGCTGCAGATTGATGTCTGCAAGCACTAAAACCCACCAGTATATTGCCCAATAGTCACTGGTCCCAACTGCAATTGTGACCACAACAGCTCTGCTTTCCATTTAAAAAAAAAAAGAAAAAGAGTTAAATGAATAAATAAAAAAAGGAAAAAGGGTAAAACAACAGAACTGTATTTCAAGCCATCTGTGTGTGTGTAGGGGGGGTAACAGAGTGGGGGTAACCATGCCAACGAGCTCAAAAGTCACAGGTACAGAGGCTGTAGTAGGACAGAAGTCCTCAGTTCAAACAACAAAAGAAAACAGCAATCCAGTACAGGCAGAAGAACTATTTTATTACAAAATCACATTACAAAATAAAATTACAAATTTTTTTTTCTCTCAAACATATATAATACAGGTACCCATTTTCTAAGCGTAATAATACCCTCTAGGGTGGGCGGTATGGGCTATACCAGACCTTCCAGGGGCTATAAGGCCCTCTACCTGCAGAATCAGGCCTCATTACGCCCCTGGGCGGTCCGGTATAGCCCAATACCGCCCACCCTGTTGGGTATTATTGCTTACTTGTTTTTATCCCTGTATGAAATCCAGGCTTGTTTACATGGTTGGTAAGTTTGTATTTGTTTTTACATTTTATGAAGTTATATATGAATTTATTAATAAATAATGACAGTCTTTTAAATACAGAACTGTTATTAATTAACATGGCCAAAGGCAATCTAACTCAGCTTGTCACTGAACCTACCAGGCACTCCAGCGGTGGCACTAGTCACACCCTGCTAAATTGGGTCCTCACCAATAGGCCAGACAGGATCTCCTCAGTTACTGTGTTGCTGGACTCCATTAGCAACCATTCTCCTGTAACCCGTGTCTGGGATGCCTGCCCCCTTCATACCCACTTAAAATTATCTCTGTGGCTGACTTCTCTGCCTTCGATCCCTTGGCTTTTCTATCCGATCTCCAGCAGGTTGGCTGGTCTCCCCTTTTCACCACAGACAACACTGACCTGGAGGTGGAGTATTTCTCCAGCACACTGTGCTCACTGCAGTCCAAGCATGTTCCTTACATTAGGCGCAGGGTTAGGGGCCTTCCCACTAAATGGTTGACCAGCCCCCCTCCTCTGCTTGCTTAAATGTCATGACAAGCTCTGGGCCAGGTGGAAAGCCTCCTCCCTTCTTTCCGACTTTGTTGCCTATCGCTCCCTTAGAAACTCATGCAAGAAAGCAATCCGCGCTGCCAAAAGCAATTACTATAGAATTCTTCTCCATGCCTCTGCCCGTTACCTGAAAAGGTATTGGGCACATATCAACCACATTCTTAGTTGCAATGCTTCTCAAGCCCCTCATGACATGCTAATTGACAATGTCTCTTGTAACAACCCCAACACCATAGCCAATGCCTTTAACTCACTCTTTACCTCCCCTCATTCCTCGACCTCCAACATAGCCATTCCTTCCGTCCCTCCCTCCCCTCCCTCCTCAGACCTCTCTCTGCTCCATCCCCCTCCCTTATTCTCAGCCCTGTCTCTAGAATTGATGTCCTACGGATCCTCAACACTATGTCTCCTCATGGCAGCGCTGGTCCTGACAGTATGGAACCTAGAATTCTCAAACTTACTGCCTCCACTCTTGCCACCCCTATCTTGCACCTCTTCAACCTCTCCATTAGCTCTGGCACTGTGCCCTGCTCCTGGAAACAAGCCAGGGTTATACCCATCTTTAAAAAGGGTGACCCTAACAACCCTGCGAACTACTGCCCTATAGCACTCCTGTCTACCCTTAGTAAACTTCTGGAGAAACTTATTCATCGTCAGGTGTCAGACTTTGTAGCCAACTATGACCTGCTATCTCCTGCTCAGCATGGCTTCAGACCAGACCACAGCACCGACTGCCCCCTAAAGCACCACTAATGACACCTAAACCACCCACATGGAGGAGGCCAGCTTACGGGGGCTGTTTTTATTGACTTAACAAAGGCTTTCAACCCGGTCAACCATTCACTTCTCTTGCGTCAGCTAGGTTCACTGGGTGCCTCCCAGTCCACTATTGCCTGGTTCTCCGGCTACCTGCACAATCGCACCAAATCTGTCTCCTACTGTAGAGTCCTCTCCTACCCTGCCCCTCTATCCACTGGTGTTCCACATGATTCCATCCTTGGGCCCCTGCTCATTTCTATTTTTATAAACAACCTACCTACCATTCCCATCCACTGTCACACCTTACTCTACACTGATGACTTGGTCCTCTATACCTCCTCTAGCTCCATCTCTGACATTAATTCCCATCTCTCTTCCAACCTACAATGAATCCAAATATGGCTCACATCTCACCACCTCGTATTAAATGTTGCCAAGACCCAGGTCATGCTCTTCAGGTCTTGCAGGAATCTCAGTACCCTAAACCCCTCATTTCTGGTCTCTTATCTCGATGGCTCCCCGGTACAAGTTATGGACTCCTTCAGATACTTAGGGGTCACTCTGGATCCATGTCTTAGTTTCTCTCTCCATGTCAATGCAGTGTGCAAGTCTGTCAATGCCAAAATTGGGTTGGCTTATCGTGTCCACCACGCCCTGACCACTGACGCTAGGATCTCCATCACCCAAGGACTTCTACTTCCTGATCTTTGCTATGCACTGCCGTTTTTTGTTCAAGTGCAGGCAAATGTCCTTCAAGCATGGGATGTTGCCTATAACAATGTTTGCAGATTTGCCTTGTCTGCCCATTGGCTTAAACACCACTGTACACTTTACTCTGACCTCCGCTGGTTATCCCCCTCCTCCCGGCATTTATATTCCATAGGCTGCCTGACCAACAATATAATTCGTTCTTCTCTCCTCTCCTCCCTTGCAGCCATGTTCACCCCAGTTGACTGCCCCTGACTCCTCCAGTCCTCAACTTCAGCTCTGGTCACTGTCCCTAATTGCTCCACCAAAATGGGTGAACTTGCCTTCTCTGTCTACCCTCCCAAATTCTGGAACTCTCTACCATTTTCCCTTAGAAGCTCCGATTCTCACCCTGCCTTCAAGCATCAACCCTTTAATTACCTCACCTCCCTAGACACAAGTAAATGTCTTTAGTTCATGTATTACACCTCTTTACTTGCTCTAGTTTACGGAACATACCTCTTTACTTGCCAATGCACAACTATCCCCTTCCTTGTCCCATACCCTCGTCCTATGCCACCAGCACTGCTGTTATGCACTTATGTTACTGCTCTCTGTAAGCTGATTTTATCTCTTTTGTACCATAATGCTTATGCTATGTATGTCATCACTTTGGTGCTAAGTAATTCTACTGTCATGTAAGGTTGTTGATCTCTTTATGTACTGCATTGTATCAGCTCCTCTCTGTACTATTGTTTGTAACTTGTGCAAACTGTAATCTCCCGGGTTGTGCCTGAAAATAGGCAATCCTGTCTAGTGCACTTACCCGGTTACCAAAAGCAAGTAAATAATAAATAAATTGATAAATAAGACAGAATTGGCAGTTTTAACTACCTTAGCATCAACCGGAAGGAATGTATCCAAATACGGTCACATTTTCTTTCTGTCTCTCATTTACAAAGCATTGTACTATGGATATGTACTTATGGTTGTACCATCTGTCAAATCATGTACTTTATACCTGAATAAAGACGAGTTTCAAGAAAAAAAAAAAAGAAGCACCACTAGGCATGTCCTAGCTGTACCCTTCAGGAAAACAGACCTGGGAAGGTGTGCCTTTGCAGTAAGGGCACCCACCTGGCTAAATGAGCTCCCTTATTCCACCATTAGCCTCTCGCAAATAGATTCTTCAAATCCAAACTGTGCATCTCCCCACCAGACCGCTGCTTCTGCAAATTTTAACCCCTTACTGGAAGCCATCTGGGCATCCTATTGACATCATCCTGGCCTTGGCTGAGTGTATTTATTCCCTCTTCCCCCCACACCCTGCCTTAAGTTTGTCCTCTATACCCTATCCTGCCCCTTGTCCCACTCCTATTTCCCCAATACCCCTCCACTACCCACCCCAACCTTTCCCACTACTCCCACACCTCCCCCCATCATCCACCAGCCTCAACCAAAACCCCCTGGTCCCGGCACTTAGCTTGTCCTCTAGATGCTCATTGTGGCCAACTTATGCAAGTAACAATGCCTCCAGCTGTTGTATAGGTACCTGATACGAGAATTTGTATCATGTGTTATGTTGCAGTTGTGTCTGTTATGTGAATTGAATTCCGAAATATGTTGCCATTCCCATGAATTGAATCCTGAAATATGTCACCCTTCTTGTGTAAATGTGTGAGATTCTGTTGCTAATGTGTAAAATAAAATTGTCTATTGTAAGTATGCTGTCTCAACTAAGTTTTCTGTCTAAAACTGTTTGACGAGGATCCTTTGTAAATGAGCTCTTAGCTCAAACGTTGCAGTTCTGATCACTCAATAAATAAATAAATTAAATACTACAGACTAGAGCCTGTGTGGCTGGCTGTGTGTGTTTGTCTCTGTCAGTAGTTTAGTTTTTGTGGATTTTCATGTGTTTCTGCTTGGAGGAACTAGACCATTCTTGGACATAACATCTATGAACATTTTCTGGACTAAGAAAGTGCAAAATATCAACACCAGGTATTGGCATTCTCATCATAAATCAACTTAATTGGTAGCCATCAAAGCCAAAAGTAAGGTCAGTAAATCTGTTATACAAGCACTGAGTTGTGGAGTGCTGCATTGAATCCACATTTCTGTCTGACTTGGTCTTAAAAGATGTGTACTAGTCTTTGAGGTCTATTCAAAACCATTTTGGAGAACAAAGGGAAGAGACTAACAAAGGATTTTTACATCCTGCATATGCCCCAGGCCAATGTTCATCACCTTCAGGAATTTAAACCCTTCATGAATTTATCACATTCTGGGTCTTTGAGTTACAGTAACAGTTTTCTGGTCACAGGTATTTCACCATTTCTTGTGGATTTGATTACTTTTCATCAATCACGTGGCACCTCTGAGAACATGGCTTTATATATTGTGCTCTGCAATATCACGGGACAAACGCAGACCAGCAAGGCCAAGAGGATTAGATGCCCTACAACAAAACTAATCTGCAAAATGATTAAAGTGTACCTTCTTAGGATACTACTTATGCTACTTCTGATATCTGGAAATGTTCATCTTAATCCGGGGCCTACCAGCCTAGCACCCCATGCCACAAAAAGGCGGAAGGGGTTCCTCACATTAGCCTCAATCAATGTCTGCAGCCTCCTTAACAAACTTGACATCTTGCAAACCTGGGTCCAGCAACATAGCCCTGATATACTCACTGTTGTCGAAACATGGCTTAACCTCAAGATACCAGACGCTGCAGTCACCATCCCTGGATACTCTATATTCAGGTAGGACAGGGTTTCCAAACGAGGTGGGGGCTGTGCCATCTACCTGAGGAATTCCTATCTGGGTCAAGTCTTCCCATTCTCAAACCCTAAACCACCCTCACAGGTTCTCGCTATTAAAGTTCTACTCAGGGCGCACAACAAGGAGCTCACCATTGCCTCGTGTACCTACCTCCTAAAGATCACACAATGGATTTATGAGCATATTGGAAAGCCTACAGGGATTACACCATAACTCTGAACTCATAGTACTAGGTGACTTCAACATAAATTGGCTATCGCTGGAGGCCAGTAACTACAAGGATGCTGTCACATCACAGAACCTCACCCAGCTTGTTACCACCCCCACCAGATGCAACTATAGGACAGGGTCACAAACACTTCTGGACTGGATCCTAACTAATCACCCTGAACGAATCTCAAAAGTCTCAGTGCTCCCTGATGGGATCAGTGACCACTCACCGGTCACATGTACCTGGACAAACAAATTCATTAAGCCCCCTCCTAAAATAATCCACACCAGAGTGTTAAAGCAAGGGTACCTTGAGCTACTAAAGACACACCTAAGCCACCTGGACTGGACACCAATTGAGACTGCCATTGATGTAAACCAAGCCTTAGACCTTTTCACCAGCCACTTCACTGCGGCCTGCAATATCTTTGCACCTTTCAAAAAGCTGAAGGTCAGGGGCAGAGCTAACCCTTGGATAACCCCCGATCTAATCACTTTACTCAAACATAGGTATCATCTCTGGCACTGTGCCCATGCAACATCCAAACCTGGGGATATTCATAAATATAAAGCTGCCAGAAATGAGTGTACGCGGGCAGTTTGGAGCGCCAAAAGCAAATACTTCAAGGAAACTCTCTCCAACTCCTGGGGTGATGGAAAAATTTTGAGTAACCTGAAAGACCTTACAGGCAAGGACCCTAAGTCACCACCACCATGCTAAACATAAATGGAACACCAACAACTGACCTGTACATCATCACCAACACCTTTAACAATCGTTCTCCAACTTGGATAGTGTCCTCCCTTCTAATTTCTTTGATACCCCCTCTGGTAGTAACCCTCCTGCAACTAATCTGCTCCTACACCCTGCCCCACAATTCTACTTCAAGGAGATCCCAGTGCATGAAGCCAGAACCTATATTCAGAAGGCCATTCACAATGCAGGCTACAGCGGTGACTCCCTTGACCTGAAGTTGTTAGCACTTGTCCTTGAAGAAGTCTTTGAACCCTTGACAAAGGTCCTCAATCTATCACTAAGTATGTCCCAGTTCCCATCTCGCTGGAAACAGGTGACCATCACACCAGTACACAAAAGTGGAGACAAATCACTGCACTCCAACTACAGACCTATCTCCATCCTCCCTCCATTGTCTAAGGACCTGGAGCGATCGCTCAGACCAATTAGTCAAGTACCTGGAAAAATGCGACATCCAGTGTCCTGAGCAACATGGTTTCCGAAAAGGCACAGTACCACCACTGCACTATTAGAATTCACAGGCTTCATCCGCTGCACTTGTTCAAGGAAACTGTGTAGGGGCAGTATTCATCGACCTTACGAAAGCCTTTGATACTGTGAACCACCCACTCCTACTCAAGCAATTATCAAACATTGGGCTCTCCAATGAAGCACTGCTCTGGTTTTCAAGCTACCTTGGGGGAGAGAGTCCAGCGGGTTAGGATTGCCGGTGTTACCTCGAAAGAAAAGCCAGTCCTTTCAGGGGTCCATCCTGGGGCCACTACTCTTCAACCTATTCCTCAACGACCTTCCCAGTGTCTGTCACCAGAAATTACTGCTCTATACCGATGACGCAGTCATGTTCACCAACCACCAAAACACAGAGCTCCTCGAGAAACAATTACAGCTTGAATTCATGCGCATCGAAGAATGGTTCAAGTCACACAAACTGGTCATGAACTACAGCAAAACAAAGGTTATGACCTTCTACAACGCCAGGAGCAAGTACAAATCCCATGACCTCACCATCCTAAACCAAACAGGGACCTTACTTGAACACGTTCCTGATTTTAAATACCTAGGTGTCACATTGGACAGCTCACTGTCCTACCATCGGCACATAGATTCTGTCACCAAAGCCACCAACATCCGTATAGGCCTGCTCTACAGGCACAAACACTGCATGACTCCTGACACTCTCCGGTTGGCTATCAACAGCTCTGTCACCTCCATCATCGATTACGGGCTAGCAATTTATGGCTCTGCCTCTGCCTCTGCCCTCCGCAGAATTACAGTTGCACTCAACAAAGCATGCAGGCTGCTAACTGGGGCTGATCAACTTACACACACTTGTGACCTGTACACTCGGGCAGGATGGCTACCTGTCTTCAGCCGGATACAGTATCAAACCTGCCTCTTAGCTAAAAAAGTCCTACTTGGGGTCATGCCCCCGGGCATTGAAGAGCTACTTATTGACCACCACAGCACCCAGAGAACTAGAAGTTCACAACAACTAACCTTCCTTGTCCCCAGATGCTGGACTACCATGGGCCAGAGGACCTTTGCCCACAGAGCACCACAGTGGTACAATACTCTCAACAAAGAAACTCTTATTGCTGCTGCTCTTGGCCCTTTTAAGAGACAACTCCAACTTCATATAATTTCAACTAGTCGCTGTGACTGCCTCGCCTAATTGGGGGCCCACCATTCACTGCCCTCCACTTCAGTCTTGAAAGCTATCTCTCTCTGCCTTGCCTCCTTCTACCTGCCTACCCCCTTGCCCCCTCTCCCTTTCCTCCCCCAGGGCATTTCATGACTTCTATCCCTCCTCTCCCTCCTCCTTAGAGCTCTTACTCTCACCCTCTACCCTCTGACAATGGCCTTCCTGCTTGCTTACCCCATTCCCTCTCACCTGCAGTGCTTATTTCCAAGATTGCCCTTGGCTGGTTATGTCATGCTACCTAACATTTGGCACATTTTGAATTACTGGAATTTCCTCAGCCTCAGTCTCTTACTTCTTGTTATTGTGTAACTATGTATTATTATGTTGACCTTTGTATGTATGTATACCCCCCCCCCCATTCCTTCGACGTGGAACCTTTGTAAACGAGCAGTTCTTGCTCAAAGGTATTTGTAATCCTAGATTTCAATAAAATAAAATAAATAAAAAAAATAAAATAAATGTTGGATATTGCCACTATATGTAGATGTAAGCACATGTATCAATAATTTGCTTATGCAATAGAGGATGCATAAGTTAAGTATAGATACATATGCTCATACCTACATATAGTGGCAATATCCTATATTTAAAAACAGTGCCCATAGGTTTCAAGGAAAGAACTGGAGTGGAGTTGCTCCAATTACATTATCACATACATATGGCATGGTCTCGCCATTTTGTGAGCTGAGCTGTGTCTCGGATCGACAAGAATTGTGGCTTTTGTTTACATTTCAGCAAACTTTTGGTCAATCAGGAAAACTACTTAAATCACAAAATTACAGGTAACTAATACCATTAGGAAAATCATCATCCCCTTACTGTGATAGTAGACTGGAGCATTTGCAGTTTGATTCACCCCTCAGAATTACTTGTTTAATTGTCTTTTAAACATCAATCGATATAATGAAAACCCCATAAATAATTAATTTCTAACATCCACATCTTCAATATTTTCAAATAATTTACATACAGAGGTTTCTTTGATACTAGACATTTCTTGCTGTACAATCTTTATTTGTATATAATAATACAATTACCAGCACCCAGTCCATACCGTGAGCACAGCCTTTCTGTGCGTGAATAAGAGGCTGGTAATTATAGGCCAGTCAGCCTGACTTCGGTGGTGGGAAACTTAATGGAGTCACTGCTTAAGGAAAAGATAATGGAATATCTTGAATCCAGTGGGTTACAAGAGCCAAGACAGCATGGATTCACGGGGGGGAGGGGAGGTCATGTCAAACAAATCTGGTAAAATTCTTTCACTGGTTGACCAAGAAACTACATCAGGGTGGAACAGTGGATGTGGCCTACCTAGATTTTAGTAAGGCTTTCGACACCACTCCACAAAAGAGGCTAGTAAGCAAGCTGGGTAGCTCAGGATTGGGTCCCAAGGTGGTAAACTGGGTAAGAAATTGGTTAGGAGCTAGGCACCAGAGGGTGGTCGTAAACAGAGTTCATTCAGAGGAAGGAAGGGAGGGAGGAGGAGGGTGACCAATGTGATGCCTCGACAACCAGTGCTGGGACCGGTCCTTTATAAACTGCAGAGGACCTGGAACGGAAGGGCTGCCTTTTTGCTGGTGATGCCAAAATTTACAATAGGGCTCACACTCAGGGGGGTTGAAAGGATAAACAGAGACCTGAGAAGACTCAGGGAGTGGTCAAGGGTATGGTAGCAGAGTCACAACGTGAAAAAGTGCAAAGTAGTGCACTTGGAGCAAAGAAACCCAGGGGGAGAGTACAAAATAGGAAGAGTGGTACTCACTACCACCAAGCAGAAAACAGACCAGGAGGTGATCATAGTAGATGACCTAAAGGTGGCCAGGCAGTGCGTCAAGGCACTTGGGAGGGCTAGTGGGATACTGGGGTGCATAGGGAGGGGTATCACTAGCAGAAAGAGGGAGGTGGTATTACCTCTGTATAGATCACTATTAAGATCCCACCTAGAGTACTGTGTCCATTTCTGGGGACCATATCTCCAGAAGGACATAGACAGAGTGCAGGTGTCTACAGGAGGGCAGCTATAATAGTGCAGGGTCTGCATCAGAACCCCTATAAGGAGAGATGTAAGGACCTAAATATGTACTCCCTGAAGAGAAGGGGGATGTGATAGAGACTTTTAAATACCTCATGGGGGTAAATAAGGTACAGAAGGAAAGTCATTTTTAGAAAAAAGGTGCTCAACGACAAGGCAGCATGATAAGAAGCTGGAGGGGGTAGATTAATGAGAGATAGGAGAAAGTACTTCTTCATAGAAAGAGTGGTGGATTCCTGGAACAGTCACCCAGCAGAGGCGGTGGGGGTGAAAACAGTGATGGGGATCAAGAATGCAAGGGATAGGCATAAGGGAATCTTAGGGAAAAGGAAGAGGGTGGGTGAGTTAATGGGCTGTAGATCAAGCAGGATCTGCAGTGATACTATAGGCAGGGAAAAATGGGCAAAGTAGGTGAACCAAGCTGTCATTATCTGCCTGCAAATTCTGTTTCTACATTATTTTACTGTGTTTTGGCTCAATGTACATTTCCAGGCTGAAAGCTGATTTGCTACCTATTTTGCTAAGGTTTGCACTACCCTGTGTTTGCACCCGCTCCTGATACTCTCTGTATCGTTTACACTTATTACAGGCTGTGTAATGATGTTATAATTACTGGTGACCCCACATATCAACCAGATTACCAGTCTCTTCAAATGCTGTAATAACCAGATTTGGGGTTATTACACTCCCAAAAGCTGTAATAACCTGAAATCCAGTTATTATGGCATTTCAAACTACTTTCACTTTCCCCGCAGACTGTAGCGGGACCGAGAGGTTCAGTATTCTAAACAAAATTGTACACATTTTCCACAAAACAGCAGTATTTGATATAAGAAACATCATAAGCTTTTTGTTGTACCTTTGTTTGTGTACTTTTCTGAGAAGAAGCCACCGAATGTAGAGTGAGTGACTCGATGGTTTCAGATGACTCAACGCAAGCATTAGTGAGCGCATGCTAACACTTGCGTCGAGTCTTCTGAAGCCGCTGAGTCACTCACTCTTTTCGCTCTACACTCTGTGGCTTCTTCTCTGGAAAATACACAAATGAAGGTACAGCAAAAAGCTTAACATGTTTCTACCAAATACTGCTGTTTTGTGGAGAATGTGTACAAATGTGTTTAGAATACTGAACCACCCGGTCACGCTATAGTCTGCCGGGAAAGCACAGCAACTCAAAATGAAAGAAATCCTGGCACCAACAATTATAAAAAAATAAAGAATGGGCAAGTGTGTATTTATGGATTTTATTTGCACATCCTCAGTGTTTGATGACCACATAAACCTCTCAAGCTTCATTCTCAAGGTTTATGGGTCATCAAACACCTTGGGTATGCAAAAAAAATTCATAATGCACTCTTGCCTATCCATTATTCTCTACTATATAGCAACTAGAAGGGAAGGTGTTTCTCTTTGCAAATGACACAACAATTTGCAACAGGCTGAACACACAGGATGGGTGGAATTATGGAGAGAATGCAAAGAGATCTGGAGAATCTAGAAGAGTTGTCTAGTGCTGGCAGCTGTTTCAATTACAAAATGTGCAGTCATACACCTGGGGTGGGGTAACTTGGGGACTGTGTATAAGATGGGGGGTACATGCAGTTATCAAGCAAGAGAGGGACCTTGGGGTAATCATATCCGATGATCTCAAGGCGGCGGGGCAGTACCACAGGGTAGTGGGCAAGGTGAGCCGGATGCTGGGATGCATAGGAAGAGGGATTTCTAGCAAGAGAAGGGAGGTGGTGCCACCTCTGTTTCTCTCACTGGTTACACTCCCATCTGAAGTACTGCATCCAGTTCTGGAGGCCGCACTACCACAAGAACATTGACAGAGTGGAAGCAGTCTAGAGGAGGGCTACTAAAATGTGCAAGGTTTGCATGAGAAGCCATTCATGGAGAGACTATGGGAGCTTAGCATGTACTCCCTGGAAGAGTGGAGAGTAAGAGTGGGCATGACTGAGACCTATAAGTACCTCACTGGGGTGAATAAAGTGCCAGGGGGAGACTTTTTCAAAGGAAGAGGAGCACCAGTACAAGGGTCATGCTATGAAACTTAAGGGGGGGGGGGTTAGGAGGGATGTGAGGAAATACTTTTCACTGAAAGGGTGGTGGACACATGGGTATTATAAGGAGAGTTACATTAGGAGGTGGAGAAACACCTGGCACCAAGTAGGGTCCATGGTGTAGAGTTAGGCAGGGAACATAGGGCAGGCTAGATGGGCCTGACAGTCCTTTTCTGACGACATAGTCTGTGCTTCTGTTTCAAACTGTCTTGCCTTCCCTTTTGGGCTTTGTCTTCTTTTGCTGTTCTGCACACTCTGTTGCCAGTTGTTTTATGTCTACTGGCAGACTGGAATCCAGATTTAGAAAAGTACAGTTACGTAAGAACTTACCATAACAGATCCTTGAGAGGAGCTCTTCAAGCAGGCAACACCGATAGGACAAAGTTGCCAGGCACTAGGACCACACAGACAGCTTCTAGCTAGCAGTCTAAAGTGGAGGACTGCCCCCCCCCCGTTGGTACACTGACATGCACCAATGGTATAAAAGGGGTGGTCCCCCAG
The DNA here is from genome assembly GCA_016271365.2 of Neoceratodus forsteri. Classification (NCBI taxonomy): domain Eukaryota; kingdom Metazoa; phylum Chordata; order Ceratodontiformes; family Ceratodontidae; genus Neoceratodus; species Neoceratodus forsteri. The sequence goes on along the minus strand of CM057449.1, from coordinate 136,402,254 downwards.
CCCCACCACACTTCTCCCGCCAGAGATCCCAGCATGCACAGAGAAAAGAGAACTAAGGCGGTTCCTCAAAGAGGAGGAAGTAAAATTAGTGGAAAAGGAGAAACAGCAAATAGGAGGTAGGAGGGAGGAAAAGCAGCACCTGCTGCAAGAGCTCCACTCGAAGATCTACATATCAGTGTCTGTAGTTTGCTAAAGAAGATTGACTATACAGACCTGGGCTCTACATGCATCTCCTGATTTCTTCAAGATAATTGAATCCTGGCTTACACCCTCGACCTCAGACAAATCTATCCACGTACCCGGATATATCATCTACCATTGTGATAGACCGACTAGAGGGGGAAGGGTTGCAATATGTGTCAAAAGCAAATTCACAGTCACAGTCTGACTGTTCCTCAAAGACTAAGGAATTTGAATGCCTGGCTCTAAAATGTTCACCTTTCAGTGAGAAATCACTCCTTATGGCAGCATGCTACCGACCGCCGTCTGGTGGCTGGGCACTTCTGCCACACCTTCAAAACCTTCTTGACTCTGCTAATACTGAGTGTATTCTAATTGGGGACTTCAATCTAAATTGAAATGATTTAAATTGAAGGATCTATGCGATGTTAATAGTCTGTTACAAATGGCGACTGCTATAACCAGACCTAACAGAAAAAACCCTGAGCGCAGCACCCTCCTGGACCTTATGCTAGTAAACAAACCTCACAATATCTCGCATACTGGAGTATTCTTCAGTGATATAAGTGACCATTGTGCTACTGCCTGCATCAGACATCCTTCCTAAATAAAAACAGCATCCAAATTCAAACTGAAAAGATGCCTGAAAAAGTTCTGCAACTACATTTTCCTGAAAGATCTAAGCAACATTCGTTGGCAGGATTTCTATCTAGCCCCCACCTTTAACGAGGCATTTAACATCTTTCACAGCCTCTTACTGGGGCTAATAGACAAACATGCCCCACTAAGACTGATCAAATCAAAAAATAAAACTCCTCGCTGGTTCTCTCCCATCCTGAAGAAAGTACTTAGGGATAGGGACTACTGGTGGAAAAAAGCGAGGAAATCCCACCTGGAGGCTGATTGGTTAGCATTCTGTACCACTAGGAATGCTTGTACCAAGCTAATTAGGTCAGAAAAAGCTAGGTACTACCAAAAAGAACTAGAAGACAATAAAAACAACTCTGCCAAATTTTGGAACATCCTCAAAGAAGTTGAAGGTCAGTCCACTGCAACACCCCTTCCAAACAAAATTGTGTCTGATGGTACCACCTATATGGACAAAGCTGATATACTAGAGAAGTTTAATGATCACTTTGCCACTGCAGGGCTTGCCTTTGACACCTCACCTATCAGCAAACTTAGCCCGGCAAGAGACTACACTGTTGGCTTCACTGATAACCACAACCAAAACCAACCGCATCCCACCCCCTTCAGTTTCCTCACAATTACGTTCAAGCAAGTGGAGGATCTCCTCTATGCTCTGTATACAAAAAAGGGTGCGGGTGCAGATAATATTGACTCTTACTTCCTAAAACTTGGTCATACCTATCTGACCGCCCCCATTACACACTAATTCAATACCTCTCTGATTCAAGGTGAGCTACCTGTCTCGTGGAAAACTGACCACATCCTACCATTATTCAAGACTGGGAATCCGAGTGATCTGAACAATTACTGGCCTATTTCTATACTATCCGTCCTCTCTAAATTATTTGAAAAAATTGTCAACACCCATCTTAGAGAACATTTGGATTCACAAAAGTTGCTAAACCTGGCTCAGTCCGGCTTCAGAGCCAAACGCAGTACAGTATCGGCTCTTGCCAAAGTAACTACAGACTGGCAAATGGCCTTGGACTCTAAGAAGAATGTATTTACCCTCTTCATTGATCTAAGTAAGACCTTCGATACTGTGGATCATACCATCATGCTTACTGCACTGAGTAACATCAGACTTGATAGTTCAGCCATTAAATGGTTCACCAGCTACCTAACCAATAGGTTACAACAAGTCAAAGCCATAGGAGATCTGTCCCCACAAAAATCCTTGTTACGTGGAGTCCCACAAGGCTCCATCCTGGGCCCTATCCTCTTTGCAATATACATCAATAATCTGGACTTGCAGCTGGGTACAGCCAGTGTGCACTTATTCGCAGATGATACTGTACTCTATACCACAAATTCATCGTTGGATTTGGCCCATGAGTACTTACAGAAAGACTTCATCACCCTCCAATACAACTTTATTACTCGTAAGCTCCTCCTCAACGCCAGAAGGACTAAAGGAATGATTCTCTCACCAAAGTCTACTTCCGGATGTCCAAATATCACACAGATCTGAACACTCTTAGATGAACCCCTTTAAGTAGTTGATACCTTTAAATACATAGGGTTCTGGCTGGATAACAAGTTCAGCTTTCTGTGCCACTTAAATGAAACCTCAAAGAAACCAAGACAGCGATTAGGTATATCTTATCGTATTAAACACTTACTTACTTTAGAAGCCAGAATGAGACTAGTACAAACTACATTCCTACCGATACTGGACTACACTGACTTCCTTTACAGTCATTGCCCATCAACGATGCTAAACAAACTGGACACTGTTTACCACCGGGCTTTAAGATTTATCCTAAATCTACCCCGTGGCACACAGCACTGTCATCTATACCAGGTTTTGAGATGGACCTCATTCTCAACAAGGAGAAAAAGGAATGCTCACCTCTGTTTTTTTACAGCATTATCTGATAACCTCCCTGCATACATCTCGAACCTCTTCAAACAGGCTAAAGGTTCCTATGGCCTGAGACACTTCTCCATAATCTGCTTCCAGATTCCTAGAGTGAAAAGTACCCTTGGCTCGGCAGCAATCAACTTCTCACTTCCATCACTTTGGAACACTATGCAAGACTCATTAAAATTATCCTCACTTCCAAGCATTTTCACATTCAAAGCTCTATTAACAGATTGTCTGAAGGAATCATGCAACTGTTTCAGACGCCTATGACCCCTAAACCCTGGGTGCCACTCTCAAATCCTACTCTTAAGTATCTCATACACCCCACATTCCTAACAACAAAAACCTAGGATCCACAAGCCTAGTTCCCTTAATCGGAGGTGGCCCTGCCTATTCTCTACCTTTTACCTATTCTGGCCTCCCTCTTGGCTGCCTACTCTTTCACCCCAATTTCTACGCTATTCCTTAATACCTCATTTTTTATCATTTAGGTATGAGCTCTTACTTAGCGGAGACTATATGGGATTGTTGTCTCTTCTCATTCCAGTAAAGTTAATCATTATGTACCTTTGCATGTTAATTATGTTGACCAGTATGTATAGGCCCATATTGACCGGCACCTTCACAATGTTTTTTTTTGTTTTTTTGGACCACTGTCCACCATAATTGTAATCTTATGAAGTGTACTGTATTGTATTAATGCCCAGGACCACCTTGAAAATGAGCTTGCTCAATGGTGTTTATGCCTGGTTAAATAAAGTGATTGATTGATTGATTGTTATGGTAAGTTCTTATGTAACTTTACTATCATACTTCATGGGGGCTCTTGCAGCAGGCAACACTGGTAGGACTGAGTCCCAAGCAGTATAGGAACTGACCCGGTCAGCATGGAGGAGGAAGAAACAGACATAGGGCAATTAGGAAGGAAGTCCCTGAGGGACTGCAAGTCCAAAGCCAGCCCTACGCCTAGAGGCAACGTCCAAACTGTAATGCCTGATGAAGGTATGGACAGAATTCCAAGTGGCAGCGGCACAAATGTTTGCAGTGGACACATTTCTGAAAGAGGCTACAGAAGCAGCCATACCTCTGGTAGAGTGGCCTTTGACTGGTCCCAGCAAAGGCTTATCATACTTGCGCTAGCAGTACACAACACAACTGGCTAACCACTTAGACAAACACTGTTTGGAAACAGAAGCCCCTTCTCTCCTGGGGGCAAACAAAACAAATGGTCAGATTTCCGAAAAGGCCAGTTGCAATCCAAATAGAGCATCCGGTGGACATCCAGAGTATGAAGTAAGGCCTCCCCTTGATTAGAATACTCTGGATAATAAACAGGCAGGTGGATGGCTTGATTCAGTGTAAACTGAGACACCACCTTAGGCAAAAACCTAGGATTAGTATGCAAAGACACCCTGTCTTTGTGAATAAACAAGTAAGGCTCTTTACACATCAGAGCCTGAAGCTCAGAAGTCCTCCGAGTGGAAGTAACAGCAACCGAAAACAGAATCTTGTCAGATCCACTATGGCTGGATAATGAAGTTAGTGAAGTTGTGTGGAATTGTTAAGGAGGTATGGAGAATTAACACAATGATTTGTAAGTAGTAAGATTTGTTTTAGTTTTTGTTCTAAGGAAGGCATACACATTATTAGGAAAATATATGGAGGTGTACATTGTAATGGAAGGAACAGGAAGCAATATAAGTTTACAAAAGAACCCCAGAGCAAATGCCACTGAGGTATGTGTTATCCCAGATGATATTGGCCGGACAGCCACATTTTAAAGAAAACACAATTGCACATACCCCAATAATGCAAAGCATCATGGGAAACATATGCAAATCACCATGATGGTACAGAAGGTGGCAACACATGAAAAAGTAATGGCTGGCATATGTTCAGCCTTGGGATTATTTACAGTTTTTTTTTTTTTTTTGAGAAACAGGGTTTTTGTCCATGAGGTGATGTAAGTTATATTTAAGCAATGTGTTGATGTCAGGAAGACAGGTGTACTGATAGACTGTTAGTTGAGGGGGTCGCTTTTGATAAGGGCAAGGCAGTTATGCTTGTGATAATGGGAATATTAGGAAAGTGTGAGGTCTATGCAGAAATGGAGTAAAAATATGCACAGTTTCATAAGTATGTGCTCAGAGTGTAGGCAAATGTGATATGCAGGTTTGTTTTAGAAATAGGTAAAAATAGCGATACATGCAAGTGATAGAAAGATGGATAATTACATAGACAGAGAGAGACAGACAGACAGACAGATAGGCAAAATAGGAATGGCAGTGAAGTACTGAAGTGATGCCAACCCCAACCCCACCTCGCAGAGATGGACAGGTATTGGGGTGTGCCTTTGGGTCATTGCCCATAACGCTCATGCCATTTCACCTCACCCTACCCTGTAGACACAGATAAGTGTCGAGGTGTGCCTTGGGGTGTTCAAACTTTACACGCACCCCATTCCATAAGGAAATATGCTGAAATGGGTACAGTATAAGAGAATGGAGTGAACTTTGGGGTTGAAGAGTCAAAGGCACACCTCGATATCTGTCACTGGCTACAGGGTGGGGATGGGGTGGAATGGCGTGAGCATTACTGTTGACAATCCCAAATCACACCCCTGATGCCTGTCAGTCCCTACAGGTCAGGGTGTTATGATCAGAAACCCTACTGCCCTGGGTGTTTCTTTGTATTTTCACTCCAAGATTTTAGCATGGACTTTTTGTGACCCCACCGCATGAACAGTGACACTGTTGGTTCATTAGCCAAAAGGTGATTTTGCACAGCGACTGTGCCATTTGGCACCACAGGTACAAAAACACATTTTGAACAGGATGTAAAAAATGACAGCTGTACTGTTTATGAGGAGGTGTAAAACAAATGGTAATGTTGTAAATCTGGAGTGAAATTATAAAAAAATTGGTGAAGTCATGACACTGCTCCTGCTAATCTATACTTTTTTCAAATTCCTATGCATCCCATTGTTTTCACCTCTATTGCTGTTATGTGACTTCTTAACCTAGCAACAGCATTTAATGCATTACATTATAAAGACAAGTAAATGTTTTTAATACATTTACAGACAGTTACATAAACTTAAATTTCCTTCATAGAATAATTTAAATTTAGTAACAGTGGTAGTACAAAGCAATTACTCGGACAACTTTAAAACTATAACTACTTTATATTGTACATTGACACTCCATAAGGACCTCCTTGAAATTGAGATGCAAATGTCACACATTTATCAGTTTTCTAACAGGAATATTTTACTATCCTAAATACATTTCTTGCTTCAGTAACTGCTCAGCACATCGATTGCATGACCTACTCATTGACATTTTACACCTGCGATGCAATGTACTGCTGCTTATTACACCAACATCATGAACCATAAAACAGATGACTGCCATAACTAGGGAGGCAGTATAGCACAGTGGTTTAAGGCTCTGAGCTGCAAATCTGGAGATCTGGGTTTGAGTCCCACAGCCCCCGCTTGCATACTGGGTGACCCTGAGCAAGTCACTTAACTTCCATGTGCTCCCAGGTTGCCCCTGTAAACAAGCTTTCAGCTCAGTGTGCCATTCCTGGTTAAACAATTGAAAGAAAAAAAACAAAAACACAATATATTATTTTTCTTGCTTTATTTTGCTACTACAAACTTTGACTAATACATTCATCCTTAAATGTACTTTTTGTAGCTTATGTGTCTGTGACCTAGGCAGAACTACACTTAAATATTTATTTATTTATTAGCTTTTGGTAACTGGGTAAGTGTGCTAGGCAGCAATCCTGCCTATTTTCAGGCATGACCCGGGAAAGTACGATACAGAAGAGTCAACAGTACAGATCAGAACAACAACATTAGGTGCAGGCGTAACAGACTAGGTTGAGATACATCAGTGTATAGAGCAAGCAGATAGTAATGCAGTAACCAATAATGTATAACAATAAGTAACAAATCAGAGGTATAATTGGTATGAGGAGGAGCACGCTCATTCAGACATATTAGCCAAGTTTTGTAGAAGGGAAACATATTGGGGGATACAGCAAGGTAAGTAATACATTAATACTAATGGCATGGCACCTTAATAGGGGCTCCCATTTATGAGCGGTTGCAGTTTCTGAGGGCAAAGAGGTGAGAAAACAGAGAGCGCTTAAAAGAAAGGTGGGAGGTGAAGTTTTTAACCTGAGGTGGAAGCAAGTTCCAGAACCTAGGGGTGAAATAGGAGAAAGCCTGTTCACCCATTTTTGTAGTGCAGGGCCATTCCATGAGTTTTGGGATGGATGAGGACCTAAGTGAGCAAGAGTGGGAGGCTGGGGTAAGCATGTCTCCCAGAGAGTCCGGAAGAGGTGTTCTAGTAAGAGAGTCAACTAGACACCCTAAAGTGTATGACTGGAGGTCTTTGGGAGACAACCAGTTTAGGCCAGAGTAGAGTAGGCAGTGATGAGTTAGGCGAGGAGCAGATAAGGCGAACCTGCATATATTATTATAGGAAATATCCCATTTACTGAGCACTCTGGCATTGGCATGGTAGAGAACAGGGAGAGCACAAAGGAGTTGAGGCAGAAATACACCTCTAACTACTGATGTTCTCAGAGTTGGGGTGAGTGAGTGGCGCACTAGATAGGCTGCCCCAATTTTAGCTTTGACGGACCGACACACCTGATTGATATATACCGAAAAAGTGTTACCCCTAGGTATTTGAAAGTAGAGGTGTTAGTGACATTGGTCCCATCCCTGCAGTGGACAAGGAGTTGAGGGGCCATGAAGGGCACTTTTTTGGAGGAACCAAAAAGCATGGTCTGAGTCTTCCCAATATTTAGTACTTGATATTTAGTCAAGAGCCAGTATTGCAGGGATTGGAAGTCATGAGATAGGGTTAGGTTTATGTCTGCAACAGACTTGGATGAATAATAAAGCACAAGATCGTCCACATACATGAGTAGGCTGCTGTGAAGGGAAGGACTGGAGATATCGTTTAGATAGAGGAAAAAGAGTAGTGGACCAAGTATGGATCCCTGTGGAACACCGCGGGAGATAGCAATAGGAGAGGAGAGAACCTTACAGAAAGAAACAGCCTGAGAACGGTTTTCAAGGTAGCTGTCAAACCATGATAGGGTAGAGTCAGAGATGCCTAGTGTTTGAAGTCTAGTCAGTAGAAGAGGATGATGGACCATATTGAATACTTTCGAGAGGTAAATAAACACTGCTCCCATGAGTAAGCCCTTATCCATGTTTTCCTTGATATCACTTATAAGCTGGGTCAGAGCAGTAGTGGTGCTGTGTCCAGCCCTAAAACTTAAGAAGGTACTCAGAGACCTGACGATGAACTCATTTCTCAAGTAGCTTGCTAAGCGTGGGGAGAAGTGAGATGGAGTGGTATTTGGTCAAGAGTTTAGAATCCCCTTTCTTAAATACCGGTACTGTTCTAGCCGTTTTCCATACCAATGGGACAGAGGCAGAGCAGAAAGATAGGTTAAACAGCCTAGTTATGGGAGCCACAAGCCAGGTTGCAAACTGCCTAAGAATCCCTGGATGAATACCATCAGGGCCAACACTACCACTAGTTGGAACAGTTTTGAGAAGGTTAAGTACATCAAGGTATGTGACTGGAGAGAATTCCAGAGTAGGAAGAGAGGAGGAACAAGGAGCCGAGTTATGCCCAACATTGGTGAGTGAGGAGGGAGAAAGGGTAGGTAGATTGGAAAAGTAGGAGTTGAAGACATTAGCAATACACATAAATAAATAAATCATCAGAATAGCATTTATTTCAGTAGTATCTACTTCCTTTTCAGGTGCCCATGATACTATGGCCTGGATATTCAAAAGGGTTGCGCATGCGCAAGTCCAAAATGCGCCATTCTGCGATATTCAGCAGGAGGCAGTTACGCCACTGGCATCAGGTTGCGCAAGAGAGCAATGCAAATGAATGCATGCTCAACAGGAGGGGGAGGATCCATGCATAACCTGCGCAACCCGATATTCAGTCGGGTTGTGCAGAGTTGTGCATGCGCAACCCCCAACCTGCGCCTGCACAACCTTGAGCCCAAAAATAAAGGCTTAAGTTGAGGCCACCACAGGTGAGCTGCTGCATTGCAGGGCCGTACAGCAGCCACCTGGCTGGCCCCAACTCTTCCTGTGCCCCCCCACCAGCCAGTCGCGGGCATATTGTAACTACGACTCCCCCACATCTCCCACAGCCCGATCGCGGGCAGTACAGGACATGTAACACCCCCATATCCCGAAGCCCGATCGCGGGCCTGCGTGCATGAACCCCCAGTGCCCGATCGCGGGCAAGAATGTAACCCCAACCCAAATATCTCCCTGGTGGTCCAGTGGACGTAAGCCAATAGCAGGCAGAATCATCACAAACCCCCAAACATCTCCCTGGTGTCTAGTGTCCCCCACCTGCAAGCCTCACCCCGCTCCCCACCCGCGGCGGTGGCGACAGCATCCACCCGCCTGCCGCCCCGCCGCCCGCCGACTGACTGTCTGATAAGGCTGCCGCCCATTGGTGCAGAGCTACAGCCAATGGGCTTGCACGCCTTCACAAATCTGGACTGTCATATACGGTATGGGCTGCAAGCCCATTGAAACAACTCTGCACCAATGGCGTGCAGCCCTTCCTAATCTGGACTGTCAGTATGCAGTATGGGCTGCAAGCCCATTGGCTGTAACTCTGCACCAATGGCGTGCAGCCCTATCGACAGTCGAGCCGGCAGGCGGCAGGCGGGTGGGATGCTCGCCCGCCGGCTGCGGGAGCGGGTGGAGGGCTTCGTGGGTGGGGGACACTAGAAACCAGGAGATGTTTGGGGGGTTTGTGATGATTCTGCCCGTGATCGGGCTTACGTCCACTGGACCACCAGGGAGATATTTGGGTTGGGGTTTTATTCTGCCCGCGATCGGGCACTGGGGATTACACGCTATGCCCGCGATCGGGCTTCAGGGCGCGGTGGGGTGTTACATACCTGTAATGCCCGCAATCATTGCTACATGGCGTCCCCAGACGGCTGCTGCCTGGCAGGGTGTGCCAGGCGCAAGTCCTCGGGATCGGCACCTACATGCAAATAGCATGCAAATGGGGCCATAAATAGATGCAAATGGCCCCCTGCGCTTGCATAAATTATGGCCCCATTTGCATGTCACCTTTTGAATATCGGAAATTGCGCGATGGCGCAATGGTACTGCGCCACCGCCAAGTTTAATGCTCATCTCTGGCAACGCGGTGGCGCAAGTTCCACTGCGCCATCGCGAAGTGCTGTGGCTGGGAGTGATATTCAGAGCTGAGTTGCTAGCGCAACCTCGAATATCACCCCGGCCACACCCCTGCACAACTATTTTGAGCAGCGTAAGGGCTTGCGCCTCAGAATGGCGCAGTTTGAATATCCAGGCCTATGTGTATATATGTATCTATCTATATATTTTAACTTCAAAGCACGAAATCTATTCAAATGCACAAAACACAAGACTTTATTCTCTTCACACATCACTGTTAAACTTCAGGTCCCAGAATGGCCAAAAAACAATTGTTAAACTTCACTCTTGCATGCCACTGTCATGCCCACTTCTCAGGCAAACCCATTTTGTTTCTGTGTGCTATGCACTCTTACATCAGAGAGAGATAAATCTTACAGAACTGCTAAAAAAACAAATTTATCAAGACTGGATTTCTGAATTAAAACCTGTTGTTTACAGTATCTACATAAATAATAGTTAAACATGTCTGTTTCACATGGAAAACATCCATATAATGAACTTGTCATACAGGATTTGTGACCTTCTGTCTGCATGTATCAGACAAAGGAAAAGGCACCTGCTTGATCCTTTTTTTTCTATTTCATTTTTATGCCCAACTTGCCCATTTTGTTAGAACCAAATATTGACATGCTTAGTGTTAAAAAAAAAAATCATGATGTCTGTGTATGTGTGTGTCGGGGGGGGGGGGAATACACCTAGATGCAATTTCAGGCACTCCTTAATTACTTCCCCAGGCAGCTCTGATAGTCAGTTGTTCCAGCATGATAGATCCACTTCATGCCCCTCCCACATGAACCAAAAAAAAAAGGTGGGATGGATATTTAGGAGCTTCTTGGGTGGAGGTGGAGGTGGGGGTGGATCTTACTCCCCCAAAAAACCTAATGCTGCCTCCCCACTACTCAGGTTCCAGTTCTTGTACCTCCCATTTAAGAAAGAAAATAGTGCCCTAACCATTGACTAACATGAAAGCGTATTTATTTGAGGGTGGAAAACATTTCTTGGAGGAGGGTAAGGCAGAGGAGACTATTTACACCTTCAGTGAGTTCCACGGACAGAAAACATGACATCAGCCCTTTTGTACATGTGAAACGTCTGCAGGCTCCACCCACTGCAGCCGTAACATTGCTTTCCATGACAGGAAGCATAGCTTGGAGCTTGAGGCTGCCTCGAACGGGAGGCAAGGTAAGTTTTTTCAGCATGAACAAAATATCCTATGATGGGGCCGGATCTCTGACGGGAGGCTTTAAGTGTAACATATCCCACAAAAAAGTGCAGGAAAGATCCAATTGGGCAATAGCTTTGCCTTCAACAGGTGCATGGTATGCAGAGTTGGCAGAAAGGGGCACCTTAAGCGAGGAGTAACCCAGACCTGACTCCAAGAGGGATAGGAGATACTCCAGATTGAGATTCACCGGACAGGTGAAAGGATCCAAATGTCGAGCGGTGGCTCAAATGGAGAATCGCTTCCACTTTGTGGCATAAGTGGCTCTGGTGGACGGCGTCCTGACAATCACTAAGATGTCTGCCACCCAGGAGGAAACCCCAAAATGGGCAATAGCTAAGTCTGCAGGAGCCATGCATGGAGATGCAGTGACTTGAAATCCAGATGGATCAGAGTGCCCTGCTCCTGGCGGAGCAAGTTGGAGCACATGGGCAAGGGGAGTGGAGGTTTCACTTACCAGTTGTTGCAGTGGTGGAAACCATATTTGATGCAGCCAGTAGGGAGCTATGAGGATCATCCCTACTCCCTCCAACTGTAGCTTAAGGAAAACCCTCTGCAGGAGTGGAAAGGAAGGGAAGGCATATAGAAACCTTCCTGTCCAAGAGAGAGACAATGTGTCATGCCAGAAAACACCAGGTCCTGGATCAAGTGAGCAGAAATTGGTGAGTTTTGCATTGAGTGGGGATGAAAAAGGGTCCAGCTATGGATGGCCCTTTCTGTCAAAGAGGTCTTCCAACACAGAGGACAGAAGTTCCCACTCATGAGCCCTAATCCTGGACCTACTTAGGCTGTCAGCCAGGACGTTTTGGACACCTGGAACATGTAGAGTGGCGAGTTCCTGGTTGTGTCAAATGGCCCAGTACCAGACTCTCTTGGCCTTGCTGTAAAGGGCTAAGAATGAGTACCCCCTTGCTTGTTGATATAGTAGACTACCGACATGTTGTCTGTCTGTACCAAAAGAGGGCCTGGAACAAGGTGAGTTTGAAAGGTCTGCATAGCATAAAGGACTGCCCTCATCTCCAGAACGCTGATGTGGAGATGTTGTTCCCACTCCAACCATATCCCCTGAGTCTGATGATGGGCCAAGTGGGCAACCCCACCTAGACCCGAGGTGTCCATCATAAGAATCTGTTGCAGGGATTCTGCCCTGAAAGGACCCCCCCCCAAGAGATTGAAGGGGTTCTGCCACCATTACAGGGTCGGCCTCACCGGATTGGAGACCAAGACCTGTTGATCTAGGTCATCAATACGTTGGTCCAATTGGACTCGTAGAGTCCATTGAGGCAGACTCATGTGTAGGCAGGCCAGGGGACCATGGCTATAGCTGCCCCCATGTGCCCGAGAAGCCACATGAAAGGCCTGGCTGGGACCTGCCGAGAAGAGGAAACCAGCTGGGCCTGCCCTACCAAATGTTCTTCTCTGTCCTGAGGCAGGAAGGCTTTGCCCAGCGATGGGTGTAGGACTGCTCGTATGTACTGGAGGTGCTGTCTTGGCATGAGACAAAACTAGGGAGGTTCAGGGTATTCCCCAGAGTCTGAAACAACTGAAAGGTGGCGTCCAGGGTCTGGATCAACTGAGCCCTGGAGGGGGCTGTCAACAGCCAGTCATCCAAGTAAGGGAAGACATAAAACCCCTGCTTCCAAAGGGCTGCAGCCACCCCTGCCAGGCACTTGGTAAAGACTCAGGACGCTGAAGAAAGGTCAAAGGGGAGGGCCCAAAATTGAGAGTGGTCACCCTGGAAACAAAAGTGGAGACACCTTCGGTGGGACTGGAAAACCAGGATATGGAGACAGGCATCCTGCATGTCCAGTGAACAGAGCCAGTCCCCTTGGTGAAGGAGGGGCAGTAACCCATGGAGGGTGACCATCTTGAAATGCTTGTACTCTATGTACAGATTCAGGGAGCAGAGATCCAGAATCAGTCTCAGGTCCTCTGTCTTCTTGGAGGTTAGAAAGAAGTGGGAGTAGAACCCGTTCCCTCTCTGCTGAGGGGATGGGGTCTATGGCCTTTCTGCACAGAAGTGCCTGAATTTCCTCCTGGATGAGGATGACAAGGGCCTGAGGGTAATGGGAATGCAAGGGAGGACTGTCTGGAGGGACCTCTAGAAATTCCAGAGTGTGCCCCCTTTCCACAATCTGAAATACCCATTGGTTTGAAATTATAGAGCACCAACCATCGAGGTATAGGGAAAAGTGACTACCACCGCCTCCCCAAGACCTCTGCTGGAGGAGGTGGTCAGGCAAAGAGTCAGGCATTGGCACTGGGGGTAGGCAGGGCGGCTGGAGATGCTCTAGGGACCCTAGGGACAGAAGCTCCGGCAGCTTGGGTGGAAGCCTTGTGCTTGAAGGCATCTCTGGGCTGCTGAACCTTTTGCTGCTGTCTAGGGGTCCAGCGAAAGGACTGACGTTGATTGGACCTGGGCTGAGAACAGTAAATAGATTGCACCAATCTGAAGGCTTAGCCCAGTTCATGTAGGCCAGAAATAATGTCCTGGGCATCTCGACCAAAAAGAACAGAGCCCCAAAAGGGGGTGTCTAGAATTTTCACCTGCACATCAGCTGCAAAACCTGATACCCAGAGCCAGAAATGATGGAGGATGCAGACTCCAGTTGCTGCCACTACCTGGCTGCATCCACTGTATCATAAGTAGCCCTAAGAACATGTTAAAAGACAAAGAACCTCAGAGCGAAAGCACTGAGGCAATGGTTACCCCAAAGGGCATTGGCCGGGAAGCCAAGTTTCAAAGAAATACAAAATCACACATACCCCCATAATGCAAAGCACCATGGGCTGCATATGCAAATCACCACAGAATATTAAACTGGTTCAACTTCAAGCAGAAATGTATGGTGCCGGAAGGCCTCTCTCACAGTTTGCAAAGGGTGCCAACAGAAAACACAGACATGTGTTTTGTCCTACCAGGACTCATCAGAGTGCCTCGTCTGTTTGACACCCCAGTGGAATGAACCAGCTACCCTAAGATGGCCTATCTGGGTTATGTTGTGGTGAACCCAATTAAAACAAAAAACAAGTTGAAAGACAAAGAACCTCAGCGCACAAGCACTGAGGCAATAGTTACCCCAAAGGGCACTGGCCAGGAAGCCAAGTTTCAAAGAAATACAAAATCACACATGCCCCCATAATGCAAAGCATCATGGGCAGCATATGCAAATCACCACAGGACTCTTGTAGCTCTGAAGGTAGTGCAAAAGTATTTCTTTGAAAATGGACTTGTGGCCACTTAACCCCCTCCCCCGTTCCTGCTACTCCCTGGTGGTCCATCCCCCCTCCCTCCACTACGAAGACTGGGCATAAATACCTGTTCTGGATGGCAGCTTTTTCTTTATCTTCTTCAGTGCAGTCTCTTCCTGATGCCCTCCTAACCATCCTCTTGCTTTCCTCTCTCATTTATGTAGCTGAAGAAAGTCTTATGCCCTTTAGCTACCCTTTAGTCTATCCTTTCCTCTGTCTGCACCTTTGCTCCCCTCACCACTTTTCCTGATTCCCTCTGTTTTGTTTGGAATATCTCCCTGTTCGACTTCCTCTGCATTTCCTTATACCTCCTGAATGCCACCCCTTTTTCCTTTACCACCTTGGCCACTTCCCTAGAGAACCATAATGGTCTTTTTTTACGGTTAACCTTGTGCAAAACTCACATATTGGTACAATAATGGATTTTGAGAGGTGTGTCACTGTTGGACCAATGTAGGGCAGTACGCAAGGGGCCTGACAGTGTTCAATCAGTCATTAGCCTGTATGATCATGACACTCCTCTGGTCTGGCTAGGTGGAAACTTCATGTAGTTCAAAGAAAAGAGCCACCCGAATCATAGGGTCGCTCTGTCTTTTGATCTGCGTAATGCCGCCCATCAAGTAGAGCTGATCAGCGTCATGATCAGCCTGCCGTGGTTCTCCCCCGCAATGCAGAAACAATCCCTCACACCCCTTTCTTCTTAATTTTCCAACACCAGGGTGATAGCAACCCCCACCCCACCAGTTTTCACTGTGTGACACTGGGTAGCCCAGCCCCAATGCCACCAAACATAACAGTGACACTGCAGTAACCAGTCTCCTATGTTAGTCACTGAAATATTTTCCCACAGTCCCCTCTTGCATACTGTGTGACCCTGAGCAAGTCACTTAACTTCCCTGTGCTCCCAGGTTGCACCTGTAAACAAGCTTTCAGCTTAGTGTGTCTTACTTGGTTAAACAATTGGAAAAAATAAAAATAAAAAACAATATTTTGACCTGAAATTTTCAACATAGCTATTTTTTCAAACTACCTCATGAACATGACAGCTGTCGTTTTTCCAATTCTGGCTAAAATACATTTTCATAATTGTGGTGCGAAATGACATTTCGGCTAATATTTTATAAAAGACACCGGTCACGTTCAGAAGGAGTGATCAGAAAAAGACTATGTTGAAAATTTCCGGTCAAAATGTGAAAAAACAACAAAGTTATGAAGAAATGTTGAATTGTTCCAACATTTACTCATAACATTATTTGTGCAGATTTTGACCCCTAGGGTGGGATATTCAGACATGCGCCAGGCATGGGCGCTGGCCTGGTGTAGCACAACTGGGATGCGCCAGGGCATGGCCCACGCGATATTCAATGGCGCTGCGCCATGGCTCAGCACTGTTGAATACGGCACTGGGGCCGCCTGCACTGCGCCAGCGCAAGTGGCAGGAGAGGAGCAGGGGGCTGCGCCAGCGCAAGTGCAGCTGTGCTAGGTGCAGCAAGAGTGATAGTCAGACGTGAGCATGCAAAGGAGGCCATTATGAATGCAAGATGCAAATGGGACCATTTGCATGTCATTATGGCCCCATTTGCATGCAGGTGCACAGATTCCCGGCAATTTGCACCTGGCGCCCTGCCAGGCTGCAGCCGACGGGGACTGACGCCCCCTGCCCCTCAGCAGGCAACACGCCCCAACGTCCGATCACGGGCATCAGTTACATCTAAATTCCCTGGTGGTCCAGTGGACCCGCTCCCCAACCCGATCGTGGGCTTAAGTAAATTAAAATATTCCCTGGGGGTTCAGTGGACCTGATCCTCAGCCCGATCGCGGGCTTCCATTGTAAATAAATGCCCCGGTAGGCCATCGGCACCCACCCGCCCACTCGAATCCGCCACCCTGCTCCCCCCCCCCGGTCAGCAGCGGGTGGCAGCTCCCCACCCACAAGCCACCCGTCAACTGACAGTACGGCTGTATGCCCATTGGTCCACTGTGTGAGCCAGGGACCACCAAGGAATATTTTATTTTGAATGAACCATTCACATTTCGGGACTGTGTAGTACAGTACGGTCTGCATGCCCATTGGCTCATGCAGCACTGTACACTAGCAGTGCTAACAGGCCTCGGTGTCATGGTCAAGACCTAAGCAGAGCAGGCAAGAAGAGTAGCTGTCCTCGGAAGGGAGCTGTTCATTGCAAGCACACTGCGTACACCGGTCGGAGGACAAAGCTGGAGAAGAAGACATGCACAAAAAAATAAAAGCAATGACATTTTTAAATGAAAATTAAGAAAACTGCAATGAAAAGCAACAGTAAAATGGTGGTTGACTGAAGCAGGCATCTGTGAAGGTCCAACATGCATGGGTAGATGGCGGGAAAAGAACTGAGGTGGGGCTGGGGGACTGCCCCTTTTACACCACTGGTGCATGCCGGCATGCTGATGTCAGGGGTGGTCCCCCACTGTAAACTGCTAGCTAGAAGTTTTCTGTGTGGTCCTAGTACCTGGCGGCTTAGTCCTACTGGTGTTGCCTGCTGCAAGCTCCCCCTTGAAATAAAATCATTGAACTCATCAGCACAAACAGACTGCTTTGCCCACCCAGTCTTCCCAGATGTTTCCTGCCTAATCTGTCTCTGTCTACCCTAACTGGTCTCCAGCAATCCTCTTCCTACTTACCAATATTCTCCTATGTCAAACCCATGCATGCTTGAAGCCCTCCACAGTGTTCTTCTCCACCACTGCTGCTGGCAGTCTGTTCCAGGTGTCTATCACCCTTTCAGTGAAGTAGTATTTTCTTACATCTCTTTTAAACTGCCCCCCCCCCAGCTGCTTCACTGCATGCCCCATGGTGCTGGTGCTCTTTCTCATTTGAAAGAGACTCCACTCCTGTACTCTGTTCACCCCTGTGGGGCATTTGTAGGTCTCTATCACGTCCCCTCTTGCTCTCCTTTCTTCCAGGGTGTATATGTTGCGTTCCCACCATCTCTCCTTGTAGGGCTTCTTGTGCAACCCTTGCACCATTTTAATTGCCCTCTCTGGACTCCCTCCACCATGTCTGTCTTTTGAGGTGCAATCTCCAAAACTGGAAAGAGTACTCCAGGTGGCGTCTCATCAGCAAGTGATACAGTGACACCACCACCTCCCTCCTCCAGCTGGAGATACCCTTCCCTATGCATCCCACTGCTTTGTCACACTGCTCTGCCGCTGAGGTTGTCAGTTTTGATAACTCTAAGGTGCCTTTCCTACTTCGTGACTGTCAGTACCTCCCCTTTCATTCTATACTCTGCCCCGTGCTCCTAAGCCCGAGGTGCACAATTCTGCATTTTCTGGCACTAAACCCAAACTGCCCTGCTCTTGACCCCTCCTTGCATTTCCCAAGATCCCTGCACATTCTCTTCATCCCCTCCCGAGTGTCCACCCTATTACAGATTTTCATGATTTGCAAAAAAGCACAATGTCAATTCCAGTTCTTCTCCAGTGTCACTCAGGAACACACTGAAAAGAACTAGTCCCAGTACTGAGTTCTGCTGTACTTTGCAAGTAACTCTCCCATCATTAGCATGAGCGTCAGTTTCTAACCCAATTCACCACTTTGGATCCCACCCCTAGGCTGTTCAATTTCTTTAACAGGCTCCTGTGTACACAGTGTCGAAGGCCTTGCTAAAATCTAGATAGACTTCAATATCAACTGGCTGGCCTCATCCTCAGCCCCCTACAAGGATACTGTTGCAGCCCTGGACATAACCCAAGTCATCCTCTTCCCCCATGAGGTTAAACCACATAACTGGAACATCAGCTCTGCTTGACCTCATTCTCACCAACAGGCCCACCCGTATATCTGATGTCTCTGTATTACCAGATGCCATGAGTGACCACTCCCCTGTACTCTTGTCGGTCAACAAAAAAACAGAAAAAACTACCCCCAAATACATTTTCCTATTCCGCCTAAAAAAGGAATATCTCCCTCAGCTCAAAAAAGTCCTCTTACTCAGTGACTGGTCACCCATTAACACTACACCATCCATAGACAGTGTTCTTGACCACTTCATCTCCATGTTCAATGTGGCCTGTGACCGCAATGCCCCTGTCACCAAACAAGTAATTAAAGGCCTGGACACCCCCTGGCTCTCCCAGGCTCTGCTTGATCTCATGAAAGAGTGGGATAACCAGTGGCATAAAGCCAATGAGTCCAGCAGCCCCCATGACCGACAGCTGTATAGGGAAGCTAGGAATAAGTGCACTAGGGTGCTTCCTAAGACTAAAGCTGCCCACTGTTAGGATGTACTCTCTCTGTCTGGTGGTCACGGCACAAGTTCTGGAACAACAATAAAGAACTAATGGCAAGATCACCTCACCCCCACCGGCCCAACTTCTGGCTCCCTCTCCTAGGACCTCCTGACTATCGTTGATACCCTCAACTCCTCCTTCTCTGATCTAAATGGAGTCCTTCCCACCAACTTCTTTGACCTGGCCACAGAGCAAGCCTCAACCCCTACCCCCACTCTGCCTCCACCACTGCTTTTCAGGCTTCGTACTATCTTCCCACATGAAGTGAGGCCCTACTTAATCAGTCGTGCCATAGTAATGACTCCCTGGACCTAAAATTAGTCCTCCTAACCGTCAATTCAGTCCTCATACCCTTAACAACCATTCTAAATCAGTCCCTCTGCCTCGGCCAGTTTCCTGCCTGCTGGAAATAAGCTGTCAACATCCCAATTTTTAAAAGTGGGGATTGCACCACCCTGGATAACTACCGCCCCATCTCAATTCTCCCCCCCATCTCGAAGGCGCTCGAAAAAATAGTGGCGGACCAACTCACTAACTGTCTCATAAAATATAACTTAATCTGCCCTGAATAGCATGGTTTCAGGAAGGGATATAGCACCACCACTGCCCTTCTTGAACACACCACAATTCATCAGCACAGCCCTTGATAGAGGACACCTAGTAGGATCTGCATACATCAACCTAACAAAGGCTTTTGACTCTGTCAGTCACACCCTCCTTCTCCAATCCCTGCCCGTTATGGGACTGACCATGGAGGCCACCTCGGGGTTCAAACACTACCTGAGCTGTAGATCCCAAAGAGTCAAAATTTACTTGCTATCCACCAGTAAACCGGTTCTCTCAGGGGTTCCCCAGGGTTCAGTCATGGGCCCCCTCCTTTTCACCCTGTTCCTAAACACCCTCCCTGCAGCCTGCTCAGGCCATATTCTCCTCTATGAGGATGATGCAGTCCTTTTTGTCAGCCACCCTGACCCTCACTCCCTTCAATCCTCCCTGCAGCACTCCTTTTCTGAAGCTGAAGCCTGGCTCTCTGAGCATAGACTTGTTCAGAACTACAGAAAAACAAAGGTCATGCTCTTTGCCCATCACCAAAATCCCCTAAGAAACTTTTTCCTCTGTATCCATAACTTCCAGAGCTCCTGTCTTGAATTAGTACCCACCTTCAAGTACAGTACCTGGGGGTCACAATAGTCTCCTCCCTCACGTACCATGCGCATATCAACCTGCTCAGCTCAGTCGCTAACAAACTAGGACTCCTGTACAGACATAGGGAATGCTTGCCTTGCCTCCTGAGGCCCTGCAGCTTGTAGTGATCTCCTCTGTTCTATCACTAATCAACTATGGGATAATCTTCTATGGCTCTGCTGATCCCACTGCCCTCCATCGCATCAAGGTTACCCTTAATAAAGCCGCTGACTGGTCTCAGGTAGCAACAGATTGACCCACACCTGTGAGCTCTATAGACGCACTAGCTGGCTGAACTTTGAAGGAAGGCTTAGATACCAAACCTGTCTCATAGCCAGAAAGCTATTCCTTGAACATTCCCCCCTCCCAGGGCCTCCGCCACCTAGTACAACCCAACTCCCACCAAAGGGTCACTAGGAGCTCGCTGTCCACTACCGTCTCAGTCCCCCACTGCAGGACCGCTATGGGTCAACGCTCCTTTTACTACAGAGCACCCCTCTGGGTGAATGACCTACCCCTTTCTGTGACATCTGAGCAGTGGCTAGGACCATGTAAGTCCTCACTCTGCACAGTACTTCTGTCCCAATCCGCCTGTGACTGCACCTAATATGCACCACTGCAGCTAGGCCCTCGGCAGCCAGTTACCCCAAGAAACCCCCCCCCCATGGCTCAGACCCTACAGACCATGAATGCTATCTAGCTGTTTCTTATTGTTGTAACTTATTATTGACTCGGGTCTGTAATTCCACCCCCAGCTCTGTAACCTGTTTCTGTTGTTTATTTCTCCTGTTAGGCTGCTTGTTTGCTTTGTCTGCAACACTGACGTGGAGCCTTTGCAAAGGAGTCCTTGACTCAAAGGTTGTAATTCAGATACTTCTCAATAAATAAATAAATAAATAGACCACATCCACTGAAACATAGAAGTTGACGGTAGATAAAGACCACAAGGCCCATCCAGTCTGCCCATTTTTCTACCTTATGAATGTGCCATTGGCCTTTGCTCTGTCAATGGCCTATTTATTCATATTCATCTGTATTGCTCCCTTATGCCTATCCCATGCCTGTTTGAAGCCCAGCACTGTATTCATATCCACCACTTCCTGAGGTAGGCTGTTCCATGCATCCACCACCCTTTCTGTGAAAAATAACTTACTCACATTACCCATTAATCGGCCTCCCTCTAATCTCGTGCTGTGTCCTCTTGCCCTATTTTTCTTATATTGAAACGTTAGATTCTTTCACCTTGTTGATGCCCTTAAGATATTTGAATGTTTCAATCATATATACACTTCACCCTACACTTCATGTGCCAGTATCCCTAGGTCTAGTCCGTAAAACACATTAGTCATGCTACTCTGTTCTACCATCTCTTCACCCGTTAGAATCATCTCCTCTGTTACTTCACAGACAAAACCCCATGGGTTGCTCCTTCTCTAACCTCGTTTCTGAACTATTTACCAGGCTACCTTGGTGCCCTGCTTCATTTTGGCATCCTGACCCTTCACAACTCACTAACTCACCCCACAGTTCCTCCCCTTTCTCTTTCCCCGCACAACTCCCTATTTAGAGCAATTCTCCCCAAGACTCAGCTTGTGCTATACTGAAGCCTACATCTTGTAATTATGTAACATTGACAAAGTAATATTTTTGTTAAATATTGTCTGTCCTAACACTATGTACTATAGCAATCCTTACTTCTCTGTTGTAAAAAAAAATGCACTGCTCTATTGTTGTATTTACCGTCTTATAATCCTATGACATGGAACCTCTGTAAAGGAGCAGTTTTGCTAAAAGGTTGTTAAATCCGAGATTCAATAAATAAATAAATATCACCTCTCTCCCTCCTTTGCTTCAGGCACTGTTGCCAGTTTATCCAGCTCTCTTCTCATTCTGCCCACCTCATCTGGATCATCTACTCTGTTGCAGATCTTAGTGTCATCTGCAGACAGACAAACCTTACCCTCTAGTCCACCTGTAGTGTCACTGATGAAGATATTGAAGAGGACTGGCCCCAGGACTGATCACTGAGGGACCCCACTTGTGACCTGCATCTCTTCTGACTGTATACCATTTACTACTCTCTGTTTTCTGCCCGCCAACCAGTTTACCAACTTCTGACCCACCCTGACCCTACCTAGCTTATTAATCAATCTTCTATGTGAAACAGTATCGAAAGCTTTGCTGAAGTCAAGGTAGATGACATCAACTGCATCCCCTTTGTCCACCACTCTGGTTACCCAGTCAAAGAATTCTATGAGATTAGTCTGACACGACCTTCCTGTTGTAAACCCATACTGTCCTGGATCCTGTGCTCCCATGGATTCCAGGTGTTTCCTTAAGGTGTGCCTCCACAATCTTGCCCACTACTGAGGTAAGACTGACTGGTCTGTAGTTCCCTGCCTCATCCCTGCTGCCACTCTTGTGGAGCGGGATCACATGCGCCTTTCTCCAGTCTTCTTGGACCTCTCCTGTGCTCAGAGACTCGCCAAACAGTTTTGCTAATGGAACTGCACTTCCATAATCTATTTCCTTGGTCACCCAGTCAAAGCAATCAATCTGATTCATCTGGCACAACCTTTCCCAAATCCCTTGTGAATCCATGCTGGATTTAAGATACTACACCAGCCTTTCCTGAAGCAGTGTTTCCACTGATTTCCCCGCCACTGATGTGAGACTGATTGGCCTATAGCTGCAAGCCCCCTCCCTGCTGCTGTTGTTATGTAGTGGGACCATGTCTGCTCCTCTCTTCTCCAGTCCTTCGGAACCTTGCCTGTTTTCAGTGAACTGTTGAATAAGGTCATCAGTGAGGCACCAATCATCTCTTGGAGTTCCTTTAGTATCCTGGAGTGCATCCCATCTGGTCCCATTGCCTTGTCTACCTTCAGAGCTACAAGTGCCTTCAGGACTCTTGTAGCTCTGAAGGTAGTGCAAAAGGATTTCTTTGAAAATGGACTTGTGGCCACTTAAACCCCTCCCCCGTTGTTGCTACTCCCTGGTGGTCCATCCCCCACTCCCTCCACTGTGAAGACTGGGCATAAATACCTGTTCTGGATGGCAGCTTTTTCTTTATCTTCTCCGGTGCAGTCTCTTCTTGACACCCTCCTGTCCATCCTCTTGTTTCCTCTCTTATATATGTAGCAGAAGAAAGTCTTATGCCCTTTAGCTCAAGGGCGTAGCTACCGATACGCCTGACACGCCATGGCATGTTGCAACAATCAGCAGGGGTAGCAGGAGAGCGAGCTGCACTCGTGGGTTCCGTTAAATTTTTTTTTTCCACGCGGGCTTTCCCGGCCCCTCTTTGTCCCAAGGAAGGATGGGAGGGGGGGCGCTTTCAATCAGGTCCGCTGATAAAGGAGGCGTGGTAGTGTACAAGGGGCGTGTCAGGCGGGCTCTTTAAATGCCCAGAAAAAAAGCAGTGCTCCTCCTCACCTGTTTTGCTTGTTGGCGGTTGCATTGCATGTTGTTTGTTTATTGCATCGGGACTTTGTTGGAGGAGAGCAAGCGAGCGAGAGAGAGAGAGCGTGCAAGCGAGGAGCGAGATAGTGAGAAACTACCGAGTTTGCCGTAACCGCGACCGAAGAGTTGCTGACCCTGTTGCTTTCCTGTGTAGTTGGATTCAAGTTGGAACTGTTGCCTTGCCTTCTAAGTAAACCTAGCTAAGGTAGGTTGTTGTGTTACTGACTGCTGTGGCTGCTGAGTGGGTACTACTTTTTGGCGAGTCGGTGGGAGATTATATAATTTATATTGCATACAGATATATACCTTTGTCAGCTAACAGATCCTTGTATAACACAACAAAGCCTTTGTTACAGAGTGTACAGACTGGGGGGTCCCACATGTATACATTATGTGAGACATCGAATTGAATACATGATGAGGTAATGACAGTTGGACCTTGTATATCAAAACAAGCGAAAACCTTGTTACAGAGTGTGCAGACTGAGGGGATACATAGCAAACAATATTTACCCATATAAATATGAATAATATACATAGTCCGTTTGTCAAGTAACAACTGTCAGATCCTTTATATTAAAACAGCAAAGCCTTATTACAGTGTGCAGATGGGGGAGGGGTTCCACACACATATGCATACAATATATATGTAAATATGTAAAGTATACAGAATCTTTTTGTCAGGTAACAGTAGGATCCCTGAATATTTATCCTTTTGCCACATGGTGGTAGAAAGGAAATGTGAGCAGGGTAACAAAGAGACCATTGATTCGTATCTAGGCAGGAACCTTGCATTTTAAGTGACAATGGCTCAGTAGGTTGCATGCTTATCTCTGGCTGGGAGTTTGGAGTGTTGTTGCAAGACACACAAACTGGCCGGCCAGGTGATGAGCAGTAGGGCATTTTGCCATCACCCACCTGAGAGACTGGGGCTTGTGAGCTCTGGAATCTTATACTGCACCCAGCTGGCAGCCAAGCACTGATGTGCTGTGGGAGAAAGGGCACGGGCCACTCGGTATTCACGTACACCTCGTTAGATGATCACTGAGCACTACTGATGTCAGCAGTGAAGGCTGCCACTCAACTCCAGTTGTCAGTGTTGGGAGAGTGGGAACAATAAGCAGGAAAAATATGAAAAAAAAAAATAGTGAATAAAATTCTTTAGACTGCAGCAAGACACTGGGTAAACTCAAGCCCTACGCCGTCCATTGTACCCTGGTAACCCTCAGGTGATCTGGTGCTTTGGGAGGATGACCTATCCCAATCTTGCCCCACCACAAGGGATAAGCCGAGGCTTTGAAAAGTGAGGGCCACATTTAGGGGCAAATGGAGCTAGATGGTTGCCTGGGGGCAGATGGGGAGCAGGACCAGAATAGAAAAAGTGTAAGTTAAAAAAAAAAAAAAAGATGCTGATATGGTGTCACTCTATGATTGCAAGTCTTTGATGTATATTTTATATCTCCTCTGTGGCTGGGGGCTGTTACCTATTGTTCCCCACCAAGTCCAGCTGGACCTCACAGCCCCACGCTCCAAGCTCTACCTCTTCCTCCGGTCCTACACAGCAGTTCCTTCATGGCGGGTATGCAGCCACTACCTCCAGATCCAGGGGGAGCATCCAGAATTGGAGCTGGGTGGTGCAGCCAGACTGGCCATCAAGTAGTGCGCCAATGTGTTTTTTTTTCCCATAGTACCCCCCCTGACATGGGCGAGCAATGGCACCAATTTACACTGTAGTGCGTGTTCCCACGTACCACAAGTCAGACGCCACCCATGTCGTCCCCATGCTGAGCAATGACCCACAGCCATCGCTAGAAGCCGGCAGAGCCACAGATCTCCATCCCACCTTCCCCGGAGAAGGAGAGCAGTCACTAGGACACTCAATCCTTGTCCCTCCTGGCCGACGCCCAGTGACTCGGGCCCGTTCCCGAACCCAGGTCACCAGTGTGGTACGAGGTGTGGCGTCCAGCGCCTCAACCCTCAGTGCCACTGGGCCATGATTACAAGTCTTACTAATTCCCCAATGCTCAATCAGAACCAGATAAAGACCCTGCCCCCCCCAAAAAAAAAAACTGGCCAGTTTTAAAACTAAACCAAAAAGAGCCTCACTAGTAAGGAAGTGGTTTGACATACAAAAGAGTAGTGTTTACGTATTTGAAAGTAATATAGTGTTCTGAAGATGCATGTGACTTCGAGTCCATTGCGTCTGCCCTTCTGCTGCACAGCACTTACTACATGAACTTAGGGTATGGATGCACATGCCAACTTATCAACGGAATGCTACCTCAGCTTATGCCGAATAACCTACAATGCCATTCTCCCTCAGAAATATGTCTGGTCATGCTTTGAAAGTTGGAACTGCTGGCTTCCACAACCTCACTGTGAGACAATTATTTCATGTTAGCTACCCTCTGTGTGAAATAAAGCTTTTGGTGTTTCTTAATATGTTCACATTGGGCAAAGGGGCTGAAGGTATCTGGATCCTGGGATTTTCATGGATTAATACCCTCTAAAACTTTATCTACTGATTCTGACGTGATCAGCATGCCTTGCATATGGCCTGCACCTCTCCCATAACTTCCTTCTCAGGCTGACCATGCTCCTTGACTTCCTGGCAGTATACTGACACAGTGTACATATTTGGTGCCTCATGACATTTTCCTTGCCTCAATCACTTTTTCTCATCTTTCCCAAATCATAACCAGCCCCAAATTATTACTGACTTTCCTTTTGTTCCCTACATACTGAAAAGGGTTTATTATTCAACTTGATCTCCTGCATAATCTTATCTTTCAGACCAGCCTTGGCCTGTGCAATCACAATCCTGCATTCCTTCAGTAATGTTGCACTATACTCTGTGTCTCTTTCACTGTCACCCGGGATCATTCCACTTATCATAACCCTCATTTTTCCCTTCGTATACCCTGGAGTTTCTTGAAAAAACACTGGGACCTTTGTCTGTAGCACTCTTGCCCTTGTTACCCATGGGGTGTATCTCACTGCAGCTATTATATAAAGCTTCAGGTCTTCCTTTTGACATCATTTATTTATTTACTTATGTGTTTGTTTGGTAACTGGGTAGGTGTATTGGGCCAAGAGTTTGCCCATTCTTAGGCATGACCCAAGCCATATAGCAGGAAACTCATACAGACGGTGTAAAGACATGGTGGGAACCAGGGGATTTTTAAAAGGGTTTGATGCAGACACAACTCCATGCTGCATCTGCATCCAGTTGTTTGCGTCCAGGCAGTCCTGCTGCTATTTTCAGATGTTACATCCATTTCCAACAAAGTCACAGTTTGTGGCAAAAAACAGACAACTGCATCCAAATTGGATGCAAGTGCGTTTGGGTCCATTTTTGGGAGTGGCTGCTTTCATTTTGGATGAAAACTTTGGATGCTGTTAGGCTATCTTACTGATGGTCTAGCAGGTTTGGGCCTTATTCTGCGTTGAAAATAGCAGCAGGTGCCGTGCAGCTTGAGTGGATATCTCTTTAAAATCCCCATGGAAAAGAAAAATAACAAAAACTGGCAGATAGCAATCTAATCTAAGCAAATAGAACCCAGTGAACAGGTTAAAAATGGCATAAGATGTAAGTTCTCAGTGTAGAATATGGGACCAGACCCAGTCAAGTGGCAGATGGCATATATAAAATGACTATGCTGCAAGTGATATACAGAAATCCTCAATAAACATATACCAGTTGCAGGATATAGTACATTAGGGAGTATGCAGTAGGGTGCAATGAGGAGAAGGCCCATCATATAGCTGGATAACAGCAGCACACAAACTGGGGCATTATGTAATTTGTTAGATCCTGTTTGAAGTTCCCAAGGTTGGGGGAGGGGCTGAGGGTGCAGTATATTTGCCACTTTAGCCACGCAGTAACTATCTCACTCGGCATATCCAAATCAGGTCTCCTGAAATTTAGCACTGTGGCCTTATGTTCTGTGCCAAAGCTTCCCCCATCGCCTCAAGTGTAATCCTAGTATAGTCCCTGTTACCCATCAGCTCCCACCCTTTAATACTCTGGCCACGGCATCCCCATTCCTCAGCAATAGATCAAGAACTGCAGCCCCTCTTGTCCCATGCTTAACAAGCTGAGGGGCAAAATACTCCTTCACAAGAAACAAAATATCCTTTCCTGTGGGCACTTTCTATCTCCCAGTCACTGTTGGGCAGGCTGAAACTCCCCTTGAGAACGAAGGTCCCCATAGCTGTTGCCCTTGTAATTTCATTTGGCTATTCCAAGCTATGCTCTGTTGTACTTACTGGCAGTCTGTCTCTAGCATTCTCTTTTGTCTGCCTTGTATAGATCCAGTAAAATTGTCTAGACTCAGATTTGAGGAATCTTTTACAGCTTGCAAATGGACATCATCTGGGGTTGCAAAGAAATCATTGGGGGGGGGGGTCTTAACTGCAATCCCTGAATGATGCCCTCAATGTATGTATGTATGTTTTTTTATTTTTGCAGTGCATGGCTGTATGTGTGTCTGCATGTCTTTCATTCTGTGGGGGTGTCTGTGTATGAGAGTGTGTGTGTGTTTGTGTTTGTCTGGATGATTGCATCTCTCTGGGTGCATGTGTGTGCTGGTGAGTACCTATGTAGGGCAGTATTTGGTTGGTGTATGTTGGAAAATTGTATAAACAAAATGACTGTGTGCTGCAGGTTCATTCAGAGATGTTTGAGCTACTTTGGCTGTGAGTGGGAAAAGGGCATGAATGTGTGGCTGAGGGCTCAGCTGCTACTTGCCACTTGTAACACTGCTGTGGGTATGTGGCCACTTGCAGTGGTGGGTTTGGGCTACTTTGGCTGTGAGTGGGCAGAAGGGCATGAATGTGTGGATGAGGGCTCAACTGTTACTTGCATTACTTGTGTGTGTTTTCAGCGGTTGATTTTGATATGCATGTGTGGACTGGGTGAGTATTTGGATCTTGCTTACATCTAAACTGGTAATGTAATGAACCTTCTAATGAACCTTTTGGGTTCTCTGACTAGGGGTGTTTGAGTGGCTGGTGTGGGGAGCTTGGATGTGGGCCTTCTGTGTTGGTGGATAGTGTAAGATTAAGACACTAGTGTGAATGGACCTCTGTGGGACTGGCTACCTTGATATGGCAGAGGCTTGTCACAA
This sequence comes from Neoceratodus forsteri, assembly GCA_016271365.2. NCBI lineage: Eukaryota > Metazoa > Chordata > Ceratodontiformes > Ceratodontidae > Neoceratodus > Neoceratodus forsteri. The sequence goes on along the minus strand of CM057449.1, from coordinate 136,373,740 downwards.
TGAAACATTGTAACTAAGCCAATCTGGTTCAGAGGCTTGTCACAATGCAACAATGTAACTAAAAGCTAGTCTGGTGGCTGGCTAGTGTGAATGGACCTCTGTGGGACTGGCTACCTTGATGTGGTACAGAGGCTTGTCGCAATGCAACATTGTAACTTGGCCAATCTAGTACAGAGGCTTGTCACAATGCAGTATTGCAACCAAAAGCCAGTCTGTTAGTCTGACCGCCTGTTGGTGGTGGTGTGTTGGCATACAACACAGTAAATGACACCCCCCCTCTGAAAGGGGCATGGGCGGTGGGGGAGGGGTAGCTCACCCGAAAGGGGGGGGGCAGCTAGCAGTGACAAGTCTACTTGGTGTGCAGCTCAGAAATTCCTGGCTACACCCCTGCTTTAGCTACCCTTCAGTCTGTCCTTTCCTCTGTCTGCACCTTTGCTCCCCTCACCACTTTTCCTGATTCCCTCTGTTTTGTTTGGTATATCTCCCTGTTCAACTTCCTCTGCATTTCCTTTTCCCTCCTCAATGCCACCCCTTTTTCCTTTACCACCTTGGCCACTTCCCTAGAGAACCATAATGGTCTTTTTTTATGGTTGACCTTGCGCAAAACTCACATATTGGTACAATAATGGATTTTGAGAGGTGTGACACTGTTGGACCAATGTAGGGCAGTACGCAAGGGGCTTGACAGTGTCCAATCAGTCATTAGCCAGTATGATTATGACACTCCTCTGGTCTGGCTGGGTGGAAACTTCATGTAGTTCAAAGAAAAGAGCCACCCGAATCATAGGGTCGCTCTGTCTTATGATCTGCGTAGCGCCACCCATCAAGTAGAACTGATCAGCGTCATGATCAGCCTGCCGTGGTTCTCCCCCGCAATGTGGAAACAATCCCTCACACCCCTTCCTTCTTAATTTTCCAACACCAGGGTGATGGCAACCCCCACCCCACCAGTTTTCACTGTGCGACACTGGGTAGCCCACCCCCAATGCCACCAAACATAACAGTGACACTGCAGTAACCAATCTCATGTGTTAGTAACCAACATTTTTTCAATATTTTGACCTCAAATTTTCAACGTAGCCATTTTTTCAGACTACCTCATGAATGTGACAGCTGTCATTTTTCCAATCCTGACTAGAATACGTTTTCATAATTGTGGTGCGAAATGAGGTTTCGGCTCCTATTTTATAAAAGACACCTGTCACGTTCAGAAGGAGTGGTCACTAAAAGACTATGTTGAAAATTTCTGGTCAAAATGTGAAAAAACAATGAAGTTATGAAGAAATGTTGAATTGTTCCAGCGTTTACTCATAACATTATTTGTGCAGATTTTGACCCCTAATGTTCAACATATTCCACGTGTTACCCCACCTCCTGAACATGACAGGTGTCATTTTGCAAGTCCCTCCTGAAACTTGTTTTTGAAGAGTAATGAGAACAGCTTCCTGACGGAATTTTAAAAAATTCCACCTGTCTTGGTCATAATGTCAGGTCATAAAAAGACTGTTGGAAATTGAAGGTTAAAATGTGGGAGCTCAATGAAAATTAGGTATTGCTTCTCAGCTGGCCTATTCTGGGTAAATACAATTAAAAAATATGTAAATGCCGGACACCACTGAAAACGAGATACTGCATCTCATCTGGTCTGTCCTGGGTAAATATATAGTAAAAATGTGTACAAGCAAGGCCCAGTACAACAGTAATGCAAGCGGTGAACATTCAGCATTGATAAATGCGCGTTCCTTCTGCATTTTTTTTTATTTATTTAGTTTTTATTGACCAGGTAAGTGCACTAGGCAAAGCACTGCCTATTTTCAGGCAAAACCCGGAGGTTACTGAACAGTGATACAACAACAGAATGTAAATAATACAATTGTACAGAACATAACTTTTGAGCAGTACATACATGTGCAAAGGGAAAGGGAACATTGTTGACCAGGAGTAGCACACTAAGCTGAAGCTTGTTTCCAGATGCGACCTGGGAGCACAAGGAAGTTAAATGATTTGCTCAGGATCACACAATATGCACTTAGGTGGCTGTGGGATTCAAACCCAGGTCTCCAGAGCTGCAACTCAGAGTCTTAACCTACTGCGCTGTACTGCCTCCAAAATTTTCAAAGGAAAATAGGTATTCAACAAATGCAATTATACAGAACATAACTATAGAGCAATACATACATTTTCAAGAAGAAATAGGTATTCAGTAAGAAACTGCTAGCATGGTCAGAAGAGAGCTTACGTGAAAGTTGTTACAAGACTTGGGGAAGACAAAACTTCAGTAGAGATGCTAAGGTGGAACAGTGATTTGCAAAAGGGGTTGAATGCTAGGATGAAAGACGAGACAGTGGCATGAGATGAGATGGTCATTACAGGTGCAAATGTCAGAGTTGCTCAGGCAGTTGCGAAGTACTACTTCAAAATGGTGATAGGACGGAGCATCTCTACCATGGAGTGGCAAGGTATTCCAGATTCCAGGGGCAAAGAAGGGAAAGGCTTGTTCACCCATCTTGGTGAAGCTTCTGAGAACTGTGAGGAGGGATGTGTCAGAGGAGTGCAGGGGGTACAAGTGTTCCTTGGGGGGGGTCATAAGGGCAGCAAGGGCTTCAGGTTTGGCAAATCTAATTATATTGTCTATAAAACAGCCCAGAGATAGGAGACAGCATGGGGGGGGGGGATAACCAGCCTAGGTGAGAGTAAAGTGAGCAGTGGTGTGTCATTCTAGGGGTGGAGAGGGGGAAAAGTGGCATATATTGTTGTAAAACATATTCCATTTGTTCAGGTTTGATGCACTACTCAGATAATATGAGGTGAGGCCTGTCACCTATAACCCAGGCACAACAGGCCGTAAGTGAAGCTAGTTAGTAGAATTTCCTGGGCAACTGCAAGTCTGGTGGGAGAAGTGAGAGTGTACCTAATTTTATAGGCCAGCCCTAATTTGGTGTGACTGTCACTCTCCCATTTTTTTTTTTAAATCTCCCATTTTTTAAAATCTGCCCTCCTAAAGTCCAGGACCCTTGTCCTTGTGTGATCTGCCTCTGCTCCTGTCTTTATATTAAACCACACTGTACAGTGATCACTGGTACCTAGGGGACTGACTACTGTGATGTCTGCAATGCTGTCCCTGTCTGTAAGCACCAGGTTCTGCTCTGCCCCATCCCTAGTGGGTTCTTTGATTAGCTGCCTGAGAAAAGCCCTTTCTAGGAAGTGTAGGATGGCCCTTCTTGCTGAAGCTGCCATTGGAAGGCTCCAATCCTCATCTGGCAGATTTAAGTCACCAATCAGCAGCACTTCCCCTTTCACTGCCATTTTGATGGTGACTTCCCCAAGTGCTGTATCAAACTCCTCTCCCTGTGCTGGAGGTCTGAACACTACCCCGGTACAGAGGGTGATCCCAGAGCCTGTCTCCAGGATGACCACCTGCACCTCTAGACCTTCCTTCTCCTCCAGGTGATCCTGTACCTAACAGGCCTTGATTCCCTCCCTCACAAATAGTGCAACTGCCGCCATAAGGATAAGGGAAAGGGAGTAGACAACACATGATGTACAAGTGCGAATACACAATGTAAGGTGCAGAAGTAATTAAAAATAAAATACAATAAAAATACATGCAATAAAATAAAAAAATAACCAGGCTAGCCTCTGCATTATGGCCTCTAGGTCTAGAATTGTATTTCCTAGACTCCTTGCATTGGCGTACATGACTCTTCACGCCTTACTCCCTCCCAACCTGCCAATGCTGTCCCCGGAAGTGCCACCTTGTCTATCTCTTCCCTTTTTACCTTGTCTGTTCCATCTCTTTTTGTTTTTCATTCTTGCTTACCTGATTTATACCCACTTTCCTCTGCCTTGTCCTGACTGCTGTCTTCTTTGCCCCTGTGCTGGGGGTGTTTACACTCCTTGGACCCTCCCTCCCTCCCTTATGCTATTTCATCCGGGGGTTGGAGACAATTTTTGCCTCCCTTGGTTTTATGGCCCTCACCTGTCTAGTTTAAAAGTTCATCCTAGTAGCATTTAAACCTCCCACTAAGGACTGTAGTTCCCTGCCTGGAAGGATGCAGGCTGTCTTTTGTACAGAAGCCCATATCCTCCCAGGTTGGGCTCTAGTCCCCAACATAGCCAAAGCCCTCCTCCATGTACCATGCTTTCAACCAAATGCTAAATGTCCTGAAGCGGAGTACTACTTCCTCTCCCCAGCCGTACACAGGTAACACACTGGCAAAAGCCATCGTATGTGCCACCTACTTGATGCCCCCCAGAGTTCCCTGAAACTATCCTGCACTACCCCTGTCCCTTGCCAGGTAATTTGCCTGCAGGTGGACAATGATACCTACTGCAGCTCCCTTCCATCTGTGTCAGCGTAGCTCAGTTGGTATCACAATCACCTCTAGACCAGAAGGTTGTGGGTTCTCATCCCACACCGGGACTGGACTCATACCTAAAAATGCTGTGGCACCCGAGTGTAGTATTAGGGGGGTGCTGTACTGTTGGGGTATGCCGCTTTTTGGATGAGACGTTAAATTGAGGTCCTGTCAACCCATCCTGGTGCTGTCCTGGTGGAAGTAAAAGAAGCAAACGCATTCTTTGCAAAGAGTAGGGGACATTCCCAGTGTCTTGGCCAATATTCCCCTTCCCATAAAACCAGTTCATGCAATTGTCAAGACTGTGTGTGCATGTTGATATGTCATATGGCTGCCACTGCACATTCAGTCGCTTCACTACCAGTCTAGGATTGCTTGTAAAGTGCTTTGGGATACACTGTGTATGAAAAGCACTATACAAATGCGGATTCTTCTTCTTCATTTCCTTCTTCCCTAGCAGTCCCTCTGGATATGCTCTCCATCCCTCCTAGCCAAAGCTCTTGTGAGACACTTCATCTCCCTATCCATTTTTTCCCTGGTCCAAAGTCTGCCCCCCTACCAAAAGAGTCTCCCTCACCAGCAGCTGCTTCCTCTTCAATTGGGGGCCTCTTCCTCCCTGCTTGGGGCTTCCCCTTCTAAAGAGATTTGTTCCTCTCCTGGAAGCTTTCCTTTATTTAGCAATGGAAGCAGTATTGTGATTTTGTTTTCGTGATGCAGGACTTTTGCTACAGTATGTTTCGGTCTTGGAAGGCAGGTCAGTACATATGCTAGGAGACCACCAATTTTTGACCAACTGTTTATGTGTAGTCAGTTTCACACAGGCCCATGCCTCCTTCAGACCTCGGAGGAACGTACAATCTTAGCATTCACCATTTTTTGTAAACTGATGGATAAGCATAGAAAAGTGTTTGTATTTTTCTGTCCAACTCATTGTGCTCATTCTGTGGTCAGTCACTTACACCAAAACTCTACGGGATCACAGAAAGGGGAAGTTGATTTGCAGCTTATACTTCATTTTTTGCAGTCCACACAAAATTGTAGTGCAAAGTTCAACCATCTAAGATCTCCCTTGCTGATCTTTTCTCTCGTCTGTTCATGTTGTATTGCTGCTTTTTTTCCTCATCAGTCTTTTTCTCCTCAGTCCATCCAGGCAGGCTTATTGGTCCCATCCTTGCCCCCTCCTGCTCGGCTTCCTGCCTCAAAATGGCTGGGGCCCTTCAACCCCCCACAGATTGCCCCCCGCTGTGGGGCCAGGCAGGAGAAGGCCATCTGCCCCCCCAACCGGAGACCAACCACCAGTTGCTGGACCCAGCCAGGTGGCAGTGTGGAGCAAAGGGTTGGCAGGCAGTATGTCACAAAGCTTGGGCAGACCGTTTCCTGTTTTTTTCCCTCGTTCCCAGACCCATGACAACATGGAGGATGCACATGTGTAGAGGCACGCATGCATTCCAGAATCACAGTTCCATCCACTCCCTGTGACCTAAGTCTGCCTGCCAAAGCTTGGCACTACACCAGGCCTCCACCTGGTGGCAGCCAAGATCCAGGATTGTATGCCTCCCCAGTCTGGGTGAGGAGAGCTGCCAGGCGGCTGTTCCATCCTTTCCCAACCCTCCCTCCACCAACCCCCGGCGGCCTGACCTTGTTCCCAAACTCAGGTTGCCGGCATGGTAAGAAGCAAGGTGCTACAGCACCTCAGTCCTCTGCACCATGGCACAACCATGTACTGCTTCTCTTTCATTTATTGCCAGGTACTTGCACATCCCCTATTGTTTGCATTCTAGTATGTTACAGTCCTCCTTCAAGGCGATGTCTAAGTATATGTTAGCTTTCCTTTAATGAATTTTGCTTCGGCACATTTTCTAATCTGATCTCTCCCTTGGGTAGTGTCTCCGCAGTTCATGTGTTTTTTTAACTCCATGATAAGGGTGGATCCCATTCTTAAGCCAGGACATGTTCACAAATTGGGAAATCAATGTTGTATTAAGCTTTAATATTTGCTGAAAGTGCTCATCTTAATATGCACAACGTTCTTTGGACAGCTTCTTTCTGAAGTTTATACTGTGTCAGAGATATTGGTAGCATATTCAGGTCTGCCGAAATGTCTTTCTGATTAGTCTTGTAGCTACATGGACAACTGGGACTATACTGTGTTTGGTCCATATTTGTTCCTATGCACATTAATAATGGTCTTATGCGTTCTCCAAGGGTTAGTGTCTCCAAATGTTTGGGGATTTATAGTGCCATGACGAGAATGGACCCCATTCTTAAGCCAGGGCATATTTTTAAAAAATGAGGAAATCAGTACTGTATAAGTCTTTGATGTTTGCCGAGAGTGCTTTCTGAGCACGTGCATTGTCCGCTGGATGGCTTCCTTTTTTTTTATATTTATTTTGTTGTTTACCAGGAATAGCACACTAAGCTGAAAGCTTTTTTACAGGTGCGACCTGGGAGCACAGGGAAGTTAAGTGACTTGCTCAGGGTCACACAGTATGCAGGTGGAAGCTGTGAGATTCAAACCCAGGTCTGGTCTGCTGGATGGCACAAGATTTGCAGCTCAGAGCCTTAAACCACTGCGCTATCCTGCCTCCCAATACTTTTGTAGTACATAAGGTGTCACGCATATTGGTGGCATATTTCAATGTGCCTGAAAGTTCTTTTTGATTAGCTCTGTTGCTCCAAGCACTATTTGGACAATTTGTGTGTCCTTATTCCACATCAGTTTAGTTTCTGTTTGCATATCTTAATATTTCGTGATTTTGTGTGTCTCTGTACGCAGGACACTGTAGTCACTAGGGGTGACTATTTCAATCAGCAATGCTATCTTTGTTCTTTTTTCTTGTATTACAATATCTGGTTTTCTTGCTTTCTGCCTTCTCCCTGTGTTGATCTTCCGATGCACAGCAACATATGATTTCTGCCTGAAACTCTTCCCACACTTCTCTGTAGGGCAGTGCCTCCAATGTTCAGGGTTTTCTAACACCACCACAAGAATGGGCTCCATTCTTAAGCAAGGGCATGTTAAAAAAAAAAAAAAAAAAAAAAATCAGGAAATCAGGACTCTAATAATCTTTAGTGTTTGCTGAAAGTGCTCTTAATACGTGCAATGTTCCTCAGATGTCTTCTACTCCATGTGGAATGTCTAATGCCTTGCAAGATTTGATTTCTGGCTGAAAATATTCCAATACTAATTGCATTTAAAAAGGTTTCTTCCCTGTGTGGATCTATTGGTGATTGGAAAGAGGTTTTTCAATTGTGAAACCCTTGGCATGGCTTGTACCTGCTGTGGCCTTTTCTACTGAATGAATCCCCCAATGTGCAGCAAAATCTGCTTCATGTGTGAGACACTTACCACAATCAATACATTTAAAAAATTTCTGTCCTGCATGGGTTTGCCTATGAACTGAGAGATTATCAGACTGTTCATAACACTCGCCACACGTACGTGGCTTCCTCCCTGTGTGGATCTTCTGATGTATGGCAAGGCTTGATTTATGGCTGAAACTCTTCCCACACACACTACATTTAAAAGGCTTCTCTCTCTCGGGGTTAGTGTCTCCAAATGTTTAGGGATTTCTAATATCGTGGCAAGAATGGACCCCCATTCTTTAGCCAGGGCATATTCAAAACTCAAGAAATTAGTACTGTATTAATCTTAACCTTCTCTCCTTTGTGAATCCGCTTGTGTTTATTAAGATTTGATTTATAGTTGAAACCCTTCCCACATTCAGTACATTTGAAAGGCTGCTCCCCAGAATGAGTCCGTTGGTGATCAGTAAGATTTGATTTCTTAGTGAAATCCTTCCCACATTCACTACATGTATGGGGCTTCTCACCTGTGTGGATTTTCTGATGTCTAGCAAGAACGGAGTTCTGGCTGAAACTCTTGCCACACTCAATGCATTTAAAAGGTTTCTCTCCTGTGTGAATCCGTTGGTGGGTAGTAAGAGTTGACTTGTTTCTAAAACACTTTCCACACTCGGTGCATTTAAATGGTTTCTCACCTGTGTGAATCCGCTGGTGATCGCTGAAATGTGATTCGTAGTTGAAGCCCTTTCCGCACTCATTGCATTTAAAAGGTTTCTCTCCTGTGTGGATCTGCTGATGGACAGAAAGATAAGATTTATTGTTGAAATCCTTCCCACAATTACTACATATGTATGGCTTCTCTCCTGTGTGGATATTCTGATGTCTAGCAAGAATTGAGTTCTGGTTGAAACTCTTCCCACACTCAGTACATTTAAAAGGTTTCTCTCCTGTGTGAATCCGTTGGTGGGTAGTAAGATTTGATTTGTTTCTAAAACACTTTCCGCACTTGGTGCAGTTAAACGGTTTCTCGCCTGTGTGAAACCGCTGGTGATTACTGAATTGTGATTTGTAATTGAAACCCTTTCCACACTCAGTGCATTTAAAAGGTTTCTCCCCAAAGTGAACCTGTTGGTGGTCAGTAAGATCTGACGTCTTGTTGAAATCCTTCCCACAATCATTACATTTACATTGCTTTTCTCCTCTGTGGATCTGCTGATGTACTGCCAGATTTGATTTTTTGTTGAAATCCTTGCCACGATCACTGCATGTATATGGCTTCTCATCTGAGTGGGACTTCTGATGTCTAGCAAGAACTGACTTCTGGTTGAAACCCTTTCCACACTCACTAAATTTAAATGGTTTCTCACCTGTGCAAATCCGTTGGTGCATAGCAAGACTGGATTTGCTTCTGAAACCCTTTCCACATTCAGAGCATTTAAATGGTTTTAGATCTGTGTGAATCTGCTGGCATTTACTTAAATATGATTCATAGCTGAAACCCTTTCCACATTCAGAGCATTTAAATTGTTTTAGAGCTGTGTGAATCTGCTGCCATTTACTTAAATATGATTCATAGCTGAAACCCTTTCCACTCTCAGTGCATTTAAAAGGATTCTCACCTGTATGAACCTGCTGGTGTACATTAAAATGTGATTCACAGCTGCAACCTTTTTCACACTCCATGCACTTAAATGAACTGTCCACTGATTGAGTTAGCTGGTGGTTAGTAAGCATTTTTTCAGTTATGAAACTCTCTTTATAGTCACTACGTACATAGGCCTCGTCTTCTGAATGAATCCCCTGATGCTCAACAAAATCTGATTTATACATGAAATGCCTCTCACACTCAGTACATTTAGAAAAGTTCTGTTCCACATGGGCATGTCTGTGAACTGAGAGATCACCCCACTGTTTAACATTCTTCCCACTAGTGGTAGACTGAAAAGGTTTCTGTGCTGCATCGAATCTCTGGTTTCTCTTTGATTTGTGAATCCAGTGATGCTCTCCGAACCTGACTTTAATAAATGTCAGTCCCTCTGGGCAACGTTTCTCAAGCATGGCACTTTTAAAGCTCCCCTCTCTGGTGAGACTCTGATGGTGTGCAGGAAGTTTTGATTCTTGATGCTTCTCACAATCTGTAGACTTAGCAACTAGAATGAGAAGAACATAAGATATGTAATGATTCAGTTTTTAACAAAAGACAGCAAAGAAAACAAATTTTATAACACAGATACACAGCCTATTCATAACAATGTAAGAGCCAGAGAAATGACTGAAGGAAATTCATCTTAAGAAGTGCCACGGATATGGAGGGTTTAATTTAAGAATTCTAACAGAACAGGCTCATGGGGTAGCAGCCCCTCATGCAATGATATACTGTATAATGAGTCAGTTTGGACATAGGATATACAGTACCTGATGACGGGACATAGGCTCATATAGTCTCTATTACAAAATGCTCTATATCAGAACCTAGAAACTATAGACTAGTATGCTTAGCATCACAGTAACAGTAGTAGTAGATTTTTTTTATTTTTAGCAATGAAAGTTTGAAAATACACCATTACAGCAACAATGCCCTGTTTACAAGGTGGTCCTGAATTCACAAATTAAGACTAGTCACAGAAAAAGAAATGGAAACTATTGTCAGAGGAAGTACCGTTGATCATCTAAAGAACCATGACCTGGAGTCAGAGTCCTAATATATAAGTAAAGGAAGGTCTTGTCAAACAAATCTGATAGATTTTTTTTGATTGGGTGACTAGCGAAGTGAATCAGAGAGGGGCAGTAGACATCACCTACCTAGATTTCAGCAAAACCTTTGATACCGTCCTACACAGATGGCTGGTTAACAAGATCAGTAGTCTGGGCATGAGCATAAGGTGACACATTGGGTTAGAAACTGGCTGATGGACAGAAGGCAGAGGGTGGTGGTAAATGAGATCCAATCCAGGGAGAGTGAGGTGAACAGCGGAGTACCACAGGGATCAGTACTGGGACCAGTCCTGTTCAATGTCTTCATTAGTGACATTGCGGAGGGGCTGGAAGAAAAGGTCTGCCTATTTGCAGATGACACCAAGATCTGCAACACAGTGGATACTGCAGAAGGGGTGCAGCAAATGAAGAGGGATCTGGAGAAACTTGAAAGCTGGTTGGCGGTGTGGCAACTGAGGTTCAATGCAGAAAAGTGCAAGACGCTGCTGCTGAGACACAGAGAGGTAGAAAGCAGCCACAGCTTCCTTGAATTAAGGAGGTTATTTTCTAGACTACACTGAAGTGAATTATTACTTTTTGGACCTGTGTAAGTAACTAGTATTGATTGTGTTTTTGTGGTTGTCTTTGCTTAGTTTTAACTTTAATTTGCCAGGGAGGAACTGTAGCTGGGAGATATTTGCAGTCATTTGTGACTAGCCCTGGTACTTAACCTCTGTGAAACAGGTGTCTGAAAGGAAGGAAGGAAGGCACTCCCTGGGGTGTGAGGGTCAGAGTTGTAGTTGATTGTTTCTGGATGGCATAGGCATTGGTAAACACCAAGCTAGAGCAGTCGATAGGGAGAACGGCAGGGGTAAATGGAGAAAAAGACATAGGCAGTAAGGACAGGGATGGGACAAAAAGAAATAAAGCCATAAAAAAAGGGAGAGTAATGAGTACCAATGCCCCTAGTTTAGGTAAAAAGCTCCCTGAAATGGGGGCCTTCATGGAAGAGGAATGCCTGGATATTGTGGCAGTCACCTAAACATGGTACACAGAGAACCATGACTGGGATGTCAACATACCAGGGTACACAATCTACAGAAGGGAAAGGAAGGGAAGAAGAGGAGGAGGAGGAGTAGCTCTCTGTGTAAGGGAAGGGATCAAAGCAACTGAACTAAAAGCTAAACAGGGAGGAGAGGAGGCACTGTGGGTCACCCTGGGGACTGGAAATGGCTCCACAATCCACACAGGGGTTGTATACAGACCCTGTCTCAGGGGAGGAAATAGACAAGAAAATGATAGAAGGCATCCTTGGGATGGCAGAGAAAGGGGAAGTATTGCTGAAGGGGGACCTGAATATGTCAGATGTTAACTGGAGCACCTTTGCTGCAGCCACATCCAAGAGCAGGGACATTCTCGATGCCCTACAGGGGGCATGCCTCAGACAGCTAGCTTTGGAACCCACTCGGGAGGCAGCAATCTTAGACCTGGTACTCTCAAATGGGGATAGAGAGAGGATCTCTGATCTTGAAGTGGGTAGCCATCTGGGAACAAGCGACCACCAAACAGTGTGGTTCACGATAAACTTAGCTGTAGAGTCAAGCCACACAAAAGTGAAGGTACTGGACTTCAGAAGGGCTGATTTTGTCAAAATGGGAGAGTGCCTCATAAAAGCACTAGCAAACAGGCAAGAAGGTGGGGTGGAGCAACAATGGGGAAACATCAGAACCACCATCACAGAGGCAACAAGCATTTGTGTGAATCAAATAAACAAACCAAAACAAAAGAAAAAACCTCTATGGTTCTCAAAGGAAGTAGTGGGGAAAGTAAGGGAGAAAGAGATAGCATTCAGGAAGCATAAGGAAACACAGAAGGAGCTGGACAGAGAACTGTATCAGTTAAAGCAGAAGGAAATGGGGAAGGCAGTCAGAATAGCAAAGGCCCAAGCCGAGGAAAAGATAGCCAACTCGGTTAAGAAGGGGATAAAACCTTTTATAGGTACATCAGGGAGCAAAGAAAGACTAAGGCAGGGATACTGAGGCTGAATAAAGAGGAAGGTGGTTGGGCAGAAAGCGACAGTGAAAAAGCAGGGATACTGAACAAATACTTCTGATCAGTATTCACAATGGAAAGGCAGGGGGAGGTACTTAATCCAGTCAACAGAAGCACTCTGAATAGGGGGGTTGTTATTAGTCCTTTCACAGATGAAAGGGTTCTGAAAGAACTCTTAAAACTGAAGGTGGATAAAGAAATGGGGCCTGATGGGATTCACCCCAGAATTCTAAAAGAACTAAGGTAAGAACCAGTAACACCACTGACTACCCTTTTTAATAAATCATGGGAGGATAGTGTGGTACCCGAGGACTGGAGGAGGGTGGATGTGATTCCCCTTCACAAAAGTATGAGCAAGACAGAGGCAGGAAACTACAGACCTGTCAGTTTGACCTCAGTGATAGGGAAAATGATGGAATCACTCCTGAGGAAAAGAATTGTTAAGTACCTAGAGGTCAGTGGGGCACAGGACCCAATGCAGCATGGATTCACAGCAGGAAGGTCATGTCAGACAAATCTAATTGATTTCTTTGACTGGGTGACCAAAGTAGTAGACCAGGAAGGGGCTGTGGACATGGCCTATCTAGACTTTAGCAAGGCATTTGACACAGTCCTGCACAAAAGATTAATAAACAAATTAGCCAGCCTGGGAGTGGGTCCCAGGGTGGTAGCCTGGGTAAAACACTGGCTGGACAACAGAATGCAGTGGGTAATAGTAAATGGAGTCCACAGTGAAGAAAGGAGGGTTACTAGTGGGATACCGCAGGGTTCAGTACTGGGGCCGGTCCTTTTTAATGTCTTTATAAGTGACATTACAGAGGGACTAGAAGGGAAAGTATGTCTCTTTGCAGATGACACAAAGATCTGCAACAGGGTTGATATGCACGGTGGGGTGGAAAGGATGAAAAGGGACTTGGCAAGGTTGGAGGAATGGTCAAATGTATGGCAGCTTAGATTCAACGCAAAGAAGTGCAAAGTAATGCACCTGGGAAACAAAAACCCAGGGGAAGAGTACACAATGGGGAGTGAGATACTGACAAAACAAAATGGAAAGGGACCTGGGGGTAGTCATATCAGATGACCTAAAGGAGGGCCAACAATGTGAGAAGGCAGTAAGGAGGGCTGGGGGGATACTGGGTTGCATAGGGAGAGGCATCACCAGTAGAAAACAGGAAGTTGTTGGCCCTCTGTACAGACAGTTGGTAAGACCACATCTGGAGTACTGTGTACAGTTCTGGAGACCCCATCTCCGCAAAAACATAGACAGGGTGGAGGCTGTCCAGAGGAGGGCATTCAAAATGATGCAGGGTCTCCACCAGAAGACATATGAAGAAAGACTAAAGGAGCTTAAGATGTATAGTCACGAGGAAAGGAGGGAGAGGGGGGACATGATAGAAACTTTCAAATACCTCAAGGGAATCAACAAAGTCCAAGTGGTTAGCATCTTTCAGAAAAATAGATGTGCAAGAACAAGGGGGCGCAATCTGAAGATAGATGGGGGACGGCTCAGAGGTAATGTGAGGAAGAATTTCTTCACAGAGAGGGTGGTGGACGCATGGAACAGCCTTCCTGAGGAGGTTGTGGGGTCTAAAACTGTGGGAGAATTCAAGAATGCATGGGACAGACATAAGGCAATTTTTGTGGGAGGTAGGAAGAAAAAGGCTGTTGGTTAACTAGGATCTGCAGCTTATCCTGTAGGTAGGGAAACGGGCAGACTAGGTGGGCCATGCGGTCCTTACCTGCCGTCAAAGTCTATGTTTCTATAATGCACCTGGGTAGGGGGAATCCTGGGGAGAGCTACAGAATGGGGGGAGGAGGTGTTGTCACCAAAGAGGAAAGGGACCTAGGGTTTATCATATCTGATGACCTTAAGGTATCAAAGCAGTGCACAAAGGCTGCAGGGAGGACCAGTGGCAAGCTGGGGTGCATAGGCCAAGGCACTACTAGCAGAAGACGGGAGGTGGTGATGCCATTGTATAAAATATTGGTAAGTCCGCATCTGGAATACTGCGTGCAGTACTGGAGACCACACATGCGTAAGGACATAGCCAAGGTGGAGGCTATCCAAAGAAAGGTGACAAAGATGGTGCATGGCTTGCATCACAAAATATATGAGGAGAGTCTTAGGCCCCATACACACTAGGGACCAATTTTAAAATGTTTTAAAGAATGTTTTATAAATCAGTCCACTGCACGGGTGTCAGAGCATCCACACTGCATTCCGACTACCATACTATCTGGAGTGGGTTCCCAGGCATGACTTTGGCACCCATCTCAAAGCATTATGGGTGCTGCAGTGCATGGTGGGATACCCGTGATTGGGACCAGAAAGGGATCGCGGAAAAAAAATACATTGGTGGAATCCGCAATCCCTTGCTGACTCAGCAATACCATTAGATTTTTTTTTTAAATCCTGCAGGAAAGAAAAAAGTTTTCTTAATATGACAGGTTACCATAACTGTGTTACAGCACGGTTTGCGTACACACTGTTGTTAACACGGATTAAGGCAACCGTATTTATCTAAAACCATGCTAAAGACTACCTCTCTAGCAGGATTTTAGCACTGTTTTAGAACACAGTTGTATCACGTTTGTAACCGTGTTACAGTGTGGATGCTAACCATGTTCTGGGAGCTTAAAATGGTTTAAGGCAGTTAAATCATTTTAAGCACCCTAGTGTGTACAGGGCCTCAGAGACCTCAATATGTACTCACTGGAGGACAGGAGAGAAAGGGGGGACATGACAGAAACTTTCCAGTACCTCAAGGGCATAAACAAGGTGCAGGTGGGGGATCTTTTTCAATGTAGAAAAGATATCAGAACGAAGGGACACGATATGAAATTGGAGGGGGGTAGATTAAGAGGTAATGTAAGGACGTTCTTCTACACAGAGAGGGTGGTGGACGCTTGGAACAGTCTGCCACAATAGGTGGTGGGGGCAACCACAGTGGAGGGGTTTAAACATGCCTGGGACAGGCACAAGGGAACATTGGGTAGGGAGGGAATGATGAAAAGCCATTGATCACTTAGGGTCAGTGACTACATATAAGTATAGTGTTTATGGGCAGACTAGATGGGCCTAGCGGTCCTTATCTGCTAACAATTTCTATGTATCCATGTAAAAAGAAGTTTAAGGAAAACAACCACTGAGCTACTAGATCACTGTTAATGGTTTCCTATAGTCAGTAACTAGTGACTCAACGTAAAATATATAACATAAAATGTTAATACAAATTATTATGCAATACATGTAACATTATGTCTAGAAAGCCTGCCGGCCTGGTGGTGCTGAGGGTTGTGATGCTGGACGCCACACCTCGCGCCACGCTGGCAACCCGGGTTTGGGAATGGACTCGGGCTATCAGGGGTTGGCAGGGGAAGGAGAGGATGGAGTAGCCCATAGCGGCTCTCCTCTCTGAGGTGGGTAAGGGGTTCGTCACTCTGCAGTGGTTCCGCGAAGTTGGGAGCACTACAGGAGCAGTGCACAGAAGAGGTTGGACTCGGTGGACATCAGTGCGTTAGTGCACTAACGTCACTGCGTCCAGCTCAAAGGAGGCGAAAACTTAAGGGCGGAAAACTGGCAGGGTGATTGCGGCACTGATGGCCATGCCCACACCCTGGACCTAGAGGTGCACCTCCCAGGTAATGGATCTGGGTCCCCATTGGGGGACACTCCATGCCAGCCTGCGTGGGGAGAGTGAGTCAGAGACCAGACCCGGGTCTGTGGTGCGAGTGCCGGCAGTCGAACAACTGCCAGCCACTCCGCAGTGGAGGAGAAAAGAGTGCGGATATAAAAAATAAAAATTCTAGAAAGCCAAACATAAAATGTCAGCAGCAAAAGTATACATTTGACATGAGTGGGCACTAGCATTATGGCTTACAACACAATTGTTGTACAAGTCAGTAAATTTTATTTTTATATTTGAGATGTGCAAACAGATAGAAAAATGGCCCCTTGAGATATGCAGTAGCATCTCTTTTTGTGGGGTCCCTTGGTACAGCATGGAGTAGAAGGGGCTTATTTTATAGTGCCCTACAATGTAGGTGCATTTTACAGCCACCTTCCTGCACTGCTATGTGCAGTGCAGGATGGCTGGTCCACTGCCACTTCTCTGATATGGACATAAGTGGGAGTTTCAGAACATATTCAATCTAGGCATTATGATCCACTGTGGTCGTGGTAGGGATTCAAACTCCTGCAGACATTGGCTGTCCCTGTGTTAATGCTATAGACCACCTGCAGATTTTCTGGGGTCTGGGTCAGACTGCAGACAACATAAAGTTCTGCAGTAGGGTGGACAGTGATGAGGGGTTGGGGAGTTGTAAAGTGACCAAGAAAGATTACAGATGGAGTCTAAAATATATATTTAGTTTTTGTTGACCGGGTAGGGTGTGCTAGGCAGACAGTTGCCTGAGAGTAAAGACCAGCCAACGCCTTCAGGAGAACAAAACATAATATGTCGACTAAATTCAGCGTGTAGTTCTATAAGCCCCCCATGGGAGTTTACTAGTCCTAGGTCCCTGGTAGACTGCCTGGGGATTGGGATTGCCTGCTGGCAGGCGGGGCCTGGGTCCCAGATGGTATATAGTGGATTTTGGTGCAGAAAAAAAATTAAAGAGGGGGGGGGGGAGAGAGACCAAGAGGGTAGGAACAGCGGCAGTTCAGCCACGGGATGAGGTTTGGGGCCAGGGTGGGGGCGATAGCCACCCCAGCCCACTGCCTTCAGTCTGACTCACTGCAGTGGAACAGTGAGAAGACAGGGGGAATATGTATCCAGAGACATCATGGGTACGCTGTGAGGTATGGAGCACCACAGAGAGAACCGGTGCGCATCCCAGAAGTGAGACCCTGAGCTGTGGTGGAGCAGTGGCGAGAGCCTACCCAGCGGGCACCAAAAGCCTGTTACAGGGAGCCTTGAGATCCATGCTGGAGTGGGTGGGGACAGGTCCAGTGGTTCCAAGGAGTAGGATGCAAGTCTTTGAAAGCAGACCCTATCAGAGGCTTTGTGGGGTGTCCCACCTGAGCACTTGGGTTGTCCCAGTACTGACACTGCAGTGCAGCATGAGGGGGGTGCTACATTCCTGAGGTGCCGTCTTTCAGATGAGATGTTTAACCGAGGTCCCATCTGCCTGTTCTGGTTGTAGTTCAGGTGGATGTTAAAGAACCCATGGCACTTCTTGAAAAGAACAGGGGAATTTTATTTCATTTACATAAATAAACAAAACACATACAAAAGGAACACAATACATTTAATTGTAGATTCTCTTGGCTGATATTGTTCTTTCACTTCAGCAAATTATACAAAGAATCTTATAGAACTAAAAATGAGAAATAAACCAATAAGAAAAAAATACTATCACTTCATGGTTACCCCTACATCTCTTTTAGAAAAAAAATAAAATAAAAATCTCCCCAAAAATCTTTTTTTGGAAAAAAAAAAATAAAAATCTCCCCAAAAATCTTTTTTGATCAGAAAAAAAAAAATAAATAAATTAAACTACAATCAAACAAACACATAATTCAATATCAACAATACAAACTTATATTGTAAATATCTCCGTTTTTACTAAATAGTTCTATTAGGAATCAGAAAGTTTATTTGATAAAATCACAAAGGCTTAACTCAGGTCAAGGCATCATCTCGAGTTCTTTTGCTGAACCCAAATACCAGTTCAGCTGTATGAAGAACCAGGTTTCTTCCTTTTGTTTTGTCAATTTTTGAAAGATCTACCCTAATCTAGCCAAGCAATTCTACGCCACAAAACATCAACCCTCACTTTTGATAATGTCCTTTATTCCTGGCTTTTAATCTCCTTTAGAGAGTTTTCTATTGTTTAAGCAAGTACAAGGGGGAACGTATTCAGTTATTGAGTCAAAAACTGGCATCTTGCTTGCCAAAAATAAACTTTGATGGATGCAAATACTGTATAACATTAAGGGTGCTTGGATGATAAAATTTCAAATAATCTGTTTAGTCTCCCAATATAAAATTCTGGTAAGAAAGACATTTCAAGTAAGGCCACTGCCATCTGGTGGCCCAAAAGGATAACAACTAGAGAATAATGCATATGTAGATGTGTGATATGTAAGCATTAATCCCCGCTGAAGGTGGCATCTATTGGGGAGTTAATGCATGGTTGGGACCATTGTGGCACGAGGCCAGAGGCCGAGGGGTGCAACGGACCAACCATGCATTAACTCCCATTAGATACCACCTTCGGGGGGGATTAATGTGCTTGTAACACAACAAGTGCGATGCAGGTAACCATCACACTTGAAAACTTCGCTCTTCTGACGGCCTCTTCTACTCCTGTGTCTCCGTTTCTGCTTGTGATTCCTACCGTGATGCTAGGTCCATGGTGGAAGGCAGTCAGCTGGTGGAAGAGCACCACGGCATTATGAGACGATAATGCCGTGTTGGGCTTGTGAACGCGCGTCCCACAACAGCGACACGGCATTGTCGTCTCATAATGCCGTGTTGCTCCTGCACCACGTGATGGCGTCTCGCCTATCGCGTGGCGCCCTGACACGGCTCCCAATAATGCCGTGTTACAAGCAGTTTTAATACACACCCAAGGTGTGTGATAATATATAAACCTCGAGAGGTTGGTATATAGTCATACACCGAGGGTGTGTAAAAAAACTGCAGATCACACACCTTCATAAGTGTTATTTTTTATAATAACTGGTGCTAAGTAAACAAAGCTCAGAATCTTAGTATTACGTGCTTCCTGCGTTGCTGATTTGACCTCTGTACAGGCTCCATGACATGCTGGTTGTTATGACATTAAGGTGAAGGTTCAACGGCTTCTCCATTGTTTAAAGTTAAAAAAAAAAAAAAACTGTGAATGGTTCAATTTTCCGAGTTGGTAAGTACCTTAGCATGGTACACACAACCCGACGCGAGACAGTAAATGCCGTATCAACTCGCAGGTTGATATGATTTTGTCATATCAACTTGCAGGTTGATATGATTTTTTACAGGTTTCAAAAACAGGTTGATATTGGGGGTCATCAGTTATTATATAATGAATATACGGGCAGTCTAAAAAAAAAAGCGTGTCTGTGTTTCTTCAATTTGAGTACATGCTGATCTAGGACAGTATCTCTCTTCGATAGCTTTATGTTTCATGTTACCCCGCACTCCTAATCTACCATGACAACTAAGCCAAATAGTATTCTAAAACTTTGTTGAAATTGTTTTATCATTTAGAACGTTAAATACTGTAGGTATTTTAGAAGGAATGCAGTTTGGAAATTCCACTTGGATTACCCCTTGAGATGTCATGATGTGGGAATATAACAATTTCCTAGAGAAAGTCCTAATAGCCTGTTTGTTTAGTTTCCACTGTTTCATTTTTCAAAGCGTAGAGTCTGCATATTGTGGTATATCATCTGTTTTTAAAATTTTAGGAGGCAAATTATCCCATTTACTATAAAAGGGTTTTAATAACAGAAATGTTCATTATTGCCATGGGTGTACCACCATATCCCACCCCAAGGAAGGGATGACTCACAAAAATAAAAGTGAAAAAGCACCAGGGAGTTTATCATCCCTAACCCACCTGACTTGCATGCCAAATAAGTATAATCTCTTTTGCTGGGGTTTAATTGGCTCCCCTAGAGCATTTGAAAAAAAAAAACTGCTAAAAAGACGGGTCTCAAAACAGGTGTGGGGGGGGGGTAAATAAAGCTGAGATAGGTAAATATCGGTAAGAGAAATTTCTTAATTGTAAGTACCCTTTTCTTTTTGGAAAATTTCCAGTTTTTCCAAACCTGGACCTTAGCCTCGCATAACTTGAGTTAATTTTCCCAGTTTAGCACCTAAAGGTTTCCTTCTCCAAACTGAATCCCCAGAATTGAAATAGTGGGACCTACCACTGGAATGTCCACTATGCTGTGAACATTTTCTTGTCCATTAAAACTTCCAGGTGTAACCCCCCTACAAATGGCGGTCACTAAAAAGCCTTCCTTGGGAGAGCCTAAATGCTCTCCGCCCGGCTGGTGTCCTATATTTCAGCCGAATTTTAAAATAATTTAATGAGAGTGCCTAATGCCTCCATGTACTGTCGCTTTAAGAGCTGCCAATCCGCAGTATAATTAATTTGAACTGGGGGGACTGTGTGTTTCCCTGCTCGAGTCCCGCCTGGGCCACTGAGCAGATTGCTCCATTCTGCAGTCGCTATATGCGCAGGGGGAGCACTTTCAAAGATGTAACTATCTGCTGGTAATTTGTTACAGTGATAATGACTGTACAGTTTGCCTAACCTGCCTTTCTTACAGCTGGGACTCTGTGTGTTTAGCCCCTCCATTTCAGATCTGAACTGCTGAATAGGTCCAATTGATGGGGAAGGGCTCCTTAAAATGGAGCCTGCTGGCAAATCAGAACTTGGACTCCCAAATGGAGCCAGCCACAAGGGGCTTGTATGGAGAGAGCCTCTGGGAAATGTAGTTTGGACTTTTTTCCAATAGAGGGAGCTTGTTGTGACTGGCAAGGAGACTCCGCCAACTGCAACCTTTTGGATTTGGGAAAAATGCTCGGACTGTCTGCTGGGAGAGCCAGTCTGAGCATGGAGCTGGAAGAGTCAGCAGCTCGTGGGGCTGCTGCTGACGGGGCCGCGCAGGAGGCCTGAAAAAGGCCTGTCTTTCGTCAGCTCTCCTGAAGGGAGAGAAAAGGACTGTGTTTTTTCAGATCAAGTATCTGAACATGTGTGAAAAAGGAAAGCAGTTGTTGTGGCCTAGATAATGGCCAACCAAGTGTGGAGAAGAGAAACCTTGATTTTCAGACAGAGATTCTGAAGAGTTGCCTTGATTTTTGGACAGCGATTCCAAAGAGGAACCTTGATGCTGAAGTGCCCTGAGGTTTGGGGCAGAAGAGAACTGTGTTTGAAGTTGGAAGCTGAGGGGGAAACTGCCCCGAGTGTTCATGCAGCTGTTGTGCGCAGTAGATTCGCGGGGGAAGTGCGTGTGAGGCCATAAAGTTGGCCTGCATCCATTAGTAAGTGTAATTCGGACAGCGACTCAGAGCTTTCAGAGTGAGAGAAGAAGCAAAAGTCATTTTGGGACCAGACTTAACCTGAAGAAGACCGAAAGTGTGCAGACTTGCGATCAGCCTGTCAGGACTCTGTGGTCTGGTACAGTAAGTGACCTTTACATATAAATGTGTGTAGTGCTTGTGGGGATTGAGCTCTGAGTAATTCCCCATATTGTGAACTGTGTGGTGTGCTGGGAGGTGATTCCCTAGCAGGGTTCGAACTGAATCCGAGTTTAAGTCACAGAAGAATGCCTCTGAAGCCAGGCTCAATCTCCTGAAGTGACCAGCTGCTTGTCTGGTAGTGTTCTGTGTACATATAAAATGTGTAGTGAGCTGGAAGTCACATCCAGCCTCACTTGGACTGCATCTACCTGCATTGAGTGCAAGTGAGCCCTGCCACAAGGGCTGGGCCAGCTATTCTGTTTCTCCTGGACAATTTGCCTACCATTCAGTTTCAGCATTGAATCTGTGAGTACAAATCAGGGTAACTCCCTGCTATCATCTAATTGCAAGTGTTCCATCTGATTACTTTTTCCTTTCTTTCTTCATGAACTGAGCCAACCGGCTCCAGATTACAAATTGGGTATTGTGCAAGTGTTTTCCATTTCAGGGCCCCAACCAGCTGCACCGATCCTGGCTAGGCCCCCCCATCCTGGGTACCCAGTGAAAGTGACATTGAGGGACTCTGAAATTGTGCACAGTACTGTGATTATTAATGTGTATAATCTAATTAACCTGATTTCCCCCTGTCCTTGTTACAGCTCCTTGAATAAATCAGATTTGGTGATTTAGCAGTTACACTGCTTGAACTGCGTGTTTATGTTGAAATACTGTACAGTGGTTATTGTATTACTGCATCTTACTTTACAGGGGGTTCCCAGAGTCAAGCTGATCGAAACAAGTCCTGGGGGTAAGTGTATACTTCGAAGGTACTGTGATTAACTTGTGTGGGCCACTAGTGGGTAGAAAGGGGGGTTGCACTGTCACAGAGGGCTGTGACCAAGTCATATCAGACTGTCTTAACCCCGACCTCTGGGTGGAGGCACCCGCCATTGGACCTAGGCCCCTCAACCTGTTAGTAGTTAAGCAGGCAGGGGTAGTAGCGCTTGGGATAGCGCCACCTGAGGGTTATACAAATCTAAGGGCTTTACTTTTATCTTTATTAGTTACTGCACCTGAAATATGTGCGTATTTAACTAATTCATGGTGCAATTCATGTTCTGATTCCTGAGCTGACAGAAAAAAACAGAGATCATCTGCATATGCTGCAATTTTCTGCGGTTCTCCTTGAGGTGAGGGGGTCAAACCCTGTATATTATCATTAAGGTACATGTTCTGAATCAGAGGATCTAAAACAAAAGTGTAATGCAGGGGACTTATTGGACACCCCTGTCTTATACCAACATTCATTGTAACAGATCTTCCCATTATCCCATTGACATAAGATGTTAATCTTGCACCTGTATATAATATTTTTACCCACTTCTTCGTATTGTTCGGTATCCCATAAGCTTCTAGAACCTGAAAAAAAATGTATGGGAAACTTTATCAAAGGCCTTAGCCTGGTCAATTGAAAGCACATATCCCTGAAGCTTCCTTTTCATACTGAATTCAAAAATATCTCTCAATAGAGCAAGATTATGAGAAATGTTCCTTTCTGGAATGGAGCAGGTTTGTGCCAGGTGTATCAAAGTCCTAGGCACTTGTTGCAACCTATTACACAACATTTTAGACAAGATTTTATAATCAGTATTTAAAATACTAATTGGTCTTCAGTTCGACAGAAGTTTCTTGTTTCCTTTTTTATAAAGAAATATTAATATTGCTTCCTGAAGCCATTGTTTGAAGATATATTAGAAAGTAGCTCATTATACTGTATAATTGATGGAGAGAATCCAGAAGTTCTGTCAAGAAATTTTTATAAAATGCACTAGATATTCCATCCATTCCTGGAGAAGAAGTATCTTTAAGGGGGTTAATTGAAAAGAGCAGGGGAATTTCCCTGGTGTCCTGGACAATTTCCCCATTCACTAAAAATACCACCAACAGCCTAATCTGGTTCAATGTCAGCTGGCATTCATCTGTATCCCCCTCCACCGGGACAAGGCTGAAAATAAGCAGAATTGTCTAGTCCTCCTTTCCCGGTCAACAAAAACTGAATAAATAAATCAATCCCGACAGTCCTTGGCCCTGGCCTGGAGCACCCACTTTGTCATCTGGTGCGTGGTGCCCTGCAGCTTAACTCATTCACACCACAAGAGCTCTTTGAGAGTTCCACCACTTGTGCCCTGTATACTCTTAGCACTGCATCCTGGGCCTTTCTAAGCAAAATCAAGCCATAATCAGCACGCCACAAACAAATGCGAATACCTCTTGATCCATAAGTGCTACAAAGTGCGAGTGGCAAAGCTGTTCAGCACAAAATTAACTTCCTGATGGTGCTATGCAATCAATTGTAATCAATTCGTTTTTTATTTTATACTAGCTGAAATACCAAACAATTGTGGGTTTTTTTTGATTTTTCAAGGTGCTTAGGTGAGGCTTGAGAGACAAATGTCAGCCATGCACATCATACCTTAAACAAATGCGAATAACTCCTAAAGTACACGTGACAGACACAAAGTATCAGTAGTAAAGTTGTTCAGCACAAAATTACCTTTCTAACAGTGCTATACAATAAATTCTAAGCAATTCGGTTTGTTTAATATTTAGGTAAAAACTGCTAACTTCCTAAGATGTTTCCAGGCCTGAGTGAAAGTCAGCTTAGTAAGTCTACAGTCATTATTGGCCTTAGTGGCTATGCTTTGAGACGCCACCTACAGGCGTATCTAGGTCTGAATGAGATTGTGAGAGAGATATGATGATGAGAGATGCCACCACCCTTAAGCCCCCGTAGTACCCACCACTGCAGGAGAAGCGAGACCACCCAGAGCAGCTGCCTTTGCCTCAGTGCTGTTTCATGGGGGTGCTTGCCCTAACTCCATGTAAGGTCGGTGAGTCAGAGGCATCAGAAAGGTTGAGGGTGTGGGCAGGAGAGAATGAGGGAGCTGCTGGTCTGTTCTAAGGCCTTATTCGACCTGAAGAGATGCTGCTGTCACCATTTGGCTGAGCCTGATTTGGCTCTGAGGAGCAACGGCAGTTGGATCCCTTGATCAGTTTCTAAAAGCAATGTAATCTTGGCCCAGGCCATGTGTGATAAAGCCCAGCCACCGTGTATGGTTTCCCCATACTCCATGGAGAGGCCTGATTGTATTATTCTTCAATTAAATCATTTTTTCACTTTGAATCATTATGGACAATGAACTTAATCAATCTACCTCATGTCCTGCTTAACAAGTTTTGCCCCATACAGCTGTCATTCCCCCGGATTGAAGATGTTCTGTACCCCCGTTACACCTGCTGTACCAGGTAAATGAGCATATTCTGCGACTGTGTTTTCTTCAGCTGTATGCACCCCCACTGGACTACCATCTGATACCCCTAGATGCCAGGATGGGGGATCTTACATTTCATATTAGATCAGTATTTCTTCTCTCTGTGATTTCTTGCCAATGTAATTTGCATGAAAACAGGATCTTTTCTCCTGAAGGCTCATCTACTCTAATAGCTTTTTCCCTATCTGAGGCCCCAATATTCTGCTTGTGACATCATAGTTACTCCCATGGCAACAGATTGGGATGTCACAGCAGAGGATTATGACTTCAAGTTGGGAATGAACTACAGGGATATGAGATGACCTCTTAGATGAATTATAAGGGATTACAGTCATGTATTCATGCAGATTTCTTCAGTAACAGATAATGGATGAGAAACCCATAGAAGATATGGACTACAAGCTGAACTGTACCTAAATAAGGTTTTCAAAGTTTTTATTGAGGCATCCATAGCTCTTCAAGATTCAATACCAAAAAGTGCTAAGTAAGACAAATAGGAAAGAAAAACCCTAGGACAGAATACTGATACTGGAATTTAGCCACTACTGTCGAGAAAAGAAACTTCAGAGTCATCATAAGTGAATCCCTCAAACACACTAGCTAGCAGAGCAGGACCTATAGTAAGACAACCAAAATGTTGGGGTGCATCGGGAGGGGTTCTGTTAGCAGAAAGAAAGCAATTATACTGCCCCTATACAGGTCACTGTGCCCAGTTCTGGAGCCCACACCTGGGGAAAGACAAGGACAGGCTGCAGGTGGTGCAGCCAAGGGTCACTAACAGGGCAGTGATCGGGGGGGGGTGCAACAGCTGCGGTTGCAGTAGGGCCCACACTGTTAGGGGGCCCACTGCCTCAGAGGTCAGTATTAAGAAAACCTTTTCTCACAGACAAACTTGCACGTTTCTCTTTGGAAATTGCTTTTCCATTTAAAATGAGGTCTGTCAGCAGTGGTGTCTGAAGATTCCAGCTCCAGTTTCACATGGTTGGGGGGGGGGGGGATACAGAACAAAGAAGCAATAGGGCCCATTAATCACAACATCTAAACTTGGTGCTGATGTCCCCAGGAGGAGCAGAAACAAATTAACTTGTTCAGTTCTTTGATCATGGTGCCGTCAAGGGGGACAGGGCAGCATGGACAAACTATGTATGTTCAGCAGGATGGATACAAAAAAAGTATGCTATAAAAATTTCATATGTGTTGATGGTTATTTTACATTTATTGGTGGGGAGGTGGGCCCCACAAAATATTTTACAGGGGGGAACCTCTCAGTTTTTGGCACAGCCCTGGTCACTAAGATGATTCACGGCCAACAGGGAAGATCTTACAAGGAAAGGCTGGAGGCTGTGAACATGTATTTGCTGGAGGACAGGAGAAAGAGGGGTGACGTGGTCAAGACCTTCAAGTTCCTAAGAGAAAAAACAGGGTGGGCAGTGAGGATATATTAAATGGAGTCACGCAAAGTTGGGACAGTGTAAGGGGGCAGATGGTCACAGCAAGGGGATTTAGTCTGGGAGATGAGGTGGAGGGGTAGGGAGGCGGGAATCCTGACAAGACAGTTGGTTATGGGGTGAGGCAGAGTATTTGGGAAATCTGTATGGATTACTGTCTGTGTTTCTATGTTCCTATGACCCAGTGAAGAGAGTGGGTGGTATTTAACAAAAAAAAAAAAAAAAGATCCATATGGCATGACATTTCTTAAAGCAGCAGTCGTAGGATTCTTGGGCCTCGTAGTGCGAGCATCGTTGGGACTTGCTGTTAAAATGTTGGAATGTCCCAGGGCCCAAAATATGCTTAAAGGATGTGGGTACCCACATTACCGAGAGCCCCAGATGTGACAATGCCTTTAACTATAAGAGAACATTGTAAGAGTTTTATTTTAATTGCAGACTTCATGCATATTTTGCTGGTATCTCATATGGGTGACTACTGGTAGTCAACAGTTCATCCTGAGGAGTCATGTTTTCCCATTATATACAGCCAAAACTCTGGTTCAACCACCACAGCAACCACCATCTGGTGCCTGGCTGTGCCCCCACACCACATGGCTGACCAACCTCCCCACCACTGGATCACCCTTCCAGGAACCAGACCAGGCTTCCCTCTGCAGCTGACCATCTTCCATGGAGAAGGAAACCATTCCAGCACCAGTTTTCCCCAGATTAGGCAACCTCCCTGCAGCTACACCATCCCACAGCCTAGCCTCTTCCCCCAACCGACCAACCTCCCTGTATCTGGACCAGCATCTGACCTCATGTCACACAACCTCTATGTAGCTGGATTGCCCCCAAGTCCCCAGACTATCCTCCCCCAGCAGGCAACTGTCTGTGTTGCTGACATCCAAACCACACAAACTAGCACCCCCCCCATCTACCCCTGTATCTACAGCTGGACCCGTCCCAAGCCCTGCTGCAACAGCTCCCTAGCCTGACCACCAGCCCTGTATCTGGACCTTCCTTCCATCCCCTTGACTGCTCCTTCTCCCCCCAGCAGTTGGAGTACCATTCCATGCTCCTCACCAGCATCCTCCAGCAGACAACCCTCTGCACAGCTAGACCTTTCCTGCCCACAGACCAGCCCCCCATCCCTGAGCACCCTCCCTGGAGCTGGACCACCCCTTCCTTCCCCAGATCAGCCTCTCGAACCAGATGACCACCCTCCCTGGAGTTGGATCCACCAAAACCACCATTTCCAATTCCACCTATGAACTAGCTACACCATCTGCAGCTGGACCACTTTTCCAGTTCCTAGAGCAGCCTCCAATAAATCTCCCTGCAGAACAACCTCCCCCCCCATTGCTGGATCTTCTTTCCAGAATGAGGACCATCCCTACCCAAGCTGAGCACCCTCCCTGGCTAGAGCCCCCCTCACTACCATTTCCATCCACGGAACAGCATCCCAACCCAACTCCCTCACCATGCTGACTTTCCCTGGAGCTTGTCATCGGGTCTAGATAGCCCCCTATGCTTTTATGTCTGCATTCACAGCATCTCCTAGGTGTGGCTGCACCTTTTATATGAGGAGCAGAGCAATTCTGAGGGGCTGAGTTAAATCAGACGCAGCAGAGGTAAGTGAACTACCCACTCATTTCACCTAGATGTCCCACACCCCCAACAGCTGGAGCACAACTGGAAAAAAGACTATCCGTGTCTATAGCTCTCAACCTTTCATCCCCCAGATGTGGAACATTGCCTATCAAAATGTGGATCAAAAAGTCAAAATGTGGAACACCTTGTCCAATCGTGGAGACAGAAGTCTGGAACTCTGTAAGAATGCATGCTTTGGCAGGATGGGAGCGTGCCTAAGGAATGCACTAGCAAAAGGACTGGAAGAAGGGGTGGAGGAACAATGGGGGGGGAAATCAAAACTGCCATCCCAGAGGCAACAAGCCTTTGTGTGACGCAAATAAACAAAACAAAATGAAGGAAAAAAACACTATGGTTCTCAAAAGAGGTGGCGGGGAAGGTTTGGGAGAAAAATATAGCATTCAGAAAGTATAAGGAATCACAGTAGGAGCAGGACAGGGCACTGTATCAGTTAAAGCAGAAGGAAGCAGGGAAGGCAGTCAGAATAGCAAAGCCCAAACTGAGGAAAAGATAGCCAACTCAGTTAAGAAAGGAGGAAAAAAAACTTTTACAGGTACATTAGTGAGCTAAGAAAGACCAAGAGAGGTATAGTGAGACTTAATAAAGGGGAGGAGGGTGGGCAGAGAGTGACAAATGAAAAGGCAGAGATACTGAATGAACACTTTTGTTCAGTACTCACAAAAAGAAGAGGAGGGGAGGTACCTAAACTAAACAATAGAAGCACTCTGGATAAGCGGGTCGATACCAGTTCATTCACAGAAGCAAGGGTCCTGAAAGAACTCCTAAAACTCAAGGTGGACAAGGCAACGGGACCTGATGGGATTCACTCCAGCATTCTAAATGAACTAAGGGGAGAACTAGTGACACCACTGACTACCCTTTTTAATAAATCATGGGAGGAGGTGTGGTACCTGAGGACTGGAGGAGGGCAGATGTGATTCCACTTCACAAAAGTGGGAGCAAGGCAGAGGCAGGAAACTACAGACCTGTTAGTTTGACCTCAGTGGTAGGGAAAATGATGGCATCACTTCTGAAAGAAAGAATAGTTGAGTACCTAGAGGCTAGTGGGGCACAGGACCCAAGGCAGCATGGATTCACAGTGGGAAGGTCATGTCAGACAAATCGAATAGATTTCTTTGACTGGGTGACCAAAGTAGTAGACCAGGGAGGGGCTGTGGACATGGCCTACCTAGACTTTAGCAAGGCATTTGACACAGTCCAACACAAAAGATTAATAAACAAGTTAGCCAACCTGGGAGTGGGTTCCAGGGTGGTAGCCTGGGTAAAAAATTGGCTGGACAACACGACGCATAGGGTAATAGTAAACTGAGTCTACTCCAAAGAAAGGGGGTTACTAGCGGGGTACCGCAGGGTTCGGTACTGGAGCCGGTCCTCTCTAATGTCTCTGTAAGTGACATTGCAGAGGGACTGGAAGGAAAAGTATGCCTCTTTGCAGATGACACAAAGATATGCAACAGGGTTGATACATGGGGGCGGGGGTGGAAAGGATGAGAAGGGACTTGGCAAGGTTGGAGGAATGGTCAAAAGTATGGCAGCTTAGGTTCAATGCAAAGAAGTGCAAAATAATGCACCTGGGAAACAAAAACTCAGAGCAAGAGTACACAATGGGGGTGGGGGGGAGGTACTAACAACAACAACAAGCATTTGTCAATGCTGAACGTTGTCTCGCTGGCATTGGCATTGGTAGTGCCGAAGTTAGAGATGCATAATAGGAATAGCAGTGAAGTATTGAAGTGATGCCAACCCCCACCCTGTAGATACCGACAGGCACTGGGGTGTGCCTTTGGGTCGTCAGCTATAACGCTCATGCCATTGTACCTCACCCTACCCTGTAGACTCTGACAAGTGTCATGGTGTGCTTTGGGGTCTTTGGGCATTATACTTACCCCATTCCATAAGGAAATACACCGAGGTGGGTGCACTATAGGAGAATGGGGTGAACTTTGTGGCCGAACAGTGTAAGGCACACTACGATGCCGGTCACTGGCTGCAGGGTGGGGGTGGGGGTGGAATGGCGTGAACATTACAGCCGATAATGCCAAGTCACACCCCTGACGCCTGTCAGCCTCTACAGGGTGGGATGTTACAGTTGGAAACCCTAACCCCGTAGGCGTGTGTTGGTATTTTCACTCCAAATTTTCAACATAGGCTGTTTGTGAGCCCACCTCATGAAAAGCGGCACTACCAGTTTGTTAGCTGAAAGGCAGTTTTGCACAGCAGCTACAGGTATGCCATTTGGCGACACAGGGATGAAAACACATTTTGAGAAGGATGTGGAAAATGACATCTGTATTGTTCATGAGGAGGCGTTAAAAAAATGGCAACATTGAAAATCTGGAGGGAAAATATGAACAATTGGTGAAGTCATGAGCATGCATAGGAACTGCGCAACACATGTCCGTAACCCAATTATTTTTGGGAGTTTTTTAGCCACATTTTCAATATAGGCATTTTGGGACCTCCCCTCATGAACAGTGGCGCTGTGATTTTGTTAATCAGTCCCAAAAGTTGATTTCCAACAGCGACCACGCCATTGTACGCCACAGGTGCGGAAACACATTTTGGGCAGGCTGTGAAAAATGACGGCTGTACTGTTGATAAGGAGGTGTGAAAAAAATGTCAGTGTTGAAAATCTGGCATGAAAATATTGCAAATTTGCGAAATTACAAGGCTGCGTGGAAACTGCGCAACGCAGGCTTGTAACACAGTCATTTTATGGACTTTCGGCACCAAATTTTCAACATAGGCATTTTAGGACCTCTGCTCATGAACAGTGTCACCGTCATTTTCTCAAACTGTCCCGAAAACTGATTTCGCACAGCGACCGTGCTATTCTGCGCTGGACATGTGAAAACACATTTTGGCCAGGATATGTAAAATGACAGCTGTACTGTTCATAAGGAGGTGTGGCAAAATGGCAATTTTGAAAATCTGGAGTGAAAATATTACAAATTCACAAAGTTATGAGCGTGCGTGGAAACAGCGCAATGCACGCTCGTAAAACATCCATTTTTTGGATTTGTTTCACCAAACTTGCAACATAGGCTTTTTGAGAGCCCCCCTCATGAACAGTGGCACTGTCGTTTCATTACTCGGTCCTGAAAGGTGATTCCGCGCAGTGACCGCAAAATCACCTTTCGAGACTGAATAATGCCACGACAGTGACAGAATTTCATGAGGAGGGGTCCCAATAACTCCATGTTGAACATTTGGTGCAAAATTCCAAAAATGGCCGAGATATGCACCAAAGTTGAAAACCCTATTTATGCAATTATACAGCTTACCGGCATTTCCTCAGTTCGCAGTCGGCTTTGAAGAGTGCAGAGCGGTTCCCGGTCCACTGAAGATCGCTGCGCCCAGACCGGAGGAAAGTATGGGGTGAGGTGTGTGTGTGGGGAGGCAGGGTGCGCAGTGGGTGGGTGCGGTTGTGGGGGGCAGGGAGACCGCGAGGGACAGTTTTCTTTCACAGGGTTAAAATAATAAAAACCCATCACGGGATGGTTTTCCTTTTCAGGGATTTGGCATGCTGGGTGGGCCCCCAGCATGCCACCTAAGTGTTTTTTTGGGATGCTGTAGCCAACAGGGGATTGACAACCCCATTGGCACACAATGAAAGCGGGAGGCAAGAGCCGAGGATTGGGCACCTCGCACATAACAAATTGGGGGTGCATTATGCCGACAGGGAGTGGGCTCCCCATCAGCACACAACAAAGGCAGGTGGGTGACATTATGCCGACGGGAGTGGGCTCACCGGCAAAATGAATGGGGATTAAAGCTGATCGGGATTGGGCCCCCCATCGGCAAAGAAAGACTGTTGGGGTGATGATGCCGAGGGGGATTGGGCACCCTCGCATACATTTTAGATGGGGGTTCTGCCGATGGGAGGAGCTCCCTGTCGGGATTAGACAGGCGGCGGCAGTCACTGCCGCCATGTTGCCTGCACGCCTGGAGGCGCAGTAGGTCCCGCTGCATGAGAGCTTCGCTCTCATTGCAGCGGACCTTTTCTTTGTTCTGGTGGCCACATTAGGGATGCATGAGGTCAGTGCCTGCTACTGGCTGATTGGGGAATGAGGGACACACCTACTGATGTGTGCCCTGCATTCACCCAACAGTGACCGCGCCTCCAAATCTGCTACTAGCACAAGATGTTGGCTGTGCAAGCACGAGCCAACATAAAAATGGAAAGGGACCTGGGGGTAGTCATATCAGACGACCTAAAGGTAGGCAGGCAATGTGAGAAGGCAGTAAGGAGGGCTGGGGGGATACTGGGATGCCTAGAGAGAGGCATCACCAGTAGAAAACAGGAAGTTGTCATCCCTCTAACAGACAGCTGGTGAGACCCCATCTGGAGTACTATGTGCAGTTCTGGAGACCCCATCTCTGCAAGGACATAGACAGGATGGAGGCAGTCCAGAGGAGGGTTTGCCTCAGAAGCCATATGAAGAGAGATTAAAGAAGCTTAATATGTATAACCTCAAGGAAAGGAGGTAGAGGGGGGACATGATAGAAACTTACAAGTACCTCAAGAGAATCAACAAAGCCCAAGAGGGTAGCATCTTTCAGAAAAAGAGATGGGCAAGAACAAGGGGTCACAATTTGAAGCTAGAGGGGGGACGGCTCAGGGGCAACGTAAGGAAGTATTTTTTCACATAGAGGGTGGTGACTGCATGGAATGGCCTCCCTGAGGAGGTCATGGGGTCAAAAACAGTGGGGGAATTGAAGAATGCATGGGACAGACATAAGGCAATTATAGTGAGGGATAGGAGGAAGTAGGCTATTGGTTAACTAGGATCTGCAGCTAATTCAATAGGTAGGGACATGGGCAGACTGGGTGGGCCAAGCGGTCCTTAGCTACCGTCAAAGTCTATGTTTCTGGGTTTCTAATATTGACAACATTTGCAGTTCATTGAACAATGCATTTTTCAGATTTATGGTTTAGATTTCTTGCTATGTTAGTGTGCAATGTGGGGCAGATCATTTCAATGTGGAACACAGGACTTTTGTGAGACAAAAATGAGGAACTGTTCCTCATATGTGGGACACTTGTGAGGTATGTGCCATGTCACTGTGCCCCCAAGCACCTATCTGCAGTTTGGGATGGGAAACGAAATAAACATGAGGTTTTCAGCTGCACTGCTATACCAATGTTCTCTGGCCCTGACCCACAGTTCAAGGGGGGCCAGTGGAGCTTAAAAATGGACTGTATGTGGTTTCGGGGGCAGAACAGTGTTATAAATGCTAAGCCGAAACCGCATTCATACCAGTGGCAACCCCCGGAGGCAGCGCATTTTTGCCCTCCAAAAGATGGCGGCATGCTTTACATGCCTCAGAAGGGGGCATTACCATTCTAGTCTTTCTTTCAAGTTCTGTGAGGGCACAGAACTTGAAAGAAAGACTAGAATGGCAAAACCCATCACCGGCGCCTGGCATGAGTACGTTCAGTACGTCGCCTTCTTTTGGAGGGCAAGACAGTGCCAGAAGCACCTTGCAGAATGCAGTAGTCTATGTGGTTGCGAGCTGAGGAATCGCAATAAAAGTAGTTTAAATGCAAAATACTTGTGGATGTAATTTTTGGGGGGAGCCAGTGATCAGTTGATGCAGTGTGCTTTGCTGAGCTAAGGTGGCACTACAGTTTACATGTTTTTATGAATTAATTAAAATGTACACAGTGATTTTAATATGTGCTGTTCTGTGGGGGGGGTTGTTTATTAGTGCTTTCAGTAGTACATATGATGAATAACACAATAAAGCTGTGTTCTAGTGTATTTAATATCAATGCTTTCACATTAAAAAGAATAAATACATACAATGCGCTATGTGTTTTTAATTTATGTCTGTGTTACTGCAGTGTGGCCATTAATTAGCCATTGTGATGGGGTGGTGACTCTCATTCAGTATGCTATCCAGTTCTTGACAGTGAGCATTGCAACCTGCTGCTGTGATGGGAGGGCTGCCACAAGAGCTGTGTGTGTGTGTGTGTGAAGAAGAAGGATCAGCATTTATATAGCCCTTTCCATACACAGTGTATCCCAAAGCACTTTACAAGCAATGCTAGACTGGTAGTGAAGTGATTGAATGTGTAGTGGTGGCCATATCGCACATCAACACCCACACACAGCCTGGACAATTGCATGAACCAGTATTATGGGAAGGGGAATGTTGGCCAGGACACTGGGAATGTTCCCTACTCTTTGTGAAGAATGCCCTGGGTTCATTTACTTCCACCAGGACAGCACCAGGATGGGTAGAAGGGACCTCGGTTTAATGCCTCATCCGAAGGATGGCACACCCCAGTAGTACAGCACCCCCAAATACTGCACTTGGGTACCAGCGTTTTAGGTACAAGTCCAATCCCAGTGTGGGATGAAAACCCACGACTTTCTGGTCCAGAGGCAGAGGTGCTACCAACTGAGCCATGCTGACACTGAGAGGTGTTGAGGTAAGTGGGGGATTGGTAGCCATCTATAATGGCTGTGGTGAGTGTGGCCTAGGGAATATGCCGTGGGTGAGGGGGTTAAATGTTTGAGGCTTGGCCTGAATGGGCTGTAAAAGTAGATGCACAGAGTGTGTTTCATCTGGGGGAGAGACTGTTCTGTTTGATGCAAGGAGGCTGGTCCTTGGTATGGGTGGAGTTCCAGCTCAGGGTGGGAAGGGCAGCTTACAGGATGCTGGTCATGGCACTTGAAGGGTGGTCGAGATGTATGTCTGTATTGCTGCAATGTGACCAGTAATCAGCTGTTGTGAGGGGGTGGTGGCTCTCATTCTGTATGCCATCCATTTGTTGAGAGTGGGCATTGTAACCTGTGGCTATGATGGGAGGACCGCCACGAGAGCTGAAGGGGGGGTTTCAATGCAGGTGGGGATTTGTAACCAGCCACAAAGGCTGTGGTAAGGGTGGGCTAGGGAACATGCCGGGGGGTAAGGGGGTTAAAAGTTTGATGCTCAGCCTGAACTGGCTGTAACGGTATAGGCACAGAATGTGTTCATCTGGGGAAGAGACTGTTCTGGTAGGTGGTCATCTAGGTGTGAGCAGGCTGGTCCAGAGTATGGGTGTAGTTATAGCTCTGGGGGGAGGGCAGCTAATGGGATGCTCGCCAGGGTACTTGAAGGGTGGTCAAGCCGTACTGTGGGTTTCAGGCACAGTGAGAAGGGATACTCTGGTGCAGGTATAGTGGATGACAGGTGTGGGTGGGAGGGATGGTCATGAGGGACTGTCCAGTTGCAGGGAGGGTGGTCATCTGGGAGGGGATGCAGGTACAGGGGCTGTGGAGTGATCCAGGTAGGGATCTTGACATGTGCACCCTTGAAGAGAAGAGACAGGTGACATGATCGAGAGCTGCAAGTATCTCACGGGTTGAATAGGGTATACATAGGTGGGGGAGCCACTTTCAAATGAGGACCAACGCCAAATTTCTTTTGAGTTCTGTGATGGCAGCGCCCCTCGGCGGTGCCTAGCATGAGTACATTTAGCGCGGCGTTGTGTTGTAGATGGCAAAACATGCTGGAAGTGCTGCGTTGAACATTGGTATGCTTATTGTTTGCAAGTATGGGGTGAGTTTAAAATGATTTTAATGGGGAAAAAAATATTTGCATGTATTTTATGGATAAAGGTGGTGCAAGGAGCATTAACAAGGCAAGAAGCACTTGGCTACTTAAGTTTTTAGCATTATTCAGAATGTGTGTTGTGATTTCACTATGTGAACTGATGCTGTGTTAAAAGGATAGAATGAATTGAAACATGTAAAAAAAAAATCTGACGGCTGATAAGGGCCACTTGGCCCACCCAGTTTGCCCATTTTATTTGATTGATTGATTGATCTTCTACCTTCATTTTTTGCTGTAGACCCCCTTGATCTACGGTGATGTCTCTCCCTACCCCCTCCCCATTCGATTTATCTGTCTACCTTACTGCACTGTGCCAAGTAACCAGATCCTTTCTACGGAGGGGCATGGTAGACTGTGGCTATAACAAGAGGAGGGTGCAGCCTCCAAAGCTGCAGTTTGTGAAGGGGGGTGGGGCCCAGGATGCCTGAGGCTAATGTGGATCAGTATACAGATTCAAGCCTTGGGGTCAACAACTAACCTCATAACACATGCACGGCCTCGCAGCACCTGGCCCCCATGCATTATGTGATACCAACTGCATACTTCACACATGCTGTCACACCTCATCACCCCATACTCACACACGCTGCCACACCAACCAACCAACGTCATGCTCCCATTCACACTGTCACTCCCACTCCCCACATGCACTCTTATCGCATGCATTATCTCCCTACACTCTGTCACACTCCTTGACTCAATACCGGCACTATGCCATCACACCTCACAGATCCATTCTCCCCCTCCCCCATATGCTGTCATACCCACCAATCCCATAGCACATGAATGTTGTCATATCAACAGACCTCATAGCGGCATGCACTGGGGTATAGGATTGGTCAGTGGTTGTGACAGCATACATGGGGTATGTGGTTGTCCGTGTCTGTGACAGCATGCATGGGGTATGTGGTTGTCCGTGTCTGTGACAGCATGCATGGGGTATGGTGTGTGTGGGTGTGACAATGTGCATGGGTCATGAGGACACTGGGTATATGGTTTTGTGAGGGGTGGCACAGTGCATATGGTTTCCGGTCAGTGCATGTGAGAGTGTATGTTTATTTGATTAGTGAGCATGACATCATGCATGGAGAATGAGATTGGTCACCTGGTGTGACAGCGTGAATGGGGTCGGTGGGTGTGGCAGCTTGAATGGGGACATGTGATCATGAGGTGTAACCGCATGTATGGTGTTATGGTGTCACTTGTGCATACCTGGGTCTTTACACAGAATAGATGGCATAAGATGCAATATGTCACCGGCAATGGAGTCCTGTTTTTACATGTTTTTATACAGAACTTATAAAATGGGGAGAGAAAATCTATGTTTTGATTTATTACCTGTGTGTCAAATCTGTTCAATGCACAGGTAAAAACAAGTCCCAAGAAGTAGGACCACATTGAAAAAAAATTCATGTAGCCATTAGAATTCTGGTGTTTCAAATGCAGCCATATTTTCTATCTCAAATGTGGCTCGTCTCAGACTTTTACCGACTGATAAAGGAACCTCATGCCGCTCACTTTACACTTCCCCTTTCAGCCAAAACACAGTGAAGTGTAAAAGAAAGGTCAGCCCTGCCATGTCAGTTTACGCTGTGTGCTTAAATACAGTACCTCTCTCTCTCTCGTTCATACTCTGACACTCACAATCTCCCCCGATACCATTCTTCACCTGTAGAAAACCTTGTTCTCCCACTCTCCAGCAAGCCCTTCGCACTGCCATGCCATGTATAAAAACGAAATTGGTTCTATTGCTTCTGATTTTATTTTGTGGCCTCTTTTCTTTCAGTACTCTCTACCTTAGTCATCCTGCTCATTTTATGACAGCCTGTTGGGGGCGGGAGGAGAGTACTACAGACACGGCTAAGGGCTAAGTGCTCTGTGTATGTGTGTGTGTGTGTGTCTGCTCCCTGCAACTTAACCAAGTCTCTGCCTGCTTCTGTTATTGTGCCATCCTACTATCCAGTTCTTTCTCTCTCCTATCCATGGTAGAAGCCGGAGCTCTGTCCAATTAAAAAAAAAGAAAAAGACACTACTAGTGCTCCTGCATCAAGCTGACAACAAAATTAAATCAGTACTATTGATGCCAGCAAAGGATAAACTTTGTTCAGTATAAAACCAGTGATGTCATTATGTAGTATGATGTCATTATGTAGGACTAATTATTGTAAATAGGCATAAACAAATGTGTTTTGCAAATACAAACATTTTTCTGACAGTAACAAAAAAGGAGCCTATTTTATAAGTGCTATGACACAACAGGGTGGCCACTGAACAGACCACACTTCCAGCTGCTGAAGGCACTCGGCCTGTGACCACATGCCTTGCTACACCCTTGGGTGTGCCGTAATATTTGTTCAATGCTCACCCTGTCATGTCTTATTACTTACTTATACAGGATAGTTGAGGTGAGATGCAGTATGTCTTTTTCTCACAGCTCTTGGTAGGATTTTTTGCTTTGGGTCCTGGACTTTCTCAAACAAAAATTGGGGGTCCTCAACTAAAATCTGAGAGTCCCTCTAAACTTTTAAGAGTGCCCTGTTAAACTGAATACAAGCCTGACTGAAGAGTCCCTGCAACTGCCGCCTTAAGAAACAGCATGCCACAGCTGGTCCAGTGGTGCTGAGGGTGGAGTTGCTGGATGCCATACCTCGAGCTGCTCCGGCGACCCGGGTTTGAGAATGAGACCAGGTCGTTGGTGAGGGGAAGGGAAGGAGCAGGATTGAGCAGCCATACTGGCAGCTGTCCTGTCCTGGGGAGGATCTCTGTCGCCCCCTCATAGTTCCACACCCTCTGGGTGGAGGTCAGACAGGTAGGGCAGGCAGGTGGGGGTAGCAAAGTATCGAGAGGGTGCCCCGGAGCTGCAGCGTGCATGTGACTCCATACGCACGTGTGCAACCAGGGTGGGGTAAGGGGAAAAAAATGGGGGGAAAAAACGTACACCCACACACAAAAAAAAACAGCATGCCATGAAATCGGCCCTTCCAGCAGCTCTGTTGTGCAGTGTTGGGAGTAGGGTAATGTCGGGGACTTATTCGTAGTGCTGAAATTGGATCAAAAGCAGAAGAGAAGTGGTGTGAAATCTGCAAATTACATACTACACACCCTTTCTCTTCTGCTGTTGTTCTGATTTCAGTACTGCGAATCACTGGCTGACATGTGTCTCCTCCCTGCACTGCACTGCACAACAGAGTTGCTAGAAGGGATGATTTCATATGGCATGACATTTCTTAAAGCAGCAGTCGTAGGACTCCTGGGCCTCATAGTGCAAGCATCGCTGAGACTTGCTGTCAAAATGTCGGAACATTCCAGGGCCCAAAATATGCTTAAAGGATGTGGGCACCCGTGTTACAGAGAGCCCTGGATGTGACCCTACGTTTAATTGTAAAGAACATTGTAAGAGTTTTATTTTAATTGCAGACTTCAAGCATATTTTGCTGTTATCCCATATGGGTGACTATTGGTAGTCAACAGTTCATCCTGAGGAGTCAGGTTTTCCCAACATATACTCCCAAGATTTTGGTTCAACCACCACAGCAACCATCATCTGGTGCCCGGCTGTGCCCCCCCACCACATGGCTGGCCATGTTGACCATCTTCCATGGAGCTAGAAATCCTTCCAGCCCCAGTCCTCCCCAAATTAGGCAACCTCCCTGCAGTTACACCACCCCACAGCCTAGCCTCTTCCCTCAGCTGACCAACCTCCCTGTATCTGGACCAGCATCTAACCTCATGTCACACAATCTCTATGAAGCTGGATTACATCCAAGTCCCCAGACTAACCTACCCCCAGCAGGCAACCGTCTGTGCTGCTGACATCCCAACCACACACACTAGCACCCACCTGTCTACCCCTGTATCTACAGCTGAACTCGCCCTAAGCCCCAGATCCCTAGCCTGACCACCAACCCTGCATCTGGACCTCCCTTCCATCCCATGGACTGCCCCCTCCCCCCCAGCAGTTGGAGTACCCTTCCATGCTCCTCACCAGCATCCTCCAGCAGACAACCCTCCCTGCAGCTAGACCTTTCCTGAACATGGACCATCCCACCCCAACCCTGAGCACCCTCCTTGGAGCAGGACCACCCCTTCCATCCCCAGACCAGTCTGTCATCCCAAATGACCAAGCTCCCTGGAGTTGGATCCACCCAAACAACCATTTCCCATTCCACCAATAAACTCAGCCACACTGCCTGCAGCTGGACCACTTTTCCAGTTCCTAGAGTAGCCTCCAATAACTCTCCCGCAGCTAGAACAACCCCCCACGTTGCTGGATCATTTTCCAGAATGAGGACCAGACCTACCCAAGCTGAGCACTGTCCCTGGCTAGAGTCCCCCCTCCATTACCATCTCCATTCATGGAACAGCCTCCCCACCCAACTCCCTCACCATGCTGACTTTCCCTGGAGCTTGTCATCGGGTCTAGACAGACCCCCCCCCCATGCTCTCATGTCTGAGTTCACAACACCTCCTAGATAAGGCTGTACCTTTTACATGAGGAGCAGAGCAATTCTAAGGGGCTCAGTTAAATCAGAGATGCAGTAGAGGTACGTGAACTACCCACCCATTTCACCTGGATGCCCCACGCCCCCAACAGCTAGAGCACAACTGGAAAAATTACCACCCGTGTCCATAGCTTTTCAACCTATCATCCCTCAAATGTGGAACACTGCCTTTCAAAATGTGGATCAAAATGGCAAAATGTGCGGCCGACCCAGTGGCGCTGCGGGTTGAGGTGCTGGACACCACACCTTGTACCACGCCGACGACCTGGGTTCGGGAATGAGCTTGAGTCGCCGGGGATCAGCAGGGGGTAGGAGGATTGAGCACCCTGACGGATGCTCTCCTCCTCCTCCTGGGTGGGTTTCCAGGGGTGCTTCTGGCCCCCCAACGCCCACGGGGTCAGTGGGAGCACAGACTTTTGGGCACTGGCAGCTCCCATGGGATGGAGTCAGGGAGGAGAGGGAGGACACCAAGGCACTTGGCAATGATGTGCGTCAGCACGTCGCCTGCCTGAGCCGACGTCCTCAGGGGCAGAAAGGGAACACAAGAAAAATGGAAAACTCTCGTCTTTCCTAGATGACGACCGATCCTTGCCTCTCAGCCACCAACTCATGGGCAGACCCCATTGTGCAAGGCTCTCCTCTGGATGTTGCGGAAAGAAGGAAAAATTGAGAAGCCTGGCACTCTAGGAGTAGACTCCGACGCAGTGGTCTAAAAAAAGTGTAAAAAAAAAAATGTGGAACACCTTGTCAAATCATGGAGACAAAAGACTGGAACCCTGTAGGAATGTATGCTTTCATGTTGACAATGTTTGCTGTTCATTGAACAATGCATGTTTGACATTTATTGTTTAGATTTGTCTTTAAAATGTTAGCATGCAATGGGAACAGATCATTTCAATGTGGAACACAGGACTTTTGAGAGGCAAAATGAGGAACTGTTCCTCATATGTAGGACAGTTGACAGGTATGCCCGTGTCACTGTGCTCCCCTGCCCCTATCTGCAGTTCAGGATTGGGAACAAAATATACCTGAGATTTACGGCAGCACAACTGTGCCAATGATCTCTGGCCCTAATCCACAGATCGAGGGGGCCAGCGGAGCTTAAAAATGGATTGTATGCGGTTTCAGGGGCAGGACTATGTTATAAACACTAAGCCAAAACCGCATACAAACCAGTGGTAACGTCCAGAGGCAGTGCATTTTTGCCCTCCAAAAGATGGTGGTGCACTTTATGTGCCTTAGAAGGGGGCACTGCCATTCTAGTCTTTCTTTCGAGTTCTGTGGCTCTAACAGTGTTACTCTATGCCTTGTTTAATCGCTGCTACATTGTATTACACTGTGTGTCTCCATGTACAGCACTGCTGTGGGCTGTAACAGTGTCAGTCTATGCCTTGTTTAATCGCTGTTACATTGTATTACACTGTGTGTCTCTGTAACAGAAATGGGAAGGAAGGAGTTAATGGTGGATTCTGTAGGTGCCTTATTTTTTTGGCAGTCTGAAAAAAAAAAAAAACACTCATGCAAGCTGAGAAGTTCCACAAGCTGGAATTCTCAGTCCTTCCTAGCTGCTAGATAAGAGCTGGGTCATAAATCTCGAGTGGACATGTCCACACACACAGGCCAGTTTGAAGGGATTGGTTCACTCAAATATAAACTTATGGGTAAAAAGGAATATAATTAGTCACTGAGAGGTGTTCAGTCTGATTGGGACAATTAAATACATACATGGTAAATGGTTGGTGCATTCGAAGGGGAAATAGGCATTACCTATTCCCAGGAGAATATATGAGGCTGAAAGACAATGAAGAGAGTTCCTTTTACACTTGAAGCTGGAGGGGGAAATGTAAGCTTGGAGCCTACCTTTTAGCTATGTCCGTGGGAGCTGGCAGTTAGCATAGGGTCCAGTGTCTCTTGTAAGGACAGGGAAGGGTAAGTTTAATACTAGCATATTGCAGTAATAGCCTTTTTCTTTTTCCATCTGTTGTTTAAAAACATTTGTTTACTTTTCCTGTATCAGTGCTATTCTCTTGTGTTGTAAATATGTAACCCCCTGCAAATGGGGGTTCCCAAAAGACTTCCAGGAGCTTGCTTGAATGCTCCAAGCCTGAATGGTGTTTGGCGTTTAAGCCATTTATCAGTGAGTGTTTTTAGAACCTCTGGTACTGTCTCTTTAAGAGCTGTCTGCTTGCAGACATAATTAGTTTGTATGGGGGACTGTGTGTTTCTTTGATTGAGTACCACTCTGAGCTGCTGCCAATTCACTCCATTTTGCAGTCACTAGGAGTGCAAAGGAACCTATCTGAAAATGTAACTGTTTGCCAGAAACCATTTAGAGTAATAATGAAATTACAGTTTGTCTAACCTGCTTTCTTTGCAGTCAGAACTGTGTCTGCCTAGTTCCCCATTCTGGTTTTGAACTGCTGAACTGGACCAATCAGTGTGGGGTAAGCTAGCTCTAAAATGGTGCCTTGGACGAATCAGAACTTGGACTCATAATCTGAGCCAGCCACAAGAGGATTGTATGGGCAGTGACTCTGGGAGATGTAGTTTAGACTTCGCGCCTTTTGGACCAACAGGAGCAGTCTATTGTGAGTGACAGCCAATCCAGTCAAGAACTGGGAGGAACTCAAAGGAAGTGCCGGTTTTGTCTGTTGGAGTTTCAGTTGAGCTCTGGCAGTGAAGAAGGAAGGAGCCCTGTGCTTTTCAGTGTGCAGTTTTAGTCGGAACGTGTGTAAGGCCCAGAGTTCTGGTCTGCAGCTTGTGTAACTGCTTGTTAGGACTGAACTGCCCTGTGAAGAGAATCAAAGGATATCTGAAGAGTAGAAACCAGGCTCACCCTGTAGAAGACTGGAGAAATTGCTGAATTGCACTCGGTCTGTCAGGAACTGAATCTGCTGTGTGTTCTCCCGGGTATTGTGCAGTAATTGCGATCGGGATAGAGAAGCAGCCTGCCTGGTATAGTACTTTCTGTTTTACCATATAAATGTGTGAAGAGGCTTGTGTACCTCAAGTGAATCCTGCTGCCGTTAAAGGACTTTTGCCTGTTACTGTTCACCATATAAATGTGTGAGGAGGCTTGGTTAGCTCAAGTGAATCCTGCTGCCATTAAAGGACTTTTGCCTGTTGCAGTTTGCCATATAAATGTGTGAGGAGTCTCGTGGAGCTCAAGAGTAGTCCTGCTGACATTGAAGGACCCTATCTTGTTTAGAGGTCGTGAGTACTAATTCAGGGTCGCTCCCTGTTGAATTGCCACATTGAATCCAAATGAATCACTGTACTGCTGACTGTTTAAACTAATTTTCTTTTCTCTGTGGGAAAGGGCCCCTACCAGCTGCCACGGTTTGGACTAGCCACTAGGGCTTGGGTACCCAGGGACAGTAACTGGTAGGGATAGGCCTGTGCACAGAGCCATAGGTAGATGAGTAAAGTGATAAGCTAATTAACCTGATTTCCCCCTGTCCTTGTTATATTCCCCTAAATAAATCAGAGCTGCTTGTTTCAGCAAAGTTATACTGCCTGAGGTATTTGTCTATGTTAAAGAATTGTACTGTGATTGTTGCACTGTATCTTATTTACAGGAGGTCCCAGTGCCTGAACCAGCCCTGGGGGTAAGTGTATACTGTGAAGATAATTCTGATATATTGTGTGGGCCACTAGTGGGAAGAAAGGGGGGTTGCAGTGTCCCAGAGGGCTGTGACCAAGTAAGTTTAACTATTGCAAACCCTGACCTCTGGGTGGAGGCACCCGCCATTGGATCCAGGCCCCTCAACCTGTTAGTGGCAAATCAGGCAGGGGTAGTAGCCCCTGGGATAGCGCCATCTAGGGGTTACAAATATATCCTGTAAATGCTCAGTGCACTTTCTGTTAAGTAAAAAGCTATTTATTTGCTCAACAGTTGTGACTGTGATGTAATTTTTCTAAGGTAATATTTGGTTTCCACTGGCTGAGGTAAACTCTGTGTAGTATCCACCACCTGAGAGAGACACACTACCAGACTTTAACTTGTGCAATTGCACGTTTAATTACTCAAGTTTGTAAACTTGAAGGGGGTGCTGGAAGACAGTCCAGCTGGTGGCAGCGAATACCTGAGGACAGACACCTCTCTAAAAGCTGTTCCAGCCCAGACGGAGAGGTGGGTTGTTACAGTCTCTATGTGCAGCACTGCTATGGGCTGTAACAGTGTGAGTCTATGCCTTGTTTAATTGCTGCTACATTGTATTACACTGTGTGTCTCTGTGCAGCACTGCTATG
Organism: Neoceratodus forsteri; assembly: GCA_016271365.2. Taxonomy (NCBI): domain Eukaryota; kingdom Metazoa; phylum Chordata; order Ceratodontiformes; family Ceratodontidae; genus Neoceratodus; species Neoceratodus forsteri. The sequence goes on along the minus strand of CM057449.1, from coordinate 136,329,399 downwards.
GGCTATAACAGTGTCAGTCTATGCCTTGTTTAATTGCTGCTACACTGTATTACACTGTGTGTCTCTATCTGCAGCACTGCTATGGGCTGTAACAGTGTCAGTCTATGCCTTGTTTAATCGCTGCTACATTGTATTACACTGTGTGTCTCGATGTGCAGCACTGCTATGGGCTGTAATGGTGTCAGTCTATGCCTTGTTTAATCGCTGCTACATTGTATTACACTGTGTGTCTCGATTCGCAGCACTGCTATGGGCTGTAACAGTGTCTGTCTATGCCTCGTCTAGTTGCTACTACACTGTGTTACACTGTTCATCTCACAGCACTGCTATGGGCTGTAACAGTGTCTGTCTACACCTTGTCTAATTGCTGCTACATTGTGAATAACTGTTCATCTCTGCATGCAGCACTGGTGAACTGATGGGCAGGAACCGTGTCCTTCGATACCATGTTTAACTACTACTCTAAAACCACTGCCTCGTTATACTTCCTGTACGAGGTGGAATGCTATATTATTGCATTGTTTACAACCGCTTCTTTTTAGCCCTCCCCAGGATACCTCTAAAAATTAGCTATCTCCATTCAGCAGGCCCTTCCTGTTAAAACTTTTAGGTCAATAACTAAATACAATATCCCAAGTAAGCCCCTTGTCTAGCCATCAACTTACTGCTGGGGGTGTCTTCAAGATGATTCTTCTGTTGTTCAGTCTCTTCCTCCTTTATATCACCAATGCGGAATTCCTTATCCCTCCATATCAGCAATAAGTGCTCTAATGGAATTGTGTACCCTGCATATTTATGAAAAGCAGAAACAAGAAAATGAAATATTATTTGCAATGCAAAGTAGATACAGGTGACAAAAGAACTGTCCAAATCCAAGGTACTCTATGCCTGTGCTGCAACCGACGGGCAAATAACAAAGAGAAAAATACTGAACGGGACAGTACAGGACAAGGCAAATTGTATTTCCATACCACCCTTGTTGGACCCAGAGTGCTGCATAATTTCAATACACATCATTTGAATTAAATAAATGCATACAACTTTAAATACATAACTAACTATACAGTTCCCATAAAAATCAAGACACTTGGTAAAACAAAACAGTAAAACATGCTGTAATATCACAAAATAGGACCAGGATAGGAGGAGCTAAAGGCCACTTCCAGCCCTTATCCTGAATGCTGTGGATAGACAGTGGGTGGGAACTCCAGAGGACCAAAGTTCCGACCACGAATACCTCAACGCAAAACCCCCACCTGATTTCAGCCTTGCATGGGGTACAATAAGTAAACCTTGGTACCCGAGTCAATAGCTCTCCTGAGGCAGTATGGAGTTAGAGGCTTGCAGCGGTAGATGAGACTTAGTCTGTTCGGCTTCTGACAGTGAGAAGAAGGCTGCTTCCAGCACACACACTCGGACATCCTGCAAGACAGCTTGTATGCAAGTAAAAATACACAGCTAATGCCACGACCACTGCACAAATTGGGGTGTCAGTACCTCGATCCCCCCCTGCAGGCACAATCTTCAGTGAAATACATTCATACCTAAATACTCGTAAAATGTAACACGGCTCCCCTAGCAGGCAGCATTTTCAAACATCCGGGTACCCACCTCCTCCCCCAAGAGTGCTCTGCTAACAATGCAATATCATGACATGCCACTGCCCCTTCCTTTATTGCGCCCTTATGTACGGAGATTTAATAATCTCTGTATCTCCCATGTCCTGCTCTATTTTCACAGACTTTGCCTAAATGCCATGACACAGCATTTTAGGGCAAGGTCTGTGGAAAATAAGAGGCAGATGAGATAATGGAGATTATTAAATCTCCGTATATAAGGGGGCACAATAGAGGAAGGCTCAGTGGCATGTCATGATATTGCGCTGTTAGCAGCACACTGGGGTACCAGGATGTTTGAAAATGCCGCCTGCTATGGAAGCCATGTTACATTTTATGAATATTCAGGTATGAATATATTTCAATGAAGACTGTGCCTGCCTGGGGGATCGGGGTACTAATGCTCCTATTTGTGCAGTGGTCACTGCATTAGCTGTGGTGGTAGTTCTCCTCCAAGTGTCTTCTGGGAGGGTAAGCATGCTGAAGCAACCATTAAGCAACTACCAGGAATATATTTATTTTATTTGGAAAATGTTTCACCAGGAAAGACAACGTGAGCTGTGAAACAGCTCATTTCCAGAAGCTTTCCGGGGGGGAAGGGGGTTACAATGTTGGGAGAGCAGCAAAACAAATTACAGTACAGGAGCAAATCAAATGCATAAGCAAAGCAATGCAGCACAATTACAAAACATATTCCTAGTCAAGAATTAACAAGACATTTCTAAGTAAATACAACCGTGACTGATGAAGTGGCTTTGCCACAAAACGTGGAATACTGTTGGTGAACGCAGTAAATGGATACACATTCTGGATAAGACAAGGGGCTGGGCCTTTCTCTACTGTTTTGGACTCAGTTCATACAGGGCATTAAAAATCAGTACAGAAAACATGTACTCAATCCCTTACCTAAAAAGCAGCCAGTGCAGTTCACGTGGTCCCAGGGAACCATGGTTGAACCTCCACAAGGAGCTCAGGAGGGAAGCAGCAGCATCCTGCACTCAGTACAGATATTAAATCTGACTACAGGGTAGGCCCTTATAGAGAGTACTACTGTAATCAAGGTGTGAAGGGGTTAAAGCCTGAACCAGTGTTTTCAGATTGTCTAGTTTCAGAAACGGGTGTGACCAGGTGATATTTCTGAGGTGGCCATAAAAGCCGCTCTTGACTGAAATGGACACCTGGGATTCCAAAGTCAGCCTTTCATCAAGAACTACTCCCAAGCTGTTTCCCTCCCTTTCAGCTACAAGCTGAAGCCCCATCTACGATGGGCAGCCTGAGGCCATGTTTAAAACAGGAAGCTGATGATCAGAGTCCACCAGCATACCTCCCTCAACCCCCTGCCTCAAAAATCAGGACAAGGCTCAAAATAATCAGTGGACAAATTAAAAAAAAAATGGTGATAGCCACGAAGAAACCTGACAGAATAAGGGTCTTAGTGTAAAACATATTTTCTGAAGAACAACAAGTCTGTAATTCTAAAGTCTGGAATTATTTTATGCTTATAATCCTAACAGTTCAGTCACAAAAATACAAATTTTAAGGCAAAATCAGGGACTTCCCTGAAAATCAGGGACAGTTGAGAGTTATGCCCACAAGACGTGGTTCCATCTTGCTTGGGTTTAGAGCCAGCCAGTTAGAGGCCATCCAGTCCTTTATCCCAGCCAAGTACAGCCTGAGTAGCAGCACTGAGTGATTATCCTGATTCTACTCAGGTGTGAGGGAGAGGTAGAGCTGGGTATCATCAGTGTAGCCGTGATACCTGATGCAGTACATCATCATACTCTCCCTTAGGGGCAGCATCTACATGGCAAACAACACATCTTCCAACATATGGTCAATAAACATTAATAACACCGGAGACAGCACAGACCACTAGGTACACAGTAGTCAGAACCAATCAACTGAATTTCTGTATTCTTGTATGTTTTGTTTTTTTGTCCGGGTCGGGCCTGAAAAGGGACCTTTGGTCCAGTTCCTTTACCCAGTTACCAAAGAATAAATGAAATTAAAAATGAAACTGCAACAAGTATGAGCCCGTTACCACTGACTGTTCCCACTCTGCCTGGAATGACCCAAACCATGCCAGCACTAAACCTGCCTCCTCCCGGAATATGTCCACCATAACCTTGTGGTCCACTGGGTCAGATGCTGAGAGACTGCAATCTATAACTTCCGATAGTGCACCCTGCTCTCTCACCAGAAATAGATCATCAATTAAATGTTGTGTGTAATCATTTTTAAATGTGTTTGTCTCGTCTTTTGTATCAGGACAGTCCACAGACGAGACCGGTCTCGTGGTACTTATCCCATATCAGTATTTGAAATAACAAAATATAAACTCTTTCAGAAAAAGAGATATGCAAGAACAAGGGGACACAATCTGAAGGGGGGGGGTGGTTCAGGGGCAATGTGAGGAAGTATTTTTTCACAGAGAGGGTGGTGGATGCATGGAACAGCCTTCCTGAGGAGGTTGTGGGGTCTAAAACTGTGGGAGAATTCAAGAATGCATGGGACAGACATAAGGCAATTTTTGTTGGGGGTAGGAAGAAATAGGCTGTTGGTTAACTAGGATCTGCAGCTTATCCTGTAGGTAGGGAAACGGGCAGACTAGGTGGGCCAAGTGGTCCTTATCTGCCATCAAAGTCTATGTTTCTATGTAAACACACTCTGAGCAAGGGCGTATTTTGGATCCAGGTTTTATTTTGAATACTAGATCATCTCTTTAGTTGAAGGTGGTTTCATGGGGGTGCTAAAGCCGAGCCGCACAGTGCAGTGGTCCTACCATATAGAACTACTAAAGTCAGTGAAACATCATCAGTCCCCAACCCTGTGACAAACCCCATGTCCAATTCATGACTGACGCAACATCCTGTTTGAGACTCAGAGGCCTGGACATTCAAAAGGGTTGCGCATGGCACAACAGGGATGCGCCATGCGCAACCCACCAATGCAACCCAGCACGATATTCAAAGGGGCAAGTTGTGATGCGCAACTCCTGATTTGCCGTGGCGCATTGGTAATGTATGCGGCGCAAGTGCGGGGGGCGTGCCCATGCATATAGGGCACATCCCAATAGTCAGCCCGGGATGTGCGGTGCATATGCTGGCACAAACCCGCCTTGCGCCACTCAGGGGGACACAAAGATGTGCCTGGTAAAACCAGGAACAAGTCCTGGCCACCCACAGGTGAGCTGCCATATTGCAGGGTGCAACACGACAGCCACCAGCTGTAGGTAGCCACCCGCCCACCCAGAACACTGTCCACAAGCTCCCTGCCCTGGGAGCATTGTGCCCCCCCACCCCGTTGCCTGATCATGGGCATAAGCATAAAGGTGTTCCCTGGTGGTCCAGTGGACTGCCCTCCAGAGCCTGATCATGGGCATCGATAAATATAAATTCCCTGGTGGTCCAGTGGAATGCCACACATCACCCGATCACGAGTATATGTATATATAAACTCCCTGGTGGTCCTATGGTAACCCCCCAAGGCCTGATCGCGGGCATTAGTAATAATGAATTCCCTGGTGGTCCAGTGGAAACCCCTCCATCGCCTGATTGTGGGCAGTAGTAGATTTGAACTCCCTGGCGGTCCAGTGAGACCCCCATCGCCCGATCGCGGGCGGCAATATGCTGAGCCCTGGTGGTCCAGTGGTACCCCTTCCCACCTGCCCACTGAGGTCCCCCACACCCAGCACCCCCAGTCAGCGGCGGGTGGCTTCACCCCGACGCGATTCCACCCGCCCGCCCACCGATCGATAGCATACAGTACGGTTCATACGCCATTGGTCCACTGCATGGACCAATGGGCATGCAGACCATACTGTACTCACAGGCCCAATATGTGAATGAAGGCAGAATATGGACGGGTTGCTGGGTGGTGGGGACCTCAGTGGGCGGGTGGGGAGGGGGTATCACTAGACCACCAGGATTTTGCTTGCTATTGCCGCCCGCGATCAGGCGATTGGGGGGGGGGGTCCACTGGACCACCAGGGAGTTCAAATCTACTACTGCCCATGATCGGGCGAGGGGGGGTTCCACTGGACCACCAGGGAATTCATTATTACTAATGCCAGTGATCGGGCGATGGGGGGGGGTACCACAGGACCACCAGGGAGTTTATATATACATATGCCCATGATCGGGCAATGTAGGGCATTCCACTGGACCACCAGGGAATGTATATTTACCAATGTCCGTGATCGTGCGCTGGAGGGCAGTCCATTGGACCACCAGGGAGTTACTCTCTACATATGCCCGTGATCGGGCGAACCAGAGCGGGGACCGCCATGGGACTGCAGGGCGTCAGTCCCAATGGCTGCAGCCTGGCAGGGTGCCAGGCGCAAGTCACCGGGGATCAGCGCACCGCATGCAAATGGGGCCATAATGACATGCGAATGGCCCCATTTGCACTTTGCATGCATAACAGCCTCATTTGCATGCCCAGTGCTGAATATCGCGGGTGATGTTCCTAGCGCAGCTGCACTTGTACTGGCGCATCCCCCTGCTCCCGTTCTGCCACTTGCGCTGGTGCAGTGCCACTGCGCCATGCGCATGCCCTCAATGCCATATTCAAGTGTTGAGCCATGGCGCAGCACCACTGAATATCACCTGGTCCATGCTCTGGCGCAGCCCAGTTGCACTGTGCCCAGGCTTGCGCCCCTGCCTGGCGCAGTCTGAATATCCTGGCCAGAGAGTCTGTTGTCTGGAGAAACTTCTCAACAACATAGTTGGTGTGAACGTCAACCTTTGTGCTGACATCCCTAAACAAAAAAAGTTTGGGAGATTTTATAGCAGGACCAGACAACCACTCCACAAACTCCTGCAGAAACTGCATCTGACACCTTGGATGTCAGTACAGAAGGATGGTTCTACAGTATATCTCAAACTGGTCACAGATGTGACAGCCACACAATCAAAATTCCACACGCAACACTGTGAAGGCCATGTCTGCTCTAAAAAAAGAAAACCATCCATCATCCCATGCTCCAATCTCAACCAGTGTATCACAGAGAAACCTGGTAGAACCACCTTGGTGAAAACCAGCCCAGAGTTATCATCCAGCCAAGTTTTCATGACACACATCTGCTCGGCCCCCAAATCAGAATTAACATCTTTGTTGAGGGCACTCTTATTTGCGACAGCCCTGGTACTGGAAAGCAATGCAGGAGTTGGAGAAGGCAGTGTGCACTGTTGTAAGTAACCCGCCACAAATTACTGTGCAGGTGGTGCAGGTCCTGGGTGCATTTAGAAAAAAAGGCAGATAACGCCATACACAAAACGATATCCCATGATGTGGGGGAGTCAAATTGAGCGAGTTAATAAGAGTGGCTCAGTTTGAGCACCTGCAAAAAGGGATGCAGTTACAAAACAGCATGAGTGAAAACAGCGACCTTGCTCAGGTATTGTGCGGTCTCAGAGTTTGTTATAAATAGGAGTGGGTGTGGGGCGTGGGGCAAAGCCCCCTGCATATCATAGTTTTGGAGGCGGGAAGTCACGGTTGTGGCAGTCACCAATGTTGGTGTGGGCTGCCTTTGTGTTTGGCATTTTGTTTCCTCGATGTGCTCCATGCTAGATTTGTTTTGCCCATATCACATAGAACCACACAAAACTACTTGCAAACCTCCATAAATACACTGTTAGGATCAGCAGTTTAAACCAACATGAAGCATACAGCCTCAGGGTATATAACTCACCGGTAAATAGTATGTCGCACCTGAGCTACTTTCAAGCAAAAAGTCTTTATAATAAATGCAATGCAAGAAAATATATCACATTTAATGCTCAAAAATTGTAAGTAGTGCTAGTCAGTGCTCGGTTACAATTCGGTGTATCAAGGTTTATAAGACATACAAGGCAACACCAGAAAACAATAACAAAAAAAAGTTATTCAAAGACTTGTACACACAGATCAAAAATGCTGCTTCCTGAACCTTAACCAGCATGTCCACGCCCCGGTGCTTTGTTCATCCAGAACTTCCTCAGGAGGCATAAACAGCACTGCTAGCAACTTCTGAGCACTGATCGATAATTGACATCATTTTTTGTTTTGTATTTATTAAAAAATTAAAAGTTTTGTTTTTTTTGCTAAAATGTAACCCAGGCGCAGCATTTTATGTAGCAGTGGGCTACTGCATCATCCTAATACTTCCGCTCTGGAGAAACAGTATTGAGGGATGGGTTTTAGGCTAGAAATAATTTCTACTCCCCCACTTCTCTTTGACTGACTTAAGAAAGTAACACGACAATTTATGGTCGGAAGGGACTCCAGGTGATTCATGTCTACCCCATTTTCATAAACAGGTAGTGTGCTTTGTAAACATATATATCTCCTAGGCCACCCACTAGGTGTGTGCAAAGTTGGGAAACTTTTCTACACATACTGTAGTATTACACATAGTTTCCTGACTTCATATAGCACAGAAAGCCCCTTCACAGTGCTGTTTGCCTGGTGAATTGCCAGCTTCCAAAAAGTTGAGGTCCAGACTGTATTATATAGTTCCTCAATCTTGTGTTATTCCAAAATTCACAGAAAGATCCCAACGTTTCTCTCTTTGGTTTCTTCAGAGGATATTGTTTTCTGTGTATCACGGAATAGCTTAAATTTCTGTTCATAAAGATTTGGGCTTCCATGTTCTAGCCGTGCATTTAAACAAACTCACAGAAATAGGATCCCTATTCCTTTTTACGTTCGCTTGCGCGCATGTGCAAGGAACGTCTTGGGAGAATAGCACACTTTGGAGGTGTGACTCTCCTGTGCAATGCACTGCTCAGTTGAGCAGGTGTGGCGGTCCGGCACCAATTGAAATCGGGTGCTGTGTATGACAGCGGTGGTCTTCACTTCAAAGAAAACCACGCTGTCTGCTACCAACACCTCACACCCCCCAAGCTTTGGTGCCTCGCTGGGAGCTCCACCTCAGCGTGGCAAATCTTTGTTTTACGCCGCCGACGGGGGTGCCCAATCCTCTGCCGGCTCCACGCCCCCCAAACTGCTTTCTGCAGCCACGCTTGGGAGCCCACCCCAGCATGGCAAATGTACCACGCCGCACCACCTCACTCAAAAGTGGTGCCACGCTGGGAGCTCACTCCCAGCGTGGCAAAATCTTGTTTTGGCCGACTGGGTGCCCAATCCTCGTCGGCTCCATCGCCCCCAAACTGCTTTTCCTGCTGCCACTCTGGAGCCCACCCCAGTGGCAAACGTGATCATGCCGCACCGCCACGCCCCAAAGCTTTGGTGCCACGCTGGGAGCCCACCCCAGCGTAAGGTAAACCTTGTTTGGCCAACGGTGCCCAATCCCCCATCAGCTCCACGCCCAGCCATCCTTCTGCCACGCTGGGGCCACCCCAACATGGCAAGCGTCCCAACGTCATCTTTTTTTTTTTTTTTTTACAACCTGTAAATTAAAAATGGTCCCACGGCGCTTCTCCTGGCCCTCAAAACCCGCACCAGCTCTCCCACACCCCCATCACCCCATACTTACTCTCCGGACCTCGCGCGACGATCTTGCGCGACCGGGAACACGCCTGCACTCTTCAAAGCCGACCCGCGAACTGAGGAAATGCCAGTAAGCTGTATAATGGGCTAGATAGGGTTTTCAACTTTATTGCATATCTCAGGCATTTTTTGAATTTTGCACCAAATTTTCAACATGGGGTTTTGGGACCTTCTCATGAATGATGTCACTGTCATGGCGTTATTCGGGCCCGAAGGAGTGATTTCGCGATCACTGCGGAAATCACCCTTCGGGCCTGATTAACAAACGACACTGCCAGCGTTCATAAGGTGGGCTCTCAAAAGCCTATTTTGAAAATTTGGTGGAAAAATTCCTAAAATGACTGTTTTATGAGCATGTGTTGCGTAGTTCCTACGCAGGCTCGTAAGTTCGCGAATTTTCAATATTTTCACTCCAGATTTTCAACATTGCCATTTTACCACACCTTCTTATGAGCAGTACAGCTGTCATTTTTCACATCTCACCCAAAAGCGTGTTTCCCCATGTATGCGCACAATGGCGCAGTCGGGTGCTGAAATCAATGTATGGGACACATTAAGAAAATCACAGTGACACTGTTCATTAGCAGAGGTCTTAAAATGGCTGTGTTGAAAATTTGGTGAAAAAATTCCTAAAAATGACTTTTACGAGCGTGCGATGCGCAGGTCCTACACACGCTCGTAAGTTTGCGAATTTTCAATATTTTCACTCCAGATTTTCAACATTGCCATTTTACTAAACCTCCTCATGAGCAGTACAGCTGTCATTTTTCACATCCTGCCCAAAACGTGTTTCCGCCCATGTCACGCACAATGGCGCAGTCGCTGTGCAAACTCAATGTATGGGACACATTAAGAAAATCACAGTGACACGGTTCATGAGCAGAGGTCTTAAAATGGCTATGTTGAAAATTTGGTGAAAAAATTCCTAAAAATGACTGTTTTACGAGCATACGTTGTGCAGTTCCTACGCACGCTCGTAAGTTCGCGAATTTTCAATATTTGCACTCCAATGACTTCCAAATACCTAAACAGCACATAGAAGCAAGCAACATTCGTCATTGACAAATGCTTGTACTTCTTTGTCACTGATTTTTTTAAGCCATGTCCAAGTGCCAAATACCACTGCAAATACCTGCAAGCGAACGTTCGGCATTGACAAATGCTTGTTCTTATTGTATTCTGCCAGAAGGTCTGCCGTTTCTAAATGCCGACAGGGTCCCTGCATCAGAGAAACTGAAGTCCATGCCTGGGTGATGAGGGAGCTGAGGCAATGCTGCCAGCACCTGGATGGCAAGGTATGAGTATGTCCCATTAGCAAGGATGTTAGTGTGGCTATGTCGGTGTCTGTCTACAGTGACTAGATCTGCTACATGTCCCCAAGAGGTCCCACTCACCCTCTTCACAGCTGAGGCTCCCCTCCCAGCCCTGACAGGAATCAGGCTGGAGGTACCATCAGTTTAAATGTTGATTGCCAGGTGGCCCACATCCTTCCCACTGAGTAAACAAGTGCACCACCCCATCACCAACACAAAAGACATCAATGCTGATCTGCTATCCCCATCGCCCTTCCCTGGGCTAAACCTGTATGCCCGTGTTGATTCTTACCTAATGATGTCATTGCTTCATAATTCTGCACCATCACTTCCCTATGCAGCTCCTTGTCCTGTTGGCTTAACATCTTCCACTCCTCCTCAGAAAAAGTGACAGCAACATCTTCAAATGTTTCTGGTATCTGAAATGACATGAGATGTAGAGAACTGCTCCAGGTTACACTGCATGTATTAATGTGACATGGGGTACCCTCCTCCTCTAAGGGGTGACGACATCAAAATTTATATTTAATGTGGGACAGAAAGTCTGGGTGGTAATTCCCAAGCCAAAGTCTGACATGTAGGCACAAATCACACTGGAGCCAAACTTGGGAGGCAGGGGACTGAAATGTACGTCAAAGTTTTACCACATCAGGAGACATTTCACATATCCTAGTCTATTTTTGGGTGTTGTGTGCAACAGTGCACTTCTGAGTTCATGGCAGAGTACTGAACCTCTACTCTGAACAATAGTACTAAATGTGTGTTTGAGCTACTGATGGTTTTCTTCCTTCTTTGCAGGCAGGACAGCAGCAATAATATTGTACTGAATGTATTTTAAAACACTGAACTGACAGGATGAGCCAACCAGCTCACCCACAAAGATGGTAGAGAAATTGTGAACCAGCCTGTGGCTTTGTGAGGGGAGAAGGAGGAAGGGAATAGGAGATTGTTGCTCATTTTGGTGAGGGGAGTTTTGAACCCTAGGAAGCAGTTGTGTTTGTTTCTGGAGGATGGGAGGGAAAGGGGGGCTTGTTTTAAAGCAGAGGAGATAGTTAAGTAGGAAAACAGCAGTTTCAGAACGTGGTCTTTTGGGCGACTGAGTCGGTAGGGGGGGTAGAGGCAATATGTTCCATGGGCACTGCCCAGCAAAAGTACTTATACTATGGTACATAACTGACTATGGCAGATTCACATGGAATGTTAATGATTTGAAGACCATAGTCAAGCAGAAAAAAGTATGGGCAAAGATGATGACAATTCATGGGAACATCCTTCTACTCCAAGAGTCACACATGTTTGTGGATGAAGTACAGGAAACGGAACACAGCTGGGGGGGGTGACGTTTTTCACTTCCTGCTTCACCTCTGAAGCGAGAGGGGTGGCGACTTGGATCAGGAAGGGCCTTCCAGTATCCACTGAGAAGCAGATCTCTGATAGTCAGGGACATTATGTAATTATTTCAGCCGAGGTGGGGCAGGATTCCTACACTTTTGCCTCCATCTATGGACCCTATTATGATTGCCCCAAATTTTTACATTAGCTAGCAGTCATCCTGGTGGGATTCCTTGTCCCCCTGAGAGTGGGAGGGGACTTTAACACCCAGTGGGATCAGGTCATGGACAGATCCGTGCCTCTTACCCACCCCTCCCCCCAAGTGCACGGAGGCCCTGCGGAGAATAGCACACGAATGCGCGTTGCAAGATGTATGGAGAGTCCCACACCCTGCTGTTAATGAGTACTCCTTTTACTCACACGCTCGCAAGGTGCACACTAACACAGACCTAATATTGGTATCCTCTCTCCTTCAATCCGTGGTGGAAGCCCAGTACAGTCTAATACACTCTTATTGGACCATGCCCCACTATTGATGTCATCGACCAGGGGTGTACTCCAAAAATCAAGCCCCAGGTGGAGAACCAACCCCAGATTACTTATGGATACGGACTTCAAGGCCCAGATGGGAAAAGCCTTAGTGGAGTTCTTTGCCAACAACAAACATGGGGACACATCAGAATCCATTAGGTGGGAGGCTATGAAGGCATATGTGAGGGGTGTATCTATTTCTTTTGTGGCCCAGAGACACAAACATGATTAGGCAAAAGCGGCAGTCCTCACAGCTCAGGTGGACACCCTGGAGAAAGCACATATGCAGTCCCAGGATCCGGAGGTGCCTTCCCAGTTAAGGAAACTAAAAGGTCAGTTATGCCAGATAATATCAGGGCAAGTAAAACACAACCTCCTCCTCCCCCAGGCCCAGCACTACTTTGAGGGGGACAGACAGGGGAAATGACTGGCATGGCAGATTAAAAGAGATGAGGTGGAAAAGGCAATCCTGCAGCTTCAGAGGGGGAACTTGTACTGGACCAGACGGCCATAGAGAAAGCTTTCTCTAAATTCTACCAAATATTGTACACCTCTGAGATATACAAGTGGATGCTCCTGGCCCGGACACTTTTTTGGACACCTTACCACTCCCTAGGGTTATGACAGCAGAAAGGGATAAAAGGGATGAGGATCTCTCCTTAAGGGAAATGGAATGCGATATCAAGTCAAGTCACCGCAGTCTGGGAAAGTGCTGGGGTCGGATGAGATCCTGGGGGACTTCTATAAAGATTTCTGGTAAGAAGAAGAATCAGCATTTATATAGCACTTTTCATATAGCACTTTTCATACACAATGTATCCCAAAGCGCTTTACAAGCAATGCTAGACTGGTAGTGAAGTGACTGAATGTGTAATGGCAGCCATATTGCACATCAACACCCACACACAGTCTGGACAATTGCACAATCCAGTTTATGGGAAGGGAAATGTTGGCCAGGACACCGGGAATGTCCCCTACTGTTTGCAAAGAGTGCTCTGGGTTCTTTTACTTCCACCTGGACACCCACCAGGACAGCACCAGGATGGGTAGAAGGGACCTTGGTTTAATGTCACATCCAAAGGATGGCACACCCCAGCAGTACATCACCCCCCCAATACTGCACTCAGATGCCAGCATTTTCGGTATGAGTTCAATCCCGGTGTGGGACGAGAACTCACACCCTTCTGCTCCAGAGGCAGATGTGCTACCAACTGAGCCACGCTGATACCTACTTAAGTAAGTACTTGGTCAGTCCATGCAGGCCATGGTAGTGGAGGCCCTGGAGAAATGGGAGCAACCCTCCTTTCAGTACCTGGCCACCATAACTGTTCTCCCAAAATGGGGGAAAGATCCCATTTTGTACGGCATCTAACGACCCACATTTCTGCCAAACATGGACTACCAGGTGGTGGCCACAGTGCTGGCAGGAAGGCTGGAGAAGGTAATCCCAGGAATAATTCACAAGGACGAGGGGGCAAACAAAAAATAACATCAGACAGTCCCTGAACATTATTTGGAGATGGTCCAGGTGGGGGGGGGGTGCTGCTTGTCCCAGTCTAATGCCGCTGCATGTGGAGAAGGCCTTTGACAGGTCAATTTGCCGTGTGTGCTAAGTTCGGCATGGGTCCCAGAATAAGATCATGGATAGCCACCCTCAATGGCACAGACCCATACAAACAGCCTGTTGTCCTTACCCTTCCAGCTAAAAAGAGGGACAAGGCAGGAGCTGCCCTCTGTCCTCTCTCCTATATGTCATGAGGATAGAGCCCCTAGCAGTGGCAATCAGGTCCAAAAAGGATCTGGTGGTCATGACACTGGGGTGGGGGACAGCTGCCAGGTCACCTCCCTATTCACAGATGGTGTGCTGTTGTATCTGGCCCACCCAAAGATGGCACTTTGAGTCCTGACAGATCTGTTTGGTACTTACAGCCCTATGTCAGGTCATACAATCAAGTGGCCAAAGTGTGAGTGGCTCCTTATGAGTGAGAAGAGGCCCCCCCCCCCAGTGTCTGGGGTTACCCCAAAAACTTGCACTCAAATCAAATATCTGGGAGTGATCCTCTCCAGGAAACTCTCCTAGCTCTGGAACTATAACTGTAAGTCCACGCTCCAAGAAGTTAAAAAGGACTGTGAGCGATGGAGGAGTATTCCGCTCACTCTCATAAGAAGAATCAACGCCATCAAAATGTATCTCCTTCCACAATTCCTGTACATATTTCAGGTTCTCCCAACTTATGTACCTCAAACAATATTCACTATGGTCAGAGGCTACCTGACGTCACTCCTGTGGAGAGGGAGAGGGAGAGCTTGCATTTACATAAGACACTCTGCACAGACCACTAAGGAGGGGAGTTAGGCCTCTCAAACTTTAAACATTACTATCTAGCATTGAAGTTGTTTTTTTTAAAAGAAACCCTGAAGGTGGAGGGGAACAGGCCAGTGTGGGTGGATATGGAGGAAGGCTCCTTCATGGCAGCATCCTATCCCACCTGCTGGTTCCAGCACTGAGAACAGGGATGGTGAAAGCAGTCCAGAACCCCTTCACCAGAGATCTGGTAAGGGCCAAGGCAAAAATTAGTATAGGAGACTTGATTAGCGGCCTTTGCTAATCAAAATGAAAAATGATTAGCAACTGGTCGAAGTTGATTAGCAGTGGGAGGGGGGTCCAGAATGTGAGGGAGAGAGCTAAAAATAGTACAAAAAAAAAAAAATAGTGCCATCTAGACATTCCAATCCCTGCGGTCCTGGAGAAATCGATTAGCACCTACTGTTAATCAAAGCCGAAACTGATTCACATTTGTCAGTTTTTGATTCACAAATTGTGATGTGAACCCACTTATTTATGCCTAGGGCATGGCTGGCTGCCCATAAGGTGATACAGCACAGTGAGCAAGTGTTCCCAAAATCAGATATACTGTAGATAGTGGCATGTGGGGAGAATGGCTAAATATCCCTCAAAGCACGGGAGCCCTTTTGAGAAAATGGAAGGAGAAGGGGCTGGCTAACCAAAATGGAGCCTTTCCAACAGTGAACAAGCTGCTCTGATCAGAGTCACTATGGCTGCCAATGCATTAACTTTACAAGGGATCTAAAATTAATGTGTGGGGCATGCGTACCTGATGTACAATGACCATATCAGCAGTCTTTGGGGTGGATACTACACATCCCTTTTTTATATTACCATAAAGATAAAGACCCACTGGATATAGTGACATGGGACCATAAACAAAACTGTGAAATGGAAAATCTGTGCCACTTCACCTCACCTTAGGGGAGGAAAGGTAAAGGAGAAGGACCAGAAGTACAAGGAGGATTCAGTAAAGGGAGCTGAGGGTTTAGGCCAGGGGATCACAACAAGCAAGGAGGGACTAAATGGAGACAGCAAGGAAGGGAGGACGAGCCAGGCTAGTTTAGCAGATGGGGGAGAAGGACCAGTTGCGAGCAGTGAGGGGGGAGTTAGCAAGGTACAGAAGGATACTCAGGAGGAGGAGAGGCATAGGATTGGAGGGGAAGGGGTGGCCAGGGTAAATAAGGAGGGGGTGGCATGTGGCACCCAGATAGGGGGAGGAACAAGGAGCCGGCTGGGTGGAGGGGCCGGTAGAAAGGATGAGGGACATGGAAGGGGGGAATGGAGGAAAAGGAGTGGTCAGAGTGCTCCTGTTGGGGGATTCTATGATCAGGGGTATCAAATGGGATAGGGAGGGAGAAGCCTGGCCAGTTAGAACAAGATGCTTCCCTGGACTAACGGTGCACAGGGCTAAGTACAGGTATCTCAGCTGGCAAAGGATTGTGGGGTTCCCTGACATACTGGTCCACCTGGGTACAAATGACATTGAGGAAATAGCGAGTTAGAGATACAGGCAAGATTCAGGGAGCTTGCCAGGGTCTGTCTTGACATAGGATGCACAGTTTCCTTCTCAGAAATCCTGCAGTGCCAAGGGCTAGTGGGGAGCAACAAAGGAAGATTAGGGAGATAAACCAGTGGCTCAGGGGTGGGGTGAGGCCAGGAGGGTATGGGTTGATGGGGGATTGGGGAGACCTGGGAGGATAAGGAGCTGTATGCTAGAGATAGACTCCATCTCAATTTGGAGGGGAGGGGAATCCTTAAGTTGAAAATAGAGGGGTTCATTTGTGAAAAGTGGGGTTTAAACTTGTGAAGGGGGGAGGGATGGGAGAAAAGGCTGGCAAGGGGGTGCTGATAAAGAAGGGACTCTGTCTCCACCCCCCTGGGGAGCTGGAGGATTGCAGGAAAAGGCCGACTGGCAAAGTGCAGACCAGGGGAAAACAGAATCCCCATGGGAACACGAGCAGGGGAAATGGAACTATAGGGAAAGGGTGGAAGGTGAGTCCTGCTAAATGCCAGAGCTTAAATAAAATGCCTGAGGCCAGGCGATGCTAACTGAGGAGCAGTGGATGGCAGCGGTCACCGAGACTTGGGCCACTGCAGGACACGACTGGGACCTGAACCTGGAGGGTTACACTCATGTTCAGGAAGGACAGGGGAGGAGGGTAGTAATGATAGTCAAAAAACTGCATTGGCATAGGGGGAGTAGAGGAGGCGGAGGGAACCGTGGAGGCGATTCGGGTCACCTTGATAACAAGGGGGGGCAAGAGAGTAAAAATAGGAGTGGTGTATAGACCCCTTGCCCTGGTGGAGGAGCTGGAGGAGAGTCTGGTGGCAGATGTTGGGAGAAACTGCAGACTGGGCAGAGGAACGGTGGTGGTGTTGGGGACTTAAACATGCCAGGAACAGACTGGGAGACTATGACATCCTCTGTGACCAGGGAACAGAGGTTGTTGGATGTCTTTCAAGACGCTGCCTCTAACTCAGCAGGTGAGGGAACCGACCAGGAGGCGCGGTACTGGATGTGGTCCTGGCAGACAGTGACCAGATTGGGGCCTGGAGGTAAGAGACCCATTGGCGGGAGTGACCATGCCATGGTCTGGTTCTGCCTGGACCTAGAGGGGTAGAAGGCTGCACAAAGACGGAAGTAACTCACTTCTAGGGGCGGATTTTAAGGAAATGGGAAGGATCCTTAAGGAGCATTTGGATGGGATTGGGTCAGACATGACGCTGATAGTAGTGGGAAATCATCAGGAGAGGGTGCAGGATGCTACCAGCACCTGTGCAAGAGTAAGACAAAAATGTGGGGCCCAAAAACCCTGCTGGTGGACCAGGGAGGTCCAGGAGGTGGTAGGGGAAAGAAGGTAGCCTATAAGCAATTCAAGTGCTCAAGGAGTGAAAGGAACAGAGAGCACGAGCTGATGGCTAGAAGGGCCACTAGGGTGGTGAGGGTGGCTAAGGCAAGGAAGGAGCGAACCTGGCCAGGGAAATTAGGAGAGGGAACAAGGGTTATTTAGATACATTGGGAAAAACGAAGGGTGAAGGGCAGATTAGCAGGATTAAATCAGGGGAGAGATGGGCACAAGACCCGGGAGCAGGCTGAGGTACTAAATGAGTACTTCACCTCAGTTTTCACCAAGGAAAATGGGGGTGCTGCATCATACATGGGAGGAGACAGAGATACTGAGGGGGGGGGACCCTTACCGATCGGCGGGTCTGGGGAGAGGGGGAGGCATCACTGGCAGGAGGGGAGGGCTAAGCAGGGAGAAGAGGTACCGGAAGTGGAAATCACAGCAGAGAGAGTGAGGGAAGCCCTCAGCTCCCTTAAGACGGAGAAAGCACCGGGGCCGGATAAATTACATCCCAGAGTGCTGAAGGAACTTGCGGATGTCCTGGTGAAACCTCTGGCGGAGCTTTTCACCATCTCTCTGAGGACAGGGTGGGTGCCCCAGGACTGGAAGGTGGCGCTATAGTGCCTATCCACAAGGGGATCAAGGAGGTAGGGAACTACAGGCCTGTCAGCCTGACATCGGTGGTGGGCAAGGTGATGGAGGGCATTGTCAAGGAGAGGCTAGGGGGACCTGGATAGTCAGGGTGCCGGGACGATAGACAGCATGGATTCATCCCGGGAAATCGTGTCAGACAAACCTGGTGGAGTTCTATGACTGGGTGACAAGTGCCTTGGACCTGGGTAGACCAGTGGACGCCCTCTTTCTAGACTTCAGCAAGGCATTTGACTCTGTTCCTCACGTGGGCCTGTTGGATAAGCTGGGAGAAATGGGGTGGGGAACCAGATGATCAGATGGATAGGCAATTGGCTCCAGGACTGACCCAGAGGGTCGAGGTTGGCGGGATAGTCTCATCCCCAAGAAGGGTCATTAGTGGGTCCCACAGGATCAGTCCTGGGCCCCTTCTGTTCAACGCCACTGCCCTGACATAAGGACAGGAATCAGAAGTGAGATGAGTCTCTCATGGATGACTCGAACTGGGGCGTGGTGGATGGGGAGGAGGGGAGGTGGCCCTATAGGGGACCTGGAGGCTCTGGAAAGATGGTCTAGAAAGTGGAAGCTGAGGTTCAATGCAGGGAAGTGCAAGGTACTCCACCTGGGGGCCAGAAACCCAGGCCAAGTGTACACCCTGGGGGGGGGGATGCTACAAGTCTCGATGGCTGACAGGGACCTGGGGGTGGTGGTGGATGTCAAGATGAACAACTCTGAGACTTGTAGAGGCAGCAGCCAAGGCCAACAGGATGCTGGGATGCATCACTACGGGATCACCTCCAGAAGGAGGAAGTGATACTCCCTCTGTATAACTGCTTGGTGAGCGCACCTTGAGTACTGCGTGCAGTTTGGAGGCCACACTTAAGAGGGACATTAACCTCCTGGAGAGGGTCCAGAGGAGGGCAACCAAAATGATTTGGGGCTTGGGGGACAGGACCTATGAGGAGAGGCTTGAAGAGCTAACATGTACACATTGGAAGAGAGAAGGGACCGGGGGACATGATAGAGGTCTTCAGGTACATGAAGAGGGTAAACAGGGGAGGAACAGTCAGGGTGCTTCGAAGGAAGGAGGAGGGGGCCACTAGAGGGCATGGATGGAAGCTGGAGGGGGGAAGATTCAGGGGAGAAAGGAGGAGGTGCTACTTCACTGAGAGGGTGGTGGAGCCATGGAATCGCTGCCTAGGGGCTGGTGGAGGCAGAGACAGTGGAGGGGTTCGAGAGGGTGGGGACAGGTACAGGAAGGGACCTGGAAGCAAAATCTAATGCAGCAAGAATATCCGGAACTGGGAAGGGAGAAGCCAGAGTAGGCGAGGGGGGCAGCAAGGTCAGCACCCAGGGTGGGGGCTGACCAAACAAGCAGACACGAAAGACCGTTAGGCCTATTCTGCTGGCATTTTAGTATGTTAATATGTTAGCAATTTGTAGCCACACATAAACTAGGAATTTATCCCTTTCTCTCTCTTTACTTGTCTGTATTTATGTGTCCATATTATTAGCGAGGACATTTGCATGAAAACCGGATCCTGGGGTCACAGACGATCTAATCTTCCTGCGGTTCCCTCTGTTGAAGTCATTAGCTTTTGTCTGTGAGATCAGAATAATTTCCTCAGCAACAGGTTATGACTTCACCACCACCACAGAACTATGACTTCAGCAGGGGGGAACAGAAGGAAAATGAGAGGGAGTCTAGAAACAAAGATGACATTTTCATGGTCATGTATCCAGGTCTGGTCCATTGCCAGAATGCAGGTGTTCAACTACTGTTATGTGCCTCCATGCCTAATATTAATTAATAAATAAATTCATACATACATATAATTTTTCCCATTCCCCTGCTCCTGACTGCACAATGTGATATTTTATTTAATTACTGGCTCCTTGCCTATGGGGCCTCTGACAGCTGCACTACTGGGTGGCTCACTAACATAACAGAGAAACATAACACAGAAGTTGCCAGCAGATAAGGACCTCCTGGCCCACCCAGTCTGACCTATTTTCCCTACCTACAGTGCCACCGCAGACCCTACTTGGTCTCCAGTTTGCACCCCTTCAGCCTCATCTCTAAGATCACCTTGTGTCTATCCCATGTGTTCTTGAATCCTGTAACCATTTTAGCCCCCACCACCTCTGCTGGGAGGCTGTTCCAAACATCCACCACCCTTTCTGTGAGGAACTACTTCCTAACATTTCCTCTTAGCCTCCCCCCCCCCACCAAAACTTCATAATGTGACCCCTTGTCCTTAAGCATCTGTCTCTCTGGAAAATGGCTCCCTTTCTGTACCTTGTTTATACCTGTAAGGTATTTGAACATTTCTGTCATATCCCCCATTTCCCTCCTTTCTTCTAGAGAACACATATTTAACTCCTTATGCCTTTCTTCATAGGGCTTCTGATGCAGGCCCTTCACCATTTTGGTTGCTCTCCTTTGTACCCCCTCTACCATGTCTATGTCCTTTTTGGAGGTGCGGCCTCCAGAACTGGACACAGTACTAGAGGTGCTGTCTCACTAGTGATCTATGCAGGGGTATTATTACCTCCCGCATCCTGATGGTGATACTCCTGCCTGTGCATCCGAGCATCCTGCTAGCCTGTGCATCCAACAATCCTGCTAGCCTGTGCATCCAACAATCCTGCTAGCCTTTCCCACTGTCTTGTCACTCTGTTTAGCTACCTTCAGGTAATCAGAAATGATTACTCCAGGTCCCTTTCCTGTTTGTGACTGCTAGTACTTCTCTTCCCATTTAATACGTTGCCCCAGGTTTCTGGGCCCCAAGTGCATGACCTTGTACTGCTTTGCATTGAAGCCCAGCTGCCAAACCCATAACCATTCGTCCAGCTTTTTCAGATGTTCTCTCATTCTTTCCATCCCCTACTCTGCTGCATATTTTTGTGTCATCCGCGAACAGGCAAAACTTCCCTTCCAGTCCTTCTGCAATGTCGCTCATAAATTCATTGAAGAGGACCAGCTCTAGTACTGACCCTTGTGGCACCCCACTGGTCACTTTATCCTCTCCAGAGTGGATGCCATTTACTACCTCCAACTCCTGTTATCCAGCCAGATCTCTACCCATCTCATTACTTTAGGACCCACTCCCAGGCTTCTCAGCCTGCTCACTTGTCTTCTATGTGGATAGGTGTCAAAGGCCTTACTAAAGTCCAAGTACGCTATGTCAACCACTCCTCCCTGATCCACTTCCTTGGTTACCCAGTCAAAGAGCCTGATCAGGTTTGTCTGGCAAGACCTCCTCCCCCCGTGAACCCATGTTGCTTCTTCAGATTTGAGCTTTATACAGCAAGATATATTTTTTACGATCAAAAATGATCAGGGATAAGTGACTCAAACTGTAGTTGTCACATGAGAGTAGCAGTTGATCTTAAAAGCATATTATTACATTGTCCACAATTCAAAATAAAAAGAAGAAAATTGTTGGCTCCAATATTAGCTACCCTTGGTCTCCCCTCAGACCAACTTGTTAGTTACTTATTTAATAATGAAGACTTGAATGTATTGGTTCGTTTGTATAGATATTTGAAATCACTGAATCTTTAAAAAACGTTTGTTGAGCCTAGGACTCAAAATGAATATTGACAAATGAGTTGAGTCAAAGTGTATTTCTAATGTATAGATAGCATTTTGATGTTTTGTATCTAATCTGTAAAATTTGTTAATTTTGTATGAAATGTATTTATGTGAATCTTGTAATGATTTATGTCTAACAAATACATTTTCTACCTACCTACCTACATACCACGTTGCCTCTGATCCTGAAGACCATTGGAAACAATGTATTCCCCAATTATTTCCTTCAGTAGTGGTTCCATTACTTTGCCCACTACCTGTAATGATGTGAAGAATTAGAATACGCAACTTGCGTATGCTGCGCTACTGGCTGAGCATGTGCTATGCTATCTATAAAAAGTCCTTGTTTGGCGGGCAGTAGCCCGCGCTTTTGCCAGTGTACTACTTGTGTTATACAGTACAGTACTACCAAGTAAACTAACCAGAGCACTCCACTTGTCTGCGTGATTATTACATGGTGTCAGAATGGAACGCCTGCAGTTTCCCACCACTCTCAATCTGCATGGAAATGTTGCTGAGAATTGGGAGAATATTTAAGCAACAATTCGAGATTTTCTTGGTTGCCAGTGGAATCACCGAGAAGTCTCAGAAGCTCCACGCTGTGACCCTCTTGCATATAGCAGGTCCCGATGCATGGAGATGTACAACACTTTTGTACGGGGAAAGGGAGGAAGATAAGGAGAAACTGGACAAAAGTATGGGACAATTTGAGAGGTATTGTAACCCGAGAAAGAATGTGACTTATGAGAAACACCTGTTCACTGTTAGGAGCCAGAATCTGGTTGAGTCCATTGATTCATATGTAACTGAACTGAGGCTAAAAGCTAAATCCTGTGAATCTGGAGACTTAGCTGAATCACTGATTAGAGATAGAATTATATGCAGCATACAGAGTAAGCAAGTGAGATGCAGACTGTTGTGAGAAGTGGACTTAATGTTAGATAAAGCCGTAGATATATGCAGAGCTGCTGAACTGAGCGAAACACAATGAAGTGTTTAAGTGAACATATTCAGGAAGAAAGATCAGTGCAAGTGGCAGCTGTGCAAGAAGACAGAGCAAAAACAGGCCCCAATGTGAGCAAAGGGAGTTATGTACCCTGAGCGAATAACATCAAACGTGAAAGTGTGGGCGTGAGCGTGAGATAAATAAATGCCCACCATATGGACAGTTCTGTAGACTGTGCAACAAGAAAAACCATTTTGCTAGAGTATATTGTGTGGGCAAACGCAGTGAGACACATGTTGTTAGAGAAGAAGATGCCCAGGGTAACGAAAGTGGTTTTAGTGTTGAGACTGTGACTACCTATAAGCCAGAGACTGATTGGAAAGTAAATCTGAACATAAATGGAAAAGATGTGGCATTCATACTAGACACTAGAGCACAGTGTAATGTGATGCCTTTTCAGATGTATAAACCACTGTCTAGAAAAGCCGTTCAAAGGTTGACGGCCAGATTGGTTTCCTATTCTGGGCATAAACTTGATGCGAAAGGCAAAGTGATGTGTTTTTTTTTTTTGTGGACTTTATTTATGCTCCTCCCCAGGCTGGGCATCCTTCTGGGGTGTTTACACGGTGAGGACTTCTACTCCCTGCTTGAACCCTAGCCTCGACTGAACTCCCCCGACACCTCAGGTAGACCTAGCCCCCCCAGATCACCCCCCCCGGGGTGGGCCCATTTTCCCTTAACGGTCTGTCTGACGTTACAGAGGCCTTACCTGGATGCTGGGTCTGCCAGGAGTCCCTCTGAGAAGATGGGCCGGCGGTGGGATGTGCATCCTGCCCTTGGAGCCCTCATCATCTCCACGATCCTGGGAGGGTCTTTTCCTTGTTCCATCCCCCGTGGAGCACAGCCAGCAAAGCAATGAAGAGCAGTGATTCTGCCCCGAGGCATACGCCGCGTCATGTTGTTCGTGGCCCCCAGGCACCGCCAGAGGTTACTAATAAGCTGACGATCCCCCTAAGCCCTCCCTGGGAAGAGAGAACAGTCCATCGGATGCTCGATCTCTCCCCTCCCCTCCCCTGCCAACCCCTGGCAACCCAAGCTCACTCCTGTACCCGGGTCGCCAGCACGGCACAAGGTGTGGTGTCCAGCACCTCAACCCTCAGCGCCACGCAAATGTGACCCCAGAGTTGGGCCTGTCTACATGTCTGGAAATTAACTTCATAAAGAAACTATTTTCAGTAAATACAGGGGAAAGAGCAGGGGAATTCACATAAGAAATATTGGCTGAATTTGCTGATGTATTTGAGGAATTGGGATGGTTAGAGAGTGAGCATCACATTAAAATAGACAAGTCAGTTAGCCCTGTGATCCACCCTCCTAGAAAATTACCTTTTGCATTACAAGAGAAAGTGAAAAAAAAAATAGAAAACATGGAGAAAATGGGGGTTACTGAAAAGGTGAAGAAACCCACGAGCTGGGTCAACTCAATAGTGGTTGTAGAAAATCCAAACAAAGTAAGAATTTGCATAGATCCCAGAGATCTTAATAGAGCAATTAAAAGAGAACATCACCCGACGAAAAAAGTTGAAGAGGCTGCAGCTATGCTAGCAGGTGCTAAAGCATTCACAGTGCCAGATGCTGGACATGCCTTTTGGCAGATTAAACTGGATGGGCCCAGCTCTGATCTAGTGACTTTTTATACACCCTTTGGGTGGTACAGGTTCAAGCATCTCCCCTTTGTAATCTGCTCAGCACCAATGGTCTTCCAAAAGAAAATTTCACACATTTTTGAGGGGCTGGAGAGCACTAAAGTCATTATGGATGACATCATAGTATGGGGAGCAAATGCACAAGAGCACAATGAGAGGTTACGGAATGTTTTAAAAACAGCCAGAGATAAGCATTTGTACTTAAACCTAAAAAAATCCAAAATCAGAATGTCAGTGGTCTAGTATATCGGATGCAAGTTAAGTAAAGTTGGGCTGTTGGCAGACCCTGAAACGATAACAGCAATTATCCAGATGCCTGTTCCCCAAAATAAGACCGACTTACAAAGGTTTATGGGCATGGTAAACTACGTGGCAAAGTTCATTCCAAACCTATCATCTGTAAACAAACCACTGAGAGAGTTACTACAGAAAGAGAGAGCATAGCAATGGGATGGGTGCCACCAACAGGCCTTTCAAGAACTGAGAATAGTTGTCACAAACCTCCCTGTACTGGTGTACTATGACCTAAAAAACCTGTTGAATTGTCTGCAGATGCATCTTCAGAAGGGCTGGGTGCATGTTTGCTGTAGGAAGGCAGGCCTGTTGCTTTTGCTTCCAGATCACTTAACAAAGCTGAGAGAAATTATGCACAAATTGAGAAAGAAATGCTGGCCATTGTATTTGGCTGTTCAAAATTCCACCAATATGGCCATGTTGATTCTGACCACTAGCCCCTAGAGAGCCTTTTCAAGAACCCACGGGCCACAGCCCCACCAAGAATTCAACGCATGATGCTAAAAGTGCAAAAGTATGATTTGCGAGTACAGTACAGTACAAAAGCGGGTAAAGAACTTCACATAGCAGATGCCCAGAGTAGGACCATGGGAGAACATTCTGTGCCAGAAAGTGAACTAGACAAGTATGAGGTTCAGACAGTGGACTACATGCCTATTAGTGATGAGAAACTGCAATTATTTCAGCAAGAAACTGACAAGGCTTCACCACTGGTCAAATTGAGAGACACTATTTTGAATGGGTGACCCCATGAGAAAGCATCAGTGCACCCTGAGATAAGGCAGTACTGGCTGTTCAAAGATGAAATCTCGACAGAAAATGGACTTTTGATAAAAGGAGAAGAGACTGATAGTCCTCTCACATCACTGAGATCAGCTATGTTAGCCAGACTGCACAGCAGCCACTTGGGCACTGAAAAATGCAAGCGCAGGGCTGGACACCTCTAATTCTGGACAGGGATGAACAGTCAGATTTGTGACATGGTAGCAAAGTGTGGTATTTGCAACCAATACAGGAAAGCACAATCCAGAGAATGACTGCAGCCACAGGAGATACCAGATACACCTTGGCAAAAGGTTGGGGCTGACATATTTGAATTTGAAAGAGAAAGTTAGCAATGGTCGATTCCTACTCTAAATACATTGAGATTTCCAAGTTGCAAAACACAAGCGAAATGGTGATTAACTACAGTATAGTAAATCACAATGTGCAAGACATGGTATTCCAGAAATACTTGTGAAGGATAATAAGCCGCAATTCACCTGCATTGAGTTCAGAGATTTTATTTTATTTATTCATTTATTTATTTATTTATGTAACCCCTAGATGGCGCTATCCCAGGGGCTACTACTCCTGCCTGATTTACCACTAACAGGTTGAGGGGCCTGGATCCAATGGCGGGTGCCTCCACCCAGAGGTCAGGGTTTGCAATAGTTAAACTAACTTGGTCACAGCCCTCTGGGACACTGCAACCCCCCTTTCTTCCCACTAGTGGCCTACATATATCAGAATTACCTTCACAGTATACACTTACCCCCAGGACTGGTTCTGGCACTGGGACCTCCTGTGAAATAAGATACAGTGCAACAATCACAGTACAGTACTTTAACATAGACAAATACCTCAGGCTGTATAACTTTGCTGAAACAAGCAGCTCTGATTTATTTAGGGGGATATAACAAGGACAGGGGGAAATCAGGTTAATTAGCTTATCACTCTACTCATCTACCTATGGCTCTGTGCACAGGCCTATCCCTATCAGTTACTGTCCCTGGGTACCCAAGCCCTAATGGCTAGTCCAAACCATGGCAGCTGGTAGGGGCCCTTTCACACAGTGAAAAGAAAAATTAGTTTAAACAGTCAGCAGTACAGTGATTCCATTTGGAATTAATGTGGCAATTCAACAGGGAGTGACCCTGAATTAGTACTCACGACCTCCAAACAAGATAAGGTCCTTCAACGTCAGCAGGGCTACTCTTGAGCTCCACGAGACTCTTCACACATTTATATGGTAAAAAAGAAAGTACCATACCAGGCAGGCTGCTTCTCTATCCCGATCGCAATTACTGCACAATATCCAGGAGAACACACAGCAGATTCAGTTCCTGACAGACCGAGTGCAATTCAACAATTTCTCCAGTCTTCTACAGGGTGAGCCTGGTTTCTACTCTTCAGAGATCCTTTGATTCTTTTCACAGGACGGATTCAGTCCTAACAAGCAGTTACACAAGCTGCAGACCGGAACTCTGGGCCTTACACACGTTTTTGACTGAAACTGTGCACTGAAGGAGCACAGATTTCTTTCCCCTTCACTGCCAGAGCTAAACTGAAACTCCAACAGACAAAACCGGGCACTTCCTTTGAGTTCCTCCCAGTTCTTGACTGGATTGGCTGTCACTCACAATAGACTGCTGCTGTTGGTCTAAAAGGCGCAAGTCTAAACTACATCTCCCAGAGTCACTGCCCATACAATCCTCTTGTGGCTGGCTCAGATTATGAGTCAAGTTCTGATTCGTCCAAGGCACCATTTTAGAGCTAGCTTACCCCCACACTGATTGGTCCAGTTCAGCAGTTCAAAACCAGAATGGGGAACTAAGGCAGACACAGTTCTGACTGCAAAGAGCAGGTTAGACAAACTGTAATTTCATTATTACTCTACATGATTTCTGGCAAACAGTTACATCTTTCAGATAGGTTCCCTTTGCACTCCTAGTGACTGCAAAATGGAGTGAATTGGCAGCAGCTCGAGTGGTACTCAAACAGAGAAGCACACAGTCCCCCATACAAACTAATTATGTCTGCAAGCAGACAGCTCTTAAAGAGACAGTACCAGAGGCTCTAAAAACACTCACTGATAAATGGCTAAACGTAAATACCATTCAGGCTTGGAGCATTCAAGCAAGCTCCTGGAAGTCTTTGGGAACCCCCATTTGCAGGGGTTACACCCTTCCTGACCTGGGAAAGCTTGGCGTCCGTCAAGCAAGTACCCCTAAGTTTTAACTGCAACCATATACATTTGCACTAGGCTCAGACATGTAATCATCAGTCAATATATCATTTTACCAAGAACACATTTCTGAAACATTGCAGTCGTCACTCTTTACACAGTATTACATACACATTGTACCATAACTCAAGTTATTACCTCTTGTACATGAAACCTGAAGAGGGGCCCTTCCTATCAGTTACCTTGGGCTGGGCGAGGCAAGGCACCATATAGAAGGAGCAACACAAGTAACTTGGAGTTAGCACTGACGCTCAGTTTGGGCAATGAGCTCGGGACACATACACTCCTTATGGACAACATTGAGAGGCAAGTCCACAGGCCTCCCAAGTGAATCATAACTGAGGTGCACCACATGCTTTACAGCTCGACCAGTCTTTCTAGGGGAACTGTTACAGTCTCTGCACTCTGAGCCTCATTTTCAGCATTGTCCTCACTTGTCAGGGAGTCTCCTGGGGTAGAGAGGCTAGAACTTGGGCACTTTCAGCTCCAGGAGTTACAGTTTCTGAGTCCACAACATTTGGCTTGCATGGAGAGCTTTCGGACACTGGCAGTGGACTGTCAGGCACTCAAAATACTCTTCTTGTTCGGGTGTATCACCAGTCTGCCCCAATCTATCATTTCCTCCCCTGAAGCTCAAATAGTTCAACCATGCACAATGATTCCATTTCATCTGATTTGATGCTTTGCACTTCACTTTCTGGGAGCATTGGCTCCAGGGATGAAGCTAGGCTTAGACAGTCCAGAAGGCCCAGCTTCATCTCCAGTATTGATTAGGGATTGCCCCGAAATAATTGACTCAGTTCGTAGAAGGATAGTATTCAAAGTCACTCTCACTTTCTTCTGATATGGACTGACAGTCATGCTCAACTGGGACTTGTGCAGGGAACACTTTAACTCTGCTTCTGTAGGTGCAGACTTTTTGATCTTTTCTTAGCAGCAGCTCTAGTCACTGGTCCAGAGGGGCATCTTCTGGGGCTCAGACTCAATCAAGATTTGTCCAATGGGCAGTAAATGATTTCTATGCATTGTTTTACATCTTTGAATTATTCTCAGGCCTTACTTTGTACACTGGCAGATCATCTAGTTTGCCCACTACAATGTGAGGAGATGGTGCCATCTGTCAGCAATCTTGTGTTTGCCATGCAGTCCCAGATTTCTTAGCAATACCGATCTCCCTCCTGGAGTTCCTGTGCTTTCACCTTTTATCATACCTTTCTTTGTTGGCCAGATTTCTTGTTAGGTTTGAGCCAGTTGCGTATCATGAGTTAGCTGGGCCTTTAACTTTGCACATACTGTAAATAGTTGTCAGCTTGAACCCCATCAGGAAAGACCCCAAAACACACATCTACCGTAGTCGAGCTTCTCTTCCAAATATCAGGCGGTAGGGGAGAACCCAGTGGCATCACTTTTGGTGCAGTTATAAGCATGTACCAGGGTGCTAATTTGTTGGCTCCATCTAGGCTTGTCCTTTGGGTGCAGGGTGCCTAGCATATCTAGCAAAGTCAGCGGTTGAAACGTTCAGGCTGTGGGTCCCCTGGGGGTGGTAAGGAGTGGTTCTGGACTTTCGACTCCCACAGAGAAAGCATCTCTTTGATGAGGCGACTCTCAAAGTCTCTCCTTGATCAGAATGGATTCTTTGTGGAGCCCATAGTGAACAAAAAGTTTTCTACAAGTACTTTGGCCACAGTGGATGCTTTCTGGTCTTTGGTGGGGAAGCTTGGGCATATCTCATGGAAATGGTCAGTGACCACCAGCACACTACTGATATTTCTTTGATCTGACTCCAAACTCAGAAAATCAATACAGACCAGCTCCATGGGTGCACTGGTGGTGATGTTAACAAGGGGGCAGCCCTCTGGGGCAAGCTTTCCTCTGTGAAAAGCAGCGACTACAAGTTAAATGTGTTGCTCCCACATCAGCCCCCATCTTGGGCCAATAGAATCTGGATCTCACCAAGTCAAGTGTTCTGTCTATACCAAGGTTGCCCCATGTGGTTGTGCAGGACCTCAGTACTGAGTCTCGAAAAGCAGTGGGCAGCACTAGTTGTTGTTTGTCTACTTGTCCCCCCTGTCTACTGTTTCTCTGTATAACAGTTTATTGATCAGTTTCAACTTAGGACCTTCTTTGTATAACAGTGCAGTTCTCAAATCAGTGGGCGTAATTTGGACACATCTTTTCCTGCATAGAGGGCTTCTAAAGCTGCTTTGATCATGGGATCGCGGGATTGAGCCCACGAATACTGTCATTGTCCAGCTGAGGCAGTGCACCAATGTCTATTGCAGAAAAGTGGCAATAAGCAGCAGGTATGCAATTCTCAGAGGGTCCAAGCAATCCACCACTGCAGTCCATTGCGTCCGTGGACATTGATCCACCCTGTCAAACTTCGGCAGAGTGCCGAATGTCAGGTTCTGCCAATCGACCCAATCATTCTGGGGAACAGGCCTCCGGAGAGAGCATCAGCATCTATGTGGTTCAGACCTGCTCGGTATTCGAGAGCATAGTCATATGTAAATAATGCAGAAAGCCACCTATGGCCAGTGGCATCCAACTTAGCTGAGGTCTGCACATAGGTCAAAGGATTATTGTCAGTTTTACTAGTATTTTAGCCCCATACAAGTACTCATGGAATTGGTCAACAATAGCCCACTTCAAAGCTAGAACTCTAACTTATGTACAGGATAGTTTTTTCGGATGGGGTCAGGCTTCTACTGGCAAGGCCACTGGTCTCAGGCCATTCTCGTGCTCTTGGTACAACACAGCCCCCAACCCTTGCAAGCTAGCATCAGTGTGCAGGGCGTAAGGTTTTCTTGGATCGGCATAGGCCAGCACTGGAGCATGGGTAAGTTGATAAATGATCTCATGAAAGCAGTCTCACAATCAGGAGTCCAGTGGCCCCTAAATACTTTACTCGGACGAAAATAACTCTTTTAGTCTTGAGGGCCTGACTTTGGTATTTTTGTGGGTTGGGGATACCCTTGAGTAAGGTTAAGTAAAGGCGGATCACTCTTGAATAGTCTTTGATGAAGCAGATAATAACCACAGAATCCCAGGAATCTTTGCAGTTCTTTTAGATTTTGGGCTGTGGCCAGGTGGTCAAGGCCTCAACTTTACTTGGGTGGTCTCTCTATTCCTCGGTGGATACTATGTGTCCCACATACTTTACTGATGTTTGAAAGAATTGACACTTATCAATGGACAGTTTAAGGCCAAAGTCCTCCAGTCGGTCCAATACCTTAAATAATCTGCTCTCATGTTCCTCTAGTGAGCTGCCAAACACAATAACATCATCTAGGTATACCAGGCATTCTAGTAAGTTCATGTCCCCACTGCACGCTCCATCAATCGTTGAAAAGTGGCTGGGGCACCTGAAATCCCTTGAGGCATCCTCATGAATTCACAAAGCCAAGCGGACAGATAAAGGCCGTCTTCTCACGGTCCTCTCTGGGGCCATCGGGATCTGGTAGTACCCACTGCGAGATCCAACACAGAAAACCATTTGCTCCCGTTTAGGCGGTCCAAAGCATCCTGAATGCGGGCATTGTGTACTGATCAGGATAGTCCGCCGGTTTAAGGTGCGATAATCCACGCACATCCTTACTGTCCCATTCTTCTTCCTCACTACCACAATGGAAGCATAAGGGCTTCTGATTCTTGTATTACACCAGCAGCTAACATCTCTTGCAGATGCCATTTCACATCATCTATGTCAGCAGGTGCCAGGCGTCAGACCTCTCACGAAATGGTCTTCGTCATGCAGCTGGATATTGTGCTCAGCTCCTTGCATGCATCTCGTCCCATTCCTTTAAAGAAACACCTGGTCTCTCTGGGCAAGCTTCTCACTGATCCTCACTTTCCATTCAGCTGGCAACGGGAGTCACGAATCAAACAAGTCAGGCGCTACTCTGTCATTCTTCCTCAACTCTTGCTGCTGGGTAGCACTGCAGTGTCTGCACAATGCACATTAGCCAGCATGCAACCTCTATTTACTCGAATGTCTCTTTCAGACACATTATGAACTTGGACCATTACCCTTCTGGCATAAGCATGGGCTCTAGCGGGCTAAATAATAGGCTTGACCAGCAGTCCCTCTGGCAATTTTCCATCGCCTGGTGCATCCAACATTAATATTTTATTCTTAACATCCTTTCTGATCGGACCTCTCCCTGTAAGGTACACTGGGCATTTAGGCCAGGATCAGAGACTCAGGATCCTTCTTCCATACAATTCGACCCGGTTCCTCTGGTTCTATTTTTCAGCATCTCTGTGCCTCATAGGCCTTCTTAATTAAAGCTGGAACTCTTAAAGCTCTACTAGTTTTTGACCCCTGTTTTCATAACACAACTGTACCAGCCTTCCAACATATGAGCATTTGTTCCAATCAACAAAGGACACCATCATACAGTCCAGTGGGGGGACACACTAAGGCTAGGGTCTCTACTTGTTCTGCCACTCCAGCCACGGAGGTGGGGAAAGACAGCCAAATTCGGATATACACGGAATAGGGGTAGGCCTTCTCACTTAACCCCCATACATGCAGTCCTTCTAATGGTTGTAAAGGTACGTCTGACAAATGCTTCTGATACCAATCCTGGAACATAATTGTCACTTGGGAGCCACTGTCTAATACAGCTCTTGTAGACACTCCATTCACCTTTACAGTGGTCTCCATGGAGGGACCCACTATTCTGGACCAGTCTGGAGAGGCGATAGTGGGGGCCTGGGCAACTGACCTTGCCACAAAAGGACGTGAGTCAGCATTTTTGGTGCCCTCACTGGAATCATTTACGTGCACCTCTTAACCACTGTTTTGTTCTCCAGAAGCTCTCCTTGTAGCCTATATGCAACTTTGTCAGTGTCTTTGGGGACCGCATTCCTTTCATGTGCCCATCCTTCCCACAATTATAGCAAAACATACTTTCTGGAGTTTGAGCTGGCGAGGTGCCACACTGGGAGCCAGGGCGGTATTACTAACTGGAAACCTTGGTGCCATCTCTGTCTGCGGCGTGATAAGCATTTGGAGACATCTCGTCAGTTTCTCCACTTCCATGGTCAAGGAATTGAGTTGGAGCTGTTATCAGCAGGAGATACATGGGTGGGTACCCCACCCCATAGCAGATGCAGTCGGATATAGGTCGGGTCTGCTGCAGCAGTGGTCTTCATAAAGGGACTGTTTTGAATTCGGATCTCTCTCAACAGTTAGCCCCATTGTGGCATATCTTTTCCTTGTCAGAGCACTCATTGACTGCCAACCTCTGCCCTTGACTTCCTTGATGGGCCACCCTCAGTCACTGGGTTCGTAGCCGCAGCTATTGGTGCAGGTCCCTCCCGAGGTCGCCTTTTCTCAACTCCTCAATTTCTCTCATTAACTCATCATAGGAGGGTGGGGATTCCAGTCGATTTGCCAGGCGAACTGAAGCAACAGCAGTTCTGAGAAGGGGCAGACTTAAGGATCCTGTCCAGCCTGGTTCGTCCAGTTCAATCGCTGGCAAACTACCCTTTCTGAGGTATTCTTGCAACAATTTTCCAGCCGAGATACATACACAGACAACAACTCCCTTGGTACTGTTGTGCATCTCTTACTCTCCACCATAGGTCCTCATCAGAATCTGAGCTCCCACTACACATTCTCCAGGGCCTCAAGATGAGCCTGTGCAGTCACTTCAAGGGTTACTAGCCCGTTTAGCATGGATGGTAGCCAGGGCGGGACCTCAGAGGCTCTCACTAACCCTCTTTCGCTTTTCGGCTCCGGTATTGCCATTCAAGCGACTTGGGGCAACATGGTCTATCCAGGTCTCCCAGTCATCCTCCCTTTGGGGGTGGGGAGGTGCCAGAGAAGATCCTCAACCCGGTAAGAGTTGTGACTAATGGTAGGTGCAGAAATAGGGAGTCTGCATTGGTTCAGCCACCATTACGGGTACTGGAGCGGGAGAGGGTGTTGGGGAGGAACACCCCAGGTGGCAAGAATAGTTTCTTCAAGTCCTCCACAGTTTTCCCTTCCCCAGCAACCATTTAGCAAATTTCTCCTCAAAGTTTCAGACAGTGGGAGCTCATTCCCCGGGTCTTTACTGTACTTAGTTATCACTCTCCAGGCAGTGAGGGCTCCCTCTGGGGTAATGGTCTGTGGCACTTTGGAGCTATCTATGGGATCCTTAAACTCTACTAGGGCCAGGAAAGTGTGGGTGAGCAGATTAGCATGCCGACCCACCACCACAGGGTTTTGTAAACCTTCCACCTTGGAAAGTACTCCTGTACAGTGTCCGTGTTGATACCAGGGGATGTCCAGGATAAGCATAGCATTTTGGGGTCAATCTCCTCCCAGTACACCACTCCACCAGCGGTGCACAGCCACTTCTGTCGGGTACCCATTTTTTTTCTTAACAGTGGTTGGTAAATATGGCCACTAGAGGACACACAATCCCAGCGGTGAGCCTCAAGATGTAACCCTAGATGGCGCTATCCCAGGGCTACTACCCCTGCCTGATTTGCCACTAACAGGTTGAGGCCTGGATCAATGGCGGGTGCCTCCACCCAGAGGTCAGGGTTGCAATAGTTAAACTAACTTGGTCACAGCCCTCTGGGACACTGCAGCCCCTTTCTTCCCACTAGTGGCCCACACAATATATCAGAATTACCTTCACAGTATACACATACCCCAGGACTGGTTCCGGCACTGGGACCTCCTGTGAAATAAGATACAGTGCAACAATCACAGTACAGTACTTTAACATAGACAAATACCTCAGGCAGTATAACTTTGCTGAAACAAGCAGCTCTGATTTATTTAGGGGATATAACAAGGACAGGGAAATCAGGTTAATTAGCTTATCACTCTACTCATCTACCTATGGCTCTGTGCACAGGCCTATCCCTATCAGTTACTGTCCTGGGTACCCAAGCCCTAGTGGCTAGTCCAAACCGTGGCAGCTGGTAGGCGCCCTTTCCCACAGAGAAAAGAAAAATTAGTTTAAACAGTCAGCAGTACAGTGATTCCATTTGGATTTAATGTGGCAATTCAACAGGGAGCGACCCTGAATTAGTACTCACGACCTCCAAACAAGATAGGGTCCTTCAACGTCAGCAGGGCTACTCTTGAGCTCCACGAGACTCTTCACACATTTATATGGTAAAAAAGAAAGTACCATACCAGGCAGGCTGCTTCTCTATCCTGATCGCAATACTGCACAATACAGGAGAACACACAGCAGATTCAGTTCCTGACAGACCGATTGCAATTCAACAATTTCTCCAGTCTTCTACAGGGTGAGCCTGGTTTCTACTCTTCAAGAGATCCTTTGATTCTTTTTCACAGGGCCGGATTCAGTCCTAACAAGCAGTTACACAAGCTGCAGACCGGAACTCTGGGCCTTACACGTTTTTTGACTGAAACTGTGCAGCAAGGAGCACAGGGTTTCTTTCCCTTCACTGCCAGAGCTAAACTGAAACTCCAACAGACAAAACGGGCACTTCCTTTGAGTTCCTCCCAGTTCTTGACTGGATTGGCTGTCACTCACAATAGACTGCTGCTGTTGTGGTCTAAAAGGCGCCAGAGTCTAAACTACATCTCCCAGAGTCACTGCCCATACAATCCTCTTGTGTGGCTCAGATTATGAGTCCAAGTTCTGATTCGTCCAAGGCACCATTTTAGAGCTAGCTTACCCCACACTTGATTGGTCCAGTTCAGCAGTTCAAAACCAGAATGGGAACTAGGCAGACACAGTTCTGACTGCAAAGAGCAGGTTAGACAAACTGTAATTTCATTATTACTCTACATGATTTCTGGCAAACAGTTACATCTTTCAGATAGGTTCCCTTTGCACTCCTAGTGACTGCAAAAATGGAGTAAATTGGCAGCAGCTCGAGTGGTACTCAAACAGAGAAGCACACAGTCCCCCCATACAAACTAATTATGTCTGCAAGCAGACAGCTCTTAAAGAGACAGTACCAGAGGCTCTAAAAACACTCACTGATAAATGGCTTAAACGCCAAACACCATTCAGGCTTGGAGCATTCAAGCAAGCTCCTGGAAGTCTTTTGGGAACCCCCATTTGCAGGGGGGTTACATTTATTTATTTATTTCTGTCTGTCTGTCTGTCTGTCTTTGGTAACCGGGTAAGTGAACTGATCCAGAGGACCATTTTCAGTCACGACCCGGGCCACAGGGTGACAGTCATCAAACAGAAATACAATACAAGGGTGCAGACAAACAGAAATACAATACATGGTAGAATGCACACCTCAACGTGAGGTCAAAAATACAATGCTAAGTAGTTCAGTCAGTACATACAGTAAAAACTGATACAGGAATATACAGTCATATGACATATGCGCAATAATATTTGCACAGAGATACAATACTTGTGTAACCCCCCTGCAAATGGGGGTTCCCAAAAGACTTCCAGGAGCTTGCTTGAATGCTCCAAGCCTGAATGGTGTTTGGCGTCTAAGCCATTTATCAGTGAGTGTTTTTAGAGCCTCTGGTACTGTCTCTTTAAGAGCTGTCTGCTTGCAGACATAATTAGTTTGTATGGGGGGACTGTGTGCTTTTCTGTTTGAGTACCACTCGAGCTGCTGCCAATTCACTCCATTTTTGCAGTCACTAGGAGTGCAAAGGGAACCTATCTGAAAGATGTAACTGTTTGCCAGAAATCATTTAGAGTAATAATGAAATTACAGTTTGTCTAACCTGCTTTCTTTGCAGTCAGAACTGTGTCTGCCTAGTTCCCATTCTGGTTTTGAACTGCTGAACTGGACCAATCAGTGTGGTAGAGCTACCTCTAAAATGGTGCCTTGGGCGAACTTGGACTCATAATCTGAGCCAGCCACAAGAGGATTGTATGGGCAGTGACTCTGGGAGATGTAGTTTAGACTTCGCACCTTTTTGACCAACAGCAGCAGTCTATTGTGAGTGACAGCCAATCCAGTCAAGAACTGGGAGGAACTCAAAGGAAGTGCCCGGTTTGTCTGTTGGAGTTTCAGTTTAGCTCTGGCAGTGAAGGAAAGGAACCTGTGCTCCTTCAGTGCACAGTTTTAGTCCAAAAACATGTGTAAGGTCAGAGTTCCGTCTGCAGCTTGTGTAACTGCTTGTTAGGACTGAATCTGTCCCTGTGAAGAGAATCAAAGGATATCTGAAGAGTAGAAACGAGGCTCACCCTGTAGAAGACTGGAGAAATTGTTGATTTGCACTCTGTCTGTCAGGAACTGAATCTGCTGTGTGTTCTCCGGTATCTGCAGTAATTACATCGATACAGATGCAGCCTGCCTGGTATAGTGCTTTCTTTTACCATATAAATGTGTGAAGAGGTTTGTGTACCTCAAGTGAATCCTGCTGCCATTAAGTGACTTTTGGCTGTGACTGTTTACCATATAAATGTGTGAGGAGTCTTTTGAGCTCAAGAGTAGCCCTGCTGACATTGAAGGACCCTATCTTGTTTGGAGGTCGTGAGTACTAATTCAGGGTCGCTCCCTGTTGAATTGCCACATTAAATCCAAATGGAATTACTGTACTGCTGACTGTTTAACTAATTTTCTTTTCTCTGTGTGAAAGGGCCCCTACCAGCTGCCACGGTTTGGACTAGCCACTAGGGCTTGGGTACCCAGGGACAGTAACTGGTAGGGATAGGCCTGTGCACAGAGCCATAGGTAGATGAGTAGAGTGATAAGCTAATTAACCTGATTTCCCCCCCTGTCCTTGTTATATCCCCCTAAATAAATCAGAGCTGCTTGTTTCAGCAAAGTTATACTGCCTGAGGTAATTGTCTATGTTAAAGTACTGTACTGTGATTGTTGCACTGTATCTTATTAAACAGGAGGACCCAGTGCCGGAATCAGTCCTGGGGGTAAGTGTATACTGTGAAGGTAATTCTGATATATTGTGTGGGCCACTAGTGGGAAGAAAGGGGGGTTGCAGTGTCCCAGAGGGCTGTGACCAAGTAAGTTTAACTATTGCAAACCCTGACCTCCGGGTGGAGGCACCCGCCATTGGATCCAGGCCCCTCAACCTGTTAGTGGCAAATCAGGCAGGGGTAGTAGCCCCTGGGATAGCGCCATCTAGGGGGTTACACTTGGTACGATGCACACCTCAACATGAGGTCAAATAAATACATTGCAAGTGGTCCAGTCAGTACATACAGTAAAAAACAGATACAGGGATATGCAGTCAAAAGACAATATGTGCAATAATATGTGTACAGAGGGACACACAAAAAAAATCAAACAAAATCCAGAGGAACATTGGTAATACTGCATCACAGAGAGGCAAATGGTACAGTTATTGGTGACTGTGTGGTATATGGCAAACTGTAACCTGAGCATACATAGTGTAAACTAAGAGGGGAGTGGAACAATCCACTTTCTGACATGTAAGCTCCACTGGGCACTAGGAGGTCAGGACAGGATAGGACAGCATATGTGTAGGAGTGCTAGGGTGATAAAAGGAGATGGGAAGGTCCCAGGAAATGCAAGAGTGAGAGGAAAGGGCAGGCAGCATGCAGACAGCACATAGGAGGGAAATGTTGGACAAATAAGGGAAAGAGAGAGGGTCAGAGGATATAATGCGGATGGGAGATAGGCAGGCAGCACAGGCAGGCATACATCCTAGTAGCAAGGGTAGTTTCTGGACCTTAGTGTTGTCTAGGGAAGCAGTTACAAGTTGACTCGGACAGGAGCCAGGCTCTAAGTTTTGTTTTGAAAGACAGGTGGGAGGGGGTCAGACATATGGACAATGGGAGCTGGTTCCAAAGGGAAGGGGCAGAGACTGAGAAAGCTTTACTGCCCATGGCCGTGGAGATGCGAGGGACTTCAAGAGGAGTGACAGAGGAGACCCTAAGGCTTCTCGAAACCACCCTATCAGTAAGTAGGGAAGCATAGAGGGACAGCTGGTTATTCCTGAGAGGGTTATCAACTAAGCATCCCATACCATAGTTGAAACAACCCTGTGGTGGGAGCCACCCTAGGGATTGATAGAGTGCGCAGTGGTGGGTAGAGTAGGGGGCTTGAAGGACAAAGTGACAGATGGAGTTATATGTGGTACTTAGGCGAGAGCATAGCGAAGAGGACACAAGAGTAGACAGGGAAGCAATAGTCAAGCAAGGGCAGAAGGTTACCTTGCGCAACAGCTAGGCGAGCCTCAGGGGACAGGAGTTAATTAAGGTGATATGCAGCGCCTAGCTTTTGGTGAATTCTCCTCACAGCGAGATTAATATGTTCATTGAAGGTAAGGGAAGGATCGAGGGTCACACCTAGATATTTAAAGTAGGGGACAGTTTCAAAGGGTTTTCAACGAAAATATGAGTTCAAACATGTGACTTCTTCCCCTAAATATCCACAGAGTAATGGGATGATAGAGCAAGCCATTCAAATGATAGAGACAGTTTAAAGCAGCACAAAGAGACCACCAAGACCCTTATTTAGCACTCTTAGAGCTGAGTAATACACCACTGGAGGGGCTGGGATCACCAGCACAGCTACTTATGAGCCACAGAATCAGAACTTTGATGCCTACCAGAGCTGAACTGCTTAAACCAAAAGTGCCAGAAGTGCGAGCTACACTGCAAGAAAACCAAGAAAAATAGCAATCCTATTACAATTTGCACATCAGACTGCTCCCAGCCTTGCAGCTGAGATAGTCTGTTTGTGAACACCTGAGAATACCTAGACCCCTGCAGTTGTGGAAGGCCACGCTGAAGAGCCACGATCATATGTGGTACAAGCAAATGGGAAACTGTATCGGAGAAACAGGAGCAATCTCTTGTTAACCCCAGAGCCGCGCTGCTCCTATGACCCACAAGACTCGCACACCCAAGGAGACGAACAGAGGAGAGAGCAGGATGACATGATGGAGGACAATGGGATAGCAGAGGTGCCTGTAATGGAGGACCCACCATAAGTGACGCTGAGGCAGTCGTAGAGCGAGCCTGTAGGATTGGCTCTGCCCCCGAGCAGTCAGAACCAGCTGCTTGGCACTAGCTCCAACCCAGGAGTCAGCCGAGTCAGTGGGAGGGAGATCTGAAGACCCGCCTGGCACCACAATTACATAGACTCACAACAATTTCAACTGTACAGAACTTTTAATTATTTCTAATGTTGGGGGGTGGGGGAGTACAATTTGAGAAGGGAGATGTAATTATGTTAATCGGCATATGCGACTTGAATATGCTGTGGCACTGCGTATGTGCTAAGCTATCTATAAAAGCCCCTGTTTGGTGGGCAGTAGCCCCCGCTTTTGCAAGTGTTATCCTTGCGTTACACAGTACAGTGCTACCGAGTAAACTAGCCAGAGCACTCCACTTACTTGTCTGTGTGATTATTATAGCTACAGCACAACTGCAGCAGAATAACTTTTTATGGTGTATAGTTTTCCATACACAACAACGTTCAACCATACACTATAAAAAATTTTTTCTCACGAAACAGGAATTCCGCCTCATGAAACAAGAATCTTCTTTTGTGAGCAGGAATTCCTTGTTTCATATCATACAGTACATCTATCTAAAAGATCCTACTGAGCATACTCAAAACCAAAATTACAAAACCTTGTAACTTGGGAACAGATTCATATTTTTTCACCAAACCAGTGAAAGGCACCATTCTTGGGCAAGCCTTTTCTAATCTAAAAAATTTCAGAACAAAATCCCAAACCAGCTGGGCTGTAGGGGAGCTGAAAATAACAGCAAAAAAACACTGTCTCCTCTTTTTGCATTATCCAGATCTCAGAATCCACATATCTGACCAGAACAAAACTTGGCAAATCAAGAGACCTTGCCCCCAACAAACTGTGCTTGTCAAATTTTGTGCAATTCCACTGAACAGAGGCGAAGCCATTAAGGTGCAAAGTTAGGGGTTTAACATTATACACCCTATTTAACCCTAACTATAAGGGTGCTACTGCACCCCTATAATCAATTAATCAAAAATCTTTATTTATATAATATATATCTGTTGTTTATTTTCATTATTTTCTTAGCTTCTTAATCCATTCCCTACCTCCCCCCTCAACCCCAGTTAAGAACTGAAAACGACTCTACTTGGTAAAATAAATGTCAAATCAATTAAACTGATGGCCCGGTGGCACTGAGAGTTGAGGCGCTGGACACCACACCTCGCGCCATGCTGGCAACCCGGGTTCAGGAACGGACCCGGGCCGTCGGAGGTCAGCAGGGGAGAGAGAGGATCGAGCATCTGGAGGACAGCTCACCTCCCTCTGGGGAAGGATCCGGGCTCGTCCAGCATTGCAACAGCCCCCAGTGGAGACCCGAGGCACTGCACATGCCAGGGCATGATTAGTGGTCGGAGCTGCGGCACGCATCATTGGACGCCATTGCACGTCCGAGCTCAGGGGGAGTGGGAGCTGAGGGCGTAACAAGGGGAAAAAAAAAACCTGCCGACTGGGAGAGGTGACAGCGATCTCCAGTGGCCAAGGCCCACACGCCCAATGCTGTCCGCAGCCCCCCCCCGACTCTACCCTCTGGGGACTCCTGGCCTCTCCAAGGACTCCAGAAGAGATGGGAGTCCTGATACCGATACAGAAGTCGGGGGAGTTACGATTTAGGTGGGCGGTTAGGAGTGGCGGTCAAGAGAGGGAACCTGAGAGATGCCCCAGAAGGTAGGCGAGAAAAAGAGTTGGGAAAAAAAAATAAATTAAACTGAAAATGTCTTGAATAGTTCAGTGACAACATGTTTACTCTGTCTTTCAAATATACTCTGCCTTTGTACAAACATTTATACATTATTTTGTTAAAGGAAAATGTGTTAACTTGACCCCTTCATTGTCCTTATTTTAGCTTTGTGTGTTTCGTTTAGACATCTGCCTTCCTTACCTCTAGCTTCATGATCTTCAATTTCAGTCTCCAAGGCCCTTTCTATACAATTCAAAACATAACTGTTTAGAAAGTCAGACAGTTGTTCTTCAGACTTCCGGATGAGAATGAACACTATCCACAGAAAACAAGTTCCCTTTGTAGCCTTCTGTGTGCCCAGCTCCGGTCTCTCTAACTGTTCTCACTCAGGAACTAAAGTGTACTTCCTGTCCTCCTCTGAAATGTGTCCCTTTATTATTCAAATTACCTGATTAATATTCATGATGTGCTACTGTGAGGAGGGGGAGGAGGAGGTTGGCAAACATAGTAATCACTTAAAGCAGTAGGACAAAGATTAGAAAATCCTGAAACCTGATTGGCTGACAGCATTCCAAAGCCATATGTTGGAAAATGTTACTACCTTTCGCTACCTTGAGGTTTGGCTTGACCACCACCTGGACTTTTCCGCACATGTGAATGCTATCCAAAAGAACCTACATCCCAGGCTTGAAGGAACAAGGACTGCATTCCACAAGGTGTGTGCTGGGCAATTGTACAGAAAATGATCCTCTCACCTTTGACTATGATGACATAGCATACCGTTCCACACCTAAAACTGCCTTGACCACGCTGGACACCCTTTTCAACTCCTTTTGCACTTTATTCTTTCCTGCCCCCTCGTACTCATCACTGTGACCTATAACAAGCATTTATCAATGCTGAATGTTTGCTTGCTGGTATTAGCATTGGAAGTGCATGAGTTAGGCAGATGCACAATAGGAATGGCAGTGAAGTATTAAACTGACGCCAGCCCCAGCCCCACCCTGCAGAGATGGACAGGCACTGGGGTGTGCCTTTGGGTCGTCGCCCAAATCGCTCACGTCATTCACCTTATCCTACCCTGTAGACACCGACAAGTGCCGAGGTGTGCCTTGGGGTGTTCAGGCTTTACACTCACCCCACTCCATAAGGAAATACACTGAAACGGGTGCAGTATAGGACAATGGGGTGAACTTTGGGGCCGAAGAGTCCAAGGCACACCTCAATGCCTGTCACTGGCTGCAGGGTGGGGGTGGAATGGCATGAGCATTACTGTCGACAATACCAAGTCACACCCCTGACGCCTTTCTGTCCCTACAGGGTAGGGCATTATGGTCAGAAACCCTAACACCCTGGGCATTTATTGGTATTTTCTCTCCAAGTTTTCAACATGGGCTTTTTGTGACCCCACAGCATGAACAGTGACACTATCAGTTTGCTAGCTGAAAGGTGATTTTGCACAGTGACTGCGCCATTTGATGCCACAGGCATGAAAACACATTTTGGGTAGGATGTGAAAAATGACAACTGTACTGTTCATGTGGAGGTGTAAAAAAATGGTAATGTTGAAAATCTGGAGTGAAAATATAAACAAATTGGTGAAGTCACGAGTGTGTGTAGAAACTGTCCAACACACACCCATAATGTAATCAGTTTTGGGATTTTTTTACACTACATTTTCAACATAGGCATTTTGGGACCTCCACTCATGAACGGTGGTACTGTGATTTTCTTAATCTGTCCCGAATGTTGATTTTGAACAGCGACCGCGCCCGTAGTGTGCCACAGGTGCGAAAACATGTTTCGGGCAGGATGTTAAAAATGACAGCTGTACTGTTCATAAGGCAGTGTGCAAAAATGACAATGTTGAAATCTGGAGTAAAAATATAAAAAATTGGTGAAGTTACGAGCATGCGTAGAAACAGCACAACACACACTGGTAATGCAGCCATTTTTTTGAATTTGTTCACCAAATTTGCAACATAGGCTTTTTAAGATCTCTCCTTATGAACACTGTCACTGTGATTTTCTTAATCTGTCCCAAACATTGATTTCGCACAGCGACCGAGTCACTATGTGCCACATGTGCGAAAACACATTTTGGGCAGGTTGTGAAAACTGACAGCTGTTCTGTTCATGAGGAGGTGTGGAAAAATGGCAATGTTGAAAATCTGGAGTGAAAATATTAGACATTCTCGAAGTTACGAGTGCGTGTGGGAACTGTAAAACGTACATTCGTAACACAGTCATTTTAGGGAATGTTTTCACCAAATTTGCAACATAGGCTTTTTGGGACCCACCTCATGAACAGTGACACTGTTGTTTTGTTAATCAGTCCTGGAAGGTGATTCCATGCAGGGACAGCAAAATCACCTTTTGGGACCGAATAATGACATGACAGTGACTGAGTCCATAAGGTGGGGTCCCAAGAACCCCATGTTGAAAATTTGGGGCAAAAAGTCACAAAAAATGGCTGAGATATCTACCTAAGCTGAACCCCCCATTTATGCCATTATACAGCTTACCAGCATTTCTTAAGTTCGTGGTCAGCTTTGAAGAGTGCAGATGTGTTCCCGCTCCATCAAAGATCATCATGCCAGACTCCAGAGGTAAGTATGGGGTGAGGGGGGCTGCGGGGATGTGGGATATGCAGAGGATGGGTACGGGTTGGGGGAAGGGACCCGACAGCAAGGGACTGTTTTCTGTTTTTCAGGTTATAAAAAAAAATAAATAAAAACCCACCACGGACCGTTTATTTTTTTTACAGGTGTAAGAGTTTGGGGGGGTCATGTTAGCCACACTGGGGTGGGCGCCCAGTGTGGCACACAATGGGGGTGGAGCGGTGGTAGGAACATGCCGACTGGGGAATTGGGCACCCTGTTGGCAAGCGAGTCTGTGTTTTGGGTGGATGATGCCGAGGGGGATTGGGCACCCCCCTTGGCAGACAAAACACAGCAAAGGGGCACCCATGCTGATGGGGATTGAGCTCCCTCTGTCAGCAAATGAACTGGGAGGGGGCATGCTGACAGGGGGGATTGGGCACCTCTGAAGTTGGCTTGTTGGGGACTGTGAGAGGTGGATGGCGACAGCCTCTGCCATGTTTATTGAAATTGTTACACCAAGCAAGGCACACCCTGCAATGAGAGGGCGCTCCCTCATTGCAGAGTCAAAATCATTTCAAGTTGGTGGCACACTTGTAGACTACTGTCATAGCCAGCATGCTTCTTCATTGGTGACACACAGATGAGCCCAAAAAAGCAGTGGTGGCATTGGTCA
The DNA here is from genome assembly GCA_016271365.2 of Neoceratodus forsteri. NCBI lineage: Eukaryota > Metazoa > Chordata > Ceratodontiformes > Ceratodontidae > Neoceratodus > Neoceratodus forsteri. Next base: position 136,284,850 of record CM057449.1, on the reverse strand, counting down.
CAACACTGCCGGACCTCCACAACCTGCTTCTCCAGCAAGCTGCTACAACATGTTTCTTGCACATGCGCACAAGCAAACATAAAAAGCATTATTTCTCCCATCCTTGGAGTCCAAACATCTGTCCCATACTGCCGCTTTCATTGCAAAATTCTGGAAGAGAAACCTTCCCTCCTATCTCCTTTCCTCCATCTCCGCTTCCACCCAACGCACCTATTTCCTCCACAACTCTCTGACCCAAGATCCTTCATTATCCTCCACCGAGCTTCCACCAATGGCCAATCTGCCTTCTCCTTCCACTGTCCTCAAATGTGGAATGTGCTCCCCCTCCTTCCATCCATTATGACACTTCACATTTCTCTCCTCCCTCTCTCTCTCTCTCTCTCTTCCTCTCTCTCTTTCCTGTTATGTATCTACACAACCCCTACCTGCTCCTGCCATATCCCCCCAGCCTCACTTTACACACTGCCTCCTCATCTTCCCTCCTAATCCTTACCCTCAGGTTTTGGCTTACCTAGGCCTCTGTTCTGACTGGGTTGCCACCCTACGTAATGCTCATTCACCTGGGCTCCCTAGGACTAAGTCTCTCCAATTGGAACATTTCTGTTGCCCTAAGCTATCTCTTGGTTTTGTATTTTGTATTATTGTCTGTATATGAGCACCTAGATCTACCATGTACTTATTCTGCCTATATTTTACTTTTGTTGTAACAACTGTAAAAGTTGGTGTAATATTTAGAAATGTATGCCTGTTATGCACATTACCACTCATTGTATTCATCTGATTTTGTACTTGCACTAGTTATACTCCCCTTCCTCCAGGACACATCTTGTATGCCTTTCCGGTGAAACACTTGAATAAGTAAAATAAATAAATATGCTTATCAGTCAACAGAGCCCTCTGAAGAAAGAGAAGAGCCACCACTGTACCTGTATAAGGACTATTTTACATCTGAAACATTTTCTTTTGGTGTTTTAAAATACTTTTTTTTAAATATTCTTACTGCAAAATTCCATTTTCTGTGTATTTATTTATTTCAAAGGTTTCACCAGAAAAGGCATACTGAGCTGGGTAGCAGTTTGTTTCCAGATGCGTCCTGAGGGGAGGGGGAAAAGGAGGCCCAGAAAAAATATACAAAATGTAATTTATTTATTAATTTATTGAATAGAATCAGAATTACAATCTTTTGAGTCATAGACTCTTTTGCAAAGGCTCCATGTCAAACAAAAGTAAGAAGTACAAAGAAAACACAGAAATAAAGATATACATTCAATGATAGTGAAATAATAACAAAAATATACATTCAGCAATAATGAAATAATACAAGGTCATACCGTCCTGGCTTAAGCGTACTTTGAGGGTTACATCAGCTGGGAGCATAAGTAAGGTCCTGGGTCAGAGATTAGACAGGATGCAGTTACGTAGGATCTTGAGGGACCCAGAGTCATAGACTCTAGACAGAGGGATTGAGAACGAAGGGGAGCCATAGATTAGGCTCTTGGGTAACATAAGTCCCTGGTATGAGGTTCAGAGAGGGTGGACAGAAATGTCTGCGAGGGGTTTAATTACAGACACAAGTTGTAGAGTCTAGGAGTAGGGTTTTGAGACCAGTTATGAATTGGTTGAGACTTTGGGCCAAGGAGATGGAAGATGGTAGGCTGTTTAGCTACAGTGGGGCATGATAGTAGAAGGATCTTTGTCCAAGAGAAGTTCTACAGTGAGGGACTAGCAGAGTGGGGTTTGTTGAGTGCCTTTGTGCCCTCATATGTGGGCTGTGCGAATAAGCGGGTGGAGACTGATTGGGTTAGCTTAAGTTGTATCTTTTTGGCAAGGAGGCAGGTATAGTACTTAAGCCTGCCTTGGAAATTTAGACAGTCAGTAAGTTTATAAAGCTCGCATGTGTGAGTTAACCTGTTACATCCCGTGACTAGTCGGCAAGCTTTGTTGAGGGCGAGATTAATGCTATGTAGGGCAGTTTGGTCAGCTGACCCATAAATGACTATTCCGTAGTCCACCAGGGACAGGATAGATGAGGACACAGTGAGATGCATGGCCTGGGGGAGTAGGCAGTGCTTATGCGTGTAAAGGATCCCCAATCTAGTGTTGATAGAGGAGGAGACATTATGTATGTGAGAGTGGTAGGAGACGGAGATGTCTAAGGTGACTCCAAGGTATTTGAAGCATGAGACCTGCTCCAGAGTTGAGCCATGGGTGTCCATTACAACTAGTGGAGTGTGACAATGGGGGCTTTGGTGGTGGGCGAAGATCATGGACTTAGATTTCTTGTAGTTGATTATAAGATGGTGATCAGAAAACCAGGCTTCTATCTCCCTAAAGAAGCCATGCAGAGCAATTTGAAGAGAATTTGGATGTGGGTGCTTCCAATAGACTACCACATCGTCGGCATAAAGCAGCATCTGACCACTGCTGGTTTTTGGGAGGGAGTTCAGGAAGAGGGTGAAGAGTAAGGGGCCAAGTATTGACCCTTGGGGGGCACCAGTAAGAACCGGTTTGCTAGTGGAGATGGTTGTATTTATTTTGACTTGTTGTGTCCGACCCGTGAGATAATCTTTGAACAAGGTGGTGACCTCTGAGGCAAAATTAAGGGCTGGGAGGGTATGGAGTAGTAGCTCATGTCTGATGGTATCAAACACCTTGGTCAGATCAATGTAGAGAGCCCGGGCTAAGGAGCCTTGTTCTAGTGACTCATGAATAAAAGTAGTGAGTTCAATGAGGGCGGTGGAGGTGCTGTGGCCCCTCTGGAAACCGTGTTGTTGGTGGCAGAGCAGATCGTATTTGGATAGGCAGTCAGTTAGTTGATCAGATACTATTTTTTCAAGGGCCTTAGAGGGGGTGGCAGGATAGATATAGGTCTATAATTGCTTGTGGAGGTGGGGTCGCCATTCTTCAGGATAGGGGTTATTATTGCTCTCTTCCAAGTCATGGGGAATTGGCTAAGGCATAAGGACAGGTTGATGATTTTGGTGAGATGAGGTAGTGTCACATCCAGTGTAAGCCAAATGAGTTTGAGGTCCAGGGAATCACTGCTATAACAAAAGTTTGCCAGAGCTTTGTTGAGATAGCGTTTTACCTCATTACAAGAGACGACTCTTAGCCTGAAGTGGGTAGTGTTGGTGATGGCCGAGGTGTTGGTGGGGGGGGGTGGTAGGGTCAAAGAAGTTCAATGGGAGAATATGAGACAGATCGGAGAAGGACATATTGAGGGCACTGGAGTTAGCAATAGGGTCCTGGGTGATAACCCCATCAACTATAAACTGGACTGGGGTAGGGGAAACAGTTTTACCACACAGTTCCTTAATATTGGTCTAGAAATTTTTCCCTGAGCCCGAGGAGGAGGTGAAAGATTGTTTGCAGTATGCAGCTTTGGCTTGCCAGATTGCCCAGGTGCATCTGTTTCTGGCCTCTCTGTACAGTTGCCTGTCCTACGGGAGCTGCGAGTCTAGGGCCTTATGCCATAGGTTAACTCTCTGGTGCATTAGGTCAAGTAGCGTAATACAACAGGTATGATCAGATCACAGTAATAGATAACAATTAGGCACAAGCAAAATATAATACAATATCATATGCTGATTGCCTGTCGACATCCGCACTGCAAACAACACTACAGTGACAACATCGACAGGTCACTGCACTGTCACTGCGGGACCTGGAACTGCCTTCTGGGGGTCTTGCACCCCTCCCCAAATCAACTCTGACTTGGGTTGATTATTTATGAGGGTGCAGGGGACAGAGTCCCCTGCAAGGGGAGTTCAGGGGGGCGAAGCCTCCAAAGAAAAAGATGTCTAAAGTGAACAGTTCTATGCCGACCGCAATTGCGGTCGACATAGAGCTGTTGCAGTAACATCAGTCGACACCAAAGTTGTCGAACCAGCATCATAAAGCCATACAGTATGGTTACAGTTACTTCATGCAACAGCAGTGGAAATGCAAACCTGAAAGAAAACAGTGTAAGATTCAACAAACTAAGTGCTTCATGGTTTAAATTTGACCAGGAGGGATGGGGTGCTGTAACAGAGTATAACAAGGCTGGAGAGATGAGAAGGGAGATGAAAGGATAGTAGGGGGGTACATCAGAAGTAGCAGGGGGTGCTAGATGTAAGGGATGGAGAGAAAAGCAGGGGGGCTTGTTGTAGGAGAAGGAAGGGGAAAGTGGAGGGGCTAAGGTGAGGAACTAAAATGGATGAAGGAGCAGAGAGGAGTATGGGATTGAATAGAAGAGGGGTCAAGAGGGGATAGGTGCCAATGCAAGGTGGGGGGTCAGGTGTAGTTGCAGGAAGGAGATAAAACTGAAAAAGAAGAGAGGATAGAGGGAGGGAGCAGAGTTGATAGGAAGGGAAAGGTGTTCCAGAGTTTAGGGAAACAATAGGAGAAAGTGGCCTGACCAGGAAGGGAGAGCAAGGGATCAGACACAGAGGTGCGGAGGGTGTAGGTGGGGGTGGGGGGTGGAGAGAATAAAAGTGAGGTAGAAGGGGAGAGAGCCCAGCCAGTATTTCCTGACAAAGTAGGAGCAGTGGGTGAGGCATCTAGCTTCAAGATGGGGAAGGACAGAGTGGTATAGAGGTTGCAGTGATTGGTATGGGGCAGACTGTCTAGAGCAAAACAGCAGAAGGAGTGAAATAGGCTATCCAGTTTTCTAGGGTAGACTGAGGGGCTGCACTGTAGACTATGTCTCCATAGTTGAATATTGGCAGAATCAGTTTCTAGACTATTTTCTGATGGGCCAGTAAGCGGATGTGGCCACGGTGTCTGTACAATGCACCTAGGTTGGCATGCACTTTTTTGTGGATGGCATCCACATGTCCAGAGAAGGAGGTACTTGAAGGAGTCGACCTCTTCAGTCTTGGACCCATCGAGGGTGTGTATTTTCTAAGCACAGTAAACTCTCTTGGGTGTGCAGTATTGGGGATACCCACACTTCCAGGGGCTGTAAGCCCCTTCCACTATACTCTAGGCATACATGAATCCCCATGCACTGTCAGGTCTTATTGCTTACTTCACAGCCTGTTGTCCATGGGTGGGTACAGACTGATGCTGCATGTGCAAATCCAGAGTTCCATGAGAGACCTAATCTGTACTTAGTCTATTTATGCATAGAATGAGGGAGTTGTCCTGGATGTGCATGAAAATTAGTTGAGCTAACTGTGCACCTACAAATCTCCCATTTTGCAGGAACACGGTAATGCTGGGGGGCATAATCAGCTTTCCTGTGCAGGACCCATTTATTTCTATCTGTCACTGAGGAGGTCTGTCAAAGAACACACAGAGAGCCATTGCATTGACTATTTTACTACAGGCAGGAAATATTTGCTGTGCTAAATTCCCTGAGCTAATACTGATTGACTCATCTGGAGCCCTACGTCCTATCTAGGAAGTAGGAAGAGGATCAAGTAGTTCGGGGAGTTGTACTCGAACTACAGAATCGAAAAAATGCCTGCTGGTGTGGTTTAGTGGGTATGATAATGAATCTCCTGCCAGACTCATGTGTGAGTGAGTGTCATAGGCAGGGACCCTGGTTTTCCATTTTTACCGGTAACACCGGTAACAATCACGGAATCCTGCTTGGTTTGCGGATTTTGAATTCTTGTACCAGTGCCTCACAGAAATTGCATGTCACTGCACATAATCTCTAAGATTTCAGCATCTTTTTTAATTTTTCTTTTTATTTTCTCTTTCTATGTCCCCTTCTCACAGCATCAGTCTCGCTTTTCAGAGATCCCTAGGCTGGGTATCCCCCAGCTTCACTCCCAGGTAATGCTCAGGAACTCCTGTGGGACTGTCCCTATCCTGCCTGGATTGTACCCCCCCAGGTGGGAAGGGAGGGGACCCCAGGTCACTCCTCCACACTCCCTTAGTGTGTGTCAGGCAGCCCAGTGGGTCCCTCATGGAGCCTGGTTATGAAGTCTGGGGCACCTGGGTCCCTTCTGCCATTGGCCAATGTGGGGTGATTGTTCCTGGTTTTCTGGTCTCTTTCCCTGAGGGCACCGGCACTAGAGGAGATCCAAGGAGGTAGGTTACATAGAGACATGCCACTGCTCCAGATCCTGGCTAGCATCCTCCCCTCCTGATCACCCTGCAGCACCATTGTACCACCACCCGTGGTCATACAGGTGGTGGTAAAGCAGCAGGACTTGCAGCCCACCCTCCTTGGAGGAGGAGGAGGAGGAGGAGGAGAGCATTCCCTCAGGTGCTCGATCCTACTCCCCTTGCCAGACCTCCAGCAACCTGAGTTTGCTTCTGACCCTGGGTCTCTGGCATTGCAAGCAATAGTGCTACCGCAGTGCCAGCAGGCCAACCCAGATTTCAGCATCTTTTAAAAAAAATTTTATTTTCTCTTTCTATGTCCCCTTTTCACAGCATCAATCTCCACTTTTTAGAGATCCCTAGGTTGGGTATCCCCTAGCTTCACCCCCAGATAATGCTCAGGAGCTCCTGTGTGCCTGCTCCATCCTGCCTGTGTTGTACCCCCCCAGGTGGGAAGGGAAGGGACCTCAGATCACCCCTCGACACTCCCTTAGTGTGTGTCGGGCAGCCCAGTGGATCCCTCATGGAACCTGGTTATGAAGTCTGGGGCACCTGGGTCCCTTCTGCCAGTGGCCGATGTGGGGTGATTGATCCTGGTTTTCTGGTCTCTGTCCCTGAGGGCAACAACACTAGAGGAGATCCAAGGAAGTAGGTCACACAGAGACATGCCACTGCTCCAGATCCTGGCTAGCGTCCTCCCCTCCTGATCACTCTGCAGCACCATTGCACCACCACCCGCGGTCACACAGGTGGTGGTAAAGCTGCAGGACCTGCAGCCCATGCTCCCCGGAGGAGGAGAGCAGTCCCCCAGGTGCTCGATCCTACTCCCTTGGCCAGACCTCCAGCAACCCGAATTCACTTCTGACCCTGGGTCGCTGACATTGCAAGCAATAGTGCTACCGCAGCGCCAGCGGGCAGACTCAGATTTCAGCATCTTAAAATTGATGCCACTGTGCTTTGCATTCTTTTTGCTTTGCTGCATATAGAGTCAGTAAGGAAATTACCTCACTGCTTTGTTGTAATCAGCCATTCAGTTAAACCACCCATGCCTAGTGGTTAGAGTAACAAACAGTGATTGAACTGGGTACATCCAGCAGACATTTGATTCCCACAACCTCCACTTGCATACTGTGTGACTCCAAGCAAGTCACTTAACCTCCCCAGTGCTTCTAGGTCACTCCTAAAAACAGACAGTTCTGCCTAGTGGGCCTTACCTGCTTTACAAAGAATATAAAAAAAAAAAACCAATATATGTTTACTACATCATAGAATAGTATTCAGGGTACCATGTAATTTACCTGAGTTTTACATGGGCTGCAATGATGTTGTATAGGTAAAGATAAATGTTCAGATACATTTTATGTGTTTTATAAGCTTATTTTTAGATTTTAGTCAGGTTTTTGTTGTAGTCTTTGCATATAAGCATCTAGGTTGTAGATTGCTAAACGCAGGATCACTGTTAACAACTAGCTTGTTCAAGTTTATAATAAGTAGGGCCATCCAAAATCCTCAGTTGTTTAAATGAAAACTAGTCTGAATGAAAGTATGTTCACAAAGGGAAGAAACTGCCTTACTACTTATGAAAAGACTTCAGAGTCAGCACCCCATTTAGGTGAATGGGATAATTTGCACCTTTTCTCCCACCTGCTGTTTTAGTCTCTGTGACAACAAAATGTTTTCTGATAGACTGCTTCAACATAAAGCAAGTGTGAAGTATTTAAGTGTACTTATGTTTGGTCAGTGGATTTTGAAAGCACATTCAATGACATACAGAAGGTGAGACCCCAGGGGCTGTATAGAAACATAGAAACATAGAAGTTGACGGCAGATAAGGACTGCAAGGCCCATCCAGTCTGCCCATTTCTTTTTCTACCTTATAAATGTGCCATTGGCCTTTGCTCTGTCAGTGGCCTATCTATTCATAGTCATTTGTATTGCTCCCTTATGCCTATCCCATGCCTGTTTGAAGCCCTGCACTGTATTCATAGCCACCACTTCTTGTGGTAAGCCATTCCATGCATCCACCACCCTTTCTGTGAAAAAGAATTTCCTCACATTCCCCCTTAATCGGCCCCTCTAATCTCATGCTGTGTCCTCGTGTCCTGCTATTTTTCTTATATTTAAACATGTTAGACTCTTTCACCTTGTTAATGCCCTTAAGGTGTTTGAATGCCTCGATCATATCACCTCTCTTCCTCCTTTGCTCAAGGGTATACATATTGAGCTCTGTTAATCTGTCTTCATATGTCTTCTGATGCAGTCCCTGCACCATTTTGGTTGCCCTTCTCTGGACTGCCTCAATTTGGTTAATGTCCTTGTGAAGGTGTGGCCTCCAATACAGCACGCAGTACTCCAGATGGGGCCTAACCAGTGTCTTGTAAAAAGGGATTATTACCACCCTCTTACGACTTGTGATACCCCTACTAATACACCCTAACACCCCCCTAGCCTTACCTACTGCTTTAGAGGTCTGCTTGGATGATTTCAGGTCATCGGTGATGATGATGCCCAAGTCTCTTAGAAACATAGAAACATAGAATTTGACTGCAGATAAGGACCGCTTGGCCCACCCAGTCTGCCCATTTCCCTACCTACTGGATAAGCTGCAGATCCTAGTTAACCAGCAGCCTACTTCTTCCTACCCCCACCCCCCAGAATTGCCTTATGACTATCCCATGCATGCTTGAATTCCACCACTGATTTTGACTCCACAACCTCCTCCGGAAGGCCATTCCATGCATCCACAACCCTCTCTGTGAAAGTGAGAGGCAGGGGCCATAGTGCTTCTGCCATCACCACTGGTGGATGAGGAATGTAGTACTGCTCCCGTCTAACCTGAGGGATGGGGGCCACAGTGCTGATGCTGCCATCACACCTGAGTCATGGTGAACGTAGTGCTGCTGCCATCACACCTAAGGGATGGGGGCCACAGTGCTGCTGCTTCTGTCACACCTGAAGGGGGGGTCATAGTGCAGTTGGTGCTGCCATCACACCAGAGGGATGGGGCCATAGTGCTGATACTGCCATCACACCTGAGGAATGGTGACCATAGTACTGCTGCCATCACACCTAAGGGATGAGGGCCACAGTGCTGCTACTTCTGTCACAGCTGAGGGAGCAAGGTCGTAGTGCTGTTGCTGCTGCCATCACACCAGAGGGATGGGGGGCTGTAGTGCTGTTGGTGCTGCCATCACACCAGAGGGATGGGGGGCTGTAGTGCTGTTGGTGCTGCCATCGCACCTGAGGGATGGGGTCGTAGTGCTGCTTCCATCACACCTTAGGGATGGGGGCTGTAGTGTTGCTGCTGCCATCACATCTTTAACCTAAAATAAATTTAAATTGGTACACGGAGGGAAGGATGTGTAATAGTGGAAGTCAAAATTGCTAAGATGCAAGTTAGCAGAGTTAAAAAATGTTAAATAAAGTACACAAAACCAAACACTGGTAAAACCGGATTTTGACTTAGCAGACACTGGTGACAATACCATTTTTTACAATGTGCAAAATGGAATATGCCCTTTCTCAAGCCTGGTAAACCAGTGTCCCTGGTCATAGGCTGTCAGACAAGCTGATTATTTGAATATTTTAAATGGAATATTTCTATGAGGTAACCCCTCTTGCAACCCGATACCACTTCTGGGTCAATGGACTGTATTTAACTAGCCCGGCAGCGAGCAGGGTGAGTGCATGACAGGGTGGGTGCACGCACAGTGCACGCACGAAGACACATGCAAAGACATGTGCATTTAGCATGTGTTTTGCATGTTTTCGTGGGCTGGAGAGTGGAGACAGCAAAACCCCAAAATCAATAAGGCCCTTATGCAAGGGAACTAATTAAAAATGCAGAGGTTGACACAAGAAATGGATACGAGTTGTGAGGCTGGAAGGTGGCCAGTTAGGCATTAGACATATTATCTGCAAAAAATTTAGTACAGATATAGCCAATGAAGTGTTGGTGTTTATACGTAATGAGTGTGAGCGGATTAATGTACTTAAATGGAGACTGTTAGAAGCAGAAATGACTACAGTATCCGTAAAGCATGATAGAATGTTGAGGGCCTCAGAAGCTACAATGTGCACTGACGAAACAACAGCGGAGTTTGCAACAGTTGAAAGTAGAAAACAAGGTAGGGAGCAAACTGATTGGGAAATTGAACGCAGAAAATCTAAAAAGGTCAGAAGAAGAGCCACGGGCTCAGCCACTGAATTACATAATAGATTTGAACCTCTTCTATTGTTGGATATGGAAGAGGAATGGAGAAGTCATAGAACTGACAGTGAGCCACAAAATATAAATGGGAGCACTGTATACATCGAAAATAAAAATGTGTCACAAACACATGAACCTTTAAGTGTCACAAGCATAAGCAGAGTCATTCCACCTGCCTTAGGAGAACTTCAACAGGGAACTGATAACATTAACCGAGTAGATGATGAGAGAAACCCCACATCTGAACCACAGAGTAATCAAATACCTATGAGTAGTGAACCAACAAATAACAAGAAGTAAACTGCATACCAATGGAACAAAATAATATAGGAACTAAGAATTCTGCAGATAATATGGTTTATGTATTAGAAGACTCCATATTAAAATTCACAGGTAGATATACATCAGCAGTTAACAAGGAGCATGTAACAACTAGCTGTTTCTCAGGGGCCAAAATCCATGACATTAAAAATATGCTAAAGGATATACTGGGTGAAAATAATAGAAATGCTACAGTGATCTTCCATCTTGGGGTGAACAATATTAGATATCAGGCTGTCGAGGACATTATACAGGAATATAAAGATATATGGCAGGAAGAGAGTAAACTGAGATGTGAATTGTACTTTTGAGAAATACTACCAGTGCCTCGGGAAAATGAATACAATGTGAAAAAGATTAAAGACGTAAATAATTGGTTGAGAACATGGACTACAAAGGAAGGGCTGGGGTGCATTAGGCACTGGGAGGAATATATAAGTGAACCAACATACTTCTGTAGAGACGGCCTCCACCTTAGCAGAAAGTTAAGAATGGAATTAAAGAAATATGTACAAAAAGCTTTAAACTGATCAGTAGGGGGACAGGGATTGAACAGCAAAATAAACTGAAAATAGCAGCAGGGAAAAATGCCACTGAAAATATAACAAAACAAATAAATGAAAAAATTGGATGGTCTAAAAATATGGTCTCTTAACGCAAGAAGTTTAAATGTGAGCAAAAAATCAGAGTTGGTTGAAGAAGGCATAGACATCTGCATGATTACAGAAACCTGGTGGGAGCCAGGTATAGAGAGAAACAGAAATATAGAAGGTTATGTATTATTCTGTCTTCTGTTCTATGCCTTGTTGTTTGTGTTTTACTCTGTGCCACTGTCTGTGGCCTGGGTCATGCCTGAAAATGGTCCCTGGGATCAGTGCACCTACCCGGTTACCAAAGTCATAAATCAATACAATAAAAAATCTGTAAAAATGGGCAGCACAAGAAAGGTGGCGGAGTGGCTATCTTTCTTAAAAACTGTTTAAAGGGAAATATAGTCCCAGTCTTAGGTGACAATGATACTGAATCTATACGGATAGCCTTGGAGGGCATTAGTAAAACAAAACTGTATCTTGGACTTTATGACAGTGCCAAATTCCAAAAAGGAAACAAATAAACATATTAAGAATGAAATCGAATCTATGTCCCAGATAGGGGACATAATAGTCTGTGGCAATTTCAACTACCCCAGTTTGATCTGGGAAAAGGTATCATGTGCAGCGATGCAGATAAACTGTTTTGTTGAGATGCTACATATGGCAGGTCTAACCCAGTTAGTATATAAGTCCACAAGGGGGAATAATGTACTAGTCCTTATTATAACAAATAGGGAATACATAATATCTGGGATAAGGACCAAGGAGCAACTGGGAAATAGTGACCATAACATTGTCCAATTCCTCATTAAAAAATAAACAGCCACAAGAATTAGAGGGTCCACAATAGTTAGAAACTATAATAAAGCAGATTCAAAAAAATTATACAGGAACTATCAAAATGGGCATGGGAACAAGAATTTGCAGGCAAATCTGTCAATGAAAAGTGGGAACTTCTATAAAAGAAATTATTATCATTAGAAGAGGCCTATATTCCTATGAAAAGAATGTATACAAAAAAGGGCAAAAGACCATCCTGGTGTACTAATAAGATCTTAAAGTTAAGTAAGAAAAAAAAAAAGAGCATATGAGAAAATGAGATTAAGATGTACAGTGAACAGTACAGAACATTACAAATGGTTACTGAAACAACTCAAGAAGGTCACAAGGCAAGAGAGAACCAAAGTGGAGCTAAAACAAGCATATTCAAAATACAATGGCAAACACGTTTATGCCTATGTAAATAATCAAAATAAAATAAATAACCAAATAGGCCCATTGGTTAGAGAGGGAAAAGTGATAAAAACAGCCAAATACATGGCTGAAACCTTCAATAATTACTTTGGGACTGTCTATGAAAAGTGGGAAAATACTCATTATAGTATACCACAAAATATATGCCCACATTTAGATCTGACCTGTAGCATTAATCAATTAATGGAATTGATGAACAAACTAAAAATTCATAAATCTGCTGGTCTGGATGGTTAAAGTCCAAGATCAATAAAAGAAATAGGTAACTGCATTGTATACCCCTTGAGTAAAATCTTCAATGATTCCTTTAATTCAGGGCAGATGCCAGAAGACTGGAAGCAGGCTATTGTCATACCACAGCATAAAAAGGGGAAAGAAAGATGATACTTCAAATTACAGGCCAGTCAGTCTGACTGCAATATTGTGCAGGATAACTGAGAGCTTTCTGAAACAAAAACTGGAAGAAAATATTAAGATCCTGGATTTGACGGATAGATCACAACATTGGTTTAGGAAAGAAAGGGGATTCACAACAAATCACTTGTGCTTTTATGAATATATAAGCAAGTCATTAAAAAAATATACCTATGGATATTATTTTTCTGGACATTTGTAAAGCATTTGACAAGGTCCCGCGTAAAAAATTAATCGATAAAATGTCAAGATTGGGAATAGACAGTAGGATAATAGTGTGGGTAAAAAATTGGCTGGAAACTAGAAATCAAATAGTGAGAGTATTGGGAGAATGTTCAGGCCCTGTGGGGGTAACCAGTGGGGTGCCACAGGGCTTGGTATTATGGCCTCTATTGTTCTCAATATACATACAGTATCTGACTTAAATGAGTGTATAGAGAATAAAGTAGTAAAATTTGCAGATGACATTAAGTTGGGGGGACCTGTTAAAACAACTCTGCAACAAAACACTATGATACAAGATATAAAGAAAATCGAGGAGTGGTCTATAGAAATTGAAATGCTGTTTAGTGTCGGTAAATGCATGGTAATGCATTTAGGTAACTTAAATGAAATGCAGATATATACTCTAAATGGAATAAAATTGGAAGTATTTAGTCATGAAAGGGACTGTGGAGTCACAGTGGACAATAAGGTAGAATTTAAAATACATAGATCTCAAACTATAAAAAGGGCCAATTTTATGATAAAAACATTAGAAGAAAGTTTCATTAACAAGTCAATGGCCTGTTTAGTGCCACTCTATAGAACATATGTAAGGCCCCATTTAGATTTTGGGTCTCAGCTGTGGTTTTCACACAAAAAGGGGGCGATAGAAAGACTGGAAAAAACTCAGCCAAGATTTACCAAACAAATAGATGGTATGAGTAAATTCGACTATGGTACCGGGCTCAGAAAAACTGGACTGTTCACTGTACAACAGAGAAGGGTTACAGGAGACCTCATTCAGATGTTTAAGACCATGTCAGATCAGGAGTTGAGGTTAAGTATGGATACTAAGATGCAATCCAAACTGGACTGCAGTATTTAAGGGGACATAACACAAATTAAATTGGATACAGAAAAGAATAATATGGGTTTCTTTTCCTTTACACATAGAACTGGCAGACTATGGAACATGTTACCATCAGAGGTTGTTAGCTGTATGCCAATTTATACATTTAAAAAAAAATTGACAGTTGGTTACAACAGAATGGTTCCAGATGGTCCCACTAATGTGGGAAATGGTTACAATGTGCTAAATAGCCTCTTACCATTCTATTCCCAGTATATATAAACAGGTGAGAGGCCAGGATCCATCAACCTGACCAGTAACATTGCAATAGTTTCTGTACAGCAGTTCATTAACAGCTCATGTTACAGTAATAGAAATGTTTATATGTTGTGTTTGTCTGGCTGTTGTCTATATTATGATAGCTACCTTGCCTTTTAGCCATGGGATAAAACTGAAAACAGGACTGTCATCTCAGTGTACCCTTCCAGTAACCAATAAATAACAATGTGGAAACACAGACAAGTTAAATGACAGGTCAGCTACACAGTGCTGTGATAGCTACTGTAAACATAGAGACATAGAATTTGACGGCAGATAAGGACCGCTTGGCCCACCCAGTCTGCCCATTTCCCTACCTGATGGATAAGCTGCAGATCCTAGTTAACCAGCAGCCTACTTCTTCCTACCCCCACCCCCTAGAATTGCCTTATGACTGTCCCATGCATGCTTGAATTCCACCACTGTTTTTGACTCCACAACCTCCTCTGGAAGGCCGTTCCATACATCCACAACCCTCTCTGTGAAAAAATACTTCCTTAAATTACCTCTGAGCCGCCCCTTCTATCTTCAAATTGTGCCCCCTTGTTCTTGCACACCTCTTTTTTTGAAAGATGCTACCCTCTTGGACTTTGTTGATTCCCTTGAGGTACTTGAAAGTTTCTATCATGTCCCCCCTCTCCCTCCTTTCCTCGAGGCTATACATATTAAGCTCCTTAAGTCTCTCTTCATATGTCTTCGGTGCAGACCCTGCACCATTTTAGTTGCCCTCCTCTGGACAGCTTCCATCCTGTCTATGTCTTTGCGGAGATTGGGTCTCCGGAACTGCACGCAGCACTCCAGATGTGGTCTCACCAGCTGTCTGTACAGAGGGATAATAACTTCTTGTTTTCTACTGGTGATGCCTCTCCCTGTGCATCCCAGTATCCCCCCAGCCCTCCTTGCTGCCCTCTCACATTGCTTGCCCACCTTTAGGTCATCTGATATGACTACCCCCAGGTCCCTTTCCATTTTTGTTGTTGTTAGTATCTCACCCCCATTGTGTACTCTTCCCTGGGTTTTGTTTCCCAGGTGCATTACCTGCACTTTTAGCATTGAATCTAAGCTGCCATACATTTGACCATTCCTCTAACCTTGCCAAGTCCCTTCTTATCCTTTCCACCCCACCTTGTGCATCAACTCTGTTGCAGATCTTTGTGTCATCTGCAAAGAGACATACTTTTCCTTCCAGTCCGTCTGCAATGTCACTTATAAAGACATTGAAGAGGACCGGTCCTAATACTGAACCCTGCGGTACCCCACTACTAACCCCCCTTTCTTCAGAGTGGACTCCATTTACTATTACTCTCTGTGTCCTATTCTCCAGCCAATTCTTTACCCAGGCTGTCATCTTTGGACCCACTACCAGGCTGGCTAACTTATATATTAATCTTTTGTGTGGGACTGTGTCAAATGCCTTGCTAAAGTCTAGGTAGGCCATGTCCACAGCCCCTCCCTGATCAACTACTTTGGTCACCCAGTCAAAGAAATCTATCAGATTTGTCTGGCATGACCTTTCCGCTGTGAATCCATGCTGCCTAGGGTCCTGTGCCCCTCTGGCCTCTAGATACTCAACAATTCTTTCCTTCAGAAGTGATTCCATCATTTTCCCTACCACTGAGGTTAAACTAACAGGTCTGTAGTTTCCTGCTTCTGCCTTGCTCCCACTTTTGTGTAAAACAGGAAAACAAATTCTGATCAGAGCTGACATGGCTGTGGAGAGCTTTTAGGAGTGGCAAGAGCATTGAAAAGAACATGAGATGTTCTCACCAATTATATTTTCTTAAATATGGTCATCTGATTACCTGAATTTTAATTTTTTTTCACAGTTTTCACTTTTTGGATGGCTATATATTTAAACAACTATAATTTGTGGCATCACCACATTGATTTTGGGGAGGCTACAGCCCCCCAGTCTAAGATAAAGCACCCCGATCATTTCAGTAAACATAAATAAAGAGCAGCCATATACTTTTTTAATTTGTTTTGTGTGTCTGACTTGACTTCCTTGCAACTTGCGACTCGCTACTGAAGTCTGGAGAAAAAAATATCTGACTGACTCCTGTCTGACTCGAGTCGAGAGACAGCAGACAGAGTAGGGAGCGGAGCAGAGCGACTCACACAGTCGCAAGGCAGCAGCATGAGCTCTAACTAAAGTTAGAGAGGGACTCACTGGAACTTGTTCAAGTTAAATTTTATTTTCTGGCAGCAGCAGAATTCTATTAATTTATTAGCTTCAATGTCCTGAGTAGACACACGGCACTTTCTGTCTGTGACTGGATAATCGCACCTTTTACATCCTCAGCACCCGTCCCAGCAGCTGTGCTGCAGCACACTTCCTGACCTGTGGATTGTTCTCTGGCCCGATTTTACCTCAGTCTGAACTGCATGCAGATTGCTGATCTGCATGCTGTTCATACTGAGGTAAAAAATTAAGCCATCTGCCTGACTCCCTCCCATCCTTGCAACTCCATCTCACTGACTGGACCGGCTGCAACTCAGCTGCTGTACACCCTTACTGTCAGCGACAAGGACCCACTTGACTGATTTGTGTAGCCGATCCCCGATGATTCCCCAGCCCATTCTGCACTGCAGCTAGGAAGAGGGATGGAGTGGAAAATGATGCGGATTTCAACCGTGCACAAACACGCTGCAATGCTAGGCATGCTCTAGTCTCTGGTCCCCGACAGGGCCAGGAAGGATTTTCAATTAAATAGTTTATTAGATATTTCCAAAAAAAGAACAGAGCGAAATACAGACATTTGTATGCATTTACAGACATGTGCATCTTCATATACTTGTGAGGGGACCACATGCGCTACCTGTAATGGTTTCTTTTGCAGGTAATAATGATCACACTGGGAGAAGGAGTGATACCTCACAGAGACTGAATAGAAACAGGATAGGCAGATTGAACAAACAAAAGCTGTCTAGAGCCTAATATTGTCAATCAGTGTCTATCATAAGTCATTTATAACATTGAGCATGAAATGTACATACCTATGACCTTTACACCGGGATATGAAACAGAAAATAACTTTGGTACATACCCACATCCTATAACGGCAACCAGGGACCAAGTAGGAGGTACTGCTGCTGATGTGTGCCATGGCTTCATTGAACACAAAGTCGTACCTTCCAGTGGTCTCCTCAGTGGCGGGTGCCTAAGGTAAAAAAAGTTAACACAAAGTGAACCCAGTACATCTAGCCTGCACTGTCATTATCCCAAGGAGTTATATTTATCTTTATATAGCTGCACCTAGCATAAAGAACATAAAAACAAAGAAAAACAGCATACTTTATTAATAAAAAAAAAAAGGGAAACTCAAAACAAGAGGAAAGGAGATATTATTATCTGGTTCTGTTACACACAATCTGATCTAAAGCTAACATCATACTGTCCTAAACATTAGGTTAGCATAGGTATCCAGGGTGTTGTGTAAGATCAGAATAAGGAGACATAGCATTGATCCAGCAGTACGTCATGCAATAGAAAAACTCACAGGTTTCCAAAGGACCATTCAGCCGACACCAGCTCTGGCCGCTAGATATGCCATGTATGGTGCCCAGGATTTCTGAAATCTAGCCTTCTGGCCTAGAGTATTGTGGGACCTTCTGTCTAGCTCACGTATCTGAGTAAGGGAGGAGGAAGTGTCCCCCAGGGTAGGTATGTTTGGGGTTCTCCAATTCCTCAGAATGTTACGTTTTATTTGCATGATCAGTAGCATTAGCCAGCGGAATTGTTGGTATAAAAGAGAGGGGGCTTCTGATTGCATACCCAGCAATAACAAGGGGGCATTTGACAGTGTGAAGAATCTTAGTGGCTGCTAAATTTATAGCTACCCATAGTGGAGTTATCAACAGACATTGCCAGAGAAAGTAATATAGATTACCACCCAGACTGTGACATCTCCAGCATTTGTCATGTAGTACCTTGGCCTTTTTAAGGACCTCTGGACTTCTGTACCATGAGTGAAGTATTTTGTTATGAATTAGTCAGCTACGAGCATCTTTATATACCAGGTGTCCAGTGCGCCAGCACTGTCCCCGATGGTTATCCGGGATCTGGACTTGCAATATTTTCTCCCATTTGGCATTTGAGTTAGGAGATGGATGAGAGATGGTATCTCTGAGTGCAGCATACATCAGCCCTGCCGTGCTGCTAGAGGCACCCAGCCATTTGCTGAGAAGCGGGGTGGGGGGGGGTCTCGAGCTTGAAATTTGCTAAGGGTAGATTTGAGTGCCGCTCTGATCTGGAAGTATCTCTACAGGTCTGATTTAGGTAGAGACTATCTTTTACAGAGATTTGCAAAAGCTTCAATAGTTTGGGTTTCAGAGTTCAATAGATCCCTCACAAATAATATGCCCGCTTCCTTCCAGGTCAGCCACAGCACTGGGTGATTATCAATAGTGATGCCTGGGTTTTGCCAAATGGGGGTCAGTGAGAGGGGAATAATAAACAGGCCTAACTTCTGCTGAAGTGCCTTCCAGTAGGTGTGGGTAGAGTGTAACACGGTGAGATTTGGGATATGTGGCATGTCCTCAACCCAGAAGAGACGCCAGGACAGGTGTATTGGCAGTATTCTGCTCTATTTCTACCCACTGCGGGGATGTCTGCGAAGCAGACTGAAACCACGTCAAGGTCTGAGAGCATTGGTATGCAATTTTATAACCTTCCATCCATGGTAATCCCCAGTCACCTTGAGACCAATGAGCTCTAAGAGTATTCCGACTGTATCGAGGTCTATTTAATCCACAGAGGTAGAATCCTATCACTTTATCTATTTTCTGCAGTCAGTGGTGGGAAAGCATAAGAGGGATGTGAGAGAATAAATAAAAAAATGTGGGGGCCATGGACATTTTGAAGGCAGCAATCCTACCTGCTATTGACAGATTTAGCTTGTGCCATCTCTCCAAGGTTCCTTTAGATTCAGAGAGCAAGGGGGCCAGGTTATTATCCCACCACTTTTCACTTTGGGTACAGATTTGGATACCTAGATATGTTATGGTATTTCGTGCCCATTTAAAGCCCAAGTTGGGTAGGGACTGTTGACAGCAATAGTCATTAAGGGGGAGGACTTCTGTTTTAGAAGCATTCATTTTGAGGCCAGAGACAGTTTAGAAATGTTTTAATAACGAAAGTAATGGGGGAGTAGCTTGTTGTATATTCCCTAGGGTGATCAGAATATCATCAGCATATAAAAGGTTGGAATATTGAGAGTGACCTATTCGTATTCCTGATATCAGGGGGTGCTGTCGGATTGCAGCCGTAAGTGGTTCCAGTGCCAGCACAAGCCAGGAAGGATTTTAGTGGCACTGGATGTCAGCTGGCAGCCACAGGCAGGTACTAACTGTGTGTGGTGTGGCTTCGCTTGGTGGCTTGGCTGGCTTGGGGGGGTGGCAACAATATTTATTTTTTGCGTGGATTATTCTGAAACATGAATCTAAAGTTCTTAGGCAGCAGCAAATAAACAAGGGCACTGCAACTGCAGAGTAGACTAGGGCCAGCAGGCTCAACTTAGACTCAGTAGTCAGCAGCACTGAAGCGGGTTTGCATCATTGCAAGGACTCCCTATCATGTGTGTCATCAGACATGAAATTGGGCAAGGAGTAATTGCAATATTGCGAACCCGCTTCAGTGCTGCTGATTACCAAGTCAAAGTTGAGCCTGCCGATCCTAGTGCAGCTGCTGACTACGATTTTAAATGGCATCTGAGTTGAGGAGTAGGACTGGAGGGATGAGAGTGAGGACTGGACGGAGGGAGGATTCTATTCTGATCTGATTCTGTGACTGGCCCCCACCTCATAGTCCCCCTACCAACAGCATAGCAGCTTGCTTGCGCAGTGACCCAATCAGTGCACAAACCCGTGGTGTGCTTTTCCAACACACACGTGGTACAGTTAGTAGTCCCGCTGTGTTGTGCAGTAGAAAAACAGTGATGCAGTTGTTGTTGGCATTGGTAGAATGAGCACTGCAGCAGAGCAGAGATTCGGAATTGATATTTTTCCTGACCTGAAAGAAAGATGAAGTTCATAAATTGAATACATACATACTCAGTTCATTAATTGATTGAAAAAATCAAAGCTTTCACACTTAAGCTGAGAGCTAAATAGTAATGTAGTGTTAACTTGTTTTTTATGTCTGGGTGAAATACAAGGGGGTGTTGTGTTTTTGTCTTCTTGGGTTAAATTGAAAAGCCAGCTAGCTAGCTCAGAGTCACAGACGACCTGAGTGCATACAGCATTTACTAACTGCTTATTTTGTTTGTTTTATTATGCCATATTTACTTTGCTGAGTAAATTGAGTACTAGACTAGTAGTGAAGAGCTGACTGATCAGAAGGACTGAAGAACATCACTGTGGTTTATGTTTAAGGCTCACAAATTCACTAGAATAAATAAAATAACTTTTCTTTTCCTAAAATTGCCTTATACCCTCCCTGAGGGGTTTGTGTTGTGGCAAGCTTAACATCACAAGCAAGAGGTTAGCCAGTTCAATTTCACACCTTTGTTTTTTTTATGAACAAGGGGAAACCATCTGTACATAAAAAAAAAAGTTTTCCAGTAGCATAAAAACATACTCATTATTACTTCGCATACTGTGATCCCTGTGTGTGAGAATCCATCTGTTTTTTTAAAAAAAGCAGTTTTGTAGGTTACTCATTACTTCGTACTGTGAGCCCTGCGTGTTGGGCTCTGTCTATTGTATTAAATAGCAGTTTTCCAGTAGGTTACTCATTGCTTCGCATACTGTGAACCCTGTGTGTTAGGCTCTGTCTATTGTATTAAATAGCAGTTTTCCAGTAGGTTACTCATTACTTCGCATACTGTTAGCCCTGTCTGCGTGTTAGGCTCTGTCTATTGTATTGAATAGCAGTTTTCACTTTCCAGTAGGTTACTCATTACTTCGAACACTGTTAGCCCTGTCTGTGAGTTAGGCTCCGTCTGTTGTATTAAATAGCCGTTTTCCAGTAGGTTACCCATTGCTTCGCATACTGTGAGCCCTGCATGTTGGACTCTGTCTATTGTATTAAATAGCAGTTTTCTAGTAGGTTACTCATTACTTCGCATACTGTTAGCCCTGTCTGCGTGTTAGGCTCTGTCGATTGTATTAAATACCAGTTTTCCAGTAGGTTACACTCATTATTTCGCATACTGTTAGCCCTGTCTGTGTGTTAGGCTCCGTCGATTGTATTAAATAGCAGTTTTCCAGTAGGTTACTCATTACTTCGCACACTGTTAGCCCTGTCTGTGTGTTAGGCTCCGTCTATTGTATTAAATAACAGTTTTCCAGTAGGTTACTCATTACTTCGCACACTGTTAGCCCTGTCTGCGTGTTGGACTCTGTCTATTGTATTAAATAGCAGTTTTCCAGTAGGTTACTCATTGCTTCGCATACTGTGAGCCCTGCGTGTTGGTCTCTGTCTATTGTATTAAATAGCAGTTTTCCAGTAGGTTACTCATTACTTCACACACTGTTAGCCCTGTCTGTGTGTTGGGCTCCGTCTATTGTATTAAATAGCAGTTTTCCAGTAGGTTACTCATTACTTCGCACACTGTTAGCCCTGTCTGCGTGTTAGGCTCCATCTATTGTATTAAATAGCAGTTTTCAGTAGGTTACTCATTATACATACTGTTAGCCCTGTCGGCGTGTTAGGCTCCATCTATTGTATTAAATAGCAGTTTTCCAGTAGGTTTCTCATTACTTCGCATACTGTTAGCCCTGTCTGCGTGTTGGGCTCCGTCGATTGTATTAAATAGCAGTTTTCCAGTAGGTTACTCATTACTTTGCATACTGTTAGCCTTGTCTGTGTGTTACGCTCCACCTATTGTATTAAACAGCAGTTTTCAAGTAGGTTACTCATTACTTCGCATACTGTTAGCTCTGTCTGTGTGCTAGGCTCTGTCTATTGTATTAAATAGCAGTTTTCCAGTAGGTTACTCATTACTTCGCACACTGTTAGCCCTGTCTGTGTGTTAGGCTCCATCTATTGTATTAAATAGCAGTTTTCCAGTAGGTTACTCATTACTTCGCACACTGTTAGCCCTGTCGGCGTGTTAGGCTCCGTCTACTGTATTAAATAGCAGTTTTCCAGTAGGTTACTCATTATCGCACACTGTTAGCCCTGTCGGCGTGTTAGGCTCGGTCTATTGTATTAAATAGCAGTTTTCCAGTAGGGTTCTCATTACTTCGCATACTGTTAGCCCTGTCTGCATGTTAGGCTCTGTCTATTGTATTAAATAGCAGTTTTCCAGTAGGTTACTCATTACTTCGCATACTGTGAGCCCTGTCTGCGTGTTGGGCTCCGTCGATTGTATTAAATAGCAGTTTTCACTTTCCAGTAAGTTACTCATTACTTCATACTGTGAGCCCTGCGTGTTGGGCTCCGTCTATTGTATTAAATAGCAGTTTTCCAGTAGGTTACTCATTACTTCACATACTGTTAGCCCTGTCTGCGTGTTAGGCTCTGTCTACTGTATTAAATAGCAGTTTTCCAGTAGGTTACTCATTACTTCACATACTGTTAGCCCTGTCTGTGTATTAGGCTCCATCTATTGTATTAAATATCTTGCATTCTGATCTGACTCTGTGACTGGCACCCACCTCATAGTCTGCCTACCAACAGCATAGCAGCTAGTCTGAGAGCCACAGCTGTGGTTCTCTGATGAACCCGACCTGCCAGACTGCCACCCGCAGTCCAGGTCTGAAGTCACCAGCCCCTCACAGAAATGCAGGTAGTCTGAGAGCCACCGCCGTGGTTCTCTGACGAACCCGACCTGCCAGACTGCCACCCGCAGTCCAGGTCTGAAGCTACCAACCCCTCACAGAAATGCAGGTACGGACTTGTCCTCAGGGACTCATTACCTCCAGGAAGGGTGCCCTAGCTGCCGATTTGTGCTTTCTTTACATGAGGACAGTTGTCTCTGGGTTTAAACCCAGAGTCTTTTACTGCTGTGGCCCACTGGCTGCAGTTAGCCCCAGGAGCACTCTGATTGGCTCCATATAGCTCTGCACTGTTAATGTTTGATTATATTGTGCTAGAATATGTTTTCTGTTAAAACTGTCTTGCTTGTATTTTATAGCTGAAGTTTTCTGATTTAATGTAAATGCCTGTATTGTGTTCCTTATAAGACATAGAAACATAGAAGTTGACAGCAGATAAGGACCTCAAGGCCCATCCAGTCTGCCCATTTCTTTTTCTGCCTTATAAATGTGCTATTGGCCTTTGCTCTGTCAGTGGCCTATCTATTCATACTTATCTGTATTGCTCCCTTATGCCTATCCCATACCTGTTTGAAGCCCTGCACTGTATTCATAGCCACCACTTCCTGAGGTAGACCGTTCCATGCATCCACCACCCTTTCTGTGAAAAAGAATTTCCTCACATTCCCCCTTAATCAGCCTCCCTCTAATCTCATGCTGTGTCCTCTTGTCCTGCTATTTTTCTTATATTTAAACATGTTAGACTCTTTCACCTTGTTAATGCACTTAAGGTGTTTGAATGTCTCGATCATATCACCTCTCTCCCTCCTTTGCTCAAGGGTATACATATTGAGCTCTGTTAATCTGTCCTGATATGTCTTCTGATGCAGTCCCTACACCATTTTGGTTGCCCTTCTCTGGACTGCCTCAATTTGGTTAATGTCCTTGTGGAGGTGTGGCCTCCAGAACTACACACAGTACTCCAGATGGGGCCTAACCAGTGTCTTGTAAAGAGGGATTATTACCTCCCTCTTACAACTTGTGATGCCCCTACTAATACACCCTAACATCCCTCTAGCCTTACCTACTGCTTTAGAGGTCTGCTTGGATAATTTCAGGTCATCGGTGATGATGATGCCCAAGTCTCTTTCTTCCTTTGTGACTGCCAGCAACTCCCCTCCCAGCCTATAGGTGGCTTCAGGGTTTCTCTTCCCTATGTGCATGATCTTGCATGTCTTTGCATTAAATCCCAGTTGCCACTCTTCTGACCATTTTGCTAGTTTATCCAGATCTCTTCTCATTCTGCCCACCCCATCTGGATCATCTACTCTGTTGCAGATCTTGGTGTCATCTGCAAACAGACAAGCCTTACCCTCTAGTCCATCTGCAATGTCACTAATGAAGATATTGAAGAGGACTGGTCCCAGGACTTGTGACTTGCATCTCTTCTGACCAGTAGTGATCTCAGCTCAGGCCTTTGAAACCCCCCCTTCACCTTTTTATGCTAGTATTGTGTTTAGTATAGCCCTGTTATTGCTCACTCAGATTTGGAGGCACCTTGCCTAACATCTTGGTCTGCAACACCCCCCCCATTTAAGCCAGTCTGCATTTCTTTTTAGCTCCACGAGGAGCCCCACCCCCTCTGACTTTCTTATTTAATTCTCCTCTGCCTTCTCCTTCCAGGTAGTCTGAGAGCCACAGACGTGTGGCCCACTGGCTGCAGTCAGCCCCAGGAGCACTCCGATTGGCTCCATATAGCTCTGCACTGTTAATGTTTGATTATATTGTGCTAGATTATGTTTTCTGTTAAAACTGTCTTGTTTGTATTTTATAGCTGAAGTTTTCTGATTTAATATAAATGCCTGTATTGTGTTCCTCATAAGACCAGTAGCAATCTCAGCTGAGGCCTTTGAAACCCCCCCCTTCAGCTTTTTATGCTACTATTGTGTTTTAAATAGCCCTGTTACTGCTCACTCAGACTTGGAGGCACTTTGCCTAACATCTTGGTCTGCAACACCCCCCATTTAAGCAATTCTGCATTTCTTTTTAGCTCCACGAGCAGCCCCGCCCCCTCTGACTTTCTTATTTAATTTTCCTCTGCCTTCTCCTTCCAGGTAGTCTGAGAGCCACAGCCGTGGTTATCTGACATACCCGACCTGCCAGACTTCCACCCACAGTCCAGGTCTGAAGCCACCAGCCTCTCACAGAAATGCAGGTACGGACTTGCCCTCAGGGACTGATTACCTCCAGGAAGGGTGCCCTAGCTGCCAATCTTTTCCCACACCCACCCACCCCGGTCCTGATTAAATACACATGAACCCCGCCCTGGCTTTCTAGCTCACTCCTCTCTAGCTCCCCCCATCCTTATTCCACTATGTGTGTCAAATCGTGGATCCTGTTCTGGTCCTTCTTCTATCTCATATCGCATGCCCAACATATGCCCCCTCGAGCCTTTATTACTGTGGATACTAATCCGATCTGCTCTGTAACTAGTTCCTGTCCCTACGTGGATATATGCCTTTTCAACTCCCCAATTCTTCAACACTATTTTCATATTACCTTTAACGCTGGTACACAAAATGAATTACCACTTCAGCTTATGACTTCCGCCAACATCATAGAGGCGTCACCTCTACAGATAGAAACATAGAAACATAGAATTTGACAGCAGATAAGGACCACTTGGCCCACCCAGTCTGCCCATTTCCCTACCTAATGGATAAGCTGCAGATCCTAGTTAACCAGCAGCCTACTTCTTTCTACCCCCACCCCGTAGAATTGCCTCATGACTGTCCCATGCATGCTTGAATTCAACCACTGTTTTTGACTCCACAGCCTCCTCCGGAAGGCCATTCCATGCATCCACAACCCTCTCTGTGAAAAGATACTTCCTTTCATTACCTCTGAGCCACCCCTCCATCTTCAAATTGTGCCCCCTTGTTCTTGCACACCCCTTTTTTTGAAAGATGCTACCCTCTTGGACTTTGTTGATTCCCTTGAGGTACTTGAAAGTTTCTATCATGTCCCCTCTCCCCTCCTTTCCTCGAGGCTATACATATTAAGCTCCTTTAGTCTCTCTTCATATGTCTTCCGGTGCAGACCCTGCACCATTTTGATGCCCTCATCTGGACAGCTTCCATCTTGTCATGTCCTTACGGAGATTGGGTCTCCAGAACTGCACACAGTACTCCAGGCGGGGTCCTACCAGCGTCTGTACAGAGAGATAACAACTTCCTGTTTTCTACTGGTGATGCCTCTCCTATGCATCCCAGTATCCCCCCAGCCCTCCTTACTGCCCTCTCACATTGCTTGCCCACCTTTAAGTCATCTGATATGACTACCCCAGGTCCTTTCCATTTTGTTGTTGTTAGTATCTCATCCCCCATTGTGTACTCTTCCCTGGGTTTGTTTCCCAGGTGCATTACTGCACTTCTTAGCATTGAATCTAAGCTGCCATACATTTGACCTTTCCTCTAACCTTGCCAAGTCCCTTCTCATCCTTTCACCCACCTTGTGCATCAACTCTGTTGCAGATCTTTGTGTCATCTGCAAAGAGACATACTTTCCTTCTAGTCCTCTGCAATGTCGCTTATAAAGACATTGAAGAGGACCGTCTAATATTGAACCCTGTGGTACTCCACTAGTAACCCCCCTTTCTTCAGAGAGGACTCTATTTACTATTACCCTCTGTGTCCTATTCTCTAGCCAATTCTTTACCCAGGCTATCATCTTGGGACCCATTCCCAGGCTGGCTAACTTGTATATTAATCGTTTGTGTGGGACTAAGTCAAATGCCTTGCCAAAGTCTAGGTAGGCCAAGTCCACAGTCCCTCCCTGATCTACTATTTTGGTCACCCAGTCAAAGAAATCTATTAGATTCATCTGGTATGACCTTCCCGTTGTGAATCCATGCTGCCTTGGGTCCTGTGGCCCTCTGGCTACTCGACAATTCTTTCCTTCAGAAGTAATTCCATCATTTTCCCTATCACTGAGGTTGAACTAACAGGTCTGTAGTTTCCTGCTTCTGCCCTGCTCCCACTTCTGTGAAGGGGAATCACATCTGCCCTCCTCCAGTCCTCAGGTACCACCACATCCTCCCATGATTTGTTAAACAGGATAGTCAGTGGTGTCACTAGTTCTACCTTTAGTTCTTTTAGAATTCTGGGATGAATCCCATCAGGCCCCATTGCTTTGTCCACCTTCAGTTTTAAGAGTTCTTTCAGAACCCTTTCTTCTGTAAATGGGCTGGTATCAACTTCTGTATCCAGAGTGTTTCTATTGTTTGTTTTAGGTACCTCCCCCTCTTCATTTGTAAATACTGAGCAAAAATATTTGTTTAGTATCTCTGCCTTTTCAAAGTCACCCTCTGCACACCCCCCTTCCCTTTATTAAGCCTCACTATCCCTCCCTTAGTCTTACTTCGCTCCCTGATGTACCTAAAAAACGTTTTATCCCCCTTCTTAACTGAGTTGGCTATCTTTTCCTCAGTTCAGGCCTTTGCTGTTCTGACTGGCTTCTCAGCTTCCTTTTGATTTAACTAATACAATTCTCTGTCCTGCTCCTCCTGTGATTCCTTGTACTTTCTGAATGTTTTCTTTTTCTCTTCAACCTTCACTGTCACCTCCTTCGAGAACCATAATGGTTTCTTACATCGTCTTGTTTTGTTTATTTGCTTCACACGAAGGCTTGTTACCTCTGTGATGGCAGTTTTTATTATTCCCCATTGTTCTTCCACCCCTCCTTCCTGCCCATTTGCTAGTGCATTCCTTAGGCAATCACCCATTTTGGTAAAGTCACCATCCTGAAGTTCAGTACTTTTGCCTTTGTATTGCTTGTCTCTATTGTTGTGTTTATTGTGAACCATACTGTTCAATGGTCGCTAGTTCCCAGATGGCTACCCACTTCTACATCTGTGATCCTCTCTCCATCTCCATTTGAGAGAACCAGGTCTAAGACTGCTCTCTCTCGAGTGGGTTCCAGTACTAGTTGTCTAAGGCATGCCCCCTGTAAGACATCTAGAATAAACCCACTCTTAGAAGTTGCTGCTGCAGCTGCACTCCAGTTAACATCTGGCATATTCAGATCACCCATCAGCAATATCTCCCCTTTTTCTGCCATTCTAAGTATACTTTCTATCATTTCCTTGTCCATTTCCTCCCCCTGAGAGGGGGTCTGTATACAACCCCTGTGCAGATTTTGGTGCCATTGCCTGCCTCCAAATTGACCCACAGTGCTTCTTCTCCTCCCTGTTTACCCTGATAGCAGTCAGAGTACTTGTCTCTGCCACCTTTAGTGGGAAGGGCAAAAATGCTGGTAGCGTCCCCCAGACGATATTTTCTGACATAAAGGGTTACCAGTACAGCTACTATTGCCACTCTAAAAACTTTTACTCCCTTCTTCTCCTGTGTTCAGGAAATGGAGCTCAATCCGGGGCCACCAGCTGCAATCACATCATCCTCTGACCTTGCCACACTGAAAGGCATGAGTTTCCTCCACATTAATATAAGCAGTCTGTTAAAAAAGGTTCTCCATGATCCAGGCCTGGGTCCTCCATACTCGACTAGACATCCTAGTGGTTTCAGAAACCTGGCTTAGACCGGCCACCTCCGACAGGGAAGTCAATATCCCTAACTATTTACTATTCAGAACAGACAGACACTCCAGGGGTGGAGGGGTTGCCATCTATGTCAAGAATAGGTATACGGCAACCTGTCTGAGTGCTTTATTTGTTGCAAATGCTTATGTGCTTATGAATGTCTATCTCTTCAAGTCACCATCTCGCACACTTCAACATTATGTATCATAGGGTGCTATTGACCTCCTTCTGCCAATCTACAATTGTTACCTCATCTGAGTAATATCATCGAACAACAATCCTCAGAAATAATTATTCTTGGGGATCATAATTTAGACTGGCAATCTAAAACTGCTGCTCTTCTTGTAGCTTTCTGTGACACCCATGGATTATCGCAACTCATTGTCGAACCAACACGAGTAAATAAAAAGAACATGGATAACAGCTCCCTGCTAGATGTTATCATAGTGAATAAACCACATCTCCTCTCCTTTGCTGGCACCTTCTTCAGTGATATCAGTGATCACTCATTTATTGCTTGCATAAGATCAAGCAACAAACCTACTACTTCGCCGAAGTTTGCTGCCAAGAGATCTAGCCAGAACTTTGATCTCACTGCCTACATAAACCAACTGAAACACTCCTTGTACTGGCAAGAGTTCTATTTGGCAAAAAACATGCAATCAGCATTCGACATGTTCAGCAAAATTATCCTAGACGCCCTAAATAAATATGACCCTATAGTTATGGTTCAAATAGCAAAAAATGCAAGTAGATGGTTCACGCCATTATTAAAATCTGCATTGACTGAAAGAGATAACCTATGGAAAAAAGCATGCAAAACCAGCCTGCTGCAGACTGGTGCAAGTTAAAAAGGGCACGAAACTCATGTACTAGAATGGTTAGAGATACAAAAGCTGCATACTATCATTCTGAATTTCTCTCTGCCTTCAAAAATACTACAAAATTTTGGAAAAGTGTCAAAGACTTTGGTCACACGTCCAGTGGCTCACTACCTGATGAAATCTCCTTAAACAATAACACCATTGGTGACAGACTGGAAGTTCTGGATGCCTTCAATAATTACTTTGCGACTGCAGGCTTAGCCTTCGACAATTCCCCTGCGAATTTGATACGCTCTCAGGTGGATAATCAAGGTGCAGATCCTAGTGTCACCGATTCAGTCTTCTCCTTGCGTCATACTACTCTGAAAGAAGTTGAAGACCCATGGCTAAAACTGGATGTAAAAAAAGGGCTGGTGCGGATACTCTTGACCCATATTTTTTGAAGGTGGCCATGCATGTGTTAACCGTGCCCATAACCCATTTATTTAACCTATCATTAACTCAAGGATCCATTCCTTCAATATGGAAAACAACGCACATCATACCCCTGTTCAAGTCTGGAAATCCCTGTGATCTAAATAATTACAGACCAATTTCGATTCTCCCGGTCTTGTCAAAATTACTGGAAAAAGTCGTAAGTAACCAGCTGAGGCAGTATCTAGAAGCTAATAACCTGCTTAATCCAGTCCAATCATGGTTTAGAGCTAAACATAGCACCATCACAGCACTTGCCAAAGTGACTAATGACAGGCAAAGAGAGCTAGACAACAGGAATTACACCTGCGCCGTATTCTTGGACCTGAGCAAGGCCTTTGACACTGTCGACCATTCTTTGCTACTCTCTTCCCTGTCCTCACTAGGTGCTGACCCATTATCTTTACAGTGGTTTAACAACTACCTCTCTGATCGCTTCCAGCAGGTGAAAGCGAAAGGAGATCTCTCAACTCTCAAACCTCTCCTAAGAGGTGTTTCCCAGGGTTCTATCTTAGGACTGATCTTATTTGCAATATACATCAACAATATTGATGAAAGCATAACTAAGGCCAACATTCATCTGTTTGCAGATGACACAGTTCTTTACATAAGCCACCCATCATTACAATCTGCATGTAATAACCTTCAATTTGAGTTCAACCTGCTGCAACACCAACTCCTAAACAAAAAACTATTACTTAATGCCAAGAAAACAAAAGCAATGCTCTTTTTTCCCTCTGCCCAAATGGTAAATTCAGCCCTATCAGATCCTGTGCCGCAGATTACTACAATTCTTGGCGAGAAGTTGGAATTTGTCTCTAAATTCAAATACCTGGGAGTATGGCTGGACCATAGGCTCTCCTTTATAGAGCACATTGAAGAATTAGTCAAAAAAATTATGACAGAGACTTGGCCTGTTCTTTAGGATAGCCCGCTTCTTAACTAGAGATACCTGACTACAGCTGGTACAATCAACCTTTCTATCCTTGATAGATTATGCTGACATCCTCTACAGTCACTGTCCCATTTCCTACCTCACCAAACTTGACACATTATATCATAGAGCTTTGAGGTTCATCACAGGGCTGCCTTATTCCACTCATCACTGCTCCCTATATCAATCAGTGGGGTGGAGTTCTCTTTAATTCAGGCATGATAAAAATGCAGCCTTATGGACCCTGAGAGCCATCTCCAAAAAACTGCCGCAATACATTACAGACTGTCTTCCTATAAAACCAATAGGCAATTACGCCCTGAGAAGTTGCAAATCTCTCCTACTGATGGTTCCCAAAGTTAACTCAAGCTTTGGCAGGGCTGCTATAAGCTTTACACTGTCCTCCTTGTGGAATAAATTGCAAAAAAAACTGAAACTGAGGTCACCCATCAGCATCTCATCTTTCAAGCTCTTATATTCATGTCTCAGAAATGATCAGTGCAATTGTTTCCCATGACCATGAATTGTCATCATGCTAACCTGTACCATTTAACCATGAACAAATTACTTCTAGTGCTTGTCTCCTCCTTGGCCCTGGTCTGTCATTATGCTTTCATGTACCACCTTGATGCCTCTGTCCTCCCTTTGATACTGGTCTATCTTCCCGCTTTCTCCAGCCTTCTTTTCACAACTCTATACTGCACTCATCCACAATCTACATGCAATCATACTTTAAAAGTCCTAACTCCCCTTTCCCTCTCCCCGTAGGCCCCCACTGCCGCATCAGTTCTACCGACCTATCCTTGGGACTCCACTTCTCACAATGTTTATCCTTCACTTACATATTACATACCCCTCCTGGTACCCCATCTGCCATTAGTTGGTGGTTCTCCTAGCCATTTTCATGGCTAGTACTAGTGACTGCCCCTGGTAAATGAACTAACTGGTACTTCTATACAGAGAACATGGTTTATATACAGTTGCATGGTTCAATGGTGGACCTGCCCCCTTGTATTTGAATCCTCCACTGCTATGACTTGCCTTGTCTTCCTTTTATCATTTGACTAACCTATTACTGCACCATTGTGTTTGTGTTTATATACTTATTTACATGTATTTATATGTTTTTATGATGGATGTTACCTGACCCTTTTCTAACCAGGTCCATCTTGTAAAAGAGCTCTACTCAATGACGTTCCCCTGGATAAATAAAGATTTTGATTGATTGAAATAGCAGTTTTCCAGTAGGTTACTCATTACTTCGCATACTGTTAGCCCTGTCTGCGTGTTAGGCTCCGTCTATTGTATTAAATAGCAGTTTTCCAGTAGGTTACTCATTACTTCGCACACTGATAGCCCTGTCTGCATGTTGGACTCTGTCTATTGTATTAAATAGCAGTTTTCCAGTAGGTTACTCATTACGTCACACACTGATAGCCCTGTCTGCATGTTGGACTCTGTCTATTGTATTAAATAGCAGTTTTCCAGTAGGTTACTCATCACTTCGCATACTGTGAGCCCTGCGTGTTGGGCTCCGTCTATTGTATTAAATAGCAGTTTTCCAGTAAGTTACTCATCACTTCGCATACTGTTAGCCCTGTCTGCATGTTGGACTCTGTCTATTGTATTAAATAGCAGTTTTCCAGTAGGTTACTCATTGCTTCGCATACTGTGAGCCCTGCATGTTGGGCTCCGTCTATTGTATTAAATAGCAGTTTTCCAGTAGGTTACTCATCACTTCGCATACTGTTAGCCCTGTCTGCGTGTTAGGCTCCGTTTATTGTATTAAATAGCATTTTTCCAGTAGGTTACTCATTACTTCACATACTGTTAGCCCTGTCTGCGTGTTAGGCTCTGTCTATTGTATTAAATAGCAGTTTTCCAGTAGGTTACACTCATTGCTTCGCATACTGTTAGCCCTGTCTGTGTGTTGGGCTCCGTCTATTGTATTAAATAGCAGTTTTCCAGTAGGTTACTCATTACTTCGCACACTGTTAGCCCTGTCTGCATGTTGGACTCTGTCTATTGTATTAAATAGCAGTTTTCCAGTAGGTTACTCATTGCTTCGCATACTGTGAGCCCTGCATGTTGGACTCTGTCTATTGTATTAAATAGCAGTTTTCCAGTAGGTTACTCATTACTTCACATACTGTTAGCCCTGTCTGCGTGTTGGGCTCTGTCTATTGTATTAAATAGCAGTTTTCCAGTAGGTTACTCATTACTTCGCACACTGTTAGCCCAGTCTGCATGTTGGACTCTGTCTATTGTATTAAATAGCAGTTTTCCAGTAGGTTACTCATTGCTTCGCACACTGTGAGCCCTGCATGTTGGACTCTGTCTATTGTATTAAATAGCAGTTTTCCAGTAGGTTACTCATCACTTCGCATACTGTTAGCCCTGTCTGCGTGTTAGGCTCCGTTTATTGTATTAAATAGCAGTTTTCCAGTAGTTTACTCATTACTTTGCATACTGTTAGCCCTGTCTGTGTGTTAGGCTCCATCTATTGTATTAAATAACAGTTTTCCAGTAGGTTACACTCATTACTTTGCAACTGTGAGCCCTGTGTGTTAGGCTCTGTCTATTGTATTAAATAGCAGTTTCCCAGTAGGTTACTCATTACTTCGCAACTGTGAGCCCTGTGTGTTAGGCTCTGTCTATTGTATTAAATAGCAGTTTTCCAGTAGGTTACACTCATTACTTTGCATACTGTGAGCCCTGCGTGTTGGACTCTGTCTATTGTATTAAATAGCAGTTTTCCA
Organism: Neoceratodus forsteri; assembly: GCA_016271365.2. Taxonomy (NCBI): domain Eukaryota; kingdom Metazoa; phylum Chordata; order Ceratodontiformes; family Ceratodontidae; genus Neoceratodus; species Neoceratodus forsteri. The sequence continues at coordinate 136,251,360 of CM057449.1, read as the reverse complement.
GTAGGTTACTCATTACTTTGCATACTGTGAGCCCTGTGTGTTAGACTAAGTCTATCAGATAAACAGTTTCATCCCTGTGTGCCAGAACCTGTTTTCCCAATAAAAGGGCATTCTTCTTATAATTTACTTTTTACTTAGTTCTTGTCACACACTCATCAGCCTTGTTAAAAATGAGTATCCGTGACTTCTTCCATTCAAAATCAAAAAATCAGAATAAAGAAAGTAACTGCCCCGACCCCAGTGGTGATCAACAGCTGCAACCAGAGCAGCCATTAAGATATGAAGTGGAAGTACCAGTACCAGAAGATGTAGCAAACACATCATCATCTCCCGGAACACCTTGTAATGCACTTGAATCAGTAGCAAGATTTACGTCTGCTGCTGCTGTCGTACGCAGTGATCTGAGAACCAAAGAAGCTGGTCCTATGCAGCCAAAGCTGTCAAGTTTTCCACAAAGGGATTTTGGAAAGCAGAAGCATTCATTTTCAAGCAGTTGGCATGCATCATTTAAATGGCTTGAATATAGCGCAAGCAATGATAACAGATTTTGCTTTGCCTGCAGAATGTTTTCAAGTTGCACTGGTTGAGCGGACACTGCTTTCATGTCCAGAGGGTTTAGCAACTGGAAGAAGGCAAAAGAGAAGCTGAGAGAACACCAACAAACAACAATACATACCGGAGCAATGGAGGCCTGGTCTACTCATGTGAAATCTAAAGAACAAGGCAATATTATACAGCTAATGGATTCAGCGAGGATTGCAAATATTAAAAAGCACAGGGAGTACCTGAGAAGAATAGTTGAGATTGTTTTCTTGTTTGGCAGACAGGGAACTGCCTTTCGAGGCCATAGGGAGTGTGAATGGAGCTCAAACAGGGGTAACATTTTAGGGACTTTTGATCTTCTAAAAAAGTTTGATCCTGAATTGGAAAATTTGCAGATTCAAATGCCAGGAAATGCCACCTATCTCTCACCTCTCAGTCAAAATCAGATGATAGAATGTTGTGCAAAATTAATAAGAGAGAAAATTTTAAATGAGGTAAAAGAAGCAAAGTATTTTGCAATACTTGCTGATGAATCTAGAGATGTTGCTTGCAGAGAACAAATGAGTGTTGCCTCGTTTTGTTCACCATGGTTCCCCTGTAGAGAAATTTTTATGCTTCCATCAAATAAGAGCATTAGATGCCCAGAGTCTGACAAATGAACTGTGTTCAAAACTGACTAACTGGAACCTCCATGAGAATTCTGTGACTTGCGTAGCTCAAGCTTATGACAGTGCATCTGTTATGAGGGGCAACTTAAATGGAGTCCAGGAACTATTTCGTCATAAGCATCCATATGCTATATATGTTCATTGCTATGCGCATATTCTGAATTTGGTCCTTGTAGATGCCTGTTCATCACTTCTACCTGTACGGAAATTCTTTGACATGCTTCAAGAGATATACACATTCTTTTCCAAATCTGTCCTGACTCACCAGGGGTTCTTAAATGTTCAAAAGGAGTTTGGGTTGATAGAATTCTTGAGATACTGGGGTTAAGTTCTACCAGGTGGGCTTGTCAAAAGTGAGCAACAAATGCAGTAATAGAAACCTATCCAGCTCTTCTAAAATATATTTCAGAATGTGAAGAAAGAGAAACTGGCAAAGGCCAGAGGACTCCACAGCAAGCTTCTAGAATTCAACAATATCTTTCTCCTTAAAATGTTTGACAAACTACAGTCAGTGGCTGATGGAACAAATAACTTACTTCAGACTCAGGCTTTGGACTTCGGATGTGCAGTGACTGCTGTATCTGCTCTGAGAGACACAATTGCACAATTTCGTACTCAAGAGAGATTTTTAGTTCTTTACAGGGAAGCTGAAAATATGGCAGAAAAATATGGGACACACATACACGAAAACACTCTGAGTCCACAGAGACAAAGGAAACTACCTCGTACTTGGGAGCACTTTGTTTCAACTTCACAAACTGGTACTGAACAAAGTGCATCAGCATCACATAAACCAAGAACTGCTGTGCATTTGAGAATCAGTGTTTTGTACCCTGTGATTGACAAAATGATTGGAGAGATTAACAGAAGGTTTTCCAAGCATAACCAAACACTGATGGTTGCTATCAATGCTCCCAGACCACAGGCTAACACATTCTTGGACCAGGACAAACTGAGGCCACTTGGAGAGATGTATGACTGTCCAGTTCTGGAAGAGGAACTAGTAGTAGCAAGAAACTTCATTTGTCGGCTGCCAGAAAATGAACGTCCACAAGATATGACCAGTCTTTATAATGTATTTCTATAAATTATGTATCCAATGCTGCATAAATCACTGTAGATTGCTTTAACAATCCCAGTTACCACATGTGTGTGTGAGAGTGCTCTTTTAGTGCCATGAGTTGCATTAAGACATATCTGAGAAACAAGACTGAAAATGACAGATTGAGTTCACTTGGAATTCTCAACATTCAGACTGCAGAAAGCAGACTTCACACTGATGATGGGATTGACGAATTTGCATCCATGACAAACAGAAAGGTTGAGCTACTTCTCCCAAAATCAGCATGATAATAAATAATAAAACCTGTATGACACTGATATTTTGCTCCAAGCATTTTAAGTTCAAAAGGAAGGACACTTAAGGATCCCAGCACAATTCTGGGATGATGGAGTCTATCTTTTCCTATAGGGACAGGTCATATAACCTTCCCAGTAGTTCTGCTGGGATAATGGTGTCTGGCTGTTCTAGTCTCTTATTTGCTCCGGGGTCCTCCTGCAACCTTCCCAGCAGATCTGCTGGTATAATGGTGTCTGGCTGTTCTGGTCTCTTATTTGCTCTGGGGTCCTCCTGCAACCTTCCCAGCAGATCTGCTGGGATAATGATGTCTGACTGTTGTGTTCTGCTCTCTTATTTGCTCTGGGGTCCTCCTGCAACCTTCCCAGCAGATCTGCTGGGATAATGGTGTCTGTCTGTTCTGGTCTCTTATTTGCTCTGGGGTCCTCTTGCAACCTTCCCAGCAGATCTGCTGGGAAAATGGTGTATAGCTGTTGTGTTCTGGTCTCTTATTTGCTCTGGGTTCCTCCTGCAACCTTCCCAGCAGATCTGCTGGGATAATGGTGTCTGGCTGTTCTGGTCTCTTATTTGCTCTGGGTTCCTCTGGTTCCTCTTGCAACCTTCCCAGCAGATCTGCTAGGATAATGGTGTCTGGCTGTTCTGGTCCCTTATTTGCTCTGGGGTCCTCCTGCAACCTTCCCAGCAGATCTGCAGGGATAATGGTGACTGGCTGTTGTGTTCTGGTCTCTTATTTGCTCTGGGATCCTCCTATAACCTTCCCAGCAGATCTGCTGGGATAATGGTGTCTGGCTGTTGTGTTCTGGTCTCTTATTTGCTCTGGGATCCTCCTGCAACCTTCCCAGCAGATCTGCTGGGATAATGGTGTCTGGCTGTTCTGGTCTCTTATTTGCTCTGGGTTCCTCCTGCAACCTTCCCAGCAGATCTGCTGGGATAATGGTATCTGGCTGTTCTGGTCTCTTATTTGCTCTGGGTTCCTCTGCTTCCTCTTGCAACCTTCCCAGCAGATCTGCTAGGATAATGGTGTCTGGCTGTTCTGGTCCCTTATTTGCTCTGGGGTCCTCCTGCAACCTTCCCAGCAGATCTGCAGGGATAATGGTGACTGGCTGTTGTGTTCTGATCTCTTATTTGCTCTGGGATCCTCCTATAACCTTCCCAGCAGATCTGCTGGGATAATGGTGCTTGGCTGTTGTGTTCTGGTCTCTTATTTGCTCTGGGATCCTCCTATAACCTTCCCAGCAGATCTGCTGGGATAATGGCTGTTCTGGTTTCTTATTTGCTCTGGGGTCCTCCTGTAACCTGTTCTCGGTGGGCCAGTAACCACATTTTTCTACATGTACCATATTAAATAGATGGCTGATAACTAGGCTTCTCAAACATATTTTTTACCACTAAAATGCAGGAAAAGGCGCCATTTGAAGGTAAAATTTCAAAATTCCTGGGGGGGGGCATGCCCCTGGACCCCCGCTAGCTTTGTTAGGATTTTGACTAAGGGGCACTAGCCCCCCAACTTTGTACCCCTGGTGGGGCCCCTGCTCTGGACCCCGAGGAATCCCAATGCCACATCAATCTACCGGAGCTCCAAGCAGTTCAGCTAGTGCTGTCTGCATTGGTTCCATTCCATCGGGATCAAGTGGTTCAGGTCCTGACGGACAACACTGCGACCATGTACTACCTAAATTAACAGGACGGTATGCACGCCCAGCCTCTGTGCAGGGAAGCTCTCTGCATCTGAACCCTCATGAGCTGACTGGAGGTGGATCTCCTAGCCATTCATGTGGCAGGAGCTTCAAATCAGCTGGCAGATGCCCTCAGCCATGTGGATGAGGCATCCCATGAGTGGTCTCTCCATACAGAGGTAGTACACAACCTGTTCTCCCAGTGAGGCACCCCTCAGGTGGACCTGTTCACCTCCAAGGAGAACACAAAGCTGAGGCTGTTTTGTGTCCATCCCCCCTCAGCAGGGCTTGCTGCAGGGGGATGCCTACTCGAGGCCGTGGACCCCAGGCCTCTTTTATGCCTTCTCTCCACTTCCCTTGATCCACAAGGTGCTCCTAAAGGTGAAGAGGGACAAGGCATAGATGATCCTGGTGGCTCTGGAATGGCCCCACCAGTTTTGGTACCATGATCTCCTCAGCCTCAGCATCAGGTTCCCAAGGTGTCTTTCAGCATGCTTGGACCTGCTCTCAGTCAATCAGAGGAAGGTCCTCTACTCGGACCTTCAACCCCTGAACCTGACAGTCTGGTTCCTGAGTGGCTAGAGTTCCAGGTTTTGGATCTCTCTGAAGATGTACTCACTGTAGTTGAAACATCTAGTAAGGAATCGATCAGTAAAGTGCTATGCCTTCAAGTGGAAGAGATTCTCCATTTGGTGTCAGGGCAAGGGCCTGGACCCTTTGTCCTGTCTAGTCACGGCAACCATTCTCGATTACTTTTGGTCTCTCTCCAAAGGGGCCTGTGGTCTATGACCCTTAAGGTGCACCTGGCAGCCATCTCTGTTTACCGGGCATGGGCCGGTCAGCAGACAGTGGCACAGGAGAAGGTGGTCTTGCATTTCTTCAGAGGCCTCAACCATATTCCCCCTCCAGTGCATGAACCACCACCACCATGGGATCTATTGCTGGTACTGGCAAAGCTCATTGGCAAGTCATTCAAACCAATATGCAGGAGTGAGATGTCACACCTGTCATGGAGAACCATCTTCCTGGTGTCTATCACATCAGCCAGAAGGATTGGGGAACTCCAGGCGCTCTCTGTTGAGTCTCCCTATCTGGTCTTCCACATGGACAAGGTTGTTCTGTGTCCCAGTCTGAAGTTCCATCCTAACGTTGTGTTGGAGTTTCACAATGAACCAGGTGATGACTCTGCTGCTGTATTACCCCAATCACACCTCAGAGGCCGAGTACAAGCTCCATACTTTGGACCTGAGATGAGTGCTCTCTCATTATAAAGAGTGCATGGCCGGAGTTTGGGGAGAGGTTCACCAGCTGTTTGTCACCTATGCTGAAGCCACACCTGGCAGACCTGCAGCCAAGTGGACGATTGGCAGATGGATTACATCATGCTTCAATCTCTGCTATAGGTTGGTGGGTAGGGAGTCTCTAGTAGGGATTAGGGCTCATTCTACCCACCATACTGCTGCATCGGTGGCTGCTTCTAGGGATAGCCCTATCCAGGATATCTGCAGAGCTGCTATCTGGAAGTCAGCAAACACCTTCATTTCCCATTACCACACTGAACTGGAGTCACACTGGGATGCTGGTTTTGGGCCTCAGTTCTTCAATCTCTGTTCCCTACGTAGGGGGTATGTGCCTTGCCTCCCTCCACCCGGAGAACTGCTAGGAGTCTGCCAACAAGTGTGGATAAGAACAACATATCCACAATCCTAGAAACACAGGTTACTTACCTGTAACAGTAGTTCTAGGAGTGGTGTATGTTTTTAATCCACACTGACTCACCCGACCTCCCCAGCTTCGACACACAACCATTGCTTCCAGCGGGCAAGATCTGATATCAAGGGGAAGAGCCATGAGTTATACCGCCCAGGTGGGTAGGAGGAGCCAGCTTGTAGACCTTCCGGCAAGATTCTTAAAGGGAAAGGACATGCCAACAAGTGCGGATGAACAACGTATACCACTTCTAGAACTACTGTTACAGGAGTGTAACCTGTGTTTACAGAACGCAGCAGTTGGTAGAGGCAGCAGATCTGAATGGTGGCATGAGCCAATAGATGTTTCATCATTAGCAGAGCATTCCAACATTTCTCCAGGGCAGTTCAATACTGTAAGCTTACTGCAGTTAATCATATTGAAGAATACCTTGGAAGAAACAAGATTACTAAGGTGCATAATTTTTTCTTGGTGGCCATGTGTTCAGCAAGGAGAGTGAGTGAACTTCAGGCCTTGCCTCAAAAGGAGCTATACTTTATTAAGCATAAAGACAAAGTGGTACTCAAGACGGTTTCTGTTTTTCATCCCTAAAGTGCCCATGGCCTTCAATGAGAACCACAAAATATGCCTTCTATCTTTTGTTCACAACCTTCTCACCCCAAGGAGAAGGAATTGCACAAGCTTGATTTGCAATGGGCAGTTGGGATCTACCTTAAATGAACAGCTGAGTTTCAAAAGTCAGATGGTCTGTTTGTTCTTTTTGGAGCAGCAAAGCAGAGTCAAAAAGCCTCTAAGAACACCCTAGCTAGGTGGGTGCAGGCCTGTGTTGCTAAGGCCTATGTTACAAGACAGAATATGCCTCCTGCTCTCATCAAAGCTCACTCCACCAGGGTGATGGCAACTTCCTGGACGGAGAGAGGCAAAGCTTCAGTTTTAGAGTTACACAAGACAGCTGTGTGGTCTTCAGTCCACACTTTCACAAGGTATTACAAATTGGATGTTCAGAGTTCTGCTGACGCAGCTTTTGGTTGCAGAGAGTTGCAGGCAGCAGTTCACAAGTAACTCTCATGATTCTAGCGTATGGGATAATATTCTCACCCCTCCCGGTTTTTTTTCCTCTGGGTACTACTACTTAGAACCCAGTGGTTGTGATTACCCATTGAGAATGTGGAGCACTACAGAAAGAAAAAAAATTTACTTCATACTTAAAGTAAATTATAGCCCCATGCCAGCACTTACCTGACTAGGTCATGCTCTGATCATTTTACTGTACCTGCAATTTTGTCTCATGCTTGTAACTTTGTGATCATGTAATTGCAACTACCTTGTTTGTACCCTTATTTCTTGTACCAACCATGCTTAATGCGGAACCTTGATAAAAGAACGGCTGGTTCAAAGGTTACTGTAATCCTAGTATTCAATAAAATTAAAATAAATAAGGGATACATGGGGGTGCCTGTGGTATAAGCAAATTATTTGTACAGTTCCCAGTTACCTCAAGTAACCTCAAGAGTGACAAAGCCATGAGTGAGGGTTACCAGTGGTCACGTGCAACTGTACAAATAACTTGCGTATCCCACAGGCGCCCCCCACATATTTCATTTATGCATCTGGGGAGGAGCTTGTATGATGTGTTAGTCAGAGAGCAATGTTTATTCTTTTATGAATAAATGACAGAATCTGGGGCTTTTTAATATCTTCGTGTTTGTCCATCTTTTGTGTCCCTATTTCTAGGCGCATTGCTAGGGAGCAGCATCATGACAGTACTGATGCTGCTACGTTGCAACTGATTGGTGTTTTAGGTACAGACTTTATTTTTTTCTTGTTAAAAATGGTGGCGCTGCTTAGCGAGATGGGCTAGGGTGTGTTGTGAAGTGTGCACTTACAGTTTTGATAAATAAATAATGCGGTGGTTGAGTCTGGTGCTTGGTTTTACAGGACAGAGCAGTTCTGATAATGCAGAGTCCAGCAAGAGCGATGTTGCCAGGCGTGAGCACCAGGATTATGCGGGAGTACAATCAGGTGGGGCATCATCTTGAAGAAAGTTAGTTAGGAAAAAATAATGACAGTGAAGACCAATTTTGCAGTTTGATGTGAGAAGCAAGGAGGTGGACTGGCTGTGTATGTGTGTGTGCATATATGTGTGTGCGCTCGCGCGCGTGTTGTGTGTGCGTGGGAGGGGTCACGTGGTGCAGAAGCAGGAAAGAAAGGAAACTTGTAGTTCCATTTTCTGTGACAGCAGCATCTTGGAGAGTGAATTGAAACCATTAAGTAGTGCGGCATATGGATGATGGGGATGGGGGGTAAGCGTGAGTCACTGTGTGGATAAATGGGGATGATGAATCACTATGGGAATAACCTGAAGTTATTCCCATAGTGATTACGTCATAGCCCATTTATCCACACAGTGACTCAGATAACTGAAGTTATGTGTCCGTTTTTTATTCTGACACTTGTTGCATAAAAATAAAAAATTCCTTTCTGTTAGCTCCAACATTGTCAATGGGACCCGCCCAGGAGCCTGGTACCTGTGAGAGAATCTTATCTGGTATGCCAGGAGAGAGGTCCGGTTTGTAAAAAAAACCCTACTTTCAGATGATCTTTCTCTATATTCTGCAGTGCTGTACTCTGATATATTTAAAAGACTAAGTTTTGTCAATTAGTTTGCAACTGCAGATTGACAGGTTTCGTTATTCTTTCTTAAGGTGTTTTCCTGTTGCAGGTAGTTTCCCTGCACCCGGTGTAAAAAAAAAAGGGGATATGCCTCATTGTGTGTTAGCTTCCGTTCTGGTGTGAAGCCTGATTGCTGTTTGATTGTCTTCCCTGCAAGAAGGACCGAATAATCCAAACCATGGTTCCACGAAGAACAATTCCTTCTTCAGATGCCTGCTAGGAAGGTAAGACATCATTTATTTACAGTGTTCAAGAATGCGCGTATAGGTAATTGGTTATTATATATGCAACTGTGTACCTATTATGGCACCGCAAGGTCAGCAGTGACTGGGAAGTTGCTGCTGCATGGAAGTCTCATATGTCCAATTAACATTCTAAAGCTTGGGCTGTGCCATTCCCCTTGTTAGGGGTGCACTATACTCATTTGTTATGATTACTCATTGACAACGTTGGAGCTAACAGAAAAGAAAATTATTGTACGTATGAAGTTAATTTCTTCTTTGAGTCATCTGCAAAAAGACATCTTCCCTTCTAGTCCCTCTGCAATGTCACTTCATAGAATTATAGAAATCCAACGGCAGAAAAAGGACCCTAATGGCCCATCAAGTCTGCCTCTTCCTTCCCCCTACTCATCTCCTTTTCCACAGCCCTTCCCCTTCCCCTCATTTACCAACCCCATATGTTTGTCCCATGCCCTCTTGAATCCCTCCACCATTTCAGCCCCTACCACCTCCTCTGGTAGTTTGTTACAGGCCTCCACCACCCTCTCCATGAAGAATTGCCCCTTCACATTGCCTCTATATCTTCCTCCCTCCAATCTTAGGCTATGCCCTCTAGTTTTAGCCCCCTCCTTCCTTTTAAATAACCTCCTCTCCTTCACCTTATTGATCCCCTTCACGTACTCAAAAGTTTCAGTCACGTCCCCCATCTCCGTTCTGGTCTCCAATGTGTAGAGATCCAATTCTCTACGCCTCTGCTCATGTCCTCCCTCTCCGTTCTGGTCTCCAATGTGTACAGATCCAATTCTCTATGCCTCTGCTCATGTCCTCCCTCTCCGTTCTGGTCTCCAGTGGGTACAGATCCAATTCTCTATGCCTCTGCTCATGTCCCCCCTCTCCGTTCTGGTCTCCAGTGGGTACAGATCCAATTCTCTACGCCTCTGCTCATGTCCTCCCTCTCCGTTCTGGTCTCCAATGTGTACAGATCCAATTCTCTACGCCTCTGCTCACGTCCCCCCTCTCCGTTCTGGTCTCCAGTGGGTACAGATCCAATTCTCTATGCCTCTGCTCATGTCCCCTCTCCGTTCTGGTCTCCAGTGGGTACAGATCCAATTCTCGCGCTCTGCTCATGTCCTCCTCTCTCGTTCTGGTCTCCAGTGGGTACAGATCAATTCTCTCGCCTCTGCTCCATGTCCCCCTCTCCGTTCTGGTCTCCAGTGGGTACAGATCCAATTCTCTACGCCTCTGCTCATGTCCTCCCTCTCCGTTCTGGTCTCCAGTGGGTACAAATCCAATTCTCCATGCCTCTGCTCATGTCCCCCCTCTCTGTTCTGGTCTCCAGTGGGTACAGATCCAATTCTCTACGCCTCTGCTCATGTCCTCCCTCTCCGTTCTGGTCTCCAGTGGGTACAGATCCAATTCTCTACGACTCTGCTCATGTCCCCCCTCTCCGTTCTGGTCTCCAGTGGGTACAGATCCAATTCTCTACGCCTCTGCTCATGTCCTCCCTCTCCGTTCTGGTCTCCAGTGGGTACAGATCCAATTCTCTATGCCTCTGCTCATGTCCCCCCTCTCCGTTCTGGTCTCCAGTGGGTACAGATCCAATTCTCTACGCCTCTGCTCATATGGCACTTATGGTGATATTAAAGAGGACTGGTCCAAGTATTGTTCCTTGCGGCACCCCGCTAATCACCCTCCCTTCCTCAGCATGAACTCTGTTTACCTACCACTTTTAGTCCCACTCCTAGGCTGCCCAGCTTGTTTATGAATCTCCTATGTGGAACAGTGTTGAAGGCCTTACTGAAATCTAGATAGGCCACATCCACTGCTCCACCCTGCCCTACTTCCCTGGTTACCCAGTCAAAGAAATCTATAAGATTAGTTTGACATGACCCCCCCCCCTCAGTGAATCATGCTGCCTCAGATCTTATAAGCCACTAGATTCAAGGTATTCCACAATCCTTTCTTTCAGGAGCTTTTCCATTAATTTTCCCACCACTGAAGTAGAACTGACTGGCCTGTAATTGCCAGCTTCCTCCCTGCTCCCACTTTTGTGAAGTAGTACTATATCTGCCCTCCCTCAGTCTTCCAGGACCACTACCATTTCCAGTAAGTGGTTGAATAGGACTGTCAGAGGTGCAGTCAGCACCTCTCTGAGCTCCCTCAAAAACCTTGGATGTATCCTGTCTGGCCCCATTGCCTTGTCCACATTAAGATAAGGGAGACAGTATAGAGCAGTGGTTTAAGGCTCTGCGCTGCAAATCTGGTGACATCAAGCAGACCAGACTTGGGTTTGAATCCCACAGCTTCCACTTGCATACTGTGTGACCCTGAGCAAGTCACTTAACTTCCCTGTGCTCCCAGGTCGCTCCTGTAAAAAAGCTTTCAGCTTAGTGTGCTAGTCCTGGTTAAACAACTTAAAAAAAAAAAAGATTTGCATGTTCTTTCAGGACTCTGTTATCTGTAAGTAGACTAGAGTCTGCACCCCTTCCTTTGATGCCACTGACACAGATCTGTGGTCCCTCACCCTCCCTTTCATTTGTGAAAACTAAACAAAAATTATTGTTCAGGATGTCTGATTTTTCCTTGTCCCATCTATAGGGTTACCACCTGTCTCTATTTTCGGAGGACAGTCCTGATTTGGGCAGCTGTGTCCTGCAGAAAAACATGAAACATACTAAATGTCCTGACATTATAGTAGAACATATATTTTCTGATTTTCCTCTAAATGTTGCAAAAAACTATAATGCCTTAACTAAAACACCTTAAAATAATTAAAAAAACACAAGAAACAACTAAAAAACTATTACACTTAGTCTTAAGTCTGATTATTTAGAGAAAACATGTCTGTTGCATTGGTCGAGATGACATATTGTCCTGCGAATAATCCTGTTTCGGTAAGAAATGTCCCACTTTGGGCTTCTTAAAAGATGGTAACCCTAATTCCGTGTAATCCCCCCTTCCCTCCTTAGCCTTACAATCTCTCCCTTTTCTATCTCCTTTCGCTAACATTCCTGAAAGGTGTCTTGTCCCCTTTTCTTTTTTGCCTGTGCTGTCTTCTCCTCCGTTTGCACCTTTGCACTCCGGACTGCTTTCACTGCCTCCCTCTGCTTCTCTTGATACGCCTCTATCCTCCTCCCTCTGTGTCTTCTTATAGCTCCTGAATGCTAGCTTTTTTGTCCTTACCTTCCCAGCCAACTCTTTTGAGAACCATAGCAGTCTCCTTTTCCTTTTGCTGATCGAACATTAAGTTGCAGCTTTAGCACACTTTCTGGACCATATGTCCCATCCTCAAGAACAGTCAGGAACACAAAGTTGAAAGGTATGAATATAGGCCGTGCCCCTTTAAGGAATTACTGTGTTTGGGAACCACTCCCCTGGCTCCTCCCTGACCGCATCTCTCTAGGAACTTTATGAACAGACATGAATGGTTTAGGGACTCATTTCAGAAGCGGACAGGAAAAAACAACAGCAGGAAAGTACGGGGCTGAGCTGAGTGAATCTAGGGGTTGACTTCTCATCCCAAACTCTGAAAAAAATGCAGCTGCATTTCTAATCAGTAAACTTTTAAACTGAAAGGAGGTGGTTTTAAAGATTGAAAGGCAGAGTCATGGAGCTGGAGGTAAGGAGCAGAACTGGTGTAGACGAACCAAAGGTAAAGCTGAAACAAAACAAATCTGGGTCCGCAGTGCTTCTCTAAACCATACCTCACAAGTGTCCCTGATTATGAGGGACTTCCCTCATTTTACCTTTCAAAACTGCTTTGTTCCTCATTCATCACTCATGGAAAAGGTGCAGCCCAGACAGAAATGTGCTTAAATGCAGATTTTTAAAGCAGAAATTCATAGTATTGTCAGATGCCAAATCAAAAAGAAACTTTGTACAAGTAAACGTAAAGATTTCCACCGTGTTCTGGGCTTGTATCTTTATGTTTGAGTATGTGTCCCTCATTATGACAGTCTGTGTCTTTCATTGTCCCTCATTTTAAGTGTCCAAAAAGGTCCCTCATTTCAGTGACAAAAGGTTGAGCGGTATGCTCTAAACAAAATGATCAATACATGTTTACACAGATGTAGATGGTAAATTACCCAAGCATGAACTTATAAATATGTTTGAACTATTCCTTATCCATGACTAATGCTGGCCTACTCGACTGTCTATTTTAAATTAGTGACCTAGAACTACATGTAATTTTGTCTCGTCTTTGTTTTATTTTTTTCTTTCTTATTCTATTTCTCCTCCTCCCGCGGCGGTGTTTCTTCCCGGTCACCACCCCCCCAGCTCTGTCACCTCCAGGTGGTCTTACCTTCTGCTGTCCCTGGCTTGTGGGATAAGCTCCAGGCCAACGATGTGAAGCCTGCGAGGGGACGACCACTCATCCTGCAACCGGGCATTTCTGTTTTTCCTCCCCTTCCTCCCCCATTGCCAGGGCGTGTACGTCGCCGTGCAAGCGTGGCGGCACTTGCACATCGTCCCGCGGCACCCTCCCTTATGTTGAAGTCCTCACCGCATTGCCACGTTTATTCAGTGGGACTTTCAAGCTGCCCTTCCCAAAAGGGGGAGAGCTGTCCTCCAGATGCTCGATCCTCTCCCATGCCGGCTGGCCCCTGACGACCTGCTCGCACAGCGAATACTGGTCACTGCCATTGCAGGAGGTAAGGCATTGCTGCCTCAGTCCTCCACGTCACTGGACTGGTCTTAATGTTTGGAAGCAATTGTAAATGAGAGAATTCTCTCTCAGTTTGCTATCCAATACACCAGTGATGATGAAGTGTAGAAAGGAAAACCGTAGGCAAATGTTAACCTGAAACAGTTTCATGTTTAAGGATGATTTAAATATGTAAGTGTGTGGGTGGAGGAGACCTTCCAGATCAATAAATTTTATAATTTTAAATCCATGCTATTTGTTCCTAAAATGTTAAGCAGTATTGCAATGAAAATGCCCCACCCCCAAAAAAAAAAGAAAAGCTTGCTTCTGCTACAGTTAATTAAAAACGTTAGTATACCTGTGAAAGCTACATTTCTAGGTACTTTCTGTGTTGTATGCCTTTTTCCTCAGTCCTAACAGTTACAAGGTCTGCATTGGTATTTCTTAGAAAAATGCAACAGCTCTTTTTAAGCTCTAATTATGGTTTTTAATACTGTATGAAGAATATTGTAAAGGCGCCCTGAGCTTTGGAGGGGCGCCTTATAGAAATATATATTTACTTACTTATTTTTTTCCTTGGAAAAAAAAAAAATATATTAATAAAATACTCCGACTCTGGTGCTGGACCAAACTTTTACTACCAAATAAAACTCTGCGATGCCTGGAATCTTTTAGAGTAGGAAAAAGGTAACGTCAGTTTTTTTTCCCCCTTATTTTCGTTGCACTGCTGCTTTAAAGGAATAATTCTGTATAAAACCAGCAAGTGACTGAGGGGCCTGATCAAGCGGTGGCATATACCAAGAGAATACTGTATGGGTAACCATTCATGGCAAGGCTGTGTTTCCATCGGGGGTTGTGAGGACATTACGGTGATCTTGAGAGCGAAGCTGGAGTAGTCTGGCAGTGGCATAACAACACTGAGATGGAAATGCAGCCTTGGCTTGTATGGTTACAGTACAGTATCAAATAGGCCCACACTTACTTTGTTAAATAATCAGATTGATGGTGGTCTTGTCCCCCAATCCTGAATGTAAACAGAAGTCACAAGGCTGCATTTCACAATCCAACCCTGGGGCTGACGCAGTGGTTGGGGAGCAGCAAGCCTGCGAGGGATTCAGTTGGCTAAGATTTGAGAACAATTTTAAAGCCTCTCAACACAAGCTGCGGAATTATTTGCCTACATTTCCTTTTTGCCTCCCTTGTCCTCACCTTCCCTCCTATTCCCAGTATTTTTTTTTGTATTTGGCTTTGTTGACGGGTACGTGACGAATCCTGCCTATTTTCAGGCACGCACCTGGGAGGGGGGACATAGATGAATGCCAACTGACCTTGAACCAGAGTAAGCTGTTGGTGGTATTTTTAGTGAATGAGGGAAATTTGGCCAAGACACCAGGGAAATTCCTCTACTCTTTTTCGATAAGTGCCATGGGATCTTTAACATCGACCTGAACTACCACCAATCCAGGCAGATGGGACCTCGGTTTAGCATCTCATCCGAAAGACGGCACCTCAGAAGTGCAGCACCCCTCTCATGCTGCACTACAGTGTCAGTACTGGGATGTTAACCCAAGTGCCAGATGTGGGAACTGAACCCACAGCCCTCTGATCTCCCGGCCTCAGAGGCTAGTGTGCTACCTACTGAGCCATTGACACTTACATGTAATACCAACTCAACTAGAGTTACCAAGCAAGGAAGTTGATTTTTTGGCTCAGACTGAGCTTTTTTAAGTGATTTCTGGGTGTGTGTTTTTTTTTTTTTGGGTCTGGAGTCACACTTAGTTGTGTTTGTTTTTTTTCTTTTTTCTCTCATTTTTTTTGTCCAAGTGCATCACTGTCAACCTCCTGAGATTATCAGATTGACTCCCTTGCATGAGTCTCCCTGACCCTCATTTTCCACACACACCCCCGACTGGATCTCACCCTATTGGCTGGAGGAGAGTGTTTGTGGGGAAAGAACCAATCACAGAACACTCTCCTCTGCTCTGAATGAAGATCGAAGGTCATGTGTGCGACCAGTGAAGGATGTGCACATCTGACTCTTGGCAGATACAATGTGCTAATCTTGCAGTTTTGCAATGCTTGAAATTTTACACAGTAACACGCAATTAATGATGGCTCTAGTACTCTTCTGCACACCAGTATTTAGTGGTGTGCCGTGTGATGAGGAATGTGGTGAAATTTTGTCTGCAGGGGCTTGCTTTCACTCTGTGGTGATTGATATCCACAGGGCTTTAGTCACTAATTAAAATCTTTTGCAGGTAGTAACATGGCGAGCAGCAAGCAGGAACAAAGTACAGGGGTGCAGCTGAATTGTCTACTAAGTCTGCAAAGGAAATATCAAAGTGTTTGGAAGAGGTTGATGTGCTTAACAGTTTGACAGTGGCGTCACACATTCAAACTACATCAGTGTATCAGAAACACACCAACACATCTGACATGCTCTAGCAATATTTATGCAGCATTACAGGGCAATATCTTTGGAATCATTAATGCTAATAATGTGTTCAGAAGATATTGGGGATTTTCTGTAGTGGAGAACCACATCACACCCCACCCTTTTTCTAGTAGTATATGGGACCCTTGTGAAAACAAAACAAAACACAAAGGGCACCTTGGAAAGCATTGATGAGTACAGCTGTTGCAATAAAACACAGAATACATGTCATGCCTGGAACAAAAACTGGCCAGATTAGACAGGTGTATTGACAGGGAGCTGAATTTAAATTGATGGTGGTGCAACGGGGGTAAAACTACCCCTTGTTACCTGGGGTAGGAGGCCATCAGGCCTCTCCAAGAACATAAGGATGAGGAGGGGGGCGGAAGGCAAATAAGTGGGGGCAGGGGTGTGGGACTGGGTGGGGATGTGGTGGGCAGGCAGTCCAGGGGTGGAAGTGAGGAGCAGTAGCGGCTCTAGCCACAAATGGTTACTGGGGCACAGCTGGGGCACAACAAATGGCAGCCAGGGCACTGATATATTGTTACTGTGGGGGAGGTTCTGCACCATATGGGGCACCAACTAGGGCACAGCATTTTTTTAACGGGGCACTTGCCCTGGCGGGTCCTGGTGTTGAGCCACCACTGGTGGGGAGGAGCAAGTCATGGTAGAAGCTGTTGTTTCTGAATGCAAGGAGGTTGGGGAACAAAATGGCTGAGCTGCAGTCAGTGATGGCAGAAGGGGAGGTAGACATGGCTGCCATAACGGAGACATAGGCCATGCCTAACCATGACTAGGATCTTTCTGTCCTGGGATACAAGGTCATAGAGACGGGGTAGGGGGATGAGGGAGAGAATGGCTTTGTACACGAGGAAAAGAATTATCTGTACCAGGGAGGAGGAGACAGCAAGAAGAACAGAAGTGCTGTCAGTGCAGGTGCAGTTATCAAAAGCAAGAAGCTAAGAGCAGGGGTAGTGCACAGGCCACTGAGCCAAGAGGAAGATCTGGGTAGGGAGCTGGGGTCCAGAATTGTGGAGATGGCCAGCGGGGGTAGCGATCTAGGGGGACTTCAGTGCACCTGGGGTGGAATGGAGGATCCTTGCTTCAGCCTGTAACAGGAGTTGGGTACTGTTGGAGTCAATCAAGAGTGGGTTTCTGATGCGGTGTGCCCTGGAACCCACCAGTGAGAGAGCTATACTGGACCTGTTTCTGATAAATAGTGCACATGTCCAGGAGGTGAAGGTGGAAGCACTACTGGCAGGAAGCAACCACAACCCTGTGTGGTTTCACCTGGATATAGGCAAGGAGAGGATTGGAACCAAAAACAAGGATGTTGGACTACTGGATGGAAGACTATGTTATGATGAGGGAATTCTGGAAGGGCACCTCACTGGGATCAATAAAGAAATGGGGATAGACCAGAATGGGTCATCATCAGGGAAGGGCTTTTGGCGGCCACTAATGAGTGCACCAAATTGAAGAGCAAAAAAGGTAGAACAAAGAAACCCAGCTGGTTTAATAGGGATGTCGCTGAGGTGGTAAAGAGCAAAGAGGCAACCTTCAAAAGGTACAAAAGCACCCCAGAGGGGATGAGGAAAAGGAGTACTATAGCAACAAAGCAAATGAGGTGAGCATGGCAGTATGATTGGTCAAGGCCAGGAAGGGACTGCAGATGGCTGAGGGGGTGAAAATGAGAGAGAGAGAGAGAGAGAGAGAGAAGGCCTTCCTCTAGTACATCCAGGAGAAGAAGGGACAAGACAGCCTGAAGGAAGAGTGGGTGGAGGGTAATGTGGAAAAGGCAAAGGTACCTAATAGGTACTTCTGTTCAGTCTTTGCAGAGGAGAAGGATGTCCCAGTCCCCCAGGTGAAGAAGGGTGAGGGGTATTTTGGGGAGCCACAGATAGAGAGATTGACAGTGATAGGGTGAGGAAGGGTTTAATGTCCTTGAAGGTCGATAAATTCCTAGGACCGGATGGCTTACACCCGAGGGTTCTGAGGGAGTTGGCAGGTGTGCTGGCGGAACCCTTAGTGGACCTCTGTACCACCTCTGTAGAAAAACAGGAGTGGAACCCCTGGATGGGAGAATAGCACAAGAAGTCTTACTACAGAAGAGTGGTTGGAGGGATGACCCTGGCAGTTATCAGTGGGTAAATTTGACCTCGATAGTGGGAAGGCTCATGGAAACCATGCTGAAGGAAAGATTGGTAAACTTTCTGGATGAAAATGGATTCCGTGATGACAGGCAAGGTTCGTATCAGGGAGGTCCTGCCAGACCATCTTGATTGATTTCTTTGATTGGGTAGCAATGAGTGTACAAAGACCAAGCAGTGGACACACTGTATCTAGATTTCAAGCAAGGCTTTTGTCTCTGCCCTCCATAGGAGATTATTTTGGAAACTGGAGTACCTGGGGGTAGAGGTGAAACTGGCTAGGTGGGCAAAACACTCATTACAATATAGAAACCAGAAGGTGGTGGTTGGGGGGGGGGTGGGATTCTTGGTTGAGAGACCATTCACTAGTGGGGGTCCCACAGGGCTCAGTGCTTGGACCATTGTTATTCAACATATTCTTCAGCAATATTGCAGATGGAGTAAAAGGAAAAATCTCCCATGTCACAAAGCTCTGTGGGAGAGTGGATACAGAAGAAGGGAGACAGGACATTAGGGATACCTGCCTAAACTAGAGAGATGATCAGGTATATGGCAGCTGGGATTCAACACCAACAAATATAAGGTAATGTACCTGGGGGCAAAGAACCCAGAAACTACATAGTGCCTGGGTGGTTTGCAGGTCTCCAAGTCAGTGGAGGAGAAAGACTTGGGGGTGACCATCCTGAGTGACAAGAAGCACTCATCACATTGCAAGAGAGCAGCAGTCGAAGCAAATCGGATGCTGGGAAGTATAGCCTGGGGTATAATTAGTAGGAAGGTGAAGGTCATCTTGCCACTGTACAGGTCACTGGTTTGGCTGCATCTGGAGCACAGTGTGCAGTATTGGAGCCCTTACCTAAAGAAAGACATCAGCTTTTCGGGAGATGGTCCAAAGTAGGGTGACCGGTATTATCCAGGGACAACAAGGCAGGTTGTATGAAGAAAGACTTGGAGACCAGAACATGTACTATTTGGAGGATAGAAGAGAGAGGAGTGACATGATTGAAACCTCTTAAATACCTTAAGGGAATTAACAAAGTGAACTCTGAGGGTCTCTTCAACCTTAGTGGAAACAAGACTGCTAGGGGCACTGCCTCAGGCTGGTGGGGGACGCTTCAGGAGGTAAATGAGGAGGCACTTTCTCACTGAGAGGGTAGTGGCAAGGTGGAATGAGTTGCTGGAGGAAGTTGTCTACTTGAAGATTGTGGACAGCTTCAAGATGAGGTGGGACAGGGTAAAAGGGAAAATCTTATGGGAAGGCGACGTCGAAGGGGAAGGCAACATGGGTTGCCGGGAGGGGGGCACAAATCCATCAGATACTGGGAGGTCTGCAGAGTCGAGCAGTGTGGATAGACCATAAGGTCTTTTTCTGCAGGATATTTTTGTATTTACATCGGTAGGTAGCATGAAGGAATGTCTATATGCTCTTCTCCAGGAGCTAGGGAGGGTCTGGTATGTGCCGCTGCTAGAGCGATTTTAGGTGGGGGCCCGGTGGAGGTGCACCTGCAATGTGAATCACCACATGCTGCTATGTATCCCCAGGATTCCAAAACATCCACGTGCTTGTGGGATTCAGACATGGAGGGAGGGAGGGATAATATGGGAAAATAGCTAGCTGTCGCTAGCCTTCACATCTTCAGAATGTTACCAGAACCCTAGGCATGTCAGTTTCATTCTCCCATCCATCATTCTAATGCTCCAACAAGGAGCTTTCTTGATGGTGGCACCAAGTGCATTTCCTTCAGGATAAAGTCAGAAACTGAGGGATGACAGGACATCAAAGGAGCCAAGAGGTGGAAAATTGGAAAGTGTGAGGTACGTTTGTCACATGGGGGATTTGAGGTGTACAGAAAAGTGAGGTGTCAGAGAGACTGGGAAGGAGAAACAGAAGCACCGAGTGGGACATGGTGACTCAGAAATATCCGGTGGAGGGTGTGATCTGTATGTGATACTGCAGATAATACTAGGGGGGAATATTTCTTGTTCTAAAGGCAGTTCATTTTATTCTTGAGAAAATACCTTGGTGTACAGATGAAGTCTATAGAACTATGCAAAGCTGGTGGCAAAACTGGCATAGAAAGTTCTGTACCAATCTGAACCCTGTATGGTCCTTTCATGTTAAAAAAGTAGCACATTTCTCAAATGATTGCAGTAAAACCAGAAGTGAATTAACCCATCTCTTGTCCTTTCAGGTACCTGTCACCTTTGATGATGTTGCCATCAGTTTTACTAAGGAAGAGTGGAAGATGTTAAACGACCAGGAGAAAGAACTGCACAAAACAGTGATGGTGCAGAATTTTGAAACCATGACATCACTAGGTACGCATTAGTCAAGAGGTAGAGTGTTAATGCCTGGGTGGCCAAGTAGAATTGGTGTCCCCCACCCCCATCAGCCACAGGGGTGGAGCATATGGTTATGGGAGGATTATATAGGTCACTTGGCGCTTGTGATTCTGAATGATGGCTTCTCAATCCTGATTCTGCTGGGGTCAGGGGGGCAGTGGGTGGGTTGCATAGGTAGGATAGTTCTCATTTGGATAAGCAGAGGATCCCGTGTGGACTGACACCGGTATGGCAGCATTCACATCTTTGACATTCGGTTGTGGCTTAGCATCAAAGCAAGGGGAGAAAAAGATATAATGGTGCCAGATATGTTGCTGCAGCGTACCCTAACCCAGTGACTGATCCAGCTTCTAAGCCAATTTCCCAGTGGTCAGGACCTCACTGTGGATTGCAATCCATGGGGCAGGTGAATAGTGGCATGGGGGGGGGGGACAGCTTGACACCTGGCCAGAAAGGGAAGGAGGTGGAGAAAGCTGAGTATGGGAAGCGAGAGAGTTAATGAAAAACATTTTGACTTAACATACTGGGGCCCTGTTGCCAAAAAAGAATTCTCCTTTTCTGTGCCTGTGGTAAAAATCCTTTGAAACTAGGATTCCTTGTCCTTTACCTGCAGTTGATGTGTAGGATGATATATGAAATAAGACCTAATGAAGACCTTGGTGTATCTAGTATAAACACACGGTTGGGTAACCAGCTGTTAAACTAACCCGAGGGGGGGTGGCATGTAACAAGACATGAGGTGCAGCCAAGTGCCTTAAGGCACCCCATGGTTACATTAACAGCATTAACCTAACTATCATAGTACACACTTTCTGATCTTTCTTGAGGTGTATTCTTTAGAACTGGGCACAGTATTCCAGGTGGGGTGTACCAGGGAGCAGTACAGTGGCTGTACCACCTTCTTGCTCTGGTGATGCCCCTTCCTGTGCACCCCAGAATCCTGCTAGCCCTGCCCACAGCCTTGTCTCACTGCTCTGCTTGAGTGCTTCTGAAATAATAACCTCAAGTTCCCCTTCCTGCTTAGTGACAGCCAACACCTTCCCCGTCATATTGTACCCAGCATCGATGTTCTGTGCCCTAGGTTCATGATTTTGCACTTTTTAGTACTGAACCCCAACTACAGTGCCTTGGATCACTTATGTAGTTTCACTAGATCCCTGCGCCTTGTCTCCACTCCCTCCTGGATGTTCACTCTATTGTAGATCTTTGTTTCTGCAGAAGGACTGGCCTTACCCCCAGCTCTTCTGCAGTGTACCCTATGAAGATATTGAAGAGGACTGGTCCCAATACTGCACCCTCCACTACCCCATGTTTCATCCTCCCCCACTGGGGGAGGACATAGACAAGGCAATGCTAGAAGCAATTTCCAAGATGGCAGAAAAGGGGGAGACGTTGCCAGTGGGGGACTTCAGTATGTCAGCTGTAGATTAGAGCCTCCCTACTGCAGCTTCAGCTAGAAGCAGGAACATCTTGGACTCCCAGCAGGGGCATTCTGAGGCAACTCGTCAGTGAACCCACTTGTGATGGGGCAGTATTGAACCTGGTGCTCACTAACAGGGACCTAGTACAGAAATCAAGATGGGAAGCCATCTTTGGACCAATGATCATCATACAGTGTGGTTCAAAATAAGAACAGCTGTGGAATCCAACCACTCAAAGGCAAGGGTCCTGGACTTCAGAAGGGCTGATTTTACTAAGACGGGGGAATGCCTGAGGAATGACCTGGCAGGGGAAGATGACTGGGGAAGGGTGGAGGAAAAGTGGGCCAATGTAAAAGAAGACTAGTGGGGGCAACAAATCAATGTGTCAAGCAGGTAAGCAAAAGTAAAAAGGAGGAGGAGGATGCCATGCTTCTGAAAAGAGGTGGCAGCAAAGGTAAAGACTAAAAGAGTGACATTCGGAGGGTCTAAGGACACCCAGACAAAGAAGGATAGGGAAGTATATCATGGAAAACCGAGGGAGGTAAGCAAAGCAGTAAGGAGTGTAAAGGTGCAAAGTGAGCAAAGAATAGCCCAGGGAGTATGAAAAGTGGACAAGTATTTTATGTATGTTAGCTAAAAAAAGGTAAAACAAAGGGGGGATTGTACGTTGGGGGGACTGCTCGAGAGTGGGGGAAGCAAACATCTTGAACAAATACATCTGCTAAGTATTCTCAGTCGAAGGGGAAGGGAAGGGACCACAAAAAGGTGCCTGGAGCTTTGATGGGAGGGAAATGGACACTAGTTTGTTTTCTGTGGCAAAAGTCCTGAAAGCACTTGCTAACCTAAAGGTGGACAAAGCTATGGGGCCAGATGGGGTACATCCAAGGCTGTTGACGGAGCTGAGGGAGGTACTGGCTGCACCTTTGATAGACCTGTTTAACAAGTAACTGGAGACCTGTGTGGAACCGGAAGACTGGAAAAGGGCAGATGTAGTCCCACTTCACAAAAGAGGTAGCAAGGAAAAGGCGGGCAGTTATAGGCCTGTCGACCTGACATCAGTGATGGGTAAATTAATGGAAACACTATTAAAGGAAAGGATTGTGGAATATCTTGTATCCAATGGATTACAGGACCCAAGGCAGCATGGTTTCACAGAGGGAAGGTCATACCAAACAAATCGGATGGGTTTGACTGGGTGACAAAGGAGTTGGATCAGGGAGGAGAGGTGGGTATGACCTACCTAGATTTCAGCAAGGCTTTTGACACTGTCCCACATAGGAGAGTGGTAAGCAAGTTGGGTAACATGGGATAGGTAATGAGGTGGTGACCTGGATAAGAAACTGGTTAGTGGATAGGTCACAGAAAGTAGTGGTAAAAGAGTTCACGTGGAGAAAGGAAGGGTGGCCAGCAGGGTACCTCAGGGATCAGTGCTGGGACCGATCCCCTTTAGTGTCTTTATAAGTGACATAGTGGAGGAACTGGAAGGGAAAGTATGCCTATTTGCGGATGACACCAAGATCTGCAACAGAGTGGACATTCGGGGGATGTAGAAAGGATGGTCAAGGATCTGGAAAGACTGGAAGAGTGGTCAAGGGTATGGCAGCTGGGTTTTAATGTAAATCAGTGCAAAATAATGCACTTGGGCCATAGAAACCTCGGAGTGGAGTTCAAAATGGGTGGAGTTATATTGACAAAGACCAAGTGGGAAAGAGATCTGGGATAATCGTATCAGATGACCTGAAGGTGGCCAGGCAGTGGCATATTTTGCCACAATCAGTAACTGTACTTTCCCGGGTTGTGCCTGAATAGGCAGGTTTTTTGCCTAGCGCACCTACCCGGTCATCAAAAACTAATAAATAAATAAAATAGGGGTTGCACAGTCTTATTTCCACATAATCATAGGGGTTGGAAAGCTCCCCAACCTTCTAAATGTGTTATGATCAAACCCTAAGGAAACCTTAACCTTGTTTTAGGGGTTCATAGGGGTTGCAAAAAAAAATCACAGGGGTCTCAGTCGCAGCCCCTGGCTACCTCTAAATGGTGCCCCTGTGGCCAGGCAGCATGACAAGGCTGTAGGAAGGGCTATTGGGATGCTGGGGTACGTAGGAAGGGGTATCATCAGCAGGAAGAGGGAAGTGGTGCTGCCCCTATATAAATCACTGGTAAGACCCCATTGTGAATGCTGTGTCCTGTTCCTGGAGACCACATCTCAGGGGGACATTGACAGAGTGGATGCAGTCCAGAGGAGAGCTACCAAAATGGTGCAGGGTTCTCATCAAAAACCATACAAGGAGAAACTAAAGAAGCTAAGTATGTATACCCTGGAGGTGAGGAGGGAGAGGGGGATATGGTATAGATCTTTAAATACCTCATGGGGTAAATAAGGTACAGGAGGGGGTATTTTCCAGAGAAAAAAGGCGCACTAAAACATGGGGCCATAATATAAAGCTGGAGGTACAGGAGGGGGTATTTTTTAGAGAGAAAAAAGGTGCTTTAGAACAAAGGAGCATAATATCAAGTTTAAGAGGAAGTAAATTCAGGGCAAGGGATGTGAGGAAGTACTTTTTTACTTTTTTTTTTTTTAAACTCTCTTTATCCTCCCACTTCGCTCATCCTCAGACTCTTTCCAGTGGGGGACACACGGCACAATCTGATCCCTCCCACCTGAAGCCCCAGTTCTACCTCTCAGACCCAGGAAATGCCTCCTCACATCCATGACAACCTGGCCTCATGAATCTGAGCCCCCCTAGGCGGGACCGCCAACTCCTCCCGGTGACCTTGCTGAAATCTAGACAGGCGAGGGGAGTACCGAGGGCAGGCTGTGAGCCTGGCACTGGGAGTGGAGGTCGGCCCCCAGTCCCCACCATTGCCTACTAAAGATCAGGGCATTTTCCATGTTCGCTGGTTGCCCCCAGAGTGCGGACGTGCAGTGACATCTGTGCAGGCACGCTGCTGACGTCTGCTGCTGCTCTACCCTTCTCTGCGCCGGCTCCTGCAGGACCTTCAATCTCTATTGGGGACCACTCAAGAGCTGAGCGAAGCCCACATCCCACCCCGGGAGAGGAGAGCAGTGCTCCGGATGCTCGATCCGTTCCCTCCGCTGATCCCCGGCAGCCTGACTCCATTCCCGAATCTGGGTTGCTGGCCTGGCACGCAGTAAGGTATTCAGTGCCTCAGCCTTCCACACCACTAGACTGGCCACTTTTTTACTTCTTTGCAGAAAGGTTGGTGGATGAGCTCTTGTGGCCTTAACAAATGAGATGGGATTTCGAGATATTTGGAGGGAGCTACATCCTATTGAAAAGATTTCTCTTTTTATTCACCACCTCAAAAATTCTACTCTAGAACTGACTTATTCTATACACAAAAAGCCAACATTTATTATATTGAGAGATCTAAAATACACAATACTACTCTATCCGATCACGCACCAATTTCTCTTATGCTGAAGCTCCATCATAGAGATAGACAGAGAGTGTAGAGACCGAATATCTTGCTCTAAAATGATTAGAGCTTTGTGGACCGGCTCACAGATGTTATAAAGGAAGTGCAAGCAATTAACTCCAAGCAGAGTTTTTCCTCCCTATCTATTTGGGAGGCGGTGAAGGTAGTAGCCAGGGGCAAAAATATTAGTCACGCCTCAGCTAAAAAGAAGTTAGCTTGTTTAACGTATAATAGGCTGGCTCAATGGTCTGCATCTGTCCAGGACGGGAACCAAGCTCCTAGGTGACAGGTTTGCATTCTTCATTGGCAAGCTTTTAAACTAACCAAAGGGGGAAGTGCTGAAAAGAAGCAGGAAATTCCAAGCCTCCCCCACAAAACAAGGTAGTCATCGAGGTAAACACCAAGGTACAGAGGTCAGCAGGGGGCAGGACAGGGGTAAATGGAGAAAAGAGCAAAGGCAGTAAGGGAAGGGATGGGGCAAAAAAGGGTAAATGCCATCATGAAATAGAGGGCAATGAGTACCAATACCTGTAGTCTGGTTAACAAGCTTCCTGAGCTAGTGGCCCTGATGAAAGAGGGACACCTGGATATCGTGGCAGTCACAGAGGTACACGGAGAACCATGACTGGGATGTCAACATACCAGGGCACACAATCTACAGGAAGGACATGGAGGGTAAAAGAGAAAGAGGAGTAGCTCTCTACGTAAGGGAAGGGATCAAAGCGACAGAACTAAAGGGTAAACAGGAAGGAGAGGAGGTACTGTGGGTCACGTTGGAGACGGGGAGTGGCACCACAATCTGCACAGGGGTTGTATACAGACCCCCATCTCAGGGGGAGGAAATGGACAAGGAAATTATAGAAGGCATCCTCAGAATGGCGGAAAAAGGGGAGATATTGTTGATGGGGGACCTGAATATGCCAGATGTTAACTGGAGCACATTTACTGCAGCCACATCCAAGAGCAAGGTCATTCTCGAGGCCCTATGGGGACATGCCTCAGACAGCTAGTGTTGGAACCCACTTGGGAGGGAGCAATCTTGGACCTGGTACTCTCAAACAGAGAGATGATCACAGATTTAGAAGTGGGTAGCCATCTGGGAACAAGCGACCACCACAGTGTGGTTCACGATAAACACAGCCGTAAAGTCAAGCCATACAAAAGCGAGGGTACCGGACTTTAGAAGGGCTGACTTTGGCAAAATGGGTGCGTGCCTAAGGAATGCACTAGCAGACGGGCAAGAAGGAGGGGTGGAGGAACAATGAGGAAACATCAAAACTGCCATCACAGAGGCAACAAGCCTTTGTGTGAAGCATATAAATTAAAACGAAAGAAAAAGACACTGTGGTTCTTAAAAGAGGTGGTGGGGAAGCTTAGGGATAAAAAGATAGCATTCAGGAAGCATAAGGAATCACAGAAGGAGCAGGACAGAGAACTGTATCAGTTAAAGCAGAAGGAGGTGGAGATGGCAGGCAGAATAGCAAAGGCCCAAACAGAGGATAAAATAGCCAACTCAGTTAAGAAGGGGGATAAAACCTTTTATAGGCACATCAAGGAGCGAAGGAAGACCAAGGGAGGGATACTGAGGCTTAATAAAGGGAAGGGGAGGTGGGCAGAAGGTGACAGTGAAAAGGCAGAGATACTGAACGAATACTTTTACTCAGTGTTCACAAAAGAAGAAGAGGGGAAGTTACCTAAACCAGACAATAGCAACACTCTGGGCAAGGGGGTTGACTGTAGTCCATTCACAGAATGCCTGGTTAAATAAAGTGATTGATTGTTTGAAAGAACTCCTAAAATTCAAGGTGGACAAAGCAATGGGGCGTAATGGGATTCACCCCAGAATTCTAAAAGAACTAAGGGGAGACCTAGTGACACGATTGACTACCCTTTTTAGCAAATAATGGGAGGAGGATGGTGTGGTACCTGAGGACTAGAGGAGGGCGGATGTGATTCCCCTTCACAAAAGTGGGAGCAAGGCAGAGGCAGGAAACTACAGACCTGTTAGTTTGACCTCAGTGATAGGGAAGATGATGGACTCACTTCTGAAAGAAAGAAAGAAAGAAAGATGAGTAGCTAGAGACCAGTAGGGCACAGGACCCAAGGCAGCATGGATTCACAGTGGGAAGGTCATGTTAGACGAATCTAATAGACTTCTCTGACTGTGTGACCAAAGTAGTAGACCAGGGAGGGTCTCTGGACATGGCCTACCTAGACTTTAGCAAGGCATTTGACACGGTTCCACACAAAAGATTAATAAACAAGTTAACTAGCGTATGAGTGGGCCCCAGGATGGTAGCCTGGGTAAAAAATTGGCTGCACAAAAGGACTCAGAGGGTAATAGTAAACGGAGTACACTCTGAAGAAAGGGTGGTCACTAGTGGGGTACCACAGGGTTCAATACTGGGACCTATCCTCTTTAATGTCTTTATAGGAGACATTGCAGAGGGTCTGGAAGGAAAAGTATACCTTTTTGCAGACTACGCAAAGATCTACAACAGGGTTGATACACAAGGGGGTGGAAAGGATGAGAAGGGACTTGGCAAGGTTGGAGGAATGGTACAAAGTATAGCAGCTTAGATTCGATGCAAAGAAGTGCAAAGGAATGTACCTGGAAAACAAAAACCCAGGTGAAGAGTGCCCAACGGGGGGTGGGGGGCCGGGGGAGGTACTGACAACAACAAAAATAGAAGGGGATCTGGGGGTAGTCATATCAGATAACCTTAAGGTAGGCAAGCAGTGTGAGAAGGCAGTAAGGAGGGCTGATTGAAACTGGGATGCACAGGGGAGAGGCATCACCAGTAGAAAACAGGAAGTTGTTATCCCTCTGTACAGACAGTTGGTGAGATCCCATCTGGAGTACTGCGTGCAGTTCTGGAGACCCCATCTCCGCAAGGACATAGACAGGATGGAGGCGGTCCAGAGGAGGGTAACTAAAATGGTGCAGGGTCTGCAACAGAAGCCATACGAAGAGAGACTAAAAGAGATGAATATGTATACCCTTGAGGAAAGGAGGGAGGGGGGGACATGATAGAAACTTTCATGTACCTCAAGGGAATCAACACAATCCAAGAGGGCAGCATCTTTCAGAAAAAGAGATGTGCAAGAACAAGGGGGCACAATTTGAAGATGGAGGGGGGACGGCTCAGGGGCAGCGTGCGGAAATATTTTTTCACGGTGAGAGTGGTAGACGCATGGAACAGCCTTCCTGAGGAGATCGTGGGGTCAAAAACTGGGGGAATTCAAGAGTGCATGGGACAGACATAAGACAATTATGGCAGGGGTAGGAGGAAGGGGGCCGTTGGTTAACTAGAATCTGCAGCTTATCCAATAGGTAGGGAAATGGGCAGACTGGGTGGGCCAAGCAGTCCTTATCTGCCGTCAAAGTTTATGTTTCTAAGTAATAGATAAATTAATAGAAGTTAAATTATCAGAACTTTTTCATCAGCTACCTCAAGGCAGTCACTATAGCAGAGGCTAACAAATATCTAAAACAAGCGCTAAAAAAAAAAAAGTTTCATTAGTGACTCGCTACACCTCAAGTTAGTTGCTCTCACCTTGGATGTCCTACTCTCCCCTCTAACCAGGATCATTAATTTATCGCTCATCACTGGCAAATTTCCCCAAATCTGGAAAGCAGCAGTCGTCGCTCCCATATTCAAAAGTGGTGACAGATCTAATCTCTCTAACTACTGATCAATATCAATTCTTCACCACTCTCGAAGGCCCTCTAAAGGATAGTGTATGACCAGTTAGTCAACTATTTTGCCTAATACAAGCTTCAGTGTCAGCAGCAGCATGGTTTCCGAAAGGCAGATAGTATGACTACGGTCCTGGTGGAATGCACTGGCTACATTCATGAGGCACTGAACTAAGGGCTCTTGGTGGGGGCCATTTATATTGACCTCACCAAGGCCTTTGATACAGTTAATCATGAACTACTTCTTAGCCAGCTGGCCCACACTGGGATAGGTACTGTATCTGTGGGCTGGTTCAGAAGCTACCTCTCCATAAGAACACAGCAGATCAAAACACAGGGGGCACTAATCTGACTGTTTCCACAGGGATACCCCAAGGTTCTATTTTGGGCCCCCTTGCATTCAGTCTGTTCCTGAACGACCTCCCCAAAGCATACCAAAATGAGGTACTCTTGCATGCAGATGATGCTGTGCTATACACATGTCACTGCACCTGATCTGCTTGAAAAGCAGTTGCAAGCTGACTTTACCGCAGTTGAGGCTTGGTTCCTTAGATCCAGGCTCCTACTGAACTACAAAAAAACTAAGACGATGTTATTCGCCTCCCCTCATAACCACCATAAGGCTTATCCTATCAAAATACACAATCACGGCAATGATCTTCTAGAATCAGTCAGCAATTTCAGATACCTCAGAGTTGCTCTTGACTGCTCTGTCTCATTTGGGATGCATATTGACCATGTTGCCAAGGCAGCTAATGTCCGATTTAGGATGGCTTTACCATCACAGATACTGCCTCACTGAAAGCACCATCAAACTGGCAGTGAACAGCTCAGTTCTGTCAGTCATAGACTACGGTCTTGTAGTCTTTGGGGCAGCATCAGACATTGCGCTCAGGCGAATAAAACTTGCCCTTAACAAAGCCTGCAGGCTTGTTCATGGGGCACACCACTTAACTCATACATGCAAGCTCTGATCTAACACCGGATGGCTCAATCTAAGCAACAGGATCCAATTCCAGGTATGCCTGCTTGTGAAAAAAGCCACCCTTGGCTTTGCACCTCTGGGTGTGCAAAGTCTCCTCAGCCCTTCCACCAACTCTAGACATATGAGGGTACAAGTAAAGCAGTCTTCCAAGTCCCGTTTCATCATACTTCACAAGGGCAGCGGTCCTTTATGTATAGGGTTTCCCTCTGGCTAAATTCTCTAAGCACTGCCCTTATTTCCAAACCAAAGATCGGCCCTTTCAAGTCTCAGCTGCATGCTCATCTTGTTTTGTGCAGCGTGTGCAACTGTGATCCCACTTTCTAATGTTGGTAGGAAAATGTCCAGAACTACTTATCTGCTACACTTATTTCCTATCCCCTCTTTGCTCCCTGGTGTTTCCCCAGACTGTTTGGCCTCTGCATCCTGGCACTTCTTGTGCCCAAACTCCCTAGGCCTGGTCTGT
Organism: Neoceratodus forsteri; assembly: GCA_016271365.2. Lineage (NCBI taxonomy): Eukaryota > Metazoa > Chordata > Ceratodontiformes > Ceratodontidae > Neoceratodus > Neoceratodus forsteri. Next base: position 136,220,927 of record CM057449.1, on the reverse strand, counting down.
AAAACTCTATGGGCCAGCCACTCTACTTTATCCTCTCCTCTCTTCGCCTGCTAGGATCATCTCCTCTTTTACAGGACTGACAAAACCCTCTGGGTTGCTCCTCCTCTAACCTCTTGCTGTCCTCTCACTTTGCTTCCCTGGTGCCCTGCCTTCTTTTGACATCCTGCTCCATTCCACAACATGCTAACTCCTCCCTCAGCTTCTCCCAACCTTCTCGCCTCATCTTTGGTCAGGGCAGTTTTTCCAAGCTTCAGAATCTGTATCTTGTAACATTGTATCATTGTACCCATGTAACTTTTGTTAATTGTATGTCTGCTCTTTTACTTTGTAATATAGCTATTCCTACTCCTCTGTTGCATGGAAATTGGTCTTTTGATTTTGTGCTTAACGTATTGTAATCTTCTGACATGGAACCTTTGTAAAGGGTCAGTTTTTCTCAAAGGTTGTATAATCCGAGATTCAATAAATAAATAAAAAAGCCCATAAACAAAATCCTGGCCAAAAGACTCCACTACAGGAATTAACTAAGGTGAGGGAGGAAATACACCATCTAGATAACCAAAAAGCCGAAGGGAGACTACATTTTGCTAACCAAAAATATCACAAAATGTGGGAGTCAAGCAGCTAAGTTATTAGCTTTTCATCTCAAAGAGGCTCAAGCAGAAAGAACTGTACCCCATATAGTAGATTAACAAAACCCATTACAGCTCTGGATTAGTCTGAGAGACATAGCATCTCAGTTCTAACAATGTTATCAGAAATTACACACTGAAGTCAGTAACAGGCATTTGTCAATGCCGAACGTTCGCTTGCAGGTATCTGCAGTGGTGTTTGGCATGTATGGTGCTTTACCCTAATGCCCTGTGCGATTGCTGGTATTTGCACAATAAATTGTCAACATGACCTTTTTGTTACCCCCATTGTGCGCTGCATAGGCGGAAACACATTTTGGGCAGGATGTGAAAAATGACAGCTGTACTGCTCATAAGGAAGTGTGGTAAAATGGTAATGTTGAAAATCTGGAGTGGAAATATTGAAAATTCGCAAACCTAGGAGTGTGCGTGGGAACTGTGCAATGCACGCTTGTAAAACAGTCATTGTTAGGAATTTTTTCACCAAATTGTCAACATTGGCATTTTAAAACCTCTGCTAATGAACATTGTCACTGTGATTGTGTTACTGTGTGCCATACATTGATTTTGCACACTGACTGCGCCACTGTGCACTACATGGGCGGAAACACGTTTTGGGCAGGATGTGAAAAATGACAGCTGTACTGCTCATAAGGAGGTGTGGTAAAATAGCAATGGTAGAAAATCTGGAATGAAAATATTAAAAATTTGCAAACTTATGAACGTGCGTAGGAACTGCGTAACGTAGACTCGTAAAACAGTAATCTTTAGGAATTTTTTCACCAAATTTTCAGCACCGACATTTTAAGACCTCTGCTCATGATCAGTGTCACTGTGATTTTCTTAATGTGTTCCATGCATTGAGTTCGCACACCGACTGCGCCATTGTGCGTTACATTGGCAGAAACACATTTTGGGCAGGATGTGAAAAATGACAGCTGTACTGCTCATGAGGAGGTATGGTAAAATGGCAATGTTGAAAATCTGGAGTGCAAATATTGAAAATTCGCAAACTTACAAGCGCATGATAGGATCTGCATAGAACGACGTCAAAACAGTCATTTTAGGAATTTTGCACCAAATTTTCAACATGGGGTTTTTGGACCCCTTCATGAATGATGTCACTGTCATGGTGTTATTCGAGTCTCAAGGGTAATTTGCACAGTGACTGGCGCAGTGCTCATAAATCACCCTTCGGCCCGAATAACACCATGACAGTGACATCATTCATGAGAAGGTTCCCAAAACCCCATGTTGAAAATTTGGTGCAAAAATTCCAAAAAATGACTGAGATATGCAATAAAGTTGAAACCCCCCTATCTAGCCCATTATACAGCTTACCGGCATTTCCTCAGTTCGCGGTCGGCTTTGAAGAGTGCAGACGTGTTCCCGGTCCGCTGAAGATCATCGCTGAGTCCGGAGGTAAGTATGGGGTGAGGGGTGTGGGGAGGCTTGGTGCGCAGGGTGGGTGGGTTGTGGGAGGGGGGCTGAGATGCTGCCGTGGGGACCATTTTTATTTACAAGTTTTACAAAAAGGACGACGGGGATGTTTGCCACGCTAGTGGGCTCCCAGCATGGCAGAAGATGGCTGGGGCAAGGAGCCGACGGGGGATTGGGCACCCCCATCGGCAAACTACGCGGTGGGGGGGCCGAGGAGCCGATGGGCATCAGCAAAACAAAGGGAAAGATTGCCACGGTGGCGTGGGCTCCCAGCGTGGCAGCAGGATGGCTTGGGGAGGGCCATGGAGCCGATGGGGGATTGGGCACCCCCCGTCAGCAAAACAACATTTTCCACACTGGGGTGGGCTCCCAGCGTAGCACCAAAGCTTTGGGGGGGGGCTGCGTGACGTGACGCATGTGTGGGGAGCACGTAACGTGAGGGGGGGACGGCGGTGCTCAGTATGGCAGCGGTGCTTTCCTTTGAAGCAGAGGAACACCGCTGTCATACAGAGCTCCTGCACCCATTGGTGCAGGACCGCCACACCTGCTCAAGGGAGCAGTGCATTGGATGGGAGAGGCACACCTCCAAAGTGTGCTACTCTCCCAAAACGTTCCTTGCGCAAGCGAACGTAAAAATGAAGATCTTGCTTCCCAAACAGAATCTTTTTTTACAGAACCTAAGCCTAACCGAACTACTGCCTCCAAAACTATGAATGATCTCAATGCCCCTATTACGGAGCAAGAAGTCAAGCAAGTAATCAGATCACTCCCCTCAGGTAAGCCGCCAGCCTGGATGGGTTTAGTGTGGAGTTTTGTAAAAAATTTACAACTACTCTAACTCTGATGCTAACCCAAGTGTTTAATGATTGTATTAAAAAAGGTAAAACCCCCAATACTTGGAGAGATGCCCTAACTACTGATATACCAAAGCCAGGAAAACCTAGAAGTCATTGTGAAGCTTATCAACCAATTTCCCTGTTAAATCAAGACTTCAAAATTCTTTCCGTGAGATTACAAAAATATGTGGAATATTTGATCCACCCAGATCAAACGGGGTTTATACCCAATGGACGTCTGGCAATATTAGAAAATTGTTAAACGTCCTCGCTTATAAATAACCCACTAACTGTGCTCAGTTAGCCATTTTCCTAGATGCAGAGCAGGCATTTGATCACCTAAATTGGGAGTATCTTAATATAGTGTTGAAACATATGGGATTGGGAGATCATTTCTTGAAATGGGTATCCCTGTGTTATGAAGGACCTACAGCTAGGGTTCGGGTCAGTGGGACACTTTCAACTCGCTTGAAAATAAAGAGGGGCACCAGACAAGGGTGCCTGCTTTCACATTTATTAATTGTGCTCAGTTTAGAACCACTAGCAGCAGCAATTAGCGGGGCCTCGGAAATTCAAGGGATAAAAGTAGGACAGCACCAATGTAAAACTTCAATGTATGTGGATGACACTTTAACATATTTAGAAAATCCAGAAAAATCAACACCCCTCTCTCTTACATTTACTAAATTCATATGGGACAATATCAGGGTTTAAGATTAATTAAACAAGTCAGAGGTTCTATTGGTGGGGTGTTCTATTTCCTCAGAATTTAAAGCTAAAATTCCATTTAAATGGATCAACGATAACATTCAATACCTGGATATTTGGATCCCAACTCTGCTATGTAAACTATATCAGTATAATTATGGGGCTCTACTACAACAGCTCTATGGATATTTAAATAGGTGGATTATGCTCCTGCTTTCATTTTCCAATCTGATAGATTCTTTCCTAATGAATATTTTACTGAGGCTAATGTGCCTGTTCTCTCTACTCTTCCCGATACCAGCCCCTTGGGTGGACTGGAAACTGCTGAATAAAAAAGTTATGCACTTTGTATGGGTGGGTAAAAGGCCACGGATTAAAAGAATAATTTTATTAAAAAGCAAAGCAAAAGGGGATGGGGGCTCCCAGACTTTCAGAGATATTACCTGACTGCTCAGTTGACACCGCTAGTCAAAATGCTTACTTCACCACTTCAGGGAAGTTGGTGTGCGTTGCAAGAGAAAACTCATCCTAGTATACCTTGGCAATATCTTCCATGGATTATTCTTGCACAAACCCTGGGGAAGAGTACACAATGGGTGGTGAGATACTAACAACAACAAAAATGGAAAGGGACCTGGGGGTAGTCATATCAGATGACCTAAAGGTGGGCAAGCAATGTGAGAGGGCAGCAAGGAGGGCTGGGGGATTACTGGGATGCATAGGGAGAGGTATCACCAGTAGAAAACAGGAAGTTATTATCCCTCTGTACAGACAGCTGGTGAGACCCCATCTGGAGTACTGTCTGCAGTTCTGGAGACCCAATCTCCGCAAAGACATAGACAGGATGGAAACTGTCCAGAGGAGGGCAACTAAAATGGTGCAGGGTCTGCACCGGAAAACATATGAAGAGAGAGACTCAAGGAGCTTAATATGTATAGCCTCGAGGAAAGGAGGGAGAGGGGGGACATGATAGAAACTTTCAAGTACCTCAAGGGAATCAACAAAGTCCAAGAGGGTAGCATCTTTCAAAAAAAGAGGTGTGCAAGAACAAGAGGGCACAATTTGAAGATAGAGGGGGGCAGCTCAGAGGTAATTTAAGGAAGTATTTTTTCACAGAGAGGGTTGTGGATGCATGGAACGGCCTTCCAGAGGAGGTTGTGGAGTCAAAATCAGTGGTGGAATTCAAGCATGCATGGGACAGTCATAAGGCAATTCTAGGGTGTGGGGGTAAGAAGAAGTAGGCTGCTGGTTAACTAGGATCTGCAGCTTATTCAGTTGGTAGGCAAATGGACAGACTGGGTGGGCCAAGCGGTCCTTATCTGCCATCAAATTCTATGTTTCTATGTTTATAAACTTTGCATGAAATCAGAAATTGTCGGACCCAACATACAATCTCTATGTGGTTGAAAAGCCTGAGCAAAATGGGAAATTTCTTTCTATATATATGGTGCTTTATACTGCTCTACTATCTTCCAGATTTTCCAGTGCAGGCGAGGGATAGCTGTTTTGAGAGATGGGCTAATCTAGGACTAAAATTTCTACACCACTTTGTACAAGGGAATGCAATTAAAGATTATATATTGATGCAAAGGGAATATAGTTGGTCAAAAAGAGATTTTTGCAGATATCGACAGTGCCGTCATTATATTAATGAGCAACCAGGGTGACTGCTCTTATGGCCCCTCTACCCAGAGGTACGACACTGATATATACTAAAGCCCGCCTCTCGGATACTAAACGTCTCATTTTTATACTTATAAAATCATGCAGGAATGAATAGGCCTTTTAGCTCTTTAAATCTTGTGAGATAAATAGAAACAGAACATGGAAAACATATTACAGAGTTGGAATGGAAGGGAATACGGCACAATATACATAAAACCACAGCATCAGCTATATGGAAAGAGTTCCAGTGGAAAGTATGTGGGTGCTACTTTATTACACCAGTTATTTCTAAACATTACTCCACCCACTCTTCAGATACTTGCTGGCCGGGGTGTGGATCAAAGGGCACACACTACCATCTTTTTTGGCGCTACCCCCAGAATTCAAAGTTATTGGGTAGGAATGGAGGAAACATTTAACCCTCGGGCTGCCAACAGAATTAGAATGCATAGGGATTCTTTACTGATATAGCAGTCTGTGGCAGAGCAAAGGTTAAATCTATTTTGGGTTTGGCATAGGTCCCAACTATTTTAAAATTTAATTTTGGTTTGCTGTACAGATGATGTACATACTTCATCAAGAAAATATTTATTCCTGGTTTTGGTGGTAGCAGCTTTAAAAGTTATTACCCAAAACTGGTTGACCTCTGACCCTCTATCACTGAATCAATGGACCTGTAACCTAAAAGCTATTAAAACTATGGAAGCAGTTACTGTAAGACTGAGACTTCAAATTGAAAAATATAATACTAGGTGGCTCCCATATTTCAATTATATTGAAGAAACAGAAGGAATGCCTGTTCTGGAGCAGCTCCTAACTGGATAACAGGGAATGTATTACTTCACCTTTCCTTTCTATTCTATATGTACCTTCATGGAATGGTTTTCCTCTGAAAAAATAACAATGAGTAAACAAAATGAGTCACCTCCACCAAAATATGGTGGGGACCCTCCCATGGAAAAAAAAAGAAACATTTGATCAGTTACATGATATAAAGAAAAAGCAATACGTTGATAGTTTTAGTCAATTTCAATTCAATTCAAAGTTTATTTTACCAGGATAATACCACAGAGACAACTCAGTTTCGAGGAGATTCTGGGGGGACATAAGTACAATACAAAATACAGAGCAGTTACAGTGGTACAATACAAATACAGCTGAGATAACGTATACAAGAAGAGCAGACAAAAGGAAGTTAACTAGGTACAATACTGAATAGCAAAATATGTCCAAGTCTAATACAGGTGCCTATACAGGTCAAGCTAGTTGAGTACAGCAATTATGAAAAATGATAGGTGCAAAAAAGTAAATTGGAACAATAGAAGAGGACATAGAGTGCAAGGTCAAGGGATTTTATAGCAATAGAGGATGATCAAAGGTGGAAAAAGTAATACAGGTTACAGAAATATAACAGGAGGGGGAGGGAGAGAGCAGGTGTGGGGGGAGGGAGGGGATGAAGAATGCAGAAAACTAAGAAGCATCGAAGAGGGGGGAGACGCAGTAGGGAATAATATACAAGTGCTTAGTACTATTGCTGGATGAGGGGAATAGAGGGGCTGGAAGCAAACTGAGACAGAGGGGAAGGGGGAGTAGGGGGAGGATTAAGTGCCAGGAGTCAGAAAGAATATACATGATTACAGTAAGCAGGTTCAAGCATAGCAGTTACATTCATCCTTCAACATGCACCCAGTCAAGGAGTTGAATGTACATAAGCCAACGGTAAGGTTAAGTTTAAGGTTTTCTAGCTGGCCCGGTGGCACTGAGGGTTGAGGCGCTAGACACCACACCCTGCGCCACGCTGGCAACCCGGGTTTGGGAACGAGCCCAGGTCACTGGGAGTTGGCAGGGGAGAGAGAGGATTGAGCATCCGGAGGACAGCTCTCCTCTCTTGGGGAGGGATCCAGGGATCGTTCAGCACCGCCGCGGCCTCTGGCGGAAGTTGGAGGCACTGTCATGCTTAAGGGCTTGAAGAGGGGTTGGGCTGAGCTGCGGCAGACATCGTCAAGACGTCATTGCATGTCTGGGCTTAGAGTGGAGGGAGGGAGAGGGCGTAACGATATGGAAAAACCCTCCGGAGATAGGCAATAGTCCCTCCTGCCCAGCACCGTCCACACTCCCAATGTCGGGCTTGCCTTCCCCCTGGTCTAGAGCTCAGCACTCTAGATGGAGTGCCCTTGGTGGATAGGGTGGCTCTTCCCTGGAGAGTTCATACCCGGGGCATGTGCCGGGCCGGAGGAGGGGACAGGCATGGCCACGACGGTAGGTAGAGACAAGGGAGGCACAGGAGGTCGCTGGAGAGAGTTTGCTGGATCAAGGAGGTGATGAAAAGAATTGGGGGAGTTTAAGGTTTTCTTGCATAGTGTTCCATAAGGTCAGCAGGGCATACCTTAGGGATGGAGAACCAAACCGGGTTCTAATCTGTGGAGTACCAAATGTTATGTATGAGAACTCCCTGAGAGTATACACACTGGAGGCACGTTTTTAAACATGGAGCAGATGTAGGGAGGGATTTTCAGGGTTAGAGCTCTGTAAACCCAGAGGGATGCATTACGGCAACTCCTGACACTAAGGGATGGCCAACCAACCTGCAGATAAAGGGAGCAATGGTGGGTGTTGAAAGGAGCATTTGTAATGAATCGTAAGGTCCTGTGACAGAGTGTACCAAGGATAATTAGAACTGACTTTGGACTATGGCTGTAGAGAAAGTCCACAGTCAATTAACGGGATAAAGGTTGTTTGGACCAACCTTAGCTTGGCATCCTGGGTAAGCAAGGGCTTCATGTGATAGAAGAGACTAAGCCTTTTGTGAAGTTTTTTGGTCGTTTCCTCTATACACATTACAAAGGATAGTTTTCGATCCAGCCAGAAGCTGAGATATTTAAATTTCTCAATTGGTTCCAGTACTTCTCCCAGGATGGGCATAATCTGAAAATTTGCATTCAAGGAGTTGGTAGGAACATCTTTGGTATTAGGGGACAGGTGCATCATTTTTGTCTTTTTAGCATTGAGGAGTAGTTAGAGATTTATTAAGTCATGTTGTAACTTAAGGGGGGCGAGTTGGAGACTAGACCTGGTAACATAAACACAGTATCATTCACAAATAGGTGTACGTTTGCTGTGCTGACATTGTTGTTAATATTATTAATCTAAACGGCAAACAGTAATGGACCTAAGATGGAGCCCTGCGGAACTCCTCTGGGGATAGGTTTTAAAGGGGAGAGGGTGCCATTGGCTTTAACCTGTTGCCACCTGTCAGTAAGATAACAGGAGAACCAATTTAGCGAGGTGTCATCTAGACCAAAATTATTTAACGTGTCCAGTAGTAATTGATGGTCAACGGTGTTGAACACCTTGCTTAAATCTAAAAAAAAAAAAAAAAAAAAAAAAGGGTGCAAACATGGTGCTTAGCATCAAGGGAGGCTAACCAGTCATCTGTAACTTTTGCTAGAGTAGATACCGTACAATGTCAGGGTTTTAAATAATTGATTAGCAGTTTTTTTCTTGGCACAATACTAACTGTACAGAAAGCATTTATATAGGTTTTCTAGAAGTGTTATGTTTGTTAAACACAGTGAGGCAAGCGCTGCGCATTTTCACAATGTTTTAGCACTTTTATGAGCAAAACGCTAATCAATTTTTGGAGTTAAATAAATCCCTGAATGTTTGGGGCAAAGCCCAGATTGCCGGGGGTTTAGTAGATTTTCTGCTTCTAGGTGGTCTCTGAGTTGGGCGTTGACCAGCTTTTCAAGAAGCTTAGCTAGAATGGGCAGAAGTGAAATAGGTCGGTACTTATTGAGGTTGCATTGGTCACCAGATTTAAACAAAGGGATGACATGAGCAGTTTTCCAAATGAGAGGGATAATACCTTGGGAAAGTGACAGATTGAACAAGTGAGTGATAGGTGAGGCCAGGGAGTAGTATCCTATCTTTAGAAAGTAAGGTTCAAGCAGATCAGCTCCTTCACTTTTTTTAGGGTCAGGAGTGAGCAAGGGATCCTTGACTTGCTTGAGTGAGATAGGGCTGAGACTAAATTGTGAAGAGCCAGGTCTAGTTTTGGGGGAAAGTGGTGAAAGGGAACAAGCAAATGGCTGGGATGATAGCTTGCTGATGGGAGAAGAGTCAAAAGCTAGGCCGGCTGTGGCAAAATGATTATTTAACTGGTCCAGAATATCATCACTATTTGTGTAGGTAATGTCCCCTGAGACTATTTTAGTTGGGAAGGATGAAGGTGAACTATGCCCTTCGATTTCCCTAATAATATTCCAGAATTTAGCAGCATTGTTTTTGAGTGACTCCAAAGCAGACTGGTAGTACTTGACCTTTTCTGCCCGAATGAGTCTGGTGCACTGGTTTCTTGCTGCTCTGAAGGCAGCCTAATTGGCTTCAGATTTTGTCTTACAAGCTTTTTTTCCATAGGTGATCTCTGTAATGTAAGATGGATTTCAATAAGTTGGAGAACCAAGGATAGGCTTTTATCATAGCCCTTAGTTTCATCATTGGGACATGTTTGTTAATAACCTCCAATACAAGGTTGAGGAAGTGAGTATATGCCTCCATCGACAGTTTGAGCCAGGTAAAAATCTTACCATCTGATCCCATTCAGATTGGACAGGAACTCAGAGATATTAAATTTGCGGAAATTCCTTTTGTAAGTAAAATTAGGTGAACTGGTTGTTTTTGATGAGTGCCTCAAACAGGCAGCGGTGTTGTGGTCATTAATGTCCTTATGAAATACCCTGGTGTAAGCAATTTTATGGGGCCTGTTGGTAAAGATTAGGTCCAGGAGAGTGCTGTGCCCAGGATTTTTAGTATTAAGGGGGGTGGCATCACAGATTATTTGCGCAAGTCCTCGTCCATCACAGAATTTTTTTTAGAGGTTCAGAGCAATGAGAATTCCAATCCAAGCTGAAGTCCCCCATACAAATAAATTCAGAGTCAGTGGTTCCTAGTATCCTGTGGAGGTAGGAAATTATCTCCAGTCCACCAAAAGGTGGTCTGTAGAAGCCTGAAATGTAGATTGACTCGTTAGCCAATAGAGAAAGTTTTAAGGTGAGACTTTCAAATTCCTTGGGCAGGGTTGTGGAGTCAAGGACAGAGACCGCGTATTTGTCTAGAACATAAATTGCAACCCCTCCACCCCAAGATGCAGTATAGCACAGGCGGTCTAAGGCTCTGAGCTGCAAATCTGGTGACATCCAGCAGACCAGACCTGGGTTTGAATCCCATAGCTTCCACTTGCATACTGTGTGACCCTGAGCAAGTCACTTAACCTCCTGGTGCTCCCAGGTTGCTCCTGTAAAAAAGCTTTCAGCTTAGTGTGCTATATTTGGTTAAACAACTAAAAAAAAAAATATATATATCCTATCTGCCCTGTAAACATTGTAGGGTGGGATATTGATAGCTTGATTAGGTGTGGAGGCTTTCAGCCATGACTCTGAAACTACAAGTACACCTGGGGTGATGTTGAGTACCCAGACTTGAATTAAATCCATTTTCTTTGGCAGGTTGCAGGCATTAATATGTTTAAAGCTGAGACCTTTTAGTTGAGATAGATCCGAGGGAGCAGGAATAGGTAGAGATGGTCCAGGATTTAGTTCAGTGTTTCCTGAGCAGAGTAGCAAGAGTAGGAGAAGCTTCTTAAGCCCCGTATACAGGAATTTGAGCAGCGAGTGGCGACCACATTTGGGGAAGGGAGTCCTGAAGGAGAATAGCCACGGTAGGGAGAGGAAGCGAGGGTATACTTGGCTGAACACCGCAGAATGGACAGGAATAGTTAGTGGTGTGGGTGAGCCCAGGAGGGTCGTAAGGGTTTGATATGGTTCCGAGTAGCTCCTGGAGTTGGTATCCCTAGAGAGGCGCAAGGGCACTGGCATATGTAATATTGGGTATATGAGAAGGCAGACTGGCTGAAACAGTAGGTGGCTGCATGGCTTGTCCTCTGCAGATGCCCCAGGCCAGAAATGATCCAGGTAGGTAAGGTCCATGCAGTGAAATATTAAGAGAGGAGAGAGAAGGATGTGACTTAGCAAGGAGAGAGCCATACTACAGCTTGCTATGTGATATTGCCATGGGGCGTCATGGCTGGCAGGCTCAGGACAAAAGATTATAGTAAAAAAAGGCCACAATAGTCAGAGAGACCCACAATAGAGAAGGTGTTGCTAATAGCAGTAACGGATGTCCAGGGCTAGGAAAGCCCCTTTTGAGGCTTGGGCTGAGAAAGGTATCCACCAATAATGTAGCAGAGGGCGGGACAAGCTGTGGGATGCGATCAATCAGTAATGGCCAGGGATGGGCATGTGGGAGAAAAACACAGCACGGAGAGTGCACAGCTCTGTAAGGAGGGATACGGAGGTTAAGTTGGAAAAGAGCTGGGTACAGTAGAAGAGTGAGATGGAGAATAATGGAGTGGTAAGTATAGAAAAGGTTTGTTTAAAAGGGGATGGGTAACTTAAACTAGAAAAAAGGAGCTAGAGTGTAAGAAGTAAAAAGGGTGTAAGTAGAATTAGGGTGAGGTCCCTTACAATAGTGCAGGTTACAGCAGTAATTGAGAAGAGTTAACTGGAGTGGGTGATTTCGGATTGATTCCTTTAAGTAGGGAGGATGTGGTTTCAGGGGATAGAAAACCAGCTCACTGAGATTCCAGTAGGAAGATTTCCTGGAAGGAGTCTATATAATAAAGTGGTGGTGGGGGTGGTGGGACAAAAAATCAAGTGAAAGCAGGCTCTGGCACAGAGGTCCCTCAGTGAGCAACTAGCTTGATTTAGAAAGCTGATTAAGAAGGGGGAATAAAAACACATTCTTAAATATTTAGTGGCTAAGCTATGGGTTGCAGGTGACCCCACAGCTCCTAGGTTTAAGGATGGAGTCAGTGGCCAGACTCACACAAAGATCTAAGAAATGGCACCAAATTTAAAAGTTACAACCGGTGGGGGGAAGGGGTGTCACTCTATCTGTTGAGCAGGCATACCAGTTTTCGGCCCTTGAGAGGGCAGGGAGCAGCTCCTGTGGCTATGGCCATGGGTGGAGGAATCCCTAGGGGGCTTTGGCACCATCTATAAATAAAGGGAGAAGAGATTAGCAGGAGTAAGGGGAAAGGCTGTCTGAGGGGCAGGGGGGGAAGGGAGAAGAGAGGAGGGAAAGGAGGGCTAAGGTAGGGTTTGCTGAAAAAAAGAGAGAAAGGGGGGCTGGGGTCAAGAGAAGAGGAGATTGTTAATTAGCAATACAGAAAAGTAAAAAGCTGAAGTTCAAGGCAAGGTAGATGCAGATTTTAGAGTTAATAGGGGCAAGAAACTTGAAATCGAGGGGCTAAAGCATAAGCAGATTTTAAGCATTAATGTTCCATTTCAGTATATGCAGACTGGTTAACTCACTAGTTGAGGAAATTTTATTCAGTAAGACCTTGCTGATTTGCTAGCTAAGGAGATGCCGTGCATAGAGGAATAAATGCAGACTTTAGAAAGCACACTAGCTGTAATAGTACAATACAGTGAGACCTTGCTACACAAATTACAAGTACAATGTAATGGAACTACACAAAGCTGCCTAGAAGGAGCAGTGCTAGAAAAACACGCAGGTCTGCTAGAGAGACTTATTGCATTGCAGGTCATGCCCTGTTACAGTCACTTAGTTAACAGTACGGAAGGAGCAGTTCTACAAAAATCTCACAGTAAGATTTTCTCTAGTAACAGATACAAGAAAATCTACTGGACTGCTAGAAAATCCTACTGGTCTGAAGATCATGCAGCGTTACAGATTAATTTAATAGCACTTGCATAGATTTATATTATAGTGCTGACATTAGAGAATTGATTGGTTGGTGGATTTTGTTGTTAGAAGAAAGCAGGGTGTTGCTATAAGTAACTACAATAGTTTACAAATAAAGACAATTTGGAATGCAATGAACATATGTAATCTGGAGGAGCTGGAACACTAGTTTTTCCTTTTCTTCCTTCCTTGTCTTCATTGTGGGATATTTCTCACACAACTCAGTGGACTGGTCGAAGATGGACATTCCTGGAAAGAAATGGACAAATTTGTTTTTTAAACGTCTATTGGCTCTTCTCATCTTTCTTTGTTTTTATATTGAGTATGGATTCACTGTTAATACTATTATGACTGTTACTTACTTCTAGCCGGCCCGGTGGCGCTGAGGGTTGAGGCGCTGGACGCCACACCTCGCGCTGCGCCGGCGACACGGGTTCGGGAACGGACTCGGGTGGCCAGGGGTCGGCGGGGAGAGGGAGGATCGAGCGTCCCAACGGATGCTGTCCTCCCTCAGTGGTGGGTTACCAAGAGCGCATTGCGCTCTGCATTCCATCGTGGCCGTTGGGAAGCACCGGCAGTGGGAAGGGATGGAGGCGGCCCGCTTGTCGGAGCCGGAGGGGACGTCAGGGCAGCATGACGGTCTGCGCGGCATGAAGCACGCCACCACTGGACGACGTCCCTAAGCGCAAGGCGCCCTAGGGGAGTGGGGACGTAAGGGGAGAAAACCATAAAATCCCCTCCAGCAGCCCTAGATGAAGGCCGCCCTAAGTCCACCCGGACCACCTACAGGACAGACCCCACTGTGTGTGAGGAGAGGAGGATGGGCACTCTAGGGGCAGATCCCTAAGGTAGGTACCGGGGGGGACATGAGTGGACAGAAGGAGTGGGCACCGGAGGTAGGAAGGAGGAGGATAAAGAAGAAAATTTAAAAAAAAAAAATGACTGTTACTTCTTATTTATTCTTGAGATGGAATTTGTACTTGAATTACAAGCTGCTTTTAATTAAAGGACAAGTTAAAAAAAAGAAAGGGTGGTGGATACATGGAACAGCCTTCCAGCAGAGGTGGTGGGGTGAAAACATTGATGGATTTCAAAAAATGCCTGGGACAGGCACAAGGGAATCACTGGAGTAAAGAAAGGTGGGGATTGCGCCGATACTGCCGCTGTTATGCAGAGGTACCACATTGGCCCTTCCCAGTCCCCTGGAACCACTCCTGTTTCTAGTGACCTGTTGAAGAAGGCCATCATTAGAGCAGCTAGCACTTCCCAGAGCTCCGTCGATACCCTGCGATGTATCCCGTCCAGTTCCAGACATAGCCTTCTCCACTATCAGGGCTTAAAATCCTTTCAGGTCTCTTTCCTCTGAAAATGGTCTTGTGTTCACCACCTCTGTTCTTACTTTTCTCTGGTGCCCCATCCTCCTCTTCCCTCTACTGTGAAGGCCGAGCAAAAGTGCCTGTTCAACATGTGGGCTTTTTCTTGGTCTGTTTCTGCATAGTCTTCCCCTTCGACCTGTCTTATCCTCACTGTCCCACCCCAAGCTTTTCTCTTCTCACTGATCTCCCTCACTTCCTTGCAGTCCTTTCCTGTGCCTGTCCATTAGCTCTCTTAATCATCTTTCCTGCGTCCTTCTGCCTGGCTTGGTGCACATCTCTGTCCTCTTCCCTTTGAGTTTGAGTTTCTTTGTGCCTTTTGAATACTACCCTGTTTTATTCCACTGCCTCTGTCACCTCCTTGGATAGCCATAATGGTCTCCGTTTCCTCCTGCCTTTTCCTATCTGTTTCAGACAGAGGCTCATTGCCCTTATGATATCGGGTAACAACATGGGCAAGAAAGGGAGGGAGATGCAGGGCAGCTGGTGAGGCGGGGGGAGAGAAGGTATTTGAAGGTTATCATGGCGGAGGCTAACCTGGATATAGTGGCCGGAATGGAATCATGGTGTACTGAGTACCACAGCTGGGAACTGAGCACCACAACCGGGGCATGGCAGTACGGGGCTACTCTCGGTTTAGGAATGACAGGGCACAGAGGAGGGGTTGCATTATATGTGAAGGAGGGAATTAAGGCCACAGAGGTACAGGGGCACCAGGAGGGGGAAGGGCTGGAAGTGCTGTGGATCATTCTGTAGACAGACTATGGGACTGCTGCTCTTAGCGAGGTAGTGTACAGACCTATAGCACGGTGGGGAGGAGGTTGACAGGGCACTAGGGGAAGCCATCAAGTAAGGGGAGGTGCTGCTAGTTAGAGACTTTAGTCTGTCAGATGTGGAATGTAACCTTTCAGCCACAGGTTTCGGCAAGAATCAGGGCCATCCTTGACTCCCTGCAAGGGTTTTTTCTCCGGCAGCTAGTCAAAGAACCTACTAGGATGGAGCAGTGTTGAAGCTGGTGCTTATAAACAGGGACAGCATTGCAGGCATCACAGTGGGTGGTCCCCTAGGTTCCAGTGATCACTGTATAGTGTGGTTCAACATGAGGACAGGAGCAGAGGTGAGCCACACAAGGATGAGGGTTTTGGACGTCAGGAGGGCTTATTTTAAAGAAATGGAAGACTGCCTGAGAAATTACCTCAAAGGGAGGGATTGCCAGGTTGGAGTAGAGGCACAGTGGGGAAGAATAAAGTAGTCTGTGATAAGGGCAACAAACTGCATAAGAGAGGTAAGCAAAGGCAAAAGGAAAAGGAGACTCTTATGGTTTCCCAAGGAGGTCATGGCTGTCAGTAGGATTTTTAATTTGGGGGTCCTGGACCTTCAGGGAAAAAAATGCAGGTCCTTAAGGAAAGTTTGGGGAGCCCCTTGACATTTTCGAGGGTCTTCATTAAAACGAATACGAGTCTAAACCTATTAAAATTACTCTTGCGTGGTTATCATCCATGCCTATTTTTCTTTTTCAGGATTACGTCAGCGACAATCTTCTTGTCATACAGTTTGTTTTTGCTTGCTCATAATAAAGAAATTCACAGCATTCCTAAGTCAGAAATTTAAACCTGTTCTGTGTAGGGAGTCCTGCGCGCCTCATAATGCGAACATCTCTGGGACTTGCTGATGAAATCTCCCAGTGTCCTGACTCCCAAAATGTGCATAAACTAAGATGAGGGTACCCATGTCGCCTGGAGGTGGCAAAGGTGGTGGAAAAAAAAAAAAAAGGCATTCAAAAGGTACAAAGAAATGCAGAGGGAGGAAGGCAGGAAGGTGTACCTGGCAAGGTAGAAGGAAGCAAGAAAGGTGGTTAGGGGAGCAAAGGCACAGGCAGGAAAGGATTGCTGAAGAGGTAAGACATGTTTCAGGTACATAAGTGAGAGGAGAAAATCATGGGGAGGAATAATGAGGATCAAAAGTGAGGGGGGGGGCGACTTTGCGGAAGGGGACCAAGAAAAAAGCAGACATCTTAAATGGCAACTCTCTACTATAATAAAATGCTTAAAACACTAGATTGACACCAGTGAAGTTCTAACTTTTTTGTTTTCTAGTTATTTGTTAATTTTGTTTTTTACTTTTCCCTGTTGTTCTGTGAAATATTGTAGATAATGCAGTCCATATTTCACTGAGTCTTTATAAATTTACCTGACTCACCCCTGCTAACCATATAATTGTTGTTTTGAGATATCAGTCTGTTGTCTTGGTGAGCACTACGATGTCATAAACAAAGGCACTGTGAAGTTAACAGGAGAAGCAAATGTTTTTTATGCAGATATTTTAGATGGACTACCAAGATGTGCAGTGATCCCTGGATAGGGACAGGGAAAAGGAAAAAAAATCTCTAGTAAATTGTAATAGATGAAACTATGACAAAGCTCGAGAGGTCTCTATGATGTCATCAACTCCTGAGATGGGAACACAGCCTTAGTTGTGGATGGTCGCCCATCCACTCTTTTATATCGTATATGGAAGCCCTCAGTTGTTCTTTGAACCCGCGATATTTTTTTGTGAGTTTTTGGTTTTAATTTGTAGTTACATTCAGTATTGTGCTCTGGCTTCTCCATGAGACTAGGACCGTGTCGGTCCAGATAATTGATGTGTGGTGGTTACGACCATCTGTGGCTGCTGTGTTTATATAAAAAAATCATTTTTGGACATGGAGCTGCCTGTGGCTGTCTATGTCCAAACTAGGTGGGTCCATTTCTCGGCGCTCGCTAAATTGTACTGCCATGTTTGCAATACTTTTCTATTTAGAGCTGCATTGTGTGAGCCACTCAGCTGGAAGGTTCAGGCTGTGAAGTTGTACTATTGATGCGACATCAGAAAGGTAGTACAACTCTTTTGACCTCTGAACTGTCCTACAACAAGATTTCAGAAGCTCCAATATACTATATCTTATTCATGAAACTGCATGCTGAAGTGCAGAGATGGTGTGTAAACAGATACTTCTGCTCAGTCTTCACAGTAGGAGGGAAAGGGGATGGACCACCAGGGAAAAGCAAGAATAGAAGCGGGGGTTGGGGGTGGACACAAGTCCATTTTCAGAGGAAAGAGTCTTGAAAGGACTTGCAGCCCTGAAGGTGGATGAGGCTATGGGACTGGATAGGATGCACCCTAAGGTACTGAAAGAACTTGGGGAGGTGGCAACTGCCCTACTGACAGCCTTGCTCAACAACTCACTGGAAATCGGCGTTGTTCTGGATGACTAATGAAGAGCTGACACAGTCCTCTTACATAAGCGCAGCAGCAGGGAAGAGGCTAGCTACTATGGGCCAGTCAGTCTGACTTCTGTAGTGGGGAAGTGGAAACCCCACTGAAGGTTGGGAAAAATGGGCAGACTGGATGGGCCAAGCGATCCTTATCTGGCATCAAATTCTGTGTTATTGTGAAGGAAATACTGGTTGAGCATTTGGAGTCCAGTGGGCTGCAGGACTATAGGCAGGATGGATTCACAGTGGGAATATAATGCCAGCCAAATCAGGTAGATTGCTTTGACAGGGTGACCAGGGAGCTTGATCATGGGAGGGTAGTGGACATGGCCTATCTGGACATCAGCAAGGCCTTCAACACAATGCCACACGGGAGGCTGGTAAAGAAGTTGACCAGCCTAGGAGTGAGGTCCAAAGTGGTAAATTGGATGAGAACATGGTTGATGGCACTTACTCTAATGATGGGAGAGTGACCAGCAGGGTTCACAGGATGCCATTCTAGAACCAGTCTCTTCATAGGGGACATTGCAGAAGAACTGGAAGGGAAGCTATGCCTTTTTGTAGATGACATCAAAATCTGTAATAGGGTGAACGCTCAACTGGGGTTGAGAAAATGTGCAGGGATCTTGGGAAACTCTAAGAGTGGTCCAAGACACGGCTGTTGAGGTTTAGTGCCAAAAAGTGCAAAAGTGTGCGTCACACAAGGGCACAGGAATCCCAGTGCTGAGTATCAGATGTGGGGGTACCAACAGTCATTAGATGGGAAAGAGACCTTGGGGTTGTTGTATCAGGGGCCCTCAAGGAGGCAGCATAGTGTGACCAGGCTGTGGGTAGAGCTAATGTGATGCTGGGGTGCATAGAGAGGGGTGTCTCCAGCAGGAGGAGGAGGAGGAAGGTGGTACTGCTGTTATACAACTCCCTGGGACACCCCCACCTGGTGTATTGTGTCCAGTTGTGGAGACCGCACCTTGGAAAGAATACAGACAAGGTGGAGGCTGTTCAGAGGAGAGCAACTAAAATGGTGCAGGGTTTGCACTGGAAGCCATATGAAGAGAGGCTGAAGGATCTCAACATGTACACCCTGGAAGAGAAGGGAGAGAGAGAAAGCTGACATGATCAAGACCTACAGGTACCTCACAGGTGAACAGGGTATAGGTGGGGTGTCTCCTTCAAATGAGGATAAGTTCCAGAACCAGCAGCATGCAAAGAAGGTGGGGGTGGGGGTTCTGGAAAGATTTGAGGAAAATATTTCTTAACTGAAAGCGTGGTAGATGCCTGAAACAGAATTCCAGTAGATGTGGCGGAGGCTGAACCGGTTGGGGGCTTCAAGCATGCACGGAATAAACATACAGGTACATTAGCCATTGGATGTGGTCCTGGCAGACAGTGACCAGATTGGGGGCCTGGAGGTAAGGGACCCATTGGCGGGGAGTGACCATGCCAGGGTCTGGTTCTGCCTGGACCTAGGAGGGGTAGAAGGCTGCACAAAGGCTGAATTAACCGACTGGGAAGTGATTTTAAGGAATGGAAGGATCCTTAAGGAGCATTTGGATGGGATTGGGTCAGACATGGACGCTGATAGTAGGTGGGAAATCATCAGGAGAGGGGTGCAGGATGCTACCAGCACCTGTGCAAGAGTAAGACGAAAATGCGGTAGGGCCCAAAAACCCTGCTGGTGAACCAGGGAGGTCCAGGAGGTGGTGTGGGAAAGAGCAGCCTATAAGCAATTCCAAGTGTTCAAGGAGTGAAGGGATCGGGGGAGCTGAGCTGATGGCTAGAAGGGCCACTAGAGTGGTGAGGGGCAAGGCAAGGAAGGAGCAGAACCTGGCCAGGGAAATTAGGAGAGGGAACAAGGGTTCTTTAGATACATTGGGAAAAACGAAGGGTGAAGGGGCAGATTAGCAGGATTAAATCAGGGAGAGATGGGCACAAGACCCGGGGAGCAGGCTGAGGTATTAAATGAGTGCTTCACCCAGTTTTCACCAAGGAAAATGGGGGTGCTGCATCATACATGGGAGGAGACAGAGATACTGAGGAGGGGGGGGACCCTACCGATCGGCGGGTCTGGGGAGAGGGGGAGGCATCAGTGGCAGGTGGGGAGGGCTAAGCAGGGAGAAGAGGTACCGGAAGTGGAAATCACAGCAGAGAGAGTGAGGGAAGCCCTCAGCTCCCTTAAGACGGAGAAAGCACCGGGGCTGGATAAATTACATCCCAGAGTGCTGAAGGAACTTGCGGATGTCCTGGCGAAACCCCTGGCGGAGCTTTTCACCATCTCTCTGAGGACAGGGTGGGTGCCCCAAGACTGGAAGGTGGCGCATATAGTGCCTATCCACAAGGGGGGATCAAGGGAGGTGGCAGGGAACTACAGGCTGTCAGCCTGACATCGGGTGGTGGGCAAGGTGATGGAGGGCATTGTCAAGGAGCTGGGGGGGGGACCTGGATAAGTCAGAGGCGCCTGGACGATAGACAGCATGGAGTCATCCCGGAAATCGTGTCAGACAAACCTGGTGGAGTTCTATGACTGGGTGACAAGTGCCTTGGACCTGGGTAGACCAGTGGATGTCCTCTTTCTAGACTTCAGCAAGGCATTTGACTCTGTTCCTCACGTGGGCCTGTTGGATAAGCTGGGAGAAATGGGGGTGAGGAACCAGATGATCAGATGGATAGGCAATTGGCTCCAGGACCGGACCCAGAGGGTCGAGTTGGTGGGATAGTCTCATCCCCAAGGAGGGTCATTAGTGGGGTCCCACAGGGATCAGTCCTGGGCCCCTTCTGTTCAACGCCTCGTCTCTGACATAAGGACAGGAATCAGGAGTGAGATGAGTCTCTTTGTGGATGACTTGAAACTGGGGGCGGTGGTGGATGGGGAGGAGGGGAGGGTGGCCCTACAGGGGGACCTGGAGGCTCTGGAAAGATGGTCTAGAAAGTGGAAGCTGAGGTTCAATGCAGGGAAATGCAAGGTACTCCACCTGGGGCCAGAAACCCAGGCCAAGTGTACACCCTTGGGGAAATGCTACAAGTCTCGATGGCTGAGAGGGACCTGGGGGTGGTGGTGGATGTCAAGATGAACAACTCTGAGACTTGTAGGGAGGGCAGCAGCCAAGGCCAACAGGATGCTGGGATGCACGCTGGGGGATCACCTCAGAAGGAGGAAGTGATACTCCCTCTGTATAACTGCTTGGTGAGGCCGCACCTTGAGTACTCATGCAGTTTTGGGAGGCCACACTTAAAGAGGACATTAACACTCTGAGAGGGTCCAGAGAAGGCAACCAAAATGATTTGGGGCTTGGGGACAGGACCTATGAGGAGAGGCTCGAAGAGCTAAATATGTACACATTGGAAGAGTGAAGGGACCAGGGGACATGATAGAGGTCTTCAGGTACATGAAAGGGTAAATAGGGGAGGAACAGTCAGGTTGCTTCAAGGAAGGAGGAGGGGCCACTAGAGGGCATGGGTGGAAGCTGGAGGGGGAAGATCAGGGAGAAAGGAGGAGGTGCTACTTCACTGAGAGGGTGGTGGAGCCATGGAATGCACTGCCTAGGGGCTGGTGGAGGCAGAGACAGTGGAGGGGTTCAAGAGGGTGGGACAGGTACAGGGGAAGGGTTCTGGAAGCAAAATCCAATGCAGCAAGAATATCCAGAACTGGGAAGGGAGAAGCCAGAGAAGGCGAGGGGGACAGCAAGGTCAGCACCCAGGGTGGGGGCTGACCAAACGAGCAGACACGAAAGACCGTTAGGCCTATTCTGCTGGCATTTTAGTATGTTAGTATTAGAAAAGAGGCAGGGAGGGTGGAGACTATATAGTCTGTGGAGATAGAACAGGTAGGGAACATTTGGGCAGAATGGGTGTGCCAAGCAGCCCTTTTTTTACTGACAAATTCTGTTTCTATAATACCCTCCCTTATTCCCTTCCACTATGCCTCAATCCCTCCCTGGCTATTGCCCTCCCTGCTGCATTTTGTAAGGTAGTCTTCCATTTCCTTGAAATCCGCCATCCTGCAGTCCAGGACCATTGTCTTCATGTGGCTCACCTTAGCTCCTTTCCATACATTGAACCGCATTGCACTGTGATCATTGGCACCCAGGAGAGTGCCCACTGTGACATTTTTAGTGCTGTCCCTGTCTGTAAGTACTAAGTCCAATGCTGCCCTGCCCCTGGTATGTTCTTTTGCTAGCTGCCTGTGAAAAGCTCCCTGTAGGGTTTCAAGGAGTGCCCTGCCCTTTGTCAAACCTGCAGCTGGAAGGTTTCACTCCATATCTAGCAGATTGCAATCTCTAACCATCAGTACCTCACCCTTCCTTGCCATCCTGATGATGGCATGTGCTAGTGCCTTTTGCATCTCCTCCCCTTGGGCTGGAGGTATGTACACTATCCGTGTCCAGACTGTGGTTCTACAGCCTGTCTACAGGATGGACCCACAGCACCTCTAGACCCTCCTCACCTTGCTGTACCTGCACGTCAGTGGCATCAATTCCAGTCCATTCACGGAAGACAGGGTCCTGAAGGAACTCCTAAAACTCAAGGTGGACAAAGCAATGGGGCCTGATGGGATTCAGAGAACTAGTGACACCACTGACTAACCTTTTTAACAAATCATGGGAGGGTGGTGTGGTACCTGAGGACTGGAGGAGAGTGGATGTTATTCCCCTTCACAAAAGTGGGAGCAAGACAGAGGCAGGAAACTGCAAACCTGTTAGTTTGACCTCAGTGGTATGGAAAATGATTGAATCACTTCTGAAAGAAAGAATAATTGAGTATCTAGAAGCCAACGGGGCACAGGACCCAAGGCAGCATGGATTCACAGCAGGAAGGTCATGTCAGACGAAAAGATTTCTCTGACTGGGTGACCAAAGTAGTAGACCAGGGAGAGGCTGTGGACATGGCCTACCTAGACTTTATCAAGGCATTTGACACAGTCCCACACAAAAGATTAATAAACAAATTATCCAGCCTGGGAGTGGGTCCCAGGGTGGTAGCCTGGGTAAAATATTGGCTGGACAACAGGACGCAGAGGGTAATAGTAAACGGAGTACACTCTGAAGAAAGGGTGGTTACTAGTGGGGAGCTGCAGGGTTCAGTACTGGGACCAGTCCTTTTTAATGTCTTTATAGGTGACATTGCAGTGGGACTGGAAGGAAAAGTATGCCTCTTTACAGACGACACAAAGATCAGCAACAGGGTTGATACACAAGGTGGGGTGGAAAGGATGAGAAGGGACTTGGCAAGGTTGGAGGAATGGTTAAAAGTATGGCAGCTAAGATTCAGTGCAAAGAAGTGCAAAGTAATGCACCTGGAAAATAGAAACCCAGGGGAAGAGTACACAATGTAGGGGAGGTACTAACAACAACAAAAATGGAAAGGGACCAGAGGGTAGTCATATCAGATGACTTAAAGGTAGGCAAGCAATATGAGAAGGCAGTAAGGAGGGCTGGAGGATACTGGGATGCATAGGGAGAGGCATCACCAATAGAAAACAGGAAGTTGTTATCCCTCTGTACAAACAGTTGGTGAGACCCCATCTGGAATGCTGCATTCAGTTCTGGAGACCTCATCTCCGCAAAGACATAGACAGGATAGAGGCAGTCCAGAGGAGGGCAACTAAAATGGTGCGGGGTCTGCACCAGAAGCCATATGAAGAGAGACTAAAGGAGCTTAATGTGTATACCCTCGAGGAAAGGAGGCAGAGGGGGGACATGACAAAAACATTTAAGCACCTCAAGGGAATCAGTAAAGTCCAAGAGAGTAGCATCTTTCAGAAAAAGAGATATGTAAGAAAAAGGGGGGACAATTTGAAGATAGAGGAAGGATGTCTCAGGGGCAATGTAAGGAAGTATTGTTTCACAGAGAGGGTAGTGAAAGCTTGGAATGGACTTCTTGAGGACGTTGTGGGGTCGGAAACAGTGGGGAAATTCAAGAATGCGTGGGACAGACGTAAAGCAATTCTTGTGGGGGGTTGGAGGAAGTAGGCTGTTGGTTAACTAGGATCTGCAGCTTATCCAATAGGTAGGGAATGGGCAGACTGGGTGAGCCAAGTGGTCCTTATCTGCCGTCAGTCTATGTTTCTGTGTGCTCAGAATACAGCTATTAGAAAGATAATCATTTAACCACAGTATTCGGGGGGGGGGGAGAGAGTGAAAATAAAAAGTACATATTTTCTCAAAATTCTAGAGATGAATCAGGCTAGAGTTGCTGGTTTACACCAGATGTACTCAGAGGTATCAGGTATACGAATATACCAGCAGAAACAGACCACCCGGTCTACCTAAGTCTGCTAGAGTGTGCAGCCAACTCCCCTAGTTTGCAGCTGCCCCACCCCCCCTCCTGTTTGTCATCTCACTGCCACCCCCCACCTTCCCCACCCTCACTCTCCCCTGTCCCATGCCTTTTTGAAGCTGTTCACAGATTTACATGATGACACCCATTCTGATAGGGTGTTCCATTTTGCTACCACCCTCTCTGTGAAATAGTGTCTCCTCATTTCCTTCCTAAATCTTCGCCCCTCTATTCTTAGCCCGTGCCCCCTGATGACCCTCCCCCTCCTTAACTTAAAGACCCCATCTGCCCCATCCTTATTGATTCTCCTCAGATACTTGAATGTCTCTATCATGTCCCCCCTGTCCCTTCTGTCCTCCAGGGTGTACATATTCAGGTCTCCCAGCCTGCTCTCAAAGTCTTTCCCCTCCATTCCACATATCATCTTTGTTGCCCTCCTCTGCACCCCCTCTAGTAGCCTGATATCAAGCTTTACATATGGCCTCCAAACCTGCACACAGTACTCTTTAAGTGTGACCTTACCAGCTACCTGTAGAGGGGCAAGATCACCTCTCTTCTCCTGGATGAAAACCCCCTCGCTATGCACCCCAGCATTTTTTCACTTTGCAGCCGCTGTCCTGCACTGGGCAGTAATGGTTCATGGTCCCTATTATCTACCCCTAGGTCCTCTCTCTCAGTGATCCTCAGCTTAACCCCCCAGCCAGGATTCTCTCCTTGGGTCTTCACCCCAAACTGCATAACCTTACACTTCTTTGCATTGAACCCCAGTTGCCACCTCTCTGATCACTCCTGTAGCTTGTGAAGGTCCCCTTGTAGCTGCATCCATCCCTCCTCTCCATCCACCACTGCTCCGATTTTGGTGTCATCAGTGAACAGACTTACCTTGCTCACCACCCCATGAGCAATGTCTGATATGAAGAGCCCAAACAATACTGGCCCCAACACAGAGCCCTGTGGCACCCCACTTATCACCAGCCTTGGAGTTGAGTTCCCCTCTCACCACCACCTGTTGCAGCCTGCCACTCAGCCAGCTTGTAATCCAGATCATAATTTTTGCCCCACCTCTACCCCAGTTAGCTTCTCCCCAAGCCGCCCATGAGGCACCGAATCGAAGGCCTTGCTGAAGTCCAAGTAAAGGGCATCCACCACATGACCCTTATCCAGCTCACCTGTCACCCCGACATAATATTGTATCAGGTTGGTTTGACAAGACTTCCCTGAAACAAAACCATGCTGCCTCATGTCCTGGAGACCACTGTCCTCCAGGTACGACACCAGTCTTTCCTTTAGTATCGTTTCCATGAGTTTGCACACTATGGAGGTGAGCCTTACTGGACGATAATTACCCAGCTCATCCCTTGGCCCTCTCTTGTGTAATGCTACTACATGTGCCATCCTCCAGTCCAGTGGCACACATTCTGACTCCAATGAGGTGCTGTACAGATCCACCAGTGGCTCTGCCAACACCTCCGCCATCTCCTTCAGCGCCCTTGGGTGGATACCATCTGGCCCTGGTGCCTTGTCTGCCTTCAGTGCCCTCAGTCCCTCTAGGACTCTACCTCCCTCAATTGTTCCATCTGTCGCCTCCTCTCCCCTGTCCCTACCCTCCCAGCCCATGGTGGTAATGGTTCTCCCTTTCTTCCGTGAACACTGAGCAAATGTAATCATTCAGTGCTGCTGCCTGCTCCTCCCCTTCCGGCCCACTCCCTTTTATCCTCACTACTGTCTCCTTGCACTTCTTTTCTCCCTACGTGTCTGGAAAAGTCCTCCATTAATTCCCTGTGCTAATCTCTCCCTCTGGCCTTGGCTTCTTTCACTTTTCTGGTCATCTCCCTGGACCATCTTGCATATTCCTTCCTGTCCACTTCCTTCCTTCCCCATCCTCCTAAATCTCTGATGTGCCACTCGTTTTTCCCTACCACCTCCACAACCTCACTGTTCAACCAGCATGTTTTTTTTTTTGCTCTGCTCCTCTTGCTCTGTGCCTTGGTGCAGGCTTCTATTGCCTCTGTAACCCCCGTTTAATAATATCCCATTTCTGCTCCATGTCCATCTCCTGCCTTATGCCTTCCAGTTTTCCTTCCAGTACTTCCTGCATCCTCCCAAAGTCTGCCCCACTGAAGTTTACCACCCGAGTAACTGATTTCTCTGGCTCCCCACACATCGTGATATTAAACCACACCGTTTGGTGATCGCTGTCGGCTAGTAGGTCCTCTACCTTTATTTCCCTCACTGCCTCCCCATTCGGCTGGGTCACCAGACCCAAAGTGTTCTTTAGCCCAATAGGTACAGTAACCAACTGTGTCAGGAGACCCTCCCTGATTGGCGCCGAGAGCACTTGCTCCCTAGCACTGGTGGTGACTGGAATGCTCCAGTCAACCCCCAGCAAGTTGAAATCCCCCATGATAACCACCTTCCTTTTTCTACATACCTTTTTGATTTGTCCCGCTAACTCCCTGTCAAGCTTCTCAGACTGGGATGGTGGCCTGTATACCACCCCAAACCACAATTTCCTACCCCTTGAGTCTAGGAGCTGTAGCCAGATTGCCTCTGTTCTCCTTTCTTCTCCCTTGTCCCTTGTGCATTTGATCCTGTCCCTCACATAGACTGCCATCCCACCCTCCTCCCCTCCTTACGGTCCTTCCTGTATAATTTGTATCCTGGGATTGCCAGATCCCAGTCCTGGTGCTCAGTTGCCCACGTTTCTGTGACTGCTGCAATATCCACCCTCCACACTGCTAAGAGTGCCTGTAGCTCAGCGGATTTGTTTCCTAGGCTTCTTGCATTCAGTGAGATCACCCTCCATAATGCCCCCTTCCTTTCACTAGCCTCCGTCTCCTCCCTCCTTTTTTTGGCTGCCCTGAGTCCTTCCCTGCTAGCCTGGGGGGTAGGCTGTGACTCCACTCTATTGGATCCCTGCCTACCTGTTGTCCACATGCCACCCCCACCCATCTAGTTTAACTCCACCTATGTCACAATATACCGCCTCAGTCCTTGCTTTAATGCCTCCTTCCCCTCCGCACTCAGGTACAGCCTATTTCTTGCAAACAGATTGTTATTATCCCAGGTACTGCCCCAGCCGCCCACAACCCCATATCCCTTAGTTTGACACCATTCTACCAACCATGTGTTCAACTCTCTAATCCTCTCCTTTTTCACTGTGCTTGCACAGGGTACTGGGAGAACTTTGGAGAAGGCCACAGACTCCCCAGTCTCCTCTCACAACCTTTCCATTTCCTCAGTCCTCTCCCTTGTTAGCTCCACCATTTCCCTTGCTAGGTCATTTGTCCTCACATGTCCCACAATGTGTGGTTTCCTCCTACCCCTCTTTATGCACCTTAGGATTGCCTGTCCTGCCATGTCTGCGTTTAATGCTGGTATGGATTTCACCCATATCCGACTGTGCCTCTCCCCCTTGCTGCCCCATCTGATCCCCTTGAGTATGGAGTCCCCAACACCAGTACACCCTCTCTCTTCCTTGTGCCCGCCAGCCACCCCACCCAGGTTCTCATTTTTGAGCCACTCAGCACTGTGTTTTTACCATATGCCCCACTGTCTCCGTCTCCTCTCCCACTAAGACCCTCCTCCTCCTGTTTGACTGCCAACCTCCTCTCCTCCTCATCTCTCCAGGTATTATCCCTCCCCCGGCACACCATGCTCAATCTCTCCACTAGTAATGCCCCTCACTCCCTCTTCTTTGTGAGTGCTATCCCTTATGCGGTCACCTCCTGCATCCTCTATGTGTTGCTAGTAAAATAAACATGTTCCCTATCCCCTTTGCCTTACTGTGTGCTTTCTCCTCCCTCCTGCCAACTGCTGCTTCTCTTTTTCTAGGTTCTACTAGAGTCCACCCTTCATCAGCTGGCTTCCTGTCTAGTTTGTCCCTCCCCATCCCTTGACCCACTGTTCCTTCTCTGTGGTGCCCCCACAATACTCTCAGATGTCAGCCCTCCTACCGACGCAATCCTCCCCTCATCCCTCAGCCTCCCCAGCTCCCTCCCAAGCCACTGAACCTCTTCCTCAAGCCTCCTTAGCTTGTGGCTTATTGGGCACCCTTCCAGTCTCCACAGTATGTAACCCCTAGGTGGCGCTATCCCAAGGGCTACTACCACTGCCTGCTTGGCTAGTAGCAGGTAAAGGGGCCTGAGTTCTGAAATGGGTGCCTGCACTTGGAGGTCAGGGTTGGTAGTGGTCAAGCTAACCTGGGCACAGCCCTCCGGGACACTGTAACCCCCCTCTTTCCCCTCTAGTAGCCTGTACACTGTACAGTAATCACTTTCCAATACCCCTGGTACACCACACAAGTACCCACACTGTTTGCACTTACCACCAGGGCTGGTTCCTCTGGCTTGACCCTGGGGACCCCCTGTAAAACAAGGTTATGCACAGCAAATAGCAACAGTACAGTACTTTGAGCACAAACTGGAACCACAGTAAGATTACATGCAGAAAAAGTTAGATCAGATTTATTCAGGGGACTTGAACAAGGGGGGGCAAAATCAGGTTAATTGGCTTAAAGGTTATATCAGTCAAGTGGTTATGCATGTGCTTTGAATCCCCCCACACAGTCCATTTCTGGGTACCCAGGTGGAGAAGAGATGGGCCAGCCAGGACTGTTGCCCAGGGTTTCAGCTGGTTGGGGCCCTGTGATGGAAAACACAACATGCACAGTATACAATATTTGTAATCCAGAGCCAGAGGGCTCAGTTCGTAAAGAAAACGAAACAAGAAGACAATCAGATGACACACTCAGATTAAGCTGTTGATGCAGGGAGCTACCCTGGTATTTACTCATGATATCCAAGACTGGACACAGGCTGGACGAAAATCGAGACTGCAGGTGGTTGATCTGCAATGCCAGGAGAAGCAAGGCCCACACGAGTCGCAGAGGTGTCGTTCATGTTCAAGCGTGGAGCAGGGGGGCAGATCCCCAGGCAGGTCTCTCGTCGATGGCTTCTCTGTGCAGCGGGTAGTCTGGCAGGGCCAGTCTGGCAAGGCCCAGACTGCATGGAGACAAATTTGGATGCAGTCCGTTTTGGGCTGGATACAGCTTCCAGCAAGCACAACACTGTTCACACAGTGAGGAACTAACTCACAACCCACTAGTAGCTCATAGCACATTTACATTTACGGGAATTCTACTGTACCAGGCAAAGCGCTCTCCGGTCACAATCGCAAAGTCTTTATACACATCAGGAGCTTAGGGGTAGCTGGAACTCCTGACAGGCCGATCGCATTCAGCAAAATCTTCAGTCTTCTTCAGGTTGAGCCTGGCCCACTTCAGTAGCTTACTTTAGTCACACAAACTTGGATTTAGTCCAAAATAATTCTCTTCTCTCCCTCTCAGGAGCAACAGACAGACTTACAGGCCGAAACTTAGCCCTTCCACAGTTTTCCCATGCAAATCCACTTAGGATTGCTGCCCAAAATACACTTCAGCTCTTTCTTCTTCAGCTTCCCGCTGAGATCTAACTGAAAACTACAAGCAGCCCGGGACTTTCCTCAAGGTTCAAAAGATTTGGTTGGATGATTTGGCTGTCAGTCAAAGCAAGAGTTCCCCCTTCAGTTGCACAAAAGGTGCAAGAAAAGCTAAAAACTACAGTTTCTACAGATTTTTAATTCGGACAGCTCCTGTAGTCCAGCTACATTTTAGGTCCCACCAGTACTGTTAGGTCCAATTTGCAGTCCAGAACTAAGATAGTGGAGACAAACAAAACAGTCCTTGCTACAAAAAAAGCAAGTTAGACAAACTGCATTATCATTATCACTGTAAATGATTTTCAGCAAATAGTTACATCTTTCAGCAGAGCTGTCTCTCCGATTACTCATGCTGCAATCAAGCATCTCTTAAAGAGACAGTACAGAGAGGCTATACAGGCTCTGGTAATCACATTTAAACTGCTAAAATGCAGGACACCAGCCTGGCAGTGAGCATTTAGGCAAGCTCAAGGAAGACTTTTTGGGAACCCCCATTTGTAGGGGGGTTACAGTGTATTCCTCCACATTGCTGCCCCATAACCATTGCACCCAACAATCCTACCCATGGTCCACACTAACTATCCCTACAGCAAGTAGAATTAACTAATGCTAGCCCAGCCTCTAACAGAAATTTTACTTGATTTATTCCAGTTGAAGGCTCTCCACAATATTCACCTATCACACTAATCAGCAATTTATTGTGGATGCTGTACTCCTGTTTGAGACCTACCTATGCTTTTTCCCGGCCATGGCTGCATTATTGGATAGAACCACATGAGCTGCATCTGAAGCCCCTTCCTCCAGTTGCAGGGCAGGTGTTCCCCTATAAATGAGCTGTGCTCTGGGAAGGGAGGAATTAGGGCCCACGCCTCACTGAACCTCCAAGCACTGCAACCTCCTCCGGTGGAAGGTCCCACACACATAAACACTGTAATAGATAGAATTTGACGGCAGATAAGGACCGCTTGGCCCACCCAGTCTGCCCATTTCCCTACCTACTGGATAAGCTGCAGATCCTAGTTAATCAGCAGCCTACTTCTTCCTACCCCCAACCCCCAGAATTGCCTTATGACTATCCCATGCATGCATGCTTGAATTCCGCCACTGATTTTGACTCCACAACTTCTCCGGAAGGCCGCTCCATGCATCCACAACCCTCTGTGAAAAATACTTCCTTAAATTACCTCTGAGTCGCCTCTATCTTTCAATGTGCTCCTTGTTCTTACACACCCTTTTTTGAAAGATGCTACCCTCTTGGACTTTGTTGATTCCCTTGAGGTACTTGAAAGTTTCTATCATGTCCCCCCTCTCCCTCCTTTCCTCAAGGCTATACATATTAAGCTCCTTAAGTCTCTCTTCATATGTCTTCATATAATAAACAAGTCAGCACTATTTGCTAAAGTCCACAGACTGAAAAAGAATTTAAAGCTTATCCTTTCCACAACTGCTCAGCAAAAGAAGGTTCAGACAACCTCTGCCAGACCACAACTGTTTCTGCAGTATGCTATGTGAGAAGCCCTGGCATTTAAGCCCCAGTGAGCTGTAAATTGATCCTGGCTGAGAAGGACAGAAACTTCCAGAAAGCTGCTCACAATGGTTCACAATGGTTCACAATGCCTGTAGAAAAGATAAAAGAATATCCAGCTTCCACTGTGGATCCCCACACCACACAACACTATTGAACAAGTCAGCACTACTTGCTAAAGTCCACAGACTGAACAAGAATTTAAAGCTTATCCAGCAACTAAATCCTTTCCCCAACTGCTCAGCAAAAGAAGGTTCAGACAACCTCTGCCAGACCCCAACTATTTCTGCAGGTATGTCAGAAATGTTTCTCATGGTCAATGGTTTCTTCTTTAACTGTAGTGATTATTATGAACAAAATAAATATCAGACTTTATTTTTTGAGAAAATAAATTGAGTTGTACGTTTTGTTATAATTTAAGGGGCTTATTTTTAAAAGGAAAAATGTTTCCAATATATCTGAGTCCCCATGCAGGTAGAAGAAAAACAGGTATCACACAGTAAGGGTCTGGATTGAGGGGGGTTAGGTAAACTTTCCCAGTTCCACTTTGGTAGTGAATTTAATCTTAGCTTTGTGGGCATACATTCCTGTAGCTCTCACTTTGCTTTTCACAGATTTAAAGAGCTGGTGACATGTTCAGGAGAACTTTAACAAAACATAATATTTAGGCACTGTCCAGGCTGTATTTCTCATTAGTTCCGTACTCCTCCTCACCATTATTTATTACCGAGGTCATTTGTTTGAAAACGGTATCTTTGCTCCTGAAGAGTTTATCTATTCCTACTGCTTTCTCCCTACCTAAAGTCACAGAGCACCGTCTGTGACATCACAGTTACTCCCATGGCAACAGACTGTGATGTTACAACAGAGGATTATGACTTGAAGTAGGGAGTAAACTATAGAGGCAGATGAACACTAAATGAATTCTAAGAGACAGCAATCATATATTCATACATATTTCTTTAGTAATTATGGAGAGGAGAAATAATATAAAATATAAATGGAATGCAAACTGAATTGTACCTATTTATTATGTTTTTTTAGAGTTTTCTTTGAGGTATCAGCAGCTCTTTAAATGGGTAAAGTATTGCCTAAAAGAGACAAGAAAAATGCATTGTTATGGTAAACTAACAGTCAAATATGTTAGCAATAACCTATGACAGGGTGTGGGATTATAGGTATATAACATGGGTTGCATGAAGGACACAATAATGCTCAGAAAGGGTGATTTTAAGGCTGGAAAATACAATTTTTATAGTGTATCCTTACAGCTGAAAAAATAATTCCATATGTAGACTGAGGATAAACATTTTGTGATTGTTAGATCTTTCTGTAAAGTACAAAAGCATTCTAGACACATTCATACTAATGATCACATGTTAAGTGTGCACTAGCAAGCTTGCTGTGGACTGCACAATTCTGTGGAAGTAAGTTCTGTTTTTAGTCAATCACAGAATAACCGTGTATAACACTTTTTGTAACATATTAACTTGCTTCCTGGAGTATATGTGTGCAGTGTTTGTTTATATTGTAATGACCTACATACTGTAATACTTTCTTGTGTTCAAAACACAGGAGTGCAAAGTAGCACAGCTCCTTTCCTAAAGCAATCAGTAAAAACATGTTACGTCTGTTTTACTTGCATTTTTACCACATTTGAGAATACATTACTTCCATGAGCTGCAAACACTACATTATGAGTATGTAAATAATGTATTATGCAGTAGCTCTGTCATTCTCTGAAAAATACACTTCTGAACAGTTGATCCTGACTGTAAGTGCAGGAAAAAAAAGTACTACAGTACATTAGTAAATGTAAAGCCAGTATGTATAGAATAACTTGATGTTTGTGTAAAGTAAAACAAGCACTAATGATCACATCTAAACTGAGCGAAACACATGTGGAAAGCACAACTGAACAGTGGCAAGTTTGCTGTGGATTGCATAATTTTGTGAGAATTTGTTTTATTCTTAATCAGCAACAGAATACCTGTGTAATACTTTTTACATTGTCATTTGCTTCCTAGAGTATATGAGTAGACTGTTGTTTGTTTATATAGTAATGACATAAATACTTTAATACTTCTTTTTAGTGTTCAAAACACAGGAAAACAAAGTAACACAGCTCATTTCCTATAGCAATAGTTCTTAGACTTTGTCACAGTGAGCCTCCCCAAATGCATGGAATAGATTTTGAGCCTCCCCCAAAAACTGAAATAATCTTGGGCCTCCCCAAAGAAAAACAACATACTGTATTTTGCACAGTACACCATGAATAAATTTAAACCCCTTTGAGTACTTGGCTCACATTCAGTTCTTTCATTTAGTTCTTTGTCTTATACTGATGTGGAACCTTTGAAAAAGAGCTCCTGTGCTCAAAGGTGTTATCTGAATAACAAATAAATGAAATAAACAAATATTATTATTCAGCTTATTGTAGCCCCCCACCCACAGGCCAACTTACTTGCTCTGCTATTTTCATTCTTGAACCGTTGTTATCCCTTGTTGCAGTACCTTCATGGGTCAGACTAATTTTTCTGTTTCCTCTCTATATAAAATTCCCCTACTGTTATCCTCTTTCAGTTTGCTTCATTTCTTCATACAAAATACATAAAAGTCAAAATTTAAATACAGTATTTTTTCAGACTTGCTTGAGCCTCCCCTGGAACAGGTTGGGGCCTCCCCAAGGAGGCTGGCCTCACCATTTAAGACCCCCTGTCCTATAGTAATCAATATGATGTTAGAACATCTGTTTTACTTGCTTTGCACCATGTATGAGAATACATTACTTCCATGAGTTGCAAGCACTGCATTATGGGTATGTAAATAGTCTTGCCAGTAGAGAGTTTCTGACTTCATAATACAAGGATTCAATTGGATTCTTTTAAACTAGCAGTTGGCAAAATACAAGTTGTTAAAAAAAAAAAAACAACATTGTAGACACATTACTGCTAATAATCACATGTAAATATGTCTACAATTGCTGAAAATCTTTCCATTTCTACTCACAATATTGCTATTACCAGCAACATTTTCTGTGTCACCACTATACTGCATCTGTGGGTAGGGATATGATTTTGATGGGATAATCACATCACTTGCTTTGAGGGAGGAAGTGCAGGTCACCCAAGTGTAGATTTAAAAAGGAATTTAATCCATGGTCACCTGATGCTGTTTGACCAATTGGCTCCTCTCCTTCATGCAACCCATGTTATAAGAAAATTATCTTCATTGGAACCTTACAAATAAGGTGAAACATCCACCTCCTCATTTAACCCTAAGGGGATAGCTGTGTCCATTGTAACTATCCACCTTGTTTCTGTCTGAGAGAGAATGTTAGCCCTAATTCCACCTTTCACCCTGGGGGTCTCAGTATGTTCAATGATAGTGCATTTGAAGCAGTCTGGATTACTGTCATGATGATCCACAAAATGTGCACCAGTGGCATTATACACATTACCATTCCTTATTGCCCTAACGTGTTCTTGGATTCTTTGTTTGGCAGGCCGGGTGGTTCTATCTATGTAATAGGTAGGACAAGTACACCAACACATGTACACCACAAAAGGTGTTGTACATGTTAGAAAATGGTTTATTTTGAAACTTTTGCCATCTTTCATAAAGTGTCCGTCAGTATTAACGTACTGGTAGATGTTGCACCTGCCACATCTGAAAAGACCTTTAGGCTTTTGTCTTAGCCAGTTCATACCTGTTCCACTTTCTGTACGTTCCACATACTGGCTATGTGTTAACCTATCTCCAACATTTTTTCCTTTAGAAAGGTTAACTCTTGGTTTTGCTGATATTTCATTTGTTAATACTGGATCTGTCAACAACAGTGGTTAATATTTGTGGACCAACCCTTCCAGCCTGCTGGCTAATGGGTTATATTCAGTGATAAAAGTGACTCCGTTGTTAGGACTACTTTCAGCTTTTTTTTTGTACCCCTCGAGACCCTTATGTTTTTGGTTTCAATAAGTCCCTTCTATTGATATTATCTACCTTTTCTTTGGCGTCATTTAACATCTGTTCTTGAGTAATCAGTCTTTATCCGCATGCATTTACGGCTGTCAGTCTGTTTGGTATGTTCCAATTCACTGCTGCAGTTTCATTTCAGCCTAATCATCTCCCTGTAAGGTATTGACTGGACTAATTTACAATGTAATTTAATTTAAGATCGTAGGATCTGCTGCCCATTCCTTCCTGCCAAGGGACCTCTCAAGCACTTCACCTCCCTGTCTTTTCCCATCCCGTCCCCAACTCTGTGCCCCTTACTATGGAGTCCCTCAGAAGCAGCTTTTCTGCCTAGTCTGGGGGCCTCCCCCTCCTCTTTGTGTTCTCCGTTTCTGTGTACTGCTGCCACTACAACAGGGACCTTGTCTCAGTTGTCACATTCTGCCAGTATGGTGAAGGAGCTCTACACTGGTATCTGTATTGGTGAAGGAGTGTGCACCTCACCCCCTCCTGGAGCCTACCAGGGTTCATCCACTCCCTTTCTATCTGGGAATCCTCTGGCAGAACTGTGGTGGTCCTGCTGGCCCCTGGATGGGAGAGAAGGTCTGCTGCACCTTCGCCAACTCGACCCAGAGTTCAGCTACCTGTGCACGCAACCCAGAAACGTGAGTGCAAATGAGACAGTACCACACAGTCACCAGTGAGTGTCCTGAAAGATTGCAACTCAACATCCATTGCATAGTACCACTCCCATGTTTGACTTTTCCTGTTGTCCTCATGCTGAGATTTACTCTAGATAGGATTACCCTGCTACCTCTGTCCTCTCCCTTTGCTGCTCCCATCCATTTGTTTTGTTTTCCTATGATCTCCATTATTGACTTACTCTGTATAAGGTTTTTCTTGTTTTCCTTATCCAAGCCCCCTTTCTGCTCTAATCTCTACCTATATGTTTGCTGCCGAGTGTTAGAAAACAGCTTACGCTGAATTTGGACCATTGGGTGGCCCTTGAATTCCAGGATTGGTGGGGCCTCCTAGCCTACTTCAGGCTGACTGTCCAAGCCCCCCTTCCCCCAGTCTGTTCCTGATCTTGCGTCACTGGCACAGTAGTGCACTGCACTGACTGTGGGTCATTGGGTGACCCTCAAATTCTAGGATTGGTAGGGTCTCCCACAGGCCATCTGCCCAGCCCCTGAATCTGTTCCTGATCATGGGCCGCTGGCAGCGTGTTGCAGTTCATAGGTACTGGGGATTGGTAGGCCCTCTAATTCCAGGATTGGTAGTGCCTTCCATCCTCCCTCAAGCTACCCAGCCAGCTCGCAGTCCGGGACTGCTGGCATGATAGCCTATTGCAGTGACACTGGGGTATTAGCTGGCCCACTAATTCCAGGGTCGGTAGTACCTCCCATCCTCCCCAAGGCTGCCTGGCTAGCTTCTGATCATGACCCAGTGACACAGTAGCTCACTGTACTGGTGATGGGGTATTAGCTAGCCCTCTAATTCCTGGATTGGTAGTGCTTCCCAGCCTGTCCCAGGCTGCCCGGCCAGCTTCCGACTCTAAATTTCTGGCATTGGTACTGCACTTCACTGGCGTATTAGCTTGCCCTCTAATTCCAGGATTGGTAGTGCCACCCAGTCTGCCCTGAGTCATCTTTGCAGCCCCCTGATCCACTTCTGATCATGGGCTGCTGGCACAGTAGTGCAGTGCACATGCACTGGGGGTTGGGTATCCCTCCCAGCCTCCCCTGAGCTGCCCAGTCAGCTATGGAACCTTGCTCACTGGCATGGTAGTGCAGGGCCATTGGGTGACTCTCTAATTCCAGGATTGGTAGTGCCTCCCTGCCTCCCCTGGGCTGCACAACCATTTTCTGAGTCCATTCCTGATCCCAATCCACTGGTATGGTAGCAAACTGTGTGAGTGCTGGGACATTCACTGGCCCTCTAATTCCAGGACTGGTAGTGCTTCCCATCCTCCCCCAGTCACCCAGCCAGCTCCTGAATCCTTTCCTGACCCAGGGTCACTGGCATGGTAGTGCGCAGCATTGGCACTGGGCTATTAACTGGCCCTCTAATTTTCAGACTGGTAGTATCTCCCATTCTGTCCCAGGCTGCCCAGCCAGTTCCTAAGTCCATTCCCGTTCCAGGGCTGCTGGCACAGTAGTGCACTCCACTGGCAGTGGGATATTAGCTGACCCTATAATTCCAGGTTTGGCAGTGCCTCTCAGCTTCCCCTGGGCTGCCCGCCCATCCTCTGAGTCAGTTCCCACTCCCTGGCTGCTGGCATGGTAGTTGGGACATTAGCTGGCCCTTTAATTCTATGTTTCATAGTGCCTCTCCACCTCCCTTTGCCGCCCGCCCAACCCCAGGATCCATTCCAGATCCTGGGCGGCTGGCATGGTAGCACAGTGCACTAGCACTGGGACAGCTGGCCCTCTAATTCTAGGATTGGTTGTGACTCCCATCCTCCCTTGACTGCCTGGCCAGCTCCTGGGTTCATTCTCAATCCATGCACTGCAATGGCACTGGAATATTAGCTGGCCCTCTAATTCTACATTTGGTAGTGACTCCTCTGGGCCACGCTCAGACCCTGAGTTCATTCCAGATCATGGGCAGCTAGCATGTTAGTGCAAAACACTGGTGCTGGGACATTAGCTGGTCCTCTAATTCCAGGTTTGGTAGATCCCCGGTCGCCCACCCAGCCCGCATGTCTATTATAGATCCCTGCAGCTGGCATGGTTGTGCAGTGCACAGGCACTGGGACAGCTGGCCCTCTAATTCCAGGATTGGTAATGACTCCCATCATCCCCCAGGCTGCCCGCCATGCATCTGAGTCCATTTCAGGTCCTAGGACACTGGCATGGTAGCACAGTATACTAGTCACTGGGACAGCTGGCACTGTAATTCACAGAATTTCATGGCTGCTTGACATAAGCTAGCAGGCCTTTTGGGATCACAATAGTAAGAGACTGACTAGAAGTAGAAATGGAAAATTATAAATTCCCTGATGGATTTCTGTTGTGTGCCTTCCCCTCAGCCTGCCCACCCAAAGATATTCCCATAGAAATTGCATGTAATAAAGACTTGTATGCAGTCTCTATGGATGGGCTGCTGCAATTGGAACCACTGTGGGGAACCTTAAGCTGAGTGATGCTGGGCGACCAGAAGACAATAGCTGTGCCATGTCTACAGCTCTGCCATCTGAATGAAGAACCACTAGCAGCAAAGCTGTCATGGCTGCCGACTATGCAGCTTCCAAGACTTCCAGCAGAGTGCCTCTCATGGTTGCCAGCTGAATTGCTAAAAAGGCTACCAGTGATGGGGTGGCTCTGATGGGTACAGATAGAGTGACTTCCATGACTGTCAGTGGAGTGGCCTCTCATGGGCACAGATAGAGTGGCTTCCATGGCTGTCAGAGGAGTGGTCCAACAGGGGAACTCTCATGGTAACCAATGGAGTGTCTCCTCCTTTCGATGATTGGGCACCTCCTATAGGCACTGTCAAACATGCAAGCATGAGATTTTTTTATCTAAAGTTAAAAATGATTTCCTGAGTGTTGAAAAGCCACAGACGAGAAAAAGTGTGTGTGTGTGTATACTTCAGTTACTTTTCCAGATGAGGGTTTACTGCACTTACCAGCACGTTGTAATGATAGAAGTTGGGACCACTGTTCGGAGCCGGCAAGTTGTGGTGCTGTACAGCACAAGTGTATGTGCTGGTTGTTAAGCATACACTAATGTACAGTGTCGTGCTGATTTAAGTTGTAGACACTAACCATCGCTGTGATATGATTTTGCATTTCCTTTGTTCAGACATGCCTGGTTTACAGCAAGCACTCTGGCACAAGGAGAAGGGCGTGAGGCAGAGCTATGATGGAGGAACCGTGGCGTGAGGCAGAGCCACAACAGGAGCAACTGTGGCATGAGGCAGAGCAACACTGTGAGGAACCGTGGTTGGGATTCAAAGTGTGTTTGAGTGGCTGGACTTCTCTTTCTCTCTCTCTCTCAGCAACTTATTTTGTGCTCGTTTTTTGTAGCTTTAGTAATGACTCATAATATAGCTTGAGTGCCCGCCATAAAAACAATTTAAACATGAAGATAGCGAAGTTGTTATAAACTTCATAGGAAGTGTTTTGCAGCTATCCCATTGAAATGAATTGGGGGCTGAGATGTGATTTTTTTTTTTTTTTTTAATGGCTGTCTTCGAATGAGTGGTGTCCCTTGCTGTTGTTCCTTGTAGGCGTCTGTAGCACTTTACTAATTTCCTCTTTTTTGTTTTCTTGCTTTATAAAAGTTTCTACCACGAATTTGGCGGGTGACCGTCAGCCGTGTCCTCACTCCCCCGAATGTCACCTAACTCGTGATCAACTGAAGAGCTGCAAAACTGCAAAACATTTCCTATGAAGTTTAGAACAACTTCAGCTATCTTCATGTTTAAATTGTTTTTTGGGGGGGGGGGGTGGCATTCAACTATATTGTGTGATTCTGAACCTTTCTCTAAGGCTTGGGCAATTCCCCCCAAAATGGAAACAGGCCCTAGTAACCCCGGTGTACAAAGATGGAGATAGGGCACAGCACACTAACTACAGGCCGATCTCCATTCTACCTCCTCTATCAAAAGCACTAGAGCGTATAATTGCAGATCAGCTTGTGGAATACTTGGACAAATTCAGTATCCAATAGCATGGCTTTCATAAAGGTCATAGTACTACCACTGCATTGTTGCAATTCACTGGTTTCATACATAACGCACTCTACCAAGGTCATCTGGTTGGGGCTGCCTTTATCGACCTGACAAAGGCCTTTGATACTGTGAACCACTCACTGCTACTTGGGCAATTATGACTTGCAGGGGTGTTGAATGATGCTGTCAGCTGGTTCAAAAGTTACTTAGAAGACTGTTTGCAGCAGGTCAAGATAACCAATGTCCTCTCTGAAAGGAAGCCAGTCCATTCTAGAGTGCCTCATGGATCTATACTGGGTCCCCTTCTCTTCAGTATCTACTTGAATAACCTCCCATGAGTTTGTCATGAACAGATTCTGCTTTACGCGGATGATGCCATGATCTACTGTAGTAACCCTGACCCTAAGAGCCTCCAGAATAACCTTCAACACAGCTTCTCAGAAGTGGAAAAGTGGTTCAGCATTCAAAAACTGGTGCTAAACTATAACAAGACCAAAGTGATGCTTTTCAACAATGCCAATAAGAAACACAAGTCCAAACCCTTGTTCATCACAAACTGCATTGGCATTCCACTTGAACAGATCCACTCTTTCAAATATCTAGGGGTCACTGTTGATAGCTGACTCACCTGCTCACAACATATTGATAGCTGACTCACCTGCTCACAACATATTGATAACAGAGCTCAAGCTGTCAACGTAAGGATTGGCCTACTCCACAGGCACAAGCATAGCCTCACTCCCGAGGCTCTAAGAATAGCAATTTTCAGCTCTGTCATTACCATCATCAATTATGGTCTGGTTGTTTATGGCTCTGCTACATCCCTTCACGGGATCACTGTTTGCAATCATTTCAACAGTATGTATACAGTTTTACCTTTGCAATCATTTCAACAGTATAACAATATACAATTTTAAACAAAGAGATCCCAGTATCAATTACATTTCCACAATATGATGCACATATTTTTCTATACCTGCAGATATGCAAGGGGGGAGAAAAGACGGAACAGAAAGTGAGGGTAGAGAGATGGTGAGAGGCAGCGAAGTGCAAGACTGTCGGGGTGATCAAGTCCTAGGTCTCACAAGAAAATTTGGTTGCACAACCAGACCAAGAAGAACAACTGGGATAGGGCCATATTCCACGCTATCACACTGATGTTGGGTGTGGTCCTCATAACTAGAGTTATAACAGTGAGACTGGTGAGACAGTAAGGCCTGCTTCAGAAATAAAGATAATATAAAAAAAAAAGCAAGAGCAGTCTTGTTGGCGCCTGCCAAATCTTGTTTAGTTTTCACTTACCAGGTAACTGCACTAGATAAACCAATGCCTATTTTCAAGTACAACCTGGAGGTTACACTGGGTAAGGCAATACAGTAACATCAGTGTACACATAAATTAAACACGGGCATTAGCAGTTTTTTCAATGTACACATTTACAAAGTATACATTACAGTAAATAAAGGAATGAGGAACAAAAATCAGAGTAACAAATTGGGATGTAGGATGCACTAATTAAACAGTTGTGGAACAATACCAGTACTGTGACCAGCAAAGGAGGTTAAAAAAAAAACAGATGGTATATTCTACACCAAGATAAGACTAACCAGCACAAATTGAGACGTCAGTAAATGAAACTGGGGCAAAACCAAGTATTTATCTGTGAGCAGTGTGTCTTCAGGAACAATACAAGAACTGAGACTTCCCAAGATCCACGAAAGCCTTTCACATAAAGCAGTGGCACCAGTCGCTACAACCAGAAATGAGGGGAAACCTTTCATGCCAGTTGCCACAGGTGGACCCGAGAACTGCACAGTGAGCTGACAGTCCAGTCACAACCTTTTAGTAGAGTGAGAGTTAATCCTAAATGCTTATTGCTTATTACGGTTGTGTGTGTCTAGAAAACAGATTTGTCCAACCGGCATCTTCCCCATAATTGGCACATTATGTAGCAGAAATGCTTTTATTGTTCAACTCATGTGATTCTCACTACAAGCACATATACAGACATAAATACTTTACAATAATATGTATTATATGTATAAGAAAAAACAAACGAATGTACACATTGATAAAGAGAATGTACAAAGTACATGGAAGTGCTGGTTATAACTGCATTATAATAGCTGGTAAGCATGTTTTCTCGTAGGGAAACCTGGTTATAATTTGCCATTATAACCAGCTGGTTATAATGATGAACATGTGCCAGGTTTCCCTCGCTCCAAGCATACGCCAGTTGGCATCTTCCCTTCGACGCTCAGGACACTTCATCCCTCGTACTTGATTCTCCCATAAGTAAATATTTAATAACGTAGCTCTTTTTGCAGGGGAACTGCATTATGCTTGAGCCCATAATCCGTTTTATTACACCATTCAACAGATTCTCAGCCAGTTACATGTTCACGACTTCTGGTTCTGCCCCCGATGGTAATTGTGGCCTAAGGAACTGGCTGCGATCTCCTTCCTAGCAAATTTCTCCTCTTGCATCCTAAATTTGTAAAATAAGCTGAATAAAACATGAATAAGGGGGAATAAAGGATCAGCATTAGCAAAGTCGAGGAAAATAGACGATTACCTGGAGGATGAAGCAAGGTCGGAATCTGAGGCCTCAGAACTGGAATCCGCTCAACTGCAAACCGCACCATCCCCAGCTAAATCCATTACCTCAGACTACCGCACACCAAAGAATAAAACCAAAAAAAATTAAATTAGACACGCTCTACCATGAACTGTGTGCATTTCGGGCAGACATTAAGCAGCTTTATATTGAAATTAGAAGGGATGTGCAGCTTTTGGAACAACGAGCTGACGATTCTAAACTCCAAATGCTGGCAACTGATGAGTTAGAAAATTTAGTGCAACAACTTCAGGTACAACAGGGATTCTTAGCAGCACGTCAGGAAGATGCTGAAATTAGAGTGCGTTGTAAAAACATACAACTTTATTGTATCCCAGAAGATAGCGAGGGCTCAAAGATAAAATAATTAGTCTCTGACCTTCTCTGAACAGCTCTCAACCTGCCAGAGGATTGCGCGCTTGATCTGTGGACTCTTTCCAGAGCTCTGGCTCCGAAGCCTTCCTCTCCGACAGCGGCTCCCCGATCCATCATAGCCCGCTTCAACAAATATGCAGTCAAGGAACACATCCTGCTGATAGCATGGCGCAAACAGAAGATATTCTTCGGGCAAACCAGATTTTATCTGGACCATGATTATGCACCCCAAACTATGGAGCAGCGGCGAGCCTACCTTCCACTATGCCCAACACTGAAGGCCCAAAGTATTAAATTCAATACTCCTTACCCAGCGAAGCTTGTGGTTTTTCTATATGACGGGAGAGTGGAGTTCCCTACTGCGGAGAGGGCCCACGAGATCATGATGGCAAGGGGA
This sequence comes from Neoceratodus forsteri, assembly GCA_016271365.2. Taxonomy (NCBI): domain Eukaryota; kingdom Metazoa; phylum Chordata; order Ceratodontiformes; family Ceratodontidae; genus Neoceratodus; species Neoceratodus forsteri. The sequence goes on along the minus strand of CM057449.1, from coordinate 136,177,959 downwards.
TTGACGTTCCCAGGAAGAACTATGGCTGGTGCACCGCAAACCACTCAACCTTCACGCTGGCAAAAAATACAAGCAGCGACTACTACCATCGAGGTCAAGAGAGACTCGGTAAATGAACATGATCCCAAACAGTGACTGGCTAAATTCGACAGGGAGGATTACACTTCTACCCCCAAGGAAGTCTGAAAATGCTTAAGGTACATTGTGACTGACTTGTCCATGATTATTGGCCTGCGGGGAGGAGGACAGGGATGGAGTGGGTGATACGAGGGAGGCGAGATTGAAAATAGGCCCTCTCCTGGGCTTGGCCCATTAAACTCTAGCCGCTTGAATTAAACCCTCTGGATTTGGGAGACGCTGGGCACTTGTCGGGACTGCACCAGAAGCCTTGTCTCTGATGTACCCACAATCCACCCATGCGGACTGTGGGAATGTACTTAAAATCGGAAAAGAACACTCGATACCTTTTGATGTGCCCTTCGTGATACTGGTGATGCGGGACTGCATGAAGAGACCCTGTTTATGTCTCCTTATTTGTCTGATCCATTTGCCCAACCACAAGACTGCTTCTTTAGGACACTTGACTTTTTAGAATTACACTGGGAGCATTGCGAATGGCTGTGCCTGGGATAAGGAAATTTGTTATGCCTTGCTTGCTCGACTTTGCTTACGTATCAGCAAAGTAATATAGGGAGGGGATTGATTTGTGCTATGAAGGTACTGGGCCACCCATTACAACAACTTGATGGGAATCTTACTCTCTTTTAATTATTTGTTTTCCCATGTATTTTGGGTGATTTTCTTCCTCATTGCCCTTCTTTTTCTTTTAATTTTGAGCCTTATCAGCTCACGGAGGGCCAGACATGACAGGCCTTGATTTTAACCCTCCCACTGGGTTTGATTCTAATTCCGCTAATACGCACCCCAGGTTAAAGGGAAACGAAAGATGGTTTCCCCTAACTTGGAAGTTCTTATAAATTTTACTTTTAAACCTTTTATAATTTGGATAGTCATAATGATTGTGATAAATGTGGTTAACTCTGTAGGATTAATACTTTAAAAGCATTATATCGCATTTATTTTTATAAAATTAAGGAATTTTTTCTGTTCACTCATGCATGGTTGGTATGTGAGTTATTGTTAATCTAGCACCAAGACGCAAACTGTTTATAGGCTTTACTGACAAAGGCTTGTTATTTTAACATGCTTAATGAGAGATTGCTACAGGTTATTAGATGGCAGGGTGAAAAAGGTGTATCAGAGACATCATCCAAAGATTAATAAAGACAGAAACAGGCAGGACAGGGGTTCCTCTCGAGTTAGGAGAGGCATTGGGGAGGATCCTAGTTCAGTAAAGACACTATCTCTCCCTTAATAATTATAGCTAGCTCAGCTCTTATTATGTCATTTAATGTAAATGGCATCCATAATCCTGTGAAATGCAGGCGACTACTGTGATACTTTAAACAAAGCAGGCCAGATGCGATTCTGCTTCAAGAAACTCCTTTCACACTTGGAACACTCTAAATTGAAGACATGGGGATTTAGGAAGGTGGTGGCATCATCCCATGTCTCTGGCAGAAGGCAGGGTACCGCAGTTTTGATCCCACATGGAACACAGTTCCAGCTGCAGAAGCAGATCATAGATACAGATGGGAATCATGTTATAATAGTCGGCCAACTCTACTCGAAGCAGATCACACTGGCCTCATTTTACCTCCCTCCCCCCCGGGGAGCAGGGTGAAAGTAGCCCAAAGATTTTTAGATACCTTATTGCCATCAATACAGAGCATGTGTATTACTGGAGGTGACCTGAATATTACTCTGAATATCACATCAGACTCCTCTAATCCCTCTAAACATAGGGCATTGGCCCGACAAAAATATTTAAAACAAACTCTCCCTGCATTGGGGTTTATGGATGTCTGGAACCACTTCTTCCCCTTAGTAAGGGCCTACACGCGCTACTCTCCTAAAACCACCACCTCAGCATGATTAGACTATTTTTTAGCTTCTGTAAGACACCTCGAAACTGTTAGGGATATTCATGTGGGATCATCTATCCTATCGGACCATTCCCCTATGCTCTTAAAGATGGATGTAGAAAAACCTAAAAAAAACAAAATTTCTGGCAATTTAGTGTATCTTGCCTACAGGACCCAAAATTTATTCAAATGGTTAAAGCTCATATACCGATTATTCAGGCAGACAATGCCTCCTGATATACCTCGAGACTGTCAACTGGGACACCTTTAAACTGGTGATCAGAGTCCCGCCTTAGCTGCCTATTGTGGGATGGAATTGTACTTTCCTTTGTGGATGAGGAGGCAGTGATTGTCGGTAGGTGATATTATTCGGAAATTTAGTATCCTGGCTCTCTCACATTTTAAAGCAATACAAATAAGGCATCTACTCACAATAGTCCTTGGCAATACCCCTCCTTATCAGACGGTTACAGCCTTGATCCCAGAAGTCTCTTCTTTACTTGGATCTTTGGGTATTGTATCCAAATTATATCAGGTTTTGTTTCACAAAAGATATGGGGACTCTTTTGGACCAACGGGTTTCTGGAGCTCCATTCTTCCTGAATATTATCCTAATTGGGAAGCCCTGTGAAGGCTCTTTCATAAATATGTTTTCCAAGACAAGTTGCGTCTTATGCAATATCACATTTTGCACAATATGTACTAAACTCCAGTTAAGTTAAAGAAGTGGGGTCTCTTGGACTCTAACTTATATGTTAAGTGTTTTTGGGAGGAGGGAACACTTTTTCACATATTTTGATCCTGTCCCAAAAATCTCCCTTCTGTGGGATTCTATCAAGCTGTCTCTGGATCCTTTGCTGGGCCTACAGGAGTACTTCACGCCTGACATTTGTCTTCTAGGGGACTTGTCCTCTATTAGAGTTAAAGTGAGGAGGTTTCATGTCTCTGTGATAGCTTTATCTGTCAAGAAGCTTATTTTACGTCACTGGAAAGACAAGTCCACTCTGACATTACAGGAATGGGTGAATGAAATTCTTGCTAACCTGCATACGGAAAAAGCGATTGCCAGCCTCCACAACAGATTATCTGTTTATACGCAAATATGGGATCCCTTTACTCTAATTCTAGCTGCTCAGACTTAGTTGTGTTCTAGGACAAATTGCCCTGCGGACTCCTGTATAATGTCTTTGTATTCATGTGATACACTGATATGCTACTGCTGTATGGGGAGATGGGGAGGGTGGGGCAGTTTTAACATAATAAGCTGCAGTATTCTTGTTTCATTTTTCATGTTAACTGATTTTTAGTGTGGAAAATCTGTTAATAAAGTTTGAATAAAAAAAATGGTGCTTAGAGGGGATATTATTAAATATACTGCATATATAAAAAAAGAGAGAGAGAGAGAGAGAAAATAGAACAGGAATTACTAGAAGCACTAACGGTGCTACAGACAAGGTTATATCAAGGTGAAATCTCTGCTAAACATGAACTCCTGATCACTAAACAGAAACTTCAAAAAATAACTGACCAAAAAATAGAGCAACAACTGCTTTATTTAAAACTTAAATCGATTAAAGGGGCCCCTGAGGAGCTAGGAACTTGGCAAGATGCCTTAGAGACTTCAGGAGCCAGGCAACAGTTACTAAAATGCAAAATCCATTAACTAACCAAAGCCTGTCTCACCCCACGGCCATCAGACAAACCATGGCCGACTTCTATAATTTTTTTATACGTAGAGGATATCACCCCAACCCCGCAACTGTTGGCCCTATATCTCCAGAATACTAAATTACCCCGTTTAAATGCCTAGCAAGCCGAGAGTTTGATATGTCTCATTACTGAACAGGAAATTGTGGCCACCCTGAAACTAATCAAGACCCAGAAGGCTCTGGGACTGGATGGGTACCCGAATGAGTTTCTTAAACAATTTCAGAAATTACTTATACCCACTGTACTACAGGCCTTTCGGGAAATTCAGGAGGGAGGCTGCCCCCCCCCCCATGGTGATATGCTGAATTTATGGCCATTCCTAAACCTGGTAAGGACCCTACTCTGGTTGCTTCGTATCGCCACACATCTAAATTAAACTGTGACTATAAAATATTTGTCAGTTCTGGCCCACAGACTAGACATAATTCTACCCCAGCTAATAGAGATCAAGTGGGATTCATCATGAAGCGACAAGCCCATGATGCGGTAAGACAAGTTTTTTTTACTAGCCGAACACGCCATACAGAGAAAAATCCCCTTAATCCTTCTCAGGCTTGATGCCGAGAAAGCTTTTGATAGGGTATTGTGGCCCTTTTTATGGGCCACGTTACAACAATTTGCTTTCCCTGAAAAGTTCATATTCCAGATCCAGGCTATGTACCATTCCCCTATAGCATATCTTAAACTGGATGGTTTACTCTCTTCACCATTCCCCCTATTTAGGGGAACAAGACAAGGGTGTCCACTATCTCCACTCCTATTTATACTTTACTTAGAACCCCTTGCTACCAACCTGAGAACACAGGCCAACATTGAAGGGATCCCAGTGGGGGGAAGAATGTATAAACTTTATTTGCGGACAATGTCTTCTTGACCCTGACATCCCCAGAGACCTCTGTACCTGCGGTCTGGGAACAATTACAGGCTTCGGCAACCTTTCAGGCTATAAAATAAACTGTTCTAAAACTGAAGTACTTAAATTTTTCTTCTGCCCATCCAGACAAATGAAATCAGAATTCTCATTCCGCTGGCATAGAGTTGAGATGGGATACCTAGGAATTAAAATCCCTGCCAAAATTATACATTTGGAAATGGTAAATCTGGAGCCAGTCACTCAGTGGATCACGGCTGATATATCCAGATGGACACGGCTACCACTGGGGATACTTAATCGGGTAGAGGTGATTCAACAAAATGTTTCTAGGGACATGGATATGTTGTTCATCCACACTGTCTGGCAGGTTCCTTGCCGCTTTAAATCTTGCTGGAAGGTCTTCAAGGTGGCTCCCACCCAGCCGGTGGTAAAATTCTCAGCTCCGCCCCATGATGCCAGATCTTCCTTACCGCTTGAAAGCTCAGGTTCCCTCCTTAACGTTCTGCGTGATACACTGGATCCTAATTCTTTGGTTCGCCCGAAACTCATTTTAAAATTTTCAAGACTTCAGTCAACTTTCTCCCTCACGGCTGCGATGAACAAATCGACTCCCAGTTTTCGGCGGTGCCCTTGTGGGCAGAAGATATCCAGGATGGACCCGCATTCCACATGCGTCTACTGCCTCGGCCTAGAACACGACCGGCAGGCCTGTGAGTCATGCCGTTCGTTTTCGGGCCAACGTCCTGGACGACCGTGCTGCCCGGTTACAGCTGGGGCACCCTGAGAAGTGCTACCCACCGGTTAAGTTGAAGGAGGCCCGTTGGGTGGTTACCACGGTGGCTGGCTCGGCTGAGCAGCTCGAGCAGATGATCGCCCTCGAGAAGGAGGCGGCCCAGGCTGCATCATCCTCTTCCCGGTCACGGCATTTATCCCTCTCTCTCTGGGTACCTTGTATTCAGCTTCATTCAAGGAGCTTTGCCATTCCCTTTCCACAAAGGGAGAGGGGCCATCGAGAAATTCTTCTCGGTCCAAAAAGGAGGACTCTAAGGGTATGTCCCATCGTCGGCGTTCGTGGGAGTGGGAGAGGTCTCCTTCCCTGGACAGCCGACTGTCGACCTCGGTCAAGGTTGCGGCTGAGGCCGCTGGCTTCACGGCGTCCCCGTCAGGCCAGCCGTCCGAGACACCCGTCGACACGGTCGAGATTTTTCTCAACCCGTCGGACAGGCTGTCGACTGATGAAACTAACAACCCTTCTTCACGGTTCCCCGGTGGGGCCGAGATCTGCCTGCACCCCGGTGCAGCAGTCCCGATTAAGCGTTCGAGCCAAGGGAAGAGCGGGTGTCCCCTGCTCCTTCCCAGACCCATCCTCGGAAACACCGAGGATCTCGATCTCGGTCTCGGACTTCTTCTCGGTCTTGCCGATACTGCCGACATCGGCGGTCTCGGTCTCAGCACCGAGGTAAGTGGCGCTGCCGCTCATCCTCGTCTTCCTCCTCAGAAGAGGAGAGGCTTCAGCGCAAATTGCGTCAATGCTACGAGGACCTGATGTGGTAGCAGTTACTTCTGTCCGGGAGCAAGTCATCACTGACACCTTCCCCAGCCATCAAGTGGCTGTCACCCGTGCAGCTGAAACAACCCCTCGCCGTAGCAGAGATGCCCAAGCCTGGGCGGTTGTTCGGCTGAAACCTGCTGCCCACCGATTGTAGTGGAACTGCTCAACAACCAAATCGGGGCACTGACCAGGACCTCGGTCGGGTCAAGGCCTGCCCACAGGTTGTTGGTCACCCTCACTCCCGACCGTCCTTGGCAGGTGGAGGGTGGCTTAGCCCCAGGCAGCTCTTCACGGACTTCTCTGAGTCCGACAATGACTCCTCCCTGTTCTTCAGGCGGTTGACCTGAGTCCTCCAGGGCCAGTCGCTGGATGAAAGCCCATCGTCCTTCATGGGTTTGCTTCGGCTCATCTCGGAGTCCACCGGGATGCAGCTCAAGCCCGTATCCAGACGGGCCAAGTATCCCCTGACGGAGATACTGGACCGAAGGGATTCCCCGCAGAGGCCTTTCCGATGGCTGAGGCTATTGTTGACCCAGCCTCGGAGCTTTGGTAGCAGCCTGCTTCCTGCCCTGCGCCTTTGGCCAGGAAGTATGTGGTCCCTACCGGCTCTTTGCCCGGGTTTTCGGAACACTCATCTGCCGAGGGGTTGGTCACTCACAGCGTTTTCTGGCGTTCCGGGAACACTAGGGACGTGGACAAGCCTCCCGACAAGGAGTCCAAAAAGCTGGACTTCGCGGGGCGCAAGGTGTACGCTGCGTCCTCCCTTGGCCTCCACCAGGCTAGCTTGGCCATACTGATGGCACACTTCTCCCACGCCCTCATGGGCTCCCTGGATGAGGTGATCCCTCATCTCCTGGATGACCTGCAGACCACGGTCCGGCAGGTTCGGGACCAGAGTAGGGCAGTGGCTAAGCGGCGGCTCCAAACGGCTCTGGACATAAGAGACTCCTGTGCCAGATTGGTTGTGGCCGCGGTGGCCATGCGGCGCAGAGCATGGCTGAGGATATCCACCTTCACCATGGATACCCAGCACAAATTGGCAGATGTCCTCTTTGGGGACCGACCTCTTCTGCCCTGGGAGGAAGATCACCTCCAGTGGATCAAGAAGTCCAATGCGCTCTGGACTCAGTCACCTCCGACCAGAAGGACAAAGGCCGCCGACAGCAGCAGCATAAGTCCTTTCACCCTTCTGCGCATGCGGCACGCTCGCCCAACAGCACCAGCACCAGCACCAGGGCCAGCAGGCTCACACTTGGCATCCCAAACCCAAGCCCGTGGCTTCCTCCAATAGGAAGCAGGGAGGTAAAAGCCCAGGAGGTCCTTCGGCCAGTCCTTCCTCCAAGCCTGCCCAGTGACGGGTTGAGGGTGTCGCCTCAGCCTGCCACTCCTCTGGGTTCCCCGGGGAACGGCTCCACCACTTCCTTTCCGCCTGGTCCGGTATCACCACGGACCACTGGGTATTGGAGGTGGTAGGAAAGGGTCTGCCTCTGGAGTTTGAGCAAGCCCCACCCTTCCGAGCCGTCACCTCTCGGGGGGGGGCACGGGGTCCGCAGCCTCTCTGTTGGTCCATCGAGCCGACATTGCCCTGCTCCTCGAAAAAGAGGTGATCAGGAAGGTGGTGGATCCTCTTCCAGACCTGGGGTTTGTGTCCAGCTACTTCCTGGTCCCAAAACGTATGGGGGGCTGGCACCCCATTCTCGACCTGCATGACCTGAACAGGTTCCTAAGGTCTCGGACCTTTAGGATGGTCACTGTGGCTCAGATAATCCGATCCTTGGAACGAGGCATGTGGTTCTGTTCCCTGGACCTTCAGGACGTGTTCTTTCATGTCCCAATCCATCTGTCCCACCAGAGATTCCTCCACTTCAGAGCAGAGGGATCCCTTTATGAGTTCCGGGCCATGCCCTTCGGCCTTTCCCTAGCTCCCAGGGTCTTCACCAAATGCATGGCAGTGATGACAGCATTCCTGCAGTGCCGAAGGGTCCGGGTGTACCCCTACCTGGACGACTGGCTGATTGCAGCCCCCTCCAGAGTGGAGGTGGAGTGGTCCAGAGATCTGGCCCTCCAGGTTTGCTCTCAGGTTGGCCTCCCTATCAACGGAGGCCAAGTCGGAACTCGTGCCAAAGCAGGTGATACAATTCATTGGGGCAGAGCTCGACTTTCTACAACCAGAACATGGCTCCAGGTGGACAGGGCTGAGGTTCTTTCCTCCTTGCCCAATCATTTCAGGTTGGGCAATCGCCTCCTGCCCGGGACTTCCTGCACCTCCTGGGCTCATGGCAGCCTGCACCAGTGTGGTCCGTTAGCCTGCTGGCTACGCGTCTTCAATGGGACTGGAGCAGCCAATGGTCACAGCACTTCGATCCGCTGGATCAGCTAGTGACAGTGACCCAATGGATGTGGAACGCTGTCCAGTGGTGGATCGTTCCAGCACATCTTCAGGAGGGCATCCTGTTTGTCTGCCCTGAGCCGACGGTCTCTCTATCGACTGATGCCTCTCTGATGGGTTAGGGTGCCCATCTGGGGGAGCACAGAGCGCATGGCCTCTGGTCCCCTTGGGAATCCCGATGCCATATCAACCTGCTGGAGCTTTGAGGAGTTCATTTAGCCCTCACCGCCTTCGCTTTGTTTCTATGGGGTCACGTGGTTCAGGTCCAGACGGACAATACCATGACCATGTACTACCTAAACCGCCAGGACGGTACGCGCTCCATGCCTCTGTGCAGGGAAGCTCTCCACATTTGGTCATTTGTGCTCAGCCTGGAGGTGTATCTCCTCACTATTCATGTGGCAGGAGCCTCCAACACCCTGGCCGATGCCCTAAGCCAGATAGGGGCTGCATCCCACGAGTGGGCTCTCCTGCCAGATGTAGTACAAGTTCTGTTCTCCTTATGGGGCATGCCTCAGGTGGACCTGTTTGCCTCCAGGGAGAATGTGAAGCTGAGACTGTTTCATGCCCGCTCCCCTCAGCAGGGCTCACTGCAGGGGATGCCTTCTCGAGACCATGGACCCCGGGCCTCTTCTATGTCTTTCCCCCATTTCCCTTGATCCACAAGGTGCTTTTCAAGGTGAGGAGGGACAAGGCGCAGGTGATTCTGGTAACCCCAGACTGGCCCCACCAGTTCTGGTATCCAGATCTCCTCAGTCTCAGCTCCAGGCTCCCGAGGTGGCTTCCAGCCTGCCTGGACCTGATCTCAGTCAATCAGGGGAAGGTATTCCATCCAGACCTTCAATCCCTGCACCTGACGGCCTGGTTCCTGAGCGGCTAGAGTTCCAGGCCTTGGGTCTTTCCGACAAGGTCCTCAGTGTCGTTGAGGCGTCCTGTAAGGAGTCGACCAGAAAATGCTACGCCTTCAAATGGAGGAGATTCTCCATTTGGTGTCAGGGCAAGGGCCTGGACCCTTCCTCCTGTTCCTTGGCAAGAATTTTGGACTACCTGTGGTCCCTTTCTCAGCAAGGGCTTCGGTCGACGACCCTTAAGGTGCACCTGGCAGCCATATCTGCTTACTGGGTGTAGGCTGGGAAGCAGTCAGTGGTGCAGGAGAAGGTGGTCAGGCTCTTCTTCAAAGGCCTTGATCACATATCCCCTCTGGTGCGAGAACCTCCACCTCCATGGGATCTACTGCTGGTATTGGCTAAGCTCATGAGCAGGCCATTCAAACCGATGCACAGGTGTGACATCTCTCACCTGTCGTGGAAGACCGCCTTCTTGGTGGCTATCACGTCAGCCAGAAGGATGGGAGAGCTCCAGGCGCTTTCCATCAAGTCTTCTTATCTGGTCTTCCACAGGGACAAGGTTGTCCTGCGCCCCCACCCGAAATTCCTTCTGAAGGTGGTGTCGGAGTTTCACCTTAACCAGGTGTTGACTCTGCTGGTGTTCTACCCCAGTCACACTCGGAGGCTGAATATAGGCTCCATACATTGGACCCCAGAAGAGCGCCGCTTATAAGGAGCGTATAACGAAGTTCGGGAGTGGTTCGCCAGCTGTTTGTCACCTATGCTGAAGCTGCACCTGGAAGACCTGCAGCTAAGTGGGACGATAGGCAGGTGGGTCACCTGCATAGATCTCTCACAGGTTGACGGACATGGAGCCTCCCAGAGGGATAAGAGCTCATTCTACCCGCCATACCGCTGCATCGGTGGCTGCTTCCAGGGACGTCCCTATCCAGGAAATCTGCAGGGCTGCTACCTGGAAGTCAGCACACACCTTCATCACCCACTACCACATCGATCTTGAGTCACGCTGGGATGCTGGTTTTGGGCCCAGTTCTCCAGTCTTTATTCCCTAAGTAGGGGATGTGCGCCTTGCCTCCCTTCTCCCGGAGAACTGCTAGGAGTCTGCCAGACAGTGTGGATGAACAACATATCCATGTCCCTAGATATACGGGTTACTCACATGTAACAGGAGTTCTAGGAATGGTATATGTTGTTCATCCACATGACCCACCCGACCTCCCCGGCTTCGACGCACAACCTGGCTTCCAGCGGGCTAGATCTGGCATCATGGGGCAGAAGCGAGAGTTTTACCACCCGAGTGGGTGGGAGGAGCCAGCTTGAAGACCTTCCGGCAAGATTTAAAGCAGCAAGGAACCTGCCAGACAGTGTGGATGAACAACATATACCATTCCTAGAACTCCTGTTACAGGTGAGTAACCTGTATTTTCCCTCGTCTCTTATTTTTCTTACAAACCCTAACGAAATTCCCCTCAGACTTTTACTTCCAGTCATGGGATAAACTTACTTCCAGGTTTATTTGGGCAGGGAAGGCACTGAGAGTAAAATACACTTTACTACAACTACCAAGGGCAGTGGGAGGGTTAAACCTACCCAATTTGAGAAATTACACCAGAGCGTCTCAAATACGTACAGCCTTTTCCCTTTTGAATCCTTCTTATAAGGCCCATTGGAAGGCAATAGAAATAAACCTAAATGGCCTGGAACCCCTCTCCTCTTACTTACTAGGAGATGCTACCAGGTGTTATCCTTAACCTCGATTCAAGAAAGTCACTACAGAGTTTCTCAAAACCTGGTTTCACCTTTAATATGGTATGGGTTGACCACTTCTGAGAAACACTTTATATCTGCCCTAGCGTATACTACAGATATTTGCCCACATTCCCTAGAGCAATTGTTAGGAAAATGGGAACAATACTCCATTAGATATGTGTTCCAGTTGGTGGGTCCCTTTGGGATTCATTCTTTCCCCAGCTTACAATCTTTATATGGGTTGCCCCAGAGACAGCTGCCTACTTTTTCAGCATTAAATACTCTGCTTCTTGGGTGTGCGGACACCCTAATTAAAATAGCAGAGACTCCATCTGAAACAGTGAACCTTATTATTCACACTATAAAAGGGGGCTTTCAGGAACACATTATCAGCAATATTTACCGGGCATTATGCCCAACCAAAGCACTAGACTACGACCAGTTGAGAGTTAGATGGGCTAAACAGCTCAACATAGAACTGGATTCAGATAGCTGGTCAAAATGCACCAATTTTTACTCCAAAAATTCATTGACGTCTTATTGGAGGGAATTTGACTGGAAGGCAAGGGTTAGATTTTTTTAGAACCCTAGATATACAGGCTAGGTATGGGACATCGGATAAGAGCTTTTGCTGGAGGGGTTGTGAATACTCACCCACAGGCCAGGAACATATAATGTGGTCTTGCCCACTTCTGCTTGACTACTAGAGGGACATTCTTATGGAAATTGATAATATATTTTCTATCTCACAGTTGCTTACCCCGGGGTTTCTCTTGATGGCGACACCTCCATTGAACAACCAGATCAACTGGTCCCAATATAAACTAATTTCACTCTTAATTTTAATAGCAAAAAGAGCTATAACTAGATATTGGCTCACAAAGATAACCCCAGTTAAAACAACTTGGAGAAAACTCACCTATGAGGTATATACTTTGGAACGTCTCTCATATAAAATAAACAACAGGGTGAACACTTTCAACACCAGATGGGGCAAATTGGTGGCATACCAATTGGAGCATTACCAGGATTTTGTTCCATGAGAGAGGTGATAAACCCATCCATCTTATAAAATGCCCATAGACAGAAATAGATCCCCGCTTGGATTGGCTGCTCCTTGAGGTGTCCCAGTGCTGGGAGGAGACTTACACGGAATATATGGTTTAGGGAATATTTGAAATACTGTATATTTCATCATAACATATGCTGGAAACAAACTTGAACCTATCACAATAGGGAAAAATCAGTTAAGAAGCTTTGTCTGAGATATGATAAACTGACTTGCCTATGTAAATCAATCGTTTTTTTAGGTTGCGTTAAGGAATCATTACAGCCAGTGTGTTGCATAATTTCTGAATATGAATGTAATGTCTTGTATCAACATAAAATAAAAGTTATATTTAAAAAAAAAACTGTAGACAACCTGGAATAGAAACTGATTCAAAAGGAGGACATTAAAAACAATTTCCTATTATCAAATCATTTAGATTACATGTAAAGAGAGTGGAAAATCTCTTTATGGAAAAAAATATGTAGATGTATCAGCTCTTTGTCTAATGCCTTCTTCAGCTTATATGGATTACAAAATTCCATTGGCGTGAAACTTTAGAAAATTCCTCCAGCTGGCCCAGTGGTGTGGAGGACTGGGCACTCTGCACCTTACCTCCTGCCACACTGGTGACTCGGGTTCAGGAGTGGAGGTGAGTCATTTTAGGGGCTTGCCAGGAGGGAGGATTGAGCATCCCTAGGGCAGTGCTCCTCCCCGGGGTGGGGGTTGTTTGACCCGTTGCTTGCCTGCCACCTGAAGAAGACTGGGTAGAAACACAGCCTGGACACACTAGCAGCAGCCAATCATAGGCATTTAAGGACATCGCCATGGAGATGGAGCTCATCATTATGCTTTTGCACATGGTTGGCTTCAAGGGTGAAAAACAGGAAGAAAAATGGAGGAAGGTTTCATGAAGCCCTGCCTGTGACATTGATGGCCCGCTTGGTCTCTCCAGATCCTGGGGCGATCTGGATTTGTGTGCTCTGGGCAGGGGAGGACAGCCCTCCCTTCCTGGCCCTGCTGTGGGGGGCAGTCCATTGGGGATTAAGTCCCTCGATACTGGAGGAGACTCAAGATGGTTGCAGTGACAGAGACAGGGCTGAGTACAGCGTGCTGTCCTGCCAAGGTGGAAAAATTATCTGTATGGAAAAAAGAAAATTCCTCCAATAATTAGTACCGCTTAGAAGCATGTTAACCGGACACTCTCTGCCCTTGAATACCACAAGTGCAATATTCTCTAGCCTGTAATCTCCTACATCTTAAAATGGCATAAAAAGTTGCTCTATCAATAGAAAATTGCAAAATGAAATGAGAACTTTAAATGTTTACTAATTTACAGAAGTAGGTATCGATTCCTGGATTTCAAAACTGACACATCAATAAAGGCCATACAATGTTGCGGTCTTTTATTTTATTTGAGAAGCAGCATAGTGTTTTGGTTAGAGCAGTGGCTTGGGAACCCCTTGATCCCTGGTTCAAACCACACCAGAGACAAATATTCACCACGTGACCTTCGACACATCATTTAATCTCCCAGTGCTCCATTTTAGCCAGCTGCAGAAATAGGCAGAAACAGGGCTCCACTGAAAATGAGATGTTGCTTCTCAGCTGGGCTATCCTGGGGAAATAAATAATAAACTGAACTCAAAATTAAAATCCCAGCACATCCACTGACTCATGGGGTATGTGACACTGAGGAACCAACTTGACCTTCTGTGGCCCAATCAACCCTGTAAAACTGACTGGTAGTGGAAGCCTATTGCAAATGAGACATGGGGTCTCAACTGTGTTGTCCTAGGCAGAGTTGGAATTTCATTGTAGGAGTCAAGTGGGTTACATTTTCAAACTCTACCCCTTTGTCTACAGCCAACAGCTTCTTTTGCATTTTACACCACTGGTGCTTCTCAAGGAAATGCAAAAACAGCCATTGTTGGATGTATCCAACTCTTGGTTTTCCTTGTTATGAAGTCGTAACACATATGTATTGTAGCTTGAATTTGGACTGTTGTGTAGTTCTCATTGTAAATAACATTTTTATCTTGTTTCTGCTTTCCATAAATGTGAAGGATACAAAGTCCCATTAGAACACCTGTTGCAGATATTGCATGGCAAGATACTCCCTGTTGGTGCTATGAAGGAGGAAATAAGAAAAGAGAAGAATCATCATCTTGAAGACATCATCAGGAGTAAGAAGAAAACATTTATCAGTCTTAGGCATGGTGCCAGGAGCTGACACAGTCTTTTCACTGAGTCCTCTCCTTCAGAGCCTTGCCCAAAAGGCAATAGATCACAAGTGACCTCCTCCTGACCCTCGATCTGTGATTTTTATTTTTTATTTTTATTTTAGTCTTTGGTAACTGGTAAGGCCCATGAGGCACAAGTACCTGTTTTCAGGGGCGACCTGGGAACACTGGGCAGTTAAGTGACTTGCTCAGAGTCACACAGTATGCAAGTGGAGGTTGTGGGAATCAGACCCAGGTCTGTTCTGCTGGATGTACCAAGCTCATTCACAGCTTGTTACTCTAACCTCTAGGTCATACTGCAGGGTGGGTGGTATTAATAGTATCAGTTGAGGTTAACCTGGATCCCCCTCCCAAACCCACAACATGCTGTTTGTACCTAACTTTGTCATGTGACAAGAGCAGCACACATGCGTGGGAGGGATGGGATGAGTGAACTGATATCACTAATAATGCTTTGCAGACTGACATCAATAAGGGGTTACTTCAGATGTAAATCGCTTGCTCTGAACAAAAGTGTAATCATCAAAGAGTCAGAGGGACCTAAGTCAAAACTGCAACATTTCTGCAGTGGCTTCAACATTGTTTAACTCTGCCCATGAATATTATTGGTAAGTGCATTTGTAAAAATAAAACCAGTTGGCTGTAGTTGACCGTGGCTGCTTTTGCATTCAGCAGCATTGTACACTTTGTCACAAACCCACTCCTGGGATGGACCAACTGAGCTACAGTGCCCACCCCTAAGTACAATCAGTGATGATGGGGTGACAGGATTACCCTCCACGTGTCCTCCTAGAGTGCTCGCTGAGTTCACAACTGAACACCCACCATGAGGTCCCAGGGCTTCCTCTCTAATCTGGGTAAGGGTAAAATACAGTCTCAAGTCTATAGCCAGGTGAGAACCCTCCTCGGTTGCTGTACTGGGGGAAGACCCAGGCGTTACGAGCCCTTTGGGGTTTGCCTGTGTAATCTCTGATTGGTGTCTTATCCCACGGGTGGCGCAGTGACCTAGTTCCCCCTTGCAGACCCCTCCCGAGACCTGTGTATCTCATCTACTTTAGGTGCCCATATTCCCTTTCAGGATCCTAAACTTTGGTAGTGATGGTGGCACTTTGGCAGTTAAATAGGCTGTCACAGAGTTAATAACTGTTTCCACATTCAAACACACAATAAAATATCTCCCAGGTAGTTTTTAAAAGCAAGTGCTTTTTCTGTTTACTAAATAATTATCATATAAGACTTGCAAACAAAAGATTTCAGAAATGTGGGTTACAGAATAACAAAACAAAGTTGGAAAAATATAAACACAAAATGCACTGTGAAATTAACTGTCTAGTTTCTGCGTGGTTTGTAGAATCAGATGTCCAGAAAATAGCTGAAGTTTCTGCAAAGTTTTCCAAGTCCCAGTCCTTATTGCAGTCTGGCTAGCTTGTTGTGTCAGAAGCGTCTCCCACGAAAGAGTGTGCAGTGCAATGCAGGCTTTTTATAGCCCTGGTCCTGCAATCTCTGGTTAACTGATGGCCTTATCTTTTTAGCCCAGCAGGGGACTCTCTTGCTTTTTCCAAGATTTTAAGGTAATCGATGAAAAGAAAACACTATTACATTTTCTTGCATCCCCAGCTTCCTGTCACTTAATAAAATGTAAATAGACTATGGCAGTTCCTGGAACTTAAAATATTTTTCTCTTGAAATGTAAAGTTTATGACCGGCAATAGTTGCTACCATCTTCTGACATTTACTACCTGTTTCCCTTTTAATCAGCTTATCAGGAAATCCCAGTCTTCTCAAAATGTAACTTTAGGCTTCCCGCCAAGCTAGTCATTCCCAGACTGTGGAATACATGCCCCCAATCAAAATTTTAAATAAATAAGTATAACCTTTTAAAAAAAAATGGGGTATCTTTCTGTCACCTCACCTCCAGGCCTGTTTGGGAATTTATTTATTAAAAATCACAGAAAAATATAATTAAAACATGTCTACAGTATTATAGCAGATGGCCAATACTACACTTCACAAGAAAATGCAGAGTTGCCATTTTTGGATGTAGTCACTTGTTATTTCTTGTTGTTATGAAAATGCAGCACATACATATTGTAGCTTGGGTTTGGGCAGTTGTGTTTTCTTCTGTCTAGTTTTCATTGTAAATAACATTCCTATTATTTTGTTTCTGCTTTTCATAAATGTGCAGAATACCAGATTGAATCGGAACACTTATTGCTGCTGTTGAGGGGTGCATTACCGCCTGTTGGTGATACAAAAGAAGACGTGACTGAACAGCAGCAGGATGATTTTGAAGACCCCAGCAGCAGTAAGTAGAGTGTTAGATAAGAAGCTTACACAGGATTTTCTTTGGTCTCCATATATGTCTGGACACATGGGAATAAATAAACATTCCAACTTGGCAGGAGACAGAGAAGGGAGAGTTTCGATCTGTCTTGGTATTTGTATATAGCAGAAGTCACTTCTCTGCTTCTCTGTGTCGCTCAGTCAGCTTACTGAGTGAGTCATACAGAACTAAAAAGGCTGTGTCTCTCTTTCACTTGAAACAACTTGTATTTTGCAAAGCCATAGTCTTCCAAAATGTGAAAAATAGTTCAGCCCCAGTTATCTCCTGCACACCAATTTCCTTCACCCCATATTTCTATACAGTGATTACATGCAAAAAAATTGTTAGCTGCTATATGATGCCAGGGACCATCACTGCCTCTCTCACCGGAGACCCCTCTTCTTCTTAGACCATCTCTAAAGGGCCATGGATCCCAGCTGTACTTACCACCTGACAACCTGATTTATGATTGGTAGAGCAGTGGTAGTTTATTGTTAGGCTGATTCAGCCGATCCCCCTCTATAATCCACAGTATGCATGCCATGTGACATCAGCAGCACATGTGCCCAGAAGGGAAGGGTTGAGCTCACATCATTGATAATGCTAGCAGACTCCTTCTCCTTGGCAGACTGGCCCACCAAGTGGGGGAAAGTAAATGGAAACCGCTTTGGCTAAGGGTAGATTCACCTAAGGGCCAGCAAGACATATATCAAAATTGTTACTTATACTGCATTAGCTTCTGAACCCTCTTTACTCTTGAAATAATGCATTTCACCAGATTTTATACATTTAGAAAGGGCATCCACCAGTCTTAACTAAATGTACAGTAGAAATTGAAGGGTCCATTTTTTCATATCAGGCAAGCAAGACAGGGGCAAAGGTAATACAATTTTATTGTTTATTTGCAGGGAAGGTAAATACAAGAACTAGGGGGCATGGATTGAAATTGGAAGGGGGAAGGTTTAGGGGCACATTAGGAAGTATTACTTCACTGAGAGAGTGGCTGAGCCCTGGAACGGACTGCCAAAGGAGATGGAGAGGACCAGTACAGTGGAGGGTTTCAAGAAAGCTTGGTACAAAAACAAGGGATTGTCAAGGGGAGAAGAGGGGGATCTTGTGGGGGGGGGGGCAAGTAGAGTGGGAGGAATGGGCAGACTCGATGGGCCAGGAGGGTCCTTTTCTGCTGATATATGTCTGTGAATCTAGAATATATAAAAATACAAGACCCAGTCCCAAGGGCTCATGATGTTTTACAGTTACAGCATGACAGAATTCATAAATACACTAAAAATATAATTATTCCTGCTATCAAATAAATGAATGAACACAATTACTAACTTTGAGGAGCCATCTGTCAAGCTTCATTTCACACCATAGTATTTCAACCCCCTTTTTTAAATGCCTCCACCGAGCGAGAACTCCTGAGGTAGTATGGCATGGCAGTTAGTGCCAAATAATAGGGGCCACAATAGAGAAAATTAGATTGCCTGAGTGTTTAAAGCAAGATCTCAGGAGAAACTGGAAAGACTCCTTGGTGGGACAGGATGGGCAACCATAAAAACATATGAAAGTGCCGGCAAAAGGGGACCGTAATATCCACCTAGTCTGCCCGTGTGAGTTTGTGAATTAACCCCCCCCCAAAGTATTTTTTCCTTCCTAAGTTTCTGCAGTGCCTATCCCATGCTAGCTTGAACTCTCTCATTGTCTTTGCTGCCACATCTTCTGGGGGAAGACTCTTCCAAGGCCCCACCACCCTTTCGGTGAAGAAAAACTTTCTGATGTTGGTTTTGAATCTTCCTCCCTGTAGGTGCGTGCAACTGCCCCCTCGTTCATGTAGACAAGCTTTCTCCGAAGAGGTCCTGAGTTTGTACTGAATTAATTCCTTTGAGGTATTTGAATGCCTCTATCATATCCCCCCGTCCCTCCTCCTTTCCAGTGAGTACATCTTGAGATACATAGATACATATACACTGTCAGCAGATAAGGGCCTATGGCCCATCCAGTCTGCCCATTTGAGCTTGTAAGGAGCATAGCTGATCAAAGTTATTTTCTGTAGTGGACCCAACTCATGCAGGGCCTTGTAAGTTAATCATGCATTGTGAAGGTATGTACTGAGAAGGAAACCAATTGAGAGTACCCATAACAACTGGAAAACACTCCAACCAGTGTAGACTGTTCAAGGTAATTTATTAAATACATAAGACATATGGTATAGGCATGCAGTATACAGATCTCCCATTGGGAGCACGCCAAAAGAAGATACACCAGCGTTTCTCGTGGCTGACTGCCAATCCGTCAAAACAATCATGGTGCAACACTGGTGTTCCACTCTAAAAACTTCTACCAATGTAAACGGGCCACGTAAACTCCCAAATAAGGAGGGCCCTCCTTTGACTTTTTAGTTATATGGGTGTAAAGCTGGATACTATCTGGGTAATAAAAGATTATATAAAAATATTATTTGGGAGTTTATGTGGCCTGTTTACGTTGGTAAAATGTTAAAACTTGGAACAACAATGCTGCACCATGATTGTTTTTAAACTTGTTTTTAATCTTTGTATATCCTGAGTTAGGGGACACTGACTGAATAATTAATTGATAGGGAGTAATTGTCATGTGTATAAAGGCTGGGCATTTTCACCTTATCTCCAGATCACTCTGAGGAAGCCTGGCAGTCAGCCAGGAGAAACGTTAGTGTATCTTCTGTTGGCACGCTCCCTGTGGGAGATCTGTATACCGAATGCATGCCTATACCATATGTCTTGTGTATTTAATAAATGACCTTGAACTGTCTACCCTGGATGGAGTGTTCTCCAGTTGTTACTGGTGCTCTCAGTTGGTTTCCTTGCTTGTTGCTCTCACATTGAACACCATAACGACTGATTCTAGTGCTCTTTACTTTTGGTCTAGTGTCTCTGTGTACTGAAGACAGTGACTGTATTCACCTTCCCACAGTATGAAAGAGTTTAGCTGGTCTCACTTTACCTGCGATAATAACCCATGAAGGGAATTCTGCCTTTTTCAGAGAAATTGACTTCTGACAGTCCTTATGATGGGCCCTCCGAGCCATCCTTTTCTGCACTGAGCCAGAGCTCTTCCAGGAATGCCCCAACCTTTTGCCCAGTAGCATTCAGCTGCCTCAGCTCATTATTCTACCATGTTAAGCTGTGCAGGAGATTGCAGTGGTGCCATGATGTCAAATTATAGCCCTCAACAGCTGCAGCTATACCTCCCTTTACACCAACACCATGCTTGAGGTATCAAATACCTCTTGAACATTTTGGTCTCCAAAACTGCTGTGTGCTGTATTGGATCATCTCTGTTGGTGGGCAGACTTTCTGGGGGGGGGGTCCCTGCCAAAAACTGTACAGTGTGGCAATATGACCAACCCACTGGATCTATGATTTATGGGTAGCATAGGAAACAACCTGTGTGATGGCCAGTGAACTCATTATCTGGAGGTACTGCTGAGCAAATTGTGACTTTTTATGGACATCCCATGTGCTGAAATTCCCCAACATGATCAAGTTGAGAGCGTCCAAAAAACAGTCAGTTATGAAAGGTGACAGTGAGAGAAGGGGGCACAGAGAGGAGTTTGACAGGGCCCAGAATAGGACTTATGGGTCAGGCTGGTGTGATACAGAAGCTGTTGGTGCCAACGTCAGGTATGACCTATCAATGACATGCATGCCTGAAAAGCAGTCAGTGGTAGATAACTTCCAGTGGAAGTCACTTTGAAGCAGGATGGAATTACTAATGGCCAGGGGGCTCTGGATTTGGATCAAATCTAACAAATAAAATCAAGTTAGACTTCGACATTCACTGCAATGGTTTCTGGGATCACTGTCCCTCCTAATAAATTAATTTATTTTACTATGATATATTGCGTTGAAGAGCAGTTGCTGAGCTCTAAATGTAAGGGTTGAGGGGCCCAGCGTTTAACGTTGGGGAGATAAGAGGATCCAAAGGAGACTAGAAAGGACTCAAAACAGATATTATTATGGGATGCAGTGGTGAGATACATGGGGCTTAAGAGTGCCGAATGCCAGGTCCAACACTTCAGTGTGATATGTGCCCTACAAGCCATATACTGGAACTCCTTTCTTGGGAAGTAATGCTTTCTAAGGGGGCAGAAACCTAGGGGGCCAGGGGGCGTAACCTAAATTGTCCAAATGTCTCCTCTCTCACTGGGCAATTCTCATTTCATACATCATTGCTTCCTTGGATGCCAAAGAACGACGAGAGAGAGGAGGCCTGACAGGAGTATCTGGGTAAACTCCCATGGCGAGGGTGACGGTCAGGAGGGCAGAGGCAGACACAGAGCTGTGGATTGCTGAGGGACTAAACAGTGAGGAAAAAGAATTGCATGAAAAAGGTCACGCTAATCATGACTTGGCTGAATAATGAGACAAAGAACACCTTTACAACATTAAAGTGATGGAATGAACACAGAAAGTAATAACACTGAATTTACTTAAATAAATTGAAGGCTTTCAGGCAACTTTGTTTTTAGGGGGACTGGTACTATAACTGTTTGATTCAGGAGGGGAAAAGGAAAACAAGAGGTGGGCTTGTTAGACCAACCCGGGGGGGGGGGGAGAGTAGTGGAGGATGATGCGCAGATGGGAGATTACTAAAGTTACTTCTGCTCGGTATGCCTGGTAGAGGACAATGGTCCTCTGCTGAAGAGTAGTGTCAAGTCTACTATAAGGGGGTCCAAGAAACTGGCAGAGTATACATTATGGTGGACAGAGTACATAAGGGACTAGAAGCACCTGGGGTACACACGGTGCCAGGCCTGAATGTCCTGCACCAATGAGTGCTAAGGTAATTGGCTACAGTACTAGCAGTACCATTTCCCTGTCTGTACAGTGGCTCACTGCAGTCTGAAGTGGTGCCAGTGGGCTGAAGATCTGCTGAAGTAGTACCGTTCCACAAGGGGGGGGATCTAGGTAACTACAGGCCTATCAGCTTACCTTCATCACAGATGAGCTAATGGAAACCATAGTGAAAGACTTTGGTTGCCTTCCTGGATACTGTTTTTGATTGGGTCACCATGGCGATAGGGATGGGCAGTAGATCTGCTCTATTTTGACTTCAGCAAGGCCTTCAATGTGGTACTACATAGGAGACTGCTAAAGACATTGGAGGACTTGGAGTGGAGCCAGGTTTAGTTGGGTGAGTAGGAAATTGAGAGTGTAGGCTCAGTCCTGGGACCTGTCCTGTTTAGTATGTTCATAACATATTGAACAGGACAGGTCCCAGGACTGATCCTCATGGCACTCCGCTTGTGATCTCTCTATCCCCTGATTTATGAAGCAGCTACTTACTTCATCAATCAGACCATTCCTGTTACTTCTGCTGTTAACCCTTGCAGGTGACACTGAGTCAAATCCGAGACTCGCCATACCTTCACCTACCCCCAACCCCCCGGTAACATCACATCACTTGCCGAAAGGGCTAAATATTGCCCACTTAAACGTACAAAGTCTCAGACCTAAGATCCCTGAGTTGGAAGCCTGAATTATAAGTACACCCCGACATCCTAGGCATCTCCGAGACTGGCTGAAACCATCCATCAAACAACATGAGGTTGCTGTGTCTGGCTACAAATGTTTCAGGAAGGATCACCTTGGAAAAATGGGTGGCTGTGTCCTCTGTATGCCAGGGATCACCCAGACACGGGTTGACATTCATGTGTCTGAATCCAGACCCTCGGCTGTCAAATAGATTTTCATTTCCTTACTCTTGGCACCATCAAAAATTATAGTGGGTGTGTACATGCCCCCTATGTAGCAGTCTCTGGCCTCCCCTCCTTAACCTCCCTTTCTAACCTACAATGGCCCAACCTTATACTTAGAGGTGACTTTAATATTGATTGGCTGCATTCAAACTCCTCCAGACTGACTACTATCCTGGCTGATTCAAACCTGGTTCAATTGACTGGGGACCCTACTTGTATCAACACAAAGATGGGTAGCATACTTTACTTCACTGGTGGTCACAAATATCGCCAAAGATTAAATTAGATGGGGCACCTCTGACAATATAAGTGACCACTCATCGACTCTCTGTGTATGGCGCAATATTTGCCCTGACCCCCCCCACCTAAAATCCTTACGGTACGGGACATGTCCAGATTCAACACCAACACCTTCCTGGATACCATCGGGGAAACTGACTGGGATCCTATCAACACCTTGCTGGATATTAACTTGGCACTAAACTATTTTGTGGCAAAACTCACTAACATTGTTGACCAACATGTCCCTTTAAAGAGATGCTGGGCAAAAGGTGTTAAACCTCTGTGGCTCACCAAGGAATTAAGACGGCTCATGTTCTCTCAATATAAGGCATGGAAGACTTATAAGGATACTGGGCTACATACAAACTGGCAGACTTATAGGCAGCTAAGGAATAACTGCAAGAACTCGATCCAAAAGCAAAACGACTCCACTTGCAGTCTCTCCAGATTGAGCATTTCAGTAATCCGAAGGAATTTTGGAGACAGGTTAACTCCCTCTTAAAGGGTAACAACTCTGAGACCCCCAGTTTACTCGAAGCCCAGTGGGCCACTCTCTCTGACCCCTCCTCCATCCCACAGCCAGTGGTGGGGGGGTCAGGGAAAATATTGCGCCATACACAGAGAGTCAATGAGTGGT
The DNA here is from genome assembly GCA_016271365.2 of Neoceratodus forsteri. Classification (NCBI taxonomy): domain Eukaryota; kingdom Metazoa; phylum Chordata; order Ceratodontiformes; family Ceratodontidae; genus Neoceratodus; species Neoceratodus forsteri. Next base: position 136,154,576 of record CM057449.1, on the reverse strand, counting down.
CACTTATATTGTCAAGGAGTTCTTCACCAATCTGTATAGGTTCACATCACCATTTTCTGGTTATTCCACTCCCCCCACCCCAGCCTTATGTACAGTCGACAGATGCCTCAACGGAATGCCCTGCCTTCCACCTAAAGCCTGCAACACTTGATGAGGTTCACCATCTCCTCAGGAATCTGAAGGCTGACAGCTCACCTGGCCATGACACTCTAGAACCTAAATTCCTTAAGATAAGAGCAGAAGCCCTAGCCCGCCCTGTTCATGACTTGTCTAATCGATCCTTCCTCACTGGAACCGTCCCTGAAAAATGGAAAGTAGTGGTGGTTGTCCCCATCTACAAGGGAGGTCCCAGCTCAACTGTGGAAAATTTCCAGCCTATCTCATTAATGTGCCCCCTAGGGAAAATACAGGAACGGATAATTTATGACCACCTAAAGGATTACCTTGACCTCCACCATCTGCTCTCAACCTCCCAACATGGATTTAGGAAAAACCACAGTATGCTTACAGCTCTGATTAAAGTCACCTCTGACATATTCCGTGAAAAGGACTGTGGCCGTGACACTGGGGCAATCTTTGTAGACCTGACCAAGGCCTTTGACTTGGTCAGTCATGGCCTTCTGCTACAGCAACTACATGTCTTTGGCCTAGATGCCCATGCCCTGACTTGGATACAAAGTTACCTCTGTGGCCGAACCCAAACAGTAAAATGGGCAGGCTCCCTATCTGACCCAAGACCCATCACCCATGGTACCCCCAGGGCTCCATACTAGGCCCATTACTTTTTTCTTGGTATATTAATGACCTCCCTAATAACTGTGGTGGGGCCTCTGTTCCCCTATATGCAGATGATGCTGTCATCTACCGATCTCCCCCGATGTAGCGTGGCTTAAGGCAACACTAACCTCTGACTTCCACACCCTCAAAGACTGGTTCCTTGAGATCCAGCTTGTCCTCAATACATAGAAAACAAAGCATAAAGTTTTCAAGATATTTAGATTTGTTTGGCATGTGTACAGATGTGCTTACAAACAGCAGATGCTTTTTTTCTCTCCAAGTGAACACTCAAGTAGACATGCCATACAAATGTAAATTTCTTTAAAACCATACAAGTTCCACGTACACAACTAGTGTCAAAATTGTTCACAACAAAAAAGATCTTTACAATGAAGGTAGTCACCAAGCTGAACTCTATAGTTTTTAAAATACAGCCATCTCTGCTGTTGTATTGTAAAGCAGTGCTCGTTGCTAAATCTGTGAGCTCGGTTACATCAATGTCACATGAGACAGGATGCATTGTAGGTACAAAAAGCAGTAAACTTAGCTGAAATGGAGATCCCAGGGGTCATAAAACTACCATAAAGCTAGCAGGCTAATTCAGGAAAAACTCTGATAGCAGACAGAGGGAAGGACACACAACAACTTAACATACAAATCAAAACACTCTGCACAACATATGTTTTTACAAATTCTGAGTGTACTACTCCTTTAAAAAGACAAATGTGAAGGCAACCTTGAGACTTCCTGTACAATTCTGTATAAAACAATACTGCTCTCGATTATAGCCCCGAGATAAACCTATTGGAAGATCTGAATACTTTTTGTATACAGAGTATTGGACAAATCCTAGAATGAAAATATGGGGCTTGTTGTGTTTATACCGCACTCTTAGAGATATAGGCTATCTAAAGAATTATATACAAGTAAATGGTATGCTCTGGATAAGGAAAATGTTAATTATTTAGGTATGCTGAGACAGGCTATGGTGCTAATACCAATGGAGAAAAAAGGTTTTTTTTTTTTAACACGATTTTAATGTATAGAAATATATTAAATATGTAAAATAACTGTGTTGGTTTTTAATGTTGTAATGACATAAGCATGTCGAACAATTAACATTGAAACTGAATATGTTCAAAAATGACATTAGGATGGGTATCCACAGAAAGTTGTGTCTCTTTGCTGATGACGTAGAGTTATGTGGCAGGGTGGATCATTAGTGCAGAAACTCCAGAAGGACCTAGAGAAACAAGAGTGATGTAAGGTCTGGCAGTTGGTCTGATTTCAAGAAGTGCAGTGTAGTGCACTTAGGTAGATGGAATCCATGCACAGAATACTGGTGGGAGGAGTTAAGACTGACCCCTTCTACAGAGGAGAGAGCTCTTTGGATCATAATCAGTGACTCCCTCAAGCAAACAAGTCAGTGCAACAGAGCATACAGCAAGGTACCGAGGATGCTGGGTTGTATAGGGAGGGGTTTGGACAGTACATGGGGAGGGGTTTCTGCCACTATGCAGATCCCTGGCGAGGCCTCACCTGGAGTACTGTGCTCCAGTTGTGGAGCCCTCACATAAGGAAAGATATCAACAGACTAGAGTTGGTACAGCAAGGATCACCAAGATAATCTGGAACAGCAGGACAAATCCTGTGAGGATTGGCTAGAGGCCCTAAGCATGTATTTGCTAGAGGTCAAGTGGGAGAGGGGACACAATTGAAACATGTAAGTTCAGCCACTAGGGGCATGACTGAGGTTGGTGGAGGCAATTCAGGGGAAACCTGAGAAAGTTAACCTCACTGAGTAGGTAGTGGAACTGTGGAATAGACTGCCAGCAAAATTGGTAGGGCAGCTACCCTTAATGGGTTCAGACAAGGATGGGACAGAGTAAGGGACCCATCTGCAAAAGGCAACAAGGGCTCGTCGGTGGAATAATGGGGGAGGGAGGTGACAAGACATACCCACAAGGTCCTTTGGTCTCCTGCTATCACATGCTATGTTACTATTATGCACAGTTGTATGAAATGGGTAGGACTGGGCGAAATTGGAGGGTTTCCCTTCTGCAGAAATTTCAATGAATTATGCCATTTTTGCAGCATTCTTCTGTGTAAAATTTACATAATTTTGCCAGGGTTCCTTAGAAAATGGTGAAATTCCAGTGTACAGTGATCCCAGTTCTATGAGAAACAAACTGCATTAAACAAAAGAGATTTATATTACATTCAGCAAAAATTCCACAGTTTACTTTTATTTGAAACCTTCTGTCAGTAAATAAACTAAGAAGTGTACAGTATAAGATAATGGGTGAGCGTTAGGGTTGAAAACCCCAAGGCACACCCATGCCTGATTTGATAAGACGCAAGAGAGGTCAAACTGTAATGGTTTTTCCTGTTGCTGCCTGCAGGGTGGTGGTGGGGTGCTAGGGTTAGGAACCCTCACACCCTATTTCCCTACCTTGTCACTTTAACCCCAACTTTTGCATTAACAATGTTTTTTTTTTTTTTTTTTACAATGAAATTCTTACTTTTGAGATAGTATAATCATATTCTCGCTACTCATGGGAGCGTTAGGGTTCTTTGGGCCCTACACTTCCATCCCTCCATAGATTCATATATCTGTGTTGCTTTGGGAGTGCTAGGCAGTTTGGCCCCTGTGCTTCCATTTCTGTCAAACAGCAATTCTCTCCTTCATTGTATGGCTTGTTAAAGTTCCAATGTTATCCTATGGGAATTTGCATAATTGTTATGCTTTTTTTTTTTTTTTATTAATTTATATTGCCCTTAAAAAGTTTAGGGGATTATGCATCTTCTGCAAGGATAGCTCTTTCATCAGGCCATGCCTGTGGAACTATATGTGGCCAGGCATTAGGACCACATGGAAACTTTGCAGGCAGTCAATAAGGGCCACTCACAACAACGCCTGGCATAACCCCTCCCATATAAACGCAGTGGCCCCATCCTCCTCAGTTTTTTTTCCCCACCATTGACCATACTTGTTGGACCTGCATGGAAACAACTCTGTTACAGTCATCATTTTCTTATTTCAGCATAGTTTAGTAGTCGGTATAGCAGTGAGCGCAACAGAGTTTGTCACCTAAGGAGATCTGTCACAGCAGTCAAACATGGAGATGACGAGAGTCTCTTTTCTTTATTCTGCAGTCCAGCCTCCTGCTCCATGATCTCCATTGGTGACCAGTCAGCCTTCTTCTCCTCCTCCTGCTCAGGGGGCGGGGGGCCACGCAGCAGTGCCTTCTGTGTCACCTTGAGGACACTGATGGATCTCTTATTTTTGGGGGGAGAAAACAGATTCTTTCAAGGATGGAGACCACTGCCGCAGTTTCCTGTATTCACCCGGAGACATATGTCTTGTCTGCTATCCTAGCCATCGCTCAGACATCAATGTTGGGAGGTTGGCTTTGAAAACAAAGTCTATGATGTTCAGTAGCTCTCATAACAAGCATAAGCTGCACCTCTATCCATCAAAACCAGCCATGGAGCCACCTTGGAACAGGTTCAAGCCTTTAAGTACCTTGGGATCACCCCTGACCTCATCTAATCTATGGCTCACATTGACTATGTGGCCAAAGCAGCAAATACACCATTTTCCCCAGAAGCCCTGACAGTTGCTGTTCAGAGCTCTTTGTTTCCATTATTGAATACAGGCTTATGATCTATGGCTCTGCCTCCACTACCACTCTTAGACACATTTCCACCACATTCAATAAGGCCTGTCTGTTACTTACTGATCCCACCGCCACACATATGTAAGTATTTATACACAAACTGGATGGCTTCAACTCACCAACCAGATAAAGTACCTAACCTGCACTATGGCTAAGAAAATAACTATGGGCATTTCACCCCTGGAATGTGTGCACTCTTCTTCCGAGCAATAACCTCCGCACAACCAGGGATCTGAATCTCAGCTGTTGCAGGTTCCTCACTGTCATACCGCAAAAGGTCAAAGATCTTTTGCCTATAGGGCACCTAGCTGGCTAAATGGGCTAAACAGATACATCTCCACTCCCATGCTTGGTGCATTTAAATCAAGGCTCCACATCTCTCTCACTGCCTCTAGTTCCTGTGACTGTCAAAACTAGCTAACCCCATGAATATTCTTCTAACCTAATGCAACTCGCTCCTATTTGCCCTTGGCCTCTCCTCTGCTAGCACTTTATCTTGTTATCTCACGACAATGCCTCTGGTGACTCTACTCCCTTGTTCCCCCTCCTCCCTGTACTAACGTAACAAATCATGGGAGGATGGGGTGGTACCTGAGGACTGGAGGAGGCCGATGTGATTCCCTTCACAAAAGTGGGAGCAGGGCAGAAGCAGGAAACTACAGATCTGTTAGTTTAACCTCAGTGATAGGGAAAATGATGGAATCACTTCTGAAGGAAAGAACTGTCGAGTACCTAGAAGCCAGAGGGGCACAGGACCCAAGGCAGCATGGATTCACAGCAGGAAGGTCATGCCAGACGAATCTAATAGATTTCTTTGACTGGGTGACCAAAGTAGTAGATCAGGGAGGGGCTGTGGACATGGCCTACCTAGACTTTAGCAAGGCATTTGACTCAGTCCCATACAAAAGATTAATATACAAGTTAGCCAGCCTGGGAGTGGGTCCCAAGATGATAGCCTGGGTAAAGAATTGGCTAGAGAATAGGACACAGAGGGTAATAGTAAATGGAGTCCACTCTGAAGAAAGGGGGGTTACTAGTGGGGTGCCACAGGGTTCAGTATTAGACTGGTCCTCTTCAATGTCTTTGTGTTTACATTGCAGAGGGACTGAAGGAAAGTATGTCTCTTTGCAGATGACACAAAGATCTGCAACAGAGTTGATGCACAAGGTGGGGTGGAAAGGATGAGAAGGGACTGGCAAGGTTAGAGGAATGGTCAAATGTATGGCAGCTTAGATTTAATGCTAAGAAGTGCAAGGTAATGCACCTGGGAAACAAAAACCCAGGGGAAGAGTACACAATGAGGGTGAGATACTAACAACAACAAAAATGGAAAGGGACCAGGGGTAGTCATATCAGATGACTTAAAGGTTGGCAAGCAATGTGAGAGGGCAGTGTGGAGGGCTGGGGGGATACTGGGATGCATAGGGAGAGGCATCACCAGTAGAAAACAGGAAGTTGTTATCCCTCTGTACAGACAGCTGGTGAGACCCCATCTGGAGTACTATGTGCAGTTCTGGAGACCCAGTCTCCACAAGGACATAGACAAGATGGAAGCTGTCCAGAGGAGGGCAACTAAAATGGTGCAGGGTCTGCACCGGAAGACATATGAAGAGAGACTAAAGGAGCTTAATATGTATAGCCTCGAGGAAAGAAGGGAGAGGGGGACATGATAGAAATGTTCAAGTACCTCAGGGGAATCAACAAAGTCCAAGAGAGTAGCATCTTTCAAAAAAAGAGGTGTGCAAGAACAAGGGGGCACAATTTGAAGATGGGGGGCGGCTCAGAGGTAATGTAAGGAAGTATTTTTTCACAGAGAGGGTTGTGGATGCATGGAACGGCCTTCTGGAGGAGGTTGTGGAGTCAAAAACAGTCATTGGATTCAAGCATGCATGGGACAGTCATACGGCAATTCTAGGGGGTGGGGGCAGAAAGAAGTAGGCTGCTGGTTAACTAGGATCTACAGCTTATCCATTAGGTAGGGAAATGGGCAGACTGGGTGGGCCAAGCGGTCCTTATCTGCCATCAAATTCTATGTTTCTACTCTTCCCTCTCACTTGTTCCCTTATCCTATCTGCTCCTCTTCCACTATCACTTTGTTAACTAGCAACCATGTAACTATGTGTACTTGTTACCTGTACTGTCTCGCTGGCACTGTTGTCACCTTGTTTTGTGTATTGACTTGTAACTGACCTGGAACCTTTGTAAAAGAGCCCTGACTCAAAGGTATTGTAATCCTAGACTTAATTAAATAAAAAAAAAAAATCAAGCATGTACTGCTAGGGTCTTGACTCCCAGCAGCCATCCAGACACCAAGGCTGAGGCGGGGCTTCCCCTTGCTGAGCTGATACAGGGTGGTCATCACTGGGTTATACCTATCATTGACTCATTGCAATACTGGACCTATATGGCCAGTATGTTGCCGTCATCACTGGGGCCCTCCCCACCATTGACCTAGAGCCTTCTGACCGTCAGTGCAAAACACAGCCAAGTCTGTCCTTAGGGGCTACCAGGCTGCCACTATTGGTACATTGTCACAGTTGGTGCTCTTTTGCCCAACATCAACCAGCACGCTCATGACCACTCTTCCTAAGTGGTGTTGACACTCTAGCTAGGGCTTTTTTCGTAAACCTGTCTTCTGCCATCTCATCGATCAGGATTTCTTTGTCGATGCTGCATTTCTTTACCTTGCAGACGAGACCCAGGTAGTGGCCGCCAATGTCGACGGACGGTCCCCCCACACGCACACACACTTCACCACAGAGAACGCCGACTGGAGAGATTCTCCTCTTCACATTCTAAGGCAGGAGGTTGCTTCTTTAAAAGGAGACTAGGGTGAGGGTGTCCAATTTGTGCAATTGAACACCCATCTTCCCCTCCTATAATAGGAGGTTCGCTTCTTGTTTAGCTGCAGCAAGATATCAACTGCAGTAGAGGGTTCTTCTTTCAAGTCAGGTCGCAGCTGAGGTGTGTTGCCCTGACCTATCAGTTGACAGCAGGATTTCTACCAAAAAAAAAAAAAAGGCCTGGAAAAGATAAATCTGTCCTCCAGTGTTTTCTGCTCAGCACCGTAGCTTCACCAATACAAAATCAGCTCTGCCAGCATAGGCTGTTTATATAATCCTTGTACCGGCCTTCATTATGTTCACAACTGGATCACCCGGTGGTGCCTACAGCTGCTCATGCCATATCTGGGCCCCTGAGTCTCCTACCCTCTGCACGGACTCTAGGAGTGGGACCTCTTGGGCATATGTCTCTGTAATCTACAGGGAAATGGTAATACTGACAATATGTTCCTTGATTTTATGTTACAGCATTATTTAGAACAGCTGGTAAAGCATGGAACAAGAAATGAGAATATTCTACATCTAGTGCTTACAAATATAGCAGTTGGATTATCAGAACCCGGAGTCTCTGAACCATTAAGTGACAGTGACCACAAAATAGTGAGCATAAAAGTTGAAAACAGTAAACCAAACATAAATGGCAAAACAATAATGAAAGATTTCCATAATGCAGATTATGAAAAGATCAGGGCATACCTCAGTGAATGGGACTAGAAGAATGAACTTAATAATATAGGAGTAACAGAATACAATACCAAAATAATGAACAAACTACAATAATGGTTCTCAAAAGAGGTGGCAGGGAAGGTTAAGGAGAAAAAGGCTGCATTCAAAAAGTATAAGGAATCACAGAAGGAGCACGACAGGGAACTGTATCAATTAAAGCAGAAAGAAGTGGGGAAGGCAGTCAGAATAGCAAAAGCCCTAACTGAGGAAAAAATAGCCAATTCAATTAGGAAGGGGGATAAAACCTTTTATAGGTACATTAGGGAGCATATAAAGTTTAAGGGAGGAATAGTGAAGATTAATAAGGGAGAGGGGAGGTGGGCAGAGGGAGACAGTGAAAAGGCAGAGATACTGAATGAATACTTTTGCTCAGTATTCACAAAAGAAGATAAGGAGGAGTTACCTAAACCAGACAATAGAAGCACTCTGGGTAGGGGGGTTGACACGAGTCCATTTACAGAAGAGTCTTGAAAGAACTCCTAAAACTCAAGGTGGACAAAGCAATGGGGCCTGACAGGATTCACGCCAGAATCCTAAAAGAACTAAGGAGGACCTAGTGACACCACTGACCACACTTTTAACAAATCATGGAGGATGGGGTGGTACCTGAGGACTGAAGGAGGGCAGATGTGATTCCCTCTACAAAAGTTGGAGCAAGGCAGAAGCAGGAAACTATAGACCTGTAAGTTTGACCTCAGTGGTAGGGAAAATGATGGAATCACTTTTGAAAGAAAGAATTGTGGAGTACCTAGAGGCCAGCAGGCACAGGACCCAAGGCAGCATGGATTTACAGCAGGAAGGTCATGTCAGACGAATCTAATTGATTTCTTTGACTGGGTGACCAAAGTAATAGACCAGGGAGGGTCTGTGGATATGGCCTACGTAGACTTTAGCAAGGCATTTGACACAGTCCTGCAGTAAAGATTAATAATCAAGTTAGCCAGCCTGGGAGTGGGTCCCAGGGTGGTAACCTGTAGCAAACTGGCTGCACAACAGGACACAGAAGGTAATAGTGAATGGAACATATTCTGAAGCAGGGGTTACTAGTGGAGTACCTCAGGGCTCAGTACCGGGTCCAGTCCTCTTTAACATCTTTATAGGTGACATTGCAGAGGGTCTGGAGGGAAAGGTATGCCTCTTTGCAGATGACACAAATATCTGTAACAGAGTTAATACACAAGGGGGGTAGAAAGGATGAGAAGGGACTTGGCAAGGTTGGAGGAATGGTCAGACATATGGCAACTTAGATTCAATGCAAAGAAGTGCAAAGTAATGCACTTGTGAAACAAAAACCCAGGAGAAGAGTACACAATAGCAGGGGAGGTACTAAGAAAACAAAATGGAAAGGGACTTGGGGGTAGTCATACCAGATGATCCAAAGGTTGGTAAGCAATGTGAGAAGTCAGTAAGGAGAGCCAGGGGATACTGGGATGCATAGGAAGGGGATCACAAGAGAAAAGGGAAGTGGTTATCCCTCTGTACAGACAGTTGGTGAGACCCAATCTGGAGTACTGTGTGCAGTTTTGGAGACTTCATCTACGCAAAGACATAGACAGGATGGAAGCAGTCCAGAGGAGGGCAACTAAAATGGTGCAGGGTCTGCATCAGAAACCATATCAAGAGAGACTGAGAGAGCTTAATATGAATACCCTTGATGAAAGGAGGGATGGGGGGACATGATAGAAATGTTGAAGTACCTCAAGGGAATTGACAAAGTCCAGGAGGGTAGCATCTTTCAGAAAAAGAGATGTGTAAGAACAAGGGGGCACAATTTAAAGATAGAGGGGGAACGGCTCAGGGGTAATGTGAGAAATTTTTTTTTCCTGGAGAGAGTAGTGGATGCATGGAACCGCCTTGCTGGGGAGGTTGTTGGGTCTAAAACAGTGGGGGAATTCAAACATGCATGGGACAGACATAAGGCAATTGTAGTGGGGGTGGCAGAAGTAGGCTGATGATTAAATAGAATCTGCAGCTTATCCAATAGGTAGGGAAATGGGCAGACTGAGTGGGCCAGGTGGTCCTTATCTCGTCAAAAGTCTATGATTCTACTGTATCTCCAAATAGGTGCCTACGAGAAACCCATCTAAAAAGGGTAGAGCTCCAGTCTGGTGGAAAAGGGTATTGAAAACAGATAAAGAAAAAAGGAAACTATATAATAAATACAAAAAAAGATCCAGCAGTAGAAAATTGGAATTCATGAAGAAAATTGCAAATAAAACTAAAAAGGAGATAGGTAAAGGAAAGACAGAAACAGAAAAAAATTGGTAACCAGTACAAAAGATAACAAAAAAGTTTTACAATTATATCGGTTCTTTAAAAAATTGTCAAGAAGGTACTGGGACAATATAAACTCTACAGGGTGTAATTAGTAATGACAAAGGCAAATCAGAGGCCTTCAATCAATATTTTCTTAGTACATTCTCAAACCAGGTCAGCAAAAAGGATTTATATATAAAACTGGATGACGGTTGCCTTCAATTTAATGTCCAAACCGTACATAAAGCAATAAGCAAGTTGAAACAAAATAGCTCCCCAGGTCCAGATGGAATACATCCAAAATTTCTGAAAGAAACAGTAAATCAAATTATGGGGCCAATTACAACTCTCTTCAACTATTCCTTAAAAGAGGGGATGGTACCACCAGAATGGACCCCAGCTCATGTCACTCCCATTCACAAAACAGGAAATAAGAAACAAATAATTTTAGACCAATAAGTTTGACCTCTGTCATCTGTAAACTTTTGGAGAAATTACTGCAACCTACATAATAAGACATAGTCAACAAAATGGCTTTAGTGACATAAATCAAAAGGGTTTTGTTACTGGGAGAGCATGCCTCTCAAACCTCTTAAATTTCTTTGAACCAGTGAGTGCAGCGTTGGACAGAGGCTGTTCTGTAGATATCATATTTCTTGATTTCTCCAAGATTTTTGACAGTGTCTGTCATAATACTTTAATCGAGCAGTTAGTTAAGATGGGATTTCATAGCAGTATCGTAAAATGGATCAGCTAATGGCTGTCAGGAAACAGAGGGTAGTCATAAGGGGCAACTATTCATCATGGGGCAGTGTGTCAAGTGGGGTCCCTCAGGGGGTCAGTCTTAGGATCTCTCCTCTTAGTATGCTCATCTCCACAATGCAAGTGGATAATAATGCATGGGCAGCCAAGTATGCAGACAACTGTAAATTGGTAGCATAATAAATCACATACAGGATGCAAATGGTCTCAAGATAACTTAAACAGAATAGGGCAGTGGGCAGAAGAAAATAAATTGTACTTTAACGAAAGTAAACGCAAGATAATGCATCTGGGGAGCAATAATCAGAAATTTCCATATAAAATAAATAACCAGGATCTAATAGTAACAGAAGCAGAAAAAGATCTCGGAATAATCATTAACAGTAAATTAAAATTGATTCACATACTAATGCTATAGATAAAAATACCACATAATTATTGGTTGTATCCTAAAACATCAAAAGTAGGGCACCAGAAGTAATAATCCCATTATATACTAGCTTGGTAAGACCAGATATGGACCACTGTGCACTCTTCTGTGCCCCATCCACTGTTAGAGGGAATAAACTAATAGAGTGCCCAAAGGAAAATAACAAAAAAGGTTCAAAATATGGAGAACTATAACTATTAAAACAGGTTAGAACATCTCAATATGTACTCCATGCAATATAGAAGGCTTAGAGGAGATCTGTGTTTTGCTTGTAGTGCAGTCAAAGACAACTACCTTATGGAGACTGTTGGCCTTGTTGGCAGTTTTGGAACTACCACTGCAAGAACTCATCATTTAAAATTAAAAGGAGAAAATAATTATACACCCAAAAGGCAAACATTTTTCATGCAGAGAATAGTACAGACATGGAATTCCTTACTGAAGCATGTGGTAGAAAGGGAAAACATGACATTATTCAAAACTAGACCGGATGAACATATGGGGAGAGAAAAATATATGTACCACCTATGATGGGTGGCGGGTTCATAATAGGTTTCTTGCCTCCAGAACTCGTAATTCCACCATGAAACTATGAAACCTGGCACATCTCCGTTTGTCCTGTCAGTTTATTCTTAATCAGCCATCGCTGTATCAATGAAAAATCATTCTCACCTGAGTCATTAAGAAGAGACACAAGAATTATTAGCATACAAAACAATATTATCTCATATAAAAGAATACAAGTCCTAGTAATGACTGAAGGCAAGTCATTAATAAACAAACTACTATAAGTAAGCAAGGATCCAGTACTGATCCCTGAGGTACTCGATCCTTACATCCGTAAGTGAAGATATTACAGAACCTAAAGCCACCCTTTATTTTCCATTGGTTAAAATAATTTGAAAATCAGGAATTCACAATATCAGACAAACCCAGCTGCCTAAGTTTTGAGCACAGGAGACTATGATCGACTAAATCAAAGGCCTTTGATAAATCTAAAATGATTGCTACCACCGTGTCACCACTATACAAGGTCTTATGCAGGAAGTCAGTGAGTGCCGACAGAGTACTGTGATCTGATGGACATGCTGATAAGGTGTCAAGATACTCTGCTGATCTAGGTAGTCCTTTAACTGCTCCAACACTATCCTGTCAAGGACCTTGGACAAAGGAGACAGTAGAGAGATTGGTCTATAGTGCTTAACCAGTGTCCTAGCACCAGATTTAAATACAGGTATTACAGTCATCTGATTCCACAACCTAGGAACAGTTCTGGTACTTAAGAAGGCAGTATAGCGCAGTGGTTTAAGGCTCTGAGCTGCAAACCTGGAGACCTGGGTTTGAATCCTGCAGCCCCACTTGCATACTGTGTGACCCTGAGCAAGTCACTCAACTTCATTGTGCTCCCAGGTCGCACCTGTAAACAAGATTTCAGCTTAGTGTGTCTCTCCTGGTAAAATAAAATCCATAAAGAAAAATAAAAATGTAAAGGAAAAATCGTAGGGTCAACGGCATCTTGGGCGCTAGGAGGGCCATAACCAGAAGAAAAGGGGAGGTGATTATGCCACTATACAGGTCCCTGGTGAGGCCTCACATGGAGTACTGTGTCCAGTTCTGGAGGCCTCACCTTAAGAAGGATATAGATAGACTAGAGACTGTACAGAGAAGGGCAACAAAAATGGTGCATGGTCTGCATCATGAACCATACGAGGCAAGGCTAACACAGCTCAGCATGTATTCCCTGGAACAAAGAAGGGATGGGGAGACATGATGAGGACTTAAATACACGAAGGGTATTGTACAGGCATGTGATCTCCTTCATGTAAACAATTGTACCTGAACCAGAGGTTATGACATGCACCTAAGGGAAGGGGGAGGTTCAGAAGCAATGCAAGGAAGTTCTTCTTTACAGAAAGGGTGGTGGAGCCTTGAAATGGCCTCTCCCCAGAGGTGGTGGGGTCACAAACAATCAGCGCATTCAAACTGGCATGGGAAAGTGTGGTAAACTTGAGCAACTGATGTGTCAAAGAAAACTTTAAAAAAACATAATAATTAGGTGCAGTTCTGCCTGCATTCCATATCTATCTTGCATATTTATTCTCACCATTATTTATTACTAAGGAACTTTTCATGAATATATGATCTTTATCCCTTAGAGTTCCTTTTAGAGTCCATTTGCCTATGTAGCTTACTTCGCCATTTCAAGTCATACTCCTCTGTTGTGACATCATAGTCTGTTGGGATAGGAGTACCTGTGAGGTCACAAGCAGTGCTTTATGGTCCAGGTAGGGAAAAAGGCAGCAGGAGCAGACAAATTATTCAGAGCAGAGATCCTGTTTTCATACAAATGACTTTGGTATTAAATAATGAGGAGGAGGAATACAGCAGTGACGGAAATGCAAGCTGGATTATGTCTAAATATTAGATTTTGTTAATGTTCTCCTAAACATGTCACCAGCTCTTTAAGATAACAGCCTAAGGGGAGGTAGTATATATGGGAAGACTAGATGGTCCACATGGACCCATCTGCTGACCCATTCTGTTTCTGTAAGTGCCAGTAGCTTTATGGCCATTAAATCGTCCCCACTATAAGCCTTTACATTCATCTGATTAAGATGACGAGCCATCTCCTTTGAAGAAATGGTGTGAAAATAGAACACATAATGCAAATATGAATCAAAATGTCATCAGGAGAAACACCACCAGAGTCTAATCCCAGTATTAACTTAGCCACATACAATAATGAATGCTCAGTTCATCAGCCATGTAGTTTGCATTAACTAATAAACCAGTAGAAGTAGTCAGACTGTTATTGACATTGTCTGTGATCTACCTAAAAACTCATTTAAAATTCTCCAATTTTCTATAGATTTATTTGAACTGGTGGATTGTTGATTCAAAAGTAATCCGCTTCCAACAGCATACTTAACAATTCTGGTGCTTACAGGCATTGAGCGACTGTTGTTTTCTCCTTCCTATAAACTTTCTATACCCTGTCCTGCTCACTCACTGGCATTAACAAATCTGGTAGCTGGCCCGCTGACACAGAGGCAGGGTGTCCGTCTGCAATGCCAGTGACCCAGGTTCAGGAATGGACTCGGGACGTTGGAGGGCTGGCTGGGTGGGGGGGGAGGTTTGAGCATCCTAGGAACTGTTGTGCCTCTCTGGGAGGAGGGGGGTAGAGTGTCTGACATATTATGGACCTCTGGTGGAGGCTGGGCGTTCCTTCCTGCTGGTGCTGTCACGTGAGGGGGGCGGGATGGACGTGGGACATCATTGCACGTCCCTGATCCTAGGTGCTGCTGTAACAGCATTGAAAACCCTCTGGACCCCATGCATGATGCTGTCCTTGTTACCGCTCCTGCTGCCACCAGTGTCCAACAGGAGACCCCACTCCCATGGCAGGCAAGACCCAAAGGACTGTGGGTAGGGATGCCATGGTGGCCCATGAAAGGGGTAAGCCCTGGGCATAGGGGGATGGGCGTGGGGTTGGGCTAAACTCCCTTTGGGGGTTCGGCCATAAAGAATACATTTAAAAAATCTGGTGTAATCCAATCATGATTACGATTTTTCACATGTAATTTACAAACAGAAGCAAATTTATCACAAATGCGACCAAATTCAGAAGGAATAAAGTCTTCCCCTACCTGGACAAACTGGCCACTAAAAGCTCATCCCAAGAAGTGAAGCAGCTTTTACACACCCTAACATGTACCAAACACCTGTTCGATACTCTAGGGATATACGGTCAGTGTTCCAACATCTGATATACTTATCAGTGTCAGGAATATTATACAAATATGACCAATCCAATTAAAACATTTGCATTCTAAAACCGTTATATCCAGGAGCCAAAGTGAATGTGAATATAAAACCATTAACGGTATATGGCTCTTTCACTGCTCCTGCTGGACCAAGACAGTCATTCATCTTGTGCCCAGCAAATGGCTTTAGCATTGTCATGCTGATAGTCGTTTGGAACCCTGTCCATTTTCTGGCCCATAGGGCAAAGGCATGATTCACTCCCATCATGCATTGGGCGTGTCCCTGTTGCCTGCTTAACTATGGGCTTTACACCAGTGCGACCCCAGTTCCCATTTATTTCAAAGGGGTTGTGATTGGACTAAACCTCTCTCTTCACCTAGATCAGTGATGGGAGGTGAATATACATTCTTGGGTTCGAGACCCTGTGGATTAAGGGCAGGCCCTGGATCCTCCTAGATATTCTTCCAGACTGCCAGGCCTACTCCCACTACTGCAGGTAGGGCACTAGATTGGTTCCTTGGATACGCAGAATGCCTATCTTCATATCAGATTTGACAACCTCACAGGAAATATTTGAGGTGCCTGTGTTCAAGGGGAACATTACAAGTTCAGGGTATTGCCCTTAGACTTGTCATCTGTGCAGCAGACCTTTACCAAATGCTTAGCAGTGGTGGCAGCAGCCTTTTGCATGGAGGGTCTTTATGTCTTCCCCTACTTGGACGACTGGGTACTAAAAGCTTACCCCAAGAAGTGAAGCAGCTTTTACATAGCATGTACCAGACACCTGTTTGGTACTCTACGGATTATGGTTAGTGTTCCAACATCTGTTTCGAACCATTGCCAGCCTCTACAGTACATAGGGGTGCTTTTGAACACAGCCCAAGGCTCAGCCTTCCTGCACCTGGATGGGACCCGAACACCTGTGTTTGCCCAGGCAGTCCACGACTGCAAGTGTGTCACAGCAAGGACATTCCTGAGGCTCTTCAGCCTGATTGCAGTGACCATTGTCATGGGACCTCTGGCCGGGGCAAACATGAGGATCCTTCATTGGGATCAACACTCAGATGATCAGTAACAGAAGGTTCTGTTTATCTCTCCTGTTTGCAAGGTGCTCCAGTGGTGGATGGAACTCTTCAGTCTGCTAAAGGGTGTTCCTTTCCCGATTCCCTCACCTCATCAGATCCTCAGTACAGACACCTCGAGGATGGACTGTGGGGGCACACTTGGGTCCCCGTCAGACACAGGGGACATAGACTGCAGTAGAGAGTACCCTCTACATAAACGTTCTAAAAATGCAAGTGGTTCTCCTTTCAGACTCACTGATTCCCTGGTCCTCTGTTGATACAGATGGACAACATCAGTGTGACGCATTGTCGGACATCAGTGTGAAGGGGGGAACCTGTTCCTACTCCCTGTGCAGAAATGCAATGAAAATCTGGTGTTGGGCTCTACAAAGTGGACTAGAACTGTCAATTGTACATGTTCCTGGCACCCAGAAAGTCTTAGCAGACAGGTTAAGCAGGTCAGAGTCTAGAATGTAAGAATGGAGACTTATTGACTCAGGTGGGGGAAGACCTGTTGGACAGATGGGTTCATCCAGAGTTGGACCTTTTTGTGCCCCCACACAATGCAAAATTGCCATGTTTTTCTCTTGCTTCAAAGCGTGAGCTTTCTGGCAAGATGCGGTGTCTCTTTCCTGGAAAGTGAGGTTCCTATACACCTTCCCTTTAATTCAAAGAGTACTAAAGCTCCAAATGGAGGGGACAACTGTGATATTTATTGCTCCCCATTGCCTTTCCCCTACTACAACAATCGATAGTGGAACCTTTCACAAACCCACTCAGCCCTCTACTCCCAAAGTGCCGACCTTCGAGCGCAGTCTCGATAACAGAAACAGGGCAACCCTCCTGTCTGTTTTGGGTGTTCAAATCAACCTTTGGTCTCGAGTCTTGAGGATTCAAACTGTGAACCTCTTTGTTACGTACTCAATGCACAGGCTTAGATATTTTTGTCTTCGGGGGCAGATATCTTTGCCTATGGGCACCTAACCAGGTGTACAGAAATGAACCCTTAAAAACTGTAATAAGGGCTTGGCTCGCTGAGCTGAAGATGGTTGCTTAATTTTACATCTCCTTGGGATTACCATTTATCATCATCCATCCTTCCATACCCAGGTATTCATTGATTACCAACAATCAAGATATATATCTACTACTATCGTAGACTGATTCCCGTAATCTACTTTTTACCATACTATAATTTTAAAGCTATTTTTTTTTTTACATCTAAACAACTCCTCTGTGAAGGTCTGCAACAATGGCCGATCACTCTCCACAGAACAGCTCCCTTGACAGAGTGGAGTCAATGTTTCAGCAGCTGATTAAGGATATTAATGATCTTAAAATAAACTGGCAGCAAAACATCAATAATATGCAAATACTCGATCATAAAATCAATGACTCAGGGATTAAAGTTGCTCAAAATGAATGCTCCATTAATGACCTACAAGCTACCATCAGGGAACAAGACAGAGTCATTAGATATCTTCGAGATAAAATAGATGAAACTGAGAACAGAAATAGAGGTAATAATCTTAGATTTTTGGGCTTTCCTGAAGGTACTGAACTTGGGGACACCACTGCTTTTATTGCATGTTTTGTCAACTATACTCAAGCTTCTTCCGCCAGGAACTCACTATCAAAAGATCACATTGTACCTTAAGCTCAAGGCCTGGCCCAGACCAGACAGCTAGGCCCATCATCGCCAGATTCCTGAATTATGCCCACACTGAACTAATTATTAACAAAGCATGGCAAAGTGGATCGCTTACCTGGCAAGGTCACAAAATCTCAATTTTTAGAGATTTCTCCAAAGAACTCTCCAACAAACATAGAGCCTTTAACCCTATTAAATCCATACTACATCAGTGAGGAATCAAGTTTGCTCTGCGTTACCCCGCTGTATTGCGCTTGTTCCTACCCGCCTCAATTAGAGATTTTAGTACTCCCGAAACTGTGGCTGCTTGTCTGGGTGAACCTCAGGCTTTAAATACCCTATCTGGAAAAGTGGAAGCAATTCTCCCCTCTGACAGACAAGGCACCTTTCAAACAAATGCTAACACTCAGTCTGCTGTCATAGCCGGTTTTAGGCACCAGCGAACCCTGCGGTTGCTGGGAGCCCCTGCTCATTGGGGCCCCCAACCAGAGAAGTTTACCTTATTCATTTTAAACATTTTTTATCTTAATACATTTTTAAAACATCAGTAAGGACTGTGCAGATCTTTCTGGTTATGTCATGAAATACCTCAACAAGCTGTGATCCAGTCAATATGAGGTGGATAGGCATCAATGGATGGTATGGGAAGAACAGCCAAAAGAACTGACACTGCTGTGTCCACCTAATTTTTTTTTTAAATACTACTGGTTATACTAAAGCTATACATAAAAACAAAGAAATATAATTTGCCGGCAGATAGCTACTGCTTGACTCACCTAGTCTGCCCATTTTTCCCTGCTTATAGTTTCACCACAAATAAAATCTTGCACTCATGAGCTACAGTAAAACACATGGGCAAAAGGTGGGCCAAGTAGAGAGGCCCCATGACTTCACTAACTCTGCTGGGGGCCCCCCAAAACCCTAAAGCCGGCCTTGTCTGCTGTACTGAATTCCATAGGCATTGAGAAAACCGCTATAAACTCGTTTACTGCCACACCTGACTGACGACTAGTCCGACTGCAAGAGGGGAAAAAAACTGCTCCAGCTATCAGTAAAAATTCGGACTGTATGAGTGCTCCTTCAACATTACATCTTTCGCAATCAGAGCAGCATGTTGGTTTCTACACACCTCTCCCTCTCCAACAAGTTTTTTTCGCTACGGAGGATTCCATTCATCACAGGAGGACCCTACGAGTTGTTTTGAACGGCTGTCGGAGTCTCGACAAATACAATTCAGGGTAATGACAAATCTCCCAATTCCTCGTGGGCTAATCTAGTTGCTAGTTCATCTTGTAAATCTGCAGAACCACCCAAGAAAAAAAGAAGAGGGAAACTCAAAAACAAATCTGCAGCAACTTCCTCAACTGCACAGAAACGAACCATTCATAGCTGAAAATTCGAGGACACTTGTACCTCTAATCTGCACAATATCTCAAGCTCTTACATATCCCTAACTTTCTATTAGTCCAAATTCATCTAGACTTTTGCTGTGTCGCACATTACGATAGAACTCAGCCAGTATGGAATGCACTAAGCTGTACATCACGGCTGTGGTTGTTTATCTGGGTGAACCTCAGGCTTTAAATACCCTGTCTGGGAATGTGGAAACAATTCTCCTTCTGACAGCCAAGGCATCTCTCAAACAAATCCCAACACTCACTCTGCTGTTATGAACTCTACACATTGAGGAGACCTCTCTAAAAGCATCTACTGCCGCACCTTCTGACCGACAGCTAGTCCGACTGCAAGAGGGGGAAACTCTTCTCCAACTATCAATAAAATTCATACTGTACGAGTGATTCTTCATCACTACCATTTCTTGCAATCAGAGCGGTGACTTCTGATGTGTAGCACATCCCGCCTAAGCACATGACGATCGCACTTAGCCGGTTTGGAATACATTAAGCAGTACATCGCGGCTGGAGGTTTTAGGCAGAGATTTACTGTAGCTCTACCATATTCTTCAGCAAACCCAATATCCTTTGTTACTAATTAACAATCTCTACTCTAGACTAATGTTTATAGGAGTATTTTGACAGCTGTTTTTTTATTTAATTCAATACATTTACAGCCAAAGCAGTTTGAGTTTTGGGGATTGCATGTTTTGCCTCAGAATACAAATTAGCATGTTGAGTGGGCTTGGTTAGATAGTACATTGTGCCATGAACTGGGATCAGTTGTCCTTCCTAGCATTATGCTTCTACCACATAACCATTCTCGTTTGTGTGTGAATGATGCTCAATATATGTTTCCGCAAAAAGTACTGACGAGGAAAACACTTACTTCTCTGCATTACCTCAGTTTACCAGTGAGCCTAGAAGCACAAGAGTGTGTTGGGGATGGAGGTAATGCAGAGAAGTGTTTTTCTCGTCAGTACTGTTTGCTGAAACAGGGACAGTTGGAAGCTCCCGCTCTGTGACAAGGACAATTTAACGTTGCACTATGTTTAGTCTCGAGCTTTGTTGTTCAAGGGAGTTAGAGAATGCTGTGAATACCTACTCAGGTGTTACGGCATTTAACACATGGTTTTGGCAATGGGAGAAAAATGGAGACCATTAATTATATAAATATAAAGTATCAGTTTCACTTATTACAGTTTATTATTCTATGTGGGGCTCGTGGCACAGTTCATAATGACTTATTAATATTCTAACAAAACAAAAACTTACCCAATCTAACCCAATTCCTTGCCCCACTTCCATATCTTATCTCTCTTTCCCTCTAGGTATATTTGGCACCTTATACTGTCCCATCTCTATTTTATTAGCTGCTTAACCCTTTCACAATCTGACACTGCAGGCAATGTTCGAGGTGCATAGACGTCTTTCATATCCTACTAAATTGCTGAATTTAATAATCGATGGCTCATTACTACTCAAAGCCCTTTTTTTTTTACTCTAACTCATGTTACACCTTCATTGCTGAGGCTTGCCAGGCATTAATTAGGTCCGGTTACTCCACTATAATACTTACTTTTATTTCTTTTGGGCAATTTTCGAGATATGCGCCATCATTAAGTTGCTGGTACTGTTCTCACTAATATATACAGAACCTTGAAGCCTGAATACCATCAATCTATTATACCCATTATTATATTACCAAGGTGCCTATGCATACCTATTCATAATAAGCTTCTTACTTTAAATACACCAATGCCTATGCAATTCGGATTTCTTTACACACTGATGCCCTACACACCCAGTATTTTATTGGGATTTCTACATATGGATCGCCTTATGCTATTGATGATCCTCCACATATAACTGCTTAACTTCACTTCACTGGCAAGGTCATGGGTATTACTATGCTATGGAGGACACAATTATGGCTCATATTATATTTTTGAATCTAACTTTACTTTGCTGGTATTATTTCTCTGTTGCCTGAACTTATGTTTTAGATTTATTATAATCCAGGTTTAATTCAAGTTCATGCTACATTATCTATCTGGGAATTAACAACAGTTTAGTGACTTATTTGCATATTTTGGTATGATGTTTATGGTTCTACCCAGGGAACCACTATGTTTGTCTCAGTACTAGTCATATACAATTTACAGAAGTAGTTACACAAGTTTGTATCTTGGGTTTAAGACTTTCACTGTTTCCCAAGATTTACTTACTTTACTACACGCCTTGTAGTGTAGCAAGAGAGTCTCCGTGTTTCCATTTTTTCACCGACTCTTATCTCTCTTTACTACTTAAAGAATTTATAATGTGTTTTATCTCAACTTATGCGTTACGTTTAGCAATAATGTTTACTATCTTTATTATCTCAGTGCTCTCTCTTCTGTTCCATTTCTTAATGAGACACAATGGATACATACATTCAAAATTTTTAGATTTATTCATTTAAACTGTCCTGCTCGCAGTTATATATATTTTTTCTTTTCCACGTGAGCTGACGACATCCTATAAATTACTCAATATAGTTCCTTATCCTATACTTATAATTTCTTACCTCTTTTATTATCAACATGTGTGACCTAATTTTACATTCATGGAATGTGAAGGGGCTCAATTCACCTTGTAAACGAAAGCAAATACTTTCATTTCTCAAGAAACATAAAACTCATATTGCTTTCTTACAGGAAACCAAACTCTTACTAGAGGATGTTGATAGATTCAAGAAGGACTGGATTGGCCAAATATATGCATCTTCTTCATCTTCCAAAAAGCGTGGGGTTGCTATTTTATTGCACAAATCTCTTAAATGGTCCCTTATTAAATCCATCTCAGACCAGGACGAAAGATGGGTAATAGCCCTCTTAAATTCACCTGCAAGTGCCCTCATGTTGGTCAACGTCTTCGCCCCCAGCTCCGACTCCCCCAAATTTTTTCATAATTTAGCCCAACAAATCATGAACAATAATACTAATAACTCCCCTATACTGCTGGGCAGAGATCTTAACTTACCTCTGGAGACACAGATAGACAGAAGTAACTCTTCATGTGAGTCTCACCCCAGAAGTATCACTGCACTTTTAATGTTAATGAAAGATCTAGGCCTCTCTGATATTTAGAGACTTCATCACCCCAGAAAACACAACTATACCTGTTATTCTCCATTGCATAAGCGTTACAGCAGAATTTATTATTGGCTTACGTCTCCTCACATCGCTGATAAAACTATTGATTCAGCCATTTTACCAATCACTGTATCCGATCACTCTCCTATAAAGTTACACCTACTTTGGGGCCCTCCCCCCTCTAAATCTCCCTCCTGGCATCTAGATCCACTTCTATTGCATGACCCACAGTTTCTACCATAGGTCAAATCCCAGATTCAAAATTTTCTTTACTTTAACAATACTCCCGATGTCTGTCATGGTACTATTTGGGAAGCACTAAAAGCCACGATCAGAGGTAAAATCATTAGTTTTTTGGTACACAGAAAAAAGCAAAGAGAACTTCAATTAGCCAAATTAGAAAAATCCCTCAAAGCAAAAGAGACTCAATATTATAAAATAAATAATCCAGACCATAACTCACAACTACACCTCAAAATCCTACAGTTAAGATATAAAATCAATGTTTTAATGTCTAGGAAAGCTGAACTTGCCCTCTTAAGACTCAGACATCGTTACTGGGAAAAGGTGATAAATGTGGGAAACTGCTTTCTTATCAGCTCAGAAACCAACAAATGGAGAGACACATTGCTGGTCTAATAGACTCATCAGGGCAAATCCACACAGACAATCTCTCAATTAACCGTATTATGCGTTCCTTTTACCAACAATTATAATCTCAACAAGCTCCTCCATAATCCATTCATATACAGCAGTTCCTAGAAAATCTGCATTTACTGCACCTCTCTCAACAGGACATGGCCATACTAGATGAACCCTTTACCTTAAATGAGATTCAAACAGCATTAGCCTTACTTAAATCTGGCAAATCACCGGGGAGTGACGGATTTCCCGTAGACTTCTGTAAATCTTTAGCTGACACACTCTGTCCTTTACTTTTCAATGTTTTCTTGGAAGCTACCTCACAAGGTAAGCTTCCTTACTCCATGACTGAAGCCATTATCACTGTTCTACCCAAAAAGGATAAAGACCCTTCCCTACCCTCTAGTTATAGACTAATTTCACTACTTAATACTGACAGGAAAATCTTTGCAAAACTATTAACTATCCGATTAGAGACATTACTCTCCAAACTCATCCACTCCTCTCAAGCTGGATTTATTAAGAATAGAACAGGTTCTGATCGTCTTTGCTCTTTATTTAATCTAATACACAAAGCTAAAACACTTAAATCACCTGCTGCGGCAATTGCCGTTGACTTTGAAAAGGCATTCGATTCTCTTAATTGGAATGATTTATACCATGTATTTATTCCATTTTGGGGTAACTAACAAATTCTGTGCTTGGATTCAGCTGTTATACACATTACCCTCTGCTCAAGTTCTTACCAGTTTTATTCTATCCTCCCCTTTTCATTTGGCAAGAGGCACTAGACAAGGATGCCCCCATCCCCTTCTTTGTTTATTCTTGCTATGGAACCTCTATCAGCTTCTCTTTGTCAGTCCTCCACAATTAAAGGCCTACCTATTGGCAGTTCCCGTTATTCTTCTCTTTCTTATGCTGATGACCTTTTCATATTACTAGAAAACCTTGAAACTTCCGGACAACCCCTAATTAAGCTTCTTAACACATCCACCTCAATTTCTGGCCTGGCTTTAAATCTCAATAAATCTGAAACATTACCACTTAATCACCTTTGTAAACCTTTCATAAATACCCCAGTAGTTCTTCGTTGGGCTCCACAAGGTCTCTTTTATCTTGGAATTCGAATTTCTTTGAATCTAGACAAGGCATGGGATGCCAGTATCTCACCTCTGCAAGCAAATATTACTTTTGCATGATGGGGCCTTATTAACCTCTCTTTGAATGGGAAAATTTCTGCCATCAAAATGGCAATAGCCCCCAAATTTTATACCTTTTTTTAAATATTTCTTTAATCCTTCCATCCAAATTTTTTGCCAAAATAGACAGTTTAAATGGCAGTTTTAACTGGGAAGGTAAAATTTCCAGATTTAACCATAACAAACTCCGATCCCATAGTTCTAAAGGTGGTTTCGGTCTCCCGTGGTTTCAGGCATACCTCTGGTCCTTCCGTGCAGCCCAAACTATTAAATGGTTTAACAAACTAATGTAATTCCTTTGTTTCCCTTCCCCCGAAGCAGCCCTCTCCCTTTACAACTCGGCCCAGCAGCGGAGCCTGAACACAGGGATTGCCAGAGCCTTTAAGAGGTAAAGCCTCCTGCACTACAGCCTGCCTGTTGTGTAGCGGTTCCCGTCCACCTGCCCCAACCAGGGGCGGTGCTTCATTTATTGCTGCTGGCAGGTCACATGTCATATCACGTCACCTACCCTTCATTTTACTAAGTGTCCACTTTCCCATTTGCAGCTTATACACTCCAGCCACTAGGGATTGCTGCACTTTCCACTCCGGCACCTCTATCCACTCTCTACTCCTCCCTAGCAACTATTGCAATCCTTGTCCACTAGAGGTCGCTGCAGTCCCCTCCTAATCCTTTCTGCTATCTTCTTTCCTCACTCCTTCCCATCAGCCCACCACTAGGCCCCCTGCAAGCCTCAAACCTTGCACCCCTTACTCCAAAGTCTGCAGCCTAACCACCAAGCCAACGAACCAGGCCAATATCTTCCTCTACTTTCAAGCTCTTAACCCTTCCTTCTTAGAAACAACATTTCTGTCCTCTGTCCCAAAGCTGTTCTCAAACCCAGTACCCTTGCTATCAGAGTCAGCAGCTGTCCCTCTTAACCATTTTATCTGGTTATCTTATTCCTACTTTCTAAGACTTTCATAGTCTCTTAACCCCCCCACTCTGCCAAAATATTTAACCACTTTTCTCTTGCTGCCATTGAATCCTGCACCCTCACTGTTTCAGTCAGCAGCTCCACTACTCAGCTATCACATCAGACTATTGTTTGTGATAGGTTTTAGGACTCTAAAACCCTCTAACCCTCATAGTCTGCTAAAATATTTTCTGAGTGTTACTGCAGGCTTTGAGCCCTGCTCCCTGCTGCTGCAGCCACTGTCTTGGGTCCTTTTCTATCACCCTGGGCAAGCCTTGAACCTGGTGCCCTGTGCACTTAAGGCAGGGGCTCTGCCACTGTACCAAGGTGGCAACTACGCTTAGAGGTAGACCTTTCACTACCATCTTCCCCTCTATCATCCAAGTTCCCCATCTTTCTTCACTTCCAGCCTCACACCTTTACCAATCATGCATGCACACCTCCTGCCTACCTGCTCTCTCCTCCTCCTCCTTTGCCTTCGCTAACCCTAATGTCCCTGTTAACCCTCAGCCTCACTACTCTAGTGCTCCTACCTGCCCTCCTGCCCTCCCTCCTCCTATGCCACTGCCCTCCCTCCTCCTCCACTCACCCCATATGCTCCTCTCCACCTCACCCCATCTAGATAATACCTTTCCTCCCCTCTTTGCCCTCGGGCATCTTATCACTCAAGCCTTCTCAGCCTGTGCTGCTCTACCCACCCCTGTGCTCCTGAACCCCCTTCCCTTCCTATCGCTCCCGGCGTAAACTCTCCTTCTGCCACCCTCTGTCCAGAGCAGCTCTCCTCCTTCTGCTCCTGACTGGTAACATACATCCCAATCCTGGTCCAGCTTGCAAAGACTCCTCAAAGGAATCCACCGGGCTTCATATCGCTTCCATGAACATATGTAGCCTCCTTAAAAAATTCTACTCTCTCAGTTGCTGGGTTGCGGTTCATACACCTGACGTTATATCAATAGTTGAAACTTGGCTGTCAGACTCTACCCCTGACTCCCTGGTCTCACTCCCGGGCTACTCCCTCTATCGGGAGGACCGTGTTGGTAGGCGAGGTGGGGACTGTGCCATTATGTGAAAGACCTCTCGTTGGACTAGCCCTCCCAGCCCGGTCCTTGACTTCAGGGCCAGGCTCTAACCCAAAACTATCTCCTGAACCCTCTAGGGTCCCATCTACCTGACTACAGCATATGTACCTCCAAAAATCAAGCACAAGCACTAGGCCCACTAATCGATTATCTTACCTCCCTACCCCCTCCTCAGACCAAATCCTTGTGGGGACTTGAACATCAATTGGCCCAGCCCTTCATCCACTTCCTCCGTGATGCCTTTACAGCCATCGACCCAACCCAACTAGTCTCCCAACCAACTAGAGTGAATCCTAGAATGGGCTCTAGCACACTCTGGATGTGGTCCTCACAAACCGCCCTAACCGCATCCCAATATCCAAATCCTCCCAGACTGCCTTAGCGACCACTCCCCGGTTCTCTTCTATTGGTCAACCTCCTTGGCCAAACCCACAGCACAAACTACCCTTCGGCGACGTCTTAGACCTGGTGGGCTGAAAGGCCTTAAGCAACTCCTGGCCCTCATAGACTGGTCTCCTATACTAAACACCCCCGATATTGACACGGCCCTTGCCATCTTTATCCACACCTTCAACTGTGCTTGCATCATTTTTGCACCCATAACTGCACGCCAGTCCAAAGTAAGGCATGCCCCCGGGATTGCCCCCACCCTGCGACAACTTCTTAAGCACAGGGATAATCTATGGCACATTGCCACGGAAACAGACTGCCCAGCTGACAGGCTGGCCTATGCTGCAGCCCGGAACAAATGTACTTGGGCCATCCGCAAAGCGAAGGCTGAGCACTATCAAGCCTCCCTCACTTCCTCATGGGGGAATGCTAGGACCTTCTGGGACAACATTAAGCAGCTGAATGGTGGCATGCGTTCCCCCCCCCACCTTCGCTTATCAACATTAATGGTTCGGTCTCCTCAGACCCTGTCCTTATTGCCAACCACCTCAACAAATCTTTCATAGACCTTAGCCAGGTGCTTCCTGATAATTTTTTTGCTCCCCCTCTCTCCAGGTCTGTCCCTATTCTCCCACACCCCTTATTCTACCTGCGCCGAGTCACTGCCCAGGAAGTCAGACCTTACCTACCAAGGCCTTAAAGAGTAACACAATTGGCAATGGCTCCTTGATCCCAGTCTTCTCCGTCAGGTTCTGGATCTGGTTATCTCACCAATCACTCAGCCTCTTTAACAAATCCCTCTGCCTGGAAGATAGCTACTGTCACCCCAATACACAAGGGTGGTGATAGGACCCTCCCTAGCAATTATTGACCTATCTCAATCCTCTCTCCTCTCTCTAAGGCGTTAGAAAAAATTGTGGCTACCCAAATCTCTGAATACTTCAATAAATATAGCATCCTCTGCCCAGAACAACATGGTTTCAGAGCAGGCCACAGCACCAATACTGCCCTCCTGGAGTTCTCTAACTTTCTTCACACCTCACTGGACTCTGGCTCCCTAGCAGGTGCAGTGTTCATTGACTTATCAAAAGCCTTTGATACTGTCTCCCACCCTCTCCTGCTAACTACCCTTAGGCACTTAGGCTTTGCCACTGGGCCTGTTTCCTGGTGCTCCAGCTACTTGTCGGTCCGCTCTGGCGTGTGAAAATCAGCGGAAACTTTCCAGCACCTGCCCTATCTGCTGGAGTCCCTCAGGGCTCCATTCTTGGGCCCTTGCTCTTTCCTTTTTCTCAACTCCCGCCCAGTGTATGTACTGGTAAAATCCTTCTTTACGAGATGATGCTGTACTCTTTGCCTCTGACCATAATCCCATCTCACTTCAGAATTCTCTGC
Source organism: Neoceratodus forsteri (assembly GCA_016271365.2). NCBI lineage: Eukaryota > Metazoa > Chordata > Ceratodontiformes > Ceratodontidae > Neoceratodus > Neoceratodus forsteri. The sequence goes on along the minus strand of CM057449.1, from coordinate 136,126,437 downwards.
AGGAATCCTACAATGGCCTGAAGCCTGGTTTACTGAGCACAGGCTTGTAATTAATTTAAAAGAAACCAAACCATGCTCTTTGCCCACCCCAAAATAAATCCAGTAACTATCCTCTCTTGAGTCCACTCCACCTCTAAACTCCCTATTGAGCTAGTTCAGTCTTATAAATACCTAGATATAACCTTTGACCCTGCCCTCTCTTTTCATGCCCACATCTCTGCCCTTGCCTCAGCGTCTAACACTCGGCTGGGTATCCTCTATCGTCATAAAAACTGCCTTCCCACAGATGCCCTCCGACTTGCAGTCACATCCTCTGTTCTATCTCTGGTTGACTATGGCCTACCTGTGTATGGTGCAGCAAACCAGACTGCCCTGCACAAGATCTGCCTCACCTTAAACAAGGCCTGCAGGCTTATAACTGGGGCTCCTAGTCTAACCCACACTTGCCGTCTGTACACCATGGCTAATCTACTCAACCTTGATGAGCGCCTCAAATACCAAACCTGCTTCCTAACAAAAAAATCACTCCTTGGGCTATCCCCACCAGGTCTGTCAACCACTATCCACCGTGCAAACCCTACATGCATACCCACATATCCCACAAAACTGCACTTGATGATACTGAGGGGCGAGAACCTCAATAGTCAAAGGCTTACCCCTACAGAGCCCCTGTTGTATAACACCTCCCCCCGGGAGTCACTGATGTCGCCGTTATCTTATTTTAAATCTAGTCTTAGAAATCACCTGCTCTCAACACGCAGCTGTACCTGCCTCTAAGCCTCCTCCTATCCTCCCAGACAAGGCTCACTGAGCTGCTCTCTGACCTTCTGTCCAGCTCTACCTTTACTTCACTATCTTCCCACACTTCTCTTCTGATGTCTTCACCCAGCCTTACCTTTATTCTGCCCACTGAATCAATCTCCATGTAACTACTGTATATTGTCTACTCTGTAAAGCGCACATGTAAGCCTGTTGTATACTGTTGTTTGACAAATGCCTGTATTTTTGGCTGATTCCTAAATGTACTCTGATATTTTGTCTGCCTTGATGTTTGTTTCTTGCACTGTCTTTGTCCTCACTGTGACGAGGTACCTTTGTAAATGAGCCTCTGGCTCAAAGATTGTTAAACTGATGTTCTAATAAATAAATAAATAAAATAAGCCTAATGATAAATCCCCGTTATGGCTTGCTATGGAAACTTCTCTTTGTCCCAGCAATGTTGCCACTTCTTTCATCTATAATCCTCTCTCCCCAAACCTAAAATCCCATCCCACTATAGCGTCATCCATGTTTTATTGGAAAAGGATTCTTAAATATCTTAAAACAAATCCAACCCCCCCTTGCTTACACTCCTTTGTGGAGTAACCGTAATATAACTCTAGATAACCATCCTATTTTCTGCCGAAACTGGAAAAATAAAGGTATATTTTTTATGGAAGACATACTAGAACCCCAGACACTTAAGCTAAAATCCTTCTTAGACCTGCGTAACTTATGAAACCTTTCACATCACAACTTCTGGAAATACTTACAACTACGTACAGCATGTAACCTGTATTCCCGCTATTTCCCATCAGTTTTTACATAATAATCATATCTCCAGTTGGATCAAGATATCGTCCAGTCTAAATAGTATCCTCATAAAACAGTTAGGATAGGCTGCCTGACCAGTCCATTAATGTGAAAAATCAATGGAGTAGGCTTCTAAATTGCAATATATCTAAAGAACAATGGTGCAGGTGTTGGCTTTCCTGTCACAAATTTTTCAAAGATAAAAGTAGTTCTCTTATACAAACTAAAATTCTTCATTTGTGGTACAGGACCCTCTGGGTATTATACAAAAATGGGCTTAGTGAATAATAACAACTATTGGCACTGTAATTCTTCTAATGGTGACCTACTACATATTTTATGATTGCTCTACCATGCAATTTCTGGCATCATATTCACTCCTTGCTAAAAGAGTGGTTGGTCTATCCTTCCATTAGACCCCAAACACTGTTTACTTGGCATCTTTAATTTTCGTTCTTATAAAATATCACGTTCTCATAATAGATGGCTGTAAATATTGTTTCTTCAAGTTAAACATTTTATACTTATGTATTGGAGATCTAATATAATCCCCACTCTTTTGGATATTCTTAAACAGCTATCTCATTATGCTACCCTTGACCATATGACACATATTTCCATTGGCCATCTCTCCCTTTATAACGAATGTTGGCAGGACTTTTTTTAAATATCTGGAAACATCTAAGTCTATTGTTAGTTAATGTAAGGTTAGACACAAATTATATTCACCTTACAGTAATTCTTCATTGTTCTTCCACTGTGGTCTTGTTTCTTGTCCTTCTTCTTATTTTCTTTCTCTATATACCTTCACTTTGCTCTTTCTCTTTCTCTCTCTGTTCTATCTCTTATTTCTGTCTCTCTCTCTCTTTTCCCATCACTCTCTATATGTTTCTTCTTCTATATTTGCATTCTCCTGTTCTCTACATATGTCATATACCAATAATATAAAACATAAATCACGATTTGTATTTTCTTTTTATTCTATATCTCAATTTATTATAGGTTGTATTGGTTTGCATTATTTCTCTATAATTCATGATTATTTACCTCAACCTAGTACATGTTGTCAGACAATATGCTGTTCTCTCTCTCTATCATTATAACTACATGATGTATACGGGGAATACTGTGTTTTGTTTGTATAGCCTAATAATAACAATAAAAAATGTAACTGTAAAAAAAAAACTGTAATAAAAGACCACAGATTTAAAATGATTATCTTTTTCCAGTTTGGTGTCACCATTCAAGCTTATGTACAGTGTCTCCTTTAACCGTATCTACTCCCCTTGTAAAAGAAAGAAATCAAAGACAGACCACGTAGGCTCTACAAATAGAGTTTTACTGAAATAGATAACAAATATGTAAAACATAAAATACAGAACTTTTATCACAAGAACCATACAGTCTTTTAAAAAAAACAAGGTCTAACAGTGCAATTCCTGCTACATTACTTAGATTTGTCTCTCTCTCTCTAAATACCTGCTTAAAGTGCTCAAAGATGTTTCTTTGTCAGAGTCTAGATAGAAGTGTCCTCTGAAGGAAAACAGAATATTGTTTAAAAAAAAAAACTGTCTTGGCTAACCCCTTTGTGTGAGGTCACCTGGCTCCTCCCTGTCAGAATATATATATATATATATATATATATATATATATATTCTTTACAAAAACAGGATGTCTTTTCAAAGTATTAAATTCTGTAATCCTCAGCACAACTCATTTTCTTTTTTCAAATGACATTTCTTTGATCTTATGATCAGTTTCCCCTTTCCAGAACATCAAAGCATCTTTTATGACTTCACACTGAAACGTCACAACCTGCTGTTTTTCCTCTAAGTGTTATAAAAGTTTATGATTTCCCCTCTTAGCAACTACAGCTATAATTAACTCAGTTAAAGTCTGTAATTAGCTTCTGGCCTTCAGGTAACACCTTGTATCTAAAACTTGTGTGTATGTGTGTGTACATACCACATGCTGATTCAGCATTTCTCAAGAAAGACAGTCCATAACCCATTTTTATATTACAAAAATGATACAGTGATCAGAACCAGCTGTCCCAGTGTCACAATTCCTCCCTACCTAGACTGAATTTGAGGTCTCTATCCCCTGCATGGGATGAGCTTCCCAAATCATTCACTCCTCATAGACCATAGACAACCCATCTGAGTTCTGATTTTGGCTCCAGCCCTATATAATATTGTTTATATCATACTCTTGCAAAGCAAGACTCCATTTTAGCAATCTACCATTGTTCTTTCCCATCTGCATCAGCCAAACCAGGGGTTGTTGTGGTCAGTCTGCACCACAAATGCTGCCCATATAAGTATGGCTCTAATTTCTTTAGGGCCCACACTATGGCAAGACACTCCCTTTTCCACCGTGGAGTATGCTTGCTTCCTGGAAGTAACTTTCTACTCAGGTGCACTACTGGATGATCTGTCCCTTGGCTGGATGTCTGACTCAGTACTGCCCCAATACCCAGTCTGAGGCGCCAGTCTGAACTATGAAGGTTTTTGCATAGTCAGGACTTGTCAAAACAGGAGCACTGCACAGTGCCTCCTTTAGGTTGGAAAAAGCTTCCTCACAGGCTGGGCCCCAGGTAATTTTATTGGGCATCCTTTTCTTTGTCAGGTCAGAAAGGGGAGCAGCCAGGGCACTGTAATTCAGTAAACATTTTCTGTTGTACCCTGCTGCCCCTAGAAAACTCCTGAACTGCTTCTGTGTTTCTGGTCTGGGCCACGCCTGGATTCCCTCTATCTTTATTTGGTTAGGATGGAGCTATCCCTGGCCTACCACATGTCCGAGGTATGCCTTTTCTCCCATGGCCACCTGGCACTTCTCGGCTTTGACAGTGAGCCCGGCCCTCTGTATCCTGCCCAGCACTTCCCTAAGGTGGGATGGGTGTTCCTCCCAGCTGGTACTAAAGATGGCAGTGTCATCCAGGTACGCCTCGGCGTACATCTCAGCACCATTTAACACCTGGTTCACCAACCTTTGGAAAGTGTCCAGGGCGTTCTTCATTCCGAAAGGCATTACTTTAAACTCAAATAAGCCTATCAGAGTGATGAAGGCCAACCTCTCCCTAGATCTGTCTGTCAACTCTACCTGCCAATACCCCTTGGTCAGGTGAGTCATCGTAAGGTAGGTCGCCCCACGCCAGCTTGTCCAGGAGTTCATCCGTCTGGGGCATCGGGTGGGCGTCTGACTTTGTGACTGCATTCAGTCCACGATAGTCCACACAGAAACAAGTAGAGCCATCTGGCTTGGGCACAAAGACTGCAGGTGAGGCCCAGGGGCTGTGGGATCTCTGGATTACCACTAAATCCAGCATCTCCTCCACTTCCCTCCTAATGTCTTTTTGGACGGCCTCTGACACCTGATATGCTGTCTGCCGTATGGGCGTCTGCATTCCTGTTTCCACATCGTGCTTCACTAGGTGGGTTAGTCGAGGCTTGGCACTAAACAATGGGGCAAAGTCTGTTAAACCTCTCCTTACTTTCTGGATCTGGTCCAGGGCCAGCTGGGGAGACAATTTTACTGCCTCCACAGGGACTCCCACTTACTTTCTTCCAGAAAATCCAGAAGGGGGTCTCCTTCATCCGTCCCCTCCCCAGGACTACAGACTGCAAACACCATGTCAGCCCTATTTGCATATGGCTTCATCATGTTGACATGGTACATCTTTTCTGTCTGTCTTCTGTCAGATAACTCCACAATGTAATTCACGCTTTTACCTTCCTAACCACTCTATACGGTCCTGCCCACCAGCCTGCAGCTTGTCTTTCTGGACCGGAATAAGGACCATGACTTCCTGACCCACCATGTACGAGTGAGCTCTGGCTCCGCGGTTGTACCACACTTTTTGTGACTGTTGGGCAGCTGCCAGGTTGCTCTGGGCTGTCCCCATAAGCTCCTTCAGCCTTTCCCTAAACCTAAGGACGTAATCCACAATGGAAGTTCCCTGGGTGGCATGCTTGCCTTCCCAGTCCTCCCGTATCAAGTCTAGGGGCCCACATACCTGGCGTCCATATAAGAGTTCGAACGGGGAAAATCCTGTCGACTTTTGGGGCACCTCCCTGTATGCAAACAACAGGTGAGGAAGGTATTTCTCCCAGTTCCTTCCATGCAGTTCAGCAAACACCCAGAGCATTGACTTTAGGGTACCATTGAATCTTTCCACAAGACCATTGGGTTGTGGATGATACGGTGTTGTTCTTCTCTGCACCACCCCACACTTCTCCCATAAACATTTCATTAGGTCCGACATGAAGGAACCCCCGATCGGTGATAACCTCCTGCAGAAACCCAACACGGGAGAAAATCCCAAGGCATCTGCCACTTTGTCCTCAGTGAGGATAGGGCGACTGCCTCTGGGTACTGGTGGCAAAATCACCACAGTCAGGAGGAACTCTTCCTGAGGAGTTGGGGTATTTAAAGGTCTCCACAATATCCATTCCCACCTCTGGAATGGCTCCTCCACTATGGGCAATGGAATCAGGGCGGGCTTTGGTTTTCTTGCCCACCTTCCCTATTTCTTGGCACCGGTGACAAGACCTGCAGTACTCCTTCACCTGCTGGGTGAAGTTAGACCAGTAGAAATTTTGGGCCAACCGCTGTGTAGTGCGCGTGATTCCCATATGACCAGACAAGGGGATATCATGTGCAGTCTTGAGCAACTGCTCACGATACCCTGGGGAACGACAAGCTGCCTGCCTAGCACCCCTCCCTCTGTCTGTACTGCCTGAGTATACATAAGTCCATTTTCCCAATAAACCTTATGTCTGCCGTCACCTCCCTGTGCACCCTCCAAGTCTGCCCATGCCCTCAGCTTCTCTAAACTAGGGTTACTTAGCAGCTGCAAACCCTCACAGATTCCTACAGCATGGGACAGGTCCCTTCAGTCGCTAAACTAGGGTCCCTAGCACTAGCGTCAGGGCACTCAGGATCACTGTCAATCCCAACCCTCTGACAATGGGTCACCCCTTCCTCTTTGGAGTAACCCTCTGTAGCTGTGTAGTTATTTGCTACTGGAGAAATTTCTACCCACTTTTCGTTAGTCTCCCCATCTAGAGACACAGGCTAGGGAACCAGCCTCTCAGTGGTTTCCACAAGGCTTCTGTGGGGTTCAGAGAACTACAGTTTTCCCTTGCCGCTTGGCTGTGGGTAACTGCACACACCATCCCTTGTTTGAGATTGTTGCCCAGGATCACATCCACCGCTAATGTTTTAGCTACAGCCACCTGTTGCACAGTTCCCCTGTTTCATCCCAGTCTAAGAGAGCACTAGCGAGGGGCAATGTTTTCTCCCCAACTGCAAAGTCCCGTACAGTGACGTATCTTTTCTCTGAAACCTGGGGCTAATTGTTTTCGGTGGAGGCAGTGAAGATTTTAGCTGCCCTGAAGGTGTGCTTTTCCCTTTCTGCACTGCCATGCCCGCCCTTTCATTCTCAGAGCAGGTCTGCTCTTGGCATAGCAGTCCGAGAGTTCAGCAGCCTCTTGCACTGTTTTGGGATCTCATCCTTTAGCCAGGTTTTTAGCTCGGCTGGTGCCCAATAAAACTGTTCTAATAAAATCACATTTTCAATTTTTTCAACAGAGTTTGCCTCAATTCTCTGACTAACATTTTAAAAACTGACGTCATGTCATGGCTAGCCTCGTAGCTCATGTCATGGCTTCTCCTCAGCTCATTGGAATTTAGCTCTGCATGATTCAGCAGTTAATTCACATTTTTTTAACTGTGCAGCTTTAAGTTTAGCTGTAATCATCACTGTCCTCTTTGTCCATTTGACCCAATGCATCCTCAGCTTTCCTGGTAAGTAGCGTGTGATAGCTGGACTTCCAGGACTCTCTAGGAATTTTTAGCCTGAATAGAAACTTTTCAAAGAGAATTTAAAAGGCATCCATATCCTCCCTCTTCAAATTTGGCTATTAATTTTGAATTGGTTTGTAACCCAGTCCTGTAGTCCCAGTTAAACCCAAGCCTCTTACCTGCTCTGGTGCCACCGGTTGAGTCGTAGCTTCTCCAGTTCGTGGTTGCCTCTGGGCTTCTGCTTCTCATGGTCATGCGCCTCGGTGTTCTCACTCTCTCTTCTCTTCTGCAACTCGCTAGTGCTCACGCTCCTCACGGTCTGTGTCTCACTGTTCCCGCTCTGCCTCTTGGCATTCTCACTCTGCCTCATGGTCCGCCTCTTGTTTCTCTCATTCTGTCTTCTCCTGGAACTCCAGCTTCATCCTGTGCAATTCAATTTGCAGCCTGAGTATCTCTGGATCCAGGATAGTAGTGACCTCTCCCTGCTGCTGTGGCCCTTCACTGACAGTGGTCCTGTTGCCCTTCTCATCAGATCTGGACACTGCACTGGCCACTAGCCCTGCCACATTCAAGGTTTGGTCCTTTTCAGTCACGGTCTGTGACTTGCTGCTCTGGGTGTCTGCTACCATCAGCGCATCTATAAGGTTCTGCTTGCTGGCTTTCACCTCAAACGGGACTCTTCTGTCCCTGCACAACTGCCTTAAGTAGTCTACAGTGTGCCTGCTGTAGTTGGAAGCCATTTTCCCTCACTACTGCTACTCTGACTTGCACTTTAGAAAAAAAATAAAATGGGTAGGAACTTGACTGTACACCAAGTGATATAGTTCTGTTTCCTTTTTAAAATAAATCACTGCTTTTTTCTTTCTTTGCAACTGAGCTTATGGTGTCAAGCTGATGCACTGAACAATAAAAGCTTATAATACCAAAATTATACCACCGCTGCCAACCAGTCTGTCACAAACCCACTCAGCAGGTCTGCCTCTACTCCCAAAGTGCCAACCACTGAGCGCAGTCTTGTGAACAGTTAACAGAAACAGGGTAACCCTCCTGTCTGCTTTGGGGGTTCAAATCAACTTTTGGTCTCAAGTCTTGGAGGGATACAAACTGTGAACCTCTTGTTAGTGTAACCAATGCACAGGCTCAGATATTTCTGTCTTCAGGGGGCCAGATATCTTTGCCTATGGGCACCTAACCAGCTGTACAGAAATGAACCCTTAAAAACTGTAATAAAAGACCACAGATTTAAAATGCTTACCTTTTTCCAGTTTGGTATCACCATTCAAGCTTATGTACAGTGTCTGCTTTAACCATATATACTCCTCTTGCAAAAGAAAGAAATCAAAGACAGACCAAGTAGGCTCTAAAAATAGAGTTTTACTAAAATAGATAAAAAATATAAACATAAAATATATAACAATTGTCACAAGAACCATACAATCTTTAAAAAACAAGGTTTAACAGTGCAATTCCTACTACAGTACTTAGATGTCTCTCTCTCTAAATACCTGCTTAAAGTGCTCAAAGATGTTTCTTCTTCAGAGTCTAGACAGAAGTGTCCTCTGAAGGAAAACAGAATATTGTTTAAAAAAAACTGTCTTGGCCAACCCCTTTGTGTGAGGTCACCTGGCTCCTCCCTGTCGGAATATATAAAAAAATATATCTATACAAAAACAGGATGTCTTTTCAAAGTATTAAATTCTGTAATCCTCAGCACAACTCATTTTCTTTTTTCAAATTACATTTCTTTGATCTTATGATAGTTTCCCCTTTCCAGGACATCAAAGCATCTTTTATAACTTTGCACTAAAACGTCACAACCTGCTGTTCTTCCTCTAAGCGTTATAAAAGTTTATGATTTTCCCTCTTAGAAACTACAGCTATAATTGACTTAGTTAAAGTCTGTAATTAGCTTCTCTGGTCTTCTAGGTAACACCTTGTATCTAAAACCTGTGTGTGTGTGTGTGTGTGTGTGTGTGTGAGATACTCATGCTGTTTCAGCATTTCTCAAGAAAGACAGTCCATAACTTCATTTTGTATTACAAAATGATACAGTGATCAGGACCAGCTGTCAAAGTGTCACAGAAAACACCCAATACTCCTACCCTTATGCCAGGGACTACCGTCTCAGGAGCAAGGCACCCTGGCCCATCTGGACCTCAAGTCACCTCAACTCTATGCATGACTCCTGAAAACATAGCCATTGCTGGATTTGGGGTTTCACAAAGGGTGGCTGACATTGTGGTGGCTGCTAGAAAACCGTTCACCAGAGCCACCTGTTCTGTGAAGTAAAAGCGATTTGCTTTGTGGGCTGCTTCGCATCACCTGGACCTGTTTACCTGTCCAGCAAGTCAAGTTCTGAAGCACCTGTTGGTCTTGTCAGTGGCAGGACTTCAGGGCTCTTCTATCAAAATGCACTTGGCTGCTATTTTTGCTTTCCATATGCCTGTTGAAGGTCATACTGTTGCCCGACTGGAGGTGGCCCACACATTTTTCAGAGGCTTCCTACATTTGTGGCATCTTATCTGTAATACATTCCCAGCTTGGGACTTAAATTTTATGTTGGGTATGCTTACATTGGCTCCTTTTGAGCTAACCCTGACTTAGGGCCTATGCTTCCTTCCTTTTTTTTTTTGTATCGTCTATTTATGCACCCTTACCTTCGGGGCATCTCTCAGGGTCTCTTCACTGTGCCGCCATACACAACCACCTCCTGAACTGACTACTATGAGCTACATTGCATGCGGGGTCTGGGCGCCCCTGGCCTCTAGGAGCAGACCCAGACCTCAAGGAGAACCAGAGAGATGGCCAGTGTTGGGCGTGAGGTCAGTCGGACTGCCTCTTGCTGTTGCCTCACCCAAGGAAGGGGGTATTCGCGGGTTTTCTCCCCAGAGCACGGACATGCAGTGATGTCCCGCCCAGCGCATGCGCCCCACATGCACCGAAGACATGTCTGCAACGCCTCCAACCCCAGGCATCTGTCACCATGCTCTGCAGTGCCCCAAGCCTCTGCCAGGGGTGCCAGAAAATGGGAATCCCTCTGAACCCTCCCAGGACTTGGAGAGCTGTCCACAGACGCCAATCCTAGTCCTCCCTGCTGACCCCTGGCTCCCTGGGCCTGCTCCTCGAACTCGGGTCACCGGCGAGCGCGGTGTGGCGCCCAGTGCCTCAACCCTCAGTGCCACTGACCAGCCCTATGCTTCCTTTCTTGAAAGCATTATCATTAGTTGCTACATTTCGACTCAAAGAATTTCAGCACGCCAAGCTCTAATGTGTGAGCCTCCTCATTTGCTTTTCCACAACAACTTAAAAAAAATACAAAAAATACTTGGGAGTCCAAATCAATAACGGGTTAACTTTTAAAGATCACATTACAAATACTGCAAGTAGAGTAAATATTAGGTTGGGAGTAATACGTAGAAAAGCATTCATACTTCCAAAAAATTCAAGAAATAGGATAGCACAGCCACTTTTGTTACCAGTATTAGAATATGGTAGTAACTTATCAACACGCCTACCATGACACAATTGATAGAATGGACAAAACTTAGAATGTCTCTTATTTTGTCCTGGTTGCCATTATGGCAACAATCATTGCAGTGTACTAAAATCTTTGGATGGGATTCTTAGCTTTACAGAGGAAAATAGATTGGGAGAATGGCTTACAAAGAATTTAATAGGGATGAAATGCACTTATCTAGATTTTCCAGGAGAAATGACCACATTTACAACCTGAGAGAAATAAGGGTAGATGTTTACTGGTCCCCTAGAGAAAACTCCAGTGGCAAAATGCAAAGACGATACTATCTACCAAAGACAAAGAATGAATTGGCACCACAGATTTGAAATGCAATGACCTTAAATATTTTAAGACTAAAACGCATATAATGTGGATGGATACTTGTACTTGATTTGCATGAAAGTGATTGCTAATTCCTTTACTATCTTTTTGTACCATTTGTCTATGGTGCTTTTGGTAAATTGCATAGTTATCTGCATGTATTGTCTTGCATAATGATTGTGACCTGTGTTGTTTATTTTATTTATTTATTTCGTCTTTGTTGACCAGGTAATTGCACTAGACGATTTCTTGTCTGTTTGCAGGCACAACCCGAGGGGAGGGAGATACAGATGAATGCCAACTGACCTTGAACCATATTAAGCTGTTGGTGGTATTTTTAGTGAATGGGGGGAAATTTGGCCTGGACACCGGGGAAGTTCCCCTACTGAGCTGTAGGGGGAACCCTTGTCCATTGCTTGGATGGCCAGTTCAGGCGAAGCAGTGGACGGAATGGATGTGGTAGAGATGGGGAAGCGAGGTTTATCCCCAAAGTGCTTGAACCAAGGAGCTGAAAATATGTCGACGATTATAGTTGAAGGTTTGGAGGCTAAAAGAGGAGAAGACATTTTTGTATCTTCTGAGGATCTGACTGGGATTATTGCAGAAGAATCTGAGGTGCTTGCACACTCAGAGGAAAATACTTTGGAGTTAAAGAAGAGAATGTTGCTGAATTTGGAGGAAGAGGATTACAGACACTCTGAATAAAGCGCTGTTGCATGCAGAGATTGATAAACTTTAGGCGGCGATCACGCTCGTCACTGGGTGTGGCCAGTCCATCGCTGGAAGTAGTGATGCAGCTGCAGGAGCTGCGAGAGAGGAACTGAAACAATCCGCTTCAGGACAGGTACACCTTTCTACTCATGTTGTTCGATCCAGTTGAAAGTGTTGTGGCTGGTAATATAAATGCAGAAGGCAACTGAAGGAGAAATTGGTTGCTAAGGCTGAAAAAATGGTGGATTCTGACAGCAGAAATGTGGTGGGAAGACAGGGTGAGAGTTGGTCTACCCTCTTACCTGTGTGTTATTTCGGACAATAAAGGAAATGAGTGCCAGGTGGTGGGGGAAAACAGGTAGTAGCTCCATTACCACAGAGAAGAGTTACTAGCAACTCTGCATTAATGGCCTCACAAGCAGAGCAGGGTGGTATTGCCATGTCAAACATTTTCTCTGCACTTCAGAGGGGATGGGGGAGGAGGATTCAGATATGGAAGTAGTGGATCCCCTGACCCCCCAAAAGAATGAGATGGAAGGACAGGAATTTGCAGGATATAAAGGGAAGAAGAAAAAGAAATGAAAGAAAGGCCCCTAGACAATGTGACCTAAACTTCTCTCAGATGGTGGTTTTCGGATCATGTAGTTGCCACAGTCTGTTGAATTTTGAACAAAGAGATGCCTTCTTTCAATTTGTGGTGCAACAAGACTTTGAGATAGGTTTCCTCCAAGAGACCTGGATGTGGTCTCCGGAGCAAGTTAGGTTATTTAAAGCAGAATAGCACTGGGGCCCATCTTACTGGTCCTTTGAAGCAGATACAGCGGATGGAGTGGCTATTTTGTTTAGTGCATTTAAATTTAAACTAGTTAAACTTATTGATCTCATTCCAGGCAGGGTATTAATTTTGGATAGGGTTTGGGACACCATAAGGTACAGGTTAATCACGGTGTATGTGGTAGAAACAATTAAGCAAATTCAACCCTACCTATACACTACTGCCTTTATCATTTTTGGGGGGTGACTTTAACTGTGGACTTCCACGGGATGGGGCTAAAGTGTATAATAAGAAAACCTACTGTGATTCTAATGCCTTGCGCAAATGTGTGTCACAAGCGGAAATGGTTGTATGTGCTGATTTTTTTTTTTTTTTTTTTATCCCATGGCCCTCCCTTTACATTTAAGAAAAATAAATTAATATCCACAATAGATCATTTCTTTATTTCTAAATACTTGGCAACCCCCTCCCTGATTATTTTACCCTTAGAATTCTCAGACCATCTGTGTCTCAAACTTATTGTCCAGCCTTCCGAGTGTCCCCATAAATCTAAAAGATGGAGGTTAAACACAAACATGTTGTTGGATAAACAGGTACAGAAGGGCTTATGTTCTCTTTTTATGGGCTCGAACGTCGGTGACCTTTCTGTATGAGAATTTAACTGAGTGGTGGATGGAGACAAAACATGAAATTGCTAAATGGTTGATGAAATATGGGAGGAACAAAGTGAAATCTGAATATTTCCAATACCTACAATTAAGAGCTAAACTGCAGTATTTGTTTGGATTACAGGCTAGCTCCAGGGTGAAGTATGATCTGCAAATTGATAGTATAAAAAGTGAAATGAGAGCAAAACAATACGATAGGGCTAGATCATTGAGGGCGGAGTTAGAATATGGGACCCAGAAAACCCCTTGAGGTGACCCCTTTGAGGCTTTTAAAAATAGAAAAGACCAAATGGATTTTAAAATTCTGAGAAAGGTATATTAACATCTGATGTAGAGGAGATACAGCAGATGATCCAAAAATAGTTTTGTTTCCTTTTTCACGACATCGGAACCTTCCTATTCTATCATTTCAGATTTTTACAAATAATAAAGCTTGATATACATTCTCAAAAGGTTGGGGTTTAGTGGCACCCCTTGAGCTGAAGAAATTGAGGTGGTAATATCCCAGCTGAAAGGGGAATATCCCTAGGACCTGAGGGTTTGTCCTATGAATTATATAAACAGTTTCCACAAGAATTTGCAATATGCCTTACTGCTGTCTTTAAAGACATGTTGGATAGGAATAATATACCAGAGGAATTTCTTCTGGATTGCTGATATTTTTAATCAAATCTGGAGACAGGTATGACATAAATAATTGGAGGCCTATATCAGTATTAAATTCTTATTTTAAAATGTTGTCCCTAGTATTGCAAAACAGGCTTGAGTAGAGTTGCAGCACACCTAATTCATCCTGCGCAATTATGTGGCCTGCCAGACAGAAAAATTCAACATGCCCTTTTCCTAATCAGAGATGTTATATCTTATTTCGAATGGGTGAATGGGAGTGATTGCATCCTATCCCTGGACCAGTGCAAAACCTATGACCATGTGAGTCACAAATTCCTGTTTCAACTACTTGCATATTATGGGATTCTACAGGATTTCATATGTATCCTTCAATTGTTATATCAGCATGCAGTTGTATGCCCTATTATTAATGGTGTGATTGCCAAAGGGTTCGTAATGAGGACTGGAGTAAGGCAAGGCTGCCCATTAAGCCCATTGTTATATATCTTCTTTAGACCCCTTAATTAGGCTATTACATGAATCTTGGGGGTGGGTTGGGGGGGGGACCCAGTAGGGTGGATCATGTTCGGCAAGCATATGCAGATGATATTTATATATTTATGGGTAATGCTAATCAAATTCCAGCTGTTCTAAATGACTTCAACAAATATTCAGCAGTTTCAAATTCTAAACTTAACTTAAGTAAGTGTTCATTTTTTTTTTAAGGAAAATGGATGGTAGGTCTAGGTGCATCAATCAAATTAAAGTGTCATGTGAACGTATTAAAATTTTAGGAATTTGATTTTCACCAGTAAATTTGCCTCAAGAAAATTGGGATTTAGTATTGATGTCAGTAGAGGCAAAGATTAATAGATGGAAATCATAGAAACTGTCAAAAACCAAAAGAGTAGCTGCATTAAAGCAATTTATAATTCCAATCCTGCTTTATGTTGCAATGGTTTTTCCTTTGCCTTGTAACTTCCAAGTCAGATTATATTCTAGTTTTTTCAAATGATTTGGGGAAATAGGCTTAACCCCATCAAAAGGTGTTTTTTATATTTATCACAGGGAGAGGGTGGGCTGGAAATGATTGACCCAGTCACCTTTGTCTCAAACCTATTTGTATCTCAGAATTTTAAAATGATTTTTGAGAACAGACTGAATGTTCAACGTAGATGGCTCCTGTTAAATATTAATGAGTTTCTGGATGCATGGATTACAGTCCTTCCCCCAAGAATTTCTAGAACAATGAAGGTCCCCGAATGGATGAAAGGGACCTTATTGAAACTGTTTAAATGGGAAATTACAAAGACTCAGATATGTCGGGCATCTGGGAAACGGCTATATATATAGAAATCATGGAACGGATACACCCCAAAGTAGCTGAATTTAGTAATTGCCAGGATGGGTTAAGAGATGGGGGCTTACTACAGCTTAAGAATAAAAGGATCCCTCAAAATATGTGGGATACCATGTGGTTAATGATGTATGGAATAATTAATGTAAGGGGGAATGCGAAACATAAACCTATGGATAAAAGAAATTGCCCGTATTTAAGGTGCTGTAATACGGTTGAAACCATGGAGCATTTTTATTTGATTGTACCTACTCTAAACTGCTTTGGCCTTGGTTAGCCACAAAATGGAAGTTGGCATGGTTGGCACCAGTTTCTCATGAATCCTTGGTTCTAGGTCACTGTTCCCAATTATTGGGTAAATATCATTCTGGAACATTGATGGTGTTTTTTTGCTGTTTAAAGTATTATGTATGGCAGGCTAGGTGCCAATGGTCATTACAACAAGAATGGATGACATACCAGACCTTGAGTTTATTGTTAGAACAAGCAATGTTCTCCGTTTATCAGAAAGATGAGGTACATAACCAAAGTCATCTGGTAAGAAAATGGTGGAATGGGTTGTCCTTTTTTATCAAATTTAAATAAATTAAGGAAAATGGTAAATGATTACTGGATAGGTAGTCCTTAATTAGGGCAGGATGTGATCTAGGTATGAGTTAAATACTGTATCATTTCTGTTATATTTCTTTATGTGTGATGTAACACTGGGTTATCATTTGTATGAGGTTGGTTTTGATGGTTATTAAAAATCTCCTTACTGGTGCGAAATATACACTAGTAAAGGAATAGGTGGGGTGTCACCAAAGAATTGGATTAGACCCTTAGGCTAAGAGATGTATTTACAAATGGTGATGGAGAATTAACTTCAGAAGTATGTGCAATGTTAAATGCATAAGCAGGAAAGAAGTAAGGTATGAGGTAATACCCTTGGTATATTGTATTCTATTTTTTTTCTTTATGCTATATCATTTTTGTTATATTCCTTTCATGTGTGATGTAACACTGAGTATTATTTTGTACAAAGTTTGTTAATAAAAAATTCCTCTACTCTTTTCGAGAAGTGCCATGGGAACTTTAACATCCACCTGAACAGGCAGATGGGACCTCAGTTTAACGTCTCATCCGAAAGATGGCACCTCAGAAGTACAGCACCTCCCTCATGCTGCACTGCAGTGTCAGTATTAGGATTTAACCCAAGTGCCTGGTGTGGGGATAGAACCCACAGCCTTCTGATCTCCCGGCCTCAGAGACGAGTGTGCTGCATGCTGAGCCACTGACACTGCTATGTAGGTGTTATGTGGGTAACCTTTCAAAGCTCAGGATAACTTTGTTAAGCAAGACCTCTGGTCCTAAAAAGTTTTCATCCTGTTGAAAAATAAAGGTTTTTATCTTGTTTTTCTATCTGTCTGTCGATCTATCACATACTAATCCTAAGTTCTACAAAAGGTGATGTCCGAGTTTACTGTAAATAAAACCATCCACCTGCCAGTTTATTTTTCAGAGCATGCCAATCCAAGGGAAGCATTGCTCTATACTCTAGATGTACATAGAATACTCAGGTATTATATACATTGCACAAAGAAAGTCCTCACAGCTTTTTGTTTTGTTCGCCCTTGGGAAAGAGGGTGCTCCTCTTACTAAATGATGCCTGTCGAGAAGGCTAGTGAGCTGTATTATTTTCTGTTACAGGAAGTACGTGAGGAACTTTCTGTGTTTGTTCGTGGTCTTTCCACTAGAAGCATGGCCACTTCTGTTTGTTTCAAAATTTGTATCTGCTGCAGAGATTTGTGCAGCTGCCACTTGGAGTACTGTCCACACTTCGCTAAACACTACAGTCTAGACATTGTGTCCTGAACACAGATGGGTTTTGCCAGCGGTGCTTCAAGGCCTTCTTTCCTAGTTCTGTAGCCTCCAGCCAACCGGACTGTTCACTGTCAGTACTGCCTGGTACTCATTCCATAGTGTGGCCTGATGAAAGAGATATCCTCGAGGAAAATAGAACAGTTACGTTACGTACTTAAAGTAACAGCAGATATTCAAGATAATCTCTTTCCTCAGGTCATGCTGTCCCACCCCTCCCCCTGTAAGTTCTCCACAAGATTCTGCTTCTAGTTTTCTGCCTTGTCTAACTAGCAGAGCCATAGGTTGTCTATAGGGTTCTGACACTCTAGACAGTCTTTCTTCTCCATGAAACTCTACCTGTTGCTTTCTGCCGTGTCTAATTAGCGAGACCTGGGTTCCCTTGAGAGAGGTCCTCCGAGCATTTTCTCTGGCAGGGAACTGAGGAAGGATGGGCTGCCCCATTTATATGGGAGAGGCAACATCAGACGCCATCGTGGTGGTCTTGTGGACTTCACAAAAGATTCAATGTGGTCCTAGTGCCTGGTGGCTTATAGTTCCATAGGTGTGATCTGATGAAAGAGATTCTCTCAAGATCTACTGTTATGGTAAGTATGTAACTGTTCTTTATTCATGTAGTACCCATTAATACCTTTGTTTTGATATATACATTGTCCCTTAAGCCCAAACATTGAGGGAGTTATGGCCTGTTGAAATTCCAATGTTATCCTATGGGAATTTGCATTTTTATATTGCCCCAAATGTTTTTTTTTGGGGATAGTGTTGTTCTTTGTAGTACCTATTAAGACCTTGTTTTTGATTAATACAGTGTTCCTTAAAGAGCTAGTGTATTGACACAATATAGCCCAAGTATTGTAACCAGAGTATTTTGTTTGTGGAATTTTACCTGAAATGTTGCCATTCAAAGATTTTTAGGAAGCTCTTTATTTTGCATCAAAATGTGCCCTTGAGTGACTTTTTCATAGACAGTTAAGATATGTGCAGTTTGTGCACACCGCAAGGATAGGAAGTGACGCTGTGGGTGTCAGTGCAGCTCTATGGTTAGCTGTGTAGTTCAAACTGGAGCCCAGATGGAAAAATGCAATGCTGCCTCACAGCTTTAAATTTTTCTTGGGCTATATTCCTATGCATGGTGAACCGCTTGAATGGTGATTGTGTTTTTCAGTTTTGGGGAAGTAATTCCAATTTGTCAGTACTCATACTTTTTTCAAAAGGGAGTACCCTATATGCTCCGATTCCTAACCACTGGCAGTGGCCAGCCCCCCCCCAAACATCCTGACCAGTGCTTGGCAACCATCATCTCCCCTGTCCACTGTGCACTAACCACTGTAGATGCCCCCACCCTCCATGGTGACCGCACAGTCCCACTGCTCACCTCGCGGTCGCCTGCCATTTGAATGAGTGAGCATTATCGCATTCTGACTGTAAAACACAGACTGTGATTGTGCTTGGTCATTCAGACAGCGGCCAGTCGCAGAGGTGAGTGGAGGAATTGTGAAAGCATGGGGGCACCTACATTGGTTAATGCACGGTGGATGGGGGGGGATGATATGGCCAGCATACCATGGTGCTTATTTGTAGCAGAGGATGCGATGATGGGATGTTCTACTGAGGGGAAGGGACACTTTCAGTACCCTGACAGCAGATCAGTTCACATCACAGACAAATAATGAGAGTCGATTGTATGGGATGGTAAGAATTTAAAAAAACTCAAGAACATGTGAGCTGAGATGAGGAACGACTGTGTCAGTTTGATACACAAGTCTGAATGGCTTTTACATGGCTGACTGATGCTGTTCCTCCATTATGTCACATCAGTGCCTCTTGGCAGTGAATGGTGATGGATACAGCCTAAAGTACAGAAGTAATGTAAAATGGTGATGAAACAAAGAAATCCTTTATCAAACAACCAAATAATTGCAAAAACACAATATAGTTGACAACTGCATAGCTTCAGTGCTAGCATAAATCACTTTCATGGGGGCCGACCCGGTGGCACTGAGGGTTGAAGCGCTGGATGCCACACCTCACGTCACACTGGTGACCTGGGTTCGGGGACAGATTTGGGTGCCGGGGGTCAGCAGGGGAGGGAGAAGATTGAGTACCCGGAGCACTGCTCTCCTCTCCTGGGGAGGGTTTGGGGACTTGTTTGGAGCCTTAGCGACCTCCGATGGAGATCAGGGGTGCTACAGGACCGACGCAGTACAGGGGTGGAATGTCAGCAGATGTCAGCAGCATGCCTGTGCAGACATCATTGTACATCTGTGCTTCAGGGGGAACTCAAGCCAGGAAAAGCCCTGGCCTGGGATAGGCGATGGCTACCTCCAGTACCCTGCTGCCACACTCTCAATACCGGGCTCGTCTCGCCATTCCTTCCGATCCTCCATCCTGCCTCAGCCGATGCACTGTATTTCAGATAGATGCCAGGTAGAAGGCGCATTGGGGGTCCGTTGGTCCAACGTAGTTGGGAGCGTCTGTCTCTACTTCCAGAGGGCAGGCTTCAAGTGGGCGGTAGAGCGGCAGTAGTGTGTGGGGTCAACCTGAGAGAGTTAAAAAAAATTTAAAAAATCTCTTTCGTAACACTAGCTGTTTAAGTCCAGATATTGAGAGAGTTATGGGTTTTTGAAGTTTCAGTGTTATCCTATGGAAATTTCCATTTTCTTTTTTTATATTGCCCGGAAATTTTTTTTTTGGGGGGGATATGTGTTATTCTTGTAATACTCATTAAGACCTGTGTTTTGATAATATACAGCACATTGTTCCTTAAGTACAGATATTGAGGGAGTTGTGGTTTGTTGAAGTTCAAATGTGGGGTAGAAAACTAAGTCCAGAATCTTATTTTGTCGATAAAGGAATCCTTTCCTGTATCAAATGAACAACCCATATGAAAAGGATGCCTTCATACTAAAAAGAACGGTGAAAAAACTAAGTCCAGATTTTTTTTTCGGATGAAGGCATTCTTTTTTCATATGAACAAAAAAAAAGCATACAAAAAGGATGCCTTCATATGAAAAAAAAAAATGGGAAAAAATGAAGTCCAAAGTCATCTTTTGTATGAGGGCATCCTTTTTCGTATGAACGAAAAAAACATGAAAAAGGATGCCTTCATATGAAAAAAAAAATTTGAATGCAGTTTTTCCCCATTCTTTTTTTTATATGAAGGCATTCTTTTTCGTATGGACCAATTCTTTTGTCATATGCCCATACAAAAAAAGAAAATCGCCTCATGAAAAAGGATTTTTAAAAACTAAAAAAATACATTTCTGGGTCATTTTTCCTGAATGTAAGCGCAGAATCCACCTAGCAGGGTCCTGACTAGCAAGATACATGTGTTGGTGTGGGCGCAGGGTGTCATTTTAGTGGGCTTTGACTTTTTTTTTTTAAAGAAACAAGATAGCCATACGAAAAGAAACATTTTCCTCACAGAAAAGGTTGCCCCCATACGAAAAAGGATCCTGATCTAGGTTTAGTTGGACTCTTCCAGCGACTATGTCTCAGCCAGATGTCTCCTCAGATTGATGGGCCTCAGTGTCCCACTGGCACGCCTGCGTATGAGGATTTCACATTTGTTCTTCTGTGCCCAGTGAGTTCAGCATTTAGATGAACTGGAGTTTCTCATACAAGTGACTTTTCCACTTCACTCCTTGCTCTGGTGGTCGGACAGCTCCAACCTGGAGATGTGATCTTCCTTTCTCCCTCTGTCTTTCCCTTCTAGTGATGATGACGGACAGCTTGGATTCAGGGTGAGATGCCGATTTGGGCCCCTTCTAGAGTCTGAGTCAGTGGTTCCCCTTAGAATACAGTTCTATTCAGCAACATTCTGGAGATGAGAGCTATTCTACTTGGCCTACACGCCTTTGCTACCTGCTCTTTGGGGCCACCAGCCATTGATTCCTGCTGGCATCATTTTGGTGATGTATTACATCAATCATCAAAGCGGAGTCCACTCGTGATCCTCTTGGAGAGAGGTGATGAGAGTTTGGCATTGGGCTGTGGAACAGAACATGTTTCTGTCACTTTTTTTCCAGTTTGCTTTTCTCCTCCCCCTCCCGCCCGGAATGGCCCCATCAGCTGTACCCAGCTCCTATCACCATCGCCCACTTTTTCCGGGACTCACCTCCTCTGGGTGTTCCTCCCTGGCTTACCCCCCCAGGGTGGGGTCTCCACCCCCCCCTTCCCCATTGATCCTCTAGCTTGGTGTCCGAGGGAGGGCCTTGGTTCAGCTGCATGGTGGTCGTGCAGCAAGACGAGTGGCATCCTGCGCATTCCAGCTTTTTCCTTTTTCTCCCCTTCCCACAAGACTTCGCACATGTACATATGGAGGCATGCACTGGCAGAAGCTGGACGTCCCTCCTCCCTGCTCCAACAGAGCCAACTGCACCTTTCCCTGTGGTCACCCGGGGCGTAGAGCAGTGCCATTCATTCATCCTCCTCCTGAGGTGGAAAGTGTCCATGCTGACGCTCTGCTCACATTCCCAGAGTTGGCCCTCTGACGACCTGGGCTTGTTCCCAAACCCGGGTCGCCAGCATCATGGCCAGTTCTGTCACCTTCTTTCTGCCCGGTACTTTTAATGCCATAGTGGATTGTCTCAGCTGGTCCCAGGTGTGCTGCCATAAATGGGAGTTGTTGGACTCTGTCGTGGGCGGCCTCTTTGTAAAGTGGGGTCACTCAGAAAGCAACCACTTTGTGTCATCATACAATGTAAAACTGCTACTTTCTGCTCGCTTGTTCAAGAGCCTGGAGTTTTTTGGGTGAAATGTGTTGTCTCTGTCTTTCAGAAAGGGAGGTTCATGTATGTTCCTCGTTCCTTTGATACAGAGGATTCTGGTCGTTGCAGGCCAAGTCATCCTCCTGATTCTAGTGGCTCCATACTAGCCCAGAAAAATCTTGTTCTCTGCTTCAGCAGTTGGCAGTGGAATCTCCTGTCTTTGTCCCTGTATGAGTGGGACTTCTGTGACAGGAGCAGGGTTCTCTTGCACATCCAGATCTTTGATCCCCGCATCTCCACAACTGGATCCTGGGGACATAGAGTCTCTGGCTTTGTAGTTTCCCTAGTGGTTGCAGCTTTTCTGCCAGCAGCTTGTAAGCCATTTACTAGATACGCCTATTTTCAAAAATGGAAACATTTTATGGTTTGGTGTACTGCCTGTCAGCTGAACTACTTTGTTTCCAGTTAGTGAAGTTATGGACTGCCTCCTGTCCCTTAACAGATATGGGCCTTGGGTATTCCTTGATTTAAAGATTTCCTTGGCTGTGGTGTCTGCTGTTTATGCCTGCACCAAGTGTTAAATGAAGGCCCAGCTTGAGGCTTCTTGCAGGTTCCTCAGAGGTATTCTACTTCGACACCACCTGGTTTGTGATCCAGTTCCAGCGTTGGACTTTAATATGGTCCAGAAACTTTTACTGCACCTCCCTTCCAGCTTGCTGCTACTTGTGAGCTGTACTTCCTCTCTCGGAAGACATTGTTCTGCTAGACGTATTTCTGAATTGCAGACTTTGGTTTCAGAGCCTCAGTATCTTGCTTTCCACAAGAATCAGATTACCTTGTGTACCAGTCCATGTTTTCTGCCAATGGTCGCTTCTGAGCAAATGTTAAATCAGACTGTTGTCCTTCTAGTTTACTTCTAGACTCCCACGGATAGTGGGGAATGTCGTCTGCACACACTTGATGTCCGGACATTGCATTGGTACAGTACACTGATCGTGCTAAGGATTGTAGAAAATCCTCTCAACTACTTGTGGCTTTGCTCCTATTTCTAACCAGGGCATTTCTAAATGGTTGGCCTTCTACATTAATTTCTATTACTGGAAATGTGGTAAGCAGCTTCCTGGTCTTGTTCATGCTCACGCCACCGTGGCATGGCTATTTAGTGACCTTGTCACAGTGTGTCTGCTGCTGACATCCGTGCCAGTGCGCCACTTGGAGTGCCGCTTATACATTCACTAAACATTATAGTCTGGATATCGTCTCTCATAGATGTCCCAGATTTGGAGTTACTGTCCTGCAAGGTGTCCTTATTCAGGGACTCTAGCTCCTTCCTTCCTCCCTCCCTCCCTTGGTGCTTTGGTACTGCTTGGGAATTGTCCCAAGATGTGGCTTGATGGAGGGAGAAGAAGACAGAAAACTTACTGTAACAGTAGATCTAAGAGAGAATCTCATTCATTGAGCGACAGTGGGCCCTCCCTCCTTCCTTCCCCCTTTATCAGGCGGTGGGTGATTATCCTGCCTGCTCTTGCAAGCTGGTTCTCCTCATATGCCCAATTTCAGCATTGAATTACATAGATTTCCATGTCCTTTCCTGTTTGCCTGGTTTCGTCCTCATTTGCTTCGGTCCCTGCCGGTCCGAGGATCCTCCGAACTTGTCTGCAGTGGAGAACTGAGGCATGATGGGGCAACCCACATTATATAGGTGGTGATGATGCACGTTGACGTGGGTGGCCCCAGCTAGCAAAGGTTTCTGGGTGGTCCTGATGAAGTCAGCGAACAGTTCATGATGTGACTCAATGGAGGAGATCCTTTTGAAGATCTGCTGTTACTGGTAACTTAATTCTTTTTTTTTTTTTTTCCAGTTAAATTTGCATCTTTTCTCAGCTGTGATCAGAACTTTTGTTATGAAACTGCCAAAAATGACACCTGCCCTTGCTGCTGACAGCTCGTATACAACTGATGCAGTGGGATTACAATTTTGAGGAGGGTAGCCTGTGGCTAAAGAGTGTGAGATGGAGTGGGCTACATAGGTTCTATGTGATAATGGTGATCGCCGTAACTGCGAATGTACATCGCCGAAAACAAAAATGGTGATGTACATTCAGAGCGAGAAAACACACACACACCCCTAAAATAACTTACTGTAGGAGGATGCATGTCAGGGAGGGGGGAGAACCAGGATGCAAGTGAAAAAAACCAAAAGCACAAAAACATTGTGCTTCACCCCAGCCCCAAATCCTGCACCCTCCCCACCAGAGCCAGTCTTCCTAACCACTGCACCACTGGGCCAGCTCGGCGGCTTCCCCTCTCACCACTCCCCACATACGTCACAGATACCTTCTGGTATCCTGTTGCCGTGCTCTCGCCCTGCCCTTTCCTGTTGCTACCCTTGCAGGGTAGCCCACAACAGAGGTGCTGAGATTGAGTCACTCATATTTGAATCGCTCAATCTCAGTTGCTGTTTTAATGGTATACTGGTTACATATCGTTAGGTGTAACGAGGAGTGTGTAACACAAAAAAGTAATTGATTTTGTACTGTTATAGACTGTAGCATACTGTCTTTTTTTTCCCTACTGTATGTGTGAATTTTTAGTGCTCATGAAAGATGCTGGATTGACAGCACTGGAAACTGAAGTTCTCTGTTAAGCCACATGACAGATACAGCACAGTGATCACAGTGCAAGCTTCCCCATACTGCCCCACCAGTGTGCCTCGACTCTGTCATGGAAGGACTACCACGTAGGTGAGAGGGTTGTTCAGACTCCATACCCATTCAGTCCAAGGCCTCTCATGTGAAACTGGCAACAACTGGTGCCAGTTATGTTGGTGGCTTTGTGATGTGGACACCTGCCCACTGGGAACTGTACTGAGACCACCACATTTTATTTCACACAGGCCACTGAAGAGCTCTTCGGCCACTACCAACCTGTGCTGGATTTGAAGCAGTGACCTAGAGGAGAAAGGCTCCTTAACTTGCTACCAATCCACTGAGCCATCCGATCCCCCTGATTATAGGATAATATCAATTGGAGAATAAGAATTGTAGACTCCATGATGATCACTTTAAGTTCTGTAACTGAAGATAAACGGCAACTATTAGACATTCGCTGCTAAAATGACTTCAGGCTGAATCTGCCATTTAATCCCTTTCACTTTAGTGCACCCATCCGGTTCATCCAAAAGAACTCTCTTAAGGAACAAATTGTTTCGATCCCCGGCCCTAGGACCCAACTTTACTTTTTCAATACGGTTTAGCATTTTTGATGGACCATGTTTTTAATTGTTTTTATGTAACTGAGTACATGTTCACAGCGGTGTCTATGCACTCTGTGCCTAAATTTGCCTGTTTACGCTTGCTTTACTGAATTATTTATTGGCGGATTTGAGTGCTTGCACTATAAATATTGACCAGTAGATGGCACACATACACTCTTCACAAAGCGCACTCCTGTGCGATAGTGAATGTGCATTTTTCCCTTCTCTACTGCTTGTACATATTTTAAAACTTTGTAAGTTATAAATTAAACTTTTTTGTGCAGTTAAACATTACGTTTCCCGTTTTGACCACCGAGTACATTTGTGCCAAATCCTCTGTTTGCAGGCTATGTTGATTTTACCAGGAGCATCAATTTGACTTGGTGAGGTTTTTCAGCCCCCCAGGAAACTTACCAGCCTCTCCCTTGTTATGGTTTCCAGCCATTTAACCACTGTAGCTGTTAAAAATGACAGTTCTTTAGTTCCTGGTTCATCCCTTCCACCACCTTTGTGCAGGGGGGCATTCTCTACCCTCAAGTCCCTGGGTACTATCCTTGTCTTCAGTGAGTATTTGAAGAGCTCAGTCACTGGCTCCACTGGGACCTATCTGTGTCCTTCATCACACAAGGATGCAGCCCATCGGGGACCATAGACAAATCCATCTACATTGCGCTTAAGCTCTCTAACACTCTTGTCACTGAGATTGGATCATAGTTGATAGCTATTCTCTTTGAATGAAAGCCTCCTTATCCATGACACTTCTTTAATTTCCTTGACTAAATTTGCACTCTCTTTCTCTCTCTGGTATGAATAGGAATAGGCTATGCATTTGTTATAAAGAGATTGTTTTCTCAATCAGTAAAGGCTAAATGGTAAAGTATCTCCTGTTCTTCTAATTCTAGTTCCTAAATCTGCTGATTGTGAGAAAGATCAACAGTCAAAACATCCTGCCTCTCAGCAGAGCCTTACAAGAGAGAGAGCTCAAAACATACCATGCATGAGAAACGTTACCTAGGCAGACTGACATTCCTAAAATCAAGTTTAGAGAACACCTGCTGATTCACAAAGCAAAGAGAAGCCAGACGTCTAATGCATTGCAAAAAAATCTGCCTAACACCAGTGAGAAGAATTTCAGAACTGTAAAACCATTAACTTACCACCAACATATCCACACAAGGAAGCAAACTTATCAGTGTACTGAGTGTGGGAAGAGTTTCAGTCAGAAATGTATTCTTGCTATGCATCAACTAATCCACACAGGAACAAAGCCGTATACCTGCAGTTATTGTGGTAAAAGTTTCAGAACGAAAGCGAGGCTGTCTGGGCACCAGTGGATTCACACAGGGGAAAAACCTTTTAAATGTACTGAGTGTGGGAAGGGTTTCAGTCAGAAATCATATCTTGATAAACATCATCTAACCCACGCAGGAGTGAAGCGATACACATGCAGTTACTGTGTTAAGAGTTACACAAGAAAAACAAGTCTGTTACATCACCAGTGGATCCATACAGGGATAAACCTTATAAATGCACCGAGTGGGAGAGTTTCTGCCACAAAGCTCATTTTGAGGTACATCAGCAGATACACGCAGGAAAAAAACCATACACATGTAGTGATTGTGGGAAAAATTTCAGCAATAAATCATGCCTTACTACACACCAGAAAAATCACACAGGGGAAAAGCCTTTTACATGCATTGAGTGTGGGAAGAATTTTAGCAACAAATCTGCCCTTGCTGAACATCATCTGAATCACAAAGCAGAGAGGCCTTTCAAATGCACTGAATGTGGAAAGAGTTTCAAACAGAAATCAATTCTTGCTAAACATCGGAAGATCCACACAGGTGAGAAGCCATATACATGCAGGGATTGTGGTAAGAGTTTTACTTGTAAAGCCTCGCTCTTTAAACACCAACCGATTCACACGGGGCGGAAACCATTTCAGTGCACAGAGTGTGAAAAGAGTTTCTGCCAGAAATCAAATCTTACTGCACATTGTCAGCTAATCCACAGAGGAGAGAAACCTTTTAAATGTAATATATGTGAAAAACATTTTAGCTATAAATCATCTTTTGTTCAACATCAGTGGAGTCACTCTGAAAAAACTCCATATACATGTAGGGATTGTGGGAAGACTTTCACAAGTAATCGTCAACTTACTAACCACCAGCGGATTCACACAGGGGAGAAACCTTTTAAATGTACGAAGTGTGGGGAGGGTTTCATAACTAATCATCTACTTACAAACCACCAGCAGATCCACACAGGGGAGAAACATTTTACATGTACTGAGTGTGGAAAGAGTTGCAACTATAAATCAAATCTAATTAAACACCAACGGCTCCACACAGGGGAGAGACCTTTTAAATGCACTGAGTGTGGGAAGTGTTTCACAGATAAATCCAATCTTAATGAACATGAACGGATCCACACAGGGGAGAAACCTTTTAAATGCTCAGCATGTGGGAGGAGTTTCAGAGTTAAGCAACAACTTAATAACCACCAACGGATCCACACAGGGGAGAAACCTTTTAAATGTACTGAGTGTGGGAAAAGTTTCAGAAATACATCAAGTCTTACTTACCACCAGCGAGGCCACACAGGTGACAGGCCTTTTAAATGTACTGAGTGTGGAAAGGGCTTCCGTGGTAAAACAGATCTTAATTACCACCAAAGGAGCCACACAGGGGAGAAACCTTTTAAATGTACTGAATGTGGGAAGCATTTCTTTCATAAATCAGGTCTTGCTAAACATCAGCAGATTCACACAGGTACCAAGGGATAAACATACAAGTCAACAATTGTGGGACTACAGGCATACTTACTGATGTCTGACAGCTCGGGACTCAAACATAATAAAAGCAGCAGTTTTTGTTATTGGCAAAAGTCCTTTTTTTTTAGTAAAAATGCAACCTTAGATTTAGTCTTAGTGTATTTATTTTCTTGGATATTTTTAAAGCAGTCTTCATAGTTAATTTTGTAATTATTGACTCAAGTCATTAAAGATGGCCACCACTTACAATTAAAAAAAACAACAACCTCTTCTATTTTGGTTACCTGCTAAATGTGCATGCAGAGTCATACTTTGAATGCATTAAGATGGTGTTACCACATGTTTCTGATGGTAAACAGCACAGTACTCCAAACATCCGAATCCTTTTTTCTTAGTTCAGGAACGAATGAAAACAAAAATAAAATGGTTATATTGTGTTTTGCCAGGGAAAAAAAAACATTATTGCTGACAAAAAAAAAATCTACTTGGTGACTTACAAATACTGCTGTTTTGAGATCCTCTTGCATCATGAAAACTGCTCCAAGACTACTTCTATCACCAAATTAGGGAACGTCCACAGGAGGGAAGCAATGCTGGTAGTGAATACACTGGTAGGTATCAGACAACAGGCAATCAGATGTGCAAAGCAGAAGAAAGCCATAAAGCAGTAGTACTAGGTTAAAAAAAAAAAAAAAAAAAAAGGAACTTTTGCAACAGTTTGTTCCCTGTGCTCTGTTGAGCACTTACCTGGTAATCTTTCTTGTTTTCACTCTACAATCGCCCCTTAATTTCATCAGTTTTTCTTTGTTTTTGGTTACATTTCTCCCATCCGCCATGTTGAACTGGAACCCTCTGCTGCCAACCGCACATGCACGTGATTTGCAATACTACACAGGGACAGTGGGAACACATAGCATTGGGTCCCATGGAAGTAACAAAAGACGTGATGTGAGGGGGAGCTCTGCTGCAAATTAGGCACCAGCTATATTTATTGTGGCTCCACAACAATGGAAATAAATTTTAAATATCTAAAAAAACTAAAGATCAATCGCTAGCAAAAAATATTTACAGATATGGATACCAGAAGTATGGCTGCATGCTTCCAGACAAAAAGGAGAACTTTGATAATCACTTCCTGATTATCTAGTACTGCTGCTTTTAAACATCTAGAGCAACTGTTGAGAAAAGACAATGGGGTAGCACACAGCTACAGTGGAAATGAAAGGATCTGCTACAACAACCCGATATTAATGAAGAACTCACTCATGAGTGGTTAAAAAGATCATTCAAGGGACCATTAGGGAAGAGGGCTGGTGCCTTACCTCGTCTCATGCCAGTGACCCACGTTTGAGAACAAGCAGGGGTTGCTGGGGGGGGGAGCAAAGGCAGCCAGGCAGCTCTCCTCTCCAGGGGAGGGATATGGGGTTTCCCTGCCTCTTGGCTGCCACCAGGTGATGGCTCGGTGGCAGTGCGTAGCCCAGGGGAGGGGAGGGGGCCTAGCGCTAGGCCAGGTGGGAGGAAGAGGCCATCACCTGAGCCTGTGAGCTAAGCGTGTCCATGTACTGGGGTCTCGGATAATGGGAGAAAACAAAAAAGGGAGCACAGGGAATGTAGGATGATGCCCCTGAGCTAGAGGGAGAATGAGTCCTCTCAATGAGAGGACATGAGTGGAACTTGCATGGTGCCCTGAATGGAGAAAAACCTATATGGGGGAAAAAAGATAATTCAAGCCTCAAAGATTAGAATCTGATGTTGGCCACCCAAGAAAGCAGGCTACACACAAGATGGTTCATGAACTGCATAGAAAAAAATGGAAAAAGCAGACAAGTGTAGGTTCTGTGTCACTAAATTAATTTTTTCTCCTCCTTCCATAAATCTGTTGTATTGATGGTTGGTGTAGGTGATCTCTCAGTCCTAAGCTCGCCTCCTCTGTCTGGCACCCATCACCGTGCATGAGGACCCCTACAGATTCACCCCCCCCACCTGTTGATTCATCCAGTAATAGGCCAGTGATCCAGGTGGTGGTACCAAACAAGGGTAGGTGGGCAGTGCTTCATGAAGCCCGTGCTGACCATTTTCCGCTTTTCTCCCCTGGGTACCCTGCTGCAGCAGCATGTAAGTGTGTGCAGGTGGACGTGCACACACACTATGGAACTGAGGAACTCTTACAACACAAATTAACAAATGGTGCCTTAGGAGATCCACGCTACAGCTACTGAAAGTCCCCCACTGTCACACTTCACAGGGATAACGCTCTTTTGCTTATCGAGCACCACTCTGGTTCAATGGCCTCAGCCCAACCATCTCCTCTGCCCCAACTATCGGTATGTTTAAAAGTAGGCTCCGGGACTATCTCACTACCAACAGCTCCTGTGACTGCCCAACTTAACCTTGTTTCTTCACTTCCCTTTCTGCTGTAGTTGTCCCCGTCCTCACTGGAATCTACCCTCACATCTTGGTATACCCAATGCTGCACTTTTCACCCTCTCACCACCCTTCCTACATTCCTTCTCCACCCCTACCCTCTTCCCTCTCCCTATAACTCTGGTACTTTTATCTGTTGTCTATTTTCTGACAAATGCCTCTGGCTGCCTTGTTACAATGCTACCCTTGAACTGTATTAATCTGTACTTTGTTTGCAATGTCCACATTGTTGTAATGCCTGTCTTGATGTTCCCATAATTTGTATTTCTCTGACGTGGAACCTTTGTAAAAGAGCCATGGCTCAAAGGTATTTGTAATCCTAGACTTGATAAATAAATAAATAAAATAAATAAAAAATAAACTGCAGCCCCTCCTTACTATGTTGCTGATGTGCCAACTCCACCCTCAGGCCTCCACCTGGTGGCAGGCAGTGGCTGAGTTGGCATGCCTCCCCTCCTTTTTTTTTTTTAACCAGGAGGGACACACTAAGCTGAAAGCTTGTTTACAGGTGCAACCTGGGAGCACAAGGGGGTTAAGTGACTTGTTCTGGGTCACACAGTATGCAAGTGGGGGCTGTGGGATTCAAACCCAGGTCTCCAGGTTTGCCGCTCAGAGCCTTAAACGATTGCGCTATACTGTCTCTACCACCCTGGTAGAGAACTGTCAGATGGACACTTGAATATGTTTTCCCTGGAGTTGAGACTCGTAGGAGACATGGTTTATTGTACAGAGCCCTAAACAGAAACCCAGAAACAACAAGTAGTCTGAATTTGTGTGTGAAAGATAGAGTAATAATCACCAGAAATCATAGACAGCAACTAAAGGGAGACACTGTAAGGACCAACAGAAGATATAACTTCTTTATGCAGAGGGTGGTGTCATTGTGGAACAGAGTACCTCAGTTAGTGGTGGAAGCTGGGACCATAGCTATATCGACTGGACTGCTGCTTGACACAGGGAGATACAGGGATATAGCCACAGTTAATGGCAGTCAGACAAGAAGGGTCAAAAAGGCCTTATTCCGTATGTTTAATTCTATGTTCCTAAAGTTAAAAAACATTTCTCATCTATTGGTAGGATGTGAGGTACTCCTGGCAGATGGCCAGTATACAGAAAGATACAATCATGTAGCCAGACAGATCCACTGGAAAGTATGCAGACATTGTAACATGCAGGCAGTAGAAAACCACTGGAATCACAAACTGAAAAGGATCGTGGAGATTGGAAAGTAATGATCATTACAGATCGAGGGAGCCCTCCCGACCAGACAGAGCGCTTCTTTCCTCCATGCATGAGACACTCTTATTTTCTGAAGAGCATCTCACGTGCAGATGCCCTGGAAATGGGTATGGTTCTGGGTCAGTTTCTTATATATTACTGATCGCGCTCAATCAATAATATAATATGTCACCTGTTGCCACTTGTTGCTGAATAAGAGTGGTTTCACTTCCGCTTCTGTAAGAACAGCTCAGCTTTGCTTCGCTGTTCTCCCTCTCGAACAGAACATGCATGAAACCACTCTTATCCAGCAACGAGTGGCTCCGAGGGACATATTGATATATACATGAGACCGCCCAGTACCAACTGTCAATCAGGTGGGCGCCAGAAAAACAGATATTGCAATATAAGAAGCATGGTCAAAGGCAGCCCAGCTAATCAGTGTCTGTTGCTAGTGGCTGTCGTGTCTTGTGCATGGAGTGACACAAGATCATCGGCTGTCAGGACATGCATGGAGAGACACGAGATCATCAGCTGTCAGGACGTGCATGGAGAGACACAAGATCATCAGCTGTCAGAACGGGCATGGAAAGACAAGATCATCAGCTGTCAGGACGTGCATGGAGAGACACAAGATCATCAGCTGTCAGGACGTACATGGAGAGACAAGATCATCAGCTGTCAGGACGTGCATGGAGAGACAAGATCATCAGCTGTCAGGGCATGCATGTCGATAGAAAACAAGTGCGAAGGAAGAAAACTTCAGAAGTCATTCCATTTGTTCTTGGAGCCTTAGGCCTAATTAAAAAGACTTTTCAGGCACATCTAAATATGTTACCGGTATATGTGACATCTTATGAACTACTGAAGGATGCTATCCGAGGAATGCTGCACTGATTAAGAATGGCACTTATGGCAAATATTAAAGAGTAAAACACTTCTTTTTTGAACATGCCCTGGCTTAAAGAACAGCTGATGCCTTTAGGAAACTTTAGAAAACGTAATAGACACAGTTCAGCTTGTATTTCATATACCTTCTATAGATTTCACCTATCCATTATTTCTAACTGAAGAATGTCCACAAAAAAGATCTTGATACTTTTAGAACACATCTGCCTCTAAAGCTTGTTCACAATTTGAAACCATAATGCTCTGTTGTGGCATCACAGTCTGTTGACATGGAAATAACTGTGATGTCACAAGCAGAGTATTATGACAGGTTGGGAAGGAGCAATAGGAGCTGATGAACACTCAAGGAACAACTCTCCTGTTTTCATGCATACGACTTCAGTAATAAATAATGGAGATAAGAAATACAGAGCTAATGGGAAATATAAAGCTGCTTTGTGTCCAAATAGTATGTTTTTCAAAGTTCTTCTTGAGGCACCGGTGGCTCTTTAAGAATGAGGTCCCTCTTTGTCATGATATTAAAAAAAAAAACCTGAACATTAGAAACATTACTCCTGTGAGAAAGAATCATAGAAAAGGAAGAAATTAGAGGCAGTATAGCGCAGTGGTTTAACGCCTGAGCGCAAATCTGAGACCTGGTTTGAATCCCACACGCCACTTCATGGATACTGTGTGACCCTGAGCAAGTCACTTAACTTCCCTGTGCTCACAAGTCACACTCTGTAAACACGCTTTTAGCTTAATGTGTCTCTCTCTCTGGTTAAACAATTAAAAAAAAAATGACTACCTGATTCCTGCTGTCAGTCGATGGATGCCAGAAAACCAGATATTGCAATTCAAAAACAGCTAATCCCATTAGCACTGCTAAACAAAGTGTCCATGCAGTAGACCTACTGTGGTACACACTTGGGAAAAAAATAAGAGCATCAAATAGCAAGAATTGCAAATGGAAACAAAATAACTGTGGAAGAATGACAGAGAAATAAACCCAGTTGTCCTTTCAGCCACAGGATTAACTAAATGGAATTTTAGGAATGGTTTCACATTTACTAATTAAAAAGAATTCCACAAACATTTTAAAGAGCAGCTGACACCATGTTCAGACTCAGGCAGGCGACTCATATGAAGGAGTTGCCTGCCTGGGCTGCTAATCAGCCACGTACATTTTTAGTGTAGTAACCAAAAGGGATTTGTATTTAAAGCCCAGCTCATTACCTCTGAGTACGAGGCAAGCCACTGCTGAGTGCTGCCTACGCCCCTAAAATCAATGCTTTGATGACGTAAAGTGAGGAATGGAACTGCAGGCGTGATATGTCTGGATTTATTGAGATTGGGGTGAGGGGCATCTAAATATACATAGTACTATGTTTTACATGTATGGGGCTAATGTATAATATATGTTGTAGCCCCACACATGTAAAACTGCAAAGTTACTATATGTATATTTAGATGACCCTCCCCAATTTCAGTGTTCTATATAGAGCACCTGCAACCCCACTCCCTACTGTATGTCATCAGAGTGCTGTTTTTAGGTGGGGCTGCAGTGCTGGGCAGTGGCTGAGGTTGTACTCGAAGTTACAAGCTGGGCTTTTTTTTTTCTCCTTCTCCCCCTTCCCCATCAGCCCTCTTTCCAAGCAGCAT
The DNA here is from genome assembly GCA_016271365.2 of Neoceratodus forsteri. Taxonomy (NCBI): domain Eukaryota; kingdom Metazoa; phylum Chordata; order Ceratodontiformes; family Ceratodontidae; genus Neoceratodus; species Neoceratodus forsteri. The sequence goes on along the minus strand of CM057449.1, from coordinate 136,092,312 downwards.
CCCAGCCTCGTCACCCCAACGTCTGCTGGGACTTACCTGCTGGATCTCTTCCCACAGGGCTTACTCCCCCTCTCCCAGTGTAGTCGGGGTTCCCCAAGCGCCACTGCAGAACAGATATGGTTCTGGTCGATGTGCCCAGCTGGTCAAGTACAGGGCCTGCGGGCACTCCTTGTCATCCTGCAGCTGGCATTTTCTTCTGATTTTTTTTTCACCCCTAGAGACGTGATATGCAGTGACATCATGGTGCACCACGTGCTCCCATGTGGATGTGCACTGATGTCTGCCACATCTCTGGACCTTCCTGGCCTGAGATGCCTTTCCCCAGCCTCTGCCAGGGGCTAGCAAGCCGGCTCTGCCTAGTCCCCAACCCCAGCTCCCCTCCGGAGGAAGAGGCAGTCTTACGGATGCTTGATCGTTTGATCCCTCCGGCCGACCCTCTGATAGCCGGTTCGATCTCTGGGTTGTCAGCATCACAGGCAGTAGTGCTACCGCTGCACCAGTGGATCGCACAGACAGGCTTTTAAATGCAAGTCCCTTGTTAATTACGTTACATAAAATGAGATTTTAGCCATATTGTTACTTGGAAAACAGGAGTCGCTGGAAGGTTTGGTACCCAAGGCAGCATGGGTTCACAGCTGAAGGTCATGTCAGACTAATCTAATAGATTTCTTTGACTGGGTGACCAAGTAGTTAAGAATGGAGGGCTGTGGACATGGCCTACCTAGACTTTAGCAAGGCATTTGACACAGTCCCACACAAAAGATTAATAGTCAAATTAACCAGTCTGGGGAGTGGGTCCCAGGGTGGTAGCCTGGGTAAAACATTGGCTGCACAACAGGACACAGAAGGTAATTGTAAATGGAGTCCACTCTGAAGAAAGAGGATTACTAGTGGGTAATGCAGGTTCAGTATTGGGTCCAGTCCTTTTAATGTCTTCATCAGTGACATTGCAGAGGGACTGGAAGGAAAGTATGCCTTTTGCAGATGACACAAAGATCTGCAACAGAGTTGATACACAAGGAGGCGTGGAAAGGATGAAAAGGGACTTGGCAAGGTTGGAGGAATGGTCAGAAGTATAGCAGCTAGGAGTCAATGCAAAGAAGTGCAAAATAATGCACCTGGGAAACAAGAACCCAGGGGAAGAATACACAATGGGTGGGGAGGTAGTAAACAACAAAAAAAGGAAAGAGACCTGGGGGTAACTACATCTGATGACCTTAAAGTTAGTAGCAATGTGAGAAGGCAGTAGGGAGGGCTGGTATACTGGGATGTATATGGAGAGGCATCAGCAGCAGAAAACAGGAAGTTGTTATCCTCTGTACAGACAGTTGGTGAGACCCCATCTGAGTACTGCATCCAGTTCTGGAGACCCCATCCTGCAAGGACATAGACAGGATAGAGGCAGTCCAGAGGAGGGCAACTAAAATGGTGCAGGGTCTGCAAGAGAAGCCGATGAGGAGAGACTAAAGGGACTTAATACGATTACCCTTGAGGAAAGAAGGAGGGGACATGATAGAAACTTTTAAGTACCTCAGTGGAATCAACAAAGTCCAAGAGGGTAGCATCTTTCAGAAAAGAGATGTGCAAGAACAAGAGGACACAATTTAAAGATAGAAGGGGGGGGGTTCAGGGGCAACCTGAGGAAGTATTATTTCACAGAGAGGGTAGTGGATGCATGGAACAGCCTTCCTGAGGAGGTTGTGGGGTCTAAAACTGTGGGAGAATTCAAGAATGCATGGGACAGACATAAGGCAATTCTTGTTGGGGGTAGGAAGAAATAGGCTGTTGGTTAACTAGGATCTGCGGCCTATCCTGTAGGCAGGGAAATGGGCAGACTAGGTGGGCCAAGCGGTCCTTATCTGCCATCACAGTCTATGGTACTTGAACATCTGCTGGGACTTACCTGCCAGCTGTCTTCCCCCAGGGCTTAACCTCCCCCCCAGTGGGGTCGATGAGGTCCCCAAGTCTCACTGCAAACGGATCCGGTTCTGGATTCCCTTCCATACTTTGCTCCACTGCTTCTACTTGGGGAATTTAACCTGCCTTCTAGAGATCATGTTAGACATTTACAGTTCAGGGACGCCATAACCCAGACAGTTTCTCTGGAAACAAATAAGGGGAACAATCCAGCTCTGGTTATTTTTATGTTTCAGCACTCTCAGTAGAACAGTGAAATACTTGTGTGAATTACAGGAAGGGGATGTGGGGCAATCTTATATTTCCCAGGTGCAGTGAAAATGGGAGGCCGACTCATAGGTTCACTTGACTCAGAAACAGTGGGGCAAAATATGGAATCTAGTAGACTATAGCCTCCGTCTCTTGGCAGGAATTTACATGGAAGATCATCTCCAGATTCTTTTTGACACCTGATAAGGTAGTATGCTTTAATAACATTAACACAGGCAAGGCACAGCGGCAGTGCGTCCAACTGCGACGCCGATGGCCCGGGTTTGGGAATGGACTCGGGACATTGGAGGGCCGGCTAGGGTGGGGGAGAAGGATCGAGTGCCCTAGGGACTGCTCTCCTTCTCCGGGGTTGGGGGGTTATGTGTCTGGCATGCTATGGACCCCTAGAGGAGGCTGGGAGCACTTGAACCGGCACCATATCACTGGGGGGCAGGCGGGGCTGATCATCATTGCATGTCTCCGCCCCAATACAGCCTACAAAGTCAGCCCCATGCATGAAGCTCTGTCGCCACCTCCACTGCCTACCATGCTGCTGGGTGGGGCCCCACTTCCGTGGCCCCACCCTGGGGGTAAGCCTGGGCAAGTTACCATTGACCTGGGGAGGGGGCGCTCACCCGGCGGCAAACCTGGGCATGCGGAGGTGGCGAGGGCAGGGACTGAGAAACCCCTACAGGGATCTAGAAACATAGATTTTGGTGGTAGATAAGGACTGCTTAGCCAACCTAGTCTGCCCATTTCCCTAACTATTGTATAAGCTGCAGATCCTAGTTAACCAACAGCCTACCTCTTCCTACCCCCCACGAGAATTACCTTATATCTGTCCCATGCATTCTTGAATTCCCGCACTGTTTTTGACCCCACAACCTCCTCAGGAAGGCTGCTCCATGTCCCACCATCCTTTTGTGAAAATACTTCTCACTTTGCCCCTGAGCCGCCCCTCTATCTTCAAATTGTGTCCCCTTGTTTTTGCACATCTCTTTTCTGAAAGATGCTACCCTCTTGGACTTTGTTGATTCCCTTGAGGTACTTGAAAGTTTCTGTCATTCCCTCCCTCCTTTCCTCAAGGGTATACATATTAAGCTCCTTTAGTCTCTCTTCGTATGGCTTCTGTTGCAGACCCTGCACCATTTTCGTTGCCCTCCTCTGGACTGCCTCCATCCTGTCTATGTCCTTGCAGAGATGGGGTCTCCAGAACTGCACGCAGTACTCCAGATGGGGTCTCACCAACTGTCTGTACAGAGGGATAACAACTTCCTGTTTTCTACTGGTGATGCCTCTCTCTATCATCCCAGTATCCCCCCAGCCATCCTTACTGCCTTCTCACATGCTTGCTTACCTTTCGGTCATCTGATATGAATATCCCTTTCCATTTTTGTTGTTGTTAATACCTCCCTCGCCATTGTGTACTCTCCCCCTGGGTTTTTGGTTCCCAGGTGCATTACTTTGCACTTCTTTGCATTGAATCTAAGCTGCCATACTTTTGACCATTCCTCCAACCTTGCTAAGTCCCTTCTCATCCTTTCCACCCCCTCCTTGTGTATCAACCCTATTGCAGATCTTTGTGTTGTCTGCAAATAGGCATACTTTTCCTTCCAGTCCTTCTGCACTGTCACTTATAAAGACATTAAAAAGGACCGGAACCAGTACTGAACCCTGTGGTACCCCGCTAGTAACCCCTCTTACTTCGGAGTGGACTCTGTTTACTATTATCCCGTGTCCTGTTGTCCAGACAGTTTTTTAACCAGGCTACCACCCTGGGACCCACTCCCAGGCTGGCTAATTTGTTTATTAATATTTTGTGTGGGACTGTGTCAAATGCCGTGCTAAAATCTATGTAGGCCATGTCCACAGCCCCTCCCTGGTCTACTACTTTAGTCACCCAGTCAAAGAAATCTATTAGATTCATCTGACATGACCTTCCCGCTGTGAGTTTATGCTGCCTTGGGTCCTCTGCCCCACTGGCCTCTAGGTACACAACAATTCTTTCTTTCAGAAGTGATTCCATCATTTTCCCTACCACTGAGGTCACGCTAACAGGTCTGTAATTTCCTGGCCGTGCTTTGCTCCCACTTTTGTGAAGGGGAATCACATCTGCTCTCCTTCAGTCCTTAGGTACCACACCATCCTCCCGTAATTTGTTAAAAAGGGTAGTCAGTGGTGTTACTAGTTCTCCCCTTAGTTCTTTTAGAATTCTGGGGTGAGTCCCGTCAGGGCCCCATTGCTTTGTCCACCTTCAGTTTTAGGAGTTCTTTCAGAACCCTTTCTTTTATAAAGGGACTGGTATCAACCCCCTATCCAGAGTGCTTCTGTTGATTGGATTAGGTACCTCCCCCTCTTTTCTTTGAATACTGAGCAAGTATTCATTCAGTATCCCTGCTTTTTCACTGTCCCTCTCTGCCAACTGACCTCCTCTTTATTAAGCCTTCACTATCCCTCCCTTGGTCTTTCTTTGTTCCCTAATGTACCTATAAAAGGTTTTATCCCTCTTAACCAAGTTGGCTATCTTTTCCTTGGTTTGGGCTTTGCTATTCTGACTGCCTTCCTGCTTTCTTCTGCTTTAACTGGTACAGTTCTCTGTCCTGCTCCTACTGTGTTTTCTATACTTCCTGAATGCTATCTTCTTCTCCTAACCTTCCCACGACCTCTTTTGAGGACTATAGTGTTTTTTTCTTTAATTTTGATTTATTTGCTTCACACAAAGGCTTTTTGCCTCTGTGATGGCAGTTTTGATGTTTCCCATTTTTCCTCCACCCTCCTCCTTGCCTGTTTGCTAGTACTTTCTGAGGCACTCTCCCATTTTGACAAAGTCAGCCCTCCTAAAGTCCATTACCTCACTTTGTATGGCTTGACTTTATGGTTGTGTTTATCGTGTCCCACACTGTTTGGTGGTCACTTGTTCCCAGATAGAGCTGCACAAAAAAAAAAACATTAACACAGACAAGTTTTAGAGAAGATGTGTGTGTGTGTGTGTGGGGTTACATTATTTCATATTTTGGGGATTATTGAGGTTTCATCTGCTTTGGTGCTCGATCAGAATTGGGGCACAAGTTACAAAATGATACTGAGCTTCCATGCCCTCTTGTATTTGAGAATTTGATTCTCATGTCACCCCAGTACAAGCCAGTAAGGGGATAGGTAGTACCCTTTGTCATAACAGTGTGTTGGCGAAGCCATTAGCCACAGATGGCTCTCTGATAAATGTCCACAGCTGATGGATTGGGGAAGCATCTGTGACCAGATCAAAATAATAATAACAATAATAATCTTTATTTCACATAAGCACCTTTAAAACTATCAAGGCGCTTTACAAAAAGATAAAACAGCAATAATAAAATCAGCAGACACAGTAATAATAATAATAACAATCTAAGGGTCGTACTTGTTCGATGCCACTAAAGACCTGAAGCCATAAAAAGGTTTTCAACACCTGTTTGAAAACACCCACAGCACGTGCACTCCCGTAGCTGATGGGGTAGAGAATTCCAGAGGGAGGGGGCCATGTACATAAATGCACGGGCCCCCGAAGACTTCAGTGACACCCTAGGAATGTCCAGTAATCCCTCGCCAGTCGACCAGAGCTGTCGCTTATGGGCGATAGGAAACAATAAGCTCTTTCAGGTAGTCGTGGCCAAGTCCATGTAGGGCTTTATAAGTCAGTAAACCAACTTTAAAGGTGATCCACTGCCAAATCGGCAGCCAGTGCAGATTGCGCAGTACAGGAGTAATATGGGAGGCTCAAGAAGCCCCCGTCAACAGTCGTGCTGCAGCATTCTGCACGAGCTGCAGGAGGTGGATATCAACCCTGAGTAGCCCCAAGTATAGGGAGTTGCAATAATCAAGGCACGAGGTCACAAAGGCGTGGACCAACGTAGGTAAGTCACCAAACGGAACAAGGTGCTTGATCTTGGAGATATTCCTAAAGTGATTAAAGGAAGACTTGACAACCGCCAACACCTAAGATCATAAAGTCAGCCCATCTTCAAGCACTACTCCCCAGGTCTCGCACCCGTTCAGAGGAAAGGATCTGGGAGCCCCAAGAAAATCTGGGCTGACCAGCTCTCAACCCTCTATTCGTGACCCGGATCCACTACCATCACTTTGGTTTTTCCTGTGTTCAACTTTAATCGGCTCAAATTCATCCAGTCCTGGATTTCAACAAGGCAGTTGTTAAATATCGAGACAGCACTATCCTGGTCAGGTACAAAAGACAGGTAAAGCTGGGTATCATCAGCATAGCAGTGAAACCTCAGCCCATACCATCTTACAATGTCTCCGAGGGGCAGCATATACACTGCAAACAACATGGGGGACAGCACTGAGCCCTGAGGCACCCCACATGGCAGAGAGAATGGGTCTGAGGAAAAAAATCTCAGACACCACTCTCTGACTTCTGCCAGTAAGGAAAGATGTAAACCACCTGAGGACCGTACATGTCAGGCCATAGATGGACCTCAGGCGCCCAAGAAGTACCCCATGGTCCACAATGTCAAAAGCTGAAGAGAGATCGAGGAGTATCAAGATGGAACGGCATCTCCGATCTCTCGCCATCAGGAGATCATTGAGCACCCGAACCAGCTCCATCTCGGTACTGTACCTCTTTTGAAAACCGGACTGGAGAGGCTTGTAGATGTTATGGATGGTCAAGTGGTTCTCCAGCTGTACCGCCACTACTTTCTCAATCACCTTCCCTATGAAGGGGAGGTCTGAGATTGGTCTGTAGTTGGCCAGAGAGTCCGGGTCCAAAGAAGTTTTCTTTAGGAGGGGTGTTACCACTGCCTCCTTCAGGGAACTTGGAAATTCACCCGATTCAAGGGAGCACCAGACTATCTGTACCAGGACTGGGCTGATAATATCACAACAACCCATAATCGGGGAAGTTGGACCTGGATCTAAATTGCAGCACGTAGGGCGCATACCATGGACAATCCGCATGACATCCACGAACTCCGGCAGGACAAAAGTCCTCCAGGATGCCTGAGGTGAAGTGACGTAGCACTGATCAACAGCATCCCCCACAGAGCAAGTCATGAGGATCTCCAACCTCATGTCGGGCACCTTTTTCGCAAAAAAACAAGCAAGTTCATCGCACTCCACTTGTGAAAAAGGTCTTCGGAGCTGCAGACAGGTTGGGTTGCACAACCTATCTGTAGTTGGAAGAGCTGAGCTGGTCAGTTCTGAGTGGCAGTAATCTCCCCGGACAGGAATTCTGCCTTCTTATGGGAGATCGTTGATTGGTAGATCTGATAGTGCTCAACCAATCTAAGGTGGTCCACCTCCAAGATGGATTTCCACCAATGCCGCTCTAACCTACGTCCTAACCACCTCAACTCCCTCAGAGACCCATCAAACCAAGAGGCCCAAAGATGAAGGGGGAGAGGACTAACACGAACAGACGCAATCAAGTCCAGGGCTCCAGAAATGGCATTATAGGCCAAAACCGAAGTCTCTGGACTTGAGCTGGCCACAGGAAACTCCAAGAGGTCAATCACCGCCTCTAGGCCTTCAGGGCCCTCACTTCCTGTAAAGGGCAGTATCTGACCATCTCCACAGAAAGATGAAAGCTGTTACAGAAATGCTTTGACTGAACATGGGTCAGTTTAATTCCCGATGGCGCCCCAATTTTAAATATAAAGAATAAGTTGGGGGAGTTCTAGTGATAAATCAGCTACTCAGCCAAGGAACATAGAAACTGCGTACCCAGTCAAGGGACTAGAGGTTGAGAGCACTCAAATGCCTGATGGAATCTGAGGACATACGGTATAGGTTAGACCCATATAATTACCGTTTACGAAAGTTGTGTTTTTGAATTCTTGTATAGTTAACAGCACACATTTGTTCAACAAATGCATAGTTGAGTTTAATGTTTTTGTGTACAGCACAAATGGTACCAGTTTCACTATTCTTGGATCAAGGCACCCTGTGCAACACAGATAATTACTGGTCCTTTAGACATGTCTTTAAAAGAGATTGTACAATTAGACTTTTACTAACGGTAATGGGGAGAAAGTTGCATTAGGGATAGTCAGATCTATAGCCATTTAACTGTATTTCCATGATGTTGATGCTTGTATTGCCCTGTCTTTGTCTTACTCAATAAATGTTACAAGTTTAAAAAACTGCAACAACTTAAAGGGAAACGTCCATGTCAGGTCATGCCTCGGTGTAAGACATAGCCTGATTAGCTTTTTCGCAAAGTGTTGTCATTTTTTAAACTTACTATTGCTGAAATATGTACGAGCATATGAAACTTGCCAGCAGAAACAGGCCTCACGGGTCTATTGAGTCTGCTCATGTGTGCAGCTAGCACCCTATAATGCAGCTGTCCCTCCCCCAACCCCCCGTTCACTTCCTGGAACTGTTCAGTGTCCTTTACACACACACATACCGCTCCTTGCCTGTCCCATGCCCTTTTGAAGCTCCCCACTATCCAGCAGGCCACCACCTCCTCAGGTAGAGCATTCCACTTCAACACTACCCTTTCAGTGTAGTAATGCCTCCTCATCTCCCTCCTGAATTTGCCCCCTCCAGTCTTAGCCTGTGCCCCCTCGTGTCCCTTTCCTTCCTCATTATAAACAGACCCTCTGTACCTGATTTGTTGGTTCCCCTCAAGTATTTGAAAGTTTCAGTCATGCCCCCCCCCATCCTTTCTCTCCTCCATGGTGAACAAGCTCAATTGAGTCAGCTTTTTTTCGTATGTTCTGCCTTCCATCCCCTGTATCATTTTTGTCGCCCTGCACTGTACCGTTTCAAGCAGCTTTATATCCCTTCTCAGGTATGGCTGCCAATGTTGCATGCAGTACTCCAGCTGTGGCCTGACCAAGGACCTGTACAGGGCAGGATCACATCCTTGTGCTTGGATGAGAAACCCCACAATGCACCCCAGCATACTGTTTGCCCTAGCTGTGGCCCTCCTGCATGGAGCAGAGTTGTTTGTGCTCCCCTATCATCGCCTCCCAGGTCCTTCTACTTCTCAGTGACCCCTAACCGCATCCCACCTAACCAATATTCCCTCCTCTGGTTCCTTGCCCAAAGTGCATAACCTTGCACTTCTTTGCATTGAAATCAATTGCCACCTCGCTGACCATTCCTCAAGTCTGATTAGGTCACCTTGTAGCCTCTGCCACCCCTCTGTGGTGTCCACTACAGCACCCATCTTGGTGTCATCCGCAAACAGACTGATTCTCCTCCCAGTCCTGTGTGCAATGTTAGATATGAACAGACCAAACAACACTGGCCCCAACATAGAGCCCTGTGGCACACCGCTGGTCACAGGTTTGGGAGACCAGAGTTCTCCCCCCACCACCACACATTGCAGTTTATCCTGGAGCCAATTCCTGATCCAGCCAGCCATCTTAGCCCCTACTCCTACATGCTCCAGCTTTGCTCCTATTCGCCCATGAGGGGATGAATCAAAGGCCTTGTTGAAGTACAAAAATAAGACACCCACTGCATGGCCTTGTCCAGCTTCCTTGTTGCCCAGTCATAGTATTCTATTAGGTTTGCCTGGCATGATCTCTCTGAGATGAATCCATGCTGCTGCCCATCCTGGAGCTCATTGACCTCCAGGAAGGTTACCAGTCTCTCTTTCAAGATTGCTTCCATGAGTTTCCCAACTATGGAAGTGAGACTGACAGGTCTGTAGTTGCCAAGCTCGTCTTTTAGGCTGCTCTTGTGGATAGGCACCACATGGGCCAACCTCCAGTCCTGTGGCATGCACAAGGGATGTGTTGAACAGGTCAGTCAATGGCCCGGCCAACACCTCCGCCATTTCCCTCAACACCCTAGGGCAAATGCCATCAGGACCCAGTGCCTTATCCACCCTAAGTGTCTTAAGGCCTTCCAGTACCCTGCTTTCTTGAATCACTATGCCAGTGACCTCTTTCCCCCCTTGTCCCCACCTTTCCCGTCCATGGAGGTAGTGGACCTCCTCCCTCCCTCGTGAACACAGAGCAGGAGTACTCATTCAGTACTTCTGCCTGTTCCTCCTCCTTCTCCACCCATCCCCTGCCCTTCTGAACTTACTATCTGGTCCATGCAGTTCCTGTTTTCTCTCATGTATCTATAGAATTTCTTTCCCCTCCCTTATGCTCTGAGTCAGCCACAGCTCCTTGGCTGCCTTGGCCTCCATTACTATCTTGGTAACTTCCTTGGTCCTCTTCATGTACAACTCCTGTCCTCCCTCCCAGTTCTTTCATTCTCCTAAATGCAGCTCTCTTAGCCCTCACCTTCTCCAACACCCTCCTGGTCATCCAGCATGGCGCCTTGGCCCTGGATGTCTTGCTTGGAGTCCTGGTGCATGCTACAGTAGCTTCCCTCAGGCCAGACTTTATGATGTTCCACTTTTGAGTTGCATCCATATCTGACAAAATTCCCTCAAGGCACACCCTCAGTATCTCCTTCATCCTCCCAAAGTCCGCCCATCTGAAGTCCATTCCCTTTGTTGCTGACACCACCGTCTCCTTGTTCATGCTAAGCCTGAACCACACTGAAAGGTGGTCACTCCTGAGTGACCCACGTTTGAGAACAAGCAGGGGTTGCTGGGGGAGCAAAGGCAGCCAGGCAGCTCTCCTCTCCAGGGGAGGGATATGGGGTTTCCCTGCCTCTTGGCTGCCACCAGGTGATGGCTCGGTGGCAGTGCGAAGCCCAGGGGAGGGGAGGGGGGCCTAGCGCTAGGCCAGGTGGGAGGAAGAGGCCATCACCTGAGCCTGTGAGCGCAAGCGTGTCCATGTACTGGGGTCTCGGGATAATGGGGAGAAAACAAAAAAAGGGAGCACAGGGAAATGTAGGATGATGCCCCTGAGCTAGAGGGCAGAATGAGTCCTCTCAATGAGAGGACATGAGTGGAACTTGCATGGTGCCCTGAATGGAGAAAAACCTATATGGGGGAAAAAAGATAATTCAAGCCTCAAAGATTAGAATCTGATGTTGGCCACCCAAGAAAGCAGGCTACACACAAGATGGTTCATGAACTGCATAGAAAAAAATGGAAAAAGCAGACAAGTGTAGGTTCTGTGTCACTAAATTAATTTTTTTCCTCTTCCATAAATCTGTTGTATTGATGGTTGGTGTAGGTGACTCTCAGTCCTAAGCTCGCCTCCTCTGTCTGGCACCCATCACTGCGGCATGAGGACCCCTAAAGATTCACCCCCCCACCTGTTGATTCATCCAGTAATAGGCCAGTGATCCAGGTGGTGGTACCAAACAAGGGTAGGTGGGCAGTGCTTCATGAAGCCCGTGCTGACCATTTTCCGCTTTTCTCCCTGGGTACCCTGCTGCAGCAGCATGTAAGTGTGTGCAGGTGGACGGACACACACTATGGAACTGAGGAACTTTACAACACAAATTAACAAATGGTGCCTTAGGAGATCCACGCTACAGCTACTGAAAGTCCCCCACTGTCACACTTCACAGGGATAACGCTTTTGCTTATCGAGCACCACTCTGGTTCAATGGCCTCAGCCCAACCATCTCCTCTGCCCCAACTATCGTCGTATGTTTAAAGTAGGCTCAGGACTATCTCACCACCAACAGCTCCTGTGACTGCCCAACTAACCTTGTTTCTTACTTCCCTTTCTGCTGTAGTTGTTCCCCGTCCTCACTGGAATCTACCCTCACATCTTGGTATACCCAATGCTGCACTTTTCACCCTCTCACCACCCTTCCTACATTCCTTCTCCACCCCTACCCTCTTCCCTCTCCCTATAACTCTGGTACTTCTTATCTGTTGTCTATTTTCTCTGACAAATGCCTCTGGCTGCCTTGTTACAATGCTACCCTTGAACTGTATTAATCTGTACTTTGTTTGCAATGTCCACATTGTTGTAATGCCTGTCTTGATGTTCCCCATAATTTGTATTTCTCTGACGTGGAACCTTTGTAAAAGAGCCATGGCTCAAAGGTATTTGTAATCCTAGACTTGATAAATAAATAAATAAAATAAATAAAAAATAAACTGCAGCCCCTCCTTACTATGTTGCTGATGTGCCAACTCCACCCTCAGGCCTCCACCTGGTGGCAGGCAGTGGCTGAGTTGCATGCCTCCCTCCTTTTTTTTTAACCAGGAGGGAGACACACTAGCTGAAAGCTTGTTTTGCAGGTGCAACCTGGGAGCACAAGGGGTTAAGTGACTTGTTCTGGGTCACACAGTATGCAAGTGGGGCTGTGGGATTCAAACCCAGGTCTCCAGGTTTGCCGTCCAGAGCCTTAAACGATTATGCTTATACTGTCTCTACCACCCTGGTAGAGAACTGTCAGATGGACACTTGAATATGTTTTCCTGGAGTTGAGACTGTAGGAGACATGGTTTATTGTACAGAGCCCTAAACAGAAACCCAGAAACAACAAGTAGTCTGAATTTGTGTGTGAAAGATAGAGTAATAATCACCAGAAATCATAGACAGCAACTAAAGGAGACACTGTAAGGACCAACAGAAGATATAACTTCTTTATGCAGAGGGTGGTGTCATTGTGGAACAGAGTACCTCAGTTAGTGGTGGAAGCTGGGACCATAGCTATATCGACTGGACTGCTGCTTGACACAGGGAGATACAGGGATATAGCCACAGTTAATGGCAGTCAGACAAGAAGGGTCAAAAAGGCCTTATTCCGTATGTTTAATTCTATGTTCCTAAAGTTAAAAAACATTTCTCATCTATTGGTAGGATGTGAGGTACTCCTGGCAGATGGCCAGTATACAGAAAGATACAATCATGTAGCCAGACAGATCCACTGGAAAGTATGCAGACATTGTAACATGACGGCAGTAGAAAACCACTGGAATCACAAACTGAAAAGGATCGTGAGATTGGAAAGTAATGATCATTACAGATCGAGGGAGCCCTCCCGACCAGACAGAGCGCTTCTTTCCTCCATGCATGAGACACTCTTATTTTCTGAAGAGCATCTCACGTGCAGATGCCCTGGAAATGGGTATGGTTCTGGGTCAGTTTCTTATATATTACTGATCGCGCTCAATCAATAATATAATATGTCACCTGTTGCCACTTGTTGCTGAATAAGAGTGGTTTCACTTCCGTTCTGCTCAAGCCAGAACAGCTCAGCTTTGCTCCGCTGTTCTCCCTCTCGAACAGAACATGCATGAAACCACTCTTATCCAGCAACGAGTGGCTCCGAGGGACATATTGATATATACATGAGACCGCCCAGTACCAACTGTCAATCAGGTGGGCGCCAGAAAAACAGATATTGCAATATAAGAAGCATGGTCAAAGGCAGCCCAGCTAATCAGTGTCTGTTGCTAGTGGCTGTCGTGGTCTTGTGCATGGAGGACACAAGATCATCGGCTGTCAGGACATGCATGGAGAGACAGATCATCAGCTGTCAGGACGCGCATGGAGAGACACAAGATCATCAGCTGTCAGAACGGGCATGGAAAGACAAGATCATCAGCTGTCAGGACGTGCATGGAGAGACACAAGATCATCAGCTGTCAGGACGTACATGGAGAGACAAGATCATCAGCTGTCAGGACGTGCATGGAGAGACAAGATCATCAGCTGTCAGGGCATGCATGTCGATAGAAAACAAGTGCGAGGGAAGAAAACTTCAGAAGTCATTCCATTTGTTCTTGGAGCCTTAGGCCTAATTAAAAAGACTTTTCAGGCACATCTAAATATGTTACCGGTATATGTGACATCTTATGAACTACTGAAGGATGCTATCCGAGGAATGCTGCACTGATTAAGAATGGCACTTATGGCAAATATTAAAGAGTAAAACACTTCTGATTTTTTTGAACATGCCCTGGCTTAAAGAACAGCTGATGCCTTTAGGAAAACTTTAGAAAACGTAATAGACACAGTTCAGCTTGTATTTCATATACCTTCTATAGATTTCACCTATCCATTATTTCTAACTGAAGAATGTCCACAAAAAAGATCTTGATACTTTTAGAACACATCTGCCTCTAAAGCTTGTTCACAATTTGAAACCATAATGCTCTGTTGTGGCATCACAGTCTGTTGACATGGAAATAACTGTGATGTCACAAGCAGAGTATTATGACAGGTTGGGAAGGAGCAATAGGAGCTGATGAACACTCAAGGAACAACTCTCCTGTTTTCATGCATACGACTTCAGTAATAAATAATGGAGATAAGAAATACAGAGCTAATGGGAAATATAAAGCTGCTTTGTGTCCAAATAGTATGTTTTTCAAAGTTCTTCTTGAGGCACCGGTGGCTCTTTAAGAATGAGGTCCCTCTTTGTCATGATATTAAAAAAAAAAACCTGAACATTAGAAACATTACTCCTGTGAGAAAGAATCATAGAAAAGGAAGAAATTAGGGAGGCAGTATAGCGCAGTGGTTTAACGCTCTGAGCTGCAAATCTGGAGACCTGGGTTTGAATCCCACAGCCGCCACTTGCGTATACTGTGTGACCCTGAGCAAGTCACTTAACTTCCCTGTGCTCACAAGTCACACCTGTAAACACGCTTTTAGCTTAATGTGTCTCTCCTGGTTAAACAATTAAAAAAAAAAAATGACTACCTGATTCCTGCTGTCAGTCGATGGATGCCAGAAAACCAGATATTGCAATTCAAAAACAGCTAATCCCATTAGCACTGCTAAACAAAGTGTCCATGCAGTAGACCTACTGTGGTACACACTTGGGAAAAAAATAAGAGCATCAAATAGCAAGAATTGCAAATGGAAACAAAATAACTGTGGAAGAATGACAGAGAAATAAACCCAGTTGTCCTTTCAGCCACAGGATTAACTAAATGGAATTTTAGGAATGGTTTCACATTTACTAATTAAAAAGAATTCCACAAACATTTTAAAGAGCAGCTGACACCATGTTCAGACTCAGGCAGGCGACTCATATGAAGGAGTTGCCTGCCTGGGCTGCTAATCTACGCCACACGTACATTTTTTAGTGTAGTAACCAAAAAGGGATTTGTATTTAAAAGCCCAGCTCATTACCTCTGAGTACGAGCCAAGCCACTGCTGAGTGCTGCAGCCACGCCCCTAAAATCAGTACTTTGATGACGTAAAGTAGGGAATGGAACTGCAGGCGTGATATGTCTAGAACATTGAGATTGGGGTAGGGGCATCTAAATATACATACAGTAGCTTTGCGGTTTTACATGTATGGGGCTAATGTATAATATATGTTGTAGCCCCAATACATGTAAAACTGCAAAGTTACTATATGTATATTTAGATGACCCCTCCCCCAATTTCAGTGTTCTATATGTAGAGCACCTGCAACCCCACTCCCTACTGTATGTCATCAGAGTGCTGTTTTTAGGGTGGGGCTGCAGTGCTGGGCAGTGGCTGAGGTTGTACTCGGAAGTTACAAGCTGGGCTTTTTTTTTTCTCTTTCTCCCCCTCCCCCATCAGCCCTCTTTCCAAGCAGCATCCCAGCCTCGTCACCCCAACGTCTGCTGGGACTTACCTGCTGGATCTCTTCCCACAGGGCTTACTCCCCCTCTCCCAGTGTAGTCGGGGTTCCCCAAGCGCCACTGCAGAACAGATATGGTTCTGGTCGATGTGCCCAGCTGGTCAAGTACAGGGCCTGCGGGCACTCCTTGTCATCCTGCAGCTGGCATTTTCTTCTGATTTTTTTTTCACCCCTAGAGACGTGACATGCAGTGACATCATGGTGCACACCACGTGCTCCCATGTGATGTGCACTGATGTCTGCCACATCTCTGGACCTTCCTGGCCTGAGATGCCTTTCCCCCAGCCTCTGCCAGGGGCCTAGCAAGCTTCGGGCTCTGCCTAGTCCCCCAACCCCAGCTCCCCCCCCTCCGGAGGAGGAGAGCAGTCTTACGGATGCTTGATCGTTTGATCCCCGCCCCCCGGCCGACCCTCTGATAGCCCGGATTCGATTCTGGGTTGTCAGCATCACAGGCAGTAGTGCTACCGCTGCACCAGTGGATCGGCACGAGACAGGCTTTTAAATGCAAGTCCCTTGTTAATTACGTTACTAAAAATGAGATTTTAGCCATATTGTTACTTGGAAAACAGGAGTCGCTGGAAGGTTTGGTACCCAAGGCAGCATGGGTTCACAGCGGGAAGGTCATGTCAGACGAATCTAATAGATTTCTTTGACTGGGTGACCAAAGTAGTTAGCCAGGGAGGGGCTGTGGACATGGCCTACCTAGACTTTAGCAAGGCATTTGACACAGTCCCACACAAAAGATTAATAGTCAAATTAACCAGTCTGGGAGTGGGTCCCAGGGTGGTAGCCTGGGTAAAACATTGGCTGCACAACAGGACACAGAAGGTAATTGTAAATGGAGTCCACTCTGAAGAAAGAGGATTACTAGTGGGGTACCGAGGTTCAGATTGGGTCCAGTCCTTTTTAATGTCTTCATCAGTGACATTGCAGAGGGACTGGAAGGAAAAGTATGCCTTTTTGCAGATGACACAAAGATCTGCAACAGAGTTGATACACAAGGAGGCGTGGAAAGGATGAAAAGGGACTTGGCAAGGTTGGAGGAATGGTCAGAAGTATAGCAGCTAGGAGTCAATGCAAAGAAGTGCAAAATAATGCACCTGGGAAACAAGAACCCAGGGGAAGAATACACAATGGGTGGGGAGGTAGTAACAACAACAAAAAAGGAAAGAGACCTGGGGGTAATCATATCTGATGACCTTAAAGTTAGCAAGCAATGTGAGAAGGCAGTAGGGAGGGCTGGGGGTATCCTGGGATGTATAGGGAGAGGCATCAGCAGCAGAAAACAGGAAGTTGTTATCCTCTGTACAGACAGTTGGTGAGACCCCATCTGGAGTACTGCATCCAGTTCTGGAGACCCCATCTCTGCAAGGACATAGACAGGATAGAGGCAGTCCAGAGGAGGGCAACTAAAATGGTGCAGGGTCTGCAAGAGAAGCCTGATGAGGAGAGACTAAAGGAGCTTAATACGATACCCTTGAGGAAAGAAGGGAGAGGGGACATGATAGAAACTTTTAGTACCTCAGTGGAATCAACAAAGTCCAAGAGGGTAGCATCTTTCAGAAAAGAGATGTGCAAGAACAAGAGGACACAATTTAAAGATAGAAGGGGGGGGGTTCAGGGGCAACCTGAGGAAGTATTATTTCACAGAGAGGGTAGTGGATGCATGGAACAGCCTTCCTGAGGAGGTTGTGGGGTCTAAAACTGTGGGAGAATTCAAGAATGCATGGGACAGACATAAGGCAATTCTTGTTGGGGGTAGGAAGAAATAGGCTGTTGGTTAACTAGGATCTGCGGCCTATCCTGTAGGCAGGGAAATGGGCAGACTAGGTGGGCCAAGCGGTCCTTATCTGCCATCACAGTCTATGGTACTTGAACATCTGCTGGGACTTACCTGCCAGCTGTCTTCCCCCAGGGCTTAACCTCCCCCCCAGTGGGGTCGATGAGGTCCCCCAAGTCTCACTGCAAAACGGATCCGGTTCTGGATTCCCTTCCATACTTTGCTCCACTGCTTCTACTTGGGGAATTTAACCTGCCTTCTAGAGATCATGTTAGACATTTACAGTTCAGGGACGCCATAACCCAGACAGTTTCTCTGGAAACAAATAAGGGGAACAATCCAGCTCTGGTTATTTTTATGTTTCAGCACTCTCAGTAGAACAGTGAAATACTTGTGTGAATTACAGGAAGGGGATGTGGGGCAATCTTATATTTCCCAGGTGCAGTGAAAATGGGAGGCGACTCATAGGTTCACTTGACTCAGAAACAGTGGGGCAAAATATGGAATCTAGTAGACTATAGCCTCCGTCTCTGGCAGGAATTTACATGGAAGATCATCTCCAGATTCTTTGACACCTGATAAGGTAGTATGCTTTAATAACATTAACACAGGCAAGGCACAGCGGCAGTCGTCCAACTCACTGCGCCCGATGGCCCGGTTTGGGAATGGACTCGGGACATTGAGGGCCGGCTAGGGTGGGGAGAAGGATCGAGTGCCCTAGGGACTGCTCTCCTTCTCCGGGTTGGGGGTTATGTGTCTGGCATGCTATGGACCCCTAGAGGAGGCTGGGGAGCCGCAGAACCGGCACCATATCACTGGGGGGGGGGCGGGGCTGATCATCATTGCATGTCTCCGCCTCCAATACAGCCTACAAAAGTCAGCCCCATGCATGAAGCTCTGCTCCGCCACCTCCACTGCCTACCATGTCTGCTGGGTGGGGCCCCACTTCCGTGGCCCCACCCTGACAACCTGGCAAGCCTGCAAGTTATCATTGACCTGGGAGGGGGCGCCACCCGCGGCAAACCTGGGCATGCGGAGGTGGCGAGGGCAGGGACTGAGAAACCCCTCACAGGGATCTAGAAACATAGATTTGGTGGTAGATAGGACTGCTTAGCCAACCTAGTCTGCCCATTTCCCTAACTATTGTATAAGCTGCAGATCCTAGTTAACCAACAGCCTACCTCTTCCTACCCCCCACGAGAATTACCTTATATCTGTCCCATGCATTCTTGAATTCCCGCACTGTTTTTGACCCCATAACCTCCTCAGGAAGGCCGTTCCATGCGTCCACCATCCTTTTTGTGAAAAATACTTCCTCACTTTGCCCCTGAGCCGTCCCCCCTCTATCTTCAAATTGTGTCCCCTTGTTTTTGCACATCTCTTTTTCTGAAAGATGCTACCCTCTTGGACTTTGTTGATTCCCTTGAGGTACTTGAAAGTTTCTGTCATTCCCCCCTCCCTCCTTTCCTCAAGGGTATACATATTAAGCTCCTTTAGTCTCTCTTTATGGCTTCTGTTGCAGACCCTGCACCATTTTCGTTGCCCTCCTCTGGACTGCCTCCATCCTGTCTATGTCCTTGCAGAGATGGGGTCTCCAGAACTGCACGCAGTACTCCAGATGGGGTCTCACCAACTGTCTGTACAGAGGGATAACAACTTCCTGTTTTCTACTGGTGATGCTCTCTCTATCATCCCAGTATCCCCCAGCCATCCTTACTGCCTTCTCACATGCTTGCTTACCTTTCGGTCATCTGATATGAATATCCCTTTCCATTTTTGTTGTTGTTAATACCTCCCTCGCCATTGTGTACTCTCCCCCTGGGTTTTTGTTTCCCAGGTGCATTACTTTGCACTTCTTTGCATTGAATCTAAGCTGCCATACTTTTGACCATTCCTCCAACCTTGCTAAGTCCCTTCTCATCCTTTCCACCCCCTCCTTGTGTATCAACCCTATTGCAGATCTTTGTGTTGTCTGCAAATAGGCATACTTTTCCTTCCAGTCCTTCTGCACTGTCACTTATAAAGACATTAAAAAGGACCGGAACCAGTACTGAACCCTGTGGTACCCCGCTAGTAACCCCTCTTACTTCGGAGTGGACTCTGTTTACTATTATCCCGTGTCCTGTTGTCCAGACAGTTTTACCAGGCTACCACCCTGGGACCCACTCCGGCTGGCTAATTTGTTTATTAATATTTTGTGTGGGACTGTGTCAAATGCCGTTAAAATCTATGTAGGCCATGTCCACAGCCCTCCCTGGTCTACTACTTTAGTCACCCAGTCAAAGAAATCTATTAGATTCATCTGACATGACCTTCCGCTGTGAGTTTATGCTGCCTTGGGTCCCAGCCCCACTGGCCTCTAGGTACAACAATTCTTCTTTCTTTCAGAAGTGATTCCATCATTTTCCCTACCACTGAGGTCACGCTAACAGGTCTGTAATTTCCTGGCCGTGCTTTGTCCCACTTTTGTGAAGGGAATCACATCTGCTCTCCTTCAGTCCTTAGGTACCACACCATCCTCCGTGAATTTGTTAAAAGGGTAGTCAGTGGTGTTACTAGTTCTCCTTAGTTCTTTTAGAATTCTGGGGTGAGTCCGTCAGGGCCCCATTGCTTTGTCCACCTTCAGTTTTAGGAGTTCTTTCAGAACCCTTTCTTTTATAAAGGGACTGGTATCAACCCCCTATCCAGAGTGCTTCTGTTGATTGGATTAGGTACCTCCCCCTCTTTTTCTTTTGTGAATACTGAGCAGAAGTATTCATTCAGTATCCCTGCTTTTTCACTGTCCCTCTCTGCCAACTGACCCTCCTCTTTATTAAGCCTCACTATCCCTCCCTTGGTCTTTCTTTGTTCCCTAATGTACCTATAAAAGGTTTTATCCCCCTTCTTAACCAAGTTGGCTATCTTTTCCTTGGTTTGGGCCTTTGCTATTCTGACTGCCTTCCCTGCTTTCTTCTGCTTTAACTGGTACAGTTCTCTGTCCTGCTCCTACTGTGTTTTCTTATACTTCCTGAATGCTATCTTCTTCTCCCTAACCTTCCCCACGACCTCTTTTGAGGACTATAGTGTTTTTTTCTTTAATTTTGATTTATTTGCTTCACACAAAGGCTTTTTGCCTCTGTGATGGCAGTTTTGATGTTTCCCCATTTTTCCTCCACCCCTCCTCCTTGCCTGTTTGCTAGTACTTTTCTGAGGCACTCTCCCATTTTGACAAAGTCAGCCCTCCTAAAGTCCATTACCCTCACTTTTGTATGGCTTGACTTTGCGGCTGTGTTTATCGTGTCCCACACTGTTTGGTGGTCACTTGTTCCCAGATAGGAGCTGCACAAAAAAAAAAACATTAACACAGACAAGTTTTAGAGAAGATGGTGTGTGTGTGTGTGTGTGTGGGGGTTACATTATTTCATATTTTGGGGGATTGACTGAGGTTTCATCTGCTTTGGTGCTTCGATCAGAATTGGGGCACAAGTTACAAAATGATACTGGAGCTTCCATGCCCTCTTGTATTTGAGAATTTGATTCTGCGTTCACCCCCAGTACAAGCCAGTAAGGGGGATAGGTAGTACCCCTTTGTCATAACAGTGGTGTTGGCGGAAGCCATTAGCCACAGATGGCTCTCTGATAAATGTCCACAGCTGATGGATTGGGGAAGCATCTGTGACCAGATCAAAATAATAATAACAATAATAATCTTTATTTCACATAAGCAACTTTTAAACTATCACAGGCGCTTTTACAAAAAGATAAAACAGCAATAATAAAATCAGAGACACAGTAATAATAATAATAACAATCTAAGGGTCGTACTTAGTTGATGCCACTAAAGACCTGAAGCCAAAAAGTTTCAACACTGTTGAAAACACCCACAAGTGCACTCTCGTAGCTGATGGGTAGAGACTTTGAGGAGTCTCAAGACTTCAGTGACACCCTTGTGAATGTGCTCAGTAATCCTCGCCAGCGACTAGAGCTGTCACGCTATGGGCGATAGGAAACAATAAGCTCTTTTCAGGTAGTCGTGGCCAAGTCCATGTAGGGCTTTATGTCAGTAAACTAACTTTAAAGGTGATCCATCAAGCAAATTGGCAGCCAGTGCAGATTGCGAGTACAGGATTATATGGAGGCTCAAGAAGCCCCGCCAACAGTCGTGCTGCAGCATTCTGCACGAGCTGCAGGAGGTGGATATCAACCCTGAGTAGCCCCAAGTATAGGGAGTTGCAATAATCAAGGCACGAGGTCACAAAGGCGTGGACCAACGTAGGTAAGTCACCAAACGGAACAAGGTGCTTGATCTTGGAGATATTCCTAAAGTGATTAAAGGAAGACTTGACAACCGCCAACACCTAAGATCATAAAGTCAGCCCATCTTCAAGCACTACTCCCCAGGTCTCGCACCCGTTCAGAGGAAAGGATCTGGGAGCCCCCAAGAAAAAGTCTGGAGGGCTGACCAGCTCTCAACCCCTCTATTCGGTGACCCGGATCCACTACCATCACTTTGGTTTTTCCTGTGTTCAACTTTAATCGGCTCAAATTCATCCAGTCCTGGATTTCAACAAGGCAGTTGTTAAATATCGAGACAGCACTATCCTGGTCAGGTACAAAAGACAGGTAAAGCTGGGTATCATCAGCATAGCAGTGAAACCTCAGCCCATACCATCTTACAATGTCTCCGAGGGGCAGCATATACACTGCAAACAACATGGGGGACAGCACTGAGCCCTGAGGCACCCCACATGGCAGAGAGAATGGGTCTGAGGAAAAAATCTCAGACACCACTCTCTGACTTCTGCCAGTAAGGAAAGATGTAAACCACCTGAGGACCGTACATGTCAGGCCATAGATGGACCTCAAGGCCAAGAAGTACCCCATGGTCCACAATGTCAAAAGCTGAAGAGAGATCGAGGAGTATCAAGATGGAGCGGCATCTCCGATCTCTCGCCATCAGGAGATCATTGAGCACCCGAACCAGCTCCATCTCGGTACTGTACCTCTTTTGAAAACCGGACTGGAGAGGCTTGTAGATGTTATGGATGGTCAAGTGGTTCTCCAGCTGTACCGCCAACTACTTTCTCAATCACCTTCCCTATGAAGGGAGGTCTGAGATTGGTCTGTAGTTGGCCAGAGAGTCCGGGTCCAAAGAAGTTTTCTTTAGGAGGTGTTACCACTGCCTCCTTCAGAGGAACTTGGAAATTCACCATTCAAGGAGCACCAGACTATCTGTACCAGGACTGGGCTGATAATATCACAACAACCCATAATCGGGAAGTTGGACCTGGATCTAAATTGCAGCACGTAGGGCATACCATGGACAATCCGCATGACATCCACTTAACTCCGCAGGACAAAGTCCTCCAGGATGCCTGAGGTGAAGTGACGTAGCACTGATCAACAGCATCCCCCACAGAGCAAGTCATGAGGATCTCCAACCTCATGTCGGGCACCTTTTTCGCAAAAAAACAAGCAAGTTCATCGCACTCCACTTGTGAAAAAGGTCTTCGGAGCTGCAGACAGGTTGGGTTGCACAACCTATCTGTAGTTGGAAGAGCTGAGCTGGTCAGTTCTGAGTGGCAGTAATCTCCCCGGACAGGAATTCTGCCTTCTTATGGGAGATCGTTGATTGGTAGATCTGATAGTGCTCAACCAATCTAAGGTGGTCCACCTCCAAGATGGATTTCCACCAATGCCGCTCTAACCTACGTCCTAACCACCTCAACTCCCTCAGAGACCCATCAAACCAAGAGGCCCAAAGATGAAGGGGGAGAGGACTAACACGAACAGACGCAATCAAGTCCAGGGCTCCAGAAATGGCATTATAGGCCAAAACCGAAGTCTCTGGACTTGAGCTGGCCACAGGAAACTCCAAGAGGTCAATCACCTTTAGGCCTTCAGGGCCCTCTACTTCCTGTAAAGGGTGGTGTATCTGACCATCTCCACAGAAAGATGAAAGCTGTTACAGAAATGCTTTGACTGAACATGGGTCAGTTTAATTCTCGATGGCGCTCATTTTTAAATATAAAGAATAAGTTGGGGAGTTCTAGTGATAAATCAGCTACTCAGCCAAGGAACATAGAAACTCATGCACCAGTCAAGGGACTAGAGGTTGAGAGCACTCAAATGCCTGATGGAATCTGAGGACATACGGTATAGGTTAGACCCATATAATTACCGTTTACGAAAGTTGTGTTTTTGAATTCTTGTATAGTTAACAGCACACATTTGTTCAACAAATGCATAGTTGAGTTTAATGTTTTTGTGTACAGCACAAATGGTACCAGTTTCACTATTCTTGGATCAAGGCACCCTGTGCAACACAGATAATTACTGGTCCTTTAGACATGTCTTTAAAAGAGATTGTACAATTAGACTTTTACTAACGGTAATGGGGAGAAAGTTGCATTAGGGATAGTCAGATCTATAGCCATTTAACTGTATTTCCATGATGTTGATGCTTGTATTGCCCTGTCTTTGTCTTACTCAATAAATGTTACAAGTTTAAAAACTGCAACAACTTAAAGGGAACGTCCATGTCAGGTCATGCCTCGGTGTAAGACATAGCCTGATTAGCTTTTTCGCAAAGTGTTGTCATTTTTTAAACTTACTATTGCTGAAATATGTACGAGCATATGAAACTTGCCAGCAGAAACAGGCCTCACGGGTCTATTGAGTCTGCTCATGTGTGCAGCTAGCACCCTATAATGCAGCTGTCCCTCCCCCAACCCCCCGTTCACTTCCTGGAACTGTTCAGTGTCCTTACACACACACATACCGCTCCTTGCCTGTCCCATGCCCTTTTGAAGCTCCCCACTATCCAGCAGGCCACCACCTCCTCAGGTAGAGCATTCCACTTCAACACTACCCTTTCAGTGTAGTAATGCCTCCTCATCTCCCTCCTGAATTTGCCCTCCAGTCTTAGCCTGTGCCCTCGTGTCCTTTCCTTCCTCATTATAAACAGACCCTCTGTACCTGATTTGTTGGTTCCCCTCAAGTATTTGAAAGTTTCAGTCATGCCCCCCCCCATCCTTTCTCTCCTCCATGGTGAACAAGCTCAATTGAGTCAGCTTTTTTTCGGATGTTCTGCCTTCCATCCCCTGTATCATTTTTGTCGCCCTGCACTGTACCGTTTCAAGCAGCTTTATATCCCTTCTCAGGTATGGCTGCCAATGTTGCATGCAGTACTCCAGCTGTGGCCTGACCAAGGACCTGTACAGGGGCAGGATCACATCCTTGTGCTTGGATGAGAAACCCCACACAATGCACCCCAGCATACTGTTTGCCCTAGCTGTGGCCCTCCTGCATGGAGCAGAGTTGTTTGTGCTCCCCGTTATCATCGCTCCCAGGTCCTTCTACTTCTCAGTGACCCCTAACCGCATCCCACCTAACCAATATTCCCTCCTCTGGTTCCTTGCCCCAAAGTGCATAACCTTGCACTTCTTTGCATTGAAATCCAATTGCCACCTCGCTGACCATTCCTCAAGTCTGATTAGGTCACCTTGTAGCCTCTGCCACCCCTCTGTGGTGTCCACTACAGCACCCATCTTGGTGTCATCCGCAAACAGACTGATTCTCCTCCCAGTCCTGTGTGCAATGTTAGATATGAACAGACCAAACAACACTGGCCCCAACATAGAGCCCTGTGGCACACCGCTGGTCACAGGTTTGGGAGACCAGAGTTCTCCCCCCACCACCACACATTGCAGTTTATCCTGGAGCCAATTCCTGATCCAGCCAGCCATCTTAGCCCCTACTCCTACATGCTCCAGCTTTGCTCCTATTCGCCCATGAGGGGATGAATCAAAGGCCTTGTTGAAGTACAAAAATAAGACACCCACTGCATGGCCTTGTCCAGCTTCCTTGTTGCCCAGTCATAGTATTCTATTAGGTTTGCCTGGCATGATCTCTCTGAGATGAATCCATGCTGCTGCCCATCCTGGAGCTCATTGACCTGGAAGGTTACCAGTCTCTCTTCAAGATTGCTTCCATGAGTTTCCCAACTATGGAAGTGAGACTGACAGGTCTGTAGTTGCCAAGCTCGTCTTTAGGCTGCTCTTGTGGATAGGCACCACATGGGCCAACCTCCAGTCCTGTGGCATGCACAAGGGATGTGTTGAACAGGTCAGTCAATGGCCCGGCCAACACCTCCGCCATTTCCCTCAACACCCTAGGGCAAATGCCATCAGGACCCAGTGCCTTATCCACCCTAAGTGTCTTAAGGCCTTCCAGTACCCTGCTTTCTTGAATCACTATGCCAGTGACCTCTTTCCCCCCTTGTCCCCACCTTTCCCGTCCATGGAGGTAGTGGACCTCCTCCCTCCCTCGTGAACACAGAGCAGGAGTACTCATTCAGTACTTCTGCCTGTTCCTCCTCCTTCTCCACCCATCCCCTGCCCTTCTGAATCCTAACTATCTGGTCCATGCAGTTCCTGTTTTCTCTCATGTATCTATAGAATTTCTTTTCCCCCTCCCTTATGCTCTGAGTCAGCCACAGCTCCTTGGCTGCCTTGGCCTCCATTACTATCTTGGTAACTTCCTTGGTCCTCTTCATGTACAACTCCCTGTCCTCCCCCTCCCAGTTCTTTTCATTCTCCTAAATGCAGCTCTCTTAGCCCTCACCTTCTCCAACACCCTCCTGGTCATCCAGCATGGCGCCTTGGCCCTGGATGTCTTGCTTGGAGTCCTGGTGCATGCTACAGTAGCTTCCCTCAGGCCAGACTTTATGATGTTCCACTTTTGAGTTGCATCCATATCTGACAAAATTCCCTCAAGGCACACCCTCAGTATCTCCTTCATCCTCCCAAAGTCCGCCCATCTGAAGTCCATTCCCTTTGTTGCTGACACCACCGTCTCCTTGTTCATGCTAAGCCTGAACCACACTGAAAGGTGGTCACTCCCTGCTAGTGGTTCCCCCACCTGCAGCTCGCTCACCTGCTCCCCATTCAATAGTACCAGGTCCAGTATGCTGTCCAGTCTGGTTGGTTCATCGACCAACTGCACCAGGTGGCTGTCCTGGAATGCATCCAGAAGTACATGTTCCCTGATGCTAGAGGTGGTATGGGTTCCCCAGTCTACCCCAGGTAGATCAAGGTCCCTGAAAATCACCACGCTCCCCTTGCTACACAACCATTGAAGCTGATCCATCAGTTCCCTATCCAACTCCTTGCACTGTGCTGATGGTCTATACACAACACCTAGCCTCAATTTCCTACCCCTTTGGTCTTGGAACTGCATCCACAGTGCCTCCGTCCTCCTTTCCTCCCCCTTGTGCACCTGATCCTGTCCTTCACATAAATCGCCACCCCTCCCCCTTTTCCCACTCCTCTTTCCTTCCTATATGCCTTGTACCTGGGAATCATCATATCCCAATCCTGTTGATCAGTGGCCCACATCTCCATGATGGCCACAACGTCCTCCCTCTGTATGCTTAGGAGAGCCTGAAGCTCAGCTGCTTTATTTCCCAGGCTCCTCGCATTCAGGGAGACTACCCTCCACCCAGCTCCCTCCTTCCCCTTGTCCTGTGCCCCCTCCACCTGACTCCCCCATGGAACCCCTCACTGCACACCTTCTGTCTTGGGGGGTCAGCTCATACAGCTTCCCTACCTGGTGGCCCCGTCATGGTGGCTGCATACTTGCCACCCCCCGTCCCAGTTTAAAATCCCCCTGGAAGCTATGTAGTCCCCCAGTCTCTGCTTCAAGGTCTACTGTCCAGCCTTACTCAAGTACAACCTGTCTTCTGCATATAGGTCACTGTTGTCCCATATGCTCCCCCAGTCTCCCACTAGCCCATATATATCCTATTTGGTTGATTCCATCTCCCTTCCGCTGACATGTTGAAGTGCTCGGCATGCCCACGACCTCCCATGGCTGTCCCAGGATGACGAATGAGACGGGGAACAGCCACAGAGCATCCATAGATGTCCCACGTGAATGGAGCTAATAGCTCCAGCTCCAATGTACATGTCCTGGTGCTATACAGAGACTAGATATAGACCAGCTGGTTCCAGACCAGTCTATATCTGGTCTTGGTATTGCATTGGGACATGTACCATGGAAACTGGAGCTATTAATAGCTCCATTCGCACAGAAGGTCTACATGTGATTTCTTAAATGCTCCCCATCTCATACGTCATTCTGGGACAGCCATGGGAGGTTGTGAGTGCCCAGAGCAGTTCAACATGCAGGTGTGAGAGAGGCAGGATCAACCAGATATGATCTATATATTTCAGCAACCATAACTTTAAAAAATTACAACACTTTGCGAAAAAGCTAATTGGGCCATGTCTTATACCAAGGCATGGCTCGATTACATATGGATGTTCCCCTTTAAGAATTTTAGAAGATACTGTTCTAAGAATGCTGCACATATTAAGTTATCTTTCAGCAAATATGAGTGACTAAAGCAGTACTGATTGTTGACTTTATATATGCCTTGGGGTTCATTCTTATGGTACTAGCAAAACCTCCTGATTTGAAAACATTACCCAAAAGAAAAATCTTAAAGATAAACTCCTGAAAACTGCTGCACAAATGCCTAATTAGGTTTTTTAGCATTAAATTGATTTTTTTCTTGCGATGTGGATATGTTGATCTTACTTCCAGAGGGCTCTTGCAGTAGGTAATAACCATTAGGACTAGAGCCGTCAGGCACTAGGAGCACACGGAAACCTTTAGCCAGCAGTGTCTGGCGGGGGACCACCCCATGCCGCCCTCCAGTTCGTTCCTGCCACTGACCTGCGCATATTGGACCTCATGGAGAATGCTGCTTCAAGTCAACCACCATTTTCGGACGAGTATTTTATCACTTTTATTTCTCTCTGTTAATTGTTGAAAAGTATTTCTGTTTTTGTGCATGTCTTCTCCAGTGTCTTCCCAGTCACATAAGAACAAGTGCGATTCCTGTGGCACTCAGCTCCCTCATAAGGATGGCCATTCCCTCTGCCTCTTCTGCCTGGGATCAGAGCACAAAAGCAAGGACTGTGAGACCTGCCAGAATTTCAACCAGGCCACACAGAAACTCGTCCAGCAGGCTGTGGAAGCCCATGTTCTTAAACTAAGGATGGCTTCCTTGGGGAAGGAGCTGCAGAAGCTGTGGGGATTGTCCTCCTCACCGGGGGGGTTCTTCAGACTCCCATAAGAAGAAGAAGGACAAGGAAAAGCACCGTGACCGCGAGCAGTCTCCTGGGGCCGTGGGCAATGCGTGGCCTCCTGCTGCCATGGGTACTGCTCCTCTGACCAAGCCTGCCCCTCCTTGTGACGAGCAGCCCCTGATCCCCCTGCCTCAGCTGGTCACAATTCAGGTGGGCACCTCCAATTCATCGGAGAGCTATGCCACCCTTAGGCCCCTCAGAACCTCAGGGCCTAAGTCTGGTGGCATGGCTGATAAGTCGGTCATCAGCCCCTCTGACGAATGCCCAGCCCCAGCTAATAAGTCACACACCAGCTTCTCTGGTGTCCATCCGGCCACTGTGTTTCCATTCGACCCCGGGAACAGGCTCAGCACCAATCTGCTGGATCAGCACATGCTGCTGCTCTGGCCACAGACCTCCCCAGAGGGTTCTCCCTTTTGATAGCTGCCTTTGCCATCTCCCCTGTTAATATCTCTTGGCTCTCCTGTACACTCAGAGCCAGAGTCGAAGGAGGGTCAGCCCGACACAAGCCTGGTGTTGGAACAGGAATGCCTGATGCTGGACCTCCCTCAGGAGCCGGTGTCCCCTGCACTGCAGGCTCCCCCATCTGGGCATGCCCTCCCCTTGGGGCAGATGCCAGAACCTCCAGATGTTCCAGCATCAACCTGATATTATCAGGCCCTTCTAACCCTCTGCCAGGGCCCCAGTCAGATCCGTCAGGGCCCCCTTCCTTTTCCTACACCTGGATACCCGCTGTTAGGGTCACAGACAGGACCTTTTTGGCTCCTCCATCAGGTCTGACATCGGGGTATACGCCGTTTGGCCATTCGCTGGGCTTCCTGATGCCAGGCTACCCTGTGCCTCACTACCCTTCGGCAGGGTACCCCAGGCCGGGGTATCTGACACCAGGCTATTCATCTTATGCAGCACCGGGCTACCATTACCGGATGCCAGGCTATATGACACTGGGGTTTACCTTCCCAGGATACCCGCCCATCTATCAGTCCCCTCCTCTGCCCCCTTCCCCACTTCAGCCTTAGGTGGATTTTAGGGAGGCATTACAGTCTTGGTGGTCCGAAACCAGAATGCAGTGGTCTCAGAATTGAACTGGTGGCAACCGGCAGCAGCTTCCATGTCAGCCCGCATGGACCTTATGCCGAGATCTCCATCTCCAGTGGAGTCTTGCCCCTCTACCTTGGCACAGACCTCGCGTCCTACCGCAGTAGCCAGTGTCAGCAGGGGCCTTGCCATCTCACTGCTGGAGTTCCTGTTCCCACAGACTCTGTCTCCTGACAGCATCCCATCATCTGACTCAGACACTACAGACTCCTCTGCCTCGGGTTTTGAAACCCCCTCTCTGGTGGATCCAAAGCCCAAAAAGTC
The DNA here is from genome assembly GCA_016271365.2 of Neoceratodus forsteri. NCBI lineage: Eukaryota > Metazoa > Chordata > Ceratodontiformes > Ceratodontidae > Neoceratodus > Neoceratodus forsteri. Next base: position 136,062,423 of record CM057449.1, on the reverse strand, counting down.
TCCCAAGTCCCCTCCAGAGGAACCCTCCTTTACTGAGACTCTTCAGAAGATTCAGGAAGCAGATGGCTGGAAGACGGAGGATCAGGATCCTGAACGCAAGAGGTTGGTGGAACACCTGGATATGCCCGAGCTGTCCCCTCTGCTCATTCCTCTGTGGATAGGACCACATGAGGACCTGGCCTCCACGGTCTGGCAGCAACCTTCATTGATGGCCGCAGTCACCAAGAAGGCTAACAGACTATATCAAGCCCCCAAGGGTAAAGACCACCTTAGTTGTCACCCTAAAGTGAACTTGGTGGTCATTAATGTGGCCCATGACCGTATGACTAAGCCTGAACACATAAGCACCTCTCCTCCAGACAAGGAGTCACAGAAAATAGACCAGTTTGGATGTCAGGTTTATTCCTCCTCCACTTTGGCTCTTAGAGCTTTGAAAGATCTGGCACACATTACCGTATATCAGAAATCTATACTGGGACAGTTGAACTCAGAATTTGAGGTTTTGCCCGATTCCGAGACTAAAATGAAAATTTCCCAGACTGTCAGGACTGTGGTACTCTCCTGCCAGCATTCCCTCAGAATGACAAACGATGTGGTAGATGCTTCGACTTGGTGTATAGCCATGGCTATTAGCACGTGCCAGTACTCCTGGCTGTGGGTTTCCAGACTGGCCCAAGACATCCAGTCAGCCATCCAGGATGCCCCTTTCAGAGGACCAGTCCTTTTCAGAGGCAACGTCAAGGACATAATCACTGAGCTCCAGGACAGTGGCAAGGCGCTGCGCTCTGTCCAGTCTATATACCGCTCTAACAGAAGGAATTCCGCATCCATTGAGAAAAGAAATGTTTCTTCCGAAACGCGTCTGGAATTTTGCACAATTTCACTTTGTCATATTAAAATGAAGCACCTTTGAGAGACTTGCTTGAGCATCCATTATTTCAGGTGGTGAGTGCGAGATTCCTTCTGGTTGGATTTCAAGTTTTTAATCCCTGCACCACCGGTCACTGTGCAGCCTCTCTTTTCATTCTATTAAGATATACTGCTGTAATACCAAATCAAAACAGCCATTTCATCACCAACAACGGCAACAGAATAGGCAACAGCCAGCCCGAGGTCAGAACAAATGGGCCCTGTCGGCTGGACCCACCCCCCTAGCCAAGTCCCAAAGGGCTGCTGGGGCGGCGCTACCCCACCCCCCCCACCTCCTGACTTGTGGCAGGGCCCCCAGCCTCTGCCACTGGCAGAATCAGTAGAGGGCAGATTCGCCAACCACCTGGCAGGGTGGGAAGTGATCACTTCAGACACGTGGGTCCTTCAGCTCACTGCTCAAGGCCATACCATCAAATTCCAGAGGGAACTTCAAGTAATCCTCCAGGTCTCTCTCGCTACCCAATAGGCCACATTCCTCTCATAAGGGAAGAGCTCCAAGTGCTTCTGCCAAAATCATTTATAGAGCCCGTTCCTTGGATCCAGGAAGGAAAGGATAATACTCCCACTTCTTTCTGGTCTGCAAAAAGACATGGGACCTCTGTCCAGTCCTGGACCTCAACATGCTAAACCTGAATGTAGAGTACAAGCAGTTTCGCATGCTGACCCTACTGAGTCTACTGCCTCTTCTGCACCAGGGTCATTGGTTTTGTGCTCTGGATATGCAGGATGCCTATGGCATATCCTAATTTATCCCTCCCACTGCTGCTTCCTACGCTTTACCTTCCAGGGGGAACACTTCCAGTTCAAAGCGCTCCCCTTTGACCTCTCTTTGGCACCCAGAGTGTTCACCAAGTGCCTAGTGAGGGTGGTGGCAGCTCTATGCCTCCAGGGAATATATGCCTTCCCGTACTTTGATGACTGGCTCCTGTCAGCACAGTCGAGTGCCAGCCTGGTGGCCTCCCTGACTACTACCCTGAACCTATTCAGGCAAGTGGGGATCACAGTCAGTTACCCCAAATCTCACCTTGTTCCTTCACAGTGCCTCCAATTTACTGGAGTGGTTCTGGATAATGCTCGGGGTCAAGCTTTCCTCCCTTTGGACCAGGCGGAAACCTTGTGTCAGCGGGCTATCCAAGTGGCATCCTGCCAATGGACCATGACCCGTTCAGTCTTACGCCTTCTGGGACTGTTGGCAGCAGCTATTCCCACTGTTCCCTGGCCAGGCTCCATATGCGGATTATGCAGTGGACTCTTTGGGTCCCGTGGGACCAGAAATCAGACAACCTCGATCACAGGATTCTGGTGTCCAGCCCCATGTTTCAAGACCTCCTGTGGTGGCAAGATCTGTCCAGTCTCATCAGAGGAGTTCCTTTTCAGATGCCCCCACAGGCTCTGACCCTGACAATGGATGTCTCCAGTCAGGACTGGGACGCCCATCTGGGTGACCACAGGACACAAGGATCCTGGTCTCAGCAGAAGCTATCTCTGCATATCAATGTGCAAGAGATGTGGGCTGTCCTATATGCCCATCAGGCTTTTCAGCACCTACTCCTTCCTGGGCCCTTACTGGTACAGCCAGACAACATGTTCATGGGCTGGTACCTGAACAAACAGGGAGGCATGCGATCATATCCACTGTGCAGGGATGCGATGCGCATGTGGCACTGGGCAATAAAGCACAGCCTGCAGCTCATGGCAGTGCATGTCCCAGGCATTCAAAATGTCCTGGCAGACACCCTCAGCTGCACTCAGGCAAGGGCAAATGAGTGAGAACTGAGGCAGTCAGTAGTTGAAGACATCTTCAATTAATGGGGTCACTCAGATCTCGATCTGTTCACCTCCCCATCCAACGAAAAAATACCTAGTTTCTGGTCACTCGTTCCCGGGTGTGGTGTTTTCTGGAGAGACGCACTGTCTCCGTGCTGGACAGGGAGGTTCCTGTATGCCTTCTCTCCCTTTCCACTGTTGCAGAGGGTGCTTCTGAAACTCCAGCAAGAAGGATCCCACATGATCCTCATAGCCCCTTATTGGCCTCATCAAGTGCAGTTTCCTTTGCTTCAGCAGTTGAGAGTGGAACCTCTGGTTTCCCTGCCCCTCTGCCAGAATCTGCTGACTCAGGACCAGAGCTAGCTGGTCCATCCAGGACTCAAGTCCCTTCACCTTCACATGTGGCACCTGCTGATGTATCTGTTGCATGCTTTGGAGTCTCTTCCAGAGTGGCCCAAGTCCTTGTGGAGGCCCAAAAGCCATCTACAAGAACCACATATGCTATGAAATGGAAGAGGTTCTCCATTTGGGCAACCAACAAGGGATGGGACCCTTTCTCTTGCCCTGTCCCACAGGTCATAGAATAATTGCTGCATCTTTCTGACCTCGGCCTCGGCTATTCTTCGCTAAAGGTCCATTAGTCCGCCATTTCTACCTACCACAGTCCAGTGGAGGGCAAAACTTTGCCCCAGTTGGAGGTTTCCAAAACCTTTCTGAAAGGAATCCTCCATCTAAAAACCCCCAGTCAGGAACCCAGTTTCTCCGTGGGATTTGAACTTCATCCTTGAGAAACTCACCTTGACTCCCTTTGAACCGGCTGTGAGTTGTGACCTGTGCTACCTTTCCCGGAAAGCACCGTTTTTAGTTGCCATTACTTCTGCTCGAAGGATTTCTGAGCTTCAGGCCCTGATGTGTAAGGAGCCTTATTTGATTTTCCAGAAATTGGGTAGCTCTGCATACAAATCCCAAGTTTTTATTAAAGGTGGTATCTGAGTTTACTTTGAGTCAGACCATACACTTGTCAGTGTGTTACCCTGAGCATTCCAGTCGGGAGGCCATTCTGCACACTCTAGATGTGCACAGAACCTCACGTTATTACATGAACCAGACAAAGTCAATCCGTAAAACGGATCAGATTTTCATTTCTTTTGCACCCAAAAGAGAGGGGCGCAGCAGTTTCCAAACAATGCTTATCCAAATGGTTAGCAAACTGCATTTTGTTTTATCAGAAGTATAACAAGCCCCTTTTGGGGGAAGTCAAGGGGCATTAAACCAGAGGCATGGCTGCATCTACTGCTTGTTTCAGGAATGGTTCTGCTGCTGACGTTTGTGCGGCAGCCACTTGGAGCTCCGTCCACACCTTTACCAAACACTATTGTCTGGACATTGCCTCTAGGTGCAGGGCAGGCTTTGGACTAGCCGTCCTTCAGGGTCTCCTGGCTTAACCTGGTACCTACTGCAGATGTTTCCTGCCTACCATGCTTCAGCCTTTGTCTGAATTACACTGCTTGGGATCAGTCCTAATGGTTATTACCTACTGCAAGAGCCCTCTCGAAGTAAGATAGTACAGTTACATAAGAACTTACCATAACAGTAGATCTTTGAGAGAGGTTCTTGCAGTAGGTACCTTTATCCCTCCCACTTTCCCCCTGCTTCTATGGCTATTTTCTTTCTAGCTTTTCTTTTGGCTCCAGGAGCAGTCCTTTCTCCTGTCGCACCTTCTTAGGTCTCCAGCGGGAGAACTGGAGGGTGGGCATTGGGACCGCCCACTATATAGTGTCATGCTGACATCCATCACATGTCGTCAGGTGGGTGGTCCCCCGCCAAATACTGCTAGCTGACGTTTTTCATGTGGTCCTATTGCCTAATGGCTGTACGGTTATTACCTACTGCAAGAGCCTCTCTTGAAGAATTACGGTTACGATAAGTTCTTACGTAACTGTACATCTTACTTCAACAGGTTTCCTGCAGTAGGTCTTCACAGATAGGACTGCGCCCCTGGCGTCAGGACCACATGGCAAACTTCCGTCTAGCAATCCATTGCGGGGGACCACCCCCTGCGTCACAAGATGGAACATTGGTGTGACACTATATAGGGGCAGTCCCCATGCCCACCCTCCAGTTCTTTCCAGCCATCAACCTGTGCAAGTCGGACCTTGCGGGTGAACTCTGCTCCAGTTGACTGCAATTGTGATGAGTATTTTCTTATTTTCCCTCTGTTTTAATTCAGTTCTGTCATTTTTTGGGGTATCTTCCCCAAAGCTGGGTTTCTTCTCTGAGCTCCCTGCTTCTCCAGTGGGCCTGTCCATGGGGTTTCCATTCCTGAACCCCCCTCGGACCAAGCTTTGGGTTCTTTCAGACGCCCGATGCCCGACCCCTCACCAGTCAACAACCCTTCTGACCTGTTAATGGCCTCTGGATGTGCGGGCAACCTGCCCGTTCCTCCTGCTCCGATGCTGGAGCCTCCACCTGGCCCAGCTAGGGTACCAGCTGGGACCCCAGGTCCTGCAGGCCTGCTGACGGACTCCTTTTCTACCAGTGGCCCCTCAGCCTCGCCTCCCACAGGGCCATCAGCTCCTCCACCGTCCGGGCCTCTGGGCATGAACCCTGGCTGCTCTCCACCACAGTTTTCCTTTTATCTGGTATCGGGGGAGCTGTTGCTGGGTTACCTGTCGCATGTTCCGGCACCTGGGTATCTGGCGCCGGGTCATATGTACCAGGGGTACCATTCCCAAGCTTACCCCTATTGGTACCAAGCTCATGGCCACCCCATATATTCTTCTTCAGAGTACCCAGGCTTCCAGCCTCCTCCTCTACAGCATCTAGCTTCAGACAGGTCACAGGCTGACTCTCAAGGGGCAATTCCTGCTTGGTGGAAGGACACCAAATCACAGCTCCTGCAGGAGCTTGGTTGCCTGGAGCCGGTCATGGTCTCCACCCTGACCCACAGGGTAGTTCCTAGGAACCCCTCCACAGTCAACCATCGGTCATCAGACAGGGACTGTAATAGGCAACCATCTACGGCCATTCCTGGAAACAGTCACAGAGAAGGCTTTAGACAAAGCCTCTCTCCCTAGTAGACTGGAGTCATCAGATTCAGAAGTAGACTCTGAATTTTTGGCCAGCTCGGGGGCTTGTACTCCCATTGAACCTCAACCAAAAGAGTCTCCCAAATCTCCAGAGGACCATTCATTTGAGGAGCTCCTTTGATCCTTCCAGCAGGCATGCAACTGGGCATCTCAAGAGCCGGATCCCAAAAGAAAGGCACGCAGAGCATCTGGACTTGATGAATGTAGACCCCTTAACCATACCTCCTTGGATGGGGCTGCATGAGGACTTGACGTCCACCATATGGCAACAACCATCCTCCATCCCTGTGGTCCCCAAGAAGGCTGATAGGATGTATCACCCCCCCGGAAGGTGCCAGCCACCTCACTGTGCAACCTAAGGCAGATTCCATAGTTATCTCAGCGGCCCATGATAGGTTGGCTCAGCCAAAACATCTAAGTGACCCGCCTCCAGACAAAGAGTCCAAGCAAATGGACCAATATGGTTGCAAGGGCTACACTTCCTCCACCTGCGCCATCAGGTCTCTCAATTATGTAGCACACATGATTTCTTACCAGAAATCTACTCTGATCTAGAGACAGAGCTCCAGTCCATACCTGACAATCTCAGGACCAGGCTTCTCGACAAGGTGAGACTTACCAAGATCTTCTGTTGCCACGCATTGCAAGCCACCTATGACTCGGTGGCCCACTGCACCGCCTTGGGCTGTTGCACCTGGGTTATGCCCCCTATCATCCCACATACACCTCACACTGTATTCCTGGTCTGTTATACTGTGATACTGCTATTTTGCACTAACATTGTAGATATGAGCACACATATAAATCATGGCTGCTAGGAATGTGCTTTGCTGCTAAGATATGCTAATGTTGTCATGCATGATTCATTATACCTCACTATAATACATTTATCTAGATTATGTTTGTCTTTTATAAATATTCTATATATAATCTACCTAATCACTGATAAGATGACTCAGAGGGATCATCAGTGATTACTGTATACTCATATTCTCATATAATTATATGTAATGTGTTTTACACTCAGATATGCCATGTAATAGGCCTGTCAGCAGTTCTCTTTGTCTCTAAGCAAGCTGACACAGAAAGACAGCTTTTGTTATGTCTCTATCTTTTATACTGTAAGTAAGCATATTTCTGTCTCATAGGATACTCATTAATAATTCTGTCTCCTAAGTCATTATCCAATAGAGAATGACTTAGGACCAATACATATTGTTTCTCATATCTGTTGCTATGCTGTTATCTGTAGTATTTAGCTGACTGCAACCCATTGTAGCTCTCTCGAGACACTACTGTAGCTTCTCTAGAAGGGCAGAGAGCTGCCTGGAGCGCAGGGAGAGATAAAACAAGATCTTAGAAAATCTAAGATCTACTATTCTGGAGATTATGTACATTCTTCAGAAGTGGCGAGAAACCCATCTCTCTCTTGTAATTTTCTTTGTCACATGCTTGGCATAAGTAGCATAATAAACTTTATTAGTACTCCTTGCTTGTTTACAAATGTTTTTTGGCAGACTCCGAGACACAAGAATCTGTATTATTATTTTTATTGTTTACCCTACACAAAAAGAGTGTTTAGACAACGGGGCGTCTGCCTGAGACATCTGGCGTGGCTCTGTATAGCAGGTCTGGTGCAAGATGTCCAAACCAGCCTCCTGGATGCACCCTTTAGGGGCTCTGTTCTGTTTGCCAGCAATGTGAAGTATATCAACACCGAGCTACAGGACAGCAGCAGATCCCTTCGGGATATCCGCTCCATGTACTGCTCTGGTCCCAAGCCCAAGCAGCCTTTTCATCATCCACAGTGAAGGTGGAACAAATAGTCCCAGGCCAGATGCCAGGGCAAGCGTCGGGCCATGGGGTCTGGTGACCAGACTCCTCAAGCCAAATCCCAGAAGGCCTCTAAAGGCAATAAAGTGGCCCTCCCCTTCTCCTCCTGACTCAGGGGGGCCCTCCATGCCCTGCAGATCTTCTAGTGGAGCCAGTGGAGGGAAGATTCACCCTCCATTAGAAAGCTGGAAGTGATAACCGCAGATGCTTTGGTCTTACAGATAATCGCAAGAGGTACTGCAATAGAGTTCTTAGACAGAGCCCCGGACAACCCTCTGGGTCGGTCTCACTACCCGTCAAGCCATCTTCACCTTATTCAAGAAGAAATCTTGGCTGTCATGTCAAAGTCAGCCACAGAACCGGTTCCTCCTGCACAGGCAGGAAGGGGGTATTACTCCCATTTCTTCCTGGTACCCAAAAAGACGGGTGATCTGAGGCCCATTCTGGAGCTCAGCCTGCTGAACCTCTTAATCGAGTACAACAGATTCTGCATGCTAACCCTCCAGGGACTCTTACACCTGCTCCAAAAGAATCAGTGGCTATGTTTGCTGGACATGCAGGATGCTTACCTTCACATCTCTATCCTCCAGGTCCACTGCTGTTTTCTCAGGTTCATCCTTCAGGGGAACCATTACCAATTCAAGGCCTCCTTTTGGCCTCTCTTTAGCACCTCAGGTTTTTTCCAAGTGCCTGGCAGTGGTGGCTGCAGCCTTGCACCGCAAAGGGATTTATGTGCTCCAGTACCTGGACGACTGGCTGTTGTCACCCCCATCTCAGGGCAGTCTGCTGGAGTCCCTCTCTATCACCTGGACCTTTTTTCCCATCCTGGCATCACGGTGAACTATCCAAAGTCACAACTTTCACCTTTTTAGCACCTCCAATTTATCAGAACAGTGCTGGATATGGTCCAGGCCAGGGCCTTCCTACCTCAGGACAGAGCAGAAACCCTGAAACAACAAGGCTTTTCTGTGATCAACTTTCGTTGGACCACAGCCCGCTCTGTTCTCTGCCTGCTGGGATTAATGGTGGATGCCATTCCCACAGTTCTGTTGCCCAGACTGCACATGAAGGTGACCCAGTGGACATTCAGGGTCCAGTGGGATCAGTGCTCAGATGACCTGGACCACAGGGTCCTGGTCTCCAGCAGCATGAAGAGGTATCGTCTCTGGTGGCAGGAGTTGTCCAACCTCTCCTCAGGGGCCCCCTTTCACCCCCTCCTCCTTCCATGACCCTCATGACGGATGCTTCAGATCAAGGTTGGGGAGCTCACCTAGGAGACCACTGAATCCAGGGGAGGTGGTCTCCACAAGAAGTTCATCTGCACATAAACGTTCTGGAGATGAGAGCAGTGCTCTGTGCTCTCCAGGCATTCCAGACCCTTTTATGCCTCGGAACACTCCGGGTCCAGACGACAACACGGCCATGGTCTGGTACATAAACAAACAGGGTGGCACCTAGTCATACCCCCTCTGCAGGGAGGTGATACGGGTGTGGTACTGGGCAGTCCAGGACAGCCTATTCCTGACAGCAGTCCATGTCCCGGGTGTTCACAACATCCTGGCATACAGTCTCAGCTGCACCATCATGCGGGCTCATGAGTGGGAACTAAGGCAGGCATAGTGGAAGATCTTTTCGATCAGTGGGGTCTGCCAGAAATAGCTCTCTTTGTGTCCCCATCCAACGCAAAACTACTCAACTTTTGCTTGCTTATTCCCAGGCATGGTGTTTTTTGGCGAGATGTTTTGTCTCTTTGTTGGACAGGGAGGTTACTGTACGTTTTTCCCCCTTTTCCAATTCTGCAGAAGGCACCGCTGAAGCTTCAAGCAGAGGGAGCTTGCATGATTCTCATTGCTCCCCTCTGGCATCGGCAGATTTGGTTCTACCTGCTACAGCAGCTGGCATTGGAACCCCTGGTACCTCTACCTCTCCCTCACGACCTTCTGACGCAGGAGCAGGGCAGCTTGGTGCATCCAAGCCTCAAATTTCTTCACTTACACGCGTGGCATCTCTGGACATAGCTGTCTTGTGTTTTGGGGTCTCCTTGTGAGTTGCCCAAGTCCTGGTGTAGGCCAGAAATCCTTCCACCAGAATGACATATGTGACGAAGTGGAAGAGATTCACCATATGGGCGACTGCCAGGGGTCTGGACCCTTTCTCTTGCTTGGCACCCCAGGTCCTATAGTACCTCTTGCATTCATCCGATTCAAGCCTCAGCTATTCCTCCCTGCAGGTCCATCTTTTCGCAATTTCCGCCTATCGCCTTTCGGTGGATGGCAAAAACCTTGCACAGTTGGAGGTCTCTAAAACCTTTCTTAAGGGGATCCTTCACTTAAAACCTCCAGTCCATAATCTGGTCTTCCCCGGGACTTACACTTTGTTTTAGAGAAACTTACCTTGCCCCCTTTCGAGTCAGTAGCAAGTTGTGACATGTGCTATTTGTCTTGGAAAGCACTCTTTTTAGTTGCTATTACTTCAGCTTGAAGGATTTCAGAGCTTCAGGCCCTCGTTTGCAAAGAGCCTTACTTAATTTTCCACAGAGACAGGGTGGCTCTCGGACTAACCCCTCATTTCTACCGAAAGTGGTATCCGAATTTACATTGAACCAAGATATTCAATTGTTGGTTTATTACCCTGAATATTCCAATAGGGTGGAACAAATTTTGCACACACTGGATGTGCATACGATTTTGAGATATTATGTTTCATGGTCTAAGGAGGTGTGCAAGTCTGACCAGTTGTGCGTCGCTTTTGCTCCCAAATGTCTGGGCACAGCTATTTCTAAGCAGTGCCTATCCAAATGGTTGGCTAACTGTATCATGTTCATTTACCAAAAGTACAAAAAACCTCTTCCAGCTGAAGTAAAAGGGCATTCTACACTCGGCATAGCCACTTCTATGGCCTTTTTACGAAATGTGTCCGTTTCTGATATCTGTGTTGTGACCACCTGCAGTACAGTCCATACTTTCACTAAGCATTACAGTCTGGACAATGCCTCTAGGTGCAGGGCCGGCTTTGGACTTGCCGTCCTTCAAGGCCTCTCATCCTAATCAGGATCCCTGTTGGTAGACTTTTCTGTCTCCCAGGCCTCAGGCTCCAACTATCTGTTTTCTTGACTGCTTGGTACGCAGTCCTATATGTGAAGACTTACTGCAGGAACCCTCTTGAAGTAAGATATTACAATTACGTAAGAACTTACCGTAACAGTAGATCTTCAAGAGAGGTTCCTGCAGTAGGTCACCTCTTTCCCTCCCACCTTCCCCCAGCTCCTGTTTTTCTTTCCTGTTCCAGGATAATTCCCAGTAGCTCCAGGCTTAAGGAGTGTTCTCCTTTCTCCCATTCCCCTTGCAGTGGTCTTCCAGTGGGAGAATTAGTGGGCAGGCGTGGGGACCGCCCCCTATATAGTGTCATGCCGACATCCTATCATGTGATGCCGGGAGCGGTCCCCCGCTGTGGATTGTCAGCTAGAAGTTTGCTGTGTGGTCTGGACACCAGAGGACGCAGTCCTATATGTGAAGACCTACTGCAGGAACCTCTCTTAAAGATCTACTATTATGGCAAGTTCTTACGTAACTAATTTTCTGTCCACACAATCTGGCAGTGTCATTTCCCTTTAAGATGTGCCAGAAAGTTTTCAAGCTGGTTCCTCCCACCCACCTGGGTAGTAACTCCCCTAGTACTGCCCTGTGACACCAGTTCTTCCTTTCCGCTTGGAAGAATAGGTTCCCTCTTTACCGCTCTGCGTTACTTAGGCCCTATAAACCTTCTCAAAACCCTTTTGAGAGATTTTCAGCAAATATTTGTCTTCTTTACTTCTCCAATGGACAACGCGAAGTCTGCACCAGGTTTCCAGTTCTGCGGTTGTGAGCAAAAGATTTTGTGATCCAACCTCTCCTCTCATGCATATACTGTCTGGGCCACGAGCATGATGTCCAGGCCTGCGATTTTTGTCATGCCATTTTGCCTTCAACTCTGGAGGATCATCTCACCCGCTTTCTCCTTGGACACCCGAGCGACCAGGATCCGCCTGTCCACTCAGAGTAGGCACAGAATGTGGTTCATGTGGCTGCTAGTTCCACTGAGCAGTTAGCGGCCATGAAGGAGGATGCAGCTCGGGCCGCGGTGCATTGCTCTTCAGCTTTGATCTTCATGGTGCTTCGGCTGGGCGTGTCATTCTCTGGTGCATTCCAGGAACTGTACCAGTCTCTCCCTACTTATGGAGAGGGTCCCTCTGGCTCTAAGAAGTCCAAAAAGTTGAAGGAATCCAAAGAGAAAGAGACCAAGAAATAGTCTTGTCGACACTCATGTGATCAGGAGCGCTCTCGGGCCTCCAATTCCCATGTTTCCTGGCTTCGAATGAGACTTCGTTTATGGCTGCCAGCTCCATGGTACCCCCGCTAGGGGCAGCTGGCTGAAGATCGGACCGACTCTCCGGCTGACATCTTTCTTGAGACGGTTGAGCTGATCCTTTTTTCAGAGGAGGTAGAGACTTCTCTCTCTCTCTCTCTCTCTCTCTCTCGTACTCCGGTTCTCTCAGAGGGCATGGGACAGGCCACTATCCCACTGCCACCCTTCCAGAGCTTTCTGACCAAGGGGTGAGTCTGCAGTCGCCGACTCTCTCTCTTTGATTGACCCCACCAGTCCCCCTGGTGTTGGCCTGGTAGCCTGGACTCTGGCAACCCGTGCCGTTCTTGACATTAGTGCTCTAAGCACTCAGGCAAGCGGCACTGCCATTGTTCCTTTTTGTCCTCTTCGGGCAAAGAGAGGCACTGGCACAAGCTGCATTGGCACTATGAGGAGTTCATATGGCAGCAGCTTCAGTTTTCCCAGGTGAAGCTGCCCTTAGCGCCCAACCCGGCCATAACTGTACTGCCATCACTGGAGCTGCAGCAGGCCCTGCCCACTCTGGCTCTCCACTGATAGTGGTGGAGCCACTGTCCCCTGTGCCGAAGGACAGCGTCCCGACTAAGGATGCTTGGCCCGAGAAAGGGCTTCCCCATTTGCTCAAAGTTACTCTCACCCCCGACCACCCCCGGTGGGTGAGCAGAGACATGGGCAGTAGGCCTCTGTTTCATGAATCCTCGGAATCAGAGGGTTCCTGTCTTCACTCCCGCCCAGTGTATGTGGAGTCGGTCGAGGATCTCTCCATGGAGCAGGGGCCCATTTCCTTCATGGGCCTTTTCTGCTTGATCTCCAAGTCTACAAGCCTCCAGATGGAGCCCATTTGGAAGAGTGAGAAGTACCCCTTGACTGAGATTTTGGACCGGGGTGACACTGTGATGGAGGCTGTCCTGGTCCAGAATGCTGTCCTCTGTCCTGCTCTGGATCTGTGGCAACAGCCGGTCTCTTGCCCAGCATCTTCAGCCTGGATGGCCTACAAGTACGTGGTCCCTACCAGTCCCCTCTCGGGATTTACCAAGTACCCCTCGGCTGAAGGGCTGGTGGCCAACTCTTATCTTTCATCACACAGGCAATGTGAAGGACATGGACAAGCCCCCTGACAAGGAGTCCAAATAACTGGACCACTCGACCAAGAAGGTGTATGCCGCCTCTTTGTTCTTCCTCAGGCAAGCCAGTTTGGCTCTTCTGATGGCCCACTTTATGCATGCCTTTATGGGGTCCTTGAATAAGGTGCTTCTGCACCTCCCTGAAGACTTGTAGACTACTGCTAAGCAAGTACAAGACCAAGGCCATGCCACAGTGAAGCAACAGTTCCAGAATGCCATGGACATTGGCGATTCCTACACCTGGTCCGTCTCCGTAGCAGTTGCCATGCACCACAGGGCTTGACTGCGCATTTCTACTTTCACTGCTGACATGCAGCACAAGTTGGCATATGTGTCCTTCTTGGGGAGCAACTTATTCGGTCCCGGTGTGGAGGGGTATGTCACCAGGACTGAAAAGTCCAGTGCCACCTTAGACTCGGTGAAGTCTGCTCAAAAGGACCAGAAGGGCTCCAAGTCCACCAAGAAAAAGCCCTTTTGGCCCAACTCAGCCCCTGCGGCCAAATCTGCCCAGCCCGAGGCTGGTCAGCAGCAGGCTGGGGGGGTACACTACACTATGGCAATACTGGTGTAATAATTATTTTGTTATACATTAGGGATCGGAGCTGGGAGGGGGGTACACTACACTATGGCAATACTGGTGGAATAAGTATTTTGTTATACTTTAGGGATCGGGGCTGGGAGGGGGGTACACTACACTATGGAAATACTGGGGGAATTATTATTTTGTTATGCACTGGGGATCAGGGCTAGGAGGGGGTACACTACACTATGGAAATACTGAGGGAATTATTATTTTGTTATACACTGGGGATCAGGGCTAGGAGGGGTACACTACACTATGGCAATACTGGTGTAATAATTATTTTGTTATACATTAGGGATCGGAGCTGGGAGGGGGGTACACTACACTATGGCAATACTGGTGGAATAAGTATTTTGTTATACTTTAGGGATCGGGGCTGGGAGGGGGGTACACTACACTATGGAAATACTGGGGGAATTATTATTTTGTTATGCACTGGGGATCAGGGCTAGGAGGGGGTACACTACACTATGGAAATACTGGGGGAATTATTATTTTGTTATACACTGGGAATCAGGGCTAGGAGGGGGTACACTACACTATGGAAATACTGGGGGAATTATTATTTTGTTATACGTTAGGGATCGGGGCTGGGAGAGGGGTACACTACACTATGGCAATACTGGTGGAATAAGTATTTTGTTATACTTTAGGGATCGGGGCTGGGAGGGGGGTACACACTATGGAAATACTGGGGAATTATTATTTTGTTATGCACTGGGGATCAGGGCTAGGAGGGGACACTACACTATGGAAATACTGGGGAATTATTATTTTGTTATACACTGGGAATCAGGGCTAGGAGGGGTACATACACTATGGAAATACTGGGGAATTATTATTTTGTTATAACGTTAGGATCGGGGCTGGGAGGGGTACACTACATATGGCAATACTGGTGGAATAAGTATTTTGTTATACTTTAGGGATCGGGGCTGGGAGGGGGGTACACTACACTATGGAAATACTGGGGGAATTATTATTTTGTTATACACTGGGGATCAGGGCTAGGAGGGGGTACACTACACTACACTATGGAACTACTGGGGGAATTATTATTTTATTTCATACATCAGGGATCGGGACTGCGAAGGGGGTATGGCAGAGTAGTGTACCTTTACTTCTGAATGAAAATGTGGAATTATGCTCATGAAATGCGGTATTTCACCCAAAACAGCAGAATTTCACCTGCAAGGGGCAAAATTCTGCCGCTTGTGGGCAAAAGTCCAGGGGCAAAATTCTGCTGTCGGGTAGAATGTTTACATTTCACTCCTGCAAAAAAGTTTGTGAAATCCATGAATTTCACGAAGTTTTTCAAAGAGCGAAATTTGTCAGTTTCGCCCATCTCTAACCTCGAGTCACACCAGGGTGCTAGTTTTGGGGCCTCAATTCTCCAGTCACTGTTCTCTGCGTAGGGTGTGTGTGCCTTGACTCCCTCCTCCCAGAGAACTACTGGTTGTCTGCCAGATTGTGTGGCTAGAACAACATATTCACGTCCCTAGAAAACAGGTTACACACCTGTAACAGTAGATCTTCTTCCAGCATATCTCTTGCAGCAGGTAATACACTTGGGTTATCACCAGAGGGCACTCTTCTGCATGGCAGGTTCTCCCAGCAGTCTTTGCCTAGGGGCCGCCCACAGTGTGACCTCATCATTGTGTGACTGTATAAGAATGGGCTGCCCCAGGCATCCTCAGTTCATTTTTTTGCCATCTTCAGCCCGCACAGCAGCAGTTTCCTCTTCCCACTACATACAGTTCTTCATCGACGAGACCTCAACCTAGGAACAGTTTTCTCACCGTTCCCACCTTCATCAATGATTGTCCTTTTTCATCATCGAAATCTACTTACTTTGTCATCGACAAAGTTTGTGAATAACAACTATTTTTCCCTCCAGCAAGACGTGGAGCAATCCTCCTCATCTTCCTCCTGGTTGCTTTCATTGATGGCCACTGTTACCGCCAGTTACCAGTGCTCACCATCGACAGAACACCATATCATCTTGAAGTGATGCAATACTCCTCATCTTCCTCAGGGTTGCTCTCATTGACGGCCACTGTTTCCAATGTACACCATCGACAGCACACCTCTATATCAGCTAGATGTGGAGCGGTACTCCTCATCTTCCTCCTAGTTGCTCTCATCGACGGCCACTGTTACCAGTGCACACCATCAATGGAACACCATAACATCATCTTGATGTGGAGCAATACCCATCCTTCTCAGGGCTGCTTTCATCGACAGTCACTGTTTCCAGTGTACACCATTAATCGGGCACCATTACTTTAACTAGATGTGGAGCAATACTCCTCATCTTCTTCAAGGCTGCTTTCAGTGACAGACACTGTTACCAGTCCACACTGTCGACGGTGCTCCACAAACATAACTTCCACGTCAATGACGTTTACACTATCGTCAGCATTGTTTGCACTCACCGACGCCACGACTCCCAGTACACCGACAACAGTGCACCATAAGATCAGCAAGATGTGGAGTGATACTCCTCATCCTTCTCAGACGTGCTCTCGTCGATGGCTACTGTTACCAGTGCACACCATTGATGGTGCTTCACAAGCAGACTTCATCATCGACAGCATTTTCAGTGACGTCGCCTGTGATAACTACATCCTCCGGACTGCACTCCTTGATAGCCACTACCACCAGTGTGCACCATGGATAGTACAGCATAGGATGCCTTTGTTGTGGCTGTCATTTACACGTTCATGGACAATGCCTACACTAAGGCTCATTTCGGCATCGCTGGGCCGTGGAGAAATACTCCTCACCCTCGCGGGTGTGCTCTTGTCTATGGCCACTGCTACCACTGTATGCCATTGCCCCATACCGATGACGTCATCATAGACAATAACACACCCATCGACTGCCACTCCTACCTGTGATGCGCCTTCACTGGTGTGCCTCAGGATATCTTCTACAAATTGCTTCTCGATGGCCAGCTCTTCAGGTGCCACCCCATCGAGGATGCCGTATAAAAGCCACCGACAATGGCTCCAGGCTCTGTGCTGAAGGATAAATGCTTTATCTTCATGGTCATTTCTTCTCCCTTTTTAACTGGCCATCCATAAGGGCAAAGTTGACTGCTAACATCCAGGGATCCTGGTTTATACACCCCAAGCTTCAGACCTTTGCATATGCAGACACTTACATCATCTTAGATTCCTATGATTTCCCATAAGACAGACAACCCATCTCCACGTTGTCCTCTATACATGTGGCTACTGTTGCCCAGACAGTTTTTTACAGGCCATGATAGATACTCAAACTTCCACTCCCAGGGAATCTTCTCAGCGGTCACACTCACCTACTTCCCGTCTGACACGTTTCCATTCGGATCGGGACTATCCTCCTAATATATCTCCTTATTTTAGGGAGGAAGTTTCCTTTTTCTGGAGCATAACTCTGAAGAAGATTTAGGAGAATATTCTCTTTACGATGCCGGTCCTCATCCTTCACTTCTATTCCTGAGACGCTGCTCGTCAATACAGTGTTACCTGCTTGGAACCACCCTTCAAAGGTCATGCCATAGCAAGACAGGTGGATTGCCTATACCAAGCTCCAGTGGACCATCTCTACTTTGCAAACACCCCGGATGTAGATTTTGTGGCCATTTATGCTGCTCATGATTGTACTAACACGCCTAGACATATGAGCTCCTTACCAACTAACAAAGACTCCCGCCATATGGGGTACCTTGCCAAACTTCGTATACCACGCGGGACTGATGAATCCTCAGATTCTCAATTATATGGGACATATGGTTACATACCAATGTACTCTGTGGTCTTTAGCCACAGCTCTTGTCGATGGACTCCCGACTTCTCCATGACCATGACCAGGGACCATTGTTGGCTGTTATGACCACTGGTACAGTATTTCTATCTCATGGCACCTCCTCATATCAGGGTATGCCGCCATGGATACTTCACTTCTGACCTCAACCAGAGGTATTACCATCAGAAAACATACGTGGCTTAGGCACTCCGATTTTACCCCAGCTGTGCAATATAAGATTATGACTGCGCCATTTAATGGCTCAAATTTTGTGATCCTGCCACCCTGACAATGATGGATAACCTCCGGGTGTCTGGTAGACAACTTAGAACAGTCCATGACTGGTAACACTCTGCTCAGCTATTGACTCAATACCACTACCAATACTGTCAATCCAGAAGAAATGGTAGAAAGCGGGGAACATACAGAGCCACCGGTCGAGGCCACACTGTCCCAGCCTGCCTCTACAACCACCACCCCAACTTCTATACTATTGCCTCCTTAAGGTTTCAGTTGCTGGGTCAGCACTGCCAGTTCTGTGCACTGCATTTCGAATTTTCATCTGCTCCAAGGGTGTTTCCTACCTGTTTTGCAGTAGTGACTGCGGCACTTTGGGGTCATAGTCATCACATCTTTCCATACCTGGACGGTAAACTGGCCCCATTCCCACACGGTCCCCACCCACCATCTCCAATACACGGGTGGTCTTGGACACCACTGCAGGGTGGGTCTACTTACCAGAGGACAGTCAAACCACATTTATTTCCCTGGCCATCCAAATTTAAGGGGCACAATATGTATCAGTAAGACAACTACTATACTATGCCTTTTCAGACATATGGCAAATCGCCATCTCAATGGTACCCATGCAACACTATGCATGCAGCTTGACCAATAAGCACTACACAGTCACTAGCTTCAACAATCTAATTCCTTCAAGGCTTACATTTGGGTCCCTCTACACCTCTGAACTACCATTCAATTAGTAAACATACATGCCGTCCCCACATCTCTCAGGATATCCCTTTCCAATCTCTGCCACAATCACAAACATTAATTACAGAGGCTTTCCCAATGACTGGGCACACATTTAGGTCCACAGAAAACTCAAGGGCAATGAGTCCTAGGCTCCACCTCTCTCTATGTATATCTATTAAAAATGAGATCAATGCGGCTTGTCCTCCGGGCCTTCCATCCACTCCCGAAAAAAGGGGACTTTCTATAGCTGCCCTGTCCTACCCTTAGACAGGACTATTTCTCTGTCATCCCTCCCATCCCACTCCTGCACAGGATGCTATTTTAAATTGTGCCTGGCACTGGCTCTGATGATCCTTATTGCTCCCTGTGGTCTGGGTTGGTTTGACTCCCATTACTACACCAATTACCAATGGCAAACCCACTACTATTACCCATTAGACCCGATCTGCTACAGATTAGAGGCAAGTTACTCCACCCTACTCTGAACTCCCTCCACCTCTATGCGTGGCTCCTGCAGATGCTTTTTATATCTCATCTCCAGGTCTCCTTGCAAATGGTGAACATTCTGCTGGCATCTCGCAAACCTTCTACCAGACGAATCTACAACTTAAAATGGTAATTTATTTCCATTTGGGCTACTTCTCGGCCAACTGACCCTTTTTTCATGTCCAGTGCTACAAGTCTTGGAATGTTTATCCTCGCTCATGGCTACGAGCCTGAGTTACTCCTCCATTGAGGTTCACCTGACCTCCATTCAGGCCTTTAATGAACCAACTGAAGGCAACCGGATTTACCAACATCACTTAGCAACAATGTCTTCTCGAGGGAATGTTACATCTTCAGCCCCAGTTAGACATCCTACTCCACAGTGGAGTCCTTAATTGTCCCTCTAGACAATTTACCCTGACCAAGTGCGACCTTCATTTTCTTTCACGAAAAACTCCATTTATTATGGCGGTGACTTCTGTCACACACATTTATAAACTTCGGACTCTGAGGTATGACAAACCTTACCTCATTTTCCACAAAGACAGAATTTCCTTATGCATCAACCCCTCCTTTTACTGACGGTGATTTCGGAACATACTCTGAGCTGCCTGTTATTACCCCGAACATTCCAGTCATGGGATCTCACTTCTACACACTTTCAATGTGCACAGGGTGCTCAGATGCTACAACTCAAAAACACTACACCACTCAGAATTACATCACAATTCTTTGTCTCCTTTGTATGGTATAGGAAAGGCCCCCTGTTGCAAAACAAACCCTTTCCACGTGGCTGGCTAATTGCATTACGTTCTAACAAATACAACAGACAACTACCTGACCCTGTCCATATGCACTCTACGAGAGCCATAGCTGCCTATAGCTCCTTGCTTTACGGGAGTGTCCATTACAGATATATGTAATGTAGCCACATGGTCCACAATCCATACCGTCACAATAATAGCCTCCCACCACCATATGGTCTTCACCCATGCGGTACTGCAGGACCTTTTCTTATACTCTTCCGCCTTTCTGATATTACTGCTTGGGAGTCATCCCAAGTGTATTACCTGCTGCAAGAGACATGCTCAAGAAAATAGTACAGCTATGATTTTACCTAATAGTAGATTTCTAGGACAATCTCTTGCAGCAGGCGTGTTCCCTCCCTCCTTCCCTCATCCTTCTCAGAGAGAACACATTTTTTACATCCTCACATATGTAAGAGGAAAGTTTCTAGGGCACCTTGGTTCCCTCATTTCTAATATCAGTGAGCTGAAGCTGGCAAGGAACTGAGGATGCCTGGGGCCGCCCACTCTTATATAGTCGCACAATGATGACGTCACACTGTGGGCAGCCCCTAGGCAAAGACTGCTGGGAGAACCTGCCATGCAAAAGAGCACCCACTGGCGATAACCCAAGTGTATTACCTGCTGCAAGAGATTCTCTTGAAGATCTACTGTTATGGTAAGTATGCAACTGTTTTTTCTTGGAGTGGTATATGTTGTTTATCCACACAGACCCACCCGAACTCCCCTGGCAGTGGCGCACAGGTATGCTTCCAGCAGGCAAGAACTGGCATCATGGGGCTGTACTAGGAGAGTTACCACCTGGGTGGGTGGGAGAAGCCAGCTTGAAGACTTTCTGGTACATCTTTATTTTTTTTTTTTTTGTAAATATCATCTTTATTGTCATTTTTCCATGTTACAGTCGATTGAACTGAAGAGTTACATACAGCATTTTTAGCAGATTCAACTAGTAGGAATCTCAGCAGGGTGTTTCCTATGGCATTAACCCAAATATCTCTCTGAATGGCAATCATCGGTTCAGCTTATCACCTTCTGGTTTCCATGCAAGTTACAACACTGTCAATTAATTATGTTATCTGGTCGGTTGATAACATGGATTCCATTAACCAAAGTTAGGTTAGTATATCCAAGTCCCAGCGAGGAAGACAGTTGGGGGTTCCCCAGGGCAGGTGGGGGGAGGAAGTAAGTGGGTATGGGAGAGGGGGGGAAGGAGGGGTTCCCTGACATAGTGATGTTACCCCTTAATTATTCAGGGGCTCAGGGGACAAAGGTACCATCCTTCGTCATGCAGTATAAGAGCCACATCCTGTCCACCTGGATTTGCACTTGTCCTGTCATTAAGTTTGTGAGTTATTTTTTCTATTTGATAAATTTTCTTGGTAATGAGCCACCAATCTTGTACTGAGGGCGTTTTAGGTGTAAGCCATAATTTAGTGATGGCTTTCTTACTAGCCGTTAATAGGTATCTAGTGTTGGGGTCGCATAGTTCTCGGGGGAGTTGCAATAGGATATACATCTGTTTCATCAGTTGCATTGGTCTGCTAAACAGTTCCAGGAGCTCCGTCTGGATGGACTGGAGGTATGGTTGTAGTTTGGGGCATGTAAACATAATGTGTGTGTGGTGTGCATTTTTTTCACCACATTGACACCAGCAGGTGGCCAGTCCCCCTGGGGAGTAATGCCTGGTAATGAATGGAGTTCTGAAATAGCGGATTAAATTTTTCCAGGCGTATTCCTGCCACTGATGGGAGCTGGTGGTTCTCAGTGAATATTGGCATGCTAGCTGCCATTCTAGCTCAGTAATAAGTGCCTCCAACTCCTCTTGCCATTGTAGTCTGATGCTCTCAGTGAGAGCCTCGGGTGTATATTGAAGTGGCTGATTTTCTGGCACATCTTAAAGGTAAAAGGAGACTTCCAGATTGTGTGGATGAACAACATATACAACTCCTACAACTACTGTTACAGGTGAGTAATCTGTTTTTATTTACCTGTTGCATTCCGATTTCACTTTAGACAGCCATGTCATCTATAATGTCTGCAGAGCAAGCTGTGGCCATCTCATGTGGACCAGGTGGCTTCCAGCGCAGAGGTTATGCTTATGAGGGCTACCAGCTCTGCCATTAGTTGGTAGCCCTCATTTGCATAACCCACGTGGCGAAAGCCGACCGGTGTGCATGAGACAGTTCAATCGGTTCTGCAGACATTATGGACAGCACGGTTATTTAAGAATGAATTCGAAATGTAGCAGGTAAATAATAAAAAAAAAAAAAAAAAAAAAATCAGTTTAATGCTAAAAGCCCTAATCGGACATTTCTGCAGCAGCTTCTGTACTTGCTGGGTTTTGAGGAGTTTCCCTATAAAAATGTACACAGTATGGTAAATGCTGCTCAAGAAAATATTTTCTTGAAAGAATGGGAAAATTAAGAGGTTCTCCTCTAGAACATCACTCAATAAACTTTTTTAAAAAAAATATACTTTATTAAATATATAAAAAAAGTACTTGCAACCAGAACCATCACCATAAACAATTATAACAAATAGAACTACAAAACATAACAATCAATGGGTGAGCAAATAGAGCTTACAGCAGAAATAACTCTTTTATCTATTTATCCAGAACACTCTTCCCCTTGGCGTAAGTCTCTCCTCTCAATTTATCTACTGGCAGCTAAAAAGGCAATCACATGTAAGTGGATACCTAAAGAGACTCACACAATGGTTGAGTGGAGATCAATAGTTCTTAATATATATCAAATGGAAAGCCTGACGGCTGTGCTTCAGGATAAATCAGAGATATACCAAACTCAATGGCAGAGATGGATTCTACACATGGTGGAGGTGGACCCGGAGTTCATGCCTTAGAGCTATCTGTGTGTGTGTGTGTGTGTGTGTGTGTGTGTCACTCTTGCAAATGCAAAAATGAACAGAAGAGAACCCTCTACTTGCTAGGTATAAACTATTGACCAATTGTCTTCCAAAGAGATCTCTGGAGTTTTCTGAGAGAATGTTTATTATTTATTTATTTATTAGAATTTTGGATAAATACCTTTGAGCCAATGGCTCTTTTACAAAGGTTCCACATCAATATACAAATAACAGAAGTACAGTTTGTGTGAGATTAGCAGGCAAGCAGTTTGAATACAAAATTCAGCACAGGGTATACATGATCTAAAGCTACAGGTGACATAAATAACAGTTAGAAAAACCTAATCAGGCATACGTTTAAGAATGATGAGTCACAACAAATAATATTTACATGAATTAAAGCTGCCAGAAGGGCATTGTCAAAGGGAAAGGTAGAGTAGAAAAAACGGAGTTGCTGCCAATTGTGCCATGTAGCGTTGGAAAGTGGAAGAGAGAGCGGGTGTAGAGGGGTAACTGGGAGGGAGGTAGAAGGAGAGGTGGGTGGGAGGCAAGGATCGGGGAACAAGTGCAACATTGGATGCAGTGAACAGATTAGAAAAGGGAGCGAGGAACGGAGTTGAAGGAGGGTAAGAGAGGAAGGTGGTGGACCACAGCTAGGGAGAGAGGCGGGGGTAGATATGGGGAGGGTGGTGGCAGGCAGAAGTGGTGATAGTAGAGAGGTGCGAAGAACAGAAGTGACTACCTGGGAGGTTAGGAGAAACAGTCACAGGTGGCTCTGGACACAAGCATTTGACGTAGCTTGTGTTTGAACGAGCAGAGGGTGCCTAAGTTGGTGAGTTCGCTGCCCAGGGAGTTAAACATCTTAGGGGCTCTACCTGCAAAAGTCCGCGGGCCTTGGGCAGTGCGACAGCGGGGAACAGCCAGAGAATAATTGTCAGAGCTTCTTGTGTAATGGGGGTGGTTGGCTTGGCTTAAGAAAGACTGAACCCCAGGGGGCATGAGTCCCATCAATTACTTTTTTGCTAGGAGGCAGGTTTGGAAAGTAATCCTTCCCTGAAGTTGTAGCCAGTTTGACGGTTCATAGAGGTCATACGTACGCGTGCAGTGAGCAGCACCAGTAAGCAGTATGGAGGCCCTATTCAGCGCTGTAAGAATTTGCCGTAGTGCTGCTGCTGTGGCTGCTCCATAGATAACAAGCCTATAATCAATGATGGAGACAATAGAGTTGTGTATTGCTAGCTTAAGTGCGTCCGGTGTCAGGCAGTGTCTATGTTTATAGAGAAGACCTCTACGGATATTTACAGATTTTGCTACTGAATCGATATGGCTGGAGAAAGACAGAGTAGGGTGCAAGGTTATACCAAGGTATTTGAAAGTCTGCGTCTGGTCCAGGGTCACACCCGAGCTGTTTTTGATTGCCAACTGTTGGTGTTTATGTTTGTTATGTGTGCCATGGAACAGCATAGTCTTTGTTTTCTTGTAATTTAGCACTAGTTTATATGAGATGAACCAGGCCTCAACTTGCTTGAAACTTTCCTGCAGTTGTTTCTCCAAGAGGGAGGGGTCAGAATTCTTAGAGAAAATCACTTCGTCATCAGCATACAGAATAATGTTTTCATCACAGGCAGAAGGGAGATTGTTCAGGAAGATGCTGAAAAGCAGGGGTCCCAATATTGACCCTTGGGGAACACCAGCCTGGACAGGTAGTTTGGAGGAGAGGGTGTCACCAATCTTAACTTGTTGTAACTGGTTGGAGAGATAATTGTTGAACCATTGTAAAGTGACATGAGAAAGCCCTAAGTTGCCAAGTTGTTCCAGTAGTAATGGATGGCTGACTGTACCGAAGGCCTTCGAGAGGTCTATAAAGGTGGCACCAGCAAGTTGTCCTTGGTCTAGTGCTAGATGAATGTGGCCTGTAAATTCAAGGAGGGCAGAGGTGGTGCTATGTCCTTTGGGAAAGCCGTGTTGCTGTGGGCATTGCAAGTTGTATTTCTCCAAGTACTCTACCAATTGGTCTGCGATGATTCTTTCAAGAGCTTTGGATAAAGGGGGTAGGATGGAGATGGGCCTGTAGTTACAGTGTAATGTCCTATCCCCAGACTTGTGTATTGGGGTCACCAGGGTGGACTTCCAGTTGAACGGGAACTGGGAGAGCATGAGGGACTGGTTAATAATCTTGGTAAGAGGATGCAGGGCATTATTATTATTTTATGATTAGGAGAATATTGTTTAATGATTATGCTGCATTTTCTCAATATTGTTGTGGGAACCAGTCACTTACTCTATATGGATCATGGATCTGATGAACCTGTATATTAGGATAAACACTGCTGAATGTGTTGTTTTCCCTTTTAATAAAAATCATATTTAACAAAAAAAAATCAAAAAAACAGCAAATAACAATAAATAAACAGTAAATCTACCCAAGGAGAAACAACATACCCACCCTCCCCCCTACAAAATCCCATAAAGAGGAACCACCCCTCAACCCCTCACTTCACCCACCTCAACCCACCCCCACCCCAGCGTAAAGTCAAATGAAAGAAAAGCAGGTTCCATAACAACAGCATAAAAGGAGGAGTAAATGTGAACCGCTCAAAATAACTAAATATCGACTGATACAACATTAATCATAAAGAGGTGGGGGGAGCCCAGTCCATCCCTTAAGCCATGTATAAAGTATGTAGCTTGCCCCATTTCTTGTTATAACTACTTAGTTTATTATATGGGCTATCATTTTCTCAAGATGAAGATTGTCAAGGAGCTGTTGCAGCCACACTAAGTAAGAAAGCAGAGATTGGTCTAACCAGTGACCAAGAACCAATCGTTTAATGAAGAACCAAGCGCTTAACCTATATTGAAATCATAGCCATCATAAACCACAATCTGAGTAAAATCCCCAACCAAACAAATGTCTGGAGTAAAATATGGATCTAATCTCAAAAGGGGCACTGCTCTTGTTTTAATTAACTCCCACAAAGGGGCCACTTTGATACACTCTCAGAAAATGAGAAACAGAGTGCCTTCAGCCAGGCCACACCTTGTACAGCTAGATGATTGCACCCGACCCATTCTATATAGTTTCACAGGCGTAAAGATTGTTCAGAATATAGAATTGGGGTGGGTACGTCTGAACCAACCAATGGAGCGCTTTTGCAAGCAATACAGCTCCTGGACAAAAAAGTTGACACTTCAATGGATCGCCTCACTACTATGGATACCAAAATAGCGAAGGCTTCAGCGACCGCCAATGGAGCAGCGGAAATAGCCCCCACCGGCCTCTCACAGAGGGCAAATTACCGTCGGCACCAAGAGGTGTGAGCTGGGAGGCCGCCCACCGTTTGGAGGAGACGGCCCCCGAGTAGGTGGGCCCAATCCGAGGAGCTCCTCGGATAGGGCTAGCCAAGACCCTCCCTATAAGGAGGGTCAGGAGAGGGCTTCAAAAGGAGCTGTCCCAGGGGATCTCGCCCTCCTGGAACAGCTCCACAACAAGAAGTTTTTGTTTTGCCTTTGTCTCGCCGTGGGCTTTCTCGCTTTGCTTTTGCAGCCGGTCTTTTTCGCTTTTCGCTCCGTTTTTGTCTCCGTGTTGGCTTTTTCGGCGCCGTTGGCTTTTTCTTTTTGCTTTTGCCACCGGTCTTTTTCGCTTGCCTCCCGCCCGAGTTGGAGCCTGATCCTGAGGTAAGCGTATCTGCGTTATTACAGTCTGTTCGCCAGGGTGCTGGCCGGGCTCCGGGGGGTTGTATTGGGCTTCAGTCCTCGTTGTTTCTGGTGTCCCCCCAACCTCAGAAATGTTCCCCGGAGTTAGGTCCTTTTCCCAGTAAGTTCCTCCCTGGGGAGTTTTCTCCGCTTTCGGCTCTCTCCCTCCTTTAGGATATCGGCTTGTGGTGATTGTGGTGGCATCTGTTTCCCTGCCCCCCCCTTTGGTGCTACTCTCACCCGTGGCCGCTTTGTCAGTCTCTTTTGCCTTTCTTTCCCGCAGCCTGTGCTTTTACCTAGTGGCTTTTGTTTAAAGTTTTCCCCTGTGTGCCTCTCATTGCCAGCCAGTCCCTTTATCTGGGAGTTTTGGCCTTTGGTTCCCCTCTGCCTCTCCTCATGGCTCCCCCCCCTTTTTTGCCCCAGGAGCTTTCACCTGTAGTTATTCCCCTTCATTAATTGTATGTCTCAAGTTGGTTGTGCATCTTGTAAAATAAGCGTTTTGATTTCCCGCGTCAAAATGAATGTTTGGAGCCGTTTTTGCTCCATAGGCTTTCCCCTGACAAAATGTCGGCAGGTTAGCTCCGTTTTTAAAGTAGCTGCCCCTTTTTCTTGCCTTGCATGTTTCAGGGTCTAAAATAATGAGAACCTCGTGGTTCAATAGTTTTTTCTCCGAAATGCCCAAAAGTGAAGAGAACTTCTTCATGACTGTGCGAGTGCGAGTGCAAGCTCCAGTAAGCTTATAAACCTGCTCGCATCGAACACACTGTTGTGAGGGTATTTAAAATTTTAAATCTTTTCAGCATTAAGTTTTTCTTCCCGAAATTAAGGTTGAAGCCTTACTCATTCCTATTGCTGTAGAAATGGAATATTATGGGGTTTTCCTGACATAAAGCGAGTAGAAATGTACTTGAATAAACACCAGATGTTTTGTTCTCTGAAAAAGAAAAGCCTAATAGTTTGTTTAAAACTAAGCATGTTCTCCTTAGTAATGAGGAATTCATACGCTTCATGTTGTTCAATGGCACTTCCTTGTAAAGGAGGTTCAGTTATAAAATACACTATCCCTGTTTATTTGTATGCCCGAACGAGAAAACAAACATGTACGATTGTGACCTAGATAGCTAACACAGCCTGATAATTAGCGCAATGAGGGGAAAAACATTCTTTCTTTCCTTCTCTGCTTGCTGGCTGAGGGTGGGGTCTGTTGCTGTGGAAGAAACACACAGACTAATCATTAGGTGAAGCTGTATAGGGAGGGAGTGGCACAATGTGTGCTGTTTTTATTCTCTTGTTGAAGCTTCCTTCCTGTCTTTTTGGGTGGAGCAATAACAGACTTGTAATGTTCGAAAATGGCACACTAGAGTGCCAAAACATCTTACTGCCGGGGTAAATTATGTTCAGGAAATAAGTTATTGTTTATAAAAAAAAAAAAAAAAAGCTTAATGAGAATTCTTGTTCTTCTAGACTGTTTTTCTACACAATTTCAGAATTTCCCCCCGGTAGCCCTGTCCCTTTTTAATATGGTTTTGGTTCTGAAAAGGGTCCTCTAAGGGGGGGAAGTCAACATGGTTTAGTACTAACGGGATGGGATACAGCAACAAGAGGAGTCTGGAGCAAATACAGATGGGCTAGGATAGGGCATTCAGTTAGAGAGAGGATATAGGGGTAGAACGTTAACTTATAAAGGGCAAGATGAAGGTGTATTAACTAATGTTTTGTCTCATAGGTATTGCATCGTTGAACACTGCCTTGCCCCTTACTATCAATAGCTAAAATGTCCGAAACACAGAATAACCACTTTCTGGACAACCAGTCCCCCCAAATCTCCACACAGGCGCAGGGCACCGGTCAAGATCTTACGGTGCCGGGAAGCCAGACACAATATGTAGCACAGGCTATCCCAGTGCAAGGGCAAGACCAAGCCTTCCGCGAGGCCCTGCAACGCCTTAAGGACATTGGGGGATCTGATTGGCTGTCAACCATGTCCAGGTTAGAACCAGAAATACTAGTAGCCCATCAAAATGGGCAACAGAAAACAGTGGCAGACCCCCCTAACATGCCAGAACACAGGCCACAAGAACCAGTGGATGATGTGGGTCGGCAGCCTAGGGCGAGCTAGCCATCAGCCCGATGGTTAGAACCTATGGCTCAGAAAAAATTCTGTTAGCTAAAAGAGGCAGGGCAGGCAAACTAAGCTGCAAGTCTTCACCAGTGACAGAGGCGGAAAAAGCGGACGGAGAAAAACGGAACAGAGCGGAGGGGAATGCATCTAGGGCCCAACCAAGAGAGGAGAACGAATAAGTGGAACAAGTAACAGTGGCCCAGCCACAGAGGGGTGAGTATGAGGGAGATCAGGCCAGCGATGTATCAATAGATTTAGTGTGGTCTGAATCTGATAGTGAGGGAGCACAATACAGTGACAGCATAGAAAGGCTGCCATTGGAATCGAAAACAGAGGAAGCAAGGCATAAGAAAGGGATAAAGAACCTTGAGGACATGGTCAAGGCCAAAAAGATAAGGGAATGTAAACGGAAGAGGGCAGGGCGCAGGGGGGACAGGATTGGAGGACGTGGCCAAAAAACAGTCGGTAAGAACCCCTAGGAAGAAAAAGGGGTCAAAAGGTAAGCAACCAGTCAAGACACCAGGGGGCTCCAGGGTTCAATCCCGGGCCGGTGATACCAGGGCATCAAACATGGCAACATAACCCCTTTATGTGGCCTTTTTTGTGTGGGGCACCAGGCAATATGCCCATCACTTGGCCAGCAGTGACCCCTTGGGGCTCCTTACCTCCTGGTTTCACAACAACCCTGCAGGGTGGAATGCCCCCCACCATTGTGGGGCCTTGGGCATTTCCAACTAATGAACCTGGTGAGGGTACCTCCCTGGACACAGCCGGGACTGCTGGGTCAAGAGAGGATTATAGCTTAGGGACACACCACTTGACCGAATCTGCAATGGCAGGAACTGATGCAGCTCAGGTAAGTCACAAAGGAAGCGTACAACAGAACACCATGGTGTTTGAGCCTTGTTCGAGCCAGACTCACTCCATTTTCTCCCAAAGGGATAGGGGAGGGGGTAATGCACAAAGGGCAGCGGTTCAGGTATGGACAGGTGCTGGGCCTCCCACAGTACAACCCCTCCCAACTAACAAGGAGAACAGGACACCAAGCTCACAAGATCAAGAGACTGTAGCCTCTAGAATGGATAGCACTCCAAATACTGCAATGGGGGATAAGTCAACCAGCGCAGTATCTGGATCCCCAGAGCGTTGGGCGTATGCTGGGGTAGAAGATCCATTGGGGGATCACTTATCCGACACTGTCCGGGAGAAAATCTGGAAAGGGGAATTCATAGACATGTTCTCTTTACTGCATAGGGAAATCCCGGAGGTGAGCGACGAGAAAGGGTATAAACAAGAGAGGCCACGGCGACCAAAGGTACCTTTCACATTTGAGAATTGGGCAGCCGCCTTTGACATATTTATGTCAGTTTATGGGATGAAGCACCCTGATAAACTAACTGCACTTTTAAAATACAGGGATACCATAAAATTTGCACACCTCTCATTTGATGGATATGCATGGTTAAAATACGATGAGCAATTTCGTCTGAAACTATCTAGGCAACCCAATCTCAAATGGGAAAACACACACATAGACCTGTGGGTTCGCTGATATGACGCTGGGTCGGCCTATAATGTTGTGACATACACGGATAGTGGTCATGTTATTGCAAGGCAAATGGGTGGAGAACACAGGAAAGAGCAGAGGAAAGGGCAGGGAGGAAGGCCTGTTACTACTACAATAAAGGAAAATGTTTGCCTTTTGTAGGCACGGGCACGCCTGCAAGTCATGCAGAGGAGAGCAAGGTTCTCTGAATGTACACGTCAATCCCCCAAGACATCAAACATCGAGGGAGCAAGCAGCGAAAAGGGAAAGGGGTCTGGGAAATTTGGCTAACTCACCAGTACGATTAGACAGGATGGCCCCCTGGCTCGACTGCTACCCAAAAAAATCAGCTGCAAAATATATACACAATGGTTTCAAGTATGGTTTTAGGATACCATACAAGGACCCAAGGGTAGAAACCACAGCACGCAATCTCAAGTCTGCAATTTTGCTTCCCAACATCCTGGAGAGGAAAATTGCTAAGGAAGTGGAGGCAGGCAGGGTGGCTGGACCATTTGATTACCCCCTAGTGCACAACCTCAGAGTATCCCCATTGGGGCTGGTTCCCAAGAAGGAAGCGGGAGAATATAGGCTCATTCATCACCTGTCCTACCCGAAAGGTAATTCAGTAAATGACTTCATCAACCCGGAGGATTGCACAGTGCAATATACAACATTTGATGTAGCTCTGCGTCACATACAACAGCTAGGCCAAGGGGCAATGATGGCAAAGAGCGACATCAAATCCGCTTTCCATCTGCTACCAGTACATCCAAGTGACCAGGATTTACTGGGTTTCAAAGTGGGAGGTCGATGGTATATGGAAAAGGCTATGCCTATGGGATGCTCCGTCAGCTGCTCAGCCTTCGAAGCATTCTCAACCTTTTTGGAGTGGGCCACCAGAGAACACACAAAAAACATACATGTAGTCCAGTATCTCGATTATTTCCTATTTATGGGGCCAAAGGGGGGGACCACATGTGGGGAGACGCTGCAAGGCTTCACCTCATTGATGGGGTATTATGGTGTCCCTCTCGCCCGGGAAAAAACTGAGGGCCCGGCTACTTGTCTCTCATACCTGGGCATAGAAATAGACTCAGAGGCTATGGTTTCCCGGCTACCACAAGACAAGGTGGCACTTTTGTACAAAATGTTGGGTGAGATGGAAAAAGCGAAGAAGATGACCCTACAACAGCTGCAATCTGTTGTAGGCCACTTGAATTTTCGCATGCTGCACTCCGCCCAGGCAGGCTATATTCCTTAGCGGATGGCATCAGCCACGGAGGGGGCTTTAAAACCATATCACCACATCAGACTGACGCAGGGCATAAAAGCAGACCTACAGGTTTGGGAACTCTTCTTGAAAGATTTCAATGGTATCACCATCTGGCAGACACCAGCAGACCAATTTCTGGACCTGCACGTGCTGACCGATGCTTCAGGGGGGCATTGGTTTTGGGGCATTCTGGCAGGCAGCATGGTTTGTGGGACACTGGCCACAGGAGTGGGTGTTGAAGGGACTCACAAAGAATATCACCCTTTTGGAACTGTTCCCCATCATGGTAGCCGTAAGGGTGTGGGGACACAAACTTCAGAATAAGAAAGTGCTGTTTCACACAGACAACAGGGCAGTAGTGGACATATTGAACTCGCAGACATCTCGTTCGGAAGATGTGATGAAGGTCTTGCTGGTCTTTGTGTTATGCTGCTTACGGTACAACATCTCTTTTAAGGCACGTCATTTGCCAGGAAAAGAAAATGTTATAGCTGATGCCCTGTCTCGATTTCAGCTCGAGCACTTCAGGCAGTTAGCCCCGTGGGCGGACCAGTTCCCCACAAAAATACCGGAAGCAGTCTGGAGACTTGGGAACCAAGATTGTAGCAACTAGTACAGCTCGCTGTGGCGCCCCCGACATGGAGGAAGTATGTAGGTAGCTATGAATCTTTCCAGCAATTTTGTGGTCACGAGGTAAGCATGGAACTACACAATACCCAGAGACAAGTTCAAAGCTACATCCTACACTTAGAAAGCCAGGGAAAATCCCTGGCGGCTATACGCCTCCAACTAGCAGGCATTGCCTTTCTTCGGAAATACGAAGGTTTCCCCGACCCAACCAACAATTTCATTACAAAGAAAATGGTGCAGGGCATGTCTAGACTCGCAGGGAAAAAGGTGGACACAAGGAAGCCCATAGGATTACCTGAATTGTCCAACTTTCTGAAAGCACTGGCGGTCACTTGCAGCTCTGGCTATGAAACCAAGCTTTTCAGGGCCCTATACACATGTGCATTTTTTGGGGCCTTCCGGGTGTCTGAGTTGGTACCACAGTCCAACTCACCGAGTCAGAACACCAATCTCCAGTTGAGTGATTTCGTCATCTGGCAAGACAGACTGTGTCTTCAGCTGCAAAAATCAAAAACTAACCAGTGCGGCCCCCCGGCTATGATTACGCTGTTTAAGGCCCCACCAGGGAATATCTGCCCATGCATGGCAATGAAGGAGTATTTGGCGGGTCATCCAACGGGAACAGAGCATTTGTTTGTGCACGGGGATGGGAAAGCGGTCACAAGACGGCAATTCACTGCGGTCCTACGAAAGGGTTTATGGATGGCAGGAGAAACCCGACCGTGATAACACCCATTCATTCCGAATCGAGCAGCCATTGAGGCAGCCAGGTGCGGCTTAAACGAGGATCAGATAAAAGGGGTTGGCAGATGGGCTTCAAAGGCGCATATGGGTTACATAAGGCCTCAGCAAAGAACAGCAGCAAGTGATGGTGGGGAACCCAGCACAAGTTGGGACTGATAGTTCAAACCGAGAACACTCATGTTTCTAATTTTGTTTTACAGGCATGTCGGCGACATCCCTCAGATATGGATCGGGGTCATTCGCACGCGGAGGAGGCGGACAGGTGAGGATGAAAACACGCACAGGCACAACTCAGCTGCACATTCCAAGAAGTCGAGCTGTGATAAAATGGGCAGGAAAAGGGGGATGAGGTGGGGGCATTGTGTAAAACAATCATTGCATTGGGTCTACTTCACGACCACAGCTCACGCTGGTGATTCACCTGGGAGGAATGGCTTGGTCACCCTAGCGTGAAGATTGAGTGGGGATATGAAAGGGACTTGTCCACTTAAAACAGTTATTTGCCTGCACCATTCTGGCATGGTCATAATGTTACCACGCCTGCATTGGTGTGGTGAGCGAAAGGCAGGGGCTATGGATAAAGCGCGGAGGTCCGTGAATAGGGAGGTGTCCCATTTTGCGGCCTCACTGGGCGTGGAGGTAATCAGGCACTTCTTGTTTACAAAAACAGATATGGGATTTTATAGCCAGGATGGGGTTCATTTATCAGAGATGGGAAATGATGTCCTTAACAATACACTTAATGATTTCTGCGAGACAGTGCTGTTTGGGAAAAGTAAGATCCCTTGGGCATTAGTGGGAGATACTTGTTGTCACAGTATGAAGTGGCAGTAAATTCATGGCTGACCCTGGGTAAGAGGCTCTGGACATAAGAAGAGCTGCGATTGGGTGTCACCTGGGAGAGGCACGACCCTAGGACGGGTATGCCTCTGAGGATCGGGAGAGGAAGGCACCCAGGCTGGGGCAGCAATCAAACGCTGGGATCCAAGACTCCAAGAGGGAGGAGGCGCCCCGACATGGCATGCTCGCTCAAGGGGCTAGGAGGCCCTAAATTCGGAAAGGGGGGGAACTGTCTTGCGGAAAGGCACGGCCCTCAACGGGTCTGTTGGACTAAAGGGCCAGAGTTCCCCTCAAAACAAGCGGATGAAGGAGCTGGGGTTTCAGCAGTACATGAATTAGGGCTGCCCAAGGGGTCTTACAGGATGGGACACGTAATGTACATATGTTACAATTTTCTGTATAGCTTGGTGTATGTATATAATATATGTAAAGTGCATATCTGTAAAATTGTGATGTACCTATTAGACTCGTAAAAGCCAAGTGTCCCATGTAATGTATTCAATTTTGTTTAAGTAAAAAGAGCTGCGGCCCTTTTTTATACCAAAAACAGTGTGGTGTCTTGATTGAATTGGGGTTCCGCTTTGGGCAACAGCAAATGCCACTGCAGTGGTGGTTTCAGGAGTACTGTCTGAAAATAAACTTCTGAAGCTATGGATGGAGCAGCTTGAAAATGTTGTTCGCTCAACAAACCTCCATATTTTGGATATCCCAGAGCAGTCGGAAGGACAGGATCTACTGGGGTATGTGGAAACCCTGATATTTAAAATATGGGGCACTGAAATCACTGGAGACATTGTGAAGGTATATCGTATTGCCCCCAGATGTCGTCAACCATCAGATGACTTGCCTTGCACTATATTAGTGGTGACCACCGGGTAGCAAATTCGGGATAAAGTTCTGGGGGCAGCTAAAAAGAAGGGGACTGTATCTCTGAGTTCTGGTGTAAAAGTGCACTGTTTCCCAGACTTCAGTTACTCAACTTGACAATGCCGCAAGGTGTTTGATGCTGTCCGATCTGGGTTTTATGCATTGAGGTTCTCTCATGTGCTACAAGTCCCAGTGCGACTCAGGATCCAATATGCGGGTAAAACTTATCTTTACAATGATCCCACTGAAGCAGGGAAATTGTTATCTTAAATACAAAAGGATTTTGCACAGCAAGAACTCAATAATGAATTGGATGATGGGGACTGAGTTTAAAAAGTTCAGTAAGCAAGTCTCCACGTGGTTGATTCTAAGCTAACTGCATAACAGACTATAAAGAATCTTAGTTTTGTTCTATGAGGAAACGTTATAGTACCATAATGTATAAAGTATATAAATAACAAAACTGAGATGTGGTTACTTACCAAAGTTTGTTAAAAGCTGGTGTTTGTTTTTTGTTTCAATTAATCTTAACCAGACTCATGTTTGGGATCGGTCTGAAGGTAAGTGGGGGGAAGGGGAAGACTCTCAGAAGCTTCTGCTGGAATGGTGAAAATAAATATTAGAGAGGTACATGGACGATCTTGCTGCTCTTAGCGGCATTTCTACGTACTATATAAAGCACAAGGACTCAGCTGGAGTGATTTAATTGCACTGAAAGTCTATATTCCTACTCCAAGGTTATTTGGTGACTTTATTTTGTTTTTATTTTCTATAAATAATATAGAAATCTGTCCACTTACGATGTAATGATGGATGCAGAGTTTGCCATCCTAGTTATTCAATGTATAATTCAAAATCTCTTGTACTCAGATCCAAGGATGGACTTTCGTGTATGTCTGTACTATGAAAAATAATACACATAATGTACAAAATATATATATATATATATATATGGTGAGGCGCAAATGGTCTTGCACCAAATACATGAAAAGGTCCGATCAGATTTTAGGCTAATTAAAATTGGAAGACTGAAGGTTAGTAATCCAATAAGGGGACTCACGAGAGAGATTCGGATACAGTTTGGGGAACAAGAGCAGATAGAAATTAGAAACCGCATGAGGCCGCAGTGCAGCTTCCGCCAGAGTGTGCAAGAGCTCCTCACAATTGACATCCCCAGTAGCCACGCCAAAATAATGTCGTAAACAATGAAGACATTGGTACACTTTGAATATGTCCCGCAAACGCAGATGTAATAAAATAATCATAAAATGACATGTTCTTAATGACCCATCTTGAAGCAAGGTGCTAACCTGCAGTCCAGCCACGGAAGGCATCCAGGCTTTGTCCAGCGTGTTACCCCAATCCTGAGATTGGGATTCTGTAATAAGGGCTGTGCCACATCTTGGGATGATTTATAATGCATTGCAGCACAAAACTGCAAATGCACCTGCATCGAAGTAACAACAGCCGTGTCCTTAAGAGGCCTCGGCAGGAGTTTCAGGAAGAGAAAAGGAGGGCCATTGGAGTAATGCCACAATTATTACTTAATTCCTGCTCTATTTGCAATCACAGGGGAACATATGATGGAGAGTCTCCAGTCAATGGTGTGTATAGCCATTTTAAGTACTTGCTGGAGTGGTTAGAAAAATAATACAGGTAGAAATTCGGGAGATGGAGACCTCCACTCTGCTTAGGGGTAGTCAATTTTAAGTAAGTCCTTCTTGGTGTCTTACCCAGCCAAATTAAATCTCTTATAACTCTATGAAGTTTTTGAAACCAAGAGGATGGGAGCCACAAATTAAGTAAATTAAGGGCATAAAAAAGACAGGGAAGAATATTCATTTTAATATTCTTCGCCTTCCAAAGGGAGGTGACCCCACTTCCTCCCTCCTTCCTTCCTACCCTTGCCAAGCTTCAAGAACATCTGGTTTTCTCCCAGCTCTCTTCCTTCCTTCCTTGCTGACACTAACTTTTTCACCCCTTTCCAATCTGGGTTTTGGAAGAACCATTCCACACTGCCTCCCTGGTTAGGCTCACCAACTTTGTCCTCTCAGGGATGAACAGTGATCAAATCACTTCCACTATTTTTGTAAACCTAACGAAGTCTTTCGACACCTTCTCCCAC
Source organism: Neoceratodus forsteri (assembly GCA_016271365.2). Classification (NCBI taxonomy): domain Eukaryota; kingdom Metazoa; phylum Chordata; order Ceratodontiformes; family Ceratodontidae; genus Neoceratodus; species Neoceratodus forsteri. The sequence goes on along the minus strand of CM057449.1, from coordinate 136,025,944 downwards.
TCCCTTCTACTAAATACCATCTCTGCAGTGGGCATATATGACCCTGCCACAGAATGGTTCAGTGTTTGCCTGGTAGGCAGAACTCAGAATAGCTGACTCCACATCCCCCCCATGTTCCCCATTAGTACTGGTGTCCCACAGGGGTCCATGTTGGTCCCTATCCTATTTTCCATATTTCTAAATGACCTTCCCTCAGTCTGTTCATCCACCTCCATCCATATTTACGCTGACAACATGGTCCTCTTCACCTCCAGCCAGTCCCCTGTTGATGTAGCTACCAGACTTCAGCATGACTTCGATAAAGTTCAGCTCTGGTTTAGCTCCCATCAACTCTCATTCAACACCAAGAAGACAGTCTCAGTGACCTTTGGCACTAAGCAGAGATTCTCTAGGCTTCCCTTCCTCTCAACTTCCATACCCTTGACGGGACAGTTCTTGAGGACACCTCATCCTTTAGGTACCTCAGGGAGTGACTTGACCAGCATCTTGCCTTATCTGGTCATGTTGACACAATCCTGAAAAACCTATGCCCCAAGCTTGGCGCATTATACAGGAACTGCAGTAGCCTTCTGCTACCAGTTAGATGTGAACTTGTCCCGAAGATGATCCTACCTATCTTTGACTACTGCAATGTAGTCTACAGTGCCACTCCCAAGTCTTCCCATTCCAGATTGGACACCCTTTTTAATTCCTTCTGCCGCTTTGCTTTGGATGCCCCACCTCAATCACCACTGTAACCTGTACCAGTTCCTGCCCTTTCCATCATTAGAAAATCGATGACAACTCCATCACGCAAAATTTGTGTCTAAATTTTGGTTTGGCACTCTCCCCTCCTAACTTGCTTCTTCTCTTCACACCCTCCCCCCTCCTGCTCATGCCCTTAGATCTTTTGACTCTCGCCTAATGGGAGTTCCTTGTCAGCTGACCACTGCAGGTCGGATGGTCTTCTCACACTGCTTTCCTTAACTATGGAATTTTCTTCCCCTCCATATCAGCCACTCATCCTCCCCCTACTCCATCTCTACAGCCTTGCATAATTTCCTCTCGGTAAATTGTATCTGTGACCAATCCCCCTCATAATTGCTCCCATGCTTCTCCCTCCCTTACTCTACTCCAATAAATTACTGCACAGTTAACCAACCCCAGTGCAGCACCCAACTACCTCCCTCTGCTTCCCTTCTACCCCTCTCTGGACTCACACCCTACACTTTCCCTTCCCACCCCCCTCGATGCTACATATCCTGTCATGCCTGCCTTGCAACTGATTTTTACTACACCCCACTGATTAAGCGAGTACACCCAACAGTTGCACTTATCTGTTTTGACATGTGATATTATTTTCTGTATTACTTGTAGTAGTGTTCCCTTGCTGCAATTGTAATGTACACCAAGGTTTTTCTCACGTTTCAAAAGCTTAACGAACACTGTACATGCCTTCATGTTTTGTTGAATTACTGCTAAGTTTGTATGATTGATTTGTATTACTGTTGACTGTATGTATGCTTTCTCATGTACCCCTTCCCCCAGGATGCACCGTGAGACAAGCAACTTGTTGTTCCGTGTGTCCTTCCTTGTGAAACATTTCAATAAATAAATAAATGATGCTGATCCTGCCCCAAAGGGTAAGCAGAAGCCCCCTCCATCTCTTCAAATCCTGTTGTATAACTTCCAAAAGGTCTTCAAAATTCAATTTTCTAAGCTGTGAAGTATTCCATGGCAAGAAAATCCCCAAGTATTTAATTTTATTGGGTTCCCAGACCAATCACAAGGACAAGATATCTGCCTTAAAGAGCCCAGAGTTAAGAGGCATAACCACGGATTTCTCCAGATTAAGCTTATAATTGGATAATTTACTAAAGTCTGCAGTGGTAGCCAGCATGGCCCAGATGGACTTTACAGAATGGGTCACATGCAGGATATCATATGCATATGCAGATAATTTTAACTGCCAGGACCCCACTGAGACCCCATACACAGATTGATTACGCTTAAGATTCAGCAGGAGAGGTTCTAAATATAAATTAAATAGTAGTGGGGAGAGGGGGCAACCTTGCCAAGTACCTGAATGTAACAAAAAGGAGGACTAGAACACCCCACTGCAGCAAATTTTAGCACTGGGACAAGAATGCAGTACCTTAATCCAGCATAAAAATGAGGAAAGGAACCCAAAGACTTCCAGAGCTGCCAGCAGGAAGGTCCAGTCAACTCTTTCAAATGCTTTCTCCATGTCCAGAGAGTCCCGTGCCACAGAAACAGATGAATCTCTGGAGGCAGAGAAAACATGCGCTAACTTACGCAGGTGATCAACTGAAGAACGCTGCTTCATAAACCCTATTGGCTCAGGACCTATGAGTCCATCCAAAACCTCACTAACTCTCAGGGCCAGAATCCTGCACAAAATTTGCATATCATAATTTAATAGGGAGATTGGGCAGTAACTGGAAACTACTTCTAAGGGTTTCCCAGGTTTTAAAAGTAAAACGATCAAAGCTTCTAAAAGCGTACAATCAGAAACCCCAAAGTTGTAAAGGGAAAGGTACAGAAGGTGCGGGGGGGGGGGGGTGAGCTCTTTGGCAAATATCTTATAAAAATTGAGAGTGAAACCATCAGGACCAGGTGCCTTGTCAATAACCAAGGAATTAATAGCCACCAATATTTCTTGCTTGGTGATCAGGGACACTAGGAAAGTCTGCTGAGTAACACTTAGGGAGAGGAGCGGAAGCTCCTGCAAATAATCATTAATTTCGGTAAGTGTGTGGGGGCTCAACCCGAGGGCCATATAAGGAGGAATAATATGACTCAAACTCCTTAGCTATGTCCCGTGGGAATACTTTGACTGCACCATCCTGCAACAATTTAATAGTGAGGATAAGATGAGAAGCCTCTTGCTTGTTGAGGCACATAGCCATTAAGCACGAAGCTTTCTCGCTCTGGTCTATATAAGTAGAGCAGGTTTTTTAAATTGCATGTTCCGTGTGTTCATGCAGTAACTCCCCATATTGATCGCTAAGTAAAACAAGATCTCTCCTAAGGGTGTCAATAGTATTAGCGCTTAAATTACCTTCTAAAACCCTAATGCGTTGCAGCAGAGTGGAGGCCTCCCTCTCACTAACCCTTTTCCATGAAGCAGCCAGACGGATAAATTCTCCACGTAGGAAGCATTTGAACGAACACCATTCAACATCTACCCTATCAATGGTTCCCTTATTACTAGTGACAAATAAATCAATTTTCCCCTTAATTATATCAATGACCTTACAGTCTTTCAGTAACTGATTATTTAACTTCCAGGTGGTATCTTTCTGGGCAATGTCGGATAGGCTTAAGTAGAGCCATATTGGTGAATGATCCGACAGGATATGTGCTTCAATCTCTGCCCCCTGGACATCCCTCAAAAACCACTGGCCAATTAAGAAGTAGTCAATTCTTGAGTGGGTCCCATGTGCAGCTGAGAAAAAGGTAAAATCCTTCACGGCAGGATGTAAACCGCGCCATGGGTCACATAAGCTGGCTGAGTCTACCAAATCTCGAAGGGATCTCTGAGCAGGGGAGAGACCAGCTGTTTTTCTGTGTGACCTATAAAGGTCCAGGGGGAAGGGTAGGTTCCAATCTCAGCCCAACATTAAAGGTAATTGCATAAAAGGAACCAGATCTGTAAGCAGCTCCATAAAAAAGGAATGGTTATCTTGATTAGGACCATACACACTCCCCAAAAGGATTTTGGTATGGTCCAATATATACCCCGAATCAAAAGTTATCTGCCCTGTGGGTCCTCTACAGAATGTAACACCTGGAAGTTAGTACCCCTAAAAATCAGAATAGCTACGACATCCTTATTAGTATGAACACCCGTGGCAAGAGACTGGGATATCACTGATACCAAAAGAGTAAACCTTCGGCAGAAAGTAAGTGGGTTTTCTGCAGTAGTGCAATGTGACATCCCAAATGCTTCGAATGATTAATAATTTGGTAATGCTTTGTTTTGGACCAGGCTCCCCTAACGTTCCATGAAACAATTTTAATAGCCGTAGCTATGTGGTATATCCCGACATCTGTAACAATAAATACTCCTCATCACTACAATGAGCATTATGAGAAATAAAAATATGAGCTTGCCGCCCCTAACTCATTAAAAAAATAACAATAATAACCACATCAATACCCAAAAACCTTATCCCACCTCTCAACTCTCACATAAACTACTCTCATAACAAGGAAATCCAATGCCCAGAGAACCAGAGAGGAAGTATCCAATGGTAGAACTATGTACACCATATCCCCTTGTAGGGGTGCCCAAAAAAGGTGAGAGACAATCAAGGAGAGTATACTCCTCCAGAAATTATGGGAAGGAACTATGAATGTAGTTACTAGTCGAACTGGACCTTCCCAAACCCCAGTAGGGAAAAGAAATGGAACAGAAATCCCAAACCCCTCCAGTACACTGTACAGTTGGCCTCTGTGCAGCTAAACTGGGGTGCATTATGCAAAATAAAACCCTGATACTGAGCTGAGATGGAAAAATAAAAAAAAAAATTTACTGTACCTAATACGCCATCCCACAGTTCCTTTATTAACAAAAAGCCCCAGACATAACCAAAAACGGAGTGGCAGTAATAAAATAGTCTGTGGGAGATTACAGGGGGAATGAGCCTCTTGACACTGAAAATAGAAATCCTGAAGAGAGGCGAATACAGGAACACAGCTCCCTGTTGTGAAAAAAAAGGCAGAGAAAAACTCCGATCTGGAACCCCAGACTGCCAAATGCAGGAGTAGTAGCTCATAACCTCCCGTCCCCTTCTGCTGGTGCATGATGAACTCTCGACCCAAGAATCAACCCCAACACCTCCCCCCACCCCTTCCCCTAAAACCAGCCACCTATTCAAAAATAAGTAGACATATATCAGACTGTCAGTAACCGAAAGGAAAAGAGAACCCACACCAATCCTGGTTAACCATTACAGAAACAAGTAAGCTCATTCCCCCATAGCCAAAAAGGATATTGATGGAGATCAGAGTATGTCAGCTGAAAGGAAAAAAGATATAAAGATAATATAAAAACAGTTTAAATAACATCAGCCACACTGAAAGGGGCTCGAATAATATATGCAGTGGCAATAACAAAAGGAGTCCAAACAGTAACAAGAATCAAAGTTCGGTAAGCAAATTGAAAACCAGTAGAATCCAAAAGCATGCCATCAAGTAGTGAGGAACCAATCACAGTGCATTCTTTTCATTCCTGAACAACAACACTGCAGAAACTTCTTCCACTACTACCCAACTTAAGAAGTCGAGAATTCAGACACAGGCAAATGTAGGAAGCCAACATGTGCATATGAGTTGCTGAACTACCTGCTCTGCATTAGTGTGAGGTCGTGTCACTGATTCAGAAACAGGTCAGGCAGCAGGGCTTTCGGTTCAGTAGCAGCCAATTCAACACAATCGAAAGACCGCCAGGAATCATGGACCATGACCGGAAGCTTGGCCGGGTACAGCATCCTGAAGCAGATTCCTGCGGCTATGATCTTTGTGGCAAGCACATGATATGCCGCACGCTTTTGCTGAACTGAAGGAGGGAAGTCCTGCACCACCTGGAGCCTAGCACCTTCCCAGGAGATTTCTTTTGCATCATGTACCTTTGCCAACAGGTGCTTTTTATCAAGGTAATTCAGCACTTTAAACATAAATGGCTGTGGTGGGGATCCTGGTGGGGGAATTGCTCTCAAGGCTCTGTGGGTGCACTCCACCACATATGAGGGACCATTCGGTGAAGGCCCAGCTAGTCTGGCACAGAACTTTTGTGCAAACAACAGAGGGTCAGAGCCTTCAGGCTTCTCAGGGAGCCCAAGAACCACCACATTATTCCTACGGCTCTAACCCTCTAAGTCCTCCAGTTTGCTCTCCATCATATCTAGTTTGCATTTCACCAAAACCAGCTTGGCAGTCTCCTTTTCTGTCTGGCCCTCCAGAAAGAACAGACGAACTTCCATATCCCCCACCCACTGCCCCATATTTATTTTATTTATTTATTTCAGTCTTAGAATTAATACCTTTGAGCCAAAGGCTCTTTTACATAGGCTCCACATCGTATCAAACAACAGAAACAAACAGTATAGTGAGAAAATACGTAGTGTACCTACGAGTAAAGGTAACAATAAAATAAGCACATATGGATTTAAGTTACAAAAACAGGTATTTTGCAGACATACTGTACAGCAGCTAGGAGTAAGCTTAACTAGCAAGGAAGGGCATTAGGGTTGGGATCTGGCTACAGGAGGAAAATGATGCAGCCAAGTGGCATTGTCAGAGACAAAATGAAGAAAAGACAACTAGAGACATGGTCTTACAGGATAGACAGAAGCAACATTCAATTCTGCTTGGAGAGATTTCAGCTCTCTTGTGATCTCCTTCAGAGATCACAAAGTACAGTTATGTAAGAACTTACCATAACAGTAGATCTTCGAGAGAAGCTCTTGCAGCAGCTTCCACAATTAGGACTGATGCCACCTGGCGGTGGTTCTGGCAATTTTTTCTTCTTCCAGCAGTACTGACGTGGGAACGCCCCCCGACGATGTTGGCTCCACTCCCGGCATTGCCCTATATAAGGGAGGAGTTCTCCATGTGCTCCAGTTCTTGTATGCCCCCGTCGGGCTGAAATTGGCAACAGGCAATGGCCAGAAGTAGAATTACTAGAAATTATTCCCTCAAAGAGGGAAGACCAGCCTGCAAAGGACCTGATCCCTGGGGGAAGGAGGGTGGGAAATATACCTGCTGCAAGAGCTTCTCTTGAAGATCTACTGTTATGGTAAGTTCTTACGTAACTGTACTAACGTACTTCGAGAGGAAGCTCTTGCAGCAGGTTCCACAATTAGGACAGAGTCCCAAGCAGTATAAACATATAATTGAAGGGTGCAAGCCCGTGGTTATGTGGGGGAAGAGCTCCTACCCCACATCCTTCATAAACTAAGGAGCAGACTCCCACTCTGCTTAGAGCAAGTCGCACTCACAGCGAGTCGCGCTTGCTTCAGCAGCGCAGCTGGTCCCCCCCACCTTCCGTCTGTCTGCCTCCTGCTCCCCTGTTGGTTGTTGCCTTGCTGGCCCCTTCCCTCCTTGTCCTTCCTCCTGCCCCGCTCCATCCCTCCATCTTGCTGTCTGCTTTTCTTTGGGGGGGGGGTTGCCTACTGCACCTCAGTTCGCTGCTGTCTCGAATGCCTTGGACTTTTCTTACCTGTGCCTTCTCCTCTGCATATTCCGTTCTCCTGACTCCTACCTCGCCACACGAGTACCTCACAGTTGCCAGCAACTGCTGGCCCCTTTTACTAATTCCTTGGGCTCTGCCTAACGCTACTCCGTTTGCTCCATTTTGCCATACCGTCTGCCTCCGCTCGGAGCATTTCGGATTGCTGTCTTCTTCCTCCTGCTCCATGCACCACATCTAAGGACGCTGGCATGCTGAAGCTGATTTCCATCTGCTCGCCTCTGGCTCCTACCTCGGTCCTGTCTTCCCCTGCCACGGCGTCATGCTGCTGCCTGCTCTCCTAGCTAAGTACTAGTCAGGTGTCCTAACTTCTAAAGCTGTAAAAGACTGTTAAAAGGCTGCTTGACTACCTGCTGGGAGTTCTATTTCTAAAGTTGTAACAAAACTGTGTTCTGACTACTTAAATACCTCCCAGGTATTCTATAGCCGTAACAAACTGTTTCAAGGCTGGATACCTACCTGCAAGAAGTTCTTCTTCTACTGCTTTAAACTGCTTCCTGACTCCTAAATGCCTGCTAGAAGTTTTCATTCGACAGCTATAACCCTATTTTGTGCCTGCATACATTCCTGCTCTCTACCCATTTCAGATCTTTGACCTCATGCTGTACGATGCATAAGCCTTCTGGCACTCGGATTCAACTGTACTATTTCTTTGCATATCAGACGGACAAGCATTTGCTGTTGCCCCCTTTACTTGCCTTATAGCTGATGGATACTTTGTACCTGATCGGTCCCAGAACCACTCCTCATCTCTGTATGTATTCCGTCAATGCAACGTATGTGCCTTCTACATTACGCCACTAGATGGCATCATAGCTCACTGACTTTTCTAATTACCCAAGACCATATTTTACTGCTCCTAAATTCTGGCAGCTTATATCTGCTATTACGCTGGGCTTCAATCCAACCCATTGGTGTCCTCGATCCTTTAGTTCCAAATTCAGGATATCAGTCTATCCCTTGTCATTCCTTCCTTTGTTCCAATCCTTATTGAAGCCTGTCTGTATAAACGGCTTCTGTATGCCTATGTCTCTACCATTTTACTGAATTATGTCACCAATGACACAGACAACATTCATATGGCACTGGCAGTGGCCTCCGAGATATTTTTTGGGGCTAGCTGCTACTCTACTTACCTTACCGACTGACCTACGAGGGGTCCCACTGTGCATACTGGCTTACGTGGGTCTAGCTGCCACCTAGCTCCCATTACCAGCTGACTTTCGTGGGGTCCAGCTGCGCATACTAGCTTACATGGGTCTAGCTGCCACCTAGCTCCCATTACCAGCCGACTTTAATGGGGTCCAGCTGCTCATGCTAGCTTACGTGGGGCTAACAGCCAGTCTTACTTACCTTACCACTGACCTCGTTTGGTCCAGTTGCATACTGGCTTTGGGTTTCGCTACTACTTCTATTTCCACTCCGGTTACATGCTCGTTCAATCGTGCCATCTATGTCTTCGGCTGACCTACACATAGCCTAGCCACACTTCCTCATATTATTTGGCTAGCTCTTCTTTGTTTCCATGGATGCTTCCTTCGGAGCAGCTTCAGAATTACCTTTCCAAGTACGCTCACTACAGCTTCCACCTCCATCGGATTATTCTGGGGCACATCAAGATATTTGCTTCAATTGTTTCTATAGTCTCCATCATGACTCCCTGCTGACTTATTCCGGGATGACCAACACTGCCCATGCATGTGTGCAGTGCAGAACAGCTGAGATGGCGGACATGTCTATGGTCCTTTCCCCCTTTCCATTGCTTAATAGTGTCATACACTGCAAATGTCACATGCAACGTCACGCACATTGCATCAGCACACTATCGCATGCATGTGCCTTCATCAGGAAAGAATACTGAAGACACACACTACAGTATAGGCGCTGCACAATACAAGGTTGCTGTGTTATGCATGCATTCCTGGATGCATTCTGGCTGCAGCCCTGTTGAGGTGGATACTGATGCCACTTCTCTACTACAGCGCACAACAGTGCAGAGCCACCTCACCACAACATCGCTTAGGCCACCTCAGGTCATACCTCTGAGCCCCAGTTGGGGCCACATTGTGAGACACATCTCCATGTCATTGCCCTTGTGTGAACGTAAGCTAGAGTTGCGGAAGAGATGCAAAAGACGTCACTTCTGGTGGCCATCTTGTCACTGTCCACATTCCTACAGGGTTACAGCTGAGCAAAGCAGTCTGTCCCACAGGGACCCATTCCTAGTGTTTACTCAGTAGGTCATCACTGTAAGAACTGTGCCGTATTCATCCCTAAGGTATCATCTCCATTCAAAGAAAATGAGATGGTAGCAACTGCAGACATTCTACACAGTGCATTCAAACAATAAAAGAGCCCTGCGCACCCTAAATGTGAAATGTGCATTGATGACTTATCCGGACAGGACAATCAGTTTTAGGAAATTTGAATGACTGTAATCACACAAGATCACAAGAAATGTATGGCAGCAGCAAAGGCCACCATAGCCAGTTAGCTGAAATCTCAAAGCATGACACCACCCAAAGACATCAGAGCCCACTCCACCTGAGTGGTTGCCACTTCCTAGGTGGAGAGGAGCCAAGCATCCACAGTATAGATCAGCCCAGCAGCAATGTGGTCCAGCATACGTACCTTCATGAGACACTAGAGACTAGGCACTCTTCTGTCCCCAGAAAAACAGCTTTGGGAGCAAAGTATTGATCTCTGCTACCTTATATAGAAACACAGAATCTGTCGGCAGATATGGGCCATTACAGTCCACCTAGTCTGCCCAACAGCTTAATCTGGTTCAAGGTCAGCTGGCATTCATCTGTATCCCCCTCCCCCAGGTCGTGCCTGAAAATAGGCAGGATTTGTCTAGTGCACTTACTCAGTCAACAAAAACTAAAACAATTTCTCTACTCACTGCTGCAGCCCCAGATCCTATTTGATCTGCTGCTCTACAGCTCTGCACATCTCTAGGGTACCCTTATATCCATCCCATGTGCTCTTGAACCCCCGTATTGTTTTTGCCCCCATCACTTCTGTTGGAAGGCTGTTCTACAGCTCCACCACCCTTTCAGTGAAAAAGTACTTCCTAACATTACCCCTGAGCCTTCCACCCTTCAGCCTCATATCATACCCACTTGTTCTTGTGCAGAGTTTTCTCTGAAGTATGCTTTCCACCTGTACCCTGTTTATTCCCCTAAGGTGCTTGAAAGTCTCTATCATATCTCCCCTCTCCCTTCTTTCCTCCAGTGAATAGATATTAAGGTCCTTAAGTCTTTCCTCGTAGGGCTTCTGGTGCAGTCCTTGTACCATCTTTGTTGCCCTTCTCTGGACGTCCTCTATTTTGTCAATGTCCTTCCGGAAGTGTGGTTTCCAGAACTGGACACAGTACTCCAGCTGATGCCTCACCAGTGATCTATACAGTGGCATCACCACCTCTTTCCTCCTGCTTGTTATGCCCCTCCTTATGCACCCCAACATTCTGTTTGCTCTCACCACCACCTTTTCATACTGTTTGATCACCTTCAGGTCATCAGATATGATAACCCCCAGGTCTTTCTCCTGACTTGTAGTGGTCAGAATTTCCCCACCCATCCTGTACTCCTCTCTTGGATTCCTGTGACCCAGGTGCATGATCTTGCACTTTTTAGCATTGAAATTCAACTGCCAGACACCCGACCACTCCTCTAATAGGCTTAGGTCCTTTCTCATTTTTTTCACCCCTTCCAGTGTGTCCACTCTGTTGTAGATCTTGGGGTCATCTGCTAAGAGGCACACCTTTCCCTCCAGACACTCTGTAATGTCGCTAATGAAGACACTGACTAGGACTGGCCCCAGCACCGACCCCTGTGGCACCCCACTGGTCACCTCCCTCTCCTCAGATTTCATGCCATTTACCACAACCCTCTGAGTCCTGTCTCTTAGCCAGTTCCCAACCCTCTTTACCACCATAGGACCCACTCCCAGGCTTCCCAATTTATTTAGCAATCTCCTGTGTGGGATGGTGTAAAAGGCCTTGCTGAAATCCAGGTAGGCCACATCCACCGGTCCTTCCTGATGTACCACCCTTTTTACCCAGTCAACAAAATCTATAAGATTCGTCTGACAGGACCTTCCCACTGAGAATCCATGCTGCCTTGGATCCTGTGCCCCGCTATCCTCCAGAAACTTCACAATCCTCTCCTTAAGTAAGGATTCCATTAGTTTCCCCACTACTGAGGTCAGGTTACAGGCTTGTAATTGCCTGCCTCCTCTCTACTTCCACTCTTGTAGAGAGGGACCACATATGCCCTCCTCCAGTCCTCAGGTACCTCTCCTGTCTCTAGTGATGTGTTGAAAAGGGCAGCCAGTGGTTCCACCAGCACTTCCCTCAGTTCCTTTAGTACTCTGGGGTGGATCCCATTTAGCCCTATTGCCTTATCTGCTTTTATTTTCCCTGCATTCTTCTAGGACTCTTTCCACCATGAATGTGCTGGTGTCTACCTCACTCCCCTGAATACCTCTCTTATTGAGTCTCGGTCCCTCACCCACCCCTTCCCTGGTGAATACTGAGGAAAAGTACTTGTTCAGTATCTCAGCCTTTTCTATGTCATCCTCCACCCTTTCTCCTTCTTCCTTCTTCAGCCTAACATTCCCATTTCTAGTCTTCTTCCTCTCACTACTGTATCTGAAGAAGGTCTTGTCGCCTTTCTTAATAGCCTGGGTTATATCTTCCTCTGTCTGTGCTTTAGCTCTTCTAATTATTTTCCGAGAATACCTCTGCTTCTCCAAATATTGTTCTCTGTCCTCATCCTTTTGTGTTTCCTTGTATCTTCTGAAGGCTCTTTTCTTTTCCCTTACTTTACAAACTCTGAACACAGTCACTAACTCCAACCCTGATTCACGGGTACTCCTTATTACAAAACCCAGTCTTAAGGGAACTGGAGTGCTGTGGATATATACAAAACCCTCCGGTAGTTTACTCACTTGGTAAAGGTGATTGTGTTAGTACATATGCACGGCACTCTAGGACCCACCCAGATGAAAAGAACAATATTTCTTTCTTTATTTTCTTTATTTATTTAAATTTCAGAATTACAATCCTTTGAGTCAGAGACTCTTTTACAAAGGCTCCACATCAAACAGTGCAAGTAAATACAAAACAGTAACAGTACATTAGGAACTAACAGCACAATAAGTAGAATAAAACAGAAGGAGGTGAAAAAACAAAGAAAAGGGAGTACAGGGTACAAGAGGAGATAACATTAGAAAATAATTGCAGAAGGGGATATTTACACAGTAGGTAAAGACAGGGGCAGGACAATGCTGGGGAGAAAGGGTAAAGCATGGGACACAGCGAGGGGGCCTGACACACAAGACCAGGATGGCCCAGGCTGTACAGTGTATTGCCTGAGCAATACACCTGGAGCCGATTAAGACTTGACATGAAAACCAGCATGCCATATGGGCTGCTACTGAGTGTGTATAACATTCACTAATAAATCCTACAGCAGAAGATCTAGTGTGGTTATCATTCTGTCACGGTCACAACTTTCTGGCAGTTTATGTGTCTAACATGGTTCACGTCTTAGGTTATTATCGAACAGATTGGGAAGAAATCTAACTGAGGATTATGGGAGCAGAGAGAGCCTAGGTGGGGTCAAAATGTGATCCAAAGTCATGTGTCCATTATCAGTCTCTCAGGTAAACATAGTCTAGTCCATGAGGGATTGGCGTGCCATGCATATATACTAAAATAATCAGCTTTACCAGGTGAGTATATTAACATGCTCAGCCTAAGCTGGGTCAGATGCACAAGCCTGCTCAAAAGGCAACATCTGTTTTGGTGAAGCCTTATCAACCAGACTTGCCAAAGGATTTGCATACCCATGATGCCTTGCCCTGGGAATGAAGTTTTAGAGAATGTGTATGGTTTGGAGAAGTGCATAAAAAACGAACAACTGCACCATACAGAAGTCAGCACTGAGGTAGGAGTTGACCTCAGCTGTGTTTTTGGAGCTAGTATGTACTGTTTCATCAGCATAGAGCTGAGAGGAGCAGGAGGCAGGAACAAGTAAGATGTTTTTAATGAAAATAGTTAAGAGCAAAGGCCCCAGAATAAGGCTGTGCGGGATGGCAAGGCAACATTGTATTTATTGTGCACTCTATCCAAAACAGGCTCGGCGTGCCTTAAACAGGAAGTGAGAATGACAATAAATACATACATAGGGGGTTCAGTCCTTTAACTAATAAAATAAATACATTCTAATCACTAGAAGAGTAGGCCTCCTTAAATAAAAAGGATTTCAGAGAGCTCTTAAAGGAAAACTGTGCAAATTCAGTGCCCCCTGCCCCTGAAAGCTTATCCCCTGATACAGATTTTTATGTAGAAAAGCGCGTTTTTCTCGAGCTGCTACTTACTTTATTTTATTGTAAAGTTTGCGAACCGGAAAGGGCAGATGCTGGGGTCCATTTACTGTAGCATGCATCCACACTGCTGAAATGTAGTGAAGTGAGCAGTGTGGCTGCACCTTTACAGTAAATGGATCCCCCCAGCATCCGCCATATTCCCGGTTTGTGGACTTTTGCAATAAAATAAACTAAGTAGTAGCAGGAAAACACGCTTTTCTACATAAAAAGCTGGATCAGGGGTAAACTTTTCGGGGGCTGGGGGCACTGAATTTGCACAGTTTTCCTTTAAAGGCCTCCACTGTGTGGACAGAACAGACACCGAAGGTAAGGAATTCCACAGAATCGGTGCAGTCACCCCAAACGCTTTATCTTCTGATAGTTTAAAATGGGATTGGGAAACTGCTTATAAACCCACATCAGTGGAGCAGTGAGGGCAGATAGGGGTATGAGAGACAGGAGATCTTTGAAGTAGTCAGGACCTAGACATGCAGGCCTTACATGTCAGTAAACATATCCTGAAGCTGATGTGCCACTGAACTGGCAGCCAGCATATTGAACAGGACCGGTGTGACGAGGTCCCTGCGAGAGGTCCCTGACACCAGCCAAGCTACAACATTCTAGACCAGCAGCATGTGACACATCAACCTACAGAGCATTACAATAATCCAGTCTTGAAGTGACAAAGGCATGAAGAATAGTCACCAGGTTGGCGTGAATCAGAAAGTCAGTACTATATTAATCTCCTAGGGCTTAGTGTCTCCAAATGTTCAGGGATTTCTAATACCATGGAAGGACCCCATTCTTAAGCCGGGTATATTAAAAAAAAAAAAAAAAAAATCAGGAAATCAGTACTGTATTATCCTTTGATGTTTACTGAGAGTGCTCTCCTCAGCACATGCAATGTCCCCAGGATGGCTTCCTTTTGTAGTTCATAAGGTGTCACAACTATTGGTAGCATATTTAGATGTGCCTGAAAGTTCTTTTTGATTAGTCCCGTTGCTCCAAGCACTATTGAGATCGATTTGTGTGTCCTTATTCTAATCTCATCCGTGTGGATCCACTGATGATCAATAAGTAGTTGTTTAGATATAAAACTCTTCTCATAGTCAAAACATGTACTGTACCTGGTGTCTTTCCAGAGTGAATCCACTGTTGCTGAATACGTTTTGATTGATGGCTTAAATCCATCCCACATACAGTAGGTTTAAATGTTTTTTCTTATCTGTGGACGTGCTGATGTACAACACGATCTCCCTTGGGTAGTTTCTCCAACGTTCAGGGTGTTCTAATACCATGAGAAGGCTGAGTCCCATTCCTAAGTCAGGGCATGTGCAAAGAAATCAGGAAATCAGTACAGTGTTGATCTTTAATATTTGCTCAAAGTGCTCTTAATAAGTACCGCATCCATTGTTGGACTTCCTTCTGTGGGTTTTACAGTGGCAGAGATATTTGTAGCATATCTAGGCGTGCCTGTAGGTTCGTTTTAAATAGTCCCGTAGCTCCAAGGACAACTGGGACTATTTTGATGTTTCTGTTGTTTTGTTTCTGTTTGCATAACCAGGCATTTGATGACTTTTCATCTCTTCATGTGTAAGACACTGTAGTCAGTTGAGATGGGCACATCAATGAGTTATGCGTGTTCATTTTCCTTGTAATATCTGGTTTTCTGGCATCTACATGATTGACAGTTGATACTGGATGGTTCCATGTGATTATTGCATCTTCATTGTCTATGATCCTTTCGGGTTTGTGATTCCAATGTTTCTCTGCAACCTGCATATTATAATGTTTGGTTTGCATAGTTTCCAGTGAGTCAATCGCAGTACATAATTATGTCTTTGTGCGTAGACATTCTGACACAAACACCTCGCATGCTGCCCCCAAATAGGAAATAGTTTTTAACTCCTTAAAACAGAACCTACTGTTTTTTTCTATGCAGTTTGCTGTCCTGAGCAGCCAGTATCAACCTTTCCTCTTGGGCTCGAATTCTCCCCGTTTTAACTACTCATGGATCAGTTCTTGGTCAGCATAGGACTGTTGCAGATCCATGCATTTACCAATGAAGTTAAAGTCTCTTCAGGTGCCTCCCCTTTGCTGTTGGACTTTCTCTTTAAAGGCTAGGGAGAAATTGTTTAACCAGGAAAGGCACACTAAGTGGGAGCTTGTTTCCAGGTGCGACCTGAGAGCACAAGAAAGTTATGTGACTTGCTCAGGGTCACATAGTATCTAAGTGGGGGCTAATGGGATTCAAACCCAGGTCTCCAGGTCTGCAGCTCACTGCCCTTAACCACTGCGCTATACTGCCTCCCTTGCTACACTTCCCCCTTTCCCCTCTTTAAAAGCTTTCTTCTGTTTTGCATATTAAGTTGTTGGTTGTTGCAAGCTTACTGCTGAAATTTCATTCAAGGTTGCTCCGCTCCTGGGGGCTTTCACTAATTTTGCAATGGAAGTTGTCTAGGGGTTGTTCTTTTATGATGCAGGACTCTGACTATATGTGGGTCCTGGGATGTCAATAAATATGCCTGTAGTCTTACAGTCATCAAACTCTGTGTAGTCAGTCTTAAGAAGGCTCATGTCTCCTTCAGACCATGGATGTACATTCTGTACACTTAAAGGCTCCTTCCCCTGTGTGGATCAGTTGGCAATTAGTAAGACCTGATTTACTGCTGAAATCCTTCCCTCACTCAGTACATTTAATAGGTTTCTCCCCTGTGTGAATCTGTTCATGTTTAATAAAAACTGACTTATCTCTGAAACCTTTTCCACACTGAGTGCATTTAGTAGACAGCCTGTAAAGCAACTGCAGCAGGTGAGGATCTGTGTGTGGTCCCTCTCCCAGTAACCTGGCCCGGTCAGGTCAGTTAGGTAGATACCTCTCCAGGGGAGGGCTGGGAAGAATGCTCAGGGATGGGGGCACATGGCAGTAGAAGTGAAGCAGTGGGCTTAAATTGCCCTACACAAGCCCAGCTCTGTCTCTTGCTCCTTCTCTGTGGCCAGAATTCCCACTTGCCCACCTTCATAAAAGCATGGTTTGGGGCCAGACCTCGCTGTTCCACTGGAGAGGATTGCCTAAGGGGTTGGGGAGGAACTGTCCCATTTTTCCCCCCCACAGGATTTTCCTGGGTTTTTAACCTCTGGTGGGCGTTTAAATTTAGAGTTAGGCATAATTACTTTCATGTAAATATGGCGGTACTTTGGGGGAAATGGGGTGAATCTGCTTCTTTTCTGCACAGGTTCTCCCCCAGGCTATGAGGTGAGGCCCAGATGACCAGTGCCCCACAGCTCAGTCTGGTCAGTGGGTAACCTCTTCAGGCTCATCTCACATGTGAAGTGCCATCCAGTGGGGAGGAGAGCATATCACATGGCCTGGGCCCCCCAATGACTCAGAGGACAGCGTCCTTCTGGAGGCCATGCTCTTTTGGAATGGGGTCCATTCAGATGGTCCCTTTGGGGTAGGGACAGACCAGTGTATGGTGTTGACTGTCCAGAGACTTACTGAGACTTCCAGGCTGCACATGCACCCTGCACGATGTATCATTTGCATAACACATGGCTGTGACCATTTCCTACAAGATGATGTGTATGGTCATTTGCTCAGGTAGAGGGGGGCAATGGGGCCCACAATGACATACAGTAAAGTTCTCTCTCCTGTGTTGATTCGCTGGTAGTAAGAAAGTCATCAAGTCATTCTGAAACTCTTTACCCATCAGTGTATTTAAAAATGTTTCTGCTCTATGTGGATCCACTGGTGGACAGCAAGTTGTTTATTAGTTGTGAAACTCATCCCACAATCATTACACGTATACAGTATCTTTCCAGAGTGAATCCACTGGTGCTGAGTGAGTTTTGATTGATGGCTAAAGCCCTTTCCACACAAGATACATTTAAAAGGTTTCTCTCTTTTGTGGATGCGCTGATGTACAGCAAGATTAGATTTCTGGTTGAAACTCTTCTCACACTCTGTGCACTTAAAAGGCTTCTCCCCTGTGTGGATCCGTTGGTGATTAGTAAGATCTGATTTGTTGCGGAAATCCTTCCCACATTCACTACATTTGAAAGGTTTCTCCCCTGTGTGAGTTCGTTGATGTTTAATAAGATTTGATTTATCTCTGAAATTTTTCCCACAATTGGTGCATGTATATGGCTTCTCTCCTGTGTGGATCTTCTGATGTACCGCAAGAATTGATTCAAGGATGAAACTCTTCCCACACTCTGCACACTTAAAAGGTTTTTCCCCTGTGTGTATCCGCTGGTGGTTAGTAAGATTTGATTTCCGGTTGAAACCCTTTCCACATGCAGTACATTTAAAAGGTTTCTCCCCTGTGTGAGTCCGCTGATGTTTAGTAAAATTTGATTTATCTCTGAAATCTTTCCCACATTCAGTACATGTATATGGCTTCTCTCCTGTGTGGATCTTCTGATGAACAGCAAGATTTGATTTATCACTTAAACTCTTCCCACATTCAGTGCATTTAAAACATTTCTCCCCTGTGTGGATCCGTTGGTGGTTAGTAAGACTTGATTTGTTGCTGAAATCCTTCCCACACTCAGCACATTTAAAAGGTTTGTCCCTTGTGTGAGTCCGCTGATGCTTGATAAAGTTTGATTTATTGCTGAAATCCTTTCCACAATCACTACATGTATATGGTTTCTTTATTTTGTGGATCTTCTGATGCACAGCAAGATTTGATTTCTGGTTAAAAGTCTTCTCACACTCATTGCATTTAAAAGGTTTCCCCTTGGAGTGAATCCATTGGTGGTTAGTAAGTGGCTTTTCAGTTATTACACTCAAGTCATACTCTTTATACGCATGTGGCTCTTCTTCTGAATGAATCATCTGATGTACTACACAATCTGTTTCATGCCTGAAACACTTCCCATAGTCAGTACATTTAAAAGAGTTCTGTTCCGCATGAGTCTTTCTATGAAGATTACCTAGATTTTTTACACTGGGTTTTTTGCCACTTGTAGACTGAAAACATTTTTGCAGTGCATTAGATCTCTGGTTTCTCATTCCTTTGTTAATCGGCAGATATTCTCTAAACTTGACTTTCGTTGATGTCAGATGATCCGGGGAATGTTTTTCATACATGGCACTTTCAAAGCTCCTCTCACCAATGAGCCTATGTTGGCGTGCAGGAAGTTTAGATTGTTGGTCCTTCTCACAATCAGTGGATTTAGGGACTAGAATTAGAAAAAAGGAGATAATTGTTTTTTTAAGTGTCTGACAACAAAGAAAACAATCTTTATAACACAAATACATAGCCAATTTATAACAAAATGAGAGACAGAGAAAAGACAGAAGGGAATTCATCTTGAATGTCATGGATAAGGCTGCTTTAAATGTCCTCAGTTTCATTCATTCATTTTACAGAGTGATGAAGATTTACTGTTACAGTTATGCACTATATTGTATGGTTTGGTTTGTGTTTTGAAAATTCTCGATAAAATGTGTAACATTAAAAAAATCGAAGTAATCTAACAGAACTGGCTCATGAGTTAGCAACACCTCTTGCAATAATATTTAATCTGGACAGAGGGTATACCTCATGACTGGATGTAGACTCGGGTAGTCCCTTTATTTTAAAAAGGATCTACAACACAGCCAGGAAACTAGAGACCAGACAGCTTAGAATCAGTACCAGCAAGGTTAATGGAACCAATTGTCAGAGACAGTACTTTTGAGCACCGAAAGATCCCCAGCTTAGAGTTAGATTTCCAATATGTAAGCAAAAAAATACATTTATTGAGGAAAACAGCCATTTAGCCACTGGCTCAGTTTCAATGGTTTCCTAAAGTCAGAAACTACAGACTTGACATAAAACATACAGAATATAGAATAATGCAGAGGGAAGTGTGTATAATGAGGATTTTATACACGCCTGAGGTGTATGATGCCTCATGAACCCCAAGAGTTAAGCTTGAGGGGTTTATCTTAGCATCACACACCGAGGGTGTGCAAAGAAAATCCGAGTTACCACACTTCCTCATGTTTTAATTTTTATAATGACTGGTCCCATTATTATTTTTTTTATATTAATTAGTCAGTAAAACTGACAGATCCATTCTGAGACCTGTCAGCCAGACAGACAGACAGGCAAATGGACATACCAAAAGAAAGGTATTGTTTTTTTTTTTCACCAGAGATTATCAGTTATTCTGAAATATTGTGACTGGCTTATACTTCCTATTCACATTGAAACGATTCATAAGGGATACAAAACTGGTCTCAGAACAGTTCTGTGAGATGTGCTAAGAGCTTAATTTTTTAGACTGATTTATAATGTCTTCCCCTCCTAGATCTTTGCAGGGTATGTGGTAATTTTTTTTCTGTGACAGCGAGCTGACAGTGCAAGCCAACAGCATGAGCTGACAGTGGAAGCAGACAGTGCGAGGAATCAGTGGCGCTTGTATGATACTGAATTTGGAAGTTTTGGAAGAGGTGCTTAATCAAACTCCATTATACATAGGTTGTTATACACGGCTGTGTATAATATGAGTTTGACAGCTTCTGCCCACAGTTGATAATCATCACTGACTGGCTATTATGCAGAGAATAAAGTATGGGGTGGTGTGTATAACAAGATTTTACACATACCCAAGTTGTGAGATGCTACATAAACCCCGAGGGCAGCCTGGAAAGGATAAGAAGGGACTTGGCAAGGTTGGAGGAATGGTCAGAAGTATGGCAGCTTGGATTCAATGCAAAGAAGTGCAAAATAAAGCACCTGGGAAACAAAAACCCAGGGGAAGAGTACACAATGGGGGGAGGTAGCAACAACAACAGAAATGGAAAGGGACCAAGGAGTAATCGTATCAGATGATGTTAAGGTTGGCAAGCAATGTGAGAAGGCAGTAGGGAGGGCTGGGGGGATACTGGGATGTATAGGGACAGACATCACCAGCAGAAAACAGGAAGTTGTTATTTCTCTGCACAGACAGTTCGTGAGACCCCATCTGGAGTACTGCATCCAGTTCTTGAGACCCCATCTCTGCAAGGACATAGACAGGGTGGAGGTAGTCCAGAGGAGGGCAACTAAAATGGTGCAGTGTCTGCAAGAGAAGCCGTACGAGGAGAGACTAAAGGAGCTTAATATGTATATCCTTGATAAGGGGGGGGGACAGGATAGAAACTTTTAAGTACCTCAGTGGAATCAACAAAGTCCAAGAGGGTAGCATCTTTCATAAAAAGAGATGTGCACGAACAAGGGGACACAATTTGAAGATAGAGGGGTGGACGGCTCAGGGGCAATGTGAGGAAGTATTTTTTCACAGAGAGGGTGGTGGACGCATGGAATCGCCTTCCTGAGGAAGTTGTGGGTTCTAAAACTGTGATAGAATTGAAGAATGCATGGGACAGACATAAGGCAATTCTTGCGGGGGGTAGGAAGAAATAGTCTGTTGGTTAACTAGGATCTGCATTTTATCCAGTAGGTAGGGAAATGGGCAGACTAGGTGGGCCAAGCAGTCCTTATCTGCCGTCAAAGTCTATGTTTCAATGTTTCTATGTTTATGAAATGCATCCCACAATGAGGGCGTGTGTAAAATTGAGTTTTACATACCACTCCATAGCTTATTTTATATAATTGCTGGGTATCGTTTTTTCTCCACAGCAATTATATAAAATAAATAATATTCCTGTGCTACCGTGGACCTGTTGGGCTTCAGCATGGTCCGTGGTGCTAAGCGCCAGCAACAAAAAGCATCAACGTTTTCTCCCCATCTCCCCAAACAGTTTGCATGCAGGTTAGCCACAGTGCTTTTTAGGTTTTTATATAATGAACTCACCACTGAGTGTAGTACTAGTAGTGAAAATCCTAGATGTTTGACACTTGGTGGTAAGAAAGAGCCACAGCTGGCGCATAATGCCAGGCTAGGGAAACCAAGCGCATGTTCACCGTTATAACCCACAGGTTATAACGGCAAATTATAACAGAGTTTCCTATGGGGAAAAAAACGATACCCGCTTATGATATTAAGTTTCCATACAAATTACTGTGTAATACTTGTAACATTAGGGCAAGAGTGACAAACATAAAAAAATTCAGCATTAGAGCGTACAATGCAGTTGTTTATTATTCAGTTGAAAAAAAGCATATATGTATTTCGTAATTTGCACTTTCCAAACTGATGGCCCCATTAGATGGAACAAGTAATTTCTGTGGGGTCCATTGGTACAGCATGAAACAAAAGGTGCTTATTTTGTAGTGCCATACAATGTACAGTAGGTGTGTTTACTGTTATTTTTCTGCACTGCTATGAGCAGCACAGGACAACTGAGCTATTGCCACTTAGGTGATGTGGACACAAGCTTTATTTATTTAAAGAGGGCAGAACATGATTTCTGATTGGCAGCTGTTTATAATGCTCCTGTTTTCAAACATGATACTGATTCTCCTAAATGATCCATATTTAACAGTGCCTGAATAACAAGTAATGCAACAAACTGTATTTTGCGTTGTATATTTATGGACAGCTTCTGTTACAGTTCTCTTCATGGAACCCGACAGCGGGAGCTTTAACCATGTCACGGTTTGTGTACAGAACTCTGAGCATGGTTCTGATGGGTTAACAGCTCATTGTTAGCATCCTGTACACAAGCCATGACATAGTAAACATTCCCAATTACTGGTTCCGTGACGAGAACTGTGTAGACTGCTGCCCATAAAAGCAAAACAACCAAAAGCACAATTTTTCACATCAGTGTCTATTCAGGTACAGTTAAATATGGCTCATTTGGTGGTACGACTCTTATTTCTGTAAATAGGAATATTATTGACTGCTACCAATTAGCAAAATGTGTTGACTATGACAAACGCACAGACCAAAGCTCCTTGCATGGTGCGACCCAGAGGAGGGGTTTACAAAGGATATGCTCCCTGTACTGTGTAGCACTGGTATCTTAATTTGCATTATATCATCTTTATTTCTGTGGCCCTACATGTTCTACCTGTAAATTTTGACTGCACACTAGTTATTTTTACTTTATTTTATTGTATAGATTTTTTTTTTAATTACAACTGCATCTTACATTATGTATTTGCACTTTGCACGTCTTATACTGTACACTACCCCCCCCATGCACCTAGAAATGAGCTGTGACAGGCTTAGTATGTTTTTTCTGGTTAAACTTTAAATGTGCAAAGCGGACAGCAAAACAGTGTCCTGGCAATACTTTTTTTTTTAATTATTATTATTATTATCTATTTTTTCCCACCCCTGCACCCCTGGCCGATCACTGCTTCGGGCCCCACATGGACTACTCCATCCTGGCAACTTCCCAACCCCACCGCCCCACATTGCAGCCTACCCAGGTATCCGCGATGTATCCCGTCATCGGGTGGGTCCTTTACCTGCGTGAGGGTTGAGCCTTCCGGCCCTACTTCCCAACCCTGGGTGCTGCTGAGGTGGCAGATGCAGGTCCAGGAGCCCAGAGGTGAGGATCCAGGAAGGCCGTCACCCGATCGGCCAGGGTGCCATTTTCCTATTTTCTCCCCAGAGGAGCAACATGTCAGTGATAATGGAGAAAGCACTGACGTCAGTCACTCCCCAGACATCTAGGGTTGGATGTCATGCTGTGCCTCTGGACTCCACCAGGGGTCAGGAGATGCCGAGCTGCATCCAGATTCCGCCCCCCCCAGGAGAAGGTGAGCTGAGCTGTCGATGGATGCTCCATCCTTCTCCCCCTGGCCTGCCCTCCAGCAACCCAAGTTCGTTCCCGAACCCGGGTCACCGGCATCGCAGACGGAAATCCAAACGCTCTGCCGACAAGCAGCTGGTAACACTTTAGGTGTCCTTAACTACACTGTAGTTACATGCAACAAATATGTAACTACAGTCTTCAGTTAGAGGGGAAGGGGGAAGAAGCTTCTAGCTGGATGCTGGAAGAGTAGGGAGACTTGAAAGATTTTCTTAGTTGGTAGTGCTTGGGGGTGCAGTGAGGGGCAGACATAGGGCTGATACACTCTCGTGAGAGTCAGGTGTAGGCTCTGATCCCACCCTCCTCACCCCTCCCTCCCCAGAGCTCGGCTCCTTTATAGGGGACCACCTGCCCTGCAATTGGAGGAAAAGGCTTCAGGTGCAGCTCATGTAGTTCTAGCCACTGGGGGTTGGGTTTAAGGGCTGGAAGAGAGGAGCTTAGGGGGTTGTACACTTCCCCTATAAGTTTACTGTGTAGTACTGCATCTAGTAACAGGGGTACCTGTTTACTGTGGGACTGTATCTAGGATTAGTGGGTGACCTGATTAGTGGGTAGGGGTGTATCTTGTACTAGTGGGGAACCTGGTGGTTCACCCAAGGAATCCTACTTGGAGGGGGATGGGACCACACGTCATTAGGGCTGGCATCTCTGGGAAGGTGGTGGGGTGCACAGGGTGTGGGGCGGCCATGATACTGGACTGGGCTTGAAAGTTTGGTGGCTGCCCAGTGTGCTACCAGCTGGCACAGCTTAGGGAGGAGGTTGAGGGGATTAGGAGACAGCTGGAGGGGGGAGGTATGGTTGGGGAATAGGGCAGGGGCTCTCCCAAGGGGTTGCCCCAGGCACTAGGGGCGGGGGCACAGGGAAAGGAGTGCAGGAGAGTACTCTGGGGTCGCATAGGGACCCTGACAGAGGGGGCCCAAAAGGAGGACACTACCAAGGAAGCAGGCAGGTATCTGGGGACCCTCACAGAGGGGGCCAAAGGGAGCACATTCTCAGGGAAGTAGGCAGATGGCTGGGGCTGGACAGAAGGAAGCAAGGGGAAGAGGTGGATCAGACCTTAAGCTCAGTAACCGCTTCTTCTGCTTGAGGATGGGGGGGTGATGTAGCCATGACAGGGGTGGTTAGAGATGGAAAGGGAATGAGGGCAGGAGGCAGGGGCCAGATAGCAGGAAGAACAGGGGGAACTTGGGCATTGGGAAAATGGGGAGGCAGCGTGGATCAGAGCCGGGGAGAGGGAGGAAAGTGCAAGGAGAAGGACCAGTTGGGAGGAAAGGGCAAGGACAGGGACCAGAAGTACAAGGAGGATACAGTAAAGGCAGCTGAAGGTTTGTGCCAGGGGAGCATGACAGGCAAGGAGGGGCTGAACGGAGACGGGAAAGAAGGGAGGACGAGCCAGGCAAGTTTAGCAGATGGGGGGAAAGGACCAGTTGTGAACAGTGACGGGGGGATAGTGGAGTACAAAAGGATACTCGGGATAAGGAGAGCACAGGATTGGAGAGGAGGGGTGGCCAGGGTAAATAAGAAGGGGGTGGCAGGGGGCACCTAGATAGGGGGAGGAGCAAGGAGCCGGCTGGGGCCAGTAGAAAGGATAAGGGAAATGGAAGGGGGGGAATGGAGGAAAAAGGGGTGGTCAGAGTGCTCCTGTTGGGTGATTCCATGATCAGGGGTATTAAATGGGATAGGGAGGGGGAAGCCTGCCCGGTTAGAACAAAATGCTTCCCTGGACTAATGGTGCACAGGGCCAAGCATGAGGTATATCAGCTGGCAAAGGATTGTGGAGGTTACCCGGACATATTGGTCCACCTGGGTACCAATGACATTGAGGGAAATAGTGACCTAGAGATACTGGCAAGGTTCAGGGAGCTTGCCAGGGTCTGTCATGACATAGGATGCGTGATTTTCTTCTCAGAAATCCTGCCAGTGCCAAGGGCTAGTGGGAAACACAAGAGGAAGATTAGGGAGATAAACCAGTGGCTCAGGGAATGGTGTGGGGCCAAAGGGTATGGTTTGATGGGGGATTGGGGGAGACCTGGGAGGATAAGGGGCAGTATGCTAGAGATAGGCTCCATCTCAATTTGGAGGGAAGGGAAATCCTTAAGTTGAAAATAGAGGGGTTCATTGGTGAAAGGTGGGGTTTAAACTTGTGAAGGGGGGAGGGATGAGAGAAAAGGCTGTCGAGGGGGTCCGATAAAGGAGGGACTCTGTGTCCACCCCCCTGGAGAGCTGAATGAATGCGGGAAAAGGCCAACTGGTAAGGTGCTGACTGGGGGAAGACGGAATCCCCATGGGAACGTGAGCAGAGGGAATGGAAGTATAGGGAAAGGGTGGAAGGTAGTCCTGATAAATGCCAGGAGCTTGGGCAATAAAATGCCTGAGCTCTATGCGATGCTAACTGAGGGACAGGTGGATGTGGCATCGGTCACTGAGACCTGGGCCACCGCAGGGCATGACTGGGATCAGAACCTGGAGGGCTACACCATGTTCAGGAAGGTCGGGGGGAAGGAAGGGAAGGAGGGGTAGCAATAATAGTCAAACACTGCATTGGCATAGGAGGAATGGAGGAGGCGGAGGGAACTGTGGAGGTGATTTGGGTCACCTTGATAACAAAAGGGGGCAAGACAGTAAAAATAGGAGTGGTGTATAGACCACTTGCGCTGGTGGAGGAGCTGGAGAAGAGTCTGGTGTCAGATGTTGGGAGACACTGCAGATTGGGCAGGGGAAGGGGGTGGTGTTGGAGAACTTAAACATGCCAGGAACGGACTGGGAGACTATGACATCCTCGGTGGCCTGGGAACAGAGGTTGTTGGATGTCTTTCAGGACATGTTCCTAACTCAGCAGGTGGGGGAACTGACCAGGGAGGCGTGGATACTGGATGTGGTCCTGGGAGACAGTGACCAGATTGGGGGCCTGGAGGTAAGGGACCCATTGGCGGGGAGCGACCATGCCACGGTCTGGTTCTGCCTGGACCTAGGAGGGGTAGAAGGCTGCACAAAGATGGCGGTAACTGACTTTAGGGGGGCGGATTTCAAGGAAATGGGAAGGATCCTTAAGAACATTTGGATGGGATTGGGCCAGGCATGGGCGCTGACAGTAGATGGGAAATCATCAGGAGGGGGGTGCAGGATGCCATCAGCACCTGTGCAAGAGTAAGATGACAATGCGGTAGGGCCCGTAAACCCTGCTGGTGGACCAAGGAGGTTAAGGAGGTGATGAGGAGAAAGAAGGAGGGTTATACGCATTTCAAGTGCTCAAGGAGTGAAAGGGATCGAGGGGAGTAAGAGCTGATGGCCAGAATGGCCACTAGGGTGGTGAGGGCAGCTAAGGCAAGGAAGGGGCAGAACCTGGCCAGGGAAATTAGGAGAGGGAACAAGGGGTTCCTTAGATACATTGGGGAAAAACGAAGGGTGAAGGGGCAGATTAGCAGGATTAAAACAGGGGAGGGATGGGCACAAGACCGGGGGAGTAGGCTGAGGTACTAAATGAGTACTTCGCCTCAGTTTTCCTAAGGAAAATGAAGTGCTGCATCATGCATGGGAGAGATAGGTGAAACTGAGGAGAGTACCCTTGCTGATCAAGCGGGTCTGGGAGGCGGGAGCCATCACTGGCAGGAGGTGGGGAAGGCAGGGTACGACGTAGCGGAGGTGGAAATCACGGCAGAGAGCGTGAGGGAAGCCCTCAGGTCCCTTAAGACGGAGAAAGCACTGGGCTCGGATAAATTACATCCCAGAGTGCTGAAGGAACTGGCTGATGTCCTGGCAAAACCCCTGGCAGAGCTTTTCAGCATCTTTCTGAGGACAGGGTGGGTGCCCCAGGACTGGAAGGTGGCGCATATAGTGCCTATCCACAAGGGGGGATCAAGGGAGGTGGCAGGGAACTACAGACCCATCAGCCTGACATCGGTGGTGGGCAAGGTGATGGAGGGCATTGTCAAGGAGAGACTGGGGGGGGGACCTGGAAAAGTCGGTGTACCTGGACGATAGACAGCATGGATTCGTCCCTGGAAAATCGTGTCAGACAAACCTTGTGGAGTTCTATGACTGGGTGATGAGTGCCTTGGACCTGGGTAGACCGTTGGACATCCTCTATCTTGACTTCAGCAAGGCATTTGACTCTGTTCCTCACGGGGGGCCTGTTGAATAAGCTGGGAGAAATGGGGGTGGGGAACCAGATGATCAGATGTATAGGCAATTGGTTCCAGGACCGGACCCAGAGGGTTGTGGTTGGCTGTATAGTCTCATCCCCAAGGAGGGTCATTAGTGGGGTCCCTCAGGGATCGGTCCTTGTGCACCTCCCATTCAATGCCTATGTCTCTGACATAAGGAAGGGTATCAGGAGTGAGATGAGTCTCTTTGGGGATGACTCAAAACTGGGGGCGGTGGTGGATGGAGAGGAGGGGAGAGTGGCCTTACAGGGGGACCTGGAGGCTCTGGAAAAGTGGTGTAGAAAATGGAAGCTGAGGTTCAATGCAGGGAAATGCAAGGTACTGCATCTGGGAGCTAGAAACCCGGGCCAAGTGTACACCGGTGGGGGGGGGGGATGCTACAAGTCTCAATGGCTGAGAGGGACCTGGGGGGTGGTGGTGGATGTCAAGATGAACAATGCTGAGACTTTTAGGAGGGCAGCAGCCAAGGCCAACAGGATGCTGGGATACATCGCTAGGGGGATCACCTCCAGAAGGAGGGAAGTGATACTCCCTCTGTATAACTGCTTGGTGAGGCCGCACCTCGTGTACTGCGTACAGTTTTGGAGGCCACACTTAAAGAGTGACACTGAACTCCTGGAGAGGGTCCAGAGGTGGGCAACCAAAATGATCTGGGGCCTGGGGGACAGGACCTATGGGGAGAGGCTCGAAGAGCTAAATATGTACACATTAAATCTGGTTTAATAACCGAGGTTTGTTGTTGAATTAAAAAAAAACCACAAAGTATGGTATTTGGTGGATCTAAAAACAGAGGGAAACTTGAACTCCATATTAAATTAGCTGGGAATACACAGATTACAGCGGTTGATACTTATAGATATGTGAAGGTACAGATTGACTGTGGTTTAAAGTATTTAGAACATGTTAGTATACAGGTAAGAAAGGTAACTCAAAAATTAAGGGTATTAAGAAGGGTAGCAGGAAGTTTGACCAAGAAAGTAAGGGAGAAAGTGGTTGGGCAATTATTAATCCCAATTTTAGAATATGGGTTTATATTATATATGCATTCTAGCACCACAATGTTAAATAAAGTAAACCAGGTTTATTATAAAATGAGTAAATTTATAACAAGAAGTAGGCATGAGGTGCATCATTGTGATTTATATAAAAAACTAAATTGGTTAGACCCGAAACAGAGAAGGGTTTATATTTGGTACAAACAGTGTTACCAAATATTAAAAGATGAACCTAGACATTGTTTGTTTGATCATATTATATTTAAAGATGATAGGTTATTAACTATGCATACAAGATCTTTTAGTAAAGAAATTCCCATGACTAGATCTCAGAATAAGTATGGAAATGAAATACTCCAGAATACAGTTGCTTATTATTGGAATAAATTGCCCCAGAGATTGAAGGTTATTAAAAATACATTCATTTTTAATAGCAAATTAAGAGAATATTTGCAATTAACATGTACCTGTTTTAAGTAATATTTTGTTGTGTGATTGTGATGTAATGTCTTGTATTCTTGTACTGCTTGTTATTTATAAACAGGACTTTGTTGAAAATGGGACTGATGTCCCAACAAATGTATTTCCTGTATAAAAATAAAATTTTACAAACAAACAAACATTGGAAGAGAGAAGGGACCAGGGGAACATGATAGAGGTCTTCAGGTACATGAAGGGGTTAAATAGAGGAGCAGTAGTTAGGGTGCTCCGAAGGAAGGGGGGGGCAACTAGAGGGCATGGGTGGAAGCTGAAGGGGGGGAGATTCAGGGGAGAAAGTAGGAGGTGCTACTTCACTGAGAGGGTGGTGGAGCCATGGAATGCGCTGCCCAGGAGCTGGTGGAGGCAGAGACGGTGGAGGGGTTCAAGAAGGGGTGTGACAGGTACAGGGGAAGGGTTTTGGAAGCAAAGTCCTGTGCAGCAGGAATATTCGGGACTGGGAAGGGAGAAGCCGGGGGGGTAGTAAGGTCAGCTCCCAGTCTGGGGGCTGACCAAACGAGCAGACATGAAAGACCGTTAGGCCTATTCTGCCGGCATTTTAGTATGTTAGTATGTTAGTAATTACCCCCATTGCATGTAATTAATGATTACCTACCCTGCAGTTACATTGAAACTGACACTTACAGTGTGACCAGTGTGCCAAACAGTGCAACAGCTCCACTATTTCCATTTTTCAGGCTGTTTTGGGGTGGGCAATGCCAGCAGCAGCACAGTTATGATGTAAATATATGGTTAGTTTTACACATTTTGTTACAAACAAGTTCCAAAACTTACAGCAAGCACACAACAGTGAATACAATCACTATTAAACAATGTGTTTATAGGTGGGAAGCATAGAGTTACTGTATCTAAAGTCAGTACATAGTTACTGTCAGGTGCAACTGTTTTAATATCAGTCGGTTTTCTTTCTCTCTTTTTCCTTTTAATTTGGTTTCTTTTTGCTCCTCTATTTCTATATTTTGCGTGAGGTTAACTTCTGCTTCCTTGGTGCCTTGGCTGGCTAATTTTGTTTATACTACATGTGTGTACTGATAAATAGGGGATATAACATGGGCTGACTTAAGATATCACTTTTATCTTCATAAGAGGGTATTGGTCTGTTGATGTCTCATGTGTGGCAATAGGCCAATATACGGTGGCGTGAAAAAGTATTTGCCCCCTTCCTGATTTTCTCTATTATTGCATATTTGTCACACTGGATGTTTTCAGGTCTTTAGACAAAATGTAATATTAGATAAAGGGAACCTGAGTGAACAAATAACACTTGTTTTTTTTTTTTTACTTATTTCATTTATTTAATGAAAACAGTTAACTAACACCAATTGCCACTGTGTGAAACAGTAATTGCCCCCTTGCACTTAATAACTGGTACGCCACCTTTAGCTGCAATGACTGCAACCAAACGCGTCCTATAATTCAATATCAGTCTTTCACATCGCTGTGGAGGAATTTTAGCCCACTCTTCCTCGCAGAACTGCTTTAATTCAGTAACATTGGTAGGTTTTCAAGCATGAACTGCTCATTTCAGGTCCTGCCACAGCATCTCTATTGGGTTTAGGTCTGGACTTTACTAGGCCACTCAAAACTTTAATTTCTTCTTTTCAGCCATTCTGATGTGGACTTGCTTTTGTGTTTTGAATCATTGTCTTGCTGCATGACCCAACTACGCTTCAGCTTCAGCTGACGGACGGATGACCGGACATTCTCCTTAAGAATTTTCTGGTACAGAGCAGAATTCATGGTTCCTTCAATTATGGCAAGTCGTCCAGGTCCTGAGGCAGCAAAGCATCCCCACACCATCACACTACCACCACGTTTGACTGTTGGATGTGTTTGCTTTATGCCAGACATAATGGGATCCATGTCGTCCAAAAAGTTCCACTTTGGACTCATCTGTCCATAGAACATTTTCCCAAAAGGCTTGTGGACCATCCAGGTGCTTCTTGGCAAATGAGAGATGAGCATTTATGTTCTTCTTGGTTAGCAGTGGTTTCCGCCTTGCTACTCTCCCATGAAGCCCATTTTTGCCAAGTCTCTTTCTGATTGTGGAGTCATGAACACTGACCTTAGCTGAGGCAAGAGAAGCCTGCAGTTCTTTGGATGTTGTTTTAGGATCCTTTGAGACATCCTGGATGATTTTACGCTGCGCCCTTGGAGTAATTTTGGCAGGCTGCCCACTCCTGGGAAGAATCACTACAGTTCCAAGTGTTCTCCATTTGGAGATTATGGCTCTCAGTGTGGTTCAATGGAGTCCCAGAGCCTTAGAAATAGCTTTGTAACCCTTTCCAGACTGATAGATAGCAACAACTTTTTTCTGATCTTTTCAGGAACTTCCTTTGATCATGGCATAATGTGCTTGTTGAATCTTTGTGCTGGCAACCTGACTCTAATGGTAAGGGTCAAAATAAGTGAGGTTTATATTGAGCAGGGCTGGCTGTAATCAAGCCTGGCTGTGTTCAATCAGCTGACTCTAATTATCCCTTTAATTGGGTTGATTTAACTAGGGGGCAATTACTTTATCACACAGTGCCAGTTGGTGTTGGTTAACTTTTTTCATTAAATAAATGAAATAAGTAAAAAAAAAAAACAATACAACAGGTGTGAAAATGCATTTTGCCAAGATAAACATGTTATTTTCGGAAACAGGAGCAAGATAAACTAAGCTGGTCACCGAGCATGCTCAGAAATTTATTCTCATATGTGAAGATACATTTCTGAGCATGCTCAGTGACTGAAGTCATTTATTTTCCCCTAGGACACCACTGAAAATGAGCTATTATGGCTCAGTATGCCTTTCTTGGTAAAACACTTTCAGTAAATAAATAAAAGTAAGATGTTATTTATTTTTTTGTTTTACCTTTTGTTTTACCAGGAGAGACACACTAATGTTTACAGGTGCAACCCCTGGAGCGCAAGGAAGTTAAGTGACTTGCTCAGGGTCAGACAGTATGCAAATGGGGGCTGTGGGATTCAAACCCAGGTCTCCATGTTTTCAGCCCAGAGCCTTAAACCACTGCGCTACACTGTCTCCATTTATGTTTTCATTAAATATACAGCAGTCTAGACTGTTTACTTTTTTCCTTTTGTAACATTTTATCATTTATATTACAAAACCACTAAAATATATGTTGTATAAAGTGTTATCTTGACCCAAAGTAGCAAGATAAATGAAGGTGTTCACTGAGCATGCTTAGAAATTTATCTCACTCAAAACGTTTTGTGCGCTATGAACTCATTCAGATCTGTAAGGTCTAGGACAGGACATAGATCACCTGTTGTTTTCAGTACCAGAAAATACTGTGAATAAAATCTCTGGCTCTGTCTGCGGGAAGGTACGGGCTGAACTTGCCTCTACTAGCAGAGTGCATACTTTGGCCTGTAGGACCTTTCAGTGTGCAAAGAGTAAACGTATGGGCTGGGAGAATGCATAGGAGGCTGTGATATCAATCAATCAA
This sequence comes from Neoceratodus forsteri, assembly GCA_016271365.2. Lineage (NCBI taxonomy): Eukaryota > Metazoa > Chordata > Ceratodontiformes > Ceratodontidae > Neoceratodus > Neoceratodus forsteri. The sequence goes on along the minus strand of CM057449.1, from coordinate 135,993,500 downwards.
TCAATCAAATCTTTATTTATCCAGGCGATCACCATTGAGCAAGCTCATTTACAAGGTGGACCTGCTGTTGTCAAGGACAGTTATACATACATAGATTAGAGGTGCAGTATACAAAAATGTGCTAAGGTAAAAACAGACTTACATGTAACCCCCCTGCAAATGGGGGTTCCCAAAAGACTTCCAGGAGCTTGCTTGAATGCTCCAAGCCTGAATGGTGTTTGGCATTTAAGCCATTTATCAGTGAGTGTTTTTAGAGCCTCTGGTACTGTCTCTTTAAGAGCTGTCTGCTTGCAGACATAATTAGTTTGTATGGGAGGACTGTGTGCTTCTCTGAGTACCACTTGAGCTGCTGCCAATTCACTTAATTTTGCAGTCACTAGGGTGCAAAGGGAACCTATCTGAAAGATGTAACTGTTTGCCAGAAATTATTTAGAGTAATAATGAAATTACAGTTTGTCTAACCTGCTTTCTTTGCAGTCAGAACTGTGTCTGCTAGTTCCCAATTCTAGTTTTGAACTGCTGAACTGGACCAATCAGTGTGGGGTAAGCTAGCTCTAAAATGGTGCCTTGGGCGAATCAGAACTTGGACTCATAATCTGAGCCAGCCACAAGAGGATTGTATGGGCAGTGACTCTGGGAGATGTAGTTTAGACTTCAGCACCTTTTGGACCAACAGCAGCAGTCTATTGTGAGTGACAGCCAATCCAGTCAAGAACTGGGAGGAACTCAAAGGAAGTGCCGGTTTTGTCGGTTAGAGTTTCAGTTGAGCTTTGGCAGTGAAGAAGGAAGGAGCCCTGTGCTTTTCAGTGTGCAGTTTTAGTCAAAAACATGTGTAAGGCCCAGAGTTCGGTCTGCAGCTTGTTAGAACTGAATCCGTCCTGTGAAAAGAATCAAAGGATCTCTGAAGAGTAGAAACCAGGCTCACCCTGTAGAAGACTGGAGGAATTGCTGAAAATTGCACTCTGTCTGTCAGGAACTGAATCTGCTGTGTTCTCCGGGTATTGTGCAGTAATGCGATCGGGATACAGATGCAGCCTGCCTGGTATAGTGCTTTCTTTTATATATGGATGTGTGAAGAGGTTTGTGTACCTCAAGTGAGCCCTGCTGACACTGAAGGACCCTATCTTATTTGGAGGTCGTGAGTACTAATTCAGGGTCGCTCCCTGTTGAATTGCCACATTAAATCCAAATGGAATTACTGTACTGCTGACTGTTTAATTCTCCTTTTCTCTGTGTGAAAGGGCCCTACCAGCTGCCACGGTTTGGACTAGCCACTAGGGCTTGGGTGCCCAGGGACAGTAACTGATAGGGATAGGCCTGTGCACAGAGCCATAAAGTAGATTATTAGAGTGATAAGCTAATTAACCTGATTTCCCCTGTCCTTGTTATATCCCCCTAAATAAATCAGAGCTGCTTGTTTCAGCAAAGTTATACTGCCTGAGGTATTTGTCTATGTTAAAGTACTGTACTGTGATTGTTGCACTGTATCTCATTTCACAGGAGGTCCCAGTACCGGAACCAGACCTGGGGGTAAGTGTATACTGTGAAGGTAATTCTGATATATTGTGTGGGCCACTAGTGGGAAGAAAGGGGTTGCAGTGTCCCAGAGGGCTGTGACAAGTTAGTTTAACTATTGCAAACCCTGACCTCTGGGTGGAGGCACCTACATTGGATCCAGGCCCCTCAACCTGTTAGTGGCAAATCAGGCAGGGGTAGTAGCCCCTGGGATAGCGCCATCTAGGGTTATCTTGGAGGCACCGCTGGGATTGTGTGTCCTCTGTGGCCATATTCACGAACCACTGTTAGAAAAAATGGGTACCCGACAGAAGTGGCTGTGCACCGGCTGGTGGAGTGGTGTACTGGGGAGGAGATCGACCCCCAAAATGCTATGCTTATCCTGGACATCCCCTGGGTATCAATACGGACACTGTGCAGGAGTACTTTCCAAGGTGGAAGGTTTACAAAACCCTGTGGTGGTGGGTCGGCATGCTAATCTGCTCACCCACACTTTCCTGGCCCTAGTAGAGTTTAAGGATCCCATAGATAGCTCCAAAGTGCCACAGACCATTACCCAGAGGGAGCCCTCACTGCTTGAGAGTGATAACTAAGGACAGTAAGACCGGGGAATCAGCCCCACCACTATCTGAAACTTTTGAGGAGAAATTTGCTGAATGGTTGCTGGGAGAGGGAAAACTGTGGAGGACTTGAAGAAACTATTCTTGCCACCTGGGGTGTTCCTCCCCAACACCTCTCCTGCTCCAGTGCCCGTAATGGTGGCTGAACCAATGCAGACTCCCTATTTCTGCACCTGCCATTAGTCACGACTCTTACGAAGGTTGAGGATCTTCTCTGGCACCTCCCACCCCCAAGGGAGGATGACTGGGAAGACCTGGATAGACATGTTGCCCCAAGTGCTAGAATGGCAATGCTCAGAAGGCGAAAAGCGAAAGAGGGTTAGTGAGAGCCTCTGAGGTCCTGCCCTGGCTACCATCCGTGCTAAACGGGCCAGTAACCCTGAAGCGACTGCACAGGCCTATCTTGAGGCCTTGGAGAATGTGTATGGGAGCCCAGATTCTGATGAGGACCTATGGTGGAGAGTAAGAAATGCACAACAGTACCAAGGGGAGTTGTTGTCTGTGTATGTCTCTCGGCTGGAAAAATTGTTGCAAGAATGCCTCAGAAAGGTGGTTTGCCAGCGATTGAACTGGACGAATCAGACTGGACAGAATCCTTAAGTCTGCCCTTCTCAGAACTGCTGTTGCTTCAGTTACGCCTGGCAAATCGACTGGAATCCCACCCTCCTATGATGAGTTAATGAGAGAAATTCGAGGAGTTGAGAAAAGGCGACCTCGGGAGGTACCTGCACCAACAGCTGTGGCTACGACCAGTGACTGAGGGTGACCCATCAAGTGAAGTTCAGGGGCAGAGGTTGACAGTCAATGAGTGCTCTGACAAGGAAAAGATATGCCACAATGGGGCGAACTGTTGAGAGAGATCCGGGAATTCAAAACAGTCCCTTTATGAAGGCCACGCCTGCAAGTACAGGCCCTGACCTATATCCGACTGCATCTGCTATGGGTGGGGTACCACCCATGTATCTCCTGCTGATAACAGCTCCAAACTCAATTCCTTGACCATGGAAGTGGAGAAACTGACGAGATGTCTCCAAATGCTTATCACGCCGCAGACAGAGATGGCACCCAGGTTTCCAGTTAGTAATACCCCGCCCCTGGCTCCCAGTGTGGCGCTCGGCCAGCTCAAACTCCCAGAGTATGTTTTGCTATAATTGTGGAAAGATGGGCACATGAAAAGGAATGCCAGTCCCCAAAAGACACTGACAAAGTTGCATATAGGCTAAGGAAAGCGGAGAAGAAATCAGTGGTTAGAGGTGCGACATGATCCCAGTGAGGGCACCAAAATGCTAATTCACGTCCTTTGTGGCAAGGTCAGTTGCCCAGGCCCCCACTACCGCCTCTCCAGACTGGTCCAGAATAGTGGGTCCCTCCATGGAGACCACTGTAAAGGTGAATGAAGTGTCTAAGAGCTGTATTAGACAGTGGCTCCCAAGTGACAATTATGTTCCAGGATTGGTATCAGAAGCATTTGTCAGGCGTACCCTTACAACCATTAGAAGGACTGCATGTATGGGGTTAAGTGAGAAGGCCTACCCTATTCCGGTATATCGAATTTGGCTGTCTTTCCCCACCTCCGTGGCTGGAGTGGCGAACAAGTAGAGACCCTAGCCTTAGTGTGTCCCCCACTGGACTGTATGATGGTGTCCCTTTGTTGATTGGAACAAATGCTCATATGTTGACTGGCACAGTTGTGTTATGAAAACAGGGTCAAAGACTAGTAGAGCTTTAAGAGTTCGGCTTTAATTAAGAAGGCCTATGAGGCACAGAGAGATGCTGAAAAAATAGAACCAGAGGAACCGGTCGGAATTGTATGGAAGAAGGATCCTGAGTCTCTGATCCTGGCGCAAATGCCCAGTGTACCTTACAGGAGAGGTCCGTATCAGAAAGGATGTTAAGAATAAAATATTAATGTTGGATGCACCAGGCGATGGAAAATTGCTAGAGGGACTGCTGGTCAAGTCTAGTATTTTTGCCCGCTAGAGCCCATGCTTATGCCAGAAGGGTAATGGTCCAAGTTCATAATGTGTCTGAAAGAGACATTCGAGTAAACAGAGGTTGCATCCTGGCTAATGTGCATTGTGCAGACACTGCAGTGCTACCCAGCAGCAAGAGTTCAAGGAAGAATGACAGAGTAATCGCCTGACTTGTTTGATTTCGCGACTCCCGCTGCCAGCTGAATGGAAAGTGAGGATCAGTGAGAAGCTTGCCCAGAGAGACCAGGTGTTTTCTTTAAAGGAATGGGATGTAGGATGCGTGCAAGGAGCTGAGCACAATATCCGGCTGCATGACGAAAGACCATTTCGGTGAGAGGTCTCGACGCCTGGCACCTGCTGACATAGATGATGTGAGCGCATCTGCAAGAGATGTTAGCTGCTGGTGTAATACAAGAATCCAGAAGCCCTTATGCTTCCCCATTGTGGTAGTGAGGAAAAAGAATGGAACAGTAAGGATGTGTGTGGATTATCGCACCTTACTCGGCGGACTATCCTGATCAGTACACAATGCCCGCATTCAGGATGCTTTGGACTGCCTAAGCAGGAGCAATGGTTCTCTGTGCTGGATCTCCACAGTGGGTACTACCAGATCCCGATGGCCCCAGAGGACCGTGAGAAGACGGCCTTTATCTGTCCGCTTGGCTTCTATGAATTCATGAGGATGCCTCAAAGGTTTCAGGTGCCCCAGCCACTTTTCAACGATTGATGGGCGTGCAGTGGGGACATGAACTTACTAGAGTGCCTGGTATACCTAGATGATGTTATTGTGTTTGGCAGCTCACTGGAGGAACATGAGAGCAGATTATTTAGGTATTGGACCGACTGGAGGACTTTGGCCTTAAACTGTCCATTGATAAGTGTCAATTCTTTCAAACATCAGTAAGTATGTGGGACACATAGTATCCACCGAGGAATAGAGACCGACCAAAGTAAAGTTGAGGCCTTGACCACCTGGCCACAGCCCAAAAATCTAAAGAACTGCAAAGATTCCTGGGATTCTGTGGTTATTATCGGAGCTTCATCAAGGACTATTCAAGAGTGATCCCCTTTACTTAACCTTACTCAAGGGTATCCCCAACCCACAAAAATACCAAAAGTCAGCGCCCTCAAGACTGAAAGAGTGTATTTTCATCCGAGTGAAGTATTTGGGGCCGCTGGACTCCTGATTGTGAGACTGCTTTTCATGAGATCATATATCAACTTACCCATGCTCCAGTGCTGGCCTATGCCGATCCAAGAAAACCTTCGTCTTGCACACTGATGCTAGCTTGCAAGGGTTGGGGGCTGTGTTGTACCAAGAGCACGAGAATGGCCTGAGACCAGTGGCCTTTGCCAGTGAAGCCTGACCCCATCCGAAAAGAACTATCCTGTACATAAGTTAGAGTTCCTAGCTTTGAAGTGGGCTATTGTTGACCAATTCCATGAGTACTTTATGGGGCTAAAATACTAGTAAAACTGACAATAATCCTTTGACCTATGTGCAGACCTCAGCTAAGTTGGATGCCACTGGCCATAGGTGGCTTTCTGCATTATCTACATATGACTATGCTCTAATACCGAGCAGGTCTGAACCACATAGATGCTGATGTTCTCCCGGAGGCCTGTTCCCCGAATGATTGGGTCCGATTAGCGAGAACCTGACATTCGGGCACTCTGCCGGAAGTTTGACAGGGAGGAACAAATGTCCACGGACGCAGTGGACTGCATGGTGGATTGTTTGGGAGCCTCTGAGAATTGCATACCTGCTGCTTTATTGCCACTTTTCTGCAATAGACATTGGTGCACTGCCTCAGCTGGACAATGACAGTATTAGCGGGCTCAATCCCGCGATCCCATGATCAAAGCAGCTTTAGAAGCCCTCTATGCAGGAAAAGATGTGTCCAAATTACGCTCCACTGATTTGAGAACTGCACTGTTATACAAAGAAGGTCCTAAGTTGAAACTGATCAATAAACTGTTATACAGAGAAACAGTAGACAGAGGGGGACAAGTAGACAAACAACAACTAGTGCTGCCCACTGCCTTTCGAGACTCAGTACTGAGGTCCTTGCACAACCACATGGGGCACCTTGGTATAGACAGAACACTTGACTTGGTGAGATCCAGATTCTATTGGCCTAAGATGGGGGCTGATGTGGAGCAACACATTCAAACTTGTAGTCGCTGCTTACAGAGGAAAGCTTTGCCCCAGAGGGCTGCCCCCCTTGTTAACATCACCACCAGTGCACCCATGGAGCTGGTCTGTATTGATTTTCTGAGTTTGGAGTCAGATCAAAGAAATATCAGTAATGTGCTGGTGGTCACTGACCATTTCACGAGATATGCCCAAGCTTCCCACCAAAGACCAGAAAGCATCCACTGTGGCCAAAGTACTTAGAAAACTTTTTGTTCAATGGGGCTCCACAAAGAATCCATTCTGATCAAGGAGACTTTGAGAGTCGTCTGATCAAAGAGATGCTTTCTCTGTGGGGAGTGCGAAAGTCCAGAACCACTCCTTACCACCCCAGGGGACCCACAGCCTGAACGTTTCAACACGCTTTGCTAGATATGCTAGGCACCCCTGCACCCAAAGGACAAGCCTAGATGGAGCCAACAAATTAGCACCCTGGTACATGCTTATAACTGCACCAAAAGTGATGCCACTGGATTCTCCCCTACGCCTGATGTTTGGAAGAGAAGCTCGACTACCAGTAGATGTGTGTTTGGGGTCTCTCCTGATGGGGTTCAAGCTGACAACTATTTACAGTATGTGCAAAGTTAAAGGCCCAGCTAACTCATGCGTACCAACTGGCTCAAACCATGGCTGCCAAAAGAAATCTGGCCAACAAAGAAAGGTATGATAAAAGGTGAAAGCACAGGAACTGCAGGAGGAGATCGGGTATTGCTAAGAAATCTGGGACTGCATGGCAAGCACAAGATTGCTGACAGATGGCACCATCTCCCTCACATTGTAGTGGGCAAACTAGATGATCTGCCAGTGTACAAAGTAAGGCCTGAGAATAATTCAAAAGATGTAAAAACAATGCATAGAAATCATTTACTGCCCATTGGACAAATCTTAATTGAGTCTGAGCCCCTAGAAGATGCCCCCTCTGGACCAGTGACTAGAGCTGCTGCTAAGAAAAGATCAAGAAAGTCTGCACCTACAGAAGCAAAGTTAAAGTGTTCCCTCCACAAGTCCCAGTTGAGCATGACTGTCAGTCCATATCGGAAGAAAGTGAGAGTGACTTTGAATACTATCCTTCTTAGAACTGAGTCAATTGTTTGGGGCAATCCCTAGTCAATACTGGAGATGAAGCTGGGCCTTCTGGACTGTCTAAGCCCCAGCTTCATCCCTGGAGCCAATGCTCCCAGAAAGTGAAGTGCAAAGCATCAGATCAGATGAAATGGAATCATTGTGCATGGTTGAACTGTTTGAGCTTTCAGGGAGGAAATGATAGATTGGGGCAGACGGTGATACAACCGAACAAGAAGAGTATTTTGAGTGCCCTGACAGTCCACTGCCAGTGTCCGAAAAGCTCTCCATGCAGCCAAATGTTGTGGACTCAGAAACTGTAACTCCTGGAGCTGAAAGTGCCCCAAGTTCTAGCCTCTCTACCCCCATGGAGACTCCTGACAAGTGAGGACAATGCTGAAAATGAGGCTCAGAGTGCAGAGACTATAACAGTTCCCCCTAGAAAGACTGGTCGAGCTGTAAAGCCTGTGGTGCACCTCAGTTATGATTCACTTGGGAGGCCTGTGGACTTGCCTCTCAATGTTGTCCATAAAGGAGTGTATGTGTTCCCGAGCTCATTGCCCAAACTGAGCATCAGTGCTAACTCCAAGTTACTTGTGTTGCCCTCTAAGTATGGTGCCCTTGCCCCATCCAGCCCCAAGGTAACTGATAGGGAAGGGCCCCCTCTCTTCAGGTTTCATGTACAAGAGGTAATAACTTGAGTTATGGTACAATGTGTATGTAATACTGTGTAAAGTGATGTACTGCAATGTTTCAGAAATGTTCTTGGTAAAATGATATATTGACTGATGATTACATGTGCGAGCCTAATGCAAATGTATATGGTTGCAGTTAAAACTTATGGGGTACTTGCTTGACGCGGACGTCAAGCTTTCCCAGGCCAGGAAGGGTGTAACCCCTGCAAATGGGGTTCCAAAAGACTTCAGGAGCTTGCTTGAATGCTCCAAGCCTGAATGGTGTTTGGCATTTAAGCCATTTATCAGTGAGTGTTTTAGAGCCTCTGGTACTGTCTCTTTAAGAGCTGTCTGCTTGCAGACATAATTAGTTTGTATGGGGACTGTGTGCTTCTCTGAGTACCACTGAGCTGCTGCCAATTCACTTAATTTTGCAGTCACTAGGAGTGCAAAGGAACCTATCTGAAAGATGTAACTGTTTGCCAGAAATTATTTAGAGTAATAATGAAATTACAGTTTGTCTAACCTGCTTTCTTTGCAGTCAGAACTGTGTCTGCTAGTTCCCATTCTAGTTTTGAACTGCTGAACTGGACCAATCAGTGTGGGAGTAAGCTAGCTCTAAATGGTGCCTTGGACGAATCAGAACTTGGACTCATAATCTGAGCCAGCCACAAGAGGATTGTATGGGCAGTGACTCTGGGAGATGTGAGTTGAGACTTCAGCACCTTTTGGACCAACAGCAGCAGTCTATTGTGGTGACAGCCAATCCAGTCAAGAACTGGGAGGAACTCAAAGGAAGTGCCGGTTTTGTCGGTTGGAGTTTCAGTTGAGCTTTGGCAGTGAAGAAGGAAGGAGCCCTGTGCTTTTCAGTGTGCAGTTTTAGTCAAAAAACATGTGTAAGGCCCAGAGTTCGGTCTGCAGCTTGTTAGAACTGAATCCGTCCTGTGAAAAGAATCAAGGATCTCTGAAGAGTAGAAACCAGGCTCACCTGTAGAAGACTGGAGGAATTGCTGAAAATTGCACTCTGTCTGTCAGGAACTGAATCTGCTGTGTGTTCTCCGGGTATTGTGCAGTAATTCTGATCGGATACAGATGCAGCCTGCCTGGTATAGTGCTTTCTTTTATATGGATGTGTGAAGAGGTTTGTGTACCTCAAGTGAGCCTGCTGACATTGAAGGACCCTATCTTATTTGGAGGTCGTGAGTACTAATTCAGGGTCGCTTCCCTGTTGAATTGCCACATTAAATCCAAATGGAATTACTGTACTGCTGACTGTTTAATTCTCCTTTCTCTGTGTGAAAGGGCCCCTACCAGCTGCCACGGTTTGGACTAGCCACTAGGGCTTGGGTACCCAGGGACAGTAACTGATAGGGATAGCCTGTGCACAGAGCCATAAGTGAATTATTAGAGTGATAAGCTAATTAACCTGATTTCCCCTGTCCTTGTTATATCCCCTAAATAAATCAGAGCTGCTTGTTTCAGCAAAGTTATACTGCCTGAGGTATTTGTCTATGTTAAAGTACTGTACTGTGATTGTTGCACTGTATCTCATTTCACAGGAGGTCCCAGTACCGGAACCAGACCTGGGGTAGTGTATACTGAAGAGTAATTCTGATATATTGTGGGCCACTAGTGGGAAGAAAGGGGGGTTGCAGTGTCCCAGAGGGCTGTGACCAAGTTAGTTTAACTATTGCAAACCCTGACCTCTGGGTGGAGGCACCCGCCATTGGATCCAGGCCCCTCAACCTGTTAGTGGCAAATCAGGCAGGGGTAGTAGCCCCTGGGATAGCGCCATCTAGGGGTTACATACAAATAAGTGGTAGGTACAATATATACATTCCAAGTATTCACGTAAGAGCATACGTGCATCACATAACATTATTGTGGCATATACAACCTTCATATACATAGAAGTTAAAGTAACACATTTATCCAGGCCTCTATAGAAAGGTACAAATTATGAACATTTCAGCCCTCAGAAACCATTTATATGTTTGGAAGGTGACCAAGGCTTCAGAGGGCCATGATGAAAACTGTGAAAACTGATATGAACTCAAGACCATGGTCCTGCTGAATGATATCTAAAACTCACCAATATGACTTGAATGATTATATGAATTATATGAATTATATGAATGAATTTAAAATTACTTTAAAGGACGCCCGGTATCATATGTACGCGGATGATACCATATTATATGTGGAGGGGGATACCTTAGAATTGATTAATTCAAGATTACAATTGGCTTTTGATGAAGTACAAAAATTTTTAAAGTCAAATTACTTAACCTTAAATGCTAATAAAACACAATCATTGTTGTTTACAAATAATAAAAAACAAAATTTACTGTTGGAAATTAATACGAAGGATGGTATAGCAATAAAGCAGGTAGATATTTATAAGTATTTGTGAGTTTGGGTAGATCCATGTTTAAGCTGGGAAGTTTATATTGACTCCCTTATAAAAAATATAAATACGAGATTGGGTGTACTTTATAGATACAAAAAGTTTATGACCAAAGATATACGTTTGAACGTGGTAAATTCCCTCTTACTCCCGGTTATTGATTATGGAGACCTGCTGTATGGGGGGGCAATCGGGAAGTATTTGGATAAAGTGGATCTAGTTTTTGTAGGTTAGCTCGCTTTATACTGGACGTTCCTATAGAACTCTATAGATGTATACTTTTTAAGAATTAAATTGGTTAAATCCGGAAGCAAGAAGGATTTACATTTGATGCAGTTTATGATTAAAGTATGGTTAGGGAAGTACCCAAATATGTGATTGACTTATTCAAGTTAGAAAGATAAAGGAATGTTTAAGAGCCTCAAATGGAACTCAATTTGTCCTAAATAAATATAATTTGAAGATTGGAAGGTTCTCCATCCCTTGAGAGGAACCAGCATTTGGAATAATTCCCCTTTGGAGTTGAGAATTAATAGAACTAATTCTAACAAAAGTAAACTGAGGAGTTGGTGTACCTGTGTTACATAATGATACTAGGTGTCTAAATTGTTAGGGATTTTATGTATTTTTTATTTTAGCTATGTATCAATTTGTTTAATGGTTTTTTTTGGTTTTGTATAGTTGCTAATTATGTGTGGTTTTATGTGTAGATGTTGAAATGTATAATTTACTGCGATCTGGAACTTCATTGAAAATGAGCTTTGCTCAATTGAATGTATCCTTTTATTCATTGTGAATAAAAAATGATTTACTACTACTACTACTACATGACTTGATCTTTGGGCTGGCAGTATAGCCTAGAGGTTAGAGGAATGAGGTGTGAACCAGCTTGATACATCCAGCAGACCAGACCTGAGTTTGATTCTCACAACCTCCACTTGCATACTGTGAGACTCTGAGCAAGTCACTTAACTGTCCAGTGCTCCCAGGTCGCCCCTGAAAACAGGCAGTTGTGCCTAGTGGGCCATACCTGGTTACCAAAGACTAAAATAAAAAAAATTAAAATCTTCTGCCACTTGGGCAGAAACAGGATGCATCTATCCCCAACCTGGACCAAGAGGCAGGAGGATCAGCCGGCCCAGTGGCACTGAAGGTTGAGGTGCTGGATGCCACACCTCACACCACACTAGCAACCCGAGGTTGAGAACGAACTCGGGTTGCCAGGTGTCGGCCAAGGAGGAGAGAATCGAGCATCGGGAGGACAGCTCTCCTCTCCTGGGGAGGGTGGGTTTGCGATCCCACCACAGCAGAGATTCCCAGTGGAGACTGGGAGTGCCAAAGCTGGGATTGTGCATGCAAGGGGTGGAGCTGATGGCAGACACTTGCGAGCAGGGTGTGGAAGCATGCCCCACTCATGCTGAGTGTCACTGCACAGCCGCGCCTCCATAGGTGTCATGCCAAAGAACCAGGAACAAGGAAACTCCCAGGCTCCTGGGCAGATGACAGCATGCCAGCCCCATGCCCACTGTCGGACCTACCCAGGCCCCCATATCCTCCAGCCTGCACCAAATCACTGAACTTGATTGAAGGAGTGCCCAGGCACAAGCCATTGTGACAATGGTGGAACAGGGTGCTAGGTCGGGGTTCCAGAGGGATCTTGGGTGAGGGGGTCTCAGACTGGGTGGGATAAGCTGGGGATGCCTGAGGTATGCCCCAGGACTGGTGACCAGAGGGAAAACGGAAAACAAAAAAAGAGGCAGGAGGAGGAATTGAGTCAGAAGGAGAGGGAGGAGGTGGTGGGAGCACTACCCTACTCTTTGCCTTTGGGGGCCTAAAAAGGAGCACCTAAAGACTGCTGTTACTGGAAGGTCACAGGAGTGGTAAACCTGCCCATGATCCTGGAGTGGGAAGAGTAGGAGGCCATTTTGAAGAAGCCATCACCCCAACCACACGGAGAGTTAAGACCACGGGACTTGAGGAAGCATAGAGTAATTCTAGAAGATGGCAATTCTCTAAAGGTCTGCTCCACATTATGGACAAACAACTTAGGGCAACAGTAGGAAGAGTTAAGGACCAGTAGTTGCATACTGGTGGCAAAACCAGCAAGTATGTGTGAAGGTATAGCCCTGGAGCTGTGGCTCAAGCAAAAGTATCAGAAGTGTCAAATGCTGAATTCACCAAATACTTGCCATCCTCCGAGCAATGGATAACACATTGCAGGGCTTCTGTCTCCGATGTGTCATACGGCATACTATCCACAATGGTAGACATAAGACTTACACTGGCTGTTTTTATATTTAATGATATAAGCCTAATAATTAGCAATATGGAGACCTAGCAAAGCAGAGGCGAAAGTCAGTTTGCACATAGCGTCCAGTTTCCTGGATTCTTTGTGAGGGGGGCCTACGAACATATGAAATGCCAGCAGAAACAGGCCTTACAGTTCATCGAGTGTGCTCAATTGTGCAGCAGCTAGCTGGGTGGGCAGACAGGGACAGTGAAAAAGCAGGGATACTGAACGAATACTTCTGCTCGGTAATCACAACAGAGTAAGAGAGGGAGGTGCCTAATCCAATTAACAGAAGTAGACTGGAGTCCATTCACAGAAGATAGGATTCTGAAAGAACTCCTAAAACTGAAGGTGGACAAAGCAATGGGGCCTGATGGGATTCATCCCAGAATTCCAAAAGAACTAAGGGGAAAACTAGTGACACCACTGACTACCCTTTTTAACAAATCATGGGAGGATGGTCTGGTACCTGAGGACTGGAGGAAGGTGGATGTGATTCCCCTTCACAAAAGCGGGAGCAAGACAGAGGTAGGAAACTACAGACCTGTCAATTTGACCTCTGTGGTAGGGAAAGTGATGGAATCACTTCTGAAGGAAAGAATTGTTGAGTACCTAGAGGCCAGTGGGGCTTAGGACCCAAGGCAGCATGTATTCACAGTGGGAAGGTCATGTCAGACAAATCTAGTTGATTTTTTTGACTGGGTGACCAAAGCAGTAGACCAGGGAGAGGCTGTGGACATGGCCTACCTAGACTTTAGCAAGGCATTTGACACAGTCCCACACAAAAGATTAATATACAAGATAACCAGCCTTGGAATGGGTCCCAAGGTGGTAGCCTGGATAAAAAATTGGCTAGACAACAGGACGCAAAGGGTAGTAGTAAATGGAGTACACAGTGAAGAAAGGAGGGTTACTAGCGGGGTACTGCAGGGTTCAGTACTGGGACCGGTCCTTTTTAATGTCTTTATAAGTGACATTGCAGAGGAACTGGAAGGAAAAGTATGTCCCTTTGCAGATGACACAAAGATCTGCAACAGGGTTGATACACAAGATGGAGTGGAAAGGATGAGAAGGGACTTGGCAAGGTTGGAGGAATGGTCAAATGTATGGCAGCTCAGATTCAATGCAAAGAAGTGCAAGGTAATGCACATGGGAAACAAAACCCAGGGAAGCATACACAATGGGGGTGAGATACTTCAACAGTAAAATAGAAAGGGGCTTGGGGTAATTATATCAGATGACCTAAAGGTGGGCAAGCAATGTGAGAAGGCAGTAAGGAAGGCTTGGGGGATACTGGGATGCATAGGAAGAGGCATCAATAGTAGAAAACAGGAAGTTGTTATCCCTCTGTACAGACAGTTGGTGAGACCCCATCTGGAGTACTGTGTGCAGTTCTGGAGACCCCATCTCTGCATAGACATAGACAGAGTGGAGGCTGTCCAAAGGAGGGCAACCAAAATGGTGCAGGGTCTGCACCAGAAGACATACGAAGAAAGACTAAAGGAGCTTAATATGTATACTCTTGAGGAAAGAAGGGAGAGAGGGGACATGATAGAAACTTTCAAGTACCTCAAGGGAATTAACAAAGTCCAAGAGGGTAGCATCTTCCAGAAAAAGAGATGTGCCAGAACAAATGTAAATCATTTTTTTTTTTATTCACAATGAATAAAAGGATACATTCAATTGAGCAAAGCTCATTTTCAATGAAGTTCCAGGTCACAGTTAATTTAAAGTAAAATTTCAACATCTAATCATAAAAACCACATATAATTGACAACTACACAATACACCAAATGAAACCAACAAACATCCAAGAAAAATCACATAACTTGATAACATACATAAGGACACTAACAATTTGAACACCTAATATCGTTATGTAATACAGTAGTACACCAATTCCTCAATTTACTTTTATTATAGCTAGTTCTATTTGTTCTCAATTCCAAGGAGAATTATTCTATATCCTTGTTCCTCTAGAGGGTATGGAAGATCTTCCAATGCTCAGATTATACTTATTTAAAACGAATTGTTTCCATTAGAGGCTCTCAAACATTCCTTTATCTTCCTAACTTCAAATAAGTCAGTTACATATTTGGGTACTTCCCAGACCATACCTTAATCATAAACTGTAACAGATGTAAATCCTTCTCACTTCCGGTTTATACCAATTTAATTCCTTAAAGAGTGTACACCTATGAGCTCTATAGGGGACGTCCAATATGAAACGAGCCAACCTACAAAAACTAAATCCACTTTGTCTAGATGCTTCCAATAGCCCCTCCATAAAGCAGGTCTCCATAATCAATTACTGGAAGCAAAGAGAGTCTACCACCTTCAAACGAATCTCTCTAGTCATAAATTTTTGTACCTATAGAGAACACCTAATCTCCTGTTTATGTTTTTATAAGGAGTCAATATAAACATCCCAGCTTAGGCATGGATCTAACCAAACTCCCAAATATTTATATGCATCTACCTGCTTAATGGCTATACCTTCCTTAGTATTAATTTCTAAGAGTAAATTTTGTTTTTATTATTTGTAAAATAATAGTGATTGTGTTTTATTAGTATTTAAAATGAGATAGTTCAACTTTAGAAATTCCTGTACTTCATCAAAAGCCAATTGTAATCTCATATTAATCAATTCTAAGGTATCGCCCTCAGCATATAATATAGTATCATCTGCATACATATGATACGGGCATCCGTTGATGTAATTTTAAGTTCATTCATATAGATATTAAATAACAGAGGCCCCAATATCGAGCCCTGTGGCACAATTGCCTACCGCCTAACAATTCTAGATTTATAAAGACCCACCCTCTACAAATTGGCTACGATCAGTCAAATAAGAAGAAAACCACCTCACAGTATGGGCAGATAGACCAATCCCACTGAGTCTGGACAGGAGGACCCGATGGTTAAGGGTATCAAATGCCTTTGACAGATCTATAAATAAGGCTCCAACCATTAACCTCCTGTCCAGACTCAGCTGGACATTCACAACCTCACCAAGGCTGTTTGTGTACTATGGGAAGTCCTAAAACCTGATTGAAAAGATGTCAATTTATTGTTATCTTCAAGAAAACTTCTCAACTGATTAGACACAATCTTCTCAAATATTTTAGAAATTTGAGGCAAGAGCGATATAGGCCGATAATTGTCTAACTCGCTCTTTTTACCA
Source organism: Neoceratodus forsteri (assembly GCA_016271365.2). Taxonomy (NCBI): domain Eukaryota; kingdom Metazoa; phylum Chordata; order Ceratodontiformes; family Ceratodontidae; genus Neoceratodus; species Neoceratodus forsteri. The sequence continues at coordinate 135,977,578 of CM057449.1, read as the reverse complement.
GATTTATATATAGGCCTGACCTTTGCAATCTTCCACCCATCAGGGAATTCCCCACTTTGAATGGATAAATTAAAAATATAAGCCAGCGGATATGCCACACAGGGAGCTGCATATTTCAACAATCTTGATGGTATTTCATCTGATCCCTTTGCTTTACATATATCTAATTTCAAGAGTTCGGAACATACCTCTTGAGAAGAGATGTAGGAAAAGTCAAAGCCGCCTATATCTCTATCTCTTATGTTAATTCCTATTTGATTAGACTCCAGAGTCTCATCATGTTCCCTAAAAGTCTCATCTAAGAGACAAGGGGGCACAATTTGAAGATAGAGGGGGGACGGCTCAGGGGTAATGTGAGGAAGTATTTTTTCACTGAGAGGGTTGTGGATGCATGGAACAGCCTCCCTGAGGAGGTTGTGGAGTCAAGAACAGTGGGGGACTTCAAGAATGCATGGGACAGGCATAAGGCAGTCCTAGGGGCGGGTAAGAGGAAGTAAGCTGTTGGTTAACTAGGATCTGCGGCTTATCTGTTAGGTAGGAAAATGGGCAGACTAGGTGGGCCAAGCGGTCCTTATCTGCCATCAAATTCTATGTTTCTATGTTTCTTAAGGTTAGCAAGCAATGTGAGAAGGCAGTAGGGAGGACTGGGGGGATACTGGGATGTATAGGGAGAGGCAACACCAGCAGAAAAGAGGAAGTTGTTATCCCTTTGTACAGACAGTTGGTGAGACCCCATCTGGAGTACTGCATCCAGTTCTGGAGACCCCATCTCCACAAGGACACAGACAGGATGGAGGCAGTCCAGAGGAGGGCAACTAAAATGGTGCAGGGTCTGCAAGAGAAGCCATATGAGGAGAGACTAAAGGAGCTTTAATATGTATACCCTTGAGGAAAGGAGGGAGAGGAGGACATGACAGAAACTTTTAAGTACCTCATTGGAATCAACAAAAGTCCAAGAGGGTAGCATCTTTCAGAAAAAGAGATGTGCAAGAACAAGGGGACACAATTTGAAGATAGAGGGGGAACGGCTCAGGGGCAATGTGAGGAAGTATTTTTTCACAGAGAGGGTGGTGGATGCATGGAACAGCCTTCCTGAGGAGGCTGTGGGGTCTAAAACTGTGGGAGAATTCAAGAATGCATGGGACAGACATAAGGCAATTCTTGTGGGGGGTAGGAAGAAATAGGATTTGGTTAAATAAGATCTACAGCTTATCCTGTAGGTAGGGAAATGGGCAGACTAGGTGGACCAAGTGGTCCTTATCTGCCGTCAAAGTCTTTGTTGCTATGTTTCTAGCCCCTCAACTTGCAGCTACCCCACCCTTCCCATCCCTCCTCATAACAACCCCCCCACTCTGTCCCACCCTCTCTTAAATCCTCCCACCGTTCTACACAATACCACTTCCTTGAGCAGAGTATTCCACTTATCTACCACCCTTTCCGTGAAAAAGTGTCTCCTGATTTCCCTCCTGAATCCCCCCACCTCCAATCTCAGCTGATGCCCTCTCGTGTCCCTCCCCCTTCTAATCTGAAGAATGCCTTCTGTATCATAGAAATTCTGTATCTTAGAAATCATATGGGGGGAGATTTTGACTTATCATGAGCAGTCATTATGACCACCAAGTCCATTTCAGGCTGAAGTGGCTTAATACCGCTTGGCAGAGAAAGCAGGGTATTGTTTATCTGCCCTCCTAGGAGTGGTTTTCAGAGTGTTCATTCTATGCCACATTGCCAGTGTAGCATCCTTCAAAGCAGGGCAACTAGGAGAGATGATCACAGAAGAGGCATCAGGGACTTTCAGGAATTCACATTGCTTCCTCTTCCTCACAATGTTTTCTGTGCTTATGTCTAACAGGGTGAACTTTTCTGTACGCTCCTCTCTTACCTCTTTGTACCTGTCTTGTCACTGACATGGAACCTATGTAAAAGAGCTTGGGCTCAAAGGTATCTTCCGAACCAATAAAATTGACAACTGAAATTGAATAGAAAAGACTTCTTCCTCACTGGAAAACTGGAGTTCTTTCTGCATGAAGCGGGTCAGTGCCTGAAAATAGGCATCCCCAACTCATTCAATATCCTTCAAAGAAATGTATGCTAGCTGAAGAAAATGCATTATTTGGAGGGCAAAGGTGATCCTGGAAGTCATTCATGCAAACTATAAAATTGTTTGTCTTGCTTGTCATTGTTAAATTGAGGGTCCTCTGGTCTATAAGCAATTCCATCCATCTGCTTGCTGAGCCACCCTGGAATTGCACTGCTATTGCTACACAGATCAGTCAGAAGGGAGGTCCATTTGTGATAAATGATCCTTTAGGGTTGGGTTAGCGAGGGGATAGGAACTTCAGATACCATGCTAGAGATCAGCAGCTTTTTTTCTTCATTTGTTACAATCACTGCACTGAAATATTGGGAAGGACGGTTGAAGGCCCAGAGATAACTGGAGATGTGGATTTATTTCACACATTTTGGGAGACTATGACTTTGGAAAATAGGAGTGATTTTCCAGTAAGAGAGAACCACACCCTTTTTCTAGTTCTAAATATTTCCCTCTGCCAGGAGATGGACATTGTGTAGCAGGGGAGCTATTCAGCTATATATGGACAACTGGATAGCCCCAAACCCGTGTGTTCTTTTTTGTCTCCTACCAAACTGACTCCCCCCGTGCCCAAGCATATATGGAGAATGACCTACCTTGTTGCCTCTACCGTTACCTTCACTCCTCTCCTGCACCCCCCTTCTTCTACTGCCTCGATTCCAATGAACCCCATGCCTTCCCCCTCGTTCATGCTATGATCTTGGCTGGGCAGTCAGCTTTCTCCTACTGTCTCCCCTGCCTTTAGTCAAGCTTTCCTAGTGCTATTAGCACTCCTTCCTTTGCTCAGAAATCTCTGCTCTGTTTCCACACCTCTCATACCTGGTCCTAATTCCGTGCTAGATGGAATGCTCTCTGCTTTACAGTGTTGTGCTCTTCACCTTCTGGTTGACCAATCAGGTGTTACTATAGGAGGATGTCAGCATTCAATCACACATACCTCTCCTAGCAGAACTGATTTCTCTACATTTACCAACCCGATCCAACTCTTTGGTAAATATCTGGTTGCTATGGGGGAGAAGGGAAGTAGGGCCTAGTGAGTGTGCTGGGAGAGGGGTGAAGTATTAAACTTGGGGTGTGTGGTTGTGGCAAGGGAGGGTGGAGCTGGGGGGCATACTAATTAAGCATGAATAGGGGCAGGATTTTTTATCATGGGAGCTGGCAGATTTCATTATAGGAAATTGATGAATTGCATTGTTTTCATACTGCAGGGGCTTGGGGGAGAGGTTGTGGGTTAGAGGGTGGTTTGGGTGGGGAGTAATTAATTACAGAGTGGGTGTGTGGAGGCCTGCACAAGGTGTGGGGGGTTGTTTTTACAATGGATGCCAAATCAGATTGGATTTCCAAATCCTTTTCTGATTTGCTATCCTAACATTTAGGATTTCGTATTTTCAGCACCTTTATCAAAAATCAAAAATCCTAAATATTTGCTGAAATCTGAGGTATCCATTTTTTCAGAATGGATATCTGAGCACCCCCCACCCCCATGTTACACTGTTCACCTACTTGTACTGCACTGCTGAACTGATGGTCTCTAACAATGTGGCCCTGCACCTTGTCTAATCACTGTTACATTATATCACACTGTTCACCTCCTCATTCTGCACTGCTGAACTACTAATCTGTGTGACAGGTTTGACTAAGGCCCTGCTCCATTGGTTATGCAGACAGAATTTAAACACAAGGGTCTGTTCTATCCTCTTCTTTTCTGTCTCTTGTCTATCTGGTTGCTCAACCAAATTTTCTTGTGAGACCTAAGAACTGATCACTCGGACGGTTTCACAATTCTCTGCTTCTCACCATCTCTTTGCCTTCCCTCGCTATTTCTGTCTTATCTTCCGGCTTGCATATCTGCAGTTATATAAAATACATGTGAATCATTATGTGGAAATCTAACTGATACTGAGATCCCTTTGTTTAAAAATGTATATAGTTATACTGTTGAAATGATAGCAAAAAGTTATTTGGAACTCAAGGGGTTAACCTGAAGTGCAGTTTTTAAGCCTTTTGCGTGATGTAAACATGAGGTCAGTTGTGGGTCACTATATTCTTTTTGCTGCACCTGCAAGAACATTGGAAACTTACAAGAACATTGTGTGAGAAGCATGCTGTTTTCTTAACGAGTTTTCCAGGCACAGGCTTATAAAAAGAGCAACAATGCTTGTGCAAGAAGAGAGACAGAGACTGAGAGACAGAGTGGAAATTTAGAAAAAACACTCAGAAGAATGATTTTGTTTTCTGTTTGTACTGCCTTTGTAAATAGTTATACTGATTTTTTTTTAATTTTATTTTGTTATTAATAATAAAACGCTATCTGTGAATTTTTACAACTGCTCCTGGTCATCCTATGCTTCCTCACCTGTGCCTCAATGACAGTGTATAGCAGGGTCCTTCTATACCCTGTCTAATCACTGCTACATTCTGTCACACTGTTCACCTCCTCGTTCTGCACTGCTGAACTGATGTTCTGTAACGGTGCCCTCCTGCACCTTGACTAGTCACTGCTCCACAGTGCTGTACTTCTCCTCCTCCTTCTGCATCACTGAACTGACTATGTAACACTGCCCTCCTGCACCTTCCTTTAATTGCTGCGCTATAGACACTTCCTTGCTGCATTTGTTCTACTGGGTGCAATACTGATTACTGTATTCTTTTACTATGTACCCTTCCCCCAAGACAACTCTGGAAATGAGCCGTCTCAGCTCAGAAGGCCATTCCTGGTATGTTTTTGTTAAGTATCAGATCCTATGTAAGCCCTTTAATTAACCATCCACTTACTGCTGGAGGTGTCTGTAAGATGATCCTTCTGCTGTTCAGTCTCTTCCTCCTTTACAGTAGCACTGGTGGGTGCCGCATCCCTTTCAATCAGCGATAATAAGTGTTCTAATGGGATTGTGTATCCTGCACATTTAAGAAAAGCAGAAACAAGACAACAGCAGTTTTAATTTGGAATGCAAACTACAGTAGCTATAAGTGACAAAACAACTAACCAAATCGAAGATAAACATGTGTTGTACCGGTTAGTCATAACAGAAAAATATACTTGATAAGACACAGTAGGATACAACAGGATAAGATAGGATAGCACATCAGGGCTTGACAAATCCTATAGCCCGACGTCCCGGGCTATCATTTTAAACTCTGGGACAAGCACTTTCATGAGAGTTACTTTTCCGTGGACAAGTATGGTTTTAAAAAACAAAAAAAAACATTTTTCATTTGCAGTTGCTTAAACTTTCCAGCAGGGCGCGTGCGCTAGTGGGTTGTGAGGCCCGATCGGCCTGGTGGTCATGTTACACATAGATCAACGGGTGCTGATCCACGTGATGAGACACCAGAAGAGCGCGCGGCCAAGACGAGGGAAAGCGCGAACAGGGAATATGGGGAATGAGTTGCTGGCAAATAGTCATCGGACCAGCCAGCACTGAGCTGCAATCAGAAACTGAATATCGGGTCTGTCATACCGCCAAGGGGTAAGTGAGACCTAATGGCTGTGGCAGTGACGGGGGGGGGGGGTCACAGGTGCACTTTCACTTAATTGTAGCTGCTAGCTAGAGGACGTGCGACTGATCGTAAGCTTCAGTATGCTCTGCAGAACAAAAAAAAAAAACACTTCTTGCCCATTTTACTAGAGAAGGGAACTTTGTACACAGGAAAAAAAAAACATTTTAGGGTGGCATGGAAAGAAATATTGACAGGTAGCCAGAGGGTGCCTGGAGTGATGGTAATGAGCCGGGGTAGGAAAGGGCGGGAGGCACGGGGTGCAGTAATATCTGCCTGTCAGCCTACTGCAGAGCACACTGTGCAGACTCAGACTCCATTTCGTTTTTTACTTTAAATAAATCTGCCCCCCTCAAAAAAATAAAACAAAAAAAAAAAAACACTAAAGGACTGACCTCAAAAGGAAGAATGTTTGTTGGTGTTGGATTGGGCAAAGTTTGGGACCGCCCAGAGACAGACACACAGAGAAGAGGGACATTACGCAGCAGTAAAGGAGAGAGAGAGAGAGAGAGAGAGAGAGAGAGAGAGGGAGAGAGAGAGAGAGAGAGAGAGAGGAGAGAGAGAGAGAGGGGGAGAGAGAGAGAGAGAGAGAGAGAGACAGTTTAAAGCTAGCAATTCAGAAGTGAGCAAATAAAAGCAATGAAAGAAAATAACAAGCTGCTCTTAGCGGATAAATATTAAAGAAAGGGGAGGGAGAGAGATTGGGTTGGGATTTGTAGAATAAACTGCAGAAAAGGAAACAACTGACTAAACAGAGCAAATCCCCGCCCCCCAGAAAAATGGACTGGGAGTCAGAGGAGATTCACACAGGGGAGAAGGATTGGCTTTGTTGTTGCCATAAGAAAACTAAGGGGTACTGTGTTATCACAGCTCAACATCTGGCAAAAAATAAATAAATAAAAGGCTAGTCTAGGGAGATATATATTTAAGAAAGGGGAGGGAAGGGGGTTGGGATTTGGAAAGTGTACTAAGCTGCAGATAAAGTTAACAAATTCAGCTGTTAACCAACATAACTGTTTATTTCTTTATCCCGTCCCAATCCAATTCCACTGTGACTGCATCCTGTCTTGCTTAGTTTAGCAGCCTGGCCCTACTACGTAAAAGACAATTTTTATAGTGTCTTGTCAGTTCCCTTCCTCCTCTTCTTGACTACCCATACCACCACAAAATAAACACACACACAGTGACTTTACAGAATAGATTTTAGTAGCATCATAAAACAGTAACTACATATATACATACATTGTTCTAAATTATTATCCTGACCTACTAATGCGCATGTTAGTTTGTTGAACCTTGTTCTGAATTGGCACTTGTCTTACACTTCCATGTCCACCTGTATTAATTTAACGGAAAAATATAATTTTTCCAGTTTTCCAGTATTTACAGCTACATATTATTCATAATACAACCCCCTACACCAGGTATTTTGTTGCTATACAAGTTTTCCTTAAATTACAGCCTTCCAAACATGGACTACCACTCGCAACACTGGGACTACCATTTTTGGCTAGGTCACTTGTCCCTGGGCTAGCATGTAATTTTAAAATTTGTCAACCCCTGTAGCACATGATAGGACAGAACAAATTACCTGACAAGGGAATAGGGAAGGGGTAGTGCAGGGCAATTTCAGGGAGCTGGGGAGGGGCCTTACGCAGGTGGTACACATGGTGCTATTTGCAGAGGTGTTATCTGTGTATGGCTGGGGGAGAGAAAAGTGCACTCCGCAGTACAACTTTTAACAACTGGTGGTTGAGAGTATGGTGCATGGAGGTGGGCTTTGGCTATAGTGAGGACTGCGTCAGCCTGACAGCATATGGGCATCAATAAGGGAGATGGCCTGCATCTTTCCAGGAGGGGACAACAGTCCTTCGTGGGAGGTTTAAATGTTGCTTGGATGAGCATTTAAACTAGCCAGGGGGAGGCTGTAATACTAAGACAGGCAAAAACTGCCCCTCCATAATGATGCAACAAGGGGCAGCCTGAGGGAAGGAAGCTCCTCAAGGGCAGGGGTGCAAGAAGAAATGGGTGGGGACAAGGCAGAGGGCACGGGGGTATAAATCAAGAATGCAAGAAAAGAGGCGTAAAAGAGGCAGGAAACGGAGAGGGTAACGAGGAAGGGAAGTAAGGGGGAGCTTCAGGGAGCAGCACAGGTGGGGGAGGAGAAAGTAGGGAGGGAGTAATGTATGGAGAGCCATGTGCACCAATCCAAGGAGTCTGGGAAATAAAATTCTGGATGTAGAGGCCATCACAGAGGAAACCTGGATTTGGTGGCCATACTTGAGTCACATGGTGCATGAGCCGGTCATGACTGACTGGCGTCATACCAGGCTACCTCTGTTCAAGAGAGACAGGGAAGGGAGGAGGAGTTTTACAATATGTCAGGGAGGGAATCAAGGCAATGGAAATACAGGGACACCTGGAGGGAAAGGAAAGGCTGGAGGTGCTGTGGGTTGTCATGGAAACAGCAGCTAGGGCTACTGTCTGTACAGTGGTTGTATAGAGACCCCCAGCAGTGGGAGAGGAGTTGGATAAGGCACTTTGGGAAGACATCATCAGGATGCCAAATAAAGGGGAGATGCTGTTAGTTGGGGATTTCTTTCTGCCAGATATGGACCAGAGCCTTCCATCTGCAGCTTTGGCAAGGAGCAAGGCCATCCTTGACTCCCTACAAGGGTCTTTTCTCATTGCCAACATATCTTGTAAATTTAACTAATGTAGAGACCTTCAAAAACAATTTGGGCACCTACTTATTTCAAGCTTGGTAATTCTTTCCAGTGTGCTGGAAGATGCACTCATATGGGTACTCCACCTTCTGTGCATCTAACTCTTCCTAGTATAACATCCTAGTATAAGTGAGAAGAGGAAAGCAAGGGGAGGGATAGTGACAGTAAGGAAGATGGCAGAGGGAAGCTGTGCAGAAGGGGACTAAGAAAAAGCAGAATCCTAAACAGGTGCTTCTGGCCCAGTGTTCACAGGGGAAGGAAGAGGGATGGAACACCAGGAAGCAGCAGGAACAAGGGGCATGGGAGGTGGACTCAAGTCTATTTTCAGAGGAAAGGGTTCTGAAGGGACTTGCAGGTCTGAAAGTGGACCAGGCTATGGGGTCCACACGGGATACATCCAAACATACTAACAGAACTCAGGGAGTGGATGGCTGCCATGCTGATGCCCTTCTACAGCAGCTAACTGGAACTGGACATGGTTCTGGAGGATTGGGAGAGAGCAGATACAGTCCCTCTGCATAAGAGTGGTAGCAGGAAAGAAGCTGGCAGCTATAGGCTGGTGAGCCTCACCTCAGTGGTGTAAGAAAAAAAAATATGTTGCAGGTGATGCATGTTTTAGTGCACTAACAAAATAATCTCTTGAGACTAGCTTTCAAGAGATAATACTCTCTTCTTCAGGTCAGGTCAGGACTGTTCACCACTCACTGCTACTATCCTCCCTTACCCACCTCGGCCTGGCGCAAGATGCCCTCTCCTGGTTCTGTGACTATCTTACCGGCAGAATGCAACAAGTTAGAATTACCAATACCCTGTCCTCTCCGCTCCCAGTTACATCGGGGGTCTGGTAAACAGAGTCCACTCCAAGAAAGAGAGGGTGACCAGTGGGGTGCCTCAGAGATCAGTGCTGGGGTGGGGTGGACACTCCAGAGTAGTGGAAAGGATGAGCAAACACCTGGAAAACTAGCGGAGTGGTCAAGAGTATGACAGCCGAGTTTCAATGCAAACAAAAGTGCAATGTAATGCACTTAGGGCAGAGAAACCCAGAGATGGCGTACAAAGTAGATGGAGTGGTACTGACCACAACCAAGCAGGGAAGACACCTGGGGGTAATCATATCAGATGACCTAAAGGTGGCCAGGCAGTGCAACAAGGCAGTAGGGAGGGCTGGTGGGATGCTGGGGTTCATAGGGAGGGGTATCACCAGCAGAAAGAGGGAGGTGGGGTTGCCTCTGTATAGATCGCTGGTAAAACCCCCTCCTAGAGTACTGTTTCCAGTTATGGAGACCACATCTCTGGAAAGATATAGACAGAGTGGAAGTGGTCCAGAGGAGACAACTAAAATGGTGTAGGGTCTCTATCAAAGGCCCAGCCAGTACCACAATCAGGTACTGGTAATTGCAGTACACAGGGGCTAAATGCCAGGATGTGCTGAACTGATCAGACATGGTTGGGCTCCACAGGCCAAAGTTACAGTTGAGAATTTAGTGGGGAGATTTTCTGTGACATAGGGAGAGGACCAGAGGCCTGGGTGAGCCTGTGGAGAGCCCATCTCCACAGAGGCCTGCAAGTGGAAGATGAACTAAATCAGCCAAAGGAGAAACATGCTGTCTCTGCGCCACCACATTCTCCTCGCTGAGAAAGATCCTACTTGATTAAGGAAACTGCAAGTATCTCAGGGATTGTCCCTGCAGCACATCCTTTGCATTGTCAAGTTGGGAATACATTTAAAAGACTTGGCCATCCAGGCAGGAATACAAATACCCTGTTTAGGGTTTGTCATAACTATGGTTTAAATCTTGTAAAGTGCACACCACCAGCCAAACACATGCAACAACAATGGTCTGACAATGTCTTTGCACGACAGGGTACCCAGTGAAGCACCAAAGTGCTTCCCAAGTACTAGGGGGTGACTAGGGGGTGACTGGGTCGCTGTGGGTGTCAGCCACTACCCCTGCATTATGGGCTCTAATAAGGTCAAGGAGCTTGGGTTGATGACTTCTGATGGATCATATCCAAGACTGAATTGAAACAGCGCAGTGCCTCCTCCCAGAGAAAACTAAAAGTGAGGTTGGTATCAACTGTCAAGTCTAGTACCACCTTCTGGGATGCAGTACCTTCCCAGTTCCCTACAAGATCACCCCACTCATGAACCAACACCATTTGTAACCACCCTTCTCCAAAGAGAGCAAGCTGTCACACTCTAACCCGTATCTTGGGCAGACTGGGTGAGTCAAGCAGTCCTTATCTGCCAACAAATTCTATGCTATTCTTCTCCGCTGACATCATATGGTAATCCTCTCTTGATGCCAACTAGGCCGGCATCGATACGAGGGAAGTCTTTCCCAAGGACCTGGGTCTCAGTAAAATTCAGCCAGGCCAAGCATTTGCAGGGACCAGACAAAGATGGACCTGTTTTTAATTAAAAATCAAACAGGCTGAGCATTTGCAAAGATAATCTATATGAAAAATTACAGGCACTGCTAACTGCAAGGCAGCTACAGAAATGTAATTACCCACAAGTAGCATTTATTATGTGCAAACCACAACTAGCAACTGTATCATGTTTACTAATCCTTTTGGTACCAAAAAGTACTACTTTACCTGTTGAACTTTCACACATTCCTATTTGCCTCCGCCACCTCGGCAACCAAAAGGTACCAGTTTATCTTTGACCTTTTGCAACTTTCTATTTACCTCCTCCTTTTAGCTTATGAAAAGTGTTAGCAGTCATATAACTGCTACTTATGTCTATACCCATAACAATTCTTATTTGGGTTGGTACCACTTTTTAGATAGCCAAGGAATATAAAAAAACAAACAAAAAAAAAAACACACTTTTGATAGCCGAGAAGACAAAAAAGCAGATTTGTGGGAAGATGACTGTGCTGGCTGTTAGTCTTAGTGGGCACTGGCTGCAGGGTGCTGGCAAGGCCAACAAGGTGTAAGGACATATACAGCTTTTGCCTGTCGCATTGACAGGCCTCTCGTGCAGTATTTAGTAGCCAAGACCATGGGTCACTGAAGCTACTGCTTTAGGGGATGACTGCTTTATAACATGTATGCAATTATTACAGCATGTTTAGATTACAGTAATCTCTTTATAATGGGAATGTTGCTTTATGATACTGCTTTACAATATGAATGCTGTGTCGTGATATGAATGACCATACAGCTTAGGTAGGTTAGCTTGCTTTCCAACCTAGATTAGCAATCAGAGCCATAGGTCATAAATCAGTGTGCATAGGAAATAGTAATTGTGAGATAATGCTTTTGCTGAATTGAGAAACTATAGCTTTGAAACACAGAAACATAGACTTTGTCGGCAGATAAGGACCGCTTGGCCCACCCAGTCTGCCAATTCCCTACCTACTGGATAAGCTGCAGATCCTAGTTAACCAACAGCCTATTTCTTCCTACCCCCCACAATAATTGCCCCATGTCTGTCCCATGCATTCTTGAATTCTCCCACAGTTTTAGACCACACAACCTCCTCAGGAAGGCTGTTCCATGCATCCACCACCCTCTCTGTGAAAAAATACTTCCTCACATTGCCCCCGAGTCATCCCCCTTCTATCTTCAAATTGTGTCCCCTTGTTCTTGCACATCTCTTGTTCTGAAAGATGCTACCCTCCTGGACTTTGCTGATTCCACTGAGGTACTTAAAAGTTTCAATCATGCCCCTCTTATCCCTCCTTTCCTCAAGGGTATACATATTAAGCTCCTTTAGTCACTCCTCACATGGCTTCTCTTGCAGACCCTGCACCATTTTAGTTGCCCTCCTTTGAACTGCCTCCATTCTGTCTATGTCCTTGCAGAGATGGGGTCTCCAGAACTGAACGCAGTACTCAAGATGGGTCTCACCAACTGTCTGTATACAGAGATAACAACTTCCTGTTTTCTGCTGGTGATGCCTCTCCCTATGCATCCCAGTATCCCCCAGCCCTCCCTTTCTGTCATATACTTTGGGTAAATCTTTCTGATATGAGATAGTGAATATGTACTTTTATCTAGTTTATAGATGAAAATGAAAGCCTCAGCCCAGCTGTACTGTTTAGCACTCAGATTTTAATTTTTCTCCCTCAGGTTCCTCTTACATTTTTATTTCAAAAATGTTGTTCTTCTTATCTAGGGGAGGCCTTGCTTGCACCCAGAAAATTCAGAGTTACTATAAAGTATTATACAGTGTCCCGTCAGCGCGGCGGTTGGATTTCCACTTGCGATGCCGGCGACCCAGGTTTGGGAATGGACTCGGGTCATCTGAGGGCCAGCCGAGAGGAGGAGAAGGATAAAGCGTCCTATGGACAGCTTCCTTCTCCGGGGTGAGGGAACGCTCGGCATGCAATGGACTTCTAGTGGAGGCTAGGAGTCCCCACATAACCGACATTAGTCAGATTCAGGAGTCAGGGCGGATGCTGGACATCACTGCATGTCCCCGCCTCCCAGAAAAAATGGGGAAAAACTCTCTCTGGTGTGCATTGGATGACGCTGCCCCTGTGCCTAGCCTCCATTGCTCCTCGCCACACTGCCAGCAACTTACTCCCGGTTCCAACGGGCTCCAGTACCATCCTTGAACCCGCCCTGGAAGCCAGGAGCAATGTCGGGGAACCGACACCTTACCCGGTGTTGTAGACAGGGGGGTTGTGGAGTAGGTGGTCCCACCCTTGGGGACAAGCCAGGGAGTATTGCTGGCAGTTGGCAGCCATTGGGGAGCAAGGCACGTGCAGAAAACAGTGCAGCTGATGTACAAGCGGCCAAGGGGAGCAAAAAGTATAAATTAAAAAAAAAGTATTATACAATGGCAAGAAAATTTCCTGGACTGTGATTGGTCAGTGTGTTCCTGACACAGTGAGCTTATCTGAGCACAACCTCACAGTATTCATTTGTTGGATTGTTATCTGATTTTTTTCTTAAGAAACAAAGATATATTGCCACACTAAATATCTACTAAAAACATTTTTTAAATGTTTTTTATTTTGTACAACAACGAGCCATTGTATAATAGCAATAATGCACTCCAGGGTGTGGGTTGTGCTTGGATAACTTCACTTCTGGGATGTTATTAAGCCCCTTCCCACCCCTATGTGTCCCTTATACATTTAAGTGTAAGCCCCTCCCCGCCCTTATACACGCGCTCACTTATTGTCCTCACTAGCACTAAACCAAGACATAACTGCTTTCTCGTAGCTTCTGACTTGTAACTTGTGACCAAAACTGCAAGAATTCCACACCTGCTGCCCTTCCCCCTTCCTATTTTTGGCTGTCTACTTATATATTGCTCCCCTTACTCTTGCCAAACCGTGGCTACCTCATTTATCCTATCTTGCCTGTCGCTGCTCAATATGCTAAAAGTATTTATTGCAAACACCAGCGTTAAGTTTATATACCCTGCCTTGTACTGCTGGCACGCTACCTTGTATTGCTTGCACACTGTGTACCATATGTCTTCTCACTGTCCATTGTCTTCCGATGTTATATCCTATTATGTAATATTCTGCTTAAACTATGTGTACACCTTGACTACGTGTAACAGTACTGCCTTATCAAGTGTGGTATTTTTTATGTAATGTCCTTTATTGGTGTAAATGTCTCAGGACCTCCTTGTGAATGAGCTTGCTCAATTGAGTTTTTCCTTCAATAAACTTGAACGTGAATGCACTTTGCCTGCGGCCTTGTGCCCAACTACCCAGGCATGAGGTTATCCCAACACAACCCACACCATCATGCATTATTAAGTAAGGCACTCCATCCAATTTATGGTTTATTATCCATTTTACTGCTGTAATAATCCAGTACATTTTTTTTTAGTTTATATTTTTTCTTATACATTCTTGTTCAATGACACAGAGTATAACATGTCCTTTAATTGTTTTAGTTTACTGTACTAATATTGCAGGGCAAAGTGTCCCTTTCTCAGAGCTAGGGCTGCAATTTAAAAAAAGTGCGTTCAGAAATATTTTTTATTCTATTTGTAATAAAAATACATTTTTATTTTCCTTTTCCGAAATACATCGTGCAGGAGGAACTAACCTGCAAAAGACATTTCTTGCACTTAGTCGACATTAAATCAATTTACTTTTGCAGGCTTCGATTCCTGTGTATTCCTTAAGTAGAAAAGCTCCCATGCCCCCCTGGTACCAGTGACAACAACTCCTAGTTCAAAGGGTGCTCCCCAGCGGTTTACTAGGTGCCCCGTTGAGGAAACTATGTAGGTCCATTGTCAATGAATGTGGTTGGCTGACATTGGTGCACTTTGCAAGACTTAAACAACTGTTGCAACAATTCCCCAAACTGGGTTTTTCTGTTCCTGTTCAGATGGCCGACTAGTCCATGAAATGGTTTCCCAGCTTAAACTTAACAATACAAAAGGGGGACTGCAGAGACAGGCCCTGAGTTACTGACAAGAGTCAGGACTGAGAGGCCATATGTCAGAATATTGAGTGTCAGACAGGCTGCAGCCCATCACCTACACAACACACAAGAACTCTCCCCTCCAATGTAGACAAGAGTCAGGACTGAAGCCATATGTCAGAATATTGAGTGTCAGACAGGCTGCAGCCCATCACCTACACAACACACAAGAACTCTCCCCTCCAATGTAGACAAGAGTCAGGACTGAGAAGCCATATGTCAGAATATTGAGTGTCAGACAGGCTGCAGCCCATCACCTACACAACACACAAGAACTCTCCCCTCCAATGTAGACAAGAGTCAGGACTGAGAAGCCATATGTCAGAATATTGAGTGTCAGACAGGCTGCAGCCCATCACCTCCACAGTGCACAACAGCTCCCTCCCACGGAGACAAAAGTCAGGATTGAAAGGCCATTTGTCAGAATGTGGAGTGTCAGACAGGCTGCAGCCTATCACTTCTGCAGTGCACAAGAGGACCCCAACCCCCACCCAGACAAGAGTCAGGATTGACAGGCCATTAGTCAGAATGCTGTGTGTTAGACAGGCTGCAGCACCTCACCTACATATCACACAAGAACCACCTCCCCCCCCCAACGCAGACAAGAGTCAGGACTGAGAGGCCATGTGTCAGAATGTTGAGTGTCAGACAGGCTGCAGCACATCCCCAATACAGTGCACAAGAGGACACCCCCCACCCCACCCAGGAATGAGAGGCCATCAGTCAGAATGTTGCATGTCTGACAGGCTGCAGCACATCCCCTACGCAATGCAGAAGAACCCCCTGCCCCCAACGCAGACAAAAGTTGGGACTGAGAGGCCAACAGTCAGAAGATACGTGACAGGCACGCTGCAGCACATCACCTGTAAAATGCACAGGAACCACTCCCTCTAACCTAGACAAGAGTCGGGATTGAGAGACCATCTGTCAGAATGTAGTGACAGAAAGGCTGCAGCACAACAGGTACACAATACACAAGAGCACCCCAGACAAGAGTTGGGATTGAGAGGCCATCAGTCAGAATGTTGAGTGACAGACAGGCTGCACCACACTGCCTACACAATGTGCAAGAGGCCCCCCCAGCCCAGACAAGTTTTGGGATTAAGAAGCTATTACTCACAATGTTGCGCACCTGGCAGCCCACATCCCCCTTTCCCTATAACCGACCCCCCTTCCATTGCTGATAAAAAAAAAAAGACAATGTTCTTCATAGCTCCCACCTCCCTTGAAGAGGCACTTCAGTGATGGTCCAAAATATTACAGCTTGTAGTCATTATATGCAGTATTAGACCTGAAAGGGTGTGTGCATTTGTGATTTGTGGCCAAGGTTTACGCTGCCTTCCATAATTTGGATTTGTTTTTGAGCCCTGCTGCACTTGCCTTTGATGTTTAGCTGCTGGGCTGCTAGCTCCTGTTGACATCATTGTAGAACAGGGAGTGACTCACACTGTGCAGTACTATGCAGTTGCAACAATGTTGCAAGGGAAACCTACCAGTACTCACTATACATACTATGTTCCTCCCTCCCCCAAGACACCCTGTAACCAATGCATTATGCAAAAATCCAAATGCCTTGTTGGTATGTTTTATTTTTTTTCGTGATTGACTCTGCCTTACAGTGATGTCAGCAGTACAACCCTAGGTCCACAGAAGCCCTGGTACACCCTGCAATTTTTGGCAGCTCAGAATGCAAAAACTAACTGCAGCAGAC
Source organism: Neoceratodus forsteri (assembly GCA_016271365.2). Taxonomy (NCBI): domain Eukaryota; kingdom Metazoa; phylum Chordata; order Ceratodontiformes; family Ceratodontidae; genus Neoceratodus; species Neoceratodus forsteri. The sequence goes on along the minus strand of CM057449.1, from coordinate 135,961,143 downwards.
AGTAATGAAATACAATTCCAGAATTAATGCAAGAAGGGGTAATTTGTGCATGAAGGTCAAAAGGACCGCTGAAGGTCCTCTTTAAGAATGAATGTCCCTTCTCCTTGACCAGCATGTACCTAGTGATGTCATCGTTTCATAGTTCTGCACCATCACTGCCCTGTGCAGCTCCTTCTCCTGCTCACTTAACATCTTCCACTCTTCTTCAGAAAATTTGATGGCAACATCTTCAAAGGTTTCTGGTACCTGAAAGGACAAGAGATGGGTTTAAATCATTCCTGGTTTTACTGTACTTATTGAGAAATCAGCAACTTTTTAATATGAAGAAGACAGAGAGGATTCAGACTAATAAAGCAACACAAGACGGTACTGAGCTGGCAACCACGAAGAGTGCAGCCAGACCCCAAACCAAACAAACAACTAAATAATATAGCAAAGAGGTGAGACATAGTCTGCAGAAAAGGACAAAAGTTAAAAAAACAAGCATTTGTCTATGCCGAACGTTCGCTTGCAGGTATTTGCAGTGGTGTTTGTCACGTATGGTGCTTTACCCTAATGCCCTGTGCGATTGCTGGTATTTGCACAATAAATTGTCAGCATGACCTTTTTGTTACCCCCATTGTGCGCTACATAGGTGGAAACACGTTTTGGGCAGGATGCAGAAAATGACAGCTGTACTGCTCTTAAGGAAGTGTGGTAAAATGCCAATGCTGAAAATCTGGAGTGGAAATATTGCAAATTCACAAACCTCTGATACGTGCGTGAGAACTGTACAACGCCGCTCATAAAACAGTCATTTTAGAATTTTCTCAAATTTTCAACATTGCCATTTTAAAACCTCTGCTAATGAACAGTGTCACTGTGATTTTCTTACTGTGTCCCATACATTAATTTTGCACACCGACTGCGCCATTGTGCACTACACGGGGGGAAAGACGTTTTGGGCAGGATGTGAAAAATTACAGCTGTACTGCTCAGAAGGAGGTGTGTTAAAATGGCAATGTTGAAAATCTGGAGTGAAAATATTGGAAATTCGCAAACTTACGAGCGTGCGTAGGAACTGCACAACGCACGCTCGTAAAACAGTTATTTGTAGGATTTTTTTTGCCAAATTTTCAATATAGCCATTTTAAGATCTCTGCTCATGAACAGTGACACTGTGATTTTCTTAATGTGTCCTATACACCGAGTTCGCACACCGACTGTGCCATTGTACGCTACATGGGCAGAAACATGTTTTGGGCAAGATGTGAAAAATGACTGCTGCAGTGCTCATAAGGAAGTGTGGTAAAATGGCAATGTTGAAAATCTGGAGTGACAATATTGAAAATTTGCAAACTTACGAGTGTGCATAGGAACTGCGCAATGCAGACTCATAAAACAGTCATTTTTAGGAATTTTTTCACCAAATTTTCAGCACAGCCATTTTAAGACCTCTGCTCATGATCAGTGTCACTGTGATTTTCTTAATGTGTTCCAGCCATTGATTTTGCACACGACTGCGCCGCTGTATGCTACGTAGTGAAACTACGTTTTGGGTAAGATGTGAAAATGACAGCTGTACAACTTATAAGAAGGTGTGATGAAATGGCAATGTTGAAAATCTGGAGTGAAAATATTGACAATTCATAAACTTACAAGCCTGCGTAGGAACTAGCATAGCGAGTCACTCGTAAAACAGTCATTTTTGGAATTTTGCGCAAATTTTCAACATGGGGTTTTTGGGACCTCTTCTCATGAATGATGTCACTGTCATGGCATTATTTGGGGCCGGAAGGTGATTTTCGCGGTGCCCGCGAAATCACCCTTCGGGCCTGAATAACGCCACTGACAGTGACATCATTCATGAGAAGGGGTCCCAAACCCCATGTTGAAAATCTGTGCAAAATTCAAAAATTACAGATAATAAGTTGAAACCCCCATGTAGCCCATTATACAGCTTACCAGCATTTCCTCAGTTCGTGACTGACTTTGAAGAGTGCAGGCGTGTTCCCGGTTCACCGATGATCATTGTGCCAGAGTCGGAGGTAAGCATGGGGTGGGGAGGGTGTGGGGAGGCTAGTGCGCAGTGGGTGGAGGTGCGGGTTGTGGGAGGGGGCTGGGAGGCGCGCCGTGGGACCGTTTCAGGTTTCAAAAAAAAAGGCATGGATGTTTTGCCACACTGGGGTGGGTTCCCAGCATGGCAGAAGATGCGTGGAGGGGCGAGGAGCTGGCGGGATTGGGCACCCCGTCGGCAAACTTCTGTGAGGCCAAGGAGCTGACATGGGATTGGCACCCTTTAGCAAAACAAACAAACATTTGCCATGCTGAGGGTGGGCTCTCAGCGTGGCAGCAGGATGGCTTGGGGGGGCTGTGGAGCCGACGGGGGACTGGGCACCCCTGTCGGCAAAACAAACAACGTCTGCCACGCTGGGGTGGGCTCCCAGCGTAACAGGAAAGCTTTGGGGGGGCAGCATGACACCCGCGGGAGGGAACGCGTGACGCAAGGAGGGGACAGCGGCAGCGCTCAGTATGGCAGCGGTGTTTTCCTTTGAAGCAGAGGAACACCGCTGTCATACTGAGCTCCTGCACCCATTGGTGCAGGACCGCCACGCCTGCTCAAGGGAGCAGTGCATTGGATGGGAGAGGCACACCTCCAAGTGTGCTACTTTCCCAAAGCATTCCTTGAGCATGTGCGCAAGTGAACGTAAAAATGATGAACTGTAGATCAAGAGTAAGTAATATAGGTGCAATCTGCAGTCTGCAAAACTCACAGGGCTACTGTTACACAGTGTCCCGGCCCTTTGCATCGCTTTCAGTCTTCACCAGTGGGCAGGGTTTGGGGTCCTAAATCCACACTCATCTTGAAACAATTAAAGGTGCATATGCATTCCAAATCAAACATTGTTTTGAAAATGAATAGTGGTGCTCTTCTCCTACGGCAATTAGCAGTTACAGATGAAGTCATAAAAAAATCCAGTCAAGAACTTTTTGTTTTTCTTACCATCTTATATAAACACTATAGTCAGCTTATGAAAAGAAATGGTAGGAGAGAAGAAGAAAGAAAATAAACCTTGCTAATTAGGAACAAGCATTTGTCAATGCCGAATATTGTCTTATTAGAAAATGCGCTTTACAGTAGGGCTTCTCTGATTGGCTGAGCAGCACAGCAGGGGGGTACATTAACTTTCGACAGATGCCCACTGTGAAAAAAGTGCTATCCCAAACCTGCCTCATGCCCAGAGAAGTATTCTTGTGCCCTATCTGCTTCCTCATTGGCTGAGGCACTCCACACATAACTTCAAACAGCCGCCATTTTTTTAGTCAGTTAGCATGTGAGCAGTCACAACCTGACTGCAGCATATGAAACAAAACAGGCATTTTGCCAAAAAGCACAGTTTTCCCCAACTATTTATTTATTTTTTTAAATGTAAAAATGTGCTGCACAGGATACCTGCCCTCGCGTTGCGACCGCGACATCCTCAATCCGTAGCATGTCTTGCGCCACCTCCCCTGCCGGTCTGCACATTCAAAATGAATTCGGAGTATTTCTCACTTACAGCTTCTCTTCCTCGCTCTTCCCTACAGTTTTCTTTTTCTTGCTTTGACTCTCGCTTGCTGATTACTGACTCTGATCTTCCGTGACTGATCCGCTACACTTCTGGTTACCCTGCTGGCTGCCCGCTACTGGCTCTCCACTGCCCATAACCAAACCCAAAGTCAAGAAAAAAAATCATAAAATTACCCGACGTGTGTGTGTGTGTGTGTGTGCTGGGGAGTGTAACCATGACAACCTGATGCATGTGCTGGGGGAGTGTAACCATGACAACCTGGTGCGAAAGAGAAGAAGACCACAAAAATGCAGGTGGAGGAACTACTTTATTAGCATACAAATAAATGAAGTAACAATGTAACCATAAAAACTTAAAAATATATATGTTTTCAATACATTTCACACACTGCCCATTTTCTAAGCGCAATAATACCCTCCAGGATGGGCGGTATGGGCAATACTGGACCTTCAGGGGCTATAAGGCCCTCTGTCTGCGGCGTCGGGCCTCATTACGCCCCTGGGCGGTCCAGTATTGCCCAATACCACCCACCCTGTCGGGTATTATTACTTGCTTAGCATTGGTAGTGCAGGAGTTAGAGAGATGCATAATAGGAATGGCAGTGAAGTATTGAACTGATGCCAACCCTGCCCCCACCCTGCAGAGACTGACAGGCATTGGGGAGTGCCTTTGGGTCATCAGCCATAACGCTCACGCCATTTCACCTCACCCTACCCTGCAGACACCGACAAGTGTCACAGTGTGCCTTACATTTTCGGGCCTTACGCTCACCCCATTCCATAAGGAAATACGCTGAGATGGGTGCCGTATAGGAGAATGGGGTAAATTTTGGGGCCAGAGAGTCCAAGGCACACCTCGATGCCTGTCACTGGCTGCAGGGTGGGGGTGGGGGTCGAATGGCGTGAGCATTACAGCCAACAATCCCAAGTCACATGCCTGACACCTGTCAGTCTCTACAGCATGGGGCATTATGGTTGGAAACCCTAATGCCCTGGGCGTTTGTTGGTATTTTCACTCCAAATTTTCAACATGGGTTTTTTGTGATCCCACCTCATGAAGAGTGGCACTATCAGTTTGTTATCCAAAAGGTGATTTTGCACAGCAACTGCACTATTTGGCACCACAAGTGCGAAAACACATTTCGGGCAGGATGTAAAAAATGACAGCTGTACTGTTCATGAGGAGGTGTAAAAAAATGGTAATGTTGAAAATCTGGAGTGAAAATATGAAAAATTGGTGAAGTCACAAGTGTGCGTAGAAACTGCACAATGCACGCCTGTAAAGCAATTATTTTGGGGATTTTTTTTAACCAGATATTCAACATAGGCATTTTTGGACCTCCGCTCTTGAACAGTGGCACTGTGATTTTGTTAATCTGTCCCGAATGTTGATTTCCCACAGTGACCGCGCCATTGAGTGCCAGAGTGTGAAAACAGATTTTGGGTAGGATGTGAAAAATGACAGCTGTACAGTTTATAATGAGGTGTGAAAAAATGGCAATGTAGAAAATCTGGAGTGAAAATATTAAAAATTGTCAAAATTATGAACATGCATGGAAACTGCACAATGCACGCTCATAACAGAGTCATTTTATGCAATTTTTTTCACCAAATTTGCAACATAAGCTTTTTTTTTCAATTGTTTAACGAGGAGTGGCACACTAAGCTGAAAGCTTGTTTAAAGGTGCAACCTGGGAGCACAGGGAAGTTAAGTGACTTGCTTAGGGTCACACAGCATGCAAGTGAGGGCTGTGGGATTCAAACCCAGGTCTCCAGATTTGTAGCTCAGAGCCTTAAACCATTGCACTATACTGTCTCCCTAAAAGGCTTTTTGGGACCCCTTTCTGGGACTCCACCTCATGAACAGTGGCAATGTCATTTCGTTAATCGGTCCCGAAAGGTGATTCTGCGCAGTGACCGCGAAATCACCTTTCAGGACTGAATAATGAGATGACAGTGCATGTTTTCATGAGGTGGGGTTCCAAGAACCCCATGCTGAAAATTTGACTCCACAACCTCCTCCGGAAGGCCGTTCCATGCATCCACAACCCTCTCTGTGAAAAAATACCTCCTTAAATTACCTCTGAGCCGCTCCCCCAATCTTCAAATTGAGCCCCCTTGTTCTTGCACACCTCTTTTTTTTTGAAAGATGCTACCCTCTTGGACTTTGTTGATTTCCTTGAGGTACTTGAAAGTTTCTATCATGTCCCTCCTCTCCCTCCTTTCGAGGCTATACATATTAAACTCCTTAAGTCTCTCTCTTCATATGTCTTCCCTGTGCAGATCCTGAGTCTGTTCCTGCTCCACCGAGAATCGCAGTGCAGAACCTCCAGAGGTAAGATATGGGGTGAGGGGTGTAGGAGGTGAAGTGCATGAATGGTGGCTGCGGGTTGTGGGGGAGGTGCACGAGACAACAAGAGACCGTTTTCTTTTTCAGATTTGTTGGGTGTGCCACACAATGGGGTGGGGTGGAGGAACATGCCGACACGGTTGGCTTTTGCGTGAGTGGCAGCACACTGTGGTGGGCTCCAGTGTGCCACACAATGTGCAGATTGGGGGACATGCCAACACAGGGATTGATCCCCAATGTTGCCTTTGTTTGGGGATTGTGTGGTGGCAGCAGGAGCCGCTGACATGTTTATTAAAATGTTTCATCAGGAAAGGCACGTATGGGAGGCGTGTCATCTCTGCTGCTGCATGATGAGCTTGTCTCTGATTGCAGCGGCACATTTCTTTCAAGTTGGTGGCACTTTACATCATTCTTGCATCAGCACTAGCATGCTGGCTAATTGGGGAATGAGAGATGCACCTACTAAAGCATGCCCTGCATTCGCCAACACTGACACGCCTCTCACTGTGCTGCTACTACTACTACTGCAAGATGTTGCTTGAGCATGTGCAAGACAACATAAAAAGGGTATGAAACGATAAAGTAAGTGGACTGATCACCTCAGGATAAGAAAAACAATTCGTTTTCTTTTTTGCTGCTCTGGGGACCCCTGCAGCCCCACTCCTTCTGGCTGTCGCATGCTGGCTGTCTCTCTGCCCAGTAGATCTAACCCCCACTGCCATGCCTGTCTCAGCTTCTCCCGAGCTCTGCTGACACTTCCCATTGGTGGTCTGGCTTATTCCCGCCAGAGTGTGGTGGTGGGGAGTGGGGGAGAAAGCACATGTTACTCCAGGGAAGTCAGGTGTGAGTCAGACGCAGAGGAGGGGTGTCTGCAGGTCTTGATTGCTGACGGGCAGGGAGCTCCATTTGTGGCTACCGGGAGAGCCAGGAGGGTTGTCTGGTCTTGAGTGCTGGCAGGCGGGGAGCTCCAGTTGTGGCTACCAGGTCAGCCAGGAGGGGTGTCTGGTCTTAAGTGCGGAGCTCCAGTTGTGGCCACCAGGACAGTAAGGAGGGGTGTCTAGTCTTGATTGCTGGCAGGCAGGGAGCTCCATTTGTGGCTACCAGGACAGCCAGGAGGGGTGTCTGGTCTTGACTGATGGAGGGCGGGAAGCTCCGTTCTATTGCTCCCATTTTCCTTATTTCCCCCTTGTCCTTCCCTTCCCGTCCCTTTTTATGTTCACTTGCCAATGACATACATGAACATATTGTTTTACTTGTGGGATAGGGCTTTTGGAGGCTTGTCCCACTCCACCAATCACCGGCTTATGCTTAGCAGTCTTCTCCCTAATACCGCTCACTCTCTGCCTAAACTTTTTGGTCACTTTGATCTTTTTAGCCAATCACAGAGCTGTAAAGTGCAAAGTAGAAGCTGCAGTGAGAATGTGTGCTGCCTCGAAGGTTCCTACTAGGAACATCTGTGCTTTTTGGATTGCACAGCTGTCTCCTGCTGAACAGCAGAACTTCCTGTTTTTTTTCTCTCTGCATCTCTTCCCCACCTCAGCAGTAGCTGCTGTGACAATGTGTACTGCCTCAAACGTTACTAAGAGGAATATCTGGTGTACTTTTGTACCACACAGCTGTCTCCTGCAGCCACTTGACAGCACCTTTGTTTCTGTCCCCGCCTTCGCTATCTAGGCCCAACATCTACACAGTAAGCACAAGCAAGCAAATGTAACTGGCACTGGCCATTGCTTGTTAATATATATCATACTGGGAAAAAATTCCTCTTAGCCAATCAGAATGCAGATTGACTGTCTGGTTAGTCTGCAAGAACTGGACAGTAGACTGAATAATGGGACAGTGGCTCTGCATTCTGATTGACTGTTGTATGTGTACTTAGTTAGAGAGCAAGTCCAGTTTGTCCTCTCACTTCAACAGGCAACAGCCAATCAGAGACTATAGTAACCTTAGCCCTTCTGTGAGAAACAGTTTCCATTTTCTCACAGACCCGCCATACATACAGCCATGCACAGATTTTGCCATCTAAATTTTTAGTTTTTTATTTTTCCAGTATAATAGCGATAACGCCAATAGTGATCTGGGTTTCCTCAGTAATAACCAAACCAAGGGGTTAATAAACACCTTGGCCTTCGGCCTCAGTGTTTATTATCCCTAGTTTGGTTATTACTTTGTAAACCTAAATCACTATGGTATTATTGCTCTTTTACAACATTTGCATTTCCTTGCTGGGGTATCATGTTTAGGGTCATGGTTTTAGGGAGGGACTGTGTGGGTCAAGGCAACACGGTAGTTCTTAGGGAGGGAATAGCCCTGAGCACTGGGTTCAGGTATCCCATATTGCTACCTAAGGTGGAGACACCATGCCGGTGAATGACTTGAGTAACCAGTGCAGTATAACATCAGTAACCTGGGCTGGCTCCCTCTGAGGGTTGAGAGAGGAGGGTCTCATGGGCCCTGGGCACATGTTACTAGTAGAAGCGGGATCCTACTGGAAATAAGATGTTACAACTCAGCTGTGCTATACTGGGTAAACTAACCTGAACAAAAAACCTGCCATCTTACAGGATAACACAGTATCTCTATAAACCTGAATTTTATACTCAGTTGGAAAGGGAAGCAGACACTTCTTGGGCATTATCAAACAGTTTTAAAGATGCTGATGTATTTAGACCGCTTTTAACAGCAATGGTGATATAACTGAAATGTGTCACTATGTTTGAAATACATCACAGAGATATGGCTGCTACTGTACCACCACTGCTATTGCTGACAAGAGGAGCAATTGACAGCATGGTGATACGTGTACCATATTCAATACCCAGAGGCCACAAAAAGGCTCAGCAGGTCCCACATCCCTCTCCCATGCTGGCGACCCCGGTTTGGGAGTGAAGTCAGAAGCTGAATCGAGCAGTCAAGGGGGCTGCATTGGTGCTGCCACTCAGCAGCACTCCCAGTCAGGGACGGATAGCACAGTGGTGCTGCCGGCACAGTGACCAATGCCACGGGGCTGGGGTGCTTGCAGGGGCAATGCTGCACATGTGTGAGGCCTGACAGGGCACTGCCACATATTAAGGAGGTGGGAGCCGGAAGGTCTGGGGATAAGGGACAGTAAACAAGAAAATCATTGTCTCTTGACCATCTGTTTGAAGACCGCAGGACTAAGGGCCTAATGAATGGCAGAGGTGGCAGTATAGGAAGCAAAAAGTTCTATAGCAAAAAACAAACAAACAAAAAAACCAGACAATTGTTTTTTAGCCAAAAAAAAAAAAAGGCCATCCTGGTGGCGTAGCGGGACGAGGTGCTGGCACCTTACCTTGGCCCACGCCGGCGAGCCAGGGTCGGGAACAAGCCTGGGTTACCAGAGGTCAGCACGGGGGATGCGGCATCCCCTGGCAATGTCTGCCCCCTAGTAGAGGCCAGGAGATAATGTAGGCCACAGTGTGCCCAACGTTAGCAAATGGGGTGGGTGGAAGGGGGTCGTTACCGGGGCCGAAGGCACATGCGTGCCTCCATGTGCATGTGCCATTCTCCCAGGGCCCTCGGGAGAAAAACAGAGGCCGAAAATGCTGGCGGCAGGATGAGAACCGACTCCCTGCAGGTGCTGCACCCTGGCCGGGCAAAGATAAGCTCTGGTAATTCCGGGTGATGGGGTTGGGGGAGTTGGTTGGATGAGGGCCGTCCAGGGAGTGAAAAAGTCTGACATGATTTAAAAAAAAAAGGGCACTATCTATGGAAATATGGAGTTTGATGTCTGTAGATTGTTATATTTCAGGAGTTCAGGCGATGCACTAGTGAAAAGATGAGACTCTTCCTGTTCCAGTCATGTAAAGTACAATATAACCTTCTCCTAGGTATAGCTGCAGAAGTATTTTTCTTTACATTTGTATATGTATTGTCAAAATATTTTAAATACTGTAGGTCATGTTTAAAATGCTTCTACAGCAACATCAATGAATTCAGAATATGCTGATGTGTATAAAACACATCAGTTTCATAGGTGTTGTTAAAGAGTTTTCAATACATCAGCATGTTGGGAGGTGCTATGGAGCAGCAAACATGCTATACATTAGGACATACGCTCCAGGACTTTTCATACAGTGGTCAGCCAAGGAGGTGAGAGGAGGACTGTGGCGGTCACCGTATCGGAGCCACGGTGCCGGTGCTTAGGTAAAGGAAGGTTGGCAGGGTGCATTTTTCAGTGCCCACAGTGCGGGAGGGCTGTTAGATGCCAGGGAAGGGTACGTTGGTATGGGACTGGGATCAGTGGGTAGGGGTGCCACTCAGTGCCAAGGAATATGATAATTACTATGGGGCTGGAGATCGGAGATGGAGGGTACCGGATGTCAGGAACTCCAATTATTTTTACAGTGCTGGGATCAGAACAGGAGGGACCAACGGATACCAGGGAATACGTTTATTTTTACAGGGCACCACTGGACACCTGGGACTTGGTTTACTGTTTACAGGATGGTGATCGGAGGGTGGGGGGGGCCATTAAGCACCAGGGAATATTAAAACAATATATGAGTGGTGATCAGAGGGTGGGGGGCCCAATAGGCACCAAGGAATAATGTTATTTGTATGGGGATTGAGACCTGTGGATGGGGGAAGGGGGGACACTAGGGATCACCAAATGATATGTGTTCTCTGCCATCCACCAGCTTGGTTCATGGCTGCAGTGGGCCTGGCTACCACTAAGACTGTCCAGAGTCAATCAATCAAATCTTTATTTATCCAGGTGGGCACCATTAAGCAAGGCTCATTTGCAAAATGGACCTGATCATAACAAAAATCATATTACAGTAACATGGTAAAACAAGGTGCAGTGTCAAACAGAGAAGTAAAATAATATACATATGTACAGAATAGAGTCATTCATACATATAACCGGGGAAGAGTACACAATGGGGGGTGAGATACTAACAACAACAAAAATGTTAAGGGACCTAGGGGTAGTCATATCAGATGACCTAAAGGTGGGCAAGCAATGTGAGAGGGCAGCAAGGAGGGCTAGGGGGATACTGGGATGCATAGGGAGAGGCATCACCAGTAGAAAACAGGAAGTTATTATCCCTCTGTACAGACAGCTGGTGAGACCCCATCTGGAGTACTGCATGCAGTTCTGGAGACCCAATCTCCGCAAAGACATAGACAGGATGGAAGCTGTCCAGAGGAGGGCAACTAAAATGGTACAGGGTCTGCACTGAAGGACATATGAAGAGAGACTTAAGGAGCTTAATATGTATAGCCTCGAGGAAAGGAGGGAGAAGGGGGACATGATAGAAACTTTCAAGTACCTCAAGGGAATCAGCAAAGTCCAAGAGGGTAGAATCTTTCAAAAAAAGAGGTGTGCAAGAACAAGGGGGCACAATCTGAAGATGGGGGCGGGGGGGGGCAGCTCAGAGGTAATTTAAGGAAATATTTTTTCAGAGAGGGTTGTGGATGCATGGCACGGCCTTCCGGAGGAGGCTGTGATGTCAAAAACAGTGATGGAATTCATGCATGCATGGGACAGTCATAAGGCAATTATAGGGGATTGGGGTAGGAAGAAGTAGGCTGCTGGTTAACCAAGATCTGCAGTTTATCCACTAGGTAAGGAAATGGGCAGACTGGGTGGGCCAAGTGGTCGTTATCTGCCATCAAATTCTATGTTTCTATGATATATACATTAATATTGAGCAGACTGGCCTTTTCAACGGATAGGCTCGAAAAGTGGATGTAGCTGGCAAGTTCACTGGAGAGCACCTAATTAGGAAGATAATTACAGGGATGGTGAAGTTAACTGGAATGCATCGGGGAGGGAAGTGGCACCTGGCTAATGCCAAGGCAGCAACTGATGGATCCAGAGAGTCTGTAAGGGGGCTAAGATGGGAGAGACGAAGAGGAGGAGAGATGCAGAAGTAAGTCAGGGACTTGACTGGCGGTATTTGTGCTGTGCAAAGTATCCTGCGCCAACCCCTTTGCACTGCGCATATGCGCTGAATATCATGCTGTGCTAGTATTCCCATTCCTGCCTCTCCCTTTGCCCACCCACATGCATTATTTGTTGCACATGCTCTAACTGTTTTAGCACATGAAACTGCCCCCTTTGAATATTGCACTCCAGCGTAAACCCCTGGCAAACAAGGTGCAATCAGTTTGTCCACCAAGCAAAGTTTTGAATATCAGGCCTCAGGTGTTGTGAAGAATACAGTGTGTGTGTGTGTGTGTGTGTGTGTGTGTGTGTGTGTGTGTGTGTATATTTATATTATAGCGGCACGGTAGTGCCACTATAGTTAGGGTTGAGGAGCCATTTACATGTTAAACCCAAAATTGTGCACCTTAATAACTTTGCAACCGTTTGACGGATTTGCCTGAAATTTGGCACACATTATCAAGACCCATGCACCTTGGGATCTGCCAAGTTCGTACTGTCTAATACATAGCTGGCGGAGTTATTAAGCGTGATCTGCGGTATTTCACGCTTTTTTCTGAATTTACAATGACCTACAGGCTAAAATGGTTTGGCGCTTACTGGCCCAAAATCTTCAGGGAACTTGTGGCCAGGATCCCTGACATGCCTTTTGAAGATTTTGTGAAAAAATATTAAACGGTTCAAAAGTTATTCAAAAAACAATTTCTCGTTATAAGTCAATGGGAAAAGTTGACAAAAAGTTCAACAGTGACGCAAATGCACTTTTTACTGTCGCAAATGACCCTTTTACTTTCGCAAATCTACCATTTTGTTTTCAGTTAGTGATCAGAAAGATGCTTGGCATTTTAAAATTGAGACCCCCAAGCAACCTAATTATTTTTGTATTCACCTAGTCGGGCCCTGAGGATGTTAGCCATGTCTTTAATTTGGGGTACAACACCCCAGAAATATGTTTTTCAGATTTCTGCAAAAAGTACTTTCGCAAAGTAGAGTTGCACTCACGAAAGTGTCGCAAATTTTTGCGAAAGCTTTCGCAAATCACGACACTACTTTGCAGCACTATGCCCAAAATGACAGTAATTCTTTGGCACCCCACTGCAAAAGAACGGTTTGGAATTTCGGGCTGAAATTTGGACGGAACGCAGCCGACATCTCACAGATGCCTTCCAGTGCTTCATTGAAAAAATATTTCACGGCAGCAAAGTTACAGTACTCCAAAATTGATGCTTTTTCCCATAGGATAACATTATGGCATACAACGCATTGCAGCAATTGTTTGGCGCCCTGCTGCAAAATAATGGTTTGGTATTTTGGGCTGAAATTTGCAGGGAACACAGCCAACATCCCACAGATGTGCCTTTCAGTGGCTTGGTGAAAAAATATTATAGGGAGGCAAAGTTATGGCAGTCCAAACTTCTGTTTTTGTCCCATAAGATAACATTACGGCATTCGCCGCGCCTTTCAGGGCTCGTATCTCGAAAATGGTGCGAGGTATGGACTTTTCATTGAAAAATTCTTAGCCCCCTAATGGGTACAAAGCTAGCCAGGACAGTGGTAATTCATATGACTTTAAAAATGTTTTTCTATGTCATACGGTTACCGAGATATAAGCAATTTACTATTCCATGTCCTCATTTTTGTGTTCCGAGAGTCATTATTTTTCATACATTCTTTGTATTCACTGTCTTTCTCTATACAGCTTTTGGGGAAAACCAGCCTGTGCGCTTACATTACTGTTGCCATTACCATTTCCGCTTGCAGTTCCGTACTCATTTCATTTACTGTTCACGTTCGCCACCATGTGCGTTACCTTTGTAGGTTGCGTTGCGTTGTTTTAACATTTCTGTCTACAGTACTGTTTGTCTTTCTGTTTCATTTTCGTCACCATGCGTATTACGATTTGCATTTGCGGGCACAATGTTACTATGTGACAAGACATCACGTGATGGGGCGGCTGGTGCTGCATTACGGCGGGAGGCCAGGGCCTCAAGGCCCCGCCGCTGCATTATATCTACTATTTCTCATTATCATTTCAAAAGAAGGAAATTAGAGGCAAAAACTCTGTTTAATGCATCAGTTAGGGTTGTTCCACAGCAACAAAGCGAGGAAATTCGATGTTAGGGTTGAAACCCCTTTGCACCCCTCCAGCCCACCCCCCCAACTGGAATCAGGGTGTGCATTGGGGTCATCGGTCCTAACTGTCATATATATATATATATATATATATTTACATATACACACATAAAAAATGCAGTATATATAAAATGATATACATAAATCTTTCTCTGTTTTTGGATTTGTAAAGGACTTGCAGGCCTGAATAATGGAACAACATTTACATTTATTTATACAGAAGACATATTTTTGGGGTTCTAGGACTCGAGGAGTGAGTTGGTACACCCTGCTGGCTTTCAACTAACAGGCCCTTAAGATTTCGTCTCGTGATCAACCTTAAGAAAACCAAAACCATGCTCTTTACTCACCCCCAAAATAAGTCTAGCAACTTTCCACTCACTGTCCACTCCACCCATAATCTCCTGGTTGAACTTGTACACTCCTATAAATACCTTGGTATAATCTTTGACTCTGCCCTCTCCTTTCATGACCATATCTCTGCCCTGACCTCTGCCTCTGATGCACGGTTGGGCATCCTCTACCGACACAAAACTGCCTCCCCACTGACACTCTTCGCCTGGCAGTCACTTCTTCGGTTCTATACATAATTGACTATGGCCTTCCCGTCTATGGCGTGGCAGACCCGACTGCCCTCTGTAAGGTACGCCTCACACTCAACAAAGCATGCCGACTTATCACCAGTGCCCATCGCCTCACTCACACCTGTCTACTGTACTCCATGGCCACCATACTCAACCTCGATGAACGCCTCATGTTCCAAACCTGCCAACTTACCTTCAAAGCCCTCCATGGTCTCTCCCCTCCTGGCCTAGCTAACTCTGTTCACCGTACTAACCCCCTGGTGTGCACACGCAGCTCCTGCAAAACTGCACTGGTCGTTCCAAGGGCTAGGACCTCCCAGGGCCAAAGGCTTTCCCCTATAGAGCACCCACTGCATACAACTCCCTCCCTGCTAGCATCACTGAGGCTCCCTCATTAGCGTGTTTTAAATACAGCCTCAGAAGTCACTCGCTCAACTCACACTCCTGCTGCTGCCCTGACCTCCCCTCCCTACCTACTGACAATGCTCTCTGAGCTGCACCCCTCCTCCTCAGCCCCCGCAGGGACCTCTATTCAACTCTACTACCCTTAGCTGTCTATTCTGAATTTGATTATCTGAATTTGCTGTTAACTCATTGTTATGTCTCGAATTTGATTATCTGAATTTGCTGTTAATAAAATGTTACGCTCCTCTATACCTGTAATATGACTGTAGCGAATTGTTGATCTGTACTGCTGACCTGAAACTTGTCTCATGTATGTATGTTCGTTGTCCTTCTTATGACGAGGTACCTTTGTAAATGAGCCTCTGGCTCAAAGGTTGTTAAACTGATGTTAAAATAAAATAAAATAAATAAAAATTTGGTGGCTCCCTACATGCCACATGTAGTGCAACAAGCAAGCTCTTATGCCAACTGCCTTTAATTATCTTTTTGACATTACCAACAGGGGCACTGAGAGTGGTAACTGAAATTAAAATCGTTGCTCTCCCGTCTCTGTGACTAGGCACATCCACTGTACTGTACCTCCTGTGACAAGTAAACAGCTGTCTATGCTGCTGTGCTGCAAATAATTTTGCTGTCACCACAACATTTTGGCTATAGTTCCTTTCCTTTCACTTGCCAGCCAATCAGATTTTATTACAGGAGGACATCATCATTTCATTCATCTGTAGGGACCCTGAAGATGAGCATGGCACTTGCTTCACCATGGGACTCTACGACAATTACCACCTGGTCGCAGTGCTAGAAGTGCATGTACCCTTATAATTTGGGAGCTGGTGGGGGGTTGGAGGCTAGAGGGTATGTAGGGTGGGGACTTCTCATTTAAACTTGGGGTCAGGAAGAGAGAGAGTGTGGGGTCTTGTAATCTGGCACAGGTGGGGAACAAGATTCATTTCTAAACAAGGAGAACTTGTTTACACCACTGGCTGAAAGAGGGTACTGACTTTGATGAAGGTCTTATAGAATTTTTGTGTGAGTGTACTAAACTGGTATTGACCTCTAACATGTTTCTGTTCCAGGACGAATACTACCTGCAGGTAAAAATAGTGTCAGTGGCCCAGTAGGTAGCACACTCGCCTCTGAGGCCAGCAGATCAGAGGGTTGTGGGTTCAGTTCCCACATCTGACACTTGGGTTAATATCCCAGTACTGACACTGTAGTGCAGCATGAGAGGGGTGCTGCACTTCTGAGGTGCCGTCTTTTGGATGAGATGTTAAACCGAGGTCCCATCTGCCTGGATTGGTGGTAGTTCAGGTGGCTGTTAAAGATCCCATGGCACTTATCGAAACGAGCAGGGGAATTTCCCCGGTGTCCTGGCCAAATTTCCCTCATTCACTAAAAATACCACCAACAGCTTAATCTGGTTCAAAGTCGGTTGGCATTCATCTGTATCCCCCTCCCCCGGGTCGTGCCTGAAAATAGGCAGGATTTGTCTAGTGCACTTACCTGGTCAACAAAAACTAAATAAATAAAAAAAAGGCACAGGTATGGGAGCAACTTCCGCTCCCAGTTTTGCTAATCGGTACATAGGGTACTGGGAAAAGCAAACTATCTATAGCCGCAAGACCAACCCTTACCACCATGGACTGGAACTCCGGCAGTACTATCTAGATGATATTTTGCTGGTATGGAAGGGCGGCAGGGATGAATTGGATGCATTTGTGAAGGTCCTAGGCAGTATCAATCCAAACCATAGGTTCACAATAAATGCAGACCAGGAGAATGGGAATTTCCTGGATTTGGACATAAGGAAGCAGTATGACGGTACTATTAGGACAAACCTACACAGAAAGCGATCTGATAGGAACACAATATTGCATGACTCCAGCTGCCAACCGAAGCACCTGATAACAAATATCTCAAAATCCCAGTACCTTAGAGCAACATGTAAGTGCAGTGATGGTGAGGACTATAAGGAAGAAAGTAGGCTGATAAGAGAGAGGTTCAAGCAAAGAGGGTACACTCCGCAGATTCTGGACCCAACAGAAAAAGTAGTATAAGAAGTCAGTAGGAACAACCTCTTAGTAGTCAAATCAAAGGGAATAAATGGAGAATAGCCATTACGTTTTATTGCAACTTATGGCAAGCAAGCAGGGGCCATCAGGAATGTGAGCCACAAGAACTGGAATAGCATAAGTAGTGACCCTATACTGCGCTACTGTTGTTCAAATCCACCTAGATATACATATGGGTTACCAGATGTCCTCTTTTCCGAGGACAAGTCCTCTTTTCCAGCTGCCAAATATTCTTCATGTACCATCTCTATCCTGTTGTATTATTATTTATTTATTTGTTTATTGAAATTTGTTGACCGGGTAGGCCCACTGAGACAGCAAAGTCCCTGTTACAGGGATGACCTGGAATTAATTACAGATAAGAGACACAACAGCATACAATAGACAAAAATAATACAGTTAAATTGCTTAGGTACATACATAGGTAGTAATATAGAACAACACAGAGAACAGGTAGTATTAGATACAGGACAAAAACTGGTCAAGACTAAGTAGAATAAGGGGCACCAGCAATTCAAGTGTAACAGCACTGATTAACAACCATTAAGTGAGATTTAAGGGCCATTTTAAATGTGTACAGAGTACAGCAGTTAGCCACAGCTGCAGATGAATTTGTTCCAGAGTGACAGGGCAGAAATGGCAAAGGTCCTGTTACCAGCTCTGGTTCGTGTCCTGGGGACTTCCAGGACAGGATGGGCAGAAGACCTCGGGTCATGTTTAGCTGATTTATACAGGAGAAGTCCATTTAGGCTCAGGGGAGCCGGGAGCTTGGCTGTTTTGAAGGTCAGGCAAAGTGTAGGGAATGCAAGCCTGGCCTCAAGTGATGGCTAGCACAGAGAGATGAGGACATTGCAGTGGTGATCATGGGGGTGGGCAGAGGCTGCAAAGCGGGCAATTTTATGATAGAGGACTCTGAGCTTGTTGAGATCCGGGCCGCGAAGACGTTGAAGTACGGGAGCACCATAGAGAAGTACAGGGAGAATGGTACCAGTGGTGATAGCCATACGGGCTTCCCTTGAGAGGAATCCTCCAAGTCTATCTAAGAGGCCAATTCTTTGATGAAGGATTTTGGTAGCCTCAATGTGCGGGCTCAGGGTTAGCTCCTGATCCAGGTGCATTCCGAGATATTTTGTGGATGTGCAAACCTTAAGTGGAGTCCCGCTGGCAGAGGAGATCTGTAGGAGGTTAGATCTATTAGCTCCTAACCGTTTGGAACTGAAAAGCATGGCCTTAGATTTCTTGAGATTAAGGACTAGTTTCATGTCCACTAGCCACTTTTCCACCTCTCTGAAGTCCTTATTGAGGTTCTGGCCTAGTTGGCATAAGTCCTGCGAACTCCTACAGATAATGGCATTGTCTGCATACAGTTGAATATTGGCCCCACCACAATGCTTTGGCATGCTGTTGATGAAAATAGTAAATAGCAGGGGTCCAAGGATGGAACCCTGGGGGACTCCTTGGCGCACTGGCTTAATTGTAGAAGGTGTGCCCTTCCATTTTACCAGCTGCTGCCTTCCACAGAGGTAATGATGAAACCAGGAGGAGGCAAGTGGATCAAGTCCAAGGTGCTGAAGACAGGAAACAAGGAGACTATGGTTCACCAAATTGAAGGCTTTCGTTAGATCCGGGAATAGGGCACCAGTGGCTAGCCCTTGATCCATAGCCCCGAGTACATCCGAGGTAAACTTGACTAGGGCAGTGTCAGTGCTGTGGTTTTTCCTGAAACCATGTTGCACCTCTGTGAGCAGATTGTAAGTTTCAAGATAATCAAGAATCTGTCTGTGCACCAGTTTTTCCAGCATTTTCACAAGCCCACTGAGGATTGATATGGGACGGTAGCTTTCCATTTGGCCTTTATCTCCACTTTTGTGAATGGGGATAACGGTGGCCATTTTACATTTGGTGGGGAATTGCCCAAGGAGAAGGGATTTGTTAAACAGGTCCCTTAGTGGAGCTGCAATAATCAGGGCAGCTATTTTCAGAAATTTAGGCTCCTGATTATCGAACCCAGGAGAGGCATCCGGTTTGATGGTGTGTAGTAGGGAGAGGACGTCCTTCCGCTTAACCAGGTGGAAGTGAAAGTTGGAGACAGTGTGGGTGGGAAAGTGAGAGAAGTTGGTGTTGCTAGGTGAGGGATCGGTATATCTATCAAGGTCTGTGAAGAAATTATTAAAAGCATTGGCTAACTCCACCGGGTCAGACATTAAGTTGCCATCAACAGCAATGCTCTGGGGGGCTTCAGCTGAGCGCCCCTTCAGGAGGCAATTTATTTGAGACCAGAACTTTTTTGGTTTTGCCAGGTTAGATGTTTGGAGTCATCTAATGTAAGCACTTTTAGCATGTTTAAGCTCTTTCTTACAGCTCTTGCGCAGAGTTCTGTATAATTGCCAATCAGCATGAACTCCTGACCATTTGTAGTTGCCCCATGCCTTATCTCTGAGCTTCGTTTGTTTTCTGCTATCCTGATCCAGCCAGTAAGCACATTTGCCACTGACTCGCCTTCATTTAAACGGGGCATACTTATTAAGGACACTTAGGAAGATGTGGGCAAAGTAATCAAGAGCAACATCAATATTATTGAGATTTTTAATGTCCCCCCAGCGTATCCCTCTCAGATCCTGGAGAAAGTAATTGGGAATGAATCATGACAGGTCCCGGGCTAGCACGATCCTCAGGGGAACACTTGGCAAGTTGTTCCTCCAGATGCAAAAGACGGGAGCATGGTCGCTGAAAGAGTCCGGCATCAGACCAGCTGCTCTGCATCTGTCTGGATGGTTAACCAGTATCCAGTCTAGAAGGGTATGGTTTCCAGTCTTGGTGTTCTGCCTTGTAGGTTCACTAATGATCTGCGTAAGGGATGCATCAGATAGCGAGGATTTGATAAATGCATTGCTTAGCCAGTTTAAGTTGAAGTCACCCATGAGAATAAGTTCCCCCACAGGGTTGCTGGCCAGGTGCCTAGTGAGGAACTCCAGTTCACATTTAGCCACCTTGATTGGGTTGTAGGTGCACCCAATGCTTATGGATCTGGTTCCACCCAGGGTGAGCTTAATTAGGAGACACTCCGAATCCCTACTATCCAGCCAAGTTGGACCGATATTAAGGGCACTGAGGGAGTTCCGTACATAAATAACCACTCCTCCTCCTTTTCTGTCTGTTCTCTCTTTCCGTAAAACAGTGTATCCAGTGATGTCTATCTCATGAGTGAGTATGTAGGGTTTGAGTCATGTTTCTGTGACTCCAATGACATCAGAGGAGTAAAGATCATCCCAAGCCTTGAGCTCATGCAGTTTGGGTCTTAGACTGCAGATGTTCATTTGAACTAACTCCAACCCTTTGGTCAGGTTCCACGTTGGGTCTGAGAGGGAGGAGATTCTGCAATTCAGAGGCCCAGGATTCATTTCAATATCTCCAGCCAGGTGGAGGACAAGCTTACATAGGTACCGGGGCAGGTAGGGTGAAGGCCATTTGGGCCATCCTGGTGCATCCATGAGGTAAAAAATGAGCTTGTAGCAGTTCCCGATAGCCCTAAGCCCTAGCAGTGTAAGCAACCAGGGAGGATAGGTGTCAGCCGAGCAGAAGGAGACAGAGGCCTGCACTCATTTAGTTTACTATAGTCAGGAGCAGGGCAGAGGGAAAGGCTCCAGTCCAGAGTGACCAGGGAGAATAGGAGGCTGGCAGGGGCCAGCAGGCCATATGATGCCATGATTAGAAATGCTGAATCAAGTGTTATGCCGGCAGGTCCTGGGATTTTAGATGTGGTACCAGACCAAATATTCAGCCCACAGCACTCCCTGGAGTCAGCTAAGGTTAGGAGGCAAAATAAAGTCAGTCTCTCAGGAATGGGGACAGATGATCATAGTAAGACCACAAAGATGAACCATTTATACCCTCAATACCTCCAGTAGTATAACAGCAGGAAAGCTGTGCTGGCAAGTCCCCATAGGCTAAACCCTTATTGAGGTGTGGTCACATGGCCTGAGACCCCTAGCAATACAGGGAAGAAGTAAAGGAATGGTAACGAGTCAAAACAAACTGTGTGGTAGAAAGCGAGCTACAACAGGTAAATATCATAGGACAGACAAGTCCTGGTCTCGCGCATGCAGGGCCAACAGCATTTCGGACACATAACAAGTACAACCCCAGCAGAGTGGGGCATAGGTCTATATAATATGTGCCCGGGGAAGGGGCTGGGTGGAGGGGTGAAAAATCAACACTAGCCGGAGAGCATAGCCCCGACTGGCACAGTCCTTGTAGGTAGCTAGATCAGCACAACAGCTCTGTGGCTCTCAGTTTTCCATGCTTTAGCCCCGAAATTAAGTCAAAATTCAGCAGCTTCACTGAGCTGGGGCACAAGAAACAAGCAACGTCCTCTGAGAGTTCAGATGAACTCTGCTGCATGGAGGGCAAGAAAGGCAGCCTTTAAATAGCCAAGTCAGACAAGCTTGGCTGGAGGAACTTGGTGCCTTTTTTCTTCCAACAAAGGAGATTGAGGAAATAAAGTTAAAAATCAACACTAGCCGGAGAGCAGAGCCCCGACTGGCACAGTCCTTGTAGGTAGCTAGATCAGCACAACAGCTCTGTGGCTCTCGGTTTTCCGCGCTTTAGCCCCAAAATTAAGTCAAAATTCAGCAGCTCCACTGAGCTGGGGCACAAGAAATGAGCGATGTCCTCTGAGAGTTCCGATGAACTCTGCTGTATATCAGTTTGCAGCAACAGACTATGTGTGTCCTTTCTCTGGATTTAGCCAGCACCTACTGACTCACTGATCTAATTACTGGATTGTGTTTTTTTTCCATTGAAAAAGCTGTGTATTAAATATCATAATACCTGAGTAGGTATTACACCATTGAGTGCATATAATAAATCCTCTGAAATGTTACATCTGGCAATCCAGACTACTCTAGGCTCCATACATAAGTGATTGCACTTCCTCTGTGGAAAAATCACAACGCAGTAATTATATAAAACAAAACATGGGGTGCAGTGTGTTTAACTGGAATTTAACACACACCTTCATTGTTGGATGGCTGTCATAAAGACATTTTTGTAACACACTGCAACCCATACTTTATCCTATATATAATTTGCTTACTCTCTCCTACTCAGGACCTCCTTGTAATTGAGCTGTGAAGGCTGTGGAGACTTTAAACCTATTTACTCAGGGCCTGGCACAAGGGATCATTGGGGGAGGGACTAAGTGTCCTCTTTTTGGCATCCCAAAATCTGGTACCCATATATAAGAGGGCCCCTAACTTGGCAGCTACCATAACACATAGTCTCCAAAAAGCAGAAACACACACACAGAGACATGATTACTAAGACTTCTACAAGGATATTTTAAATGAGGGAGATGCAGATACTGTGTGGTGGTAGAAAAAGCTAGTCAGTTTACAAGTATCAATGCCGCAAAGAATTTTGAAATTTGAAAATTTGTGAATTGTGACTCAACACATATAGTCTACTTGGCTACCTGCACATGTGGTGCTTTCTACATGGGAAAAATATCCATTCCTTTAAACAGAGGGTGGGAGACCATCAAAGGGCAGTCCTTATCAGAGATATGACAAATGCCTTGGCAACACGTGCATTCACAACAAGACCCCACAGCACACAAGTTTAGATATTGTGGGATACAGACAGTAGTGCTGGGAAGGAGAAGAGGAGATTTAGACCTATTATTACAAAGAGAAATGATACATTAAATACATGCTCTGTACTGGACTTTTTTTCCAATACTTCTGTCTCCATGTACATATACACTTTCTATTACAGCAGGTGCTTTTATGGACTGATGTAAAAGATAAAAATGAGATTATGCCATGCCAATAGTAATACTACAATTACATAGCAATGGTTATAATGGTTCAAAGAATGCACCTTAATGGCGCAGCACTGTGATACAAGTAACTGTTTAGTTAAGCGGGTATCTGCCCCATACCAAGGGGCAAGTTTAAGACTACAGGAATGTTTTAAGTATTTTCACATAACTGAAGCACTATGTCTTTAAGAGGTATCTGGTATTTAAGGGATCCACTAACTGGGTGTCAGTGACTCCTGAGAAAATATTTTGCGAAACCGGTTAAGGGTCACTGAGGGCTCTGCACTCTCTGATATGTTTTACTTGCCTGATGTACTTGTAAGTACTTTTAAACCATTTAAATTAATAAACTTGAATTTTTACCTGTCTATTCTGTGCCAGCCCTCCTTGCTGCATATTTAAATAAGGAAAGCCTTATAATAAAACATAAATGTGTGGCTTGGGGGAGCAAGGGAGGTAGGGTGTTATAGGGTGGGTAGAGTACCTGATTACAGGGTGGGGGGAAGGGTGTATTTCTCCTGAGGGGAAGGGAGGGTACTTTTTTTACATTTATAACTGAAGTTTAGTCTAGGATATCCGAACGAAGATAGTCTGACATCTGGCTGTTGGATCAGATTTTGCCCTATCCAGTCATTCCTAGAAGATGTAGCAGGGTGAACCCCTCAGAGCTATTTATGTTAAGGAACAGCACAGACGCAGTATTTCTTCACAGAGCAAGTGGTGGATAGCTGAAGCAATGTACCCCAACAATGTGGTCAATGCTGGGTCTATCTCAGGGTTCAGAACCCAAGGAGACTTTTTAGCAGGTATGGGTGAAAGCTAGGATGACAAAACCAGCGTGGCCACAACCTGTAAAAAACAGAACACCCTGAACTGGTGTGAATTGTGCTAGTTTCTCCATTCTGTCTGGAACATCTGTTCTGGATTTTACTGGTTTCAGAAGTTCTGAGACCATCATTCCAGATTTTACCCATAGAGATCATAAATATATATATATATATATATATATATATATATATATATATAATATATGTGGCAGCTAAAAAGCGGCAACATTATTACTTGATAATCCCATCGCTATGATGTAAATGGTTATAAAAACCTCTCGATGCGTCATAGCGATGGGATTACCTTCAAACCCATCTAACATCGTGTACCTGTGATCTAAGTGCACGTCATTCCAGAAACCGGCCGCGGTGGCAGAAAATGACCCAGAGCGTCCGCGGTGGGGCTAAAAGTAAGCCATATTAGTTTGTTTTGCTAGTTTATGGGGACCATACACTATAAAATATAATGTATGGTCCCTCTATCGTTAACTGGTTTGGTTAACCGTTTCGAGTTGCCATGGTGACGTAAACCTCTCGAGCTCGCTCTCGAGGTTTACATGGTCACCCTGGCAACCTCTCAACAGTTAACAAACCAGTTAACATAAGAAACCACATTATCCTCTATGTAATAGATAACCCACTCTTAGGTATGCGGCCGCGCTCTGATATACACACGCCTTGGTGTGCGTTGTACGCAAGTGGCCGCAGGCCGAGTGCATCAACCACCCAATGCGTGTGTATATCACAGCGCGATAGCACACCGTAGAGTGGGTTATCTATCTTATAAAATGGCAAAATTGTTTTGGGGGCGGTAAAAGTGCAGGTGTGCAGTCGTGCTCTGATATATGCACGGTCACCTGATGGTGTACGTCCAGTGCCATTGCTGACATTGATTCCTTTTTCCTTACCCATTTTATAAATAAATAAATATATTTATAAAATGGAAGGGTCATTACATGACCACTCCAATCATTTGCATAGTAGACCCATAGAACTGGTAAAATCATCTGTAGTGACCTGACTGGAACACAGAAAACTGCACAATTTGTGCCCGTTCCAGATGGAAAGACCACTTCTGTTTTTACCAGTTCCAGACATTTTGGGTTTTGGCGAATCCCCTTCCTTGAGTGAGTAATTAGTGACAAAATGGAGGTGGGGTCAGAGATAGCTCTGCAAAGGCAGAGTACCGCAACAGAAGAAGCTCAGGGCAGACTTGATGGATTCAACTGTGTTAATCAGTCCCTAAATATGCATCCCCTGGTTTTAAAATTATAAAAATGTAGTGACTAGGGAGCCCCCTTCCCCCAAACACACACATATACACCCACCCACCTGCTAAGTATTAAAGGTCAAAAAATCCACTTACAAACCTTTGGGCACCTTCAAACATACAGTTTTCAAGTCAACATTTTCTAAATGAAAAACATGATTCCTTATTTGTAATAGTTCAGACACACCTATTTTCACGTTCTTATGAAGTTTTTGAACAGTACCATGTGCTTTAGTATAAACATGTATAAATAATTTTGTTTAGAAAGGCAAAACTGACCCCGTTTTGTCCCATTTCAGTTTAATTTTTGGCTTGCTTACACACCACCTGTTCTTACCTCCAACTTCATGATTCTCAGTTTTAGTACACCACCACTTCCTTGCAATCAAAAACCTGCACTGTTTATAAATTCGGGCAGGTGCTGTTAGAGTTTGGGACCAGCAGAACAATATACGTCCACAGAAAAAAATCCCTAAGCCCCCAGCTTGTGGTCCACTTCTCTCAGTGACTCAAACTGTATTTCCTGTCCACCTCTGAAATGTGTCCCTACACCATTCAAATCAGCTCATTAATATTCAAATTGCACTGTCAAGAAGGAGATAAGGGAGGAGTTCCTAAACATTGTAACCTCTTAAAGGAGAACAGCTGCTCTTCGTAACTTCAAACCTTGTATTACTGAAATGTGGAACACTGACACTGAAAATGGGGAACACTGCCCTCATAACATGGGGCGCATCATCGAACTTGGAGATACAAGCTACAAACATGTTCGAAGGTAATGCTTTATTCTTGCTAAGTTTAATACTGTTGAAACACCATACAACATTTATGTTTACTTTTAAGTCTGCGCAAATGTCCCAAGAAGTTCTCCTGTCGTGAACTTCCTGTCCTGACAGCATACTTCTTTACCTGCACAAATTATTGTTCTTAACTTTTTTTCAGTATAATTCACTATTCTAACTTCATGTCTCCATGGGTCATTACTCAAGTCAAACTTCAACTGATAAAAAAAAAAAAAAAGATAAAAACGTTCAGTCCCTCTTAGGAACTGAACCCTTGTTCATTGTGTTCCTACCTAGATTTGAACCACAGCTCCTTTGCTTGCTAACTGAGCACACATCCAATACATCACCAAGCTGCAGTGAAGGCAATTGCTGTTACTACAGTGTAGTGGTTATGTCACAGCCTATGAACCACGTGACTCGGGTTCTACTCCCAACAGGAGCATAGTTCTAGTCTACAGTTTATTTTATTTTATGTAAAATTGATTACCAGGTGGCACACTAGGACACATAGCCCTTTTATGGGTGTGATGACCCAGGCAAGATGCTATTTATTTAGTTAGTTTTTCTTAACCAGATAGGGGGCACTAGACAAACATTTGCCTGTTTTCAAGCACGACCCAGGATAGTACAACAAGTGGGACAATACAGTGTATGACAGCAACACAGAATAATGATACAGCAAGTTTGGTTATCCAGGATAGAAACAGATGTGCAAAAAAGCTAAGCAACATATGTACAACAGAGAAATGCAAAGGCAATTACTATAAACTGAGTTGACAGAGCTGGCAAAAGTATGTCAGAGTATGACGCTAGGAACAGATACATACAGCATTCAGTAGTAACCGTGGAACATATATACAAAAGAGGAGTGCAAAGGCAATTTTTATACACTGAGTTGACAAAAGTATGTCAGAGTATGACGCTAGGAACAGGTACATACAGTTTCAGTAGTAAATGAGAGCAATACTGGTTTCTAAAAGTGCATGTAGCAGGGCTATGCATAATGTTAGCTGGTATGGTATTCCAGAGTTTGGGGCAGAGACAAAGAAGGCAGACTCACCAAGGTTGGTCCTCGTCCTGGGCACAAATAAGAGGACATGGTCAGAGGATCGACTTGGGTAGGGGTTAATACAAGGCACAAGGTGGTAGGCGAGTGATATGGGAAGTTGGTTTTGAAGGAAACTACATAAGATACCTCCCAGGGAGAGATCCTGTAAGGCATATGGAGGGAGCCAGCGGAGCTTAGGGTAAAGTGAGCAGTGGTGGGATAGATGGTTGCACGCTAGGGCAAAATGTCATACATTGTTGTAAGTCACTTCCCATTTGTGCGGTATTGCGTTAGAGGCTCTAACAAAAACAGGCACACCACAGGATAGTTTGGGGAGCAGTATACCTCGGGCAATGACTATTTGGAACCTGGGGAAAGGTTTGGACTGGCTCTGTAGGCAAGTACTAAATGGACATTGACAGCCTTATGGGTAGACACCACATGGAGTGAGAAGTCGAGGGAGGGGTCGAGTGTAACACTCAGGTAATTAAGGGAAGGGACAGAAGCAAGGGATGTACTATTACTACTGACCACAGAAAGAGCAGTCTTTAATTTCTTTAGGCGGGGTGCAGAACCAAAGAGCATGGCCTGTGATTTGTTAATATTCTTTAAGAGCTTATTTTCATGGAGTCAGGTTTGAATGGACAGAAGTTCTTAGGAAAGTTTTCTGTTGATCTTGGCAATGTTCTGATCACTATAGAAGTGCATCAAGTCAGCATAACGATGGGTGTGCTGTTGTAGATACAGTGGTGGATGGAGGTGATGTGAAGTGAGAAAAACAGGGGTCCTAGTATGGAGCCTTGGGGGATACCAATAGAGGCAGGAGAGGGATCTGAAAGGGAGGATCTAAACTTGACTCTTTGTTGTCTGTTAGAAAGATAGCTTTTAAACCAGGGAAAGCAGTGTCAGATATTCCAAGGGATGACAATTTGTTACAGAGGAGGGTGTGATCGACCATATCAAAGGCCTTAGTTAGGTCAATAAAAACAGCACCAGTTAGCTCTCCTTTATCTATGGCATTTGAGATGCTGTTTGTTAGAGTGAGTTACGCCATGGTGGTGACGTGATTTCATCTGAATATGTGTTGAGCAGGGGAGAGGAGATGACGCGTAGAGAGATAATCTGTGAGCTGGGTAGCAGCAGTTTTTCTAAGACCTTACTAAATGCCAGTAGGAGGGCAATAGGTCTATAGTTACTTATATTTTTATTGTTACCGTTCTTGAACACTGGAACTATGTGGAACATCTCCCATAGGGTGGGGATGGTATGGAATGGTACCTGAGATAAGGAACAGGTTGATGATTCTTGCTATTAGGGAGGCTAGTTCATTGGTTGCAAGTCTGAGGTGGCGTGTCTCAATCCCATCAGACCCAGCAGATTTAGATTCAGGGATCTGCCTCAGGCACTTATGCACCTCTGAGACCCTAACTCTTTTTAAGTAGAAAGGGGGGTGAGATATGGCTGTTGGAGTGAAGAGAGAAGACAAGTTAAATCTGGGAGTATGGGGATGTCAAGTGTGGCAGGTAGCGAGGAAGGGTCCCAGTATAGGGGGAGAGGCCTGTGAAGAATTTATTAAAAGCATTCAAGCTGTTGAGGGGTTATTAAAATTTATTCCCCCTATTTCGATGTCGGAGGGGATGGGGGTGACATTCTGACCTAGAGTTTTCTTGATTCCATTCCAGAATAGGTGGGGGTTACCTACTCCAAACTCTCAATTTCTCCCTTCCCCCGTCCTAATCATCCTAAACTCCCCAGCCCCACTCCCTCCCTCCTCACCTAACCTCTCCCTTATACGCCTACGTTTCTCCACCCTCCATCCCGACCCCCACCTTGTTCTCCAAATCCTTATGTATGGCACTTATGTATTTCATGTTTTGCCTCGTTGTGTACCCTTGTTTGGTATACCACCCCCTTACATCATGTTCTGTACTGTTCTTACCTAGTTGGTCAACCACTATTTGTATACCTATACTTGCTGTGCCTGCGCCATGCTGAACTGCACTGCCAATGTAATTTGCTCAAATGTATTCTTCCCGACTATGTACATTTTCCTTATTGTGCTGCTGTAATTTCAACTTTTGTATGTATACCTGCCTCCTCTCTGTAATCCTCCCCCAGAGTCGCACTTTCGTGAGGCAGGCATCTTTTTGCTCAGTGTGCCTTTCCTGATAAAACATTTTCAATAAATAAATAAATAAAATACCAACTGAGGAATCAAAGAGGGACTTGAAAAAATTACTTTTACCTCACTGAATGGCATGTTTACATTCTTTTCTGTTTTCTGTAACTTAACCAGTCTGAGAGCACATTGGTCACCTTGTAAGTGTCCCAGCATTTGTCTCTCCATTTGAGGAGGGCTAACAGAGTGGTATCTCGCCACTTAGTGTTATTACCAGGAACCCTCCTGGTTGTGGATGACTTTCCAAGATGGTGACCATGCTGGGCTGGCCATCGCTCAGGGAATATAGAGAGGAGAATCCTTCTGGTTTTATGATACTGCTCATTTTAAATTTTATTCTTATTGTTCTTTTTATCGTTTTATGTGCTTGGTTGCATTTTTGCAGTTGTCATTGCCGTCATTTTGTATTAAGTCAGTGTAGAGGCTTAGGTGGGGAGCACTAGTTAGGGGCTATAGTGAGACGGTGGTGGGCTGAGGTGTTAGGAGTTCATTTTTTTTGTTTTTAGTTCAATGTCGTTTCCTAATTTTAATTCCACTTGCAATCCTTGGTGCACAGTTAGTCCCAGATTCGATTTTGTAACTTACTTTTAGTGGTTTGCCTCCATTGGATTTTGTGGTTGATTCAAATGGCTACCTGATAGAAGGCTGTCTGAGGCAGAGTCGGGAGCCTACAGAGAAGGAGTTTTCTTCAGGAGCCTGTCATAGAAACATAGAATCTGATGGCAGATAAGGACTACTTGGCCCACCTAGTCTGCCCATTTCCCTACCTGATGGATAAACTGCAGATTCTGGTTAATCAACAGCTTACTAATTCCTACCCCCCACTAGATTTGCCTTATGCCTGTCCCATGCATTCTTGAATTCTCCCACTGTTCCTGACTCCAAAAGCTCCTCAGGAAGGCTGTTCCATGCATCCGCAACCCTCTCTGTGAAAAAATACTGTCAGCAGTCGGACCTACCTGGATGTAACCATGTGTTTCCCGCTTGAGCAGGAGGTTCGTCACAGCCTTTTCCTGTCACCAGCCAGGAAAGATATTGAAACAATGGTAGCTGCTCTGCTTGCCCCTTCAGGATACCAGCTGGAAAGTGGCCATAACTGTTCTATTTGTCTTCTTGGATTATAGCTGATTTACTGTTCAACTGTTTTGGCCTGGGCACTCTGCTCTTTCAGCCAAGTATATTTGGGTCTGCCAACTCTTTCTGGATAGTCTGGTTCCCCGTAGATTGTAAGAGAGCCTCCGGTGTCCAGAAAGCATTTGTTTTTGCAGTTTTTTATTTAATTATTTATTGAGAAATCAAAATTACAACCTTTGAACTAAGAGCTCATTTACAAAGGATCATCATCGACAATTTTAAAAGATACATTTTGTTGCAACAGCAGACTGCAGCGCACAGTTCTGACAAAGTAGTAACACACACTAACATAGAGTTTACGTAGGAAAGGGCGGCAAATACAAGTTACAAATTTTACATGTCAAAACATAAATGAAGCAGCTGGAGGCATTGTCAGTTTCCCAGTAGTGGGGCACAATGAGCAACAAACTGAGAAGTTAAATGCAGAGACCTAAGCTAAGGATTGGGCAAGTGCAGGTGGGTGGTAGAGAAGGAGGGGTTCAGTTTGGGCAGGGCAGCAGGGTGTGTGTGTGGGGGAAGTAGGAGTGGGACCCAAGCAAGATGTAGTGTTGGGGTATATTGAACAGGAGAGGGGCAGGTGGCGGGGTGGTGTGGGGACATGAAGAAGGGGTGGGGGGGTCTAGGGAGGACAAAGGTACTCCCAGTCAAAGCAGGGAGAGGCAGTTAAATGGTATGCTGGTATTTTGATTCCTAGTTCCATTGTGTGACATGGTGGAATAGTACCCTGTCCCAGTTGTTATGGAGAGTTTGAATGCAGGGATCTGTTCTGTTCTTTCCTTTCCTGTCTCTTGTCTGTCTGGTGCGCAACCAAGT
This sequence comes from Neoceratodus forsteri, assembly GCA_016271365.2. Taxonomy (NCBI): domain Eukaryota; kingdom Metazoa; phylum Chordata; order Ceratodontiformes; family Ceratodontidae; genus Neoceratodus; species Neoceratodus forsteri. Next base: position 135,930,258 of record CM057449.1, on the reverse strand, counting down.
TTTCTCGTGAGACCTAGGATTTGATCACCCCAACCGTCTCACAATTATTTGCCTCTCACTATCTCTCAGTCTTCCCTTGGCATTTGTCTTTTTCTCCCTTGCATGTCTGCTGATATAAAAATACAGTATATGCAAAACAATATGTGGAAATGTAACTGATATTGGGATCCCTTTGTTTAGAAATTATATAGCGGTAATTTTTGAAATGTATATAATTATAGTTTGAGATGATTGCAGTAAGCTACTGGAAAATCAAGAGGCTACCTTAGTGCAATTTTTAAGCCTTTTGCAGAAGAGCTGTGGAAAAGGGGCCTCATCTCAGGCACACTATTTTCTAGCAACATCTGCCTGATACTTACAAGGACATTTTGGAAAAAACAGGATGCTTGTTAAGAATGGGGGGTTGGAAGGACCTATAAGACAGAGCTGCAATTGCTTGCAGAGATAGACCCACAGAGATTGAAGGAAAGCTCTGATGAATCTGCTGTTTATTCTTCCTTTGTAAATAGTTATTCTGAACAAGTTTATTTTGTTATATTACTGCTAGTGTAAATAAATATTTTTTGCGAATTTTACAACTGCTCCTGGTTTTTCCTATGCTTCCTGACCTGTGCCTCAATGACATATTGCTTTGGCTGGATCCATGACACTGGCACAACAATCCCAGCTGCGATGTCTGCTACAGCGTCAGGAACCTGTCAACACCCCGACCGCAATGCAACCCCAACCGACCGTCAACATCGCGACTCACAATGTGGGGGGGTGCACCCTCCTACTATATATAGTATATCTAACTCCACGCTGCACAGACAGTAGAGTTAGATATTTACCCCAATCGCCCTAAAGTGTCTCGAAGCAAAAACTCATCGCTGCCAATTTAGGCACAGTGGTGGTTTTGAAGTGGGGGGGGGGAGGTTGCTGTGCCGATGTCATGTAGTGGCGGCATACTGCTTTGGCTGACTGAGGGGGGTGAGGGGCACCCTCATTATTAAGCCTTTTCATAAATGCTGTTTGTTTCACCGCATCACTGCTTGACTGTAGGGTTGCAAACCCTACTGTTACATTGTTTATAAATGTGCAGCTTCACTGTTCTGAAGTCATAATGTTATAAACTGGAATGCCATTACTTCTTTTCTGCTGCTTTTGGGAAAATGTACTTCTTGTGACAGAACAGGAATACTGGAGCTACTGAGACAAAGTAGAGGCTGCGCTCCTCAGAATGAAGGTGGGATACAGACCAGGTAACCAAACTGTCAGACCAGACAAATTAAACAAAAGTATCTGTGTACCAAACGCAGGAATGCTCAAGCATGTAATATGCAAACAGGGTAGAATTTTAATGTTTAATACTAAACAAAATTTTACAGCCAAACCTTGTAGCTAAGTGCTCTTGCACTTTTAACGTTAGGTCTTCATCAGGGGGAGGGCTCTGGTAGTTTGTGAAGCACTTAAATAGTGATAAGATAATTACATCATAATTAGTCACATTACAAAAATTCAAACATTTCAATCCTGGTTTGTACAAGTTCATTTAAAATGCCATCACACAACTAAATAAAACATCCAACACAAATTTTAAATTCATTCAAGTGAATTATGTGAGATTTTTAGAAAAAGGCAAAATTATAATTATGCCAAAAGCAAGCTAATTGGTGCTTAGAAAATGACATTGGAAAATAAATGAATCTCATTGGTTAAAGCATGCCAGTAGAGATTCATTTATTTTCCAATACAGCCCGCATAAAAACAAGAGCCTCTTCGGGGTGCCCCATAACCAAAGCAATCAGTGTGCACCCAGAATGTTAAGCAAATGTGGCCACCATTTTGCCCTGCTCGGCAAACCACCGCAACAGTCAGCATTTAGGCCGTTGGCTCCCACGTTTAATAAAAGCAGCTTAAAAGTCCAAACAACGTACCAGTGCAGAAGCAACAATCCAAACATACATTCCGGTGCATGGAAGAGCCACTGGTAACATTTCTCTCGCAAGCAGCTTGCCACAGCAGACCGACCATGAGATCATCGGTATTTTCCCAAATCTCCGTACCGCAGATGGAATCTCATTTGCGGCATGGTAGTAGTAGAAAATACCGGTGATCTCCCAAGCATCATAGTACCACAGAAGCCCATTTGTAGACCGCAGCAAGCCACAAAAAATGACTAAATAAAAGCATTTTTCTCCAGCACATAATAGAATTAGCCCCTGCGGCAGTTAAAACAAGCAGATTGTTTGTAAAAATAAATAATAAAACACAATCGTTCATTCCCTACCTGCAGAAATCAAAGGCAGGTCTAAGTGGATCACGAGCAGGCACGTTGTGCACATGCTGACATATAAAGTTCACAAAAAAATGAAATAACTGATTGTAGCTGTAGTAAGAGCCCAAATAGAATTAAAATAAATGGAAAGTAAGGTAAAAATGCATTTCTGACCTCCAGTGGTGAAAATCAGACCTGAAGCAGCACGAGCAGGCACGTCGCGCACACACTCACAGAAATCCATATTTTAAAAGTGATTAAAACCGCCACAGCAAAGCAACAAGTAACAAAAACCACACAAAAGGGGGGAAAATGTCAGATCTCCTGAGAATCACATTCCACATGCCTTCTGAAGAGACAGTAAATCGCTCGTTCTCAGAAGCTGACGACAAAGTTGAGCAGACACCAGCATCCACCAGCAAGAAATTTAAAGGAGCCTCGCATTTTATTAGTGTGAGTCCATCAGACCTCAATAGCACTGACAGTCAGAGAGAAGAAATAAACACAAAGAAAAATACACAGTGGGCACTGGCAGAATTTGCAGACTGGGCAAGAAAAGAAAGAATAGAAATAGACTGGTTGAATGACAGTTTTGACATTTTAAATAGCCATCTGTGTAAGTTCTATGCAGAAGCCCGAACTGCAACAGGTGAGCAGTACTCAGTGTCTGGATACTGCGCTCTTTGTGCAGCCATCAACCGCTACCTGAATTCCCCAAAAGTAGGTCGTCACACCAGTATAATCTCAGAACCAGCATTTCATTCCAGCAGCAATATAATGATGTCCATACTAAAGAAACTTCATAAAGAACAGGAGGATGTTGCTGCCCACCACCCGTCAATTACTGAAACAGACGTTGACAAGCTAAGACAATCATCAGCCATGCACCAGATACAGCACAGGGACTGGTTCGCAAAGCATATGTTTAACAACTGTGCAACTTCTAACTCAAGCAGAACTTTCAGCTCATTACATCGTCAGCGTGACTGGCCACAGATGTGAAGCCAGTCTGCAGCACTACTGGTCAGCATCCGTAGACAACAGGCGAAATTGGAGTACAATCCTAGGAGGATCCAACCACCAGGCGCAGCTGCAGCAAGCGGCAAGTATGACACCTGTAGGAGCCAGCAATCAACTCTAGTTACAGAAACCAACAACATCCAGCACCACAACCACTAACTTCAACCCAGTGAATTGCACCTTCAATGCTCCAATTAACTTTATCTCCACAAACAACTAGTGGTTACTGTTATTTGTTTGTTTTTTTTCAGCAGTAATTTAACACAGTGCTCAATTCAGTGTTTTTTCAGTTGAACCCACCCACTTTAAAAAATGGACTATTTTTTCTCAAAGCTCACAAAGAATGTAATAAAAAGTTAAATAAATAACTTAAATGTTTAAAACTTCAAAAAAATATGTCTGAGTTTTTCCCATTTTCTAAGCGCAATAATACCCTCCAGGGTGGGCGGTATTGGGCTATACCGGACCTTCCAGGGGCTATAAGGCCCTCCGCCTGTGGCATCGGGCCTCATTACACCCCTGCACAGTCCGGTATAGCCCAATACCGACCACCCTGTCAGGTATTATTGCTTACTTAAGATAGGGTTAGAGAACAGTGGCACACCATCATCAATTATTTGCCTTTAAGTTTCTGCATCTCCAATAACGTTTAAAACTGTTTAAAACATTCCAGGCAATTTCATTAGACATATATAACAATTCAATTTTATAGCAGAGACTAGAAAAAATCCAAAGGAGGTTTAGCATGAGGGTAGTTGGGGGGGGGTGGTGCAAAGTGAAGATCACATAAAGGGCATACGTTTCAGCAATCAAGCACCTCAGGTACACGTGCATATTAAGCCAAGGAGCAGAAAAAGATTATAAGAAATTTACAAGAGACAATAGCAAAAGAAACCAAAATTAAAAATTGAAAATAGGAACAGGAGCTGAGTGGGAACACATAAGGTAGAGGGTCAGATAAAAATAAAAAGCCTAGACAGAGTTCAGAGTTTCAAGTCAAAGTATCGGACCTGAAGGAGAAGGAGACTGAACAGGTATTCTAAGAAGTAAAAAAGGGGAAACAAATCTTTTTATGCAATCTTAATGCTTTGCCATAAAAAAACAAAAATATTTATTTCCTCTGCTTATAACAAAGGTGATGAAAAAGCCATGATTAGTGCAAATTTCAAAATCTGAAACAAGTGTTTTTATACATACTAAATATGTAATAAAGGTTAGGCCATGGTTTGGGGATAGTCAAAGAACAAAGGGAGCCATTCCATTTGTGTAATCACAATGAAAGCAGGATGTCCTGCGCTCACCCATTCAATGAAGGATGATTGTCCTCGAAAAGAGAGAATAAAGAAACAGAAGTAAGAGGGAAAACCTTTCCAGATACATAGAGAGACAAATACTTCTCTCGATTATTAAATTCTTCTAAAGAAATGTGTATGTGCATATCATAACACTGGTAGAAATTACACATTTTAGATATATGGTTTAATATCCAACTCAGCATTCAGTCCTGCAGGATTAAGGCTCCTTAGTGAATAAATCCAATGGGGCTCCCTCTGGAGTAACCTATTCTGGCAATCCCCTCCCCTTTTATTGGGTTAACTTGCTCAATGCCCATAAGACTGAGTACACTAGGGTTACTGCTGTGCATCTGCAAGAAGTGTTCAGCAACTGGATTACTAATATCACCATGTCTAATATCCCGGACATGTTCCTGTATCCGAAGCTTCAGTTCTCTGGAAGTTATACCAACATATAGTTTCAGACAGGACCACCATAACAGCACATAGACTAGAAAGTAGCTTACACATTAAATACACTGCTGAATTTGTACTGGTCTAGTATTATTTGATAGTTCAAAGGTGTTCCCCAGTACGTAATACTGGCGTATGTTGCTGTCGCCACATTTGAAATGACCTGGGGGATTAACAGGAAGCCACATAGTTCCCTGCGGTTGTTTTCCTGGGGTTTTGAACTCACTTGCTACCAGCTTATCTTTTAGATTTTGCCCTCTACTAAAGGTCACCCTGGGTTTATGTCCAATGTGTGCTGCAACCTCTGAGCCACTCAGTAAAATAGACCAATGGTTAAATATCACATTACCTGTTTTACCTGACACCTCATTGTATTCTCTAACAAAAGTAATCTCAGTGGTTGCATTATCTTCGCTTGTTCTAGGTATCAGCGATTGTTCTCTATTGACTTTCATGGCTCTGTCATAACATCTCTGCAATACCTGATCCATATATCCCCTAACTCTGAACCTCTGTTTGAATTCTTCAGTTTTGAGAATAAAGTCAATCTCCTGCCTACAGTTACGTTTGAGCTGTAGAAATTATCCATCTGGTATGGATTCCTTTAAGCTCGTAGGATGTGAGCTTGCTGCATGTACTGTAGCTGGCTAGTAGTGACTGTTAGCTTTCTACAGGCAGTGCTACTGATGTGATGGTGATGTGATGGTCTGCAGTGTAGCTTAGGGTGATGTCAAGGAAGTCAAGGGCTGTTTTTTGGATGTCACTTGTGAATCTAAGGTTCAAGTTATTAGTATTTAACAATTTCATAAATTCCAAGGCCACATTTTCCGTTCCCTTCCACACACACCACGTCGTCTATAAAACGTTTCCATTTGACTATTTTGTTGACAAAGGGATTTGTAGCAGCATTGAAAATATATTCCTTTTCCCAGAGCCCCAGAAATACTGTAAGTTCACATATGAGGGCACCATTGCTGCCCCTATTATGGTACCACAATTCTGGAGACAGAAATTATTATCAAATAAGAAGTAGTTATGGGTCAATATAAAGGTTAAGCCACCCATTACCAAATTTATTGGAATATTTTCTTTCAAAAGATCCCTTTCCAGATAGTATTTACAGGTCCTTGTACTGTCCTGATGTCTAATTGATGTGTACAAGGACTCTACATCAATACCCAGCCGTATGTACTAGACATGTATATATGTATATATATGAAATATAGTTCAGTAATGGTGCCCACACCTAAAAAGGACATTAACCTGCTGGAGAAGGTCCAGAGGAGGACTACAAAGATGATAGCCAGTCAGCCGAGTAAGGCATATGAGGAGAGATTGAGGGCACTGAACATGTACTCCCTGGAAGACAGGAGAGAGATAGGGGACATGATTGGGACGTTCAAGCACTTCAAAGGGATACTGTAAATAAAGTTGATAAGGAGAGTCTCTTTAAGCTGAGTGGAACCATAATATTAAGGAGCACAGTCTTAAGCTGGAGGGTGGGAGGTTTAGGAGGGAGGTCAGGAAGCACTTCTTCACAGAGAGGGTGATGGAAACTTGGAATGCACTGCTGGAAGAGGTCATCTCATTGAAGACAGTGGGCAGCTTTAAGAGAGGATGGGATAGGCATGGGGGAAGGTAAAGATCATGGGTAGGGAGGCTGGGAGGAGTGGGCGGGAGGGCAGGGACATTAGTTCAAGCTGTGGACCCTGCAATATGAGCAGACTTGATAAACCAAATTGCCTTCTTCTGCTGGCTTCTTTGTATCTTTGTATGTAATCTGATTTCCATGAGAGTTCCTCTCATTTCTGTAGTAGATGCATAGTGTCACATGTATAGCAAGGCAGTGACACTATGCTCTTTTGTAGAAAAAAGTCTACAAAGGTACATAAGTTGGGGTCAATGACCCTGTCCCAGAAACTATAGGTATGGCTGTAATTTTTTCATGGTGATTTTGGTCAAATTTCACGGCCCCCTAGAGGCTAAAATGTGCCATTTTCATGGAAGGCACATTGGCAGTTTAAAATTATATATACTTTAATATAAATTGCAGTTTTATACCAACAGCAACACTTGTGACAAGTGCATAATAAAAATAGCTATTAAAACATTTTGATTACTAAAATATATATGCAATATATCTGCAGTGTTTCAATTTAATTTATCCCTTTTTCTGGCTTTATACTTTAGCTGTTACTCGGCATAGCAGCATATCTTGAGAATGAGCGCTCCACTCTCCCGCTATCCAGTGGCACACTGAGATAGCTTAGCGTAAGCTTGTCATTTTCCCTTTCTGCCTCTATGCAGCAGCATGCAGAGAAATCTTCCTACTGGAGTCAAGATGCATGGAAATGAATGCTGTTGCAGCCTGGAGGCTATCAAGGAACTGCTATGCAACTCCATGCAGACGTCTTGAAAGAGCAAGAAGGGGGCTTTTCTTATGCTGCTATGTGCACGTGGTGGCGGGGTGCAGACTGAGGCAATGAAGGAGCGGAGTTTTGCGAGGCTTGTGCTGCAGCAGCGAGTAAGCCTGCACATAACCGAATAGCAGCAGACTTCCCTCTTTGAAGTCAGGGAGTCGTCAAGGGAAGGCAGATCAGTGTTCCAAATTTGGGGGCAAGTTAATCTCAGCACTAAGTCAGCACTAATTTGGCACTGTGCTACCAATGGGGCAAAAAAATAGTGATTCCACAGTGGGTCATTGAATTCCCAGAGAACACCCATTTTCACGGAATCCGTGAACTCCGCGCACGCCGTGAAAAACTTACAGCCCTAACTATAGGGTGCCTGGATGGTTGTTCCAAATTCTTATGGATTTTTGGTAAATAGTACTGGGGTAATGGGTGTCTTAGGCTACAGAAATTGGAATTAAGTCTCACTGATCTTATTTCTAGCTTTAGCATTCTCAGGTAACTCTAACAATTAATTTTTATACCTCTATAAAGGATTGGTAAGAAGTGGTATGTCATTATTAGGATTAGACAACAATTCCAAAACTTTAGATTTGTGGAATTCCTGAGTAAGTATCATTATATTGCCTCCCTTATCGGAGGGCTTGATTACAATGACCTGGTTTTGTTTCCGCTCTAATGTTGCCTGATATTCTCTATAGGTAGTATCGGAGCACTTGTACTTATATTCATCAAGAATTTGATCAATTTCCCAGCTCACAACCTTCTCATAAGTTAATATAGCAGAGTTATATGTCAAGGGAAAGAAAACCGACTTGTGTTTAAATAGGGACTTATGTTTTCTGATGAACACCTCTCTGAGTTCCTGTTCTTCCCCATCCATTAGCTCCGCAGTGTCTAAGTTTTCATTTATTAACAAACTAATTGCATCAAAATTCCCCAAGTCATTTAGTGTCCATCCCTCTGTAGTGTAAGCAGTATCACTCATGCCCATATTCACAAAGTTGAACAGGTGAGCGCAGGATATCCTGCTTTCATTGTGATTACACAAATGGATTGGCTCCCTTTGTTCTTTGACTATCCCCAAACCATGGCCTAACTTTTATCACATATTTAGTATGTATAAAAACCCTTGTTTTGGATTTTGAAATTTGCACTAATCCTGGCTTTTTCATCACCTTTGTTATGAGCACAGGAAATTAATGCTTTTTTTTTATGGTAAAGCATTAAGATTACATAAAAATATTTGTTTCCCCTTTTTTCCCCTTTAGAATACCTATTCTGTCACTCTCCTTCTCCTTCAGGTCCATCACTTTGACCTGAAACTCTGGACTGTCTCTAGACTTTTTAATTTTTCTGTCCCTCTACCTTATGTGTTCCCATTCATCTCCTATTCCTATTTTCAATTTTAGTTTCTTTTGTCATTTTCTCCTTTAAATTTCTTATAATCTTTTTTCAGCTCCTTGATTTAATATGCACATACACATACATATACCTTAGGTGCTTGATTGCTGAAATGTACGCCCTTTATTTCATCTTCACTTCACTTTGCGCTCCCCCCCCCCGCTAACTACCCTCATACTAAACCTCCTTTGGACTTTTTCTACTCTCTGCTATAAAATTGAATTGTTATATATGTATAATGAAATTGTTTGGAATGTTTTAATAAGTTTAAGACATTATTGGAGATGTAGAAACTTAAATGCAATAATTTATGATGGTGTGCCACTGTTCTCTAACAAATTAGCTTGCTTTTGCTATAATTATAATTTTGCCTTTTTCTAAATATCTCATATAATTCACTTAAATGAGTTTAAAATTTGTGGTTTTCTTTAATTGTGTGGTGGGACTTTAAATGATCTTGTACAATCGAGGATTTAAATGTTTGAATTTTTGTAACATGTGACTAATTATGATGTTCTGGAGACCCCATCTCCACAAGCACATAGAGAGGATGGAGGCAGTCCAGAGGAAGGCAACTAAAATGGTGCAGGGTCTTCACCTGAAAAGCCTTACGAAGAGAAACTAAAGTAGCTTAACATGCATACCCTCAAGGAAAGGATGGAGAGGGGGCACATAATAGAAACTTTCAAGTACCTCAAGGGAATCAACAAAGTTCAAGAGGGTAGCATCTTTCAGAAAAAGAGATGTGCAAGAACAAGGGGGCACAATTTGAAAATAGAGGGGGAACTGCTCAGGGGCAATGTGAGGAAGTATTTTTTCACAGTGTATGGACACATGAAAGACCCTTCCTGAGAAGGTTGTGGAGTCAAAAACAGTGGGGGAATTCAAGAATGCATGGGACAGACATAAGGCAATTCTGGTGGGAGGTAGGAAGAAGTAGGCTATTGGTTAACCAGGATCTGCAGCTTATCCAATAGCTAGGGAATTGCGTAGACTAGGTGGGCCAAGTGGTCCTTATCTGCTGTCAAAGTCTATGTTTCTATTACCTTATCATTATTTAAATGCTTCACAAACTACCAGAGCCCACCCCTGATGAAGTCCTTATGGTCGAAGCGCAGGGGCATCTGGCTACAGGGTTTGCCTGTACCATTTTGTTTACTATTTAACGTTTAAATTTTACTTTGTTTGCATATTACATGCTTGGACATTCCTGTGTTTGGTGTGCAGACACTTTTGTTTAACTTGAATACTGGAGCTACACTGAATGATTTCAGCATATCTGGGACTAATTTCTGTGACTGTGCACCTTGCTTTTCTTGCCTGGATTCTCCTTCTGGCCATGTTAATTTGTACTTCATTTTATACTCCTGCCTGTTGGTCTTGTGGGGGAGTGGCAGGGAAAGGTTTGGTGGCTAGTTTATGTTTGTGTATGCTGTGGTTGAGTGTGCAGTATGATATGCTTGATGTGTGTGTGTGTGTGTATGGAGTGTGGTTAGTGGGATATAGTTGTTTGGTTAGATGTATTTTTTTTTTTTACTTTTATTTATTTATTCTATTTTGTCACTTTGCTTTAAGTATTATTGAAGGTTAGGTTATTTGTGGAGGATTTGTAAATGCTTTTATTCACATTGGCACACCTACTCTGTGGACCACCTGTGGTCACTCCACCCTTTTGTTGGGGTCCCGATAGTTCTCCCAGCAGAGGTGCTCAGCTGCTGTTGGGAACTGAGAATCTTATGTAGGAAGAGGAGGAGCACTTGCCACAGTGGTGGTCCCAGGTATGGTTGTCGGTAGGGTAGGATTGGGATGATTCAGACCAGAAGATGGAACTGGGATCAAGAACTGCCATACCTGGTTCCCCTTCCCAGGACTCTACCAAATTTCATCAGGCAGCAAGTAGTCCATCCAGCCTACACTGCTCATCCCCTTCAGACCGTTCTATGTAACTCAAGTCCACTGATGAATAAAGCTGTGGCAATAGAGACTTTAGTTGCTGATTCCTCAGCTGATCTTCTTTGCATCACAGAAATCTGATTGGATGAGGATGTTGGCTCTGTGCTAGTGGTGTCTGTTCCTTCTGAGTATTCCATGGTGCACTATCCAAGGAGGGATCATAGAGGAGGTAGGGTATCCATCTCCTTTAGATCCACACTGGCACTCACTGAACTCCCAGTGGGAACATTTGAATTCTTTGAATATGTGATGGCTAGGTGCATTTCAGGTGTCAATGGTAGGATCACTCTCATCTACGGGCCTCCGGGGGGCCGGGAAATGTATTCCTGCAGGAGCTGGCGATTTTCATTGCTGAACAGGTGTTGGAGTCTCTTAGGTTGATAGTACTGGGGGACTTCAATGCCTGGGTGAATGATTAATCCTCCCAGCTTGGACAGGAGCTCTTCCAGTTAATGGTCTCTCTGGGATTGACATAGGATGTTACTGCTGAGATGCATAAACATGATCGGACACTGGATCTAATCTCACTTGGACTTGACACAACTGTGGTCAAGGCTGGTCTGGTCATCTGGTCAGATCATTATGTAACTGAGGTCCAGTATGGGGTCCCCTGTTCTTTTACTTCCTGTATGGAGACTATCCAGTATCATCCAAAACACTAGCTGGAGCCTCACAAACTCCAGGACACACTGGACATCTCAGGCATGTTGCTAGCTCATGCACAAGGTCCAGAGATGGCAGTTGATCACTGTAATATGGTGCTTACAAAGACCCTGGATGCTAGTGCAACTTTCTGTGTTCACCCCTTGACCTCCCACCATGGCTCACCCTGGTATTGTGCTGAGTTACTTCGGATGAAGACTAAGGGGCATAGACTGGAGCGTTCCTGGAGAAGATCTGGATCTATGGAGGACAAGTTGGCATTGAGACAGCATTATGCAGAATATCAATGGGTAATGAAGAAGAAAAAGACAGAATTTCTGTCTCAGTTGATTGCTGCAGTGAAAAATCACCCCACTGTGCTCTTTCATACCATAGACAAATGGTTAAATCCCTCCTGTCTGCAGTCCGTGATAGCTATTTCTGCAAATACAGTAGGTGTGAAGGGTTTGGGCCTTTTCTCACTGACAAAGTGTCTGTCATTAGAGTCAGTGTTTCTTCTCATGGTCTAGCTGGGGCTGGGTGTAGCCAGTCTTGTAGTGGTACTGATCTGTCTGCCTGGGATAAGTTCTGACAGGTTTCAGAGGCTGAGGTCCTCCTAGCTGTCGCCAGTTTGCATCCTACCAACTATGAATTGGACCTAGGTTCAATGTGGCTAATCATAGGCTGCGCTGAGCTCCTAGGCCCAGTTTTCATTGAGATCAGGAGCAGTTCATTGAGGGATGGTGTCTTTCCTTCCATTCTGAAAGGGCAGTGGTGAGACTCCTTCTTAAGAAGCCATCTTTGAACTCTGACATTCTTGTGAACTACAGGCTGTTCTCTAATCTTCCCTTTTTAGGGAAGGTTATTGAGAAGGTAGTAGTTGAACAGCTGTTAGACTGCTTTGAGTCTCTTTTCATATTTGAACCCCTCCAATCTGGTTTTTGGCCTTGGCACAGCACTGAGACTGCCTTAGTCAGGGTGACACATGGTCGCCTAATGGCGAGTAACTGAGGGCAATGTACTATTCTGGTGTTCTTGGACCTTTCATCAGCATTCAACACAGTGGTTCATGGCACTGATTGATCACCTGAGGAACTATGTGGATACTACCAATGCTGTTTTGCACTTTTTTTGCTCGTATTTGACTGGAAGGATGCAGTGAGTGGTTCTGGGGAAGTTTACTTCTGGGTTGTCTGTGTTGTCCTATGGTGTTCCTCAGGGTTCTATCCTTGCTCCCATTTTATTCTCCATGTACATGCTGCCACTAGGGGAGATCACATGGCAATACAATGTGGAGTTTCACTACTATGCAGATGATACCCTGCTGTACCTGTCCGATGCCCCTGATGATATTTCTGCATTTTCTGTGCTGAACCGCTGTTTGGCTGAGGTAAAGGACTGGATGGCCACCAACTGCTTGTGTCTCAACCCGGGTAAGACAGAGGTCATGGTTATCAAACCTGGTTGTCAGGACTTACCTGCTGGTGGAGGAGTTGCCCTCCCTGTTTTGGGAGGCAAGCCCCTTTCAGCAGTGAGTGCGGCCAGAGAACAGGGGATCATACTGGATAACAGATTGACCTTTGAACAGCCGATGTGACCTGTTGTCCAGTTGGCCTTCTTTAATCTTTGGAATCTTTCCAGGATTCGGACATTCTTAGCTCAGGATGACTTAGCGATGACTATCCATGCTTTTGTCACCATACCGCTGGATTACCATAATGCTCTATTCCTAGGGCTATCTAGAGGTTTGATGCATCAACTGTAGCTGGTGCAGAATGTTGCAGCTCAGATCTTGGTGGGTTCCTCTCTGAGGGATCACATTACTCCAGTTCTGCATGCTCTGAACTGGCTGCCTTTGCATTTGGGCATTACCTTCAAGATTGGCTTGTTAACATACAAGGCCCTATGTGAATTGGGACCAAACTACTTAAAAGTGCTCCTGATTTCTTACCAACCACTTTGCCCTGTCTGCTCTGCCGGAGCTGGACTGCTGATGGTCCCCACCTCATGGCTCTGATCTTCAGGAGAAAGAGCCTTTGGGGTGGCGGCCCTATCATCTGGAACTTAATCCCTTATCATATTCATGCAGCCAGTTCAGTGAAGGACTTTAAACCCTCTTTTAAGACTTTTTTATTTGAACAAGCTTTTAAAAGGACTTGATTTATTTAGCTTCACCTTGCTAATTTATTTACATGTATTGTTTTATGCTTATGTTTGTAAAGCTCTTGGATCCCTTGATAGATTGCGCGATATATAAATACAATATGCCTTGCCTTGTGTCTGGCAGCATGCTTGTCCTGGAGGCTATTAAAGACTGTACTGAAATATGAGACAGCCTGGTTAACATCAGATGTAGCCCAAAGGTAAGACCAGTCATGCTGGGCAATTTCAATTTTGAACAGGTCAGGGTCAATGTGAAAGAATTCCATAAGTTAATCAGTCGGGGTGGGATCTTGGGAGTTTTTGCACACCATATAAAATATACAGGGGAGTTGGCACTAATAACATCGGAAAGTACCCCTGAGCAAGTAATTCTGTCAAGCTTAGTTACACGCACCCAGTTGATCAGGATGGCACATCGCCTGTTAACTTATTAGAGAGTCTTGTTGAGTGAGAAATTATCTAAGTTAACATCACTCTTTTCAAGGCTGTCTCAACCAGGTTTTTATTTCATTTTAACCAGCCAATGTTAAAGTCCCTGAAGAGGATAAATTTGTTGCCTTGTGTAAGGGGGCAAATGGTGCTAATTATGGGTGGGAGCACCTGAAGACTACCGGTGTGTGTGGAACATATACATAGAAGAGACTGAGCTTTTCAGTATTACCAAGCATCAGAATCAAGTGACAAAGCTCTAAAGTGCTAACAACAACAAAAATGAAAAGGGACCTGGAGGTATGTCATCGAGGCACAGGTCGGGAATCATAGTAAAACCAGGAACAATTGTAGAATTTACCAAAATATTTATTTACACTAGCAGCTACATAAAAAAATAAATTTGTTCAGTATAGCTATGTACAAAGGCAAAATAAAATAGAGTTTTCCTTCAGTCTCTGTGTCTCTTTTTTCTCTCCCTCCAAGCAATTGCAGCTCAGCTCTCTTATAAGTCCTTTCAACCCCCACTCTTAGCAAGCATCATGTTTCTTCCACAGTGTTATTGCATATTTCAGGCAGGAATAACACAGTGTACTTGAGCTGAGGCTTCTTTTGCACAGCTTTTGCAAAAGGCTCAAAAAAACTGAACTCAGGTAACCACCTGAGTTTACAATAGCTTTTTGCAATAATCTCAAACCACAATTATATATATTTCAACAGTAATGCTATATATTTTTCTAAACAAAAGGGATCCAAATATCAGTTACATTTCCATACAATGATTTGCACAAATTTTTATATTAGCAGATATGCAAGGGAGGCAAATAGACAGCAAGGGGTTGCTGAGAGACAGTATGAGGCAAACAACTGTGAGACTGTTGGGTTGATCAAGTCCGACATCTCACAGGAAAATTTGGTTCCGAAACCAGACAGAGAAGAGATAGAAAAGGAATAGAACAGAACAGATCATTGCTTTTAAACACTTTCTCCATAACAGCTGAGACAGGGTACTATTTTACTCTGTCACAGACACCCCCTCCTTAAGAGTGAACCTGTTTTATTAAACAGGTTTCCAAAACTTTTTATTCTCTACTAACATTTGCTGCTTTCAGAAATAAAGCACATGTGCATCATGTTTTTTTTTTAACAACAGTACAGCAAACAGTAAAGTTTAAACCCATATATTGGTTTTTCAACCTTCAGAACCCTCAATTCCTGATCCATATCTTGACAGAAGATCAGCATTGCTACTCTCTTTACCATATTTGTGTATCACAGGGAATTTAAATGGTTGAAGTGCCAGGTACCACCTTGTGATTCTGGAATTTTTATCTTTCATCTGGTTAAACCAACAGAGAGAACTGTGATCAGTTGCAAGAACAAAGTCAGTTCCCAGCAAATAAATCTTAAGGGACTCCATGGCCCACTTTGCTGCTAAATATTCCTTTTCAATAGTGGAGTACCTTTTCTCTCTCTGTCATGCAATTTCCTACTTATGTACAGACAAGGATGTTCTATCCCATCTACATTTTGACTCAGTACTGTACCTAGGCCTACCTCTGATGCATCTGTTTGTAGCAAAAATGGTTTCTTAAAGTCTGGGCTTTTTAAAACAGGGGCTGAACATACTGGAGCCTTAATGGCTTGAAACACTTCATCACACACTCTGCAGTCCATTTCACATTATTTGGGTACTGTTTTTTTATGAGTTTAGTGAGGGGAGTAGCTAACTCAGCTAAGTTGTGAATAAATCTCTGATAATGACCAGCCAGCCCTAAAAATGACCTGACATGTTTCTTGGTTTTAGGTACAGGACCGTTAGCAACAGCTTCTATTTTAGAAATTTCTGGCTTAACTTGTCCATTTCACAACACATAGCCCAAATATCTGGTTTCCTGAATGCCCATTGCACATGTGATAGGATTAATAGTCAGACCTGCATTTTTGATAGCTTGGATAACTGCTCATAGGTGTTACAGGTGATTTTTCTCGTCTGGACTGTACACCACAACATCATCTAGGTACACAGCACAATAACCAGTGTGAGGGGATAAAATGACATTCATGTGCCATTGAAATGTTGCTGGCGCACCATGTAAACCAAATGGCATGGTGGTGAACTGATAGAATCCTATAGGGGTGACAAATGCAGTTTTATCACTGGATTCTTTGGCTAAAGGCATTTGCCAGTAACCCTTGGTGAGATTGAGGGTATTGATATACTTTGCACTCCTTAGTCTATCCACCAAATCATCTATTCTGGGCATAGGATAACTGTCAAATTCTGACACTTGATTAAGTTTCCTAAAATCAAGTCACATTATAAAACATACCCTTCTTTTTTGTTTACAATTACCATGGGAGATGACCAAGCACTCCTTGACTCCTCTATGATACCCAGATCTTTAATTTTTTGTATTTCCTTAACCACATCAGCTCTTAACCGCTCTGGCAACCTATATGTCTTTTGTCTAATAGGATGAGCATTCCTTGTCACTGTTATGTGCTCAATGCTTTCTGATCAGCCTGGTACCGTGGTAAAAGTACTGTTAACTGTCTTTAGCATATTACGAATGTCTGCAGTTTGTTCTGAGGTTAAGGAAACACGCACCTTTACAGCATCAACATTTATAGTTTGTTCCAGTCTATCAAAAGCTACATCAGTATTTTCCTTATCAGTTTCTGGTAAAACTAGTGTAACAACCAGGTGGTATGCCATTTGAATCTGACAGCAATACCAGATGGGCTGGGTTCGGGGAGGAACAGGTCACTCAGCACAAAGGCTAGGTTTGGCTACTCTGCACAGGGGCACCCAAGTAATTCCGAACACAGAAAGCAATAACTGTAATGTCCAATACCAGAAGTGGGTTTCTAAAGTGTGGCTTTTTATTCACATCCAAACAGAATAAACAAAGCATAGATGGACCCCCATGGGGCTACACTCCTGGTAATGCAGATTAAAAGAACCAAGAACACTTCCTCAACACTTTCAGCCCTCAGGCACTGAACCCATCGGGCACACAGCCCGGACTTGCATGCTGCTTTGGGTACACAACCTGAACTTGTACACTGTTCTGGAATTTCCCAGGCTTGGTTCCCTTGCCAGCCACTCAGACACCTTCCATATGTCATGGATACATTTTCTGGTGGATCCTTAAACTACCTAAGAGCACCTCAGCTCTATTAGGGAATTCTCCTTTTAATCCCATGTCTGGGTACTTTCCTCAGGCACTGGTCAAGTACCTGAGAGAAAGTAAAAAGTGCCTCAGAGCAAATCCGTAGAGGTGAATTTGGTTACTACTGATGGGGATCTCCCACTTTTCGCTCCCACAATTCATACCCGGCCATTTCTTTGGACAATAAACACTTCATACTGTAAAGTTTGGCAATGTAGATTATTGCTAAATGTATGTCACATTCCATCTACTTGTCTTGCTTTCCCTTTGTGCTGGACTTGAACATACTTTTAATTGGCATAGCCCATTGCTCTAGGCCCCTCACTGATTGAGCAGTCCAATCCCCACTTTACAACTGTACTTGACTGTTTTTTACTGACCCCACAGTAACAGTCCCTTTAGTTTCCTTCTGTTAAGGTGAAAAATACTTGACCCTCTTTCAGAGCATACTCACCCTTTGGTTGCAGGTGCCTCATAGGCGATTCTTCCACAGGAATTTCTCTCTCAGAGCTTTTGGTGCTGCAGCACAACTTGAATAGGCAGCTTCTTCCCTTAGCTGGAACCAGGAGGGTTGCCCCTGGAACACAGTCAAGCCTTTCCCCCTCATCGCCTCAGGGATGGGGTACTTGGACCAGTACCAGAAGTCTCCACCACTTCAACTACCAGTTTCTGTGTTCCTCTTACAGTGGAAACACACACCTTCCTAATCAGTAGCTCTAAAACAGAGCTTAAAGCTCTGAGAGCTGTCTCTCACCAAGACTGCACACAGACTGAAATCAAAATCCCCAGCGTTCTATGCTAACCTCCAACTGCAACATTCCAGTGTGGCTTATGCAGCTGTGAAAGTTCTATGGTGATGTCATCCCTCAGTCTCAGCTGAGACTGAGAACAGAGTGAGACAGTGTGAAATCCATTTAACTGGAGTTTCACAAGCTGCCTTCCCTGCCTACCACTAGGTCTTACTGGGATTCTAGTAACTCCGGGTAACAGGGGGGTTACACTAGTAAAACAGTTTTTGAAATTTTTTAAACCCATTTCTTGAGGAGGTTAGCATGGCATATCTTAGTAGAATTTTTCCTGTCAGGGTCTCATTCTCGTAGTTAACAGTGCCAGTATGTCTAAGTACTTTATAAGACCCTTGCCACTTCATTAACAGTTTATTTCTGTTGTGGGCAACAGTAGTAAAACCTTTTCATCTGGCTCAAAAACTTTTCCTTTTACCCCATGGTCATAATGTACCTTCTGCTGGTTTTGGGCCTCTTCCTGATTACTATGGGCAATTTCAGCATATTTTGCCAGCTTTTTTCTTAGGGCACACATATAAGATGTTATGGATTGTTTCTGAGTGGGGTTATCTTCCCACATTTCTTTTATCACATTAAGTGGCCCTCTTGGCTGCCTACCATACAGCATTTCAAATGATAAAAACCCTGTTGATGCCTGTGGCACTTCTCTGTAGGCAAAAAGTAGGTAAGGCAAGTATTGGTTCCAGTCTTTCCCTTCCCCTTTTACAAACCTTTTTAACATGCATTTCAGGGTTTGGTTAAAACACTCAACAAGACCGTCTGTTTGACGGTGAGAGGAGGAGGTTCTTATGGCAGTGATACCTAGCAGTCTGTACAGCTTCTTAAGCAACACAGCACCAAAAATTATTACCCTGATCAGTGATAATTTCTTTAGGTATGCCCACCATACTGAAAATTTTGGCAAGCTATGGTGCAACTTTTTGGGCTGTAACTGTATGCATTGGAACTGCTTCTGGGTATCGAGTAGCATAGTCGCATACTACCAGGATAAATCTATTACCCTTTTTACTTTTGTCTAAAGGACCAACCACATCCACTGCAATTCTTTCAAAAGGCACATCTATCAAGGGTAGGGGCATCAGGGGCACCTTGTCTTTCCTAATGACTGGGGCTACTTTCTGACACTCAGCACACGAATTACAATGAGTAGCAACATCTTCATGAATTCCCGGCCAGTAAAATCTATACAGCAATCTGGCAAGGGTGCGATCCAACCCTGAGTGACCAGCCATAGGACTATCATGTGCTATCTGAAATAACTCTGTTCTGTACTTCTATGTTATAACCAATAGTTCTGTCTGTTCCTGTATCTGAGGTTTAACCCAGACTCTGTACAGTAACCCATTATATTTTTTAAACAATGGTCCACCCTGTTTTGGTTTCACCCCCAGCTGCTTAAAATAACCCTGGAGAGAAACATCTTTAGCTTGTTCTGAAAGAAAATCACAATCGGTGATCGATTTAGTTTCAGCATTTTCACATTTTAACCCTTTATCATCAGTCATTTGTTGCCACAGTTTCTTCAGGCTTGGTCTTTCTTTCCAGGATTTCTGGATCTTGGAGCTGTGCACAAACAAGTCCAAATCAAAATCTTTGAAAGAAAAAGTGAAGTGTCCCCACTATCTGAAATGTTCTTTGCCTGAACTCTTGTCACCACAGCTGCTGAAACATCAGGATCTACTTCCTCATTCATTATCTCAGTAAACCCTGGAAAGTCATTACCAATAATCACAGGTACAGGTAACTTAGGTACTACCCTCACTTTTATTTGGTGCAACACATCCTTAATGGTCAGGGTCACTTGGGTGGTGGAATAGTATCAAGTGTCCCTTCGGAAGCAGATGACACCAGTACCTGGTCCTTTTGCACAGTGTTTTCCCAGCACTTTAACATGCACTAGGGTCTGTCTGCTTCCCGAAACAATGAATCCCTTCACAGTCTTATACCCCACCATCACTTCTGTTAAGTATTTGCCCCAATTTGCCAAGGACAAATCTGCTCCAGCGCCACTCTCATTACTATAGCAGTTTCTTACAAAATGGCCTGACTTATTACAGTTATAGCAGGTAATGTCTTTGAGCACAGATTTGTTACCCCTACCAGAGTTCTTATCAGCCTTGGAGTTTAAATGGGAAAAAGAGCGTCTTACCGGTGCTTGGCTGTTACCTTGCTGCTGTGGCATCTGTCTGGCCATTTGTTAGTCCTCGGCCAAAGAAACAGCCTTTTCCCCATTTCTGGTCAGTGTTTCTTTACCCAAAGCTGCAAATCTGTAGGCAGAATGTTGAGGAATTGCTGAATGGCAAATGTGTTGATGATCTGTGGGACTGTTTTGCTCTCTGGTTGGAGCCATTTTATCAGGAGTTCTCTGATTCGGGTGAAAGCTTCTTGAGGATTGTCGACCGAGCTGTACCTCAGAGATCACAATCTCTGCTTTTAGATCTTTATGGAAATGTATTCCCTTTTCAGGATTTCGCTTTTCACCAGGTCATAGTTTTCTGACTGTGCAGTGTCCATATTGCTGTAGGCAAGTTGGGCTTTACCTGTCAGGTAGGGTACCAGTCTGATTGTCCATTGCTGCTTTGGCCATTAGCAGGCTGCGGCAACTCTTTCAAAAGTTGTCAGGTATGACTAAATATCATCTGAGGGACCCAACTTTGTAAGTTTAATGGGTTTTAAGTTTCTTGTATTTTGTTGCTCATCTGGTTCTGTGCTGGATCCTCTGCCTTTGATAGCTTGCAAGGCATCCAGCCATCACTGCTCCCATCACTGGATCTCTTCTGTCATCTGCTGTTCCTGTTGCTGCATCTCTTCTTCTCTCTGCTTCTCAGTCTCTTTTTGTTGTATAGCCCACCATTTGAAAAAGTCCATCAGGCTTTTAGGTACTGTCACTGCCTGTTCTTTTTCCATAACTTGTGTTGGCTGTACAATTTCAGCTTGGACTTCTGTCTCTGCTAGTTTGGCTGCCATTCTCCTGGTAGCCACTCCTGGACTTGCTGCTGTAGAATCCGCACCTTTCTCTGTGCTTCCCTGGTACTAGGTCCAGTACCCACGCACAGAACTCCCGTCTTAGGGTATGCACTGCATAAATCCCACTCACACCATCTGTCATCGAGGCACAGGCCAGGAAGCATAGGAAAATGAGGAGCAGTTGTAGAATTCACCAAAACTATTTATTTATACTAGCAGTTTCGAAAAAAAATAAACGTGTTCAGTATAACTATAAACAAAGATAAAATAAAACAGAGTTTTCCTTCAGCCTCTGTGTCCCTTTTTTCTCTCCCTTAAAGCAATTGCAGCTCAGCTCTCTCATAAGTACTTTCAAACCCCACTCTTAGCAAGCATCATGTTTCTTCCACAGTGTTCTGTTCTTGTATATTTCAGGCAGGAAGGACACAGTGTGCTTGAGCTGAGGCCCCTTTTGCACAGCTTTTGGAAAAAGCTCAAAAATTTGAACTCAGGTAACCTCTTAAGTTTACAATAGCTTTTTGCAATAATCTCAAACCACAGTTATATATATTTTAGTAATGCTATATATGCTTCTAAACAAAAGGGATCCCAATATCAGTTACATTTCCATACAATGATTTGCACAAATTTTTATATTAGCAGATATGCAAGGGAGGAAAAAAGACATAAAGGGAGGGCTGAGAGACAGTAAGAGGCAAAGAACTGCGAGACTGTCGGTTGATCAAGTCCGACGTCTTACAGGAAAATTTTGTTGTGCAACCAGACGGAGAAGAGATAGAAAAGGAATAGAACAGAACAGATCATTGCATTTAAACACCTTCTCCATAACAACTGGGACAGGTTCCTATTCTACCGTGTCACAGGGTAGTCATATCAGACGACCTCAAGGTAGGTAGGCAATGTGAGACAGCAGTAAGGAGGGCTAGGGGATACTGGGATGCATAGGGAGAGGCATCACCAGTAGAAAACAGGAAATTGTCATCCCTCTGTACAGACAGTTGGTGTGACCCCATCTGGAGTACTGCATACAGTTCTGGAGACCCCATCATTGCAAGGACATAGACAGGATGGAGGCAGTACAGAGGAGGACAACTAAAATGGTGCAGGATCTGCACCAGAAACCATATGAACAGAGAGTAAAGAAGCTTAATATGTATACCCTCGAGGAAAGGAGGGAGGGGGGGACATGATAGAAACTTTCAAGTACCACAAGGGAATCAACAGAGTTCAAGAGGGTAGCATCTTTCTGAAAAAAAGATGTGCAAAAACAAGGGGGCACAGTTTGAAGATAGAAGGAGGATGGATCAGGGGCAACATGAGGAAATTCAGTTTCATGGAGAGAGTGGTGGACACATGGAACCGCCTTCCTGGAGAGGTTGTGGGGTCTAAAACAGTGGAGGAATTCAAACATGCATGGGACAGACATAAGGCAATTATAGTGGAGGGTTGCAGGAAGTATGCTGCTGGTTAACTAGCATCTGCAGCTTATTCAATAGGTAAGGAAATGGGCAGACTGGGTTGACCAAGCAGTCCTTATCTGCCATCAAAGTCTATGTTTCTAAGTCTATGTTTCTATGTAAAGCTTGAATGGATGGTTGAGGTTTGGGGGGATCTTGGGGCAGAGATGCTGAGATGGGCTCTATAGTAAATGATGGTGACTCCCTCCTTGAGGAGTTCCTGTCACACCTAAGAGAGTTGTATCCTGGCAATGCATACAATTTGCTAGGCATGGAGGGTTTTAATGCTGTTTCAGTGATGCCAAGGATATTAGGTTTATAAAGGTTAAGTTGAACAGTAAGTTATGTTAAAGGGGAAGTGTCAGAAATAAGAGCTTCACACCCAAGTGTGAAGCTGATCCTAATCCACCCTTTGAAACATGTCAACACAGAAACACTGTGTGCAGAAACACTTGTTTTTACTTACTAATTACTGCGGTGTAACAAATTGCATCAGGCTAATTTCTTTGACTTGTAAACTGAAATTTCTTGTAACCAGAAATACCAGACTCCGCAGCAGCTGACATCAGAGGAGATCTGCAGCAGTGGGGGAATCAAGAGCCTGCAGTGAATGTCAGAGATTTTTATAAGCTATAGTCTTCTGTTTGCTGGGCTGCTGCTCTCCTGGGGCTAGGTACAGTCAGAGAAGAATGCATTAATTTCTTAGTAATGCCCGATATATGCTGAACTACCTTTGGCAACTGCTTAAAATTAATCAGTGAGCAGTACATAAGTAACACACGACATGTTCTTTCCCACCCACCGCCCCATGGAATTCTGACTACTGGTATTGATTCTGTTTTCTATCCTTAATGTACAGCAGTAGTGAAATGGATCACTTCATGTGTATAATTTCTTTTAGCGGCGTGATGGGGATCACAGGATGGGTAGATAAAGAATACAGAGACAAAGTAACATCTGGTACAGCTCTTCTCCTGGCAAAACCTTTTAGTCCTGCAGCACGTCATCCAGCCACGATGCCTCATGGTGATTCAGCAGCTAGTACTCTATCCACATATATGAAAATATAATTTTTGAAGCTATTGTTACATATCCAGCCTACCGATTGTTATTTAAAAACACGTTCGCAGCACGGAACAGTGAAAGTACTATGTATGCAAATAACAGTCCCAGCATGCATTTCCTGCATAGTTTCAGCAACATTTTACAAGTGGGACAGACAGCATTCTGTTAATGTGTGTGAAACTTTTACAGCAGTTCCATTAATATTAAAAGAGTAGTGTTAAAATACACTATAATGTTTAATGTTTCAAGCACTGTTATATACAGATGGCAGCCACAATATTACTAAATATGAACAGTGTCTTCAACTGAATCTTTCAAATTCAGTTGATAAAAAATGATTTAACACTGAACCAGTTTCAAAGGCGCTGGACCAGGGAAGGCCAGTGGATGTTCTCTTTCTGGACTTCAGCACGGCGTTTGATTTATTGCCACACTCAGGTTTGCTGGTCAAACTGGGGGGAGTGGGTGCGGGGGAAAAGATGGGGAGGTGGATAGGGAACTGGCTAACTAGGAGGTTTCAGAGGATGGTGGTTGGGGGAAGGTATCATCTCCTCAGAGGATCATTAGCGGGGTCCCACAAGGGTCAATGTTGGGCACACTGCTGTTTAATGCATACATCTTGGATATCAGGGAAGGTATCAAGAGTGAGATGAGACTCTTTGCTGATGACTCAAAGCTGGGGGCAGTGGTTAATGGGGAGGAGGGTAGAAGGGCCCTGCAGGGGGACTTGGAGACTCTGGCGAGGTGGGCGTGCACTTGGAAACTGTGGTTTAATGTCAGGAAGTGCAGTGTTCTCCACTTGGGACCTAGAAACCCTGATCATGGGTACTTCTTGGGTGGGGAGATACTGCAGGCTTCGGGTAGGGGGAGGATCTTGGGGTGGTTGTGGATGCCAAAATGAATAACTCTGAGCAGTGTAGGCAAGCTGTGGCTGAAGCAAATAAAATGCTTGGGTGTATTGCCAGGGGGATAACCCCGAGGAGTCAGGAGGTACTACTGTCTTTGTATAACTGCCTGGTCAGACCGCACCTCAAGTATTGCATGCAGTTTTGGTGCCCATACTTGAAGAAGGACATTGCACTGCTGGAAGGGGTCCAGAGGAGGGCAACAAGGATGATACAGGGCTTGGGGGAGAGATCCTATGAGGAGAGGCTTTATGAGCTGAACATGTATTCACTGGAGGAGAGAAGGGACAGGGAATATGACTGAGGTCTGTAAATATCTAACGGGAATAAACAGGGTCAGCCCAAATAAGACACTCCAGCTGAGGGAGGATGAGACCACAAGGGGGCATTCCATGAGGCTGGTTGATGGGAGGTTCAGGGGGAGACTAGGAGATGCTACTTTACCAAGAGGGTGGTGGGCTCATGGAATGCTTTATCTATGGATCTGGTGGCTGTTGATACAGCGGAGGGATTCAAGAGGGGATGGGACAGGTATAAGGGCAAGGTGAAGTTGTGAATGGCCAAAACTGAAGGTGAAATCATGATGGGGATGAGGAAATTTAAGGGAGAAATGGGGGGGGGGCACAGCAATGGTATCTTAACCGGGTGCTGATTCTCGAGCAGACTCGCTAGACCTTTAGGTGTACTCTGCTGGCTTCTTAGTATGTTAGTATGTTTTCTTCTTTACTGAGTATATCTCTCACGTACTGCACGATTTTTGTAACAGTGCCTGCCATGTTACAAGTGTATAAATCCACTCCAAAGGAGGGTTCTACTGGGGAATTAACGCCTGGTTGGGTAGTTGGAGGCACTCAGACTTGCGGCCTTGTGCCCCAACCCCCTCTCCACCCAACCTGGCATTAATTTCCCAGTCGAACCATCTTTTGTCATGGCTTAATGCTTACAAGTCATAAGCCTGTAAGCAGTGTGAACCAAGTTGACAACAGTATAACATATTTAGAATTTACATGTTTCCCTTTGCAGCTGCAAGGGAACAGAGGTTGCCGCAGGAGTTACCAGCACTCCTAAAGCACCATCAAGTTACAGTAACACAGCCTCTACAATAACAGGGTGCGGGGTATACCCTCCTAGCTATCCTTATACCAGTACCTGGGGATGGGCAGCAAGAAAATGAGCTAATAAATGGGCCTACTGTGTCTTACCCCTTCCTCAAGTGTTGATGTCACAGTGGCAAGACAGTAACAGGTATAAGGCTTAATAGGGCTCTCTCCATGTTATCCCTTTTTTTTTCCTTGAGGTCATGGCACCACCTCTTCTGTTCTCAGCTTTCAACCCAAGTTCAGCATAGTTTTATGTTATTTCTCAGATCTTCTGATTTCTAGAGTTTAAGCATACTCATCACCTAAATTATAAGTGAAGCTGCTTAAAGGGTTTAAGGCAGAACAGGAGTTGCTACAAGGAATCTCCTTGCAAGATCTCTGACTGTATCTTAATATTTGGGATGGTTCTCTGGCCTTTATCGTGGTTCAGCTGCAGGCTGCTTTGTAATTTTCTTGCGTTGGTCTTGATGAAATTAATCAGAATGGGGTGGAGTCTGTAGATTCTTAGGCACTTCCCCGGGGTTAGTGTCTCCAAATGTTTAGAGATTTCTAATACCGTCGTAAGAATGGACCCCATTCTTCATCCAGGGCATATTCAAAACTCAAGAAATTAGTACTGCATTAATCTTTGATGTTTGCTGAGAGCGCTCTTCTCAGCACACGCAACGTCCCCAAAATAGCTTCCTTTTGAAGTTCATAAGGTGTCACAAGTATTGGTAGCATATTTAAATGTGCCTGAAAGTTCTTTTGATTAGTCCCATTGCTCCAAGCACTACTGGAACAATCTGTGTGTCCTTATTCCACATCAGTTTAGTTTCTGACTGCATATCTTGGTATTTCATGATTTTGTGTGTCTCTCTGTACGCAGCACACTGTAGTCACTAGGTGGCTATTTCAATCAGTAATACTACCTTTGTTCTCTTTTCTTGTATTACAATATCAGGTTTTCTTGCTTCCACTTTCTTGGTGTTGTATTGGGTGATCCCATGTGATCATTACTTCTTCATTCTCTGTGATTCTTTGTGGTTCATGTTTCCAGTGCCTCTCTACTACCTGTATGTTATAGTGTTTGCACAGTTTCCAGTGGATCAATCTTCTACATTGTTGTGTCTTTCAGTATACAGGCCTTCTGCCATGAGTACTTCACATCCAGCCATGAGATGCGCAACTGTTTCTAATTCTGTACTACAGAACCTGCACTTGTCTGTTTCTCCTGTTTTTCTATGGATTTGTGAACCATCTTGTCGTAGCCCACTATCTTGGGCTGCCATTATTAGTCTCTCATCTCGTGGCCTAAATTCACCTCTTTTTAACCACTCATGGGTCAGAGCTTGATCGACCTGTGGTTGCTCCAGTAGCTCCCTGTATTTTCCACTATAGTTATGGACTTTCCAATTGTTTTTTCTTTTCTGTTGGTCTTTATCCTTATACTCCTTTTTCTGATTCTTTGCGTTTTCTGTTGCTGACAATTCCTTATCTACTTTTGGATTGACATCAATCTCTGCTACCCTTCTGAAGGCTTCTCCTAATTTGATGAGTGAAGTCATTTTTAGGCTTACTTTCTTCATGATGCAAGACCTTGACTATATTTGGGTCCAAGGATGTCAGTAAGTATGTATGTAGCCCCACTATTGTGGATCTATATGTGTAATCAATCTCAATGAGGCCCATGCCTCCCTCTGCCCTTGGGATGTATAATCTTGGCATGCACTGATTTTTGTATATTAATTGGTGAGCATGAAACATTTTTCTTGATTTTATATCTAGCTGGTTCGACACTTTCTGTGGCCAGTCTATCACACCAAAGCTGTATGATATCACTGGAAGGGCGAGTTGATTTATAGCTTGCACTTTATTTCATGTTGTCAAAGCAGTTTTCAAAATTAGCTTTAACCTTCTGAAATATTCCTTGCTTACTTTTACTCTCATTTGTTCATGTTGTGCTGTTGCTCCTTCATCTATGTACCTATCTATCTACTTCCCCCATGTGAATCTGTTGGTGTTTAGAGAGAGATACACTTGGGAAAATCTCATCACATAATCACTACATGCATATCGCTTCTCCCTTGAGTTGTGTCTGCTATATTCAGTGTTTTCTAATGCAAAATCGGATGCACAGATGGGTGCCCTTCACAAACAGTCTTTACGTGTCCACTGTAGGTAGTTCTCTGGACTGGCAAGCACAGCAGGTGCTCAAAAACATGTGTCCCATGGCAAACCAGTCACACAAATCAAAAGATTTATTTCCAGGTTCATGAATTTTGTTTTCTGCACAAGTAAGGCCCTCCCTAAGAAATGTTTTCACATGTTATATATGTTTAAATCTGAATAAGCCCTCATCCCCTGAAGCAGCCCACACAAGGAAAATATTGGGCAAGGCTGTGAGGGCCTGCTTGTGAACAAAATAAAATTCATGAACTTGGAAAGAAGGCTTTTGATTTGTGTGGTTGTTTTGTCCTGGGACACTTGTTTTTGAGCAGAGTTTTCTAATACCACGACCCTATTCTTAAGCCAGGACGCGTTCAAAGAAAATCAGGAACATTATACTGCAAAAAACAAATACGAAAAGATAAAAGCAAGTATTGTAAGGACCTGCTATCCAGCTCTGCCTGTGACCCACGGAAGTTCTCGGCCCATATAAAGTATTTTCTTGTGGCCTCACAGGCTACTACCCCCACAGATATGGTACTCAATGGAGCTCACTGTAACAACCCTAATGCCATTGTGAAAGCTTTTAATGGGATGTTTTCTGATCTATCACTATATACCTCTTCTTTTCCATCCTTGACTACATCTTCCCAATCCGTTAGCTCCAGCAAGGAAATTGACCCCTCTGCATCTGCATTGTCTCAAGGGTCATTGCTGCCTCCGCAGTTCTATTTCAAGGCTATAACTAGGGCAGAGGTCCTCAAACAACTGAATTCCATCTCGGACAACACTAGCTCAGGGTCTGATTCCCTAGAACCTCGCCTGCTAAAGCTGGCAGCTCTGCTCATTGCCTCTCCACTGGTGAAAGTATACACGTTATCCCTTTGTTGCAGTGTTGTTCCTGACCTTTGGAAAATTGCTAGGATAACTCCTGTCTTCAAAAAAGGTGATAAGAAGGATATAAATAATTACAGACCAATAGTTATTCTCACTGTCGAGAGCAAGATACTGGAAAAGATTGGCACTGCCCAAACACTTGACTTCCTAGCAAATTCCAATCTTCTATCCATCTCCCAGCATGGCTTCAGGAAATATCATTGTCCAACTACTGCCCTACTAAAACTCACCTCGGTTATACTCTCAAACATGGACTCTGGCCGACTTACTGGGGCTGTCTTTATTGACCTTACCAAGGCCTTCGATCTTGTGGATAATTTCTTGCTCCTGTCTACCCTTCGAAACATGGGTTTCTCGACACCTGTTGTAAACTGGTTTAGTAGCTACTTATCAGATAGGACCCAAACAGTGAAATTCAACTCCGCAATATCAGACAGTACTACAATCAACATTGACATTCCGCAAGGGTCAATCCTGGGACCACTACTTTTCTCATTGTTTATAAACAACATTCCTGATGTCCTACAAACCTCCTCTTCTCTTCTATATGCAGACGGTCTTGTAATCTATACCAGCACAGCTGCAGTGAATAGCCTGAACTCATCCCTTTCTATTGACTTTGGGAACATTCAAAACTGGTCGCATGATAACAAACTAGTACTTAATGCTAAAAAAATGAAAGCCATGCTCCTAGGCTCTGCCCCGAAATTCAGGACTTGTACGTCACCCTACTGATCTATGACCTTGAAGGGTCTAAACTAGAGGCCATCACGTCCTTCAACTACCTTGGTGTTTTGCTCGATCAATCACTGGATCTAAATCTTCACATTCACCCTATGTGTAAAACAGTTACTAGTAGACTGGGTGCTGCCTACAAGACTAGCTACATGCTAACTCCATCTGCAAAGCTGGCCATTGCCGGGGGGGGGGTCTTACTTCCTGCTCTAACCTACTGTTTGCCTATCCTGACTGCTGCACAGAAAACCTCACTACAGAAATGGGATGTCGCATACAATCACATCTGTCGTTATGCATCATCATCCCCTTGACTGAAGCACTGCAGCAGTCTGCATCTCACTGCCACTTTAAAATAAATTTCCAATGATATCTATCCCAGTCAGACCCATGTACTTGCTTCGATCCGACCTGATCTCTTTTAGGTCCTCCTTGCCTTTATCCTATCACTCTACAGTCAAAACTCTCCTGTTTCTTGGACACCTTCTCACACTCTTTCCTATCCCCAGATCTCAGCCCTGACCCTTGCTGACCCTTGTACTTGCCTCTACCCAGGCCCACCTACACACCATATGTACTGGTCCTTCCAAAATGTTCTCCTCCTTTCCTTACTGTTTTTGCTCTGTGGCTACCTCCCTTTATCCTCTAGCTGCTATCCTCAGGGCATATCTAGTTATATTCTCCTATTTACTCTTACGCCTTCTACATGTTGTCTTGAAAGCCTGAGCTTCCATAGTGTTACACTTTTGCCGTCATTTTGGTTATTTGTATGAAGTCTCATTTACTATTGTCTCTTATGCCATTATAGTGCATTGCCTGTACTGTTCTCAGCTGCTCTGTTACTGATATGTTGTAGTAGTCCATGTTCTCTGGTCTAAACTAAGCAATATGTAATGCTGTAATGCACTTTTGAAATGTTATGTATGTTATGGTCTCTGGTCTAAACAGAGCTATACCTAATGCTGTTATGCACTTATGAAATGTGAATGTTATTACATTCTGTACTCTCCCAGGTCGTGCCTGAAAATAGTCATTTTTTGGGCTAGTGCACTTAACCAGTAAACAAAAACTAAATACATAATGTTTGCTGAAAGAACTCGTCTTCATATGTACAAAAATTCCTAGGATGCCTTTCTTCTATTTATGTATTATCATTTATTGACCAAATAAGAACACTAGACATCGCAATGTGCCTATTTTCAGGTATGACTCATGAGATTATAAGATAAGATAAGAAATGCAATAAATACATGATGAACAGGAATGTTAACTAACTATGAATACAGAGCTGATGAAAAACATTACAACCCCAGTAGAGAGGCACGATAACAGGGAACAGCAGGCAAGAGTAGACAACAGAAAGAGGATGTTATCAGCTGGTTAGGTATAGGTAATGCAAATATCAAGCCAACGAAGCTTACTTTTGTAGTTCATACAGTGCCACAGATATTGGTAACATATGCAGGTGTGCCTGAAAGGTCCTTTAATTAGTCCTGTAGCTCCAAGGACAACTGGAACGATGTATGTGTTTTGTGAATGTTTGCATATACTGGTATTTGATAATCTTGTGTCTTTTCATGTGTAAGACACTGGAATCACTTGGGACAGACACGTCAATTAGCTGAGCTACCTTTGTTCATTTTTTTCTTGTATTGTACTATCTGGTTTTCTGGCATCCCTTTGATAGACAGTTAGTACTGTGTGGTCCTAACTGATCATTACTTCCTCATTGTCTATGATCCTTTCGGGGTCCT
Organism: Neoceratodus forsteri; assembly: GCA_016271365.2. Taxonomy (NCBI): domain Eukaryota; kingdom Metazoa; phylum Chordata; order Ceratodontiformes; family Ceratodontidae; genus Neoceratodus; species Neoceratodus forsteri. The sequence goes on along the minus strand of CM057449.1, from coordinate 135,899,221 downwards.
GATCCCAGTATTTTTCCACTACCTGTATATTGTACCATTTGTTTAGTTCCAGAGAAACAGTCTGCTACTTTATTGTGCCTTTCTGTAAATGGGCCTTCTGACATGAGCACCTCACATCCCACCATTACACGTGAGACTTTTGTGTGGTTATGTCTTTCTAACTCTGTAAAAAGGAACCTATACTTGTCTATTTTTCTTGTCTTTTTCTATGCAGTTGGTGAACCACCTTGTGCATTGTCTACTTTCTTGGGCTGCTGGTACCATCCTCTCTTCTCATGGCTTAAATTCTCCACTTTTTCGCCACTCTTGGGTCAGTTCTAGGTCACTATAGGGTTGTTCCAGCAGATCCCTATATTTTCTACTGTAGTTATGGTCCCTCCGTTGTCTTTTCTTTGCTTTTGCTCTTTCTTTTTGCATGCTTTCTTCTGTTGTTTAGAACATTCTTTTGATGGTTGTTCCATACATACTGATGGATAATGGATTGTCATCCAGAGTTCCTTCTCTCCTGGTTCTCTAATTCTGCAATCAAATTTGTCTTGGACTTGTTTATTTTCATAATGGAGGACTCTGACTATGTTTGGGTCCTGGGATGTCAAGGAGGGGAGGCAGCTCCAGGAATCTAAACTGAGCTGCACACTCAAGCAGACTAGATAGACCATTATGGCCTGTTTCTGCTGGCAATTTCCTATGTTGGTAAGTAAATATGCCTGCAATCCCATTACTATTGACGTATATGCATAGCTGATCTTGAAAAGTTCCATTCCTCCTTCAGAACCTGAAATGTATAATCTTGGCATACACTGTTTTTTGTAAATTAACTGATAACCATAGAGACGTTTTCTTGTTTTTCTGTCCAAATAGTTCAGCTCATTCTGTGGCCAGTCAATGACATCAAACTATAAACTATAAGACTGGGACAAGAACCATGCTTGACTGGATAATCTCTAATTGCCCTGACCGTGTCGCCAACGTAAGAGTGCACCCTGACTCACTCAGTGACCACTCCCCTGTTACTTGCAACTGGACCAACAAATTACATGCCCCACCGCCTCTAACTATGTACAACAGAGTGCTAAGATGTGGCCACCTGGAACTCCTAGAACACTTGTGCTGTCAGGACTGGTCGCTACTTGACTCCTCTACAGACATTAATGTATCTCTCCAACATTTTATCACTATGTTCAGTGCTGCCTGTGATGTTCACGCACCCCTTAAGAAAATGAAGGTGCATGGCACTGTTCATCCCTGGATTACTCCTGGGCTGTTAGACAGAATGAAACGGAGGGACCACCTCTGGTACTGTGCTAAATCTTATGGCAAGCTACAGGACTGGCAAGCCTATAAAGCTACAAGAAACTCCTGCACTCGGGAAATCCGTAAAGCAAGAAGCAGTCACCACAAAGATCAACTTACCAATACATGGGGTGACAGCAGGAAATTCTGTGCAAATATCAGTGATGTTCTGGGGAAAGACCCAAAAAAGGCTCCCATGATGTTAAACCTTGATGGTACCCCCATACTTGACCCACTCACAGTAGTGAATACCTTTAATGATGCCTTCACTGATCTAAGTAGTGTGCTACCACAAGACTTCTTTAATGATACACCTTAATGGCAGCACATCATCCTGAGACCAAGACAAATCATCATCCCTCCTTCTATGTTAAACATGTCTTAGTGGCCTAGGTCAGGAAACTACTAAACAATGTGTTGGGTAAGTTCAGGCACAGTGGTGACTCTTTAGACCACAAGCTAATCACACTCACCACGGAGGAAGTACTTCCACCTATTACTAAATTACTTAACCTCTCTCTAACCCTCTCGCAATTCCCACAGGTATGGAAAACAGCCATTGTTACCCCAGTTTACAAATCTGGAGACTGTGCACTACACAGCAACTACAGGCCTATATCAATCCTCCCACCTCTCTCTAAAATACTCGAACATATTGTTGCCAACCAACTTGTGGACTACCTCGATAGATACTCCCTACCGTGTGAACAGCAGCATGGCTTTCAGAAAGGGCACAGCACCACCACCACCGCACTCTTAGAATTCACCAGCTATGTCCAGCAATCTATTGACCAAGGCAGTCTTGTGGATGCAGTCTTTATAGACTTAACTAAGGCCTTCAACACGGTTAATCACCGACTCCTCCTTAAACAACTCTCACAAACTGGTCTCTCCCCTGATGCACTGCCCTGGTTTAGAAGCTATCTTGGGGACAGATCTCAATGCGTGAAGATTTCCAATGCTATCTCTGACCAGAAGCCTGTTTGGACCGGGGTACCCCAGGGCTCAATCCTGAGTCCACTCCTTTTCAGCATCTTCCTTAACAATCTACCGACTGCCTGCCACCAATGAACACTGCTCTACGCAGACGATGCTGTCATTTTTGCAAGCCACCCTGACCCTTACCTCCTTGAAAGTAACCTTTAAAAGGGCTTCATGGAAGTTGAGCACTGGTTCCGCAACCATAAACTAGTACTAAACTACAAGAAGACAAAAGTCCTGTTGTTCTCCTCAGCCCGCAGTTGACATAAAGAGCATGCTGTTACCATCCAAAATTCCCAAGGTGACCCCCTTGAACAAATACAGCACTTCAAGTACCTAGGGGTTACCCTTGATAGACACCTCACCTATTCACTGCACATCGAAAATGTTGCCAGAGCTGTCAATACCAGGACTGGGCTCCTCTATCGACTGAGAAAGTCTCTAACACCTGAAGCCCTAAATCTTGCTGTCCACAGCTCGGTGCTCTCCTTAATCGACTATGACCTTGTCATTTACAGAACTGCTTCCACCACTGCACTCAAAAGGCTCACTGTGGCACTAAACAAGGCCTGTAGACTCCTAATTGGTGCACCACGCCTCACCCACACCTGTGATGTCTATATGTAGGCTGGGTGGCTCAACTTGCATGGGAGAATTAAATACCACACCTGCTTACTTGCCAAAAAGATTCTCCTTGGACTCATGCCTTCAGGATTAGGATGCTTGCTTCACAAATCCCCCAAGACCCAACATACGCGCATCTCATCTTCAGCACTCCTACTAGTCCTGATGTGCCGGACCGCCCAGTACCAACACTCCTTTTGTATCAAAGCGCCATGCTGGTTAAATGGCCTCCAAAATGGTTTGGCTAACCCTACTAGTCTTGGTGAATTCAAACTCAAACTTCGTCAGCACATCCTAACTGAAAACTCCTGTGATTGCACCACTTAACATCCTTGTCCCTCTTCCCGGGACCTCACCCTCCACTATCATTCTTCCACTGTTCTCTCTACTTGTCTTGCCCTCACACTCTCTTCTCCCTTCCTGCCCTCCCATCTCCCCCTCCTTTTCTCACCCCCACTGTCTTCCTTGCTTTTCGTCCCTTACTATCCTAGCTGCTACTTGACAATGCCACCTGGTTGCTCTCCCCTTCCTTGACCTGACTCCCCTCCTAATTCCCTCCTCTTCTCACTCCCTGCCTTGAATCACGTGCTAAACTGATGTGTATTTATTTGCTGTTCTCTTATTCTGTATTTTGTAATACAAATTGCTTAATTGTTTGTGAAACCAGTCTGTTTTCCATTATGGATCTGTACCCCCCCATTGACGTGCAACCTTTGTAAATAAACTGCTTGGCGCTCAAAGGTACTTATAATTCTAGATTGAATAAATAAATAAATGAATGAATAAATAAATAAATTGTATGAGATCACATGAAGAGCAAGCTGATTTATAGCTTGCACGTGTTTACATGTTGTTAAAGGAGTACAGTCAGAATTTGCAAAAACATGTGTTGTGCAGAGTGTTTTGCTTTGTGTGTGTGTAGTCCAAGTGTGTCCTTTCGTTCATCTACTATTCAGAGTTTTTTCTAAGTTAGGCTGACAAGGAATCCGAACCAAACCAACCAGCAGAAATTGTGACCGCAAATTGCTTCACAGCCTTGGATAGGATGTAGGACACAGGCGCTGAGGAAGCAGAACCTGAAGCAAACACTATGGAGGAAATAAGGCAGAACAGTGGAAAAGCTACAGAGGGATGCACAGGGAAACAGCAGAAAAAGAACCAAAACAAACGCTCATTCTGGGAGACTCTATGATCAGAGGAGTTGAGTCCCACTTGGATGGATCTATGGTAAAAGTCCAGTGCCTCCCCGGTGCCTTGGCCAAGACAGAAACACCCAAAAAATTGAGAGGATAATAGACCAGGCAGATGAAGGAATAAACATCCTTATCCATTTCGCCACTAAAGACCTAGCAAACCAGAAAGTGGAGGAAGTCAAGCTAAACATCAGAAAGCTGGGGGAGCGACTAGAAGTACGGACAGCCTTGCTAACCTTCTTGGAGATCCTTCCAGTATGGGGAAAATGTGTCAACACGAACAAGATCAGGGAGGAGGAAACTGTGGATTTCAACAGCTGGTTACGGGAAGGTGTAAGGAAAAAAGGTTACCATGTCATAGGTGACTGGGGGAGCTTCTGGGATCGAAGACTATTCAAGCCAGATGGACTTCACTTAAACATGCAAGAAATAAGTGCATTAGGACAGAAGTTCAATGTTCACCTTGGACATTTAAACTATGCAAAGGGGGAGTATGGTGCTAGGAAATCTATCAGCGATAGTTTAGAAGATGTGAACTTAGTTGGCGCTCCCCCATAATCATGAAATACTGAATCACACCACAAGTACAACCAGAATAAGCAGAAAAAAGCACTGAAGAACTGAAAAAAGGGTTCAGGATAAATGGGAAACACAGGAATTTACCAGGTGGAAGAAGCAACGATTCGGCCACAGGCTCGTGGACAGGTGTGTGCATTAATGCCAGAAGTTGGTATAACAAGATGAGCAACTTTCAGGCATGGATGGCAGAGTCCTGTATAGATCTCGTGGCAGTCACAGAGACCTGGGCATCTGACAACAACGACTGGGATCTCACAGCCCCTGGGCATATGCTCTTTAGGAAAAACTGGAGGAGTGTCAAGGGGGGTTGCACTCTATGTCAAGGAGGGGGGGTAGAGGCCACATACTCTGAAATGAGCCTCGGTGAAGGAGTAGAATCCCTATGGGTTCAGCATAGTTCATCCTCAGCAAAGAAAATCCAGGTCGGGGTGGTATATAGATCTCCAAACCAAGCAGAGGACAAGGATAAGGAGCTTTTGGAGGAAATCAAAGAAATGTCACTAAAAGGAGAACTAGTGGTAGTGGGGGACCTTAAGATGCCAGATGTGGACTGGGTATCCCGGTGGCTGGATCATTAAGGAGTCAGTTGGTGGTAGAAGCCTTACAGGATTGCTTTCCCACACAGTTAGTCACCGATCCTACTAGGCAGAACAACCTCTTGGATGTGGTCTTCACTAACTCAGAAAAAATCGAGTCAGTCAGAGTCAGAGAGCCGCTGGCGCAGGCCAACTGACACCCACGGTTTGGGTTTCACTCTCAGCCAGTCTACGCAGTGTTCTAAATTATTAATACAACTGCCGTATTCATGGATGTAAGCTAAGCGGACCTAGTGAGTTGGGGACACAGATAAAGGGAGGGGAGGAGAGCTTTCCTTGACTGCCAGAAGTTTTACTCTGTGACCCTGTATGGCACTATAGCAGCAGTTCTCTGCTGTGGATCTTCTGCTTCTTGGCCCTCTCCTGACTGGTGGGGCAGCTGCAGGGGTAGCTTGTCTGACTGTGGGGTGGGGTCCTGCTGTGGTTGGGGATGGGATACATTATGTAGTAGTCCCCCCAAGTGGCAGTGTCTAGGCGGGGCCCTGGGGAGGAAAAGGCCCAACAGGGCATGATAGGGTGCTTGAGCACCCCCCAGGGCCTATTTAGTTAGCCCCAGTGAGAGACAGTGTGGGGGTGCCATGGTGCAGTGAGAGAAGTGGCATTAGGGAAAAACATTCTGGCT